>JAKEEE010000012.1:1430994-2861989 GCA_021498325.1 Bactrocera minax | reverse complement strand
TGTGACGTACGAATGAACGACTTTGGTTCGGGTGATTGGTACGACTCGAAGTTGTAAATTAAAAATGGAAAAATGAAGAGACTGCAACCCCGACTAAATTGAAATTTACTGTAGCTTCAAAACGAAGAAGAGAAAATAAATGCCTTTTGAAGCCTTTAATTTAGATGAATATTTTTCTTTGGCTTTGATAAATTTTCATTTTTCACTACAAAATTCAAAATATCTTCATCGAACTATGTGGAAAACATCCTCCTGGCTTTGACTGTGATGGGTAACAGCTCTCAGAAATGTTAAATTTCCAACACCATGTGACTCACAAGGCTTATTTTTGTTGTTAAAGTTAAAATCGAAAATCTTTCAACCCCCTCTGTATTACTTGAACAGCTAAGGATTTAAAAAAGTTTTAGGATTGCCACCTGTTTGTACATTTTAAGTCAAAACTTGCTAATACAAAGAAACACCACAATATGGGTAATAAACTAAAGAGGTTTATGAAGGCTTTCAATTGAAAATAAAAATATTTTGAGAAGTGCTTCTACTTATTTAAGAACGTTAATGTAATAGAATTAACGAATCGAAGGAAAAATATTTTTAGAAGGGTTGCCATATATTTTCAATTTAATTAAATAAATCATATGTCAAAATATTGATATCAAACTAAAGCATTTTAAGAAGGCTTACTATTGAGTGAGTGAGCATGTGATTTCTTGTTCTTACAAGTTCCAACGAGTTACAAGTTGGGAACGACTTCATATTCGTCTATTTTTCGCTGATACCTCCAGTTGCTGAATGATCGCTACAGTATGTGAGTAACTTAGCCGGTCATGCGTCGGATAATGGAACATTAATGCTATTGGATTGCAGTTTCAAACTGATCATTTTCGCCACATGTTACTTCGGAATTTTTCTGCCAGTTTTGTTTCATCCAAATTTCCCTGTGTTATTCGATCTGCAGGGGTCGCTACTATTGACAACAAATCGATTTTAGCTCCTCTTAGAATATTCCTTAGAATAGTATGCCCGTCTAAGATACGAATGCATGCTTTTCATCGATTCTGAGATTATCAATTTTGATAATTTATTCTACAGGTAGTCATGCCTTCAAAGATATTTTCCTTATCTTTTATGGATGTTTTTAAATCACTTAATTTTTACTTTCAGGCTTCTTACTAAGATTTGTTTTTAGCCAAGACCAACCCCTCCCTTAACAAAGGACAGTGGTTTTAATATATTTCAAATGGAAAAATCTAAAGAAGAAATGAGTTATAAATATAAACTGTGATTAAATTTGTCCAAGTCTCCAAGTATAACTCATTTCCAAAATTCCGTTTTTCAATGAAAGAAAGCTTAAATTGAATATTGAACAAACACTGTCTAGCCACTTTTCATATCAACTTGTGTAATTGTGTAATTGTTGGTAGCAAAAAAGTGGGCAGACGGCTCATTTACTGCCACTCTGAGTTAGCAGCCGCAAATGTTGGAACAGAACACCGATATCAATAAATAACCGACACCTGTTTTGTGTTGTCGGCAGTCGTTTACCGCCGCCGAACGTAAATTACAGTAAATGTCTGCGACAGCGGCAATACGGATATTTGCGGCAACCGGTAGCAGACGGCGATACACGGCAGGGTCGCGCCAATGGAAACGCTCACACCACGCGCGCCACTCTGGAACATTACACCGGCAATAATGATAATAATAACGGCAGCAATAAAGACAACAACAATGCAAACAACTACAAACAAGAAAATGACAACGATGGCAAATAATTGCTACGTGCAACATCATGCAAATATACCACCGAATAGATGAAACAACGATAATAACAGACAACAAATAAATAAATGAGCCACTAACGAAATTGCGCCACGTTACTGTAGTGTGGGTGCGCGGTATAGCCTCCTGGCGACAGGTTCAGTGCAGAGCGCGAAAGCGCTGCTACACCGGTTGCGGTGTCAACGTTGGCGGCTGCAAATGATTATATTAGCAACAGCCGTACCTTGCCGCCATGCCACAGCGCAACTCGCCCCACACTGCAATTGTCTCTCGCTTCCAACGCGCACCCAACGCGCAAACACGCGCGCCTGTATGTCTGTTTGTGTGTTGCGGTGTTACTGTCGCGGCATCACAAAATTAATGTTGCTTCTTGGTCGCGTTTCGCGGCTTTCATAATGCGCCGCTGTTGTCCGCGCGATGGCAATTCACGTTTTCCGCATTCGCGCTTCGCGGTGTCTCTGGCGCTTGGGCTTCCTGCCGCGCGCGCAAATGTCATGAAAAAGTCATAAAAGAGAATTATGCGCTTTCGCATTGCCAACGACGCGGCCAATAGCCAACAATCATCAACTAGCAGTAACAACCGCTAGCTGCCAGCTATGCCACCAACATCTTCTACGTTTCTGGGGCATGCCTGTGGCCGCAGCAAATTTTACTCACCAGTTTCGCATTCACCTTCCGTTTCCGCTGGTGTTTTTCTTCTTATGTATAATGTGTTTCGCGTTGGCTTCTTTGCCGTTTTGATGCCAGGCCACTCACCCGCGATCTCAAAGCCGCCCAACTGCCCTCCCTTTGGCAGATGACCAACGCGGCATAGAAATTATAAAAATTAACCGCGAAACGTTCTAATTACAGAAACACGTCCGTCCGTCCACATGACCGTTACTCTGCTAGCTTACTACCATGTTTACTGAGATTAACATGCTGTTGCGAGTCGCACAACTCACAGTTGGGGAGGGAGGATGTTGGGGGTGCGCCTGTTTGATGTATGACCCGGCGAGTGCTTTATTTGCCCGCCAAATATTACGCGGCTTTCATTATAATTACCAGATTAACTGTTGTGTACTGCTTAAATAAAATGAGTTAAAAAGAAGAGTATGTACCATAATTTTAAAATTTAAGTTCTAGAGTTCTTCTGAATGAATTTGCTTTATTTAAGCTTTGAAGAGTATGTCCTTTTCAAAAGTCTCACTTATTTTGAGGCTCGCAGTATACTCAATGCAGTATTGAGTGATATTTTCAGGAGTCAGAAGAAAATACCTGTACATAAATATATATCTCTAAATAGTTTACTAAAGCCTTATTGTTAAACAACTAGAAAGCTTCGGAGCTTCCACCCGGCGCTCAGTATACAAAGGCAGCTCTTTTTGTTGTTGGGCTGAATTGATTAAAATAATTTTTTTTTTTTTTGTTTTTATTCGATGTAATACTTGAATGGCTAAAATACGGTATAAGCTTAGAAAATTGCCACCTGTTTGGATATTTCAAAAAAAATTTTTATAATATATAAAAAAAACACCAAGATAAGAAACATCACTCTATAAATAAGGAGTCTACACTACTACAGAGTGCTGCCTCCTTTTAACAATTTTAACGATATAAAATTATTGAGAGGAAGAAACATTATATTATGGGTGTCAAACTGAGGAGGTGTAGGAATGCTAAACGTTAATTATGTATACTGATAATAGGGCTGCCATATTTTTAAAAACTCATAAAGTTAAAATTAGAAAATTAATAATATACCTCAATACCTCGTGGAACTCATATTAAATGGCTTTAAGTAGGCCTACTATTAAAGATATTTCCTGACAGGGTTGCCACCTTTTTGGAAAACTTTATTTAAATAAATTCATGTATTCAGCTCAATATTAAAATATCGGTATCAATTGAGTCACTAAGCCAACCGTATCACTTCTCGAATATGATAACCCTAATAAGGAACAGAACCTATATTAATGTCTAAAAAATTCCTTTGTGAATTATCATTAATACAGACATCACCCTCTCTTTAATGTGTTCAATGTTTATGAGACACTCAGAACAGCTTCACTTCCGTCCTGCCTGCTTCTACGTTCACAAGTAGTTGATCAAGGAATATCCAAGGCTTTCTTGTGACCAACCGTCCAAAGAATATACCAAGGTTAATTGGTTTTCACTCACATACGAAGTATTGTATAACGGTTATTCTGTGTAAAATTGAAATTATTTGTTATTGAATAGCAACAGCAACAAAGCAGTACATGATTTTCCAATATTTATGCGAGGTCGAAGAACTGTGTTATTACCCTCATATTCACTGGCTTCTTACATTTTGCTATCTCTGAAATTATTAAGTGGGTGCTTAAGGAGTTTCGAAGTGAATAAACAAGCGGAGACAGCGGATCGAATTCGACGAAATGTACCGGAACTCAAACTACTACTCTGTCCTGAATTCGTAAGCGGGTACGCTGCCTAATTCAAGATAATCAAGTGTGGGTGGCGTGAGACAAATAGCCTTAGCAACACATTTTCCAAGCAAAATTGAAAGAAAAGTCATAGCACGAAAGTCCAAGGATAACAACAACATCAGAAACTGCAACAACAATCAGTGAGTTTTGCGTGTCGCGAGTGATATTGGCGGAAACAGCGACAAATTGACAATGGCGCCACTAGCTGATTGCAACAACAATTGACAACTTTTAAAATCGTCAATGAGTACTTGGTTTACAATGACAACAACCAGAGCGAAAGTGGAAATAACACACATTCTAGCAAAATTTTCCGCGGTTATGAGCAACTCAGCGCCTGCCACATGCTGCCAAAAATGTCAGCCACTCTGCCACACACACACACACACACACACAAACACACGCACACATATCCATTTATAAACAGAAGTCAACACATCGTCATTTTCTACTTTGATATTCCTGTTGACTGAAAATTACCAAACCGCAAAATGCTAAAAATGCGACCAAAGTGCTACCGGTGCCATCGAAAATAACTTGTCATCTGCTGACGCCGCTGCTGCTGCTGCAGCTGTGTGGGTCACTCACACCAAAGGAAACAAAAAATTGAAAGAATGCAAAAATTGTTGTTGTCAACCAAGTACCATATTTGCTGCATAATAGGGTTGTTGTATTGTGGTTGTTGTTGTCGACAAAAGACAAAACGAAAGTTGTTTCCATATTTTGAATACAAATTGCTTTATTTGCACAGTGCGCACTACTCAACCGTAATTTTCAACGAAGCAGTGGATCATAAGGGCAAACTGATGCACACACACACACACACATAAGCGCGCGGGCATTGAAAAATATGAAATGAAAATTTCTGCACGCCAAAATGAGGGCGTGCTGTTATTATGCACCCTCCCCTCCACTCCGTTGTTCACCCTTGTAGCTGTTGTTGTTGTTGTTGTTGTTGCGTTTTGAGTAACAGTTTAAGGTGAGTGTGAGTGTTTGCGTGCACGGTTCATTGCCACTCAGTCACTCAGCTTGGTTTGAGGCTTTAGAAGAACCAGGTATAAAGCGGAGAACGAAGAAATCAGTGGATATTTCAGTGGAAAACTGAATAAAGCGTAGTAATTTTTAACAATAATAGTAACTAGTAATGAAAGAGAAAGGTTAACGGAACATAGAGAATCACAACAGTCCCTCCTAATATTATTTACATATTTTCCAGTTGCTCAACCCTCCCAGGTAAGCACATGAGCTTGCTCGCAAAAATATGCATGTTTGTACATGTTTATACATGCTGCCTCACATATGACGTCGTCTATTTGCATATCGTCCTCTCTTTGTCCTGCCTTGCTGCGGCAGTCAGAGCAGATTGCTCCCCAGTGACTTAACGGTTCATTTTACATACAACCTTTAAGCTCTTTACTGCTGTACCCCATCCTCCTTTTTCTAACAGAACTCCCAAATTTATATTTATTAAAGCCTTACCTTCAACCGCGCACCGCCCCCTCTCACACATCCCTGCTTCGCTGCTCTTTTGGCCGCAACAATAAAAATTCCATAATACTTGTCATGTAAATAAATCACTGTGCTTGTAGTTAATATGACATCAGCTTGTAATATTGTTTTGCCAAATCCCAGACACACTCGCACTCACACACACACACACACACACACACAAATACATCAGCGTTCGCAAAAGCATCATGAAATCCGTATAAAGGTAAAACTGTCAGCTGCTTTTCAATTTTTGCAAATTTTTTTAATTTTTATTATTGTTTTTGCTTATTGTTGTTGTTGTTGTTTACTGCTTGTTGTTTGCGAGCAAAAAGCAAATCTGTTTGTTGTTTGCCATGATGGATGATGCTGTGGCCCCGCAAGGTATTCAAAAAGGTGTTCGCAAGTATGCGTGTGCGTGTGTGTGTGTGTGTGTGTTTCCCGGTATTATGTGTGATTTATTTGATTAGGCGCAATTTGACAGCGGCGGTGAAAAATAATAATCGATTTAGCATATCAAATTGCAAGTGGCGACAAATTTGACAGCGTCTTCTGCGCAATTGATTGCCAGTTGTTGTTGTTGTTGCGGTGGAAAATGAAAGCCTACTTAAATGGGATATACATAGATTTCATGAACAATTTTTAATAAAATTTTTAAATTGATGGCTGGTTTCATTACTCCTTATTTAGCTGAATAGAAGAGGTGTGTAATTTTTGTAACAAATTGCTCCTTTTAAGCTTCTCCATATACCCCTTTCTGGGACATTCAATAGAAGTATATAATTTCTTCAAATTATCTTAGGATTTTTGTAAAGCTCAGTGTAATGGAAATCGTAAAGTGAAACTCGCGCCCCATTATCATCAGACTGGGAACGAGTAGGAGCTCTGCTGTCTTCTTGCGATCAAGGATTACTCGACTGTACTTTGCTCGGGCTCGGTAAGTGCTGGTTAAAAACCATCATTCCCTCCCAGAGCAGAACATCGAAACCCAATCTAACCTATCCTTGTCTGAAGGCTTGAGATAATATTTTGAATGCCTTATATTAAGGGTCTAACATTATCTTAGTGATAGTGATAATCTTAACCTCAAAATGCTTGTAATGCTTGTTGCTTGGAATATTGTGGTATTTTAGGTTGCAACTTGGCATAATCGAAACATTTGAAATACCTTGAGGACTGGCTCTTGAATTCTAAAGAGAAGCTTCATGTATACACACATCCACGCGCATGGCAGAATTACATAAATATTTTCATTTGATTTTTTTTAGCAATTATTTTAAGTGTTTATGCGTGCTCCGGCAACACTTCGCGAACAATTCTGAAATGAATGTTTTCTGAATGAAAACTCATTGATATCACTTTGCCAATAAAATCTTCGATTCACATCAGTAAAACCACCGCAATGACGCAAGTTGAAATGCCACGCTCACCGCCAAACGCTGCTTTGACGACAACTTTGCAATAAAAACGTCGAAGAAAATGGATACTTGGGAAACTTTTCAAATCCGAAATTTCTAAAATTGCCTAAAAGTGTGTGTGCAGTCGGCGGAGCTTCGCCATATTCGTAGTATGAATGGTATTCTTAATTGGAAAACTTTGGAAAGTGGTAAAACCAAAGAAAAGTGGACAAGGCGGGCAGAGCAAAGTGGCACGAAGAAGAGACCGGAGACAGGAGATAGGAGACGCCACAAATAGTATGCGATATATGTATGCATATAAAGCAGCGGCAAAACGGTTTTAGCGCAGGAGCGCAGGAGCGGCAACACACCGCAATGATGCTACGTAGAAACCGGAAAAGTCCATTATGGCCAAAGTGAAAATTCAACAGGAAGCGGCAAACGCCGAGCAAATGGCATGAAATCGTGTACAACAACAACGACTGTGACGGTGTGTGATTTCACCATTGCAACAACTTTCCAGCAACACGCTGTCACTGTGGCGGCCGGATCGAATACGGAACACCGAACACCGAACAAGTGTTGTTGTTGTTGTTGTTGTTGTAATAAAAGTTTATTTTGTTGCTGTTTTTTTTTGGCTGTATTAAAGCCAG
Organism: Bactrocera minax; assembly: GCA_021498325.1. Taxonomy (NCBI): domain Eukaryota; kingdom Metazoa; phylum Arthropoda; class Insecta; order Diptera; family Tephritidae; genus Bactrocera; species Bactrocera minax. The sequence goes on along the minus strand of JAKEEE010000012.1, from coordinate 2,854,225 downwards.
TGCCATACAATTGCACGTCAATTCATGTGATTTGCACAGTATATGTTGTTGCTTTTGTTGTCGGTGCTGCAGCAAGCAGCAAACATCTTGGTGACCACAGAGAGGTTGATGGGAGTGGTGGCAACGAGTGCTTTGGCCGTGGTGTGGTTGTTCAACAGGATTAGTGCTAACTACACCAGCAAGATGCAGCTTATTGGATGTATATTGTTGTTGTTACTGCAGTGTGCTGCTGGAAAATGTTGCTGACGCATGTACAACAAGTTGTTGTGCGGTTAAACGCAGAAATCTTCGGCTTCGTTAATGTCATTTGTGCGGCATGCAATTTGAAAGCGACTCACCAGCAAAGATTGCGACATCGAATTAAAGAAAACAGATTGTAAAAGATCTGAGTATATATGCGATTTATTTAAAATATTGGCAGTATTTATAGGTAATCAAACATCGAAGTGTGTTTCGAGGTTCTTGTGTTTTTAAAATTTCAAACCTTCTTGTTTCCATGAGCTCCATAATCACTACATGCCATCGAGCGGAGTCCATCGGGCGGATCCAAGTCCTTTTCTATTTGGTCTTTCCAATGTCATGGAAGTTTATTTTGCTACCATTCGGAAGACTTGTCGTAAGCAACGTATTTTCGCTGACTAGATTGGCATGGACTATATAACACTTATAATCTTAGGCGATACTAGACACCATTTTCAATAAAAAAAGTCGTACATATAGCACATATTAGGGCTTAGCTTTAGGCCCATTATTGTCCATTAGACAACGGACTATAAACTGATATGCGAACATATCAGATTAATTTACCTAAAACTTCTCTCTCTCTCTCTCCCTCTCTCTCTTTCTCTCTTTTATACATATTCTTAGGCTGGCCGTGCTTAGGTGCCTTGTCCTGCAAAAGGGACAGGGGGGAAGTAATATTTTGTAACAAGAATCTCCGGCTGAAGAATTTTTCTATTTGTATCGTCCAGTCCAAATTCAAACCCATTCTGACTTACGCAACATTCTAGTAACCAAACAAACCGTAAGAACAACTACAACTCGGACGTTTCTACCGATCTCGCTCGTATACATCAATTATTTTATATCAATGATTTAATTTTTATTTTTTGTGGAAAACATTCACCTAAAGTAGGTGAGTATGGTGGCTATGTTGAAGCTATCCGGTCATCATTTACTACTTTGCTCTTACGAAATTTTTAAAGAAAGCGACCTTAGGGTAAATATGTCTACGGACTTCAAGCTCATTGGTACATCTGGTAGAAAGAGCAAGAAGGCCCACATAAAAAATTTTAATTGGCGAATGACAGGGGCGATTTAATTAAGTGTAATTCTATTCACTTTACTTCTCAAATTTCTTAAACGAATGGAATTACTGCTTCAAAATTTAGTTTCTTTAGCAAACAAATATATTGCCTTAAAGAGTGCCATTAGTAGTCAGGTAGCGTTTCATTTTAACAACTTCACATCTACTTAATGGACATATTTTCAAATAAATACAAAACTTGTATGCAAATGGCACATTTTCTTAGTAAATTTCCACAAATGGGCGTCTAAAGTTGTTGTGCCACCAACTCAGCAGCAATTTTCCCCCATCCAGCGATGCATCCGTTGACCCAATCAAGTAGCTAAAAAATTGCCAAAAACGAGAAATTAATTAAGAGAAAAATTGACGTTATCTAACCTTTGGGATCTAAAATCAAAATATGCCGTCGGCCATTTACACAATAAACACGTATAAACTCACACATGCATACAAATTTCCGAAATTTTGAGATGGAAAACACACTCACACGTGCCCGCCGAGAGACGACAGAGTTGCTCAGCCACCCTTGACCGCCGAGCCGGCCTTCCCCTGAAATATTTTGGTAATCCACAGCTTGCATCTCATAAAGTTTCACTCGTGCCCACTTTGTTTCACTTGAAATTGTTGTAATGTTGTGCATGTCGGAGTTGTTCGTTCAATTTCTGTGTATAATTACGACATTTGTATGCCATATTCTCGCATGGGTTTGAAATTACAGACGCAAATAGATGGTTTAGTGCGACCGGACTGCTTTTGACCAATTTTCATTGATTGTTGTCGCCAAAGTGCTAGTGACCAGCACTTTTCGTGGATGAAATTTTGTAAGTTATCAGCATATAAGTACCTATTTTATTACTTCTAATTATAGTTCTCCAATGAACATTCTCTGTTCTCCGCTTTTCACACGCGGTTTATTGAAGCATGAGACGCCAGATAAATTTATGAGGAATATTTAAGGGGTTGTGGGTATCAGGTTTACGTACATATATACTTTTTTATATTCAAAACAGGTCACTAACAACGAAACTGGAAATATTTGAACGGCATATAATTTTAGTAATATCATCATTGGGGTGGAATGGGGTATAGTTCATCTTGCTACGAAGTGACACTTGTAAGGCTGTACTCAATACCAACTCTTGCGTCCACTAATATGTGGGAAGCCTGGAGAGGGAGTTAGCTTACTTTAGAGACATTCCGATATATTAAAGCCTAAAACAGCAGCATTTGTCCGGCTCCCCATACAAATACAGATTCCAGATAAAAATATACCCAAAGCTACTTGCCTGTATCTAGTACAAAAGAGTCATAGGAAAAAAGGTGGATTTGGATCATTGTGTTGCTAAGGATGCCAACTTACATTACATTAAATCGCTAGCTAATTGCAGCCAACAGATTCACAGCTCGTCTTTCACTATGCTCTAGGTCGCTGTTCAACTACCTGACATCTGTAAGCTATCACACTGCTTACAGATAGTTGTCGCCTGTTTTCTTTTGCTTCAGCATGCCGTCGAAAAACACGTCGGATTTCAACGATAACGTAGAGCAACCTACATGGCCTGCCTTAAACTGAAAGAAGCCCGAAAATCCATAGAAGGTTTTAAGACTGAAGCTAATTCTGCGCTTCTCTTGCTTTCTCGTACGATTACTTTAGTAGTAAAAGTTGCGAAGATATATCCGGCGGAGGGTGCTCTGTGTGAGATTTACGATGATGAAGATATTATAATAAAGCTCAGTGTATGTATATGTAGTAATTATCGATGGGTAGGTCATGTGATAGGAAGAACTATGGTCTTATCTTTAAAAATGGCAAATCGTAGGTCATATGGGTCTTAAGTCCATAGCTAGATCGTAGATCATTTGTGATACTGAATAAAATCCCTATCTAATTACGTTTCTCTCCTTCATTGTTGTTAAATGAAATCGCCCTAAACTTTGGGGAAAAGCTCGCCAAAATATTTATCAGAAGTTAGTTGATTGCTTTAAGCTCTCCCTACTCAAATAACTTTCGTGCTTTTAGAAACTAACCAACAACCTAATCTAATACATATAATTACCCTAGTGTCCACGAGGTACTTTAGAGTTCATATATATGTCTTTATACCCGTCGGCCTCGTAGTATAAGTGGATATACTTTAACCTCATCAGACCTACATAATTTCACTGATTTTGTTTGGAAACTGATAAAACAGTAATTTCCTATTATAGGTACATTAAGTGCATGGTATATTTGTGGAGGTATGTGTGTGTGTGTGAGGGCAAAAACGTGGCAAGTACTGTGTAAACAAATTAACTAAAGTGCTTTATATCTCGTTACTCGTTTGTGGATTACATTAAAACACTTGAGCGCATAAAAACTCAACCGAGCTGAGTACAAATAACACCGAAAGTGAGTAAAAATTTGCAAAGCACTTTACAGTTAACCGCAGCGCACATATAAACCCACGCGAACACTAACCTTGCTACACCGTGCAGCTACCGGGTCACAAGGATTTGTATTGGCCTGGGTGGACGAAAGTAGGTGTTGCAAGCACACACACACACATACACACACACACATGGGCATGTGGGTAACCAAAAGCAGATCATTATAAAAACTTTTTATCCCGATAAGTGCTGACATAGTAGGTACAAGGAGGCGTCGTGCGCACTTGACTATCTGCTGATATTGTCTACAAAGTTGGCGCGCGTGTGTGTGTGTGTGTGTGTGTGGCTCTGGCGCGCTAACCTTCCATGTCACCTTAACCTGCAGCGCCACACATTCACCTCTAATTGAAACATTAAGTTTCACGTCACGTACGCGGTGTCAGACATTCGCACAACCGCAGGCCTCAAGGCGGCGACCAGAAGCAGAGGGAGATGAAGAGGTAGAAGAAGGGCTATTGCAATGAAGTGTCGGTGAGTGCGACGCGGAACATGGCATGTGGACCCGGTAGTGCGGTGCGAATATGACTAGTGTTGCACGGCTGCCACTTAAGTGGCGCAAAAATTCCGCTCCGCTCTGGAGCCAAACCTAACAGCATCACAATCAAGCGCATACCGGCCACTGTGGGGCATTGCGGCGCCAAGCGTCAACAGCAGCTTCTTCATTTATGCCAACAGGATGTGCCTGTCAAACTCACACCTTCTCTGGAATATTATTATATTGCACGTACAAAACTGTCTGTATTTCTGTATGTATGTGTGTGTGTGTGTGTGTAAGTGTGTGAGTAGATGTGGTGCAGTTTTTCTGCGTTACGACTAAATGTTTGTCTAAAGTGATTATCTCAGCGCCTCGTTCGTGTGACGTCTGATTTGCGGCGCTCGTATCCATTACAGTTTGGAAACTCATACAGTTATGTGAAGCGGATAATTGCGTGAGTGTGTGTGTGTGTAGGTGGTGCCCGTATTTGCACATCTTTGCTATGAAATCTGCATAACAAAATCGTAACTGGTTTAAGTGGTGAGCAAATTCATTGAAAATGATATTGTAATTGAGTACTCAGAGTGATATTCTGCGGTTGCGAATATTATAGTTCAGCGAAGGTAAGCAGCGAATGAACACAAATGTTAGGTGCGAGGCATGATTGCGGGTAGTGGCAAATTGACTTTATTCAAGCCACGGTGAACAGGAAGATACTAAATTCATTAAGTATGATTCGCAGAAGTGTAAAAGAAACACTTTTCAATATAAAAAGGTCGAATAAAAAGCTGGTTTTTATTAATGATTGGAACTGGGATTTGTAGGTGTGTAACTCTTTAATACTCTTTTTAGAATTCTGAGTAACACAACTTTCTCTGAGAGAGAAACTAAGTTTAGAGGGAAGGTGGTCGGATGTTGTCCGGTCCCCTTCTCCATTTCCAACAATGAGTGACCGACCACACAATATTAATGATTATTAATTGCTTCAAAAGATTATTAATAATGGCTTATCATAGGTCAGTCTTTCCAATAGAAGATCCCAGAAGGGTGATGACCGAAGTAAGCATGCCAGGTGTGGTTAAATGACAGTAAGTTTCCAGACTAATTACTTCGTATAATGTGTACCGAAGAGACATTCGCAGAAAACTTCCTGTATAACGATGTTCTTACAACAAAACCTCTCATTTTCAATCTTCACAAATTATTGAATGCTATTTTCATTGAAGTGACGTCAATAGGCTACCAAGAGCGCGTGGATGAATACTTCTAAAACTTTCACTTAGAGAGAGAGATTCACCATCATTGGATAAGAAGTCGCTGATTGCAGTAAAATTGTTTAGAATCAATCAACTAATCTTCGGTTTTGAATGTTTTTCTGGTTTCAAAGTTTTGACTTGGTCCCAACACTGAAACTGCAACAATTTTACTATTTTTGCTAAAGGCAATTATTTAAAAAAAGAAATTTACCCTTCTCATTTACCCAAAATGTATACTTGCCACTAAATTACACTGGTAAAACATGCTTATGTCGCAGCGATAAGAGAAATCAGCTGAAATCCGTTGTGGCAACTTAATTTCACATTTTACTTTATTGCTTTAAGCCATAAAAGTTCTCCGACTATGCATGGCATTCAAACTAAGCTACAATTAGCAACTTTAAAAGCATTTCATTGTGTAAAGTGCAAAACAAAAAGCAAAAACAATAACAAAAAAGTTGAAACGAATTTTTAGAAATTTTTAAAACTTTAAAATTATTCGCCCATATTTCTTGTCAGCGCGCATGTTTTTCGCTTTTTTCTGCGTAGGTAGAATGTTTCTGCAGCTACAAACACACAAAAATGCACATATAGTTTTTATCTTTTTTAAACATGAATGATTTTATTGTGCCTTTTAAAAGTGCGATACAATACAAATAACACCCGTTGATGTCAGAATGCACGAGAGTTTTAGGTTGCTCAACAAAAGCAGCCAGACACACACACACACACACACTTTGAATGTAAATATATATTGGCACACACATGTGTGTCTGCATGTGTGTCTGTGTGTGTGTGTGTGTGTGTGTGTGTGTGTCGCCTAAGCTCTACACAATTGCCGCGCAAGCCGGACATTTAGCCAGCCAGCGAGCCGAGCGGGCAGTGCAAAGCGCAAACATCAGCAAAATGCCAAGTTCGCCTGCCAGTTAGAGCTGTCAGCAGCACATATTAAAAGGCACCAATTGAAAAAAAAAAGAAAAGAAAAGAGAAAAGATTCAAAATAAATACAAAAGTAAATGAAAGCCGAAAAGCGTATTGTTGTATTGTTGTAGCAAAATGCTGCAAATTCGGCGAATGTGTACCGTTCATAAATTTTCCACACGAATACGCCAAATAGAAATGTGAGCAATTTCACCAAAAACAAAAACAAAAACAACAAACACAACAACAAACATGTGATGTTACGTATACGCAGTGTTTTGTGCGGGGCTTTCTGTGTTCGACGCTATAACTTAGGTCTTAAAGTGGACAAAGCACCTGTGACCTGGAAAATATGTTTGCCCAAAGCAAATCGTGTGCACACACACGAAGCAGAAACGCATGGGAGTGTGTGGACGTGAGCTTATCTCCGGCTACGGGTCCTTTAAATTAGACCATACACGCTCCGTTCCACGGGTTTTTTCCTAAAGCGAAGCGGTGCGGCGAAGTGGATCAGGTGCGGCTTGGCAGCGTCGGCCAAGTGGAAAATATGCGCTGACATTTTCTCTTGTTTGCCTAAAGTTTTGGTTAAAAAAGGAAAGAAACAATTTGGATTGAACGCATACTCAATGAGAATATTACAATTTTCTATGACGAGTTGTTGATTGGGCGTCTTAATAATACTTATAAACTATATAAAATTGAGATAGGTCTACAAGGCTCTTGACAATGGTCAAAATTAAGGCTGATGGTTAAATAATTGGGCAAATAATATAGATATTGATAATATAGATATAATTACCGTTACTTTTTTCTTTAGCCACCATTGTGAAATCGAAAAGTGATGAGTGTAACTGTAAATAGTGGTGGGAGACGTTTCGTATTAAGTGTTAAAACGATGACAAGCCTGAATGAGCGGTTTCTTCGAATTTTACTTAACATGGTCATTAGAATGCGTTTCGAAGCGTATTATCACAAACATTAAATTTGTTCGACCAAGATTTTCATTTTATAAAACGAAAATGGTTGACTGATAATAATAATTACGCAACATTTTTAATTGTGTGCTAAATATTTATAATAAGAGAAACCTTGACAAAATTAACAGAACAACGAGGTAAGATTAGCAATAAATTAAGCTTTAAGGAAAAATATACATTCTTCAATTCTAAATATTTTCTCTTCAAGCTGGGAGGAATTTTCCTAATTATGTATAAAATATTCTAACTTCATTTCTTCCATTTCATTTGTGCATCGAATATCCTTAGCAGGTTATGGAATTTTTTAACTTGAAGCAATATTTTCTCTTGGAATGTTGTTTGGATCTAAAAATAGGTCACATTCGCTGGACCGAAAACCGGCTCCACTGAAAATATATATTTTATAGCAGATAACTTTTTGTGCATGAAAAACAAATCTGATTGACTTTTTGTGGTCTTAGTTGACTTTAAAATTCATTTACTAGCAGAAAGCCTTCGAGCAACTCAAGACTTATTCAGAAAATACAATTAAAAGATTTAAGGTCACTGGGTCGCTGGTGCTACCACAAACTTCCTCTTCATTAGAGCAGACTGCTTTTAATACATTCTATGAAGCTTAAGTAATAAATGTACCGACAAGTTTTAAATCATTACCGTTTCACATCTCTGCTAAATAAATTCTGCTTCGAAAATCTCGGCTACTCTTATAAATTAGCATCTTAATATAACTGATTAATTGATTTGAGTACAACGCTCAGATACGCCCCCTTGCACAGCGTTGGCCATCCTCCGACGGAACTCGTTTCTTCGAGGCATCACTCGCTCAAACTACACAAAAAGCTTTGGCAAATATTTAATTAATCGGCGATTTGTTCAAACGCACAATGGACACAATGTTAAAGTGAATAAAGCGCGCACTCCTTCGACGATATCACTAGCATAGACCACTTCATCCTTGCGCACCCTTTCCCCTGTAGCACTAATAAATAGTCTGTGCTTCACTTGTTCGTCTGTAAATATTTACAAGCATTGAAAACTGGTTACTAATCGAATGTAATCAATTATGTTGATAGATTGCCATCTTACATTTACTTATTTGCTTAGTTGCATGCACTACTTTGGGGTAAATAAAGAGGGCTTTAGCGTGGCATGGAGAGACAAAGCGAAGAGTGATGTTGTTCGTTTGCCAGAAAAGCTCATTGGCTCAATTGAATCCTTTGTTTGCCGTTGTCACGTGGTGGAAAGTGTCGTCGATAGTTGCGTCGGCGCTTGCTCGCTGCCTACGCGGCTACCTTTTACTACTTCATTTAACCACTTCTAAGGTAATTGAATTTGTGTGGAGCACATCATTTACTGCAAAGTGTGTTTAACTGATGGCATCTCCTAAGATATTACCGCTATAAATGACGCTGCCATCAAGCGGTTTGCGCGACTACATCTTAGTGACGACACTGTAAGGTAAGATAAATTAGAAAGGGTGTATTTACGGGAACACATTGACAAAGTATTATTTATTACCATGAAATATAGGTTAGCTATGAATCAAACACACGGTACAGTTGGTAAAATTAGCTATTCAACTACCTCCTTGCATTTGGTACTAGTATTTGGTACTAAAGGTAGATATCTTTTTGAAAAAAAAAGAGAAAAATGTCACGTTGATTGGATAATGTTAACAAGATATTAAGATGATGAACCCAGTGTACATTTAAAGGAGGCTGTTACAGACTAAAACGCTCAAAAATCGACAAATTGATTTCGGATAATTGTAGAATGTGATTGATCGAGATAGCTGACACTCTGAAGATATCAAAGCGACATTTTGGTCATATCGCTCATGAAATTTGGGAATGTGCAAGCTCTGTAAAAGGTGCTCTCTCGGGAGTTCACAATCGACCAAATCACGGTGTAACAAATCAATCAAAACCATTTATTCACCGGATCTCCGGACCTCAGCACCTTTTTCCGTTTCCTAAACAAGACAATGAGCGCTGGAAAGAAGTCTGAAGAACCGAAGTCTATTTCGAAGCCAAAACTCTATCTGCTATAAAAAAGGTATCGAAAGGATGGAAGATCGCTGTAATCGGTGTGCTCGATATAGTTGTCATCGAATAATAAAATAAAAATTAAAACGTTCATACAGTTCGTAGAAAGATCTCAATTTTTGTCAACTTTGTCTCTCAATAACAACAGCAATGATTTGTCAACAAAACAAAAAATATCAGCAAAGGCATTCACTATTCGTTAACTTAAATCTTTATTTAAAAACCGCAATCGCTTTAATAATTTGCCAAAACCTTATTATAGATATGTAGTAGTTGGACGAATTTAGAGAGAAAGCGACACCTGTTGGGAACCCAAAAGGCTTGCTGAACGCTACAAACTTGGGTATTATTTACTTCGACTTACGGATTCTTAAGATAAAGAGCATTTACCACTGTCCAATCGTAACGTCCATAACTGATGATCGCCACTCGGACACTAATAAATCCATTATTGATAAACTCTGAGAAATCATGAATAATTATATTTTTAATTAAGTACTAATTACTCAAAACGATTAAACATTTGTAGCAAATATATAAGTATATACAACAACAAAACTATTTAAAAGCATATGCACTCAAGAGGAGTACTCGAGGGAAAAGAAAGGAAAGCGCTCCACAATCGAATAAATAACAATCAGAAGACGCTCCTGTAATACCCAAGCGGATGCCGGAAAGCAGATTGTCCGCATTGCCTCCACGAAACAAGCTTAAGCATGGAATTCTTACAGCATTTTTATTGTATTCCTCGCATTGACTTCTTTTCCGCTATCTTGGCATCTTAATTCCAATGTAACAACACATCGCGTGCGCTGCCTGCTGCCTGCTGCCGCCACTTACGCTTGCACGCCAATTTGTACGTGTGCATGTGTGTTGGTGTTGTTGGATTGCAGCATTTCTTTTCATTTCACTTTGTTGTTTGTTTAGTTCACTTCTAATTTTTTGTGTGATTTGTTTCGGCTCTTATTTCCATATCACTCCGCAGAGGAGTTTTGTTACTGACTTATTTCGCTCCATTATGATTTTTGATTGCCAACAGCAACAACAAACAAAACAACTTCATTCAGTTTTAAGACTCGGCGAGCGCATGCCGTCACACCTCACCACCAGCTTACCTTGTCCGGCAGCGCCACTGCCACTGTCAGTCGCGGCGTTCAACGCGAAACCACACTGCGCAGGGACGCGAGGACACGGGTGCACCCTCAGACAAACATCCGCCCACCTTGTGCCGTTGAGTGTGTGAATGCGTCGGCGGCAGCGTAAAAGTAAACTGAGCGAATTTAATTTAATTTCGAGCTTCTTCATTTATATTCTCGCTGTTGTGTGTGTGTGTGAGTGTGTGGCATGAGCTGTGGCAGGAATGCGCGCAAGGTGTGGTGTGGGCATTGCGTTGCATTGCCGTATAATTGGTGATATTGTGTAGTCGAGCAGTTGGTGGAAGCTGCCACTGGCAGAAGATGAGAAATCTCTTGTTGCCCGCCAAGGTGGAAGCGATGCCCCGATGCTTTAGTGAGGCGGTGGTGGCAATTCCATGAATTGGCTGCCTGAATTAATGCATATTTAAGACTAAATAAACGTGTCAGTGACGTTGGTGAAGTGGAAGGCGCCCACTGTCTTGAACGAAATGGCAGTTGATACGCCTCTACTATGCCATGCTTGTTTTTGGAAGTCGGGTACCTCCAAAAAAGCAAGCACAGGCTCAAGTCGAGTGCGGAAATGAAAAAATGTTTTTGCTGCAACGTTTTGTGGCACAAGTTACAGCATTCGTTCCGCTGGAATGCCCACGTTTTTTTTGAGTGAGCTTACCTTGATTGGACGCACTGATTGGCATGCGGGAGAATGCAATATTGTGGCTTTTGCACTTTAATGTGTACGTAAAGTTTTAATTACTCTGTGGAAATCGGCTGACTTGCTTGTCTGTTATTATCTCCAATTATTGATAGTAAAGAAAAATAAATTAAAAGGAATGTGGATCTTAACTCAGACTTAAGTAATATTACCTGTTTTGAAGATATTGCTCCCTCGTTTCCGATACTTCGCTTAACTATAGCTGATTTCAAATATCTCGTTTCCTTTCGATCTATTTCGTTCCTTAACTTTTTTCCACCTCCAAATACGAGACCAAATTCTTACGTTGCTCGTGCAACAGAGCTCTTGGTAATGATCATCATTCACACTTATTTCTGGATCATAAATAAATTCAGAGACGTCTCATTTGTAAAGAACAGATTTTCTACTTAACCATGCCCTCTTCATAAATTTTCACTTATTTACAATAACTCGTTAATCTATTTGATTATCTCTCTTCGGATTTGTGGATTTAACTATATAATTTCCAACGTTCGAGGAAATTTACTTTAATCTACCTAGAAGTAAAGCCATATCATATCCATTTTCAATAATATGAAATTCAGTTTTTTTGAAAAATATTTTTAAACATTTATCAAATTTCAGTAATCTATTATCTATCCGGTAATCTATATTCCTTCCCCTTAAAAACCTGAGTTTGATAGTATCAGGAACAGTCAAAACTTTGTCGAATGTCCTCAGCAAAGTTATCACTAAATTTATTAGGCGTGAGTTATCATAAAACCGCATTTATGTATGAAAGTATTTGCATCTTATGTTGAAGTTCTCCATACAAAGAATATTAATTATTAAGAATTTCCGCGTTGCGCGCGTGAAAAATGTTCAACACTTCCGACGTCCACTGTCCACTCTCCAACAGCCACATGCGAGGCATTGCAGTAAACCAACCCATTTACCCGCCGACTTATGAGCACTCGCACGTCCTGGGCGGACCATCATTTGTCATAGGGGCACAGTGAGCAAATTATATTTTTTAATGAGCAACAAATTTTATTGCGCATAACAGGAAAAGACGGAAATTTAAATTAATTACAACATCCTCGGAGGCGGAATCGGACGTTTGGACGTGGCGTACAGCAGCGGCAGCACTGGGACTACCGAATTGGTACGCCCGGTTAGCCGGACTGAATTGCGAGCGATGTGTGGACATGTGCTCGCGTACAATGGAGCGGCGGGTTTCTCTGTGGAGCGGTGCGGCGCAGATATTTAAGTCCCTTCCGCAACGACAAAACATGCCCGAAATGACTTCCGTTTAGGTGCGTGCATTTAAAACGGCATTTCAAGGCATATTATGCAAAAGTGGCGGCCGAATAGGTGGACTACTAGCTAGCTAGGCATCAGAAGCAGCAACGGTGAGCAGGAATATCGCAAATGGAAAACTTAATTTTTACGACCAACGAGAGCTCTACATTTCCTTATTTGCGCTGGGGAAACATAAAGTGGAAAAGTTTTTGAAGAGGTCTTCATAAAAGTTTGCCTAATTTTTAGTTTCGTTTTGGATATCGGGTCACCTGTCGCCGTTCCCACAGCACGCCGAGAATTGCCGAGATGCCCTCCCCTGCCCGCTTTGGCCCACTTAGACTTCGCTGTTTTCTGGGAGAGGCGGAGAATCGCATTCCACTGTCGCATAAATTGAGCAACTTTTCCTTTTTATTGTTTCTGCGACTTTACTACTTAATTCACTTTTGTTTCTTACAAATGTATTTTGGTGTAATTTTTTATTGCTCGCCCACGAAGATTTTGAACCTCATCAGGTATGCGTCCACCTTCCGCCGCCAACCTGAGCACTTCATTTGGATATCACACACATACTCACACACACACACATACCTTTGCTGCCTTTGCTCAATTGAAGTTCCCTGGCGTTTCTTTCAACTACATTCAATGTTGGGCAGCGCGGAGGCGTGCCGGGGATGGCCCGAAGGGATACGGGTTGGCTAACGCATTTGCATAAACTTTTATTTTAGCCCGCACTTTGGGACTTGTTACGCCTCGGATTCAGTTTACAATTGTTATTCGGAATACTGCTATTTCTACTTTGCTCACCATTGTTATTGTTAGTGTTGTTGGTGCTGATTACGTCTGCGACGACTCTAATTTCAGTGATTCGGTTTTATGCGCGCCCCGCCTCCCGCACCGCAGTGCCTTGGCCGTGTTCCTTCGTCATTTGAATGTGTCCACCGCGTTGAGCTCGGGCGCACGAAACAATTGGCAATTGAGGCGAGCGCCAAGTGATTCCGCACAGCTGCTTGAAATTCAATACTCACCGTTGGCAGCGGTTAAATTTTATGCGTCGCAGGACAATGAATGAATGCCGCAGTGTAATGCATCCGAGCGAAATTGATTTCGTCTGGAGACATGCTCGGCTCACCTTTGACCCCAACATCCTCTTTGCTCTTGTACTTTGACTTGAGGCGATTTCTTTCTGTGATTATACTCTATGGTTTGATTGTTATTGCTTTTTTATGAAATGGCTTCTTTGATTAGCTTCTACGCGAGTGTTGGTGTTGGTGTTGGTGTGTTTTACTCCTTTTTTTGTATCGATAATTTTATTCGATTACACCACTAGCATGTAGACATAATCTACATGGAATTTAATAATTCCCTTACATAGCTAAACCTAGACAAATGTTTGGCTTTAACTTCCTCCTAATTGAGGTGAGAGTCTTCACATTTTAATTAGAGTGCTAGTACCGCAGGTTGATGGTTTCTGATGAGCAGCTTGTTCCTTTAATACGCAAGTCTTTTTATTCACAGTATATTAAGATTATCTATAATTCACAATTTAAAAAATAAAAATCACTCAACACCGAGGTCCAAGACTTCGAACGGTTTCAGGCGTCGAGCGCCACAAAGTTCCGGAAATCAAATGTGCATCAATGGAGTTGCTGACAAGTCCATTAAGTGCGTGAGGGATCGTCAGTGTGTGTGTGCGTGTGTGTGTGTGCGACTGCCTTAAGTACTCGAGTGAAAGAATTCGACCGTAAAAGGAATGTCCTGTTTGCAAAACCAAATCAAACGCACACATATAAAAACACACACACCCGAAGTGCAGCTGGACGAGCATCTTAAAGGCTGGAGTGAACTACACTTGCCTCACATATCATATACCTCGGCATAGGTGTGCGTGTGTGTGTGTGTCTGAAATGTGCATAAAAGTCATTCACTGCAACAATGTGGCAAATGTGACGATGAGAGAACTTGGCTGGCGAGCGAAAACTTTTACTTTGTGACAGTACACAAATGCATGAGTTGGCTTGTAAGAAAACACATATCTAAGCCTCTGTGTATGGGTGCGTAATCGTGTGTGTGAGCTAAGGTCAGCAGCAACTGTTGAGTGTTTATTGGATGTCAATGCATGCTGGCAATCATATATGCATATTGAAACACCGAAAGCACATTCAAGAAGAGATGTTAATTTCGGTGTGCGAAATGTGTGAAAGTATTCTTATACAATATTAAGGTGCTTAACAGCAGAACTTTTTGTTAGTAATACAATTGCCGATTTAAATTCTCAACTAATCTTAGAGCTCATTTATTCGCCGAATTCCTAATAGCTCCAAAATCTGATTGAAGGAAACCCCCTGAGATTAACTTGATTGACTTTCCATTCCTGGCCGAAGGATCAAAGAAAAAAGGAAAAAGGAAAAAGGAAGGAAATTGAAATGTTAGTCCTGGTAAAAATGGAATTCATCGTGAACATTCTCGCTCGTTGTTTTTCCACGACTTTGCACGATTCAAATGGAATAATCATAAAGCGATATTGCGATCAACTCTTTACATACTCTTTGATAGAGATATGTTTTGGCAATAGTTCCACTCGCGTGCGATCAATGACAATCAGTCAAAAAGATTTGTTTGCGCTGGAAACTAATAATTTGAAAAAAAACTGTTTCCAAACTACATTCGCAAAGAACTGTTATTATGAAAATTGATGATGACGTCATGTAAAATTACATTGGAAAACACTAAAGCCATTTGCGATATAAATGTGTGAGCTTATTTCCTTATCTAAACTCTTAAGTAGTACCTCTGATATGTTCAAATTTGTGGACTGTAGAAGCCCTTAACTACACCTTATGAGATACTTTCCGCTTCTTACCACCAACTGTTCGTGAACATTCCCTTAAACTTCTTTTTAAAGGCCTCAACAACTGCTTCGTAGACAAATAACGGTATTGGTGCTTAATGGACATCAATGTTGAAATATTCCTGAATAGAGTGTGCATTCCTTATTCTACCTGATTTAGCTCTAAAGCTGAAATAAGATGCGCCAGTGATTGCTTTTGCTAGAACCCAGCATATATATGACGTTAGATCGAAGGTTGGTAAATCCTTGACCTTGTCATATGAAATGTCTACGATTATGCTGTGGACTTTCAATCTAATTAAGGGTATATAAAAAGTGTGACCCTAATGTTTATGTGTACACATGTCCGAAACTGCATATAAATATATCTTACTTATGCGTTCATACTTACAAGAAATTTGGGCATATTTTCCTGCATAAGACTATTGTCGCCGACTATTGTCGAAACTTTACTGTGAGGACAGACAGCAAAGTAAATGCCTGTTGCCTGTAAGGACTATGAACTGATGTCCTTTGAAAACATGAATATTGCTTTGATACTCGAAGTGTGGACGATAATGGACTAAGGAGAGTGAGCTACATGTGCAGGTATGTATGTAAATACAATTCAGCATCTTGAGATGCCGAGTGACCGCTGCCACACTTTTGACGCCTTGCAGCAAAACTCAAGTGTTGCATATGTGGCCAAGTAATACAGATACATATCAGCGTATATGCAGTTGGGCAGGACTTTGGTCACTACTGTGACCGCTGCCCTGATTGAGTTACACAATTTGTCAAAGAAATTTAATTAAAAACTTGCCTTGCGAGCAAACGAGTGCCGTCAGCCGCAGGATATTTAAATGTGAACTAATAAGATTTCAATTTACTTTTATTAACGCATTTTAGATGTGTATATTTTTACTGTTATTAGCCGCACGCTTCATTGCCGGGACAATAGTTTTCTGTGTGCTTGCCTGATGTCGGCAGGGCACTTGCCACAGAGTAATTTCCATTTTTCTGGACCTAATAAATTTTTATCTTGTTAAATTTACATTTTTATGTAAATTCAATGGATGAAGAGTTACCAACTGACAAGTGCTCCATAATTGAAGTGCAACACTCGAGCGAGGAAGCGCTTCGTTTGTGGGTTTGTATTTGAGCAATAGCTCGATCTGAGTGGCTTCATAAACCTTCAAAATGTGCTCATCAGTGACATATGTTCCTCGGACAAAGCCAAAAACGTGTCACATCAAGAAAACTTGATTAAAATCTGCAAATAGAAAGGGCAACAGCAACGAGTGGAAATAATACGGGTAAGGCACTTCGGATAAAAAATATCGAACTCGACACATATGCCAATTTTATGTGAGCGACACCCTTTTCTTACTCATTCACTTTGATTTCCACTGTATTCATTTTGATTCCAATTTTTTTTGAACATCACACGTCCAACCCTTCAATCTTCGATCACATCAAAACGAGCAATATCCTTCGTGCATTGACTCCCACCCGAGCGCACTTCAATCGCTTGCTGGTCGGTCATTCCGTTTTACGCGCTGTAATTCAAATTCCAATAAGTAACCGAATACCTATGACACGTTGTCGTTTACGCCCCGGCCACAACCGCAAAGCATTCACATAAGCACCCACCACTCAGGCGAAAACTAGTCGGAAGTTTTGGTCGAGCGGAAGTTGCGCGCCCGCAAACGACTTGGAAACCACAACAGAATCGCAAAAAATGGGAATAAAACTAAAAAAGATACACATCATTTGTGTGGTGCATAAAAACGCAAATCCTTTGCACTTACAATGCCCTCTAATTTCCCTCTCTCCTCCTTCTCTTCTACTACTTTTTTTCGTGTTTCTTTTTCTGTTTTGTTTCTTTTGCACTGAGATATAAAATCTGATAAAATTTTCATTACCTTATGGCCGCACATTATCGGCATACGACATCATCATCATGCCTCGTTCCCCTCTCGGCCGCTCTGACCCTCCCGCCCAAGTGCTTGTGTACTCGCAGTCGCACTCATCATCACTGTGGCACTCTCGAGTGAGCGCTGTTGCACAATGTGTTGGCGATGTTGATACTCGTTTCGATGCCACATTGTGTTGATGTCCAACGAGTTACACTCTCACTCTCTCCCGGTTATTACTATATTTGGCTATATTTGTTATTGCATTGATGTTGCTTATTGTGAAGCTGTAATAAAACGACTTCGAAACGTGGATGGAGTGAATTTGGCAACAGAATGTTTCCCAAACACGAAATGGTTACTTATAATGATGCACAGTGGTGCCACAATGTGAAAAAGAAACATGTGCATTTCTTTAGCATGACGGTGGCGAAATCCAAAAGAGCTTGTACGGTTTTCCTTTTTCACAAAGCGAAAGCGAGTGAGAAGTTTTCTTCGATTTCGTTCTTATCATTTCCTCCCTTGCAATATTCTGCTTGATAATGATCGCACCATTATCAAATTAGTAAGGGTCTGGAATAGCCTAATTAACTAAATCATGAAGCGGCATAGGTTAGATTGTTGTGCAAAAATTGCTTGGATTGAGGATATAGCGTCGAAAGCAATGATGCTAGTGGATCGGGTGGCCCCGAACATTATTATTTCTTTTGACTTCTAAGCACTCGTCAGTATCGGAAAATCAGTAAGGAATGGCCAAAAAACCTAGGCTACTGTAAGTAGCATTACTATAGAAAATGTTCGAAATCAAAGAAATGTCACCCAGAGTGCAAGGTAACATACTACCTCGACTTCTGTGCTCAGAAATAAAAACAAACCGCTGAGAGGGCGATACCTTCCGACAAATATTCCTAGTCGATAGTCGATTGTTGTAGTTGTTGCTGTAACGGCAAAAGCATTCTCCATTCGAATACTGCCGAGTTGATAGTCCTTGGCCTTATATTGCATAGATACAGGTCCGTTCCAGTTATTTAGGCGCGACTGTCGTGGGATCGACAAACGTTATATTTGTAGACCGAAAATGGTTTTTTATTGGAAAGATTAGCCCACTGTGTACTTTTGAATGCCTTCAACTGCCATAAAGCAACTAACAAACTAACAACAACAACACGTAATGACTTATACAAAAACCAAAATCGCAAATTATTTCTTTGGTCGCTTTTGAGCAAGTGGCAGCCGGAAACGTCCGACAGGAAATCCAAGCTGCGACGGCGACGGTAGTGTCCAAGCCAACACGTAAGCAAAGCAGGCGAAATATACGTACTTATATAGATAATATTAGTAGCGGCCAACTAGCTTCGGCTTCTTCATTCACAGCGGTTGTGGCAAGAGGAGTGTGAAAGCAGGAATGGAAAAGGAATCACATCAAAATAAAAAGGGTAATCATTTTATCTTGCATTCAGATCACACACACGCCGCATTTTGTCAGCTGACCACCGCGCCCGTCCACATTGCATGCCTTTGTTACATGCAACTGCGCGGCACATAAACAGTTTTGCATGAAGTATAGGTCCACTGCTATCCTCGGCTTCCTGTCTGTCGTGCGGATGTGTGCTCACCTCGCTTGTGTTTGATTTAGTTTCGCATTTTTTTGTTGTTGCCGCTTTATTTTTAGCTTGCTGTACTTCAAAAAGATTTCCACACTCCTTGCGGAATCAACATCGCCACGCGCGGATGGAAGGGTGAGGCTGATAACAAGTGTGGCAAGTTGTTCGAACAAGCTCATCTAAATCCATATTCAAACTCATAGCAGTTGCCACACTCATATACACACACCCATATATTATACAATCATAAAATAGTCCGTTATTCACAGTTGCGGTGCTCATTGTAAAATGCACAATTTTTTATTATTGCAATAAGCAATACATATTTACATATTTCGAAATTTGCAAATTTACACATACACAAGTGCCTTCCATATGCCAGCCTGTATTTTTAATATTTTTGACTGTTGTTCATGTGTGTTCATAAAGGACAATGAAGTGCAACTGCTAACCAAATCGTTGTTGGTTCGTAAAGTGCCTTTTTGTTGTTGCTATACATAGTCGATGTGCCAAGTGCGAAAAGTTTTTGCATTCGCCATTTGCAAGCATTTATTTGTTAGCTCTTCTTTGTCCGGCAATATCACTTTTCTTTTACGGCAGACGTGAAGAATGGTTCTTGAGACTGGAAAGAAAGGACTCTTTATACAGTTACAGTTATATGTTTGTTCTCCGTTCACTCATTTTGACAACAATATTTTCATTTTTAAGAAGCCAAATATATAACTGCAAGATAGCTTGTGGAATGTTTTTGAAAGGCGCCAGTTATAATCATTAACAACTTATATATCCAACGCTATGGATATTAACTGTATTCCAAGCAGTACATGTATCGCATACATTTGTTTCTGGTAGAAACATATTTCACTGCATTCCCGATAGGTGGAGGAAGTGGAGGCGCTCAGAAATCAAAGAAAAAGAAATGCCGAATTTTAGTGGAATTGGACCGTCTAATAAGAGATCTAAATCAAATAGGAAGTGTAACGAGTACAAACTACCTTAAAGCAGACATAAGAACAAAATGTTCTGCCCCTTATGTTTCTTCCGTGATCATAACATTGAAACTTTTTGAGAGTTACGCTATGACGTTTTACTATTTGTTCTCTGGAATTAGAATTTTATTTCAGCAATGAAAATATTTCTCAGGATCTAACGGCAGCGTGCCTTAAAGCCCAATTTTGTTGCTATCTAAATATATCAAAATACTCTAAAGGAAGTCCCTTTTTATTCGAGTTGAAGTCAAAAGGTCAAGAGGTCAAGTTCAAAAAGTCAAGCATTTGAAATTTGAAGACGGGTATCTTAGGCGTTATCAAAATTATGTATACGAAACACATCATCCACAGTTTGAGTTCAACAGAACCTTCTTCATTTTTGTAACTTGTTTTCTCTTCGCAAAAGAGTTACCGGCGAAAGCAACAAAAAGTTATCTAGATGAATTCAGTAGAAGAGAGTATAGAAACTTCATTAAAGTTAAGAGATTCAAGCTTTTTGAAATCTAACACTATTTGTTTATGATAGATTCTTATTAGCTTCGATCCTCTCCAAGTTTTGACGAATCGAGAAAAATTCTGGTTGAGAATTTGAGTTGGTTGAGCTACCGCTTATCCCGCTGGATTGTTAAAGACTCAAAACGGCTTAAAGCAAATTGCTTCTAATTTTGATCATTCTTGTACTTGACATGTATTGTATATATGACTTATTTAAATCATCATAATTAGCGAAAATATCAAGCAATTGCGGCATGTTCTGGATATATTAAAAATATATTAATAATAATGTATACCATGTTAATAACTGTCAATAAATAAGTTGGCCAATAAATTTTATAACCTATCTTTATAAAATTTAACGTGACGATATATAAATATAGGAAAATACTATTTCAGAATGGAAGTTGAATGACGGGATACAGCAATGATCGTTTAAGAGAAAGGCCTCTGATATAAGATAAGGTAGTAAATGAAATTATGCTCTTGTGTTTAGTTTGCGATTATTAAGTCACGACATTCTTCTGGAAATAAGTTGATATTAACACAAAAAGAAGTGTTTAATTATTATTATTTCGAAAGAAAAACCTAAAATGTTCAAAGAGTATTAAGACAGATGCCATAGATTATCGTTAATTGTTCCAAATATATACCTTTTGCTAGAATAATAATTTTTGTTTACCACAAAACTTAGAATAAAGTTGAGCTTATTCTATAATAACCAATGCTTTCGATAAAAAGTCAACTAAATGTTTTGCAAAATGTTAGCCAACAATATAATCGAAAAAACTCAACTGAAAACTGCTCCTCTTGGTAACATTACAAAATATTTGACAAATGATTTAAATTATCCAAGATGTACAATTTGATATACCATAGTTGTTGTGTTCTTTTATGTATCATTTTAAATAATTTTTATTAGGAAACTAGACATTTGAGTATATGCAAGAAAGCTGAGGGCTCCTCAAATCTAAGTGACCCATTCGCTTGACCAAAACTGTATGCTCACAATTCCACTTGCCTTTAAACCTTCCCATTTACTTTGTGTGAATCTACATCAAAAACTTAAATTTTATTGGTTGTAGACTCATGTATTATACCATAAAAGTCGCATACAAATCAGGGGTAAAGTTAGGACAAAGGTATATTTATGAAAAATTTATGTAATCATAACGCTCTTCGAATAAATTACATTTCCCATGATAGACTTTCGTTACACATATTCCATCACCTATGGACGAATCTGACCACAACTCTTTATACTCTTTATTACCAGAATGTGTGTAAGAACGAGTAGTTTATAACCCAATCAATGTAAGACCAGCGCAGATGCTCTTCAAGATCTCCATACATTTTCTATTTTCAATTTTTTTTTTCATAAAATAAAAACGCCGTGAAAGATGTTCTGTCAATAAAAACCGAAATTGCCAACGTTGCACGTTTATCTTTTGTGTGAAGAAGCAGCCAAAGGGCAACAACCACACCGTGCAGTCATTCAAGCAAATGCTTGCCACACACAGCAACAATGTGTGCGATTTGTGCGATTTGCGCCTTCGTGGCTGCATGTGTGAGTGCACCTCGGCAACCGGAAAGGAAGGTGAAACCGAATAAAATCCAACCGCAAAATTGTGGAAGAATCTTTGTGAGCATTTTATTTTATTTATGACGATTGCGTCGAGGTTGCATATGTCCAGACCAATAATTTTTTATAAATTACAAGCTTTAAGGAATATATTGATTGCGCTCGCAGAAGTGCGCCGAGTGTGGGATAAGCAGAAAAGGATGGGCGTGCCATAAATCTGAAGACAGGCGGCGGCAAAAAAGCAACGAAAGGGTTGTGCGAACATTCACACGCACACATATGCATTTATGTAGTCCCAGAGAGCAGGGAGGGTGTGTATGAGTGAAAAGTCAGCGAGTGTTAAGTGTGCGTGCGTGCGTGTGTGTGTGTGTGTGTGTTCGTGAGGTACAAAAGACGCATTTTGTGGTCAATGAAGGAAATATGATTTGGATTCCGCCAGCCATTGATTACATTTGCGGGACGGCACACACACACACACACAGTGACCAATGAAGAACCCCATTGGTATTAGTGAGCATATCCGTACCCACCTTCGAGTGTCTAAGCTTGATTGGAAGTGAGTGTGGGAGATGCAGGGAGAGTATGGCAAATATCATAAAGCATTGATGGCCTCGCATAGAGGAAATTGAGTTTTCGTGCCGCAAAGTGAAGGTATGGGCGGACAATTTCAAATTGACATACATTAAGTATATCTGGGCATTTACAGCATGTAAGTTGGATGGCCGTTTAAAGAGTGCCGATTGTATTGTTGGATGAAAAATGCGCTTGAGGCGTAAAAGCTACAATGAAATGTGAACTTGTGTGCGAGCGCTCAAGCGTACAACCGTTTCTCAATAACCTCAAAAGATGAATGCAATAAAATAAATTTAATTTTGCGGGGTCAATATTTTCCACAGCAGTTAGCAGATCGATAAATTTCAGTTTTAAATACAACAAGAGCGCGCAGTCAAAGAAGTACCGCAGAAAAACGGGAATTGCAGTTCAATAGCCTTCACACGCTCCGCCCGCCGCGAGCGGTTCATTTATCAGCATCACCTTAGTCGCTGTGGCAAGTGACAGCTGAGCAGACAGGCAAACAAGCAACGCCTCAACGCTTATCCCGATCGAAAATCGAATTAACCACTCGCTGCAGCGCAATAACAGCACCCACACACACACACACACACTTGCCAATTACGTATTTTGCCACTTAAATGGCGAGCAGCAAAATCGCTGTCGTCTGCTGCTAATGTCGCTGCATTTGGCTGCCACAATGCCACAAATGCTTTCGGCTGTCTCCCTCCCCGCTTGCTATCAGTCAGTCAGTGTCTCGTCAATATTGTGTCATCAATCATTTATTCTCAACATAATGCCATCACACACCCATACACCCACACACCCACACACAAACACGCGCACATGTACGCCAAGTGGCATGGATCCGCCAAAAAAACAAACTCGCTTTGTAAACATGTCGTAAGAACAAAATATCGTTTAGCCTAAAACGTCAAAATCACCGCTACTGTCACGAGAAGTAATACTAACAACAACAAAACAAAAACTATTTACTTTGGGTTACCACTGCACTTTGCGCCACCACCTAGTCACATAACCGTACATGGTACAAACACACATATTCGGTGGCCTTTAAGTCAAGTGCAGACGACAAAGTTAAACACACTTCAGCCGACAGTACACACAGACAGTTTTCGTAACTAAATACTTCTGTACACCTAACGGTCCACTAATGGCATTGTGGGCAGTGTGTGTACTTTGTGGCTATTGCTTTCGTAGTTGTTGTCTTTTTCATGTTAGTAAATTACCTTCCGCAGCATATCGATTACAACTCCGCCCCATCTTCTGTTTAGACATGGTTGACCGCGTGAGCGAATTTTTTTCTCGGACGCTCGTATGATAACTGCCATTTTAGCCTCGATATTTAAAAATTCCAGGTTATCACAAAGTTTTGTTCTATATTCTTGTATAGAAGTAGTGAGCGCTTTTATCTAGTTCGCTATTTGTTAGATCTTCATCTATTATTCGTTGCGTACATCTTCTTATTATCCCTTATATTGAGAATCTTGCATCTTTGAAATCACTCCCAAACGGCTAACGGGTTTATTACTATATAGATCGTTTCGTTGGAAAAGCTTAAAAAGTTAAGAAAAGCCACAGAAGCACCATCTTTTAAAATAAGCCCAGACTTTACCCACTTTTCTTAACTTACCGTTATTTTTTTTTTCGATTTCCATCCGACGATTATCTCCATGCACTTTATTGCAAAGACTCTCTGTCCTTCCATTGGGTTATTTATCAAGAAAATAGATGGATCTGCCTACGGGGAAGATTTAAGATTTGCTTTTGCATATGGAAGATGTTCAGTGTATCTAATTACATACATATTTTACGTACACATTTAATGTTTGGATTTAGCTAGCTTCGGGGTCTCTTCTTCGGTTGAGTAAATCTTGTTCAAATTAAAGTTGCATTCCAAGCAATTAACCTGTTTATGTGCTTATGTGGAGAAGGACCTTTAAGTTATCTCATTCACAGATACTCGGCTAAGGCACGACAATTAAGTCGAATATGCTCGATATTGTCGATGGAATGGGTTGAGTTGGCCTTTTAATATATTCAACATAGAACGCAGTAGCCAAATGGTGTCGCAAGCAAGAAAAGTATAAATTACTTTCAGCAGCTTCGCTTTACGAAAATTGCTAAACTCCCCTAATGCATATTATAATATTAAGGGATTGTCTGAATTTATAGGCGAACGATGTTAAATCGAAGGTGCGGCCCAATAATCGTTTATCAAAAATCGCCGAGCTAAATCAAACTGATAAGAAATTCCTCACACAAGAGAGCAGTTAAATTGAAGAAGCCTTGAATTATGTCGCTGGACAAAACGCTTTTCAATTCATTGCACACACTTTGTGGCAGAAGCAGCGGAAAGAGAACAAGGCATAAAAAAATGACAAAAACAAAAATGAAGGAGAAAATAACTTTAGCAAATGCACAATAAGCGACAAATTTATGGCGCAACATTAACAAAGTCTTTACGATTATTGTCACACCTGAAACCCTGAGTGGACAGACACGAAGCACACACACACGCCCATCGGGGCAAACACTACACAATGCACAGTTATTCGTAACTCAATCAAGTCGTTCGATGGCAAATCGTTGGTATTCGCAGGCACGATTGCAACAAATCCAATAAACGTCAATTGAGCGGCGCACACATACACAAACACACACACACCCACACCCACACTTCGGTGTTACATCCACATAAACGTTGCACGAACGGTGATTGAGCCCAGCTCGCAATGTCCGGCCGGCGAGCATTGATACCAATAACAGTGAAACACATGAAAATTACAATTTATTGGACTTTTCCTGCAACAGCGCCACTGCCTGTGTGTCTGTGTCTGTGTCTGTGTGTGTGTCTGTGTGTGTGTGTGTGTGTGTGTGTGTGTGTGTGTGTGTGTGTGTGAAAAGTGGCTGCCTAAGTAACTCCTACAAACATACTCACGCACACAAGCATATGGGGAGAGGGAGGTATGGCGGAAAAGTGCACATTGTTAACTGCGGAGATTTATTGCCTAATAATAAAGGGATTGGTACACTTTAAACATAATTTATTGCACTCTTTTAGTTGGCCGTAAAAAACGGGCAGTGTGGGCGGAGCAGAGAAACGTAGTGTCGAGGCAGAAGCCCGGTCCACCGGCACAGTATACCGAATGGGTGAGTGCGTGTTCGTGTGTGTCACGAAGTCTGTGTGCCAACTTGACCGTAATGATTAAAGTTAATACCTGAGAATTAAGGTTAAGTGGGAGAGCAACTTAGTTATGGCAGAGAAATTTGCCGTACAAATGAGAGGGCTTAGAGTGTACCAGCTGGGTTCACCGATACACCTGACCAGCCCTTTCGTAGTTGTAGTTTGTTGACTTTGGTCGCCAGGTGGAAAGCTTTTATTTTACTAACGAGACTGTTTTAGTTTGCCAACTATTCGAGAGTCATTTGCATATTTCTAAACAAATCAACAAATTCACACAATTTCGAAAACAAGTTACACCCTGAGCTGTTGATTTGAGGGTTTTCTGCAGCGTTTCGGACATTTTACAACATTACAAACTATTTGCATATTCATTTAAATTGGACTGTAGTAAATATTGAAGGGGCGGGAGGAACACAATTTGCCGGCTGCAGGGCACACATAAGGGTGTTATGAATTTGTCTAAGAAATTTATATATACGAGAAAGGAGAAAAATTCATTTAGTTTGGTTAGCCTATGCAATGTAAATGAAGACATAGCTTATTCGATTCGCCTCTTCTCTGCTCGCTATCCGCTCAAGCTGCGTTCGTTTGCCGAAAAGTTACATGTGAAGCAACAACAAAGTTCACAATCAATTTCGCTTGTTCGATTCGCCACATAGCAAGGCTCACCTTACATACTTAGTAACAGTGAAAGATTCGCTAGCAAAACTGAATGAAATCACTCCATAACTTTTTCTGTATCCCGAACAATGAAGAAATTAAGCGGAGTATCAATCTGAACGTAAGCAAACAAGTTCTCTTGGAAGTAGATGTATTTGTTACCAAACTAAATGATCTCGGTCCACATGTCATGTTCGATTAGATGATCAAGGAAAGATCTTTCTGCCTTTGGGGTCAAAATGTATAGACCATTGCGGACTCGGTTGATATGTGGTTGTTTATAAATACTTACATTTTTCATATTGTACAACAATTAATGCACACCAACAGAGGCAACAATTCCAATGTAAAAGTAACAAAATTTTCAGAGAAAATCAAGATTCATCAAAACTAATTTCACTTGTTTCTACGCAATTCGGACGCTCACACTCGCACACACACACACATACGCACTGTTACTTACTCGAGCACACAATTTCCAATGAAATGCAACCAAAAATTGTCTGCAACTGTTCATTGTTGATAAATTACTGCTAAGGGATTAGCACAGCAGCAACAGCGGCGGCGGCGACGGCGACGGCGACGGCAAAAACGCTCGGCCGTCGCAGCACGAGCCACAACGTCGACAGCTGGCTAACGGTGGCGCAACCGAAGCGTGCAACAGAACGAGAGCTGCCGCCTTTCACCATTGGTGTCCACGCTTTCATATTTTATTTGTGCCTCGCTACCGCCACGTCAAGGTAGTGACGGCCAACAATCGGCCGCACAACGATCTCGGAGCATCTCTGCGATTTAGAAAATGTAAATTCGCCACTTTTTTTTTGTTTTTTGTTTATTGCCGGCATTTGTCGGTGGTTGCGGTGTTGATAGCAGCGGTGGTAACAATAGCAGAAACTTAAATTCTTATGCACATTTACACACAAACACACGTGAGTTTCTGCCTAAAGGGTCCCACTACGGTCCACCATGGAGCTGGGGACGCGCTCTTTCTGCCGCGCAGCCGAAATGACCGCACACGACAGCCAACGATAGACTGGCAGTCTGATGGACAAGCGCTCAGACAGACGGTCTAAAATTAGTGCACACACACAGGCACACGTACGCTCCTCGCATATGAATAGTTTCGTCTTCTTTTTTAATATTAGGTGGATAAAAATGCCAACCGAACTGAAATATCAAATACATGCTTTATATATATATATGTAAATATCTACATATGTAAGTATGTGTATAAACGAGCATAACGGTATGCATTTTTATAGACATACTACACTCATAGCCACAGACGATTTGACAATTGGCGCTGCTGTCACTCGCTTCGGTGAGTTTATGCCAGTTGAGTGAAGGAGTGACACATGTCAGTTGCAGAAAATCACGCGTGCCACAGTGAAACGAAATGCATCAGCAAATAAATGCTTCGTTGCACATTATGTTTCACTATGTTACTGGGAAAGTGGGACTCTTTTCTGGCGAGTATTTAGTGGCCAATGCCCATTCTTAAGCGATGAAGGCGAAAACCTGAGTTCCATTGAAAGCACCGTGGTTGATGCAGCAAAAACAAATTGGTGTAATAATTCACTTTTATCAAAAAGATCAGAAACTCAAACTCTACAAATGTTTCTAAGATAATTGACGAAATGTAAAGGTATTGTGGAATGTATGCTAATTCAAAGGTATTTTTAGTTTGCGCAATTGCCGCTTGCTTTACTTTGCTTTCTTCTAGGTAGCTCAGAATGGCAAAAGAAAATATTTGTCTATAGAAGTGGATATATTGTGATGGTTTTGACTTTTATTTATATATATTTACTATATAAATATGAATGGAACAGTTTGTAGTTTAGTGATCCAAATTACTTGGTATTAAAGAATATTGTACTGCCGGAGATATGCCATTCTTGCATTCACAATTACCTTACCTTATCACCACCTTACCTTATCAGATATAATTTCTGCAATCGCTAATTTTAGTTAAGTTTTCTCTGACTTTACGCTACTTTCCACCGTACAATTCTCCTTTTCGCCTGCCGCTAAATGAGCGCGCTTTCGAGCGTGACGGACTGTGTGGCCGTTCAGGTTCCTCATACGCCACCGTGGACCACAACAATTGTTTACTAAATACACTTCTAAATTAAATTTTGGAATTGTAAAATTGCATTTCAATTGTAAACTTAAATTTTCCATTCAAATATTCCAAGACTATGAAGTGAACCACATTGATTCATTTAAATATCCTTAAACCCAGCGAGTTGACTATGCAAAATTAAAGCTTTAATTCTAGAATATTTCGAGGATGTGCTAATAAACCGCAATCCCTTCGCCGCACGCCACTTACTTAGCGTAATTTTCTAACGGAATTCGCTCAATAATTTCACCCCCAGCGCTACTGACAGCCACTCGCTCCACTACGCGATCGACACCCAAGTGTTGGCAACGCTTCGCTGCCCGATAATAAACATTAGCCGAAGATTTTTGTTTGTCATTCGTTTAATTGTTATTATGATTATGATTTCGCTTTTGATTTCGCGCACTCACGCACACTAACTTACAATATAAAGACTAGCACACACACACACACACACATACATACTCACTCTTAACAGTGCTGAAGCAAATAGAGAACTTTAAGCGCAAAAGTAAAGCAATTGAAATTTATGTTTGACCAACTCGCTGCTTTGCTGCGCACACTTTGCCTTCACACACACACACACACACATGTACCCATGCGCGCGTTGTGCGTTGGTGTCGATTTCATGTGCAAACTTTTCGTAATGGCCAGTTATTGGCGCGTGAAGCGGTGTGAGGCACTTATGGCATAATATTGGTGGCATTGTCACCGCCGACTTCACAGAAGTTCCGTTTCATGGCTTTAACGGTATTTGTGTTTTGGTTTCTGCTGATTTGCGCAACGCTTTTGATTGCTTCCTTCACACTTTCTTTTGACTTTGCAGCCTTTGATTGTCTCCGAGCTCGCTCGCAGAGGTGGCGAGTATTCATTTATTGTTTTTGTGTGCTATGCTTTACAATCGCGTCTTATTGCGTTCTTTCGTCACTCCTCGATATCGTTCTTGTTGTTGTAACGGGTGAATTATAATGCCTTTTCAAAGACAACACATCCGAAGGAAAGAAAATATAGCGAAAGTATTCACCATAATTAGGAAGATATGTTCGTATGCATAAGAATACCGTTATGCTGTAGTAACGAAGAGGCAACAACGCTGTTATTGTTGCAACTAAGAGTTACGAATAATAACAGATGTGGAAATGAAATCCAAATGTGCAAGGATTTTGCATGCTAAATCCTAACCTAGCTAAATCCCAACCTAAATCCTTGCTAAATGCCCAACTCAGATAGAATTTCCCGGAAAGTATTTTAGAAGCTTGTAGTAACTCAACGGCCAAACAGATACTTCAATCTCTTTGATTTTGGTTTGTAAAGTAGTTTGGTTGCAGTTGTTTAAATTTTTTTTAAAATTTCTCCTTATTTTTTTTCTTCACCGAGTAGCGCAACCACACTCGGTGTAACCGAAAATATGGTAGTGACGCTAGTAATGGGTGACACTTTACATTTACTCTAATTGGGATTCATGATGAAGTAAACCTCTTGAAGGGAAGGACTAATGGTGATTTATTGAATTTTTATTTCGATTCGAAGGATGATTCCTTTTTTCCCTGTTGACAAGATATAATCTCTCTGGGCATCGAACGTAATTGCACCTTTAGGCGAATCCACCCAGACAAGCGCAGCGGTATATATCCAGCTTAAGAATATAGCGATGCTAAGGAGTGTTCAATAGCTTCGTGCTGTGCTGAATTTTTTGACATATAGTATATGTTTATATAATCGTAGAACGATGCATAAGCGCCGATAACAGTTGAATTAATAATTTATCCTTGACACTCACACACTTTCTTATCAAAACCTCACAGAACAGCTTTCCTTGAAACGAAAACAATAATCCCATTACAACAACAGTAGCAACTCTGCACTCTCTACACTCCGTGGTAAGTTTCTGCCACGGCTTCATTGGCAAATCTTCGAGGCGTACCGCAAAACACGTTCGCCGTTCGTAAACTTTCCGTAGTTTCTCTTCCAATTTCCAAACCAAATAAGCAGAGCTTTGTACAGGGATAAAGCCGGCATCCTTCAGATTCGCACATCGCCGCTAATTATTGTTAATTTATTAAATCAGTAAGCAAGAGAATGTTGTGGCGCGTCTTCGTCTACACTTCGGCGCTAGGCGGGGATGACAAAGCCAAAACAGAGAGCAAGGCGAAAGCAGCGAGATCGCTACTTAGTAATTAAGTACGGATGAGTGTGTGCGTGTGATTGTTGTTCATGTTATTTTAGCTGTGAAAGCATGAAAACCACACGCAGCAATTATTAATTCAATTATTTTAGTGCAAACACCACCTATTCCATGGATGTGTATATGTGTGTGTGTCCTTCATACTGCTCACTTACAAATGCAACAATAACGGAGAAAAGAGCAAAAGAACCAATGTAGCAAGTGACTGCTGCAAGTGAGAAACACAAGCCGCAAGAATACAAAATTCAGAAAAATATAGTGGAACGGAGGGAGAGGCAAAGAGCGAAAAGTGGACAGGAAATAGAGTGGAAAATTAAATTACTAATTAGGAACAGTGGCAGATTCCGGTGCAAAGTGACCAAGCGCAACAACATTTGAATTGAAACAGCATTTGTAATGGAAGAAAAGTTGATTGCTAAAACGGAGGTAAATATAATTGATGACAACAAATACAATTATGTATTGTAATGGAAAATGTGTGCTGAAATTCCTTTTTTTTTCATCATTGTGTCCACACTTGTAATTCAGTAAAGTATGCGGGAAACTAAAATAAAATGATGAATAAAAACTTCGAAAGCTTCAGTTTCCGCCTTTCTCCTGAAGCACAGCATCCTTTTCTACATGCCAAATGCTATTCTTCTAGCATCAGATCACTGGTTAACTGAAGGCTGAGGAGATCAAAATAATTTTTATTTTTATTTATATCTATCTCAGCTATCTAGCCACAGGACCTTGGTATTAAACCTACCCCAGATTCTGGTATCACAGCTTTGGTTACTTCTGGTATTTTAGTACAATCCCCGACAAATCGATTCCTATTCCAATTATTTATATAAGAATGCTTTTCACGAACTCCAAGGCGATACTTTTTGTGGTACTAAGCTTTAGTAGTGCTTTTTGTAGTGCTTTCTCTTCTAAGTCTTACTTGGCCTCCATATTGATGGGCCTATCGTTTTAAGAACCACCTTTCCCTTTTAACGGAATCAATCAAACCAAAATGCAGAGACCGTTATTCGATCGAAGTCACCGTTATCTGCAGAATGTGAATCTACTGACATGTTCGGTTGGCATCCGTGTGTGGGTAAATTAGTTTGTAATCACATTGGCAGAGTGAATGTCATTTAGCCTAACTCGTTTATGTGCGCCACAATTCATAACATAAGCATAATTTTAGTATTTTGCAATGTAGCATGCCACAAGCGTGCACTGGGAGGACTATTTGGCAGAACACATTTGAAATGGCATTGTGGGGTGACGCAATTACACACATGCCCTCCATTCTATACATAACTCAGCACAATTACATATAATATATACACAGGTACACACATACACACATACACATATAAATATGAATATGTCTATGTAGAGGCAGACCGCTAGCTCGCTGTGCTATCAATATTTGTCGCTTTTGTTGCAAATGCAAATCAGCAAGTTGGAGCAATTGTATCTGTTGTTGTTGTTGTTGTTGTCGTTGTTGTTGTCAGATGCATTTGCAGCATTAAGTTTGACCGATTCCACAAAACAACTGAGACCACTCTTGCTGCTCATTATATTCCCTCTCGTGCTCTATTGCACTTCTCCATTGCCATGAGAGCACTCACAGTGCATCCTCAAACACACACACACACACCCAGGTATGGGGAATGCCAACTCTCGATTCTCGTTTACGTTTAAATCAATTTATGTTGTGATATCGAAGTTATTGATGCTGATAATGTTGATTGCGTCGCTCGCAAAATTCCAACAAATCAATTTTGTTCATTGTGCGCACACAAACATCCTCTCTTCCTCTCCCCCTCCCTCTGTGTGGGTGTGTGTGTGTGTGTGTGTATGCAATTGTGTTCAGCAATTGACCTTCAACATTTGCAAATACACATACACGCGCAATCGAATGGCTTCGTTGGAACAGTTCGAGTGGGTTTGTATTAATTTCCAATTTTCCTCTTTGCTTGCACGACTACATTTGTTGTAATTGCAAAATAATTGGTCAATTGAAAATTAAGGTTGCACCAGTGTTCTTTGCCGGCTGCGAGCTTAGATTTGGGCAGCGGCATTTTGATTTATGGCCTCAGGTGACCCATAGCAGCAAGTGGCTTGTGCTTCATTCGAATAAAGGGTGGAATTTGTTCAACTTTGATTCGGACATCAACAGAATATTGCTGTATTATATGGATATTAAATCAAGCAGAAATGGAGGCCATTTCCTTATAAGGTAATGTATTGAAATGCACATGAAATATATATATACGTATTGATAATTGCAGGTATGTTACAAGTTCCTTCAAAATTTCACCTTTCTGCAGATATTTATGTATTTCATTGACCAATAGGGATCATTATGAGCGTAATTTTTCGGGGGGTTACCGAAATTTCATTACACCATATTTAAGTGTTGTCATAAAGAAAATACTAACTCACTATCACTTATCCAATGCAGGCACTTTTTCAAGCCTTCTTTTTTATTCGTTGGTCGCCAATTGTTCGGAAATATTCTGTATTACGCCAAAGATTAATAACCTTACCAGACAGAAGTTGTAAAGAAACTTTACCTATAGCGATATGCTAAGGTATATGCAAGCGATTCATGCATATATGTATTTAAGAAACGGTGAGGTTTTCTTTCTCCTGCTTATCGCTTCAACTCAAGCACCGCTTATGATCCAAATTAATGCTCAAATCTGCGAAAGTGGTCTTAAATGGTTTCCAAAAAAAAAACATTGGGAAGATACTAAAATTGCGTGTGTAAGTGAAAGCTTTTCGTTCTGATTTATTGCACTGGGATAATGTTCGAAAGTCTATCAGCTAGGCAGTGCTGTTTTATTGATTCCAGTAAATATCAACACATTACGCAGTATATTTTTCAACATACTCGTACATATGTAAATTACCTAGTTTCAAGTGGTGAATTTAATAGAGCTTTGCAGCAATGATTAACACTTTTGAAGTGATTTGAAATTACTCATTTAACACTCTCGAAACGGAATTCGCTGTAAATCCTTTGATAATATTTGCCGCACACAAAGACACTACATTTCACATTCACACATTTCTCCTTTCATGTCACAAAGCAAGCAACTCTCAGTGGCAAAAGTGTTCGAGAAGGAAACATTTTTAAAAGTGGCGTGCAAACACGGTGAAAATCAAAGAAAGCGCACACGAAGCGCTCAGCCGAACGCGCTAGAAAGATATCCCGGTTGTGGTGTCTAAGAAGCAGCGGACGTCACCGGAGAGCAGAAGTGTGTGGATAGTGCGTTGCTGAGAAAGCCTGTGTCGCGTAATTAAGAGGCCTTTGTTTAACTGCTGACAAAAGTGAAAGAAAGGAAACGATAAGAACAGATAAGCGAGAATTTTCGTTGACACTCGAAAAGGTTGCGCCGAAGTTGGAACGGGTATATCGAAACCATAAACGTAAGTTCACACACGCTTACAAGTATTTGGCTAAGTAGTTGGCTGTGTGTGTGTGTGTATGGGCGCACTCATAAGATATCGATGGAAGGCTTGAAGCGCCTTCAAAGCTTCCAAAGTTGCAGAGCAACACAACAACAAAGGCAAGTTATGCAACAAAGTTAGAGCATTGTGTTCGACGAATATGTTTGAATCTGAGTTTGCTAAATTGAAAAACACGTATGCCGCTCTGCCGGCGAACGCTGCAAGCAATTAACTAGACACATTATGGCTAATTTTCGAATTATTTTACCTCAAGTGTCGCGCGGTGCGGATGAGGAATTAATTTTTGCCACCAACTGCTTGGAATAACAAGTGAGGAAATGCGCTGAACTGTGCCGATGGCACCGCGCATTGTTGTTGATGTTGTTGTGGTGACATTGTATTGCCATTCATGGCATTTGCTCGGCATATAAGCACATGCTTGAGCTAATGCCAGCTGGATTCCATCAGAAAAATTCCACCCAATTCGACGCTTGAAATCCCCAAAGAAGCGTTTACCCCCTTCAAGCCCCGCTGCTACTCATATTTATACTTTTAATGTGTTTGCGTGCGCTTTGTGGCTGTATCACTTTATTATGTGGCAAGCTTAAGCATACGCAAGCTTCTGCGGCAACGAGCAAGTGTATATTAACGGTAGTGGCGAGAATGCAAACAAGCCTAAATACACTACACTTCGTGCACGCACACGCTCACATTTACAAACACACACACCCGAGTAGATGTGTGTGTGTGTGTGCGTGTGTGCGTGTGCGCTAAAACACTTGTCAACATTGACACCGAAATTAGTTTCATTAACGTGTGGTGCGTGCCTAGTTGTTGTTGTTGCTTTACTTGACACCGGCACTCATCTTTCTGCATACACACACTCACACATGTGTTAATATATACAGACATATGTGTGCATTGGTTTATAAGGCGGCGTGCGCTCAATCCGCTTCCGTTGCATTAATTAAATGCAAATGGGTGTGTGTGTGTGTGTGGCGTTTATTTCGGTATTAACTTGTAAGTGCTTCTCATGCATACTTGTAAGTACATATGTATGTATTGATTTGTGCTTAAAACTAAACCGTTGAACACTTGTTGAATTGTGAGTTTGTGAGTTTGTGAGTGTGTTAGTAAGCGAAATTTGAAGTGATTCAGGATCAAATGGCATAATAGCTTGTTAGCACACCACTAAACTTGCTTGCTTGCTTGCAAATGTTATACAATTTTGTGAGATTGTTGATCACTTCAAATCTTGAACGGTAAGGTGGTGTTGGTAAGTTGAAGGAAATTATCGAATTAAATCGTAATTATAAAGAAAAAAGATTAGTAATGCGAATCGTTGAACCAAAGCTAAAATTAAGAAAAATATTTCTAGTATAATCGGACTAGATTTCACACAAACAAGATTTATTGCATTCCGTTTCGAATAAGAAGAATGCTCGAAATGACGATGTGTGTTGGGTTCAGAGGATGAAGAAGCGATTATCCCCACTGACATTCGGGCGGTGATACTCATCAGCAAACAAAAAGAAAAACACGCTCGAAGTAGAAAGAATCTACCCATAAGAATTTGGTGGTATTTTCAAATCCGCTTGAATAACGAATTCGGGTCGTATAGGTTCGTAATTTGAATGCCTTCGGATACACCCTTTTTTCGTAGGTTCGTCAGTTTTTCTCTTCAAAAAATATGTAAAACCAAGGAAGACCTTGCTTATTTTGTGAATGCACGAAGCTTCTATCAACCATTTTGATCGCCATCGGAAAACCGTTAGTACCTCTATTAAGCGAAGAAAACATATTCTCCCAAATACCCGAAATGATGAGCAATTCTCTAGACAGAATAAAAATTGTTCAACATTCTGGGCATGGGAACATTTCTAAAGCCGACTGTCACCAAACATGTGCAGAAGAAGACATTTTAAAAAGAGTAAATGAAGTGTAGTATTGATATAGATGAGCCAATGTCATTCTTATAATGAATTTGGTAGGATTCAACCAACTCAGATTTGTTTTATATAAACTTTAATAATTTTGCCTTACTTTTGCTATTACTTACTAAGGGATAAAGTATTTCTCGAGGTTTTTTTGGAAAACATCGATATCTTCTTCCACCTTATACCTGACTGACCTTACAACCTACTGAGAGAAATTCGATTAAATTCGAATAGACAAAACAAAAATGTTGCAAAGAATTTTGAGACTTCCGGAACCAATGCAAACGGACTAGAGTTCCCTCGACAAAAGTGCATTTCTATGCTCACCTCAAAATAGAATAATTTCTAAAAAAGCCTACATTGAAGAATCTATAATTCAACCTACAATGTAGCTCTCATAGTTTCTTTAAAAAAAATCTAAAAAAAATCCCCCATTTAGAGTTGTAATACACAACGCAGGCTTACCGTCGGCATTTCCGCATTGCAACAAATATTTAGTGCAGGTGTTCACATGAAAAGGGTTTGGCCAACATTGATTCGCATTAGGTGTACACTCGCAGCGGGGAGGTGCAACAAATAGGTGCAACAGAGAAAATCATCATAAACCATAATGTGGGAGAGAGCAAGCAAACAGTTGCCAGCTATAAACAACCACCGAGCAAACACTTTAATGCATTGTTGTT
Source organism: Bactrocera minax (assembly GCA_021498325.1). NCBI lineage: Eukaryota > Metazoa > Arthropoda > Insecta > Diptera > Tephritidae > Bactrocera > Bactrocera minax. The sequence goes on along the minus strand of JAKEEE010000012.1, from coordinate 2,817,515 downwards.
GTTGTTTCTTCATTCATTTCGCTCCACCTGTGTGTTTGTTGCAATAATGTGGCAATAATGATATTAAGCTTTTGCTGCGGCCAGCCACAGTCGAGCAGGTTGGAAGAAGCAAACAGGTGTGCGCAATGCATCAAATTCGTGCATTTGTTGTTCTTATATACACACCTATTGACACCGTTAACTGACAAATGAGAAATGAGCGCGACGGTGAAAGGCAAACACTCAAATTGTTGGAGCGTGAAACACGCTTTTTTGATATCATAACTTGTTGTTGCCTTGATTTATGTTATTGTTTGAAATGTTTTTGTTATTTGTGTTGTTATTGTTGTAGGTGTATGTATCGCGGCGATATGGTCAAAACACTGCTTTGTTGTGCACGGACGCCAAAAACTAAGTGCAAATATTTGTGTAAAATTGTATAACGGTAACTGGTAATGAACTGTTCAGTTCTTTTGCGTTGACTTGTTTTTTGTTATTGTATTTGCTTTTGGCATTTGTGAGCGTGCTGTGGATTTTAGCGCAGGCGCACTCGAGCGTTTGCCGAAGGGGTTGTGCTCTGCTGTAAACTTCGCTGATAGTTTCAATACGAATTCGGGCAAATATATTCAATTATATTTATTTACAAGATATTACATACAGATTACATTACAGAGGCTTAAATTTATTATGTTTGTGAATTTATAATTTTAGTAATTTTTGATTAAATTCAAGCATTTATGAGAGTAAATTCTGCCCGTTCTCTCAGCGGAGTTAACAGCCAACTTTCTGTTACATAACATTTCAGTGTGAATCTAACACGTGGCTTAACATTTTCGGAATGCTGCTACTTAACAGCTACTCTTGTAGGCGCTTCAGATTTCACTTTCATTGTCATAAATGTCTTTGCGCTCAGCTCTACATAATTCTATAAGACATTCTCTATAGTAGAGTACCGAAAAATGTTATTTACGTGTTAAGGGTACATATATTTAAGTTCTCAACCGAAATTAAAACGTAAGTATATTGAGTAGAGTACGATTTGTCCAGTTTTTGTCTCTATAAATATTTAGTGGGATTAAATGTTATTAAAGCAGGCCCGTTCCAAGACTGTCGTGAAAAGAAAAATTGGAGTGGAGCCAGTAGCAATTTCCACAATTACTTGAATAATGCTGGCAAATATATCAAAATAAGATTCTTTAAGTCTAATATAGTAGACAAGAGTAAGAGTAAGTAAGAGTAACACGTATAGCCTTTCGAGAACTGTAATTTTTGGTGGACGAAATGCTATCTGGTCACAAAAACCAGTCCGTACTTTTTCGGGGGGTCACTGTGTATGCTCTGGACTCCTTGGAGCACCAAAGTAGTGCTGGACTGGAAGGCTTTGCTTAGCCAATTGAAGCTCAATTCAGCGCTACAGTCCTGAGAAACTGCCTTAAACAAAACTTATATACAAAAATGCGAATAATTCTGCAAGAAGCTTAACATATTCCGTTCGTGGTGAAATTTGAGTCATTCAAAATCCACTTAACCGCCTTTCGATTTGCCACCGATTTGCATAAATAAAAATCTTATTTATATTTTATCCACGGTTCTTAGCTGGTAAGCCGATAATTTGAAGTGAGGAAGGCGAATGGTTTTGTAAATCAACCGTAGATAAGATTTATCACCTAAATGTAGGCAATGTAAACTAAGGAAAAATTGGATTAGCCCAAGCCGAAAGTCGGCGCAAAAAATTAAAAAAGTTGCCACGCTCGCAGTGGCCACTTAATGTTGCAAGTAGCAATACAAAAAATTTTAGATTTTCTGGCTAAAGATAAAAAAAAAAACAAAAAAAATAAAACGTTTTCTTTAAGTTTAAATTGCAGTAGAAGCAAATCATTGAATGCTCACTTTCACTTGCTTAGTGGCCGATTTAATGACGCAGCTATTTACCTTTGTTTGTTGCTTACATTTACTTAGCGGATTATGCACATCACCCACCGCTTGACTGCCGGCCTTTCATTTCGAACAACCACCTTCTGCCGCGCCAACCGCCAGCTCATGCCTCAAGAAACTAAATACCCACACATATACACCGCACATAATGTAGACTTCCTTGCGGCGCACAGCAACACTACAATGAGCAACAAAGTGAGTCTCAGCACATTCACACACACACACATACATATACATATACATGTGTACAATGATGTTTGATCGCTCAGCAGTTAAAGGAAGTGTACAAGGAAATTCGGCGCCAGTCTGTCGCCTCTGCTACGTCCAAGTATCAAGAACATCGCCCTCCATGTGCGCACAATGAATGCCGGTGTGTGCGTGTGTGCGCATTTCTATATTTCTATTAAGCGTTGATGATGTTTCATCTTTTCAAGCTGAAAACTCACGTAGCACCATAATATGTCATCAACGTAAGAGTAGCAAGCGCCACATTAAGCAAATAGAATGTCTAAAGGAGCAGCCACAGCGGCACATACACACACACACACACGCACGTACATAGATATGTGTGTGCACTTGTGGGGGCTCGCGGTGACTAACGGTGACTTTGGGGTTTTTACTGAAGCATACATATACTCACATCGTTGACTGGGTTCACCTTTTGGCCGTCATTTGGAAGCCTTTAAGTGTCTTTGTATATAAATAGTTGTCTAGCTAGTTTAATTGTGTGTGCCGCTGTCTGCTCAGAGGGCTTTTACATGGCATCCAATGAACCTGCCGCATCTGCCGCACCTCCCGCCGCTGCGTCCCACCTTTAATGCGACAGTAGTTGACTTGTTGACGTATGTTGCCATAAATCTTGGTGTGTCGCTGGTTGAAACAATTTTTTCCTCTCCTTGCCTCCTTCCTCACTTCCTTCCATTTATCCCGGGTGCCCTTGTGCAGAGTCATCATTTGCCACGCACTATTAATTTCGGGTTATAAATTTATTATTTTATTAACTCAATCAATGCTTATTGCTCATTATTATTGAACTTGGGTAATAAAAATTGTCGGTTAATTGGAAATACATACAAATGAGAATCTCGATATGAATATATGCTTTTATAGCGGTAAGTTAGGAAACTTCGAATTTGCATTTTAGAACGGCGCGGAGAAATTTCTCAGACAACAAGAGATCGAAAAGTCAGTGCTTCTCAAAGTGAGATGATTTCTTTTCTGTCTTTGATGGAGCCTTGGAGAAGATATGAAGATCTCCGAATTCAGATAATGGCGCAGCAAGCCGTGCAATCCATTTCATGAATCGGTCTTTCGTGCTCCAAGCTCGGTGATCGTGTTATCATTGGTTGCGATGTTTCGAATGACTTCTTTGGTGTTAAGAGCTGTGGTGATGAGAGCGACTTGTTAATAAATTACAATGTCAAAACTAATAAGCGAAACCATTCGCGAAAGAGAGGCCTACTTTCCAAGGTTAAGAAATTTGTTCAAATACAGGGTGCGCTATCTTTTATATCGCTACGTAAAAGCAGAATAATTTTGACATTTGTTATCCGTTGGAATTGATTAAAGCTTATGCCACAATTAGAAATTGGTCAAGTTTAGACACATTTTAGCTAAACTCAGCACAAATGGGTCACTATTTCAGCTTTGCATCGGAAATCGTCGCTTAGTTGTGTTAACCCATATGACTGACTGAATGGCCAAAAACAGACTCCTGGGGCGTTTTAAGCGCCTTTACGTATGGCCCATAACTTTGCTTTGTATTTTAAAATAAAACGAAATGTTCAAAGGAAATCGATATTGATGGCTGATGGCCTGATGGCCACGAAATGTCTACAAATGCGTCATAGCTTTGCGAATCAAACTATTTTATTCCTAGATCTCAAAATTTGACAATTCTGTCTTCTTTTTATGAATTTATTTGAAGAACAAAGTGAATGCCAAAAATTCGCGGACCGCTGACGAGCTCAAGGCAAACATTCGAGCCGAAATCATCGCTCTACCACTCGAGATAACCAAGAAGGTAATAGAAAACGCACCAAAAGGTGCCCTTGAGTGGCTCAAAACATTGGCTATATAAGAAAATATACAATAATTGGCAATATGAAAAAAAAAATCTTGAATGGAAAAGTTATTCAAAGTTTACATTCCGGCATAGGAAATGGAGCTCCTCGGTCAATATATTCCCGGAAAACCGTATTATTCCTAGGTTTTTTTTGGCATTTTTTTTTTAAATAAACCGCAATATGAACCAATGAGTGGGTGCGAAGTAAACTGGAAATCGCATAACGATATCGGTTGATAAATTTAGGTTTAGGCAAGGTTTAATGTGAAAATTTAAATAGTCGAAAATGTTGGCTGACGATTAATGAAACTGTTTTTAGTGGCCACATTGTCTGGTGTACTGGTGTAAAATAAAAATTATGAGATTTTCTTGTAATAAAACAAAATGCGACACTTTTCTTCCTAAAGAGTTCCTCGAACTCAGGGTGCCCCAGGCGGAAGCCGACACTCATCAAGTCGCCCCGCAAGGCGTTGAAAGCGTGTGGAATTTGCATAAACCTTCACGCCAGGCAGCCGACTCGGCTCATTAGCATGAGTAATTATAATAAGCACAGAGCGGCTTGCAACACCTACTTACAGCCGCATTTGGCAGGTGCTTGCCAGCAGCCTCAGGCAACAACAGTGATTGTGATAACAACAACAACCGAATTTAAGTGAAGTGAAGTTGTACAGGCAGTTGCCACATAATAAATTACCGCAAACGTGAACACAGACGCTCACTGCTGCAACACCTACTATCACACAGCTATGTGTGTGTGTGCGTGTGTGTGTGTGAACTCGTCTGATTTAGTGACATTGCGACATAGTGCCGGCACTAATTACCGCACAATTTGTGGTGGCAAATACCTCGGCTCGCTTGATTTGTGAGTCAATTAAAGTCAAACGCAAGCAGCCCACCAGCCAAGCAACAACAAAAGCAGCAGTGCTCCTGACAGCGGTGGGCGTGAGCGCCAGTCGAGGCGTTTGCCAATGAACTACTTAAGCCGCTAAGCAGTTAATGTGGCAAGGTGTGCTTGTGGTACGTGCAGCACTTGCAATGAAGTGTTTGGGGCTTGTGGCAAGTGCAGCGCAAGGTATGGGTGCCATTTCACTGGCAGCTACTCACACATATGCATTGCATTCGAGTGCAAGTGCCGTAAGTGCTCAAGAGGCATACGTTTAGATATTAGCGTATACTTTAAGGGTTTGAGTTTAATTTTCGGTGTGAGTGTGTTCGTTTCTAGTCTGTGTGGCGTGTACTTGTGCAAACATTCGCTTGGTACTAACTAATTTCAAATGAAGTGTCGTTGCAACAGAGCCACACGCCATTTTTGGCAACGTCCACTTTCGGTTTTCAAGCTTACATACCCCATAATAATACATTCACTGGTGGAATCAGGGCAGCTAATGGCTGTGGAGCAAATATCTGGCAGGTGAGTTTTTCGACATTTCCTTCTTCTTACCAATATGGAAGCATCACCAACCAAACCAATATTGACTTTCAGTGCTTCAGCGAATTCCTTCGAAGCCCAACAGTTTAGTGAGAGGAAATTGCTGGGCGCCAATATGCCTCCTATCCAACAGCCCCCACCCCTCCACTGACAACACATTACCTCTACCCGTTGAAAAGTGCGCGCGCTCACTTAAGCCCTCCCGCTCCACTCGAATTTACACTCATTTATGTAATCAACACATTATTGTTGGCTTTCTCCGCTTTTGTGTGAGCACCTTCGTTGGTGACATTAGAAATCAATTTCCTTTTAATGAAGTTGTTGCTTTCTTAAGTTTATTAAGATTAATGAGTGAGCGAGCGTGCCAGTGTGCGTGCGCCCTTACTGCATGCGAGGATATCACGATTGCCCTCGCTGTTGTTGTTGTACAAATTCCCTATGTAAATTATCTTATGATAGCGCGTACGTGCCTCTCGTTAGAGTCAAGTGACTTTGTAAAGTCATGCCATCCCATTGTTGCCACTCACTCGCAGCGTCTTGTCGCCTCACCGCTGCGTCACAAGCGCAATTTCGGTGAGGTATTTTAATTTTTGGCGCAGTCTAATTACTTTAAAATTACACTTTCAGCATCGAGCGGTGGCGGTGGCGGTGGGGAGCTCAAATTTTGTTTGTTTAGTACGGAAAAGCTGTTGGTTTTACTTCTGTCTTCCGGCGTGACTATGATTAATTGGAAATTAATGCAGTGAGAATTCTAATTGAAATATCATGTGATTGAAATTAATAGTTTTTTTGGTGCAAGTTACAGTTTGAAAGTGATTTCAATATATTTAAGGCCACAATGATGCAATCTTATAATAATACGCTTCGAGCAGTCTTCATTTGTGCCGGATATCAGGACAATGGGCATCTCATTGTTGAAGTCATTGTCCATAAGTTTCCACCTCAAAGATAGCTTATAAATATTTTGCAACACGCACGACGCAGCATTTACCAAAATGGAAGTGCAAGCTGCATTTTCAAATAAAGATGCCCCAATTTTGCCACCGCTTCAACAGCCACACCGAAGTTCTGTTTCTTTAGTTCTGTTCTCTAAGGATATGTAGTGACTTTCGATAACTATGTTGAGGTTTTTCGACCCTAGATACGACAGTTTCTCTGGTTGAATTCTATTCAAACAGGAAGCAACTCACTTCGAACCTGGCAGATATGCTATCGCTTTTCTTAAAGGTTTCTAGCGAGAATGCACTCTAAAATACTATATATGACTTTTCGAAAAAAAACTGTATTGACCACCCTATATGCCTGAATGTCCGCATTAAGGTGAGAGTTTCTCTCACGCGAAGTACAAAAGTCGAAGACGCTAATGTGACCAATAATTTCACTTTTAGTACCTTAAAAAGAAGAAAAACGAAAGCGATAAATAACTACAACTGCACTTTCACAGGCCATTTCGTTTAATGCCACCTTCGCATTTTTTTATGACAAACTCCACGTGGTCGGCTCCATGCACTGACGATGCCAAGCAAGTTCGTATAACGGTAACCTTCGAGCCGAAGAAGAGGAAGGTGAAGGTGCAAGCGAGACAACGCACTAAAGTAGACGGAACATGTCGAACTCCAAAAGAGCAAACCAACAATGCCAACACACTTAAGTCAGTCATACTTAGTTCTGCAACTACTGGAAGTCCATTAGCCAAGAAGCCAGCGACAAATGGAAAGAGCAACGAGCAAAAGTAACATTTTAATGTGCAACTAAAGGTAATTGCGTGGAAAATGTAGAATGAAAAAAGCAATGCAATGCATTAATGGTTGAGAGAGGTGAGACTCGAATACAAACAGCGCACATTAAAGGGCGTAGGTGAAAGTGAGACGTGACTTTAATTAGAAAAGTTTTTCATAAAGGATACACTTACGGCAAATAAACTAGCAATGGAAATCTTATTCACATTGCAGAACAAGTTGTACCACCTAAATTGACCAAATCTGTCATAAATTTCAATTATTAACTATGAATAAAGAATAATGAATTTGTAAATTATTAATTAAGAACAATTAATTATAAATTATGCAACTAAAATTAAGAAATATGAATTAACTAAAAATTAAGAATTCGAAGTAACGATTAAAGATTTAATGGTTATGAATTGAATGAAAGTAAATAATTAAAGTAGTGAAAGCAATTTGTTTCTGATTTTTAGTTAATGGACATTTCAACTTCTTAACTTAAATAAATTTTGAATTCATACTCTTTTACTCATTACAGTGTTATGCCTGTGCCTTAAATACCAACAGTATGTAAGCTAATAAAATGTATATATCTACGCTGATACGAGCCACCCACCGCACCTTTGCATAAGTTCCACCAAAAGTGCGCCATAAGCGCCACGTCACACAGCCCTCACGGCCCTCACACCTTTTGTGAAAATATGGCAAATTCAATAATCGATTATGTTCGACAAGTGTATCCTTCCCCTGGACACGAGTCTGTGATGAGCTTTCACACCGGATGCACCGCCACACACACACACAGTTGGCGCCAGGGTAATTTCACTTTTTGTCTTCCAAGCAGTTCTCCATTTGACTCACTGTATTCAACGCCGCTTGACTAATGGACTAACTTTTGCTTGTAAGGCACATAAATCATATTCCAATCTACACGTGTGTGCCCGTGTTGGTGAGCCATGCTGCAGAGATACCAATAAAGTTTATCCTTACACACATGAGAACGTCAGCCGGCCAGCCGGTTAGTCGGTTAGTCGGTGCGCCAGCTCCACCTTAGCCATCAGTGAATGGCAGTGCTACCTTCCTACTTGTACTTGTTGTAATGTCCGCATGTTTCTAGCGTCAAATAGCAGTAACAACAAGCCATTAGTTCAATATCGACGACATCCGCAATCCGTTTTGCTGCATAACGGCGCACACTAAGGCGCTCTTGCATGTCTGGTCACAGCTGCCACACTTTGACCGGAGAGATGGCGCACTTTTCGCATTGCCCCTCGTTGCACACCTTGCCTCAGTAAGGCAAGCATGGTAGTGCGTGTGGGTTTTTGGGTGAGGCACGGCAATATGTCCTGCGCTAATATGCGAGGAAGTTTTGCGCCAACACTTGAGTGGGGTTTTTGCTGACCAACGGTGTTTCTGGCCTTCAACGGTAAAACGGTGAGCTTTGTTTTTGCTTAAGCGATCTCTGATTGCTGCCCTTGGCCTCCGCTCTTGTGGCAACTGTCATGGATACTGCTGCACTGACAATATTGGCAGCAGCTGTTCAACATCCTTCGACACACACACACACACACACACACTCACACACAAAATTAAATAAAATCTGCACTTGATAGTCAGTTACAAATGTTTATGGCATCGCCCGTTCCCTTTGGCGTTTTGTTAAGCGCAGAGGATTAATGTGTTCGCCAAGCATCCGGATATTGAAAACGGTGCGCCACCATTTTGGTGTTACAGATAAACCTTTTCTCTGTTCGCGATTTCAACTCGAGTGAAATGAAGTAGGTTGAACATGTTTAGGTGGTCATAAATCCCACGATTAGAAAATCGAAACGTTTTTGACTGAATTGAGAGAAGAAAAACGTGCCAGTTTTGAAAATGGTAACTGAAATATTTCTATAAAAACGAAATCCGGACATAAAAAGTGTTTCCGTACCAAGTTATCACAAACAACCGTTAGGTGAACCAAACTATTAAACTCTGTGGCAACATGTTGCGAGGGTATAAAAAAGCGACTGTAATACTCTGAACTCCGACGGTTATACATTTAATAAGCTAAAAATGGTCCCGAAAAATAAACCATCACAGAAAAGTTTTCTCAAAAAATAAAAAAAAAAAATCCTCTTTGAACACTTAGACCGACCAAATTAGGTTAAGAGATATCTTGTTATTTTGCTTCTCATCATTGGCCTTGATTCCCTTAAATTCATAGGGCCCGTTATTACCTGGCAGAAATTCATAAGGGCTAATTATAAGAGGAGCTAGTATAATTTTGACAGGGCTTTGATAATAGAAAATGCTAAAAAAATTGATTTAATAAAAAAAAATGTTTGATAAAAAAAATTTTCATGTGGTGTCAGGTGTCTAACTTACTGATATTCACACCTACGAATGATAAAATGGAGGGTTCAGCTGTTACCTTCAAACTACTAAGAAGTGAAAAACGAAATAAGTACACCCTTTTCTGAAAGTACGTCTCCAAGTTACTGTTCTCCTTCAAGGAAATCTTCGGGCAGTCTCTCATTCGTTTGCAAATTAGTTGTAAATCAACACTCCTGAATATACACTCTGAATATCTCCAAATAATTTGCATCAGCAACCAATGGCAAGTCTTGCAAAGCAATCAATGGAAATATTCGAGGGCGCCAACATGCAACCAACGTGCATATGAATAAGTACAACAACAACAATAACACCAACAGCAGCAGCAGTAACACGCATTTGCACACGTCACTCCACCAGCGGCCAATCTGTTGGCTCATAAATTTAAATATGTCGGCCACATTTTTACCAATAAATCATTTCCAAGCCATTTCTCAGCGCCAGTCGGCCAACAACAAAGCGACGCCACGGGCAGTCGGCAGCAAATTGGCGGCTTTTCACAGGTGAGTGTATGAAATTGAAGTGAATTCATGTGAAATGCGCGAAAACCGGCGAAAACTGGCGAAAATTCATGAGAAATAAAATTATCGGCAATGAATTGCAAATGATTTGTGAGGGCGCCGGTTAGAAAAATGGGCCGGAAGTAAGGAGGAGAGCAGCTCACAGATAAACGCAGGTGGAATTAAGGCTAGGACTAAGGAAAGAGGATTATAAAAAACGTGGAAAACACTTTATGCGCCAAACGATTTTAGTTAAATTTTATGACATTCGGCGATATTTTTTATGCCTCGATTTTACTTTCGTTTTCCTTCTTTTATCTTTTGCTTATCAAATTTATCGCTGTAACTAGAATGGTTGCGCGCACGCGAAATTTATGCGCGCCGCACACGGACCCGCCAAACTAGGTGACAAAGTGGGCACTTAGAGAAGAAGAAGAGCACTCGTCAGAGCCAGGGGCTGCCAGTCTATGTGACAGGCTGATTGCAAGCCGCGGCCGACAAGCCACATGACAGCAGTCAGCCGTGTTAGCGGACGCCGCGGCAGATGGACAGAGATAGATGGACGAGCGAATGAATGGTTAGACAGTTCCGGAGGGCAGGTCGCGCGAAAATGGTGCCGTTAGTGCTGTCTGCAGGGCTGCGAGTTGAAAATTTACTACACGTTTGCACTAACGCGCCAATATTTCAGCGGTGAATTTGTTAGAATGCGCATAGACGCCTCGGTGTGTTTGTTGTGACAATACATTGTTGTTTTGTTGTTTTGTTGTTTTTCGTCAACAGTCGGTGAGAGAACATAAAAATTGCAACAAAATACTTCAAGCCGTAATTCTGCGTTTTTATGCACAGTAACTAGGTTGAGAAATTGTGTGGACAGTCGTATCGAATGCTATTCGTGAGTGTCTAAACACTACGAAGCCTCTAGAAGACTTGCCGTGTCTCAGATCCACGAAAGAGATAAGAAAATTGTCTGGAATATTCTCCATATCCAAAAACATTTCAAGTTCTCAGACCTCGAAGAAATTACCACCAGAAAGAAGTTCTGTAACAATGAAGGACTACTCAAAGCAAAGCGACCTATTTCGCAGTCACGGATTGGTGGTACCACAAAATTTTTAATCAAAAGCTGCAACAGTGTTATAATTGGTGCATCTGTACTCTTCATAGCTTAAAGTATCAAGTACGAACTGGTACGAACCCAAAAAAAAAAAATTTTGTTTTTTTAAACATTCCATGCTCACGATTAAATCAAGCAGTCACTGTATGTGGAAGCACTCTAGCCCTTCCCCAGACGTGCTGCTGCAACGTGTAGCTCTGTTGGCTTACCAATTTAACTGCTTGCAACACATTTCCATCAACATTCCGCAATGGGTACTCAATCTCATGTGTGTGTGTGTGTGTGCATTGAGTATTTTTGTGCGTGTTAACAACTGCAACAGTAAAATTTAATTGATGTGCAACAATGCAGCAATGATGGTTGCATATAAAAAACGTGCAAAAGTAAACAATTTGTGGATGTGAATATGCGCCACTTTTTTGAGAGCTGCATAAAAAAACTCTTCTAGAGATGCAATCGTCACTTGCCAAATCGGCGATGTGTCGGTAATTTATGTTATTGCACTGCGCCAAACACTCGAATAATAAAAACAATAACACATTTGGAAATTTCAAAAACTCGTTGATTTGCGACTCAAATAAATGAAATTAGGGGAAAGTGTTGAAGTGTGTGTTGAAGCAGTTGGCTTCAGTCGCGTAATTGCCGAATGGCGCACGCGAACACGAGAACGCCAAAATGTTACTCATACGCACCGCCGTACTGGCTCATCTCCACTCGCTTTAATTGTGTGACGAATGTGCTACCACGCACTTCAAGTTCAGTGCAAATATGTCTAGTAAATAATCTTTGAAATCCGCTTATCCATACAAACGTCAGCTCCTTCGTTACCTCGCCAAGCGTTAATTTGTGTACATTTGCCATTGCTCCATCTACACCGCACTGAAGGTTTGATTGCCGCTGCCGCTACCCAACCGCCCCCACATCTCTGCTACACACAATCAGCCTTGACTGTCACACAGTTGTCCTGTGACGCTATCACCTCCAAGCGCCCCACCTCGCTCGCACCGCGCCATTCGGCTTATCACGTGTTCAATAATCCAATAAACTTCCGCCGACACGCCGTCTCTGTGCAGCGATGTAATTGAGTTTACGCCTCATTTGAATGTGTCACTTCTGCGTTATGTAAAAGCGCTGAATACTCCCAACCTTTCCAACCCTCTTGACGCTCCCGCTCGACTCTCGCCCCTCCGTCACATTAGCATAGCGCTGTTGGCGCGCGCTCAACCAGCGGAATATCGTTTCGCTTTATTGGCGCAAATTGAATGTTGATTGCTTTGCAACCTGTTGGAGTGCATAAACGAATAGGTGAATAGAAACAAGTGGAAAAAGAAATGAATGAAATTATTTCGCACAATACATTTCCTCATTGCTCTCGCAGCTTTGAGCGTGTAATGTCGTTCATCGGAATTAATTATTAGATTACATTTTATTTCATTATATCTTTTAACCAGATTACTTTGGGAGCAATTTGCTTTTGTTGCGAGGATGGCGTATATTGAAACATTATCTTACAATGTTATTTCGACTCAAATTTACTATAGAGAAAGTCGTTTTTTTTTCGAGCTATTGTCTAGAAGATGTATCGGCAAATCCTATTGGAAGAAATTGTATTGTAAATATTTACTCCATACGACTTCATACGATTATGCTCAGGAAAAGCAACAAAGCGCGGGAGTTGTGGCTATTCTATAAACTTGTTGTTGTGCATTTTCAGTAACTTTATTTGCTTTAAAGGCTTCGAAAAATATATGCAAATGTTGCTAATGAAAAATTGTCCTCCTTTTGAAGGATGTGAGCTCCCTCAACCGATGGTTATAAATCGATGCAAACAACGATTGGAGGAAGCACCTCTTTCCGATATAAGTACTGAAACAGTAGCAGCAGCTTTTTTTTTACTGTATGGGTGGCATGATTTGGAATGTCTGCACCAACTAAAACCATTTGAGGTATCCGAAGACTCTTTGCAAATAGTTAATTAGTTGAGTAAAAATAATATTTTTGTGTAATATTTAAAGGAGGTGCCTAAGCCTTTAGATGGTCGAACTTCATTTAGCCTCAACAAGCAAGAGATGGATACAATCGCTTATTAGCCACATTTGTCGTACATATGTATGTAAATATGCGCTTATTGGCTTATAGACAGGAGACTCTTAACGATTCAATTCGGTGCGATGCCACCAACGCGCCGCTAGTAAAAGCCGCCAAGGCATAACACATTTTGTATGGCTAATTCGCAATTTGCCACATAATAATTCATACAATAATTTGTCAACATAATCGGTTGCATTTTGTATATTGCATGCCACAAAGCCAACGCAGCGGTAGGCAGGAAATTAAAAATATAAGCAGACGATCAATTGGATCGCCAAAAACACACACCCGCAGCCAACAAGTGATGTTGCAACGCAGAGCCTCAGTCGGCACAGGTATTAACTGCACGAATTATGTGAGCACCGCTGCCATCGCCACCGAAACCACCACCACCACCACCAGCACCGCCACCGCCACTGCAAACAGTCGTCATCGCTCATTATAATCACGACCATCAAGCGTGACGGCCATGCCACACGCAGTGGAACAGCCCAAACACATTGCAGCAGGCACTTCAACCGCACAAGCGCTGACCGCCGCAAAGTAAGTGCAACACCCCAGCGGTGCCACCGCCCGCACCGCCGGCATCGTCAGTTGCATCAGCATTTTGCCAACACACTGCAATGGATTACTTGCGTTGTTGTTGCACTGTTCCCAGCATATTAATTTCATTGGTACCTTCGCGTCTAGATGCGTTGCAATACCGTCCGCGATCCGCCACGTAGCCAAATTTACGGTGGTGGCGCACAGTGCAACACTTTTATTAAGTGCAAATAACGAAATTTCATATTTATTTCGCGGTTTATTTAGCGTGCGTCGGAGCATTTTGTTACCATGGCGTTCGGCCGAAGGGTTGGGGGATGCGGCGACGCTAAATGCGACAGGCACTAAATTGGTGGCAGCAGCAGCCGCAGCAGCAGCCGCAGCAGCGGTGGCATGCTTCGTCTGCTGAGTGTCTCATAATTTTGACTGCGGTAATGATGCGTTGCAAGTGTTGCACGAGTCGCGCGGTATGAATATTGCATCTAAATGGACTAAATGAAAAACATTTAAGTCGCGAAATCAAGACAAATGCGTACTTATGTACATGGATGTAGCACAACTATAACAACAACACATTTCTAAATTAGTTGCATCGCGCTGCGCCTGCCACAAGCAGCAGCAACTATGTAAATGCTCTACTTTCCTGTGGCGTTCAGTTTGGCTAAGCGCCAAATTTGAAGTACTTTTGCCATCTTTAGTGTTGCAAGTTCGCATGTGTGCGTGTGTGTGTGTGTAAGTGTGCGCGCACGTTGAATTGGTGAAATTTAAGAAATCTCGTTTCTCGCCAAAACATGTAAAATCTAAGGTAAACTCGACATTCAATACATCACAACCAGTTGGCAGACGAACGTAATGCAAAAACAAAAGCAAAAATAATAAAAATATATATTACCTTCCCGTTCTTTCTTCGCAGGCAGCGGTTGCTCAGATTTCACTGTAGCACATAATGCCAAGTTGCATACACGCTTTTGCACTTTGCGGCCAATTTTTATGAACTCTCGCCGTCATTCGTCTGTGGAGGTGCTCGTGTTGCATGCCCCATGTTACACCATGAGTGGATTTTTTACGTCTGCAAAGTGCATATTTCTTCCACACATGCACGTGAGTGTGTGTGCAACATTCTAAAGCATCTGTCAAGTGCATGAAAACGTACTTACGTGGCATGCAACGTCAGTTCCACAGGTACTTATCGTCTCAACCTTCATACTGTGCTTTTATACGATTTTAAGCCAACACGCAGTGAGGACTGCGTTGAAATTGATTACGCTTTTTCGAGTGGGAATTTGCGCTAAAAGAAAGTGATTGCTAAGTTACTATGTGAAATACTTGGGTTCGAGGGAGGCAAAACTCGGATCAGTTCAGAAAATCATGCTACCAGCTAAATCAGCTATTAAATAACAGGTTCTTACCACCTAGCATTGAATAACCGTTAACCACATTGTATTAGAATTTTAAACAATTGTAAGACTTGGAAATAATGTTACAAATATTGAGACATTTGCCTACCGGTTTAAATTAATTGGAACGAACAGCAATGAAGACAACCTGTAATGATAAAAATCCCCATTACTCTCGCACTTAATTTTTTTTAATTTTTATTCACAACTTGAAGTGCTTGAGTTCGAGTCCACAATGTTGGAAGAGTTTTCGTCCTTTTAGCATAGCACCAGGTCTGCTTTCCCATTAAAAGCAATTGGCAATGAGTTCTCGACACCAGATTTTTCATATTAGTTCGCTTCTGCAACTCATATTTTAATATACTTTTTTCATCGTCCGCTTTGGAAAGGTCCGCTGCAGTTCTCCACTAGAACAACAATAATATCAAATTTAAAAAAAAGTCCAAAATTGTTGGTCAACGAACGATTTATTAGGTCTACAACTCCTGTCGTAAAATATGTCTCAATGAATTCTTGACAGGATTTTATAGATGATGTCGAGAAATTCGATAACAAGATAGCAGGTTCGCTTTCCGAAGTATCCTTTTTATGAAGGGAAGGACAGTTTTCCTAGTTAAAAGTAAATGCGATTCAGATGAAGCAATACAAGTAAAATATATTTGTAAAATCTTCCTGAAAAGATCATTGCTTCAGCCGGCCATTAAATGTCCCACAAGATTATTGGAATTCTCACAAAATTAAGTTTTTTTCTTTGTAAAAATCTGTCTGCCCTCTGGGCACAAAATAATGATAAATCACATACGGTTACGCATAATAAATCAACTTAATTAGAATAAAATTTACGAAAAAATTCAATTGCCACCACCCATAAGGTTTAAGTACCTCTACTAAGTGCTTATTAGAATAGAAAGTTAAAAACAAAGCGAATTAAGCAGAATGCGATTATCGCACTAGTCGCATCCAATTATCACAGACAATCAAGTGATCGCATAAAGCAACAAGTGAGAAATCGCAGAAGCGGTATCGAACGAACGAAATTTAAAGAAATCATTCCGCTTGCCTTTATCAAAATCGAGTTAAGCAAAAATTTAGCATTAATGAACAGAGAGAGTGTTGTGTTGGCCAGCCGGTGGAGTAAGCGTAGGGGAAGAGCGGCAGAATGGAGCTGTTTATAAGTGACAAGTGGCGAGAACATTAGTGATTTATTTGCTGTTTGCTATGCAGACGCGTGCTAGGTATCCAAAAGTATTTATTTCGCACGTTCGAAACACGAACGTAGCCGATGCCTAGATATGGAGGGTTCTTCATATGTGCAGTAATTACTACTGTCGAATAAGAAATACGTAAATAAAACAAATGTGAAATATCAGAACTACTCAATTAAATCACAGGGAACGGTCCCCGGAGTTATTTTCTTACTCCGATCGTACATATATAATCAATTTTTCACTTGACATCGTTGACATTGTAGTTTCCCCATTTGTCTTTGCCAAATTCGAACGATTTTTTACTTAAAAAAAAGATATTTCAGAATTGTAAAAATACCCCGAAGAATCCTTGCACCATTTTTGTTGCGCCCCTGCTTCCACGCACTCCACTTTATGTCTATCTTTATGCCGAAATCCCTCAGACCTGCTTTGTGTGCTACTTTTGCACTTTCAATTAAAATCTTTTAATTTTTGTGATATTTCACGTGAAATTCGCACCAGCCGTGGCTGATGTATCGTCTCGCCTGTCCGCGTGCCGTTGTCACCGCGGCAGTTGTTGGCGCAGCGACCAGCGTCTCGCTGCTTTGGCGACTACCCGAGTGTACCGTGAATAAGAAACACTGAAGTTGTCGGCGCGCGAAAGTAATGCATAAATTAGACTTTGGTTTGCCAGAGGAGTGACCGTCGCAAGTCGTCTGACGGCCTCAGTCGACGCAGCTTTGTCCGACTAACGCGCCAGCAACACCTTTTATTTGGCTGCGATGTTGCAAGACTTTCACTTGTCGGCGTGTTGCTACAATTTGTCTGCCACCAAAAAGGTGCTTTCGAATATATAATACTTGCTGCAACATATCATGGCGGTTGTTGCAACCGAATTTTTGGCGAATTCCACGGCTTCTTTTCTTCAACGTGATTCGCTTGTGTGACGTTATGTAAAAATGTGCCCGTTAGCTCTGCTTTGATGCCGATGAAATTGAATAAACACAAAAATTTCTTGTGTGATTTGTCTTAAAATCTGAAATTTTTTACATAAATGAACATATGTGACTTCGTTTTCAAAATTTACTCCAAGCTGGGGAAAGTTTTTCGTTGTTTTCAGAATTTGCTCTTATTCGAGACAAGACATATTATGTTCGATCTATGGCAACCTTGCACATTAGGCTGTGTTGTATTTCAAGATATTATCGCATTTCTTTATGCCAAAGCAAGTTCTTTCAAATAAATCTGTGCAGTACATTCATAAATGCTCACTAAATACAGTTACGAATGTAACATCCACGTAACCGATGAACTCTAGTCCATGCTGGAGGAAGCGCCGAGGAGAACGCAATATTTTATTTATGCTATTCCCCCTCTAATGTGGGAATTTTAATCAAACTCTCTGTAGCACCTATGATTATTGGACTATTCCCACGACAGTCGAGGCTACGTATCTTTACCCGGCCAAGGACTGTCAACTCGGCGGCATTTCTCAAAATTATTTGAGATATGTTTTCTACCGCTGCAACAACAACTATATTATACTACCGTCATTGAACAGTTATCCTGTCACTAGAAAATCAATAAACAATCTTAATTTGGGGGATATCCGAGAGAACTATTATAACAAAAGTTAAACTTCTTATCAACCTTCTTAATGAGTGCATTATGGAAATAGTAGACCAGCAGATTAAGACCTCTTTTGGAATAATGTTGCGAACGAACTTTTAACGGTATGTCCGGAAGGTTTTGATTCCGCTTGCAATAAGATAATTTTTTCAGAAGAGTTTCGGTTGTATGCATTGGACTTAGCTGCGATTAACTTCGCATTCATTCTTCATTAGAGGACTATTAATTAGTTTAACCGTAGTGATCACCGTGAATAATAGATCAATTACAATGTTTACAAGCCAGACACATTCGGATAGCTGGCTGGACCCCGACTGACGATTGTAGCGCTACATTTATGGAAGTAATAAGTAATTAATAGAAATGTATTTTTTTTTCGTAAGATTCTTCCAACAATCTTTCATAACGACTAACAATTTTTATTTGATTTATATGTGTGGTTCCTCAAAGTCGGATTCGAAAAACTCATCCACAGCTTTTTAGACTTTCGGAACGGGAACTCGTGAACTCGTGAACAGAGTATCATATATCGGATTATTAAGTATTAATCCCTGGTCAAGGATGAAATTGCTACTACTTTTGACTTTTCCTTCCTATTCAGGTAAAAAGCAAATCATTTAATTAACGGTACTTCTCAATGCTTTAGTTAGCTCTCATTAAAACCTTCTTTTGCAACAATTCCAAATCCAGTTACAAAGTTACTGCCCCCTAAAGATTCACAAAACGCACACAACAACAACGATTCCGGTTAACAAAACACTAACGTGCATAAATGAAATATAAACCTACATCTGTACATCATAATCAGCACCAGCATAAACGAGTATTGTTGACTTTTTGCTGACTTTTGCTTTTAAATAAATTTCTTCATTTTAACATTTAAACTTTTCCACATTAATCAAGTTGAGGCGACCCAAGCACTGCCATAGGAAACTCTAAGCGCACTCACACACTGACATATAGACTTGGGTAGTCAATTCCGGCATTTATGTATGGATGTGTGAGTGCGTGTGCGTGTGGGTGAAAGTACCTCCCGCATGTGCGTGTGTGTGGGGAGAGGGGGGGAGTTGAAAAGTGCCTGTCATCATACGCTGATTCTTGTCTTCACATATACGTGTGTATATGTGTGTGCACCTAAATGCGAATGAATTCTTGTACGTGCAACATATGGCGGCAAACAAAACCGCACAAGGTGGAGTAGACGTTCTACAATATAACAGTTTCTGCTGCTGTCGGCAACAACAAACTCACTTGCAAGGCTGCTTAATCACTGGTGATTGTGATTGTAATGCTGCTGGTGGTGATGGTGGTGATGGTTGTGATGGTGTGGCCGACAACTGTTGCTGTTGCTTTTGGTTTCGCTTTTGCTGCTCCTGACATTATCACTCCAGACTTCGGATTTAATATTTTGATACACTTTTTAATGTGACATTGTTGAAAAGTTGTAGGAAAAATATGAGAAGTCATCATCAGCATCATCACCAAGCAAATATTGTAAGCGCCCAAAGGCACACAAAAGGGGGCAGGAGATGCAGAGTGAGATATTAACGGTATAAATTTGTTAAGTTGAGTTCATTTAAAGTTGTATAAATTTATTAATTCATGAAGAGGCTCCCTTTTAAGCAAATATTGTATTTGTAATCCTGAAGTTATAGTATTGGTATATAATTTCCAATCGTTAGAGTTTAAAATAGTAATAGCGATACGGTAACTCATATGCATATATGGTGCACTTTAGTAGTAACGAAAACTCTCAGTTATAAAGAAGATAAGTTCCAGATGGAAGATCTGTCTGTATCTTTGAATGCTCCCCAGCTTCATATGTATTAGACTGAAATCGACTATAAATTTAGGCATATATTATTTAGTACAAATTATTCTAGCCGCTCGCGAAATCAAGTCCTTATTGGTTGAGTACTTAGATTGTTCTCTAAAAGTGTTGGGCCATTCATCATCAACTGATGACTCATTTACGTACAAAAATCGTTAAAATACACTTGATTGCTCCAAATATATATGTATGTATTTCCACGTCAGAGGCTATTAGTAGAAAGCTGTCACTCGCTGTCACTGTAATTAATGACATTAGCGAGACGAGTTCGTCATTAGCGTTGCCCTATTTATGCAATTCTCAAAATAGGGAACCGGTGACGGTGCTGACGCTTCGCGAAAGCACACATTCATTGGAATTAGTGTTCGTAGGTGTTAAAAATTCATCGCTGTACGCTGATTCGAAACATTTCACAAACAAACAATGGACACAAGCGGAGCAAATTTATATTTGGCTGCAGATACTCTTATATTGTTCAGCAATTTATTTAATAAATACTTCAATTTGATTTGCTTAAACTTAAAAACCTAGTTAATTTAATTTTTTTCTGAAATATATGGGTAACAGCATGAAGTATGGTAAATAAATCTCCTTTTTTGAGATTTTTTTAAAGCATAATTATCGCTAAGTAGGCATTACTTCAAAAACAATAATATATCTTATGCAAAACACACTATAAATAAACTAAAAAACTACTCAAATGCTTTCAAATCTTCCCTCATTTGCCTCTCTCTTAAGCAACTTTCTAGCGATTAAATCGCTTTTGCAATAGAAAATAAAAAGCCTCTTGGCACAGGTCGAGCGAATCGAACGATTACATTTTGTATTTGTTGCTGTTTTCATTGTCGCTGTCGCTCACGAGTGACAAGTTGGACAGGCAGGCAAAATCAAATCAATTGCTGCACCTGAAAGGTGCTTTTAACGGCATTTCTTGCGCGAAATTCCTCTGCGCGACAAAAAAAAAAAAAAAACAAAAAGGAAATCGAAATTTAGATTGAAACTTGGCATTTCTTACACTTGACCGAACGAAATGTCAAGCGAAGTGACGCAAGAATGATTACTACTAATTGCATGTGACGCCAAAAAAGCTTACACACTCGTGCACTCGTCCGTCTGAGGCGAAAGTGATAGTAAGAGCAATAAAAACTTGCTTGAGAAATACGTTTGTTATTTAGTTTGGTGCGTTGATTGATTCTAATTTAAATAGACACAACATTACTGAAACAACAGTACGAAAATTTTAAGTGGCGCGATGTTCGGTAGGTGAGTTGAGGTGAAAAAAAGAACAAATTATATTAAGGTTTTGAAATAGATTGATAAACAAGAACTTCATTGTGGGTGGAAGTCTTATTTATAGCATATCTAATACGTTCGTATATTCTTAGTTTTAATAGAATCTTTCTATTATCAGAGATAGCCTCAAATGTTTGACATTAGCCGAATTTGTTTGTAACCTACTTGCAAACGAACGCTACGCAGCATTACGAATCACATGTTAAGCAACAACACCAGCAAGGTAAGTACTTATATGTTACTCGAATATCCGACCAAAGAAACCGACTGTCCGGCAACGTAAATATTGTTAAGTGAAAAGCTGTGTTATTGTGAATGAGCACTGTAAAACCTCGAATCCACACCTAACTTCGCATTATTTCCAATTTTTCAAATATGCTGTAGTTAAGGAATCCAAACCATCTGTTTGCCCCAAAGTAAGGTTGGTCTAAAAAATAAGTAGAAAATCTTCAGGAAAAACATTTTAATTTTTCGATGTTAAGGCCCTACGCCACCAGTGTCTATTTTAATTCTTTTGAGTTACGTCTTGAGTTTAGTCTATATTAATGACCGTAGATTTCGAAGTATAGTTGTAACATTATATACATATAATTCTATAATAGAAATATTGTTAGTTGAAAAGGATACCCACTTCCTCCGCCGTGGTATCAAAAAATAGTTAGAGACTTTTTATTATATATTACAATTATCTAAATCTAAAGTTCTACAATCTAAAGTTAGCTTGTGAATTTGAGGGGTGAAATTGTAACATTTGCATACATTTCTTGTAAGACCCTCGGAGGTACCAGAACTCTATTGAAACTAGTTAAGAAACCTTTAAAACATGTAAGTCAGCTTTTCATGAACTTCAATAAAGCCCCGATTTTCCAGATATCGTTAGTATTTTTACTAAATTAAATTCTGTCAAGAATGAATAAAGAATTCGGAGTAATCGGAGCAAGTAATAACTATTTGGGTATGTAGAAATCTTTACAATCAAGGAATTACTGCTTACTTCAAGCTTCCTTGGGTACAATTTTTGAATATTTCACGATAATCGGTTAACAGTTTCTTAATCTACGGATTCCACGCATGACTGACTAGTAGAATATCACTGGTGAAAAGTTTAAAACAATTTTTAGACACATTTCGAGTTGTGCAAGAAAACCTTTCCGGTGGAAATTCGACAACAAAATAATTCAAGCAAAAATTCACAGAATTATGTTTACATAAATCAAGCGCTAATTTTTCCTGCTTTCAGCGCGAAAGTAAAGAAAAAGTGATAAAACTAATCTAAGCACCAAAACTACTTCACACACACACACACACACACACTTCCACATACACGGGCGCACACTGGAAGACACATTTCAGCACTTTTGTGGCGTGTGTTATGAATATATTTGCAGCAAAATACTCGATGTGGAGAAGACATTTGTAGATTTTGCATATGAAATTAATATTGTTTATGTTGCATAAACTACTTGAAAAACTTTGCGCATGAGTGCCACTAAAAACCACCGAAACCGATGCTCAAAACTATCCTACTCGCTACAACAAACACACGTGCATGTATAAGGAAGCGCTCGCCTGGCTTCACTTGGTTCCAAATTTAGAGATCTGCATGTCTGTGTGTGTGTGTGTGTGTGTGTGTGATTGCGCGGCGTTTGTTTGTGACTGCCTCGCATATCATATCAATTGCACGTAATTCCTTCTAACTCCTTCAGCCAACGCACACACGCACACACGTACATGTGTGTATAACAACTTCATTGCTCACACTCAGTCGAGCGACTTTGCATCTGGCTAACTTCTCCACATTAGCACTCAACGGCTTACACACTTTTCAAATTTCTTCTGCAAATATAAAATAAATTGAAAATTTTATGGAACTTGTGGTTAGAACTACTCTGTGCTCGTTCATGGAGAAGAAATAATGAGTAAATGCTCGTAGGAAAGTAATAATTTCAAGTGAGCACAGTGTCGCAATCGCAGAAGAAATCTGTGAATATGATATTCATGTATATCAATTACTTTATACAATTTTAAGGATGTATAGTCACTTATATATATATTTGAATTTTTAGATCGACAAAGGCAATTCTTTCATATTTTACCCTCCATAAAGATCTCACAGAATTCGAATATTTCCAGCAATTCTCTCTTCCCAATCTGCATCATCACAAATTTTAACTTTCATTGTTTTTTTTATATGGCGAACATAAATAGTTAATAAATATATTAATCAAACCAAATAAAATGTTTGTCACCATCCCAGAGAGGTCACGGTAGTTTTCTCTCATCGAGTACTTTCAGGGATATTTTACCAATTTAACGAGGGATCTATAGACTTTATTGTGTAGTATTCATCTGGAAATACCACATACCAACTTTTTACAATATGGCTAGTATAAAACTGGTCTTTTGGCTCGCAACCATATCGTTGCTGATAAGTTTGGCTTCTTCTAAATAGGAAAATTCCTATTAATTATTCAAAATGAAAAAAAAGGAAAATTATTCAAAATGATCCAGTAAGAATTGACTTGCCCTGGGATCGACTGCCACATCAATTTCAGTACAAATACAGCTTTGGATCTACTACGACAGTTTGTCGATTCATTCTTTATGTCAAATTTGAGATGAGCCAGTTCTATAAGCAATGGGAGAAATAACCCAATAGATAGAAATTGGAAACACATCGATCTCCCCAGTCTTAAAGCAAAAATATTTTCGCATTATTCTAAAGGCACAATTCATTTGCAATTTCAATATTTTTTTTCTTTCTATAAGAATATATTTACCCTTATATGCTAAACCAAACACTGTCTTAATTCGAATTGAACCTGAACATGAGACAGGCGTTCGTCTGTGGTTTCGTAAACTTAAGTAAATAAATGAAATTGAAAATATAATTTCCGTATGATCTGCCCGTGTGTTGAAGCCACAGGAGGTGGTCTGTCGATGACTCTGGATATTTGTATAAAAACAATGACGATAGCATGTTGTTGTAAGCAAGTGATGCAAGACTGAATGCAAATTTATCCATGTTAACTTAAAGGCGAACCCATATGAAGCCCCCGATAAATATTTTGTAACACCAACCCAACGAGATGGACCACCTAATGTCCAGATAACTTAGTGAAACGAGATGCATCCGCATGGGTGCAGTCCTCAGTATATCAGTACACATTAGAGCTTCTAATATCTAGTGGCTTTCGGCTGACGTCATCATAACCCGTTTTACTAGCTTACTTGCATTTTCGCCTCCGAAAAGTATGTACCTGTATGCGTTCTCTTTAATAGCTGTTAGCCTCAGATGTGTGTGATTTAGGTTGTTTTCACGATAAGTTCCAACACCTTTTAACCCGATGAGAGCAATAACAATGTCACTAAAAATGTAAATCTTAACTAAATGTACGCAAAAATATGTGTGTATGTATGCGGCATATCTATGGATCACTCAAGTGTATTTGTTGCATATGTTTTGGTTTTCTTTTGCACATCCTTCAAAGGTGTTTTGTTCGCACTTCCCACTTCAATCCGCGTTTATGCTAATGTTGTGACTGTTGTTGTCAATATCGAATTGATGATTTTTGTTAGCACACCGCCACCCCGGTTCCTATGCGTTCTCAACCCTTATCAACAATAACAACAACACTCGATTTATGTCTGTTTTGCTATTTGTTAAATCTGCTTAGTTTGCAGCATAAGTGAAAAGTTCTGTTCTCCAAAAAAAAAAAACAAAAAAAACAAGTATTTGTGTAACAGTACTTAGATGTGTCCATGTGTGTGTGTGTGTGTGTGTGTGTGTAGACTGCAGTGATGTGAAGGGTAAAAAGAATCGGAAAATTTGTTTACCATTTAAATTCGATTTTGATCCTATTTATCTGACAAATTGTTGGAATTGAAGGGATTTCGCGACGCTTGCCGAACGATGTTGTGTAAGGTGTTCCTCAGCGCCCAGGGACTCGCATTTGAAGGTATTAGCGGAAGTGTTTAAACGGATACTATTTGCGTGTGTGTTAGATTTGAGCTATTTGTTTGCGTATTTGATGGCGATGTTTGATTTTTAAATTACCTCCTATCGTTCGAGTTTTATGCAGGATTCTTTCAAATATTTATCAGAGTGTAAGGCAAATGTCTTACATGAGGTTAAAAGGCATGGGCGAATGAAGAGTTTTGAGTTTTCTAAAATATAAAAATATTTTTACCGTAAAAAAAAATTTATAAAAAAGAGAACTGATATCGAAATTTACATTATTGGCATTTCAGATTCATGATTTAAAAAACGTTTCAATTTTTTATACTCAAAGTATAAATGCCGACTTAATGTTGTCCCACAAATGAAGAGTCTTAAGCATCCTCAAATCAAATCGGCATACTTCAACGGTGTGTATCCATGCTAGATATTTAGTTGAGTTTCATATCCTCTTTTGGTGTGTGTTTGAGATAACCCTGTGCATGATAGGTCTCTTAAAATCTAAGTCCCCTCCGAACAGCTGACAGTTTTTATAAGAAGTTTGATCCTGGTAGAAACGGTTTTAAAATCTGGTATCAGTTCGGTTCAGCTCGTTTCAAGAGTTCTGAAAATTAAAAGCAGAAATAATGGTGTTTAGACAACTACGTACTTTGAAATGGTAGTGATATATACAAGAGGTAAGAAATATGAAAATTATTAGAGAAAATGTCTTCAACTTCCCTAAAAAGTTTTTCGGATTTTTATTTAATATATTCTCATACGAATAATAATTTCACAGTGAAAAGTAATACTTGACCGTCTTTTGGATTTCAAATGTATAATTAAGATTAAATTTAAAATTAAATTATGGATTTAAGTTTGCAAAAAGTAAATTGTTCCAGCCATATTCTTGCATTAGCAATATTTCATATGACTCATTGCTTGCCTCATGTCTCGCTTACTTAAATTTTATATAAGAGCTCTCCATTATAATTCCACTTAACAAGAAAGCGTTGCTCTATTTAAACAGTCTGTCCGTTTAGCAATTTTCTTCTGCAGCAATCCACACAAATCCCATTTGCCACATATCACTTATCTGCGCTTACCCTCAACTCACTCTCACACCACCGACGCACAACCATGGGCCCGTGGGCTCAACCTGTCGCTGGCGCGTTAAACCAGGCAATGTTTTTGTTTTTACTATTACATCATCATTGTAAACGACTGCTTAGCTGTTACTCCTTCCAGCGGTCCCCGCCTTCAGCACACACACACATATATCTACATACTTGTATATGTGAAGCAATTTCGGTTTCATCATCAGTCGAGGCGAGCAGTGGGGGGAATTACCTTGAGGCCATAAAATGAACTACGCAGCAGACACCTAGCAGGCTGACTTAGGCCTAGTACGTCGCGTAATCGTAAGGTACATCGTTAACGGAGTGTTCTTGAACGCGCTCCTGGGACACGCGTGCTCCGCAACTGCTGCGGCTGGTGGCAAGTAGGCGGTGGCGGATTAGCTGCAAATGCCGAGTGTCGATATAATGATGGAAACGATGTGATATGCGTATGTATGTTAATATATTATATATGTATGTTACATATATATTTGATTGTAGGTTGAAGGTAATGTTTGTAGATGAATGTGCCGCTTTTATTTGCGAATATAATTTCATATGCGAGCGTGGAACTACTCAACTAGGAGAGGGAAGCTTAAGCTATGTAAAAATGTGGATTATTGTTCTACATATCTTAAGATTAATGTTATTTGTTGTTTTAATGTTTACCCTTTTGGGGCATTTGTGGAGCACTGCGAATATATTTACCTACTATTATTTAACATATTTCATATTAGAAATACATGTGCATATATCTATGTACAGCAAATGGTTGAGGTCCAATCACTGCTTAGCATTAGCTTAAGCTTCCTACAAGTGAGATCGTACTGATTTTTTTGACTTTTCTAGTCTTTGGTGTCAACATGTATTTAATTAAAACGAGAATATAAAGCAAACGTGCCTGCTGATTAGAAGAATAAAGCATCTGTAGAAAGTAGGGTACAAATTCGTATTATTTGGGATCGCTAAATTCTTTCCCATCAAATTGGAACCTTTTTTCTTTTCTGTCGATACCGTCATGCTTGTAGCCATTAAATGAACACTTTTTACAGGACTTAGCCGACAGTCGTAGTTCCTTCAAGGAATGCCAAATTCATCTTATCAAACAAACTGTATATTGGTCTCGTAAGACCTCCATCTAATTTTTATCACATTAATGCCCTTCAAATAATTGCGAGTGCCTCATTTTAGCAAACAGATAATAATTATAAAACTAAAAGCAGTCGAGCAAGTACTTGCTATATGATTTCTGAGCTCAACTTAAAAATAATTCTCAGAAGTATCACAATAACATAATATAGGATACACACATCCTTATAAACTCATACATTCTTTCTTTTCAGCTGAATTTGATTGATGACTTGATGAAAATATATGCTCCCTATGCATACAATGACACCCAGGAGTTATATGTCAGTGTTTGCGCCTTTGCTAAAATTAAAGAAATTAGACAAATTTCAAATGCAACCAGTTGCAAAGAATTAAAGTATGCTTCATTAAAGCTGCTGCGCTTTCCGACACCTCGTCCTACCGTATGAGTATATAAATTGTTTTGCTGCCTTAAGTTCATCCCTCCATTGGCAACGTTTACTTTTTCTAAGCACAAAGCTTACTGTATGAGGCACTTCATTGGTTTTACGCTCGGTAAATAAAAGAGCAATTTTTATGCGCCTTTCACCTGTTGTCACTCGGCGTGGCAACCATCACCACCGCCACTAACTCGGGCGCACTGCCACAAAAGTTTCGATATTTTGTTGACTGTATACAAGCAAGGCACACACATACACCCACACATGTGCATTGTTGCAAATTTTATAGGTAGCTGATTTGAATTTTCAAATCAAAGTGGCGATTGTGACACCTGCGTCCTTGCCACATACCAAACAGTGCATCTGTGTGTGTGCGTGTGTCGCTGTAACAATTGCCATTCGCGTGCAAATTGCTTGCCACATTGTGCGCGTGTGTGTGTGTGTGTGTGTGTGTGCATTTTAAATTGGAAATCAGGCAGAGCAGCAACAATTTCATTGTTGCGGAATAATTGCAGAGATTTGCACAGCTGAGGTTGCGCCAAAAACACACGGGCCTGCTGTGAGCACGACAACAACGATGCAAGGGGAAATTGAAGCAATTTGGAACTGCCGCCTGAGGGTTGGTTGGCCGCAAAAAGCACCTTTTTACCGATGCTATAAAGACTTGGCTTTCAATAATTCGCAACAGTAAAGTTGGTGAATCATTTTATTAAAGTAACCGTTACTCAAGCGGCGGGGGCAATAATTTCTAAATTGCTTTATCGATCGCCTACCGCCCAGGTGCCTCTTATACACAAATGTGTGTATGTGCATGCTTATCCAAACATCTATCTATATAAGTATTTCATATAGCCCATTTAATAAAGCTAAGCGGCGCTACAGAAATCCTTCATAGACGTCATTACGCCAATCGATTGCCAAGCTGCTACTTTCCACCATGTGTGTGTGTGTGTCTCCATCACGAAGTCGGAGAGCGTGAGGTACGATATGCTCGATAAATGAATGCTGCAACTCAGCAAATTCACACAACCGCCGCACCTAAATACCCTGTATGTGTGCGTGTGTATGTATGTATGGACTTATATTTACCTACTTAGTACCTCGTTATTGTATGCCGCTGTGTACCTAACGGTCTACCTTCACACACCGGTTTTTACCCAGCCTATGGCACGATTAATTCCTTTGTGCATGCATGCAGCGCATTACCCTATGGCACACACAGAAGGCACACCTAACATATCCATTAACAATGCATAAAAAGTGCCAATAAAGCAAATTCTTTGTTCGTGGCAAAGTGCTCAACAACGAGCCCGAGCAAGGCGAGATGACAAAGCCCCCACGTCAAGCGGACGTCAACCGAAGCGAAAGCCAACAGCGCAGCCGTAGCAAAAAGCCGGTCAGGGCACGGGAATATTTTCGTAAGTAGCGACACACGGAATATTGCATCAGGGCTGAACGACAGCTTAATCTGTTCAAATACTCGTATGAATAGGTAAAAATCGAAACGCTACAATACAATAGGCCTTCGTCGGGGCGGGAGGTGTAAGCAGGCGAGGGGCTCTGTTTAATGTGAAGTAAACTCCACTGTGTAAGTAGGCGTTTATTGCTAAATCTGTAGGTTTTTGTTGTTGTTGGTGTGACTCGTTTCGATTTCCGCATCCATAGTTTGCACGGCAACACCACAGGCGTAAAGCCAAAGCCAAGATTAACGGGTGCTGAGTACAAACTTTATGAAATATTCAGTTTACGAGGTCCTAAGAAAAGTTTGCAAATTCCGTCCGCCACTTAGTTTCTCAAGTTGCCACTTATTTGGTTTCTTTAACTTAGTTTCTTGATTACATTTAAGGCGGGTGTGGTTAATAGCGGAGGAAACCCAAAATAACCTATTGATAATGACATGGGTAACCACTTAAGAAGCAAAAAGGGGCCTCGATTGTGGTACCCAGTGTAGGAATTCCTAAATTAAAACTTTTAAATGTGAATTTAGTCCTATTCGATGAAATTATCTGAAAACTTTAAACTTTCACATGTCTAACGGTATCAGGATTAGTGTGAACTGAACCATTATTGAAGTGCGTGGAAAAAAATTGTTTATAGCATTAAAGGTGCTACCAGAAACTATCCGCTTTTCTCCAAAGGTGCATGGTAACAACATGTTGCCAGCTGAGGTACATAGATTGATCACTTGTAGAAGTTTTAGATGTTTGAACGACGTCATGAAATTAGTATATTAAGGTACAATGTAAGTAGACTTCAACAACAAAAGTATTTCCGCCTGATGGCGCCAAAGTCAAGTTAACGTTGAATGGAATTTTTGGGTAGCATAAAACTACATAAACGATTTAATTTTGTCCACTAGGGTACCCTTACACTTTTTCGACGTCGATTTTCAACTCAAAATCGGAACCAACCGAAGCTGGCAATACAAAAATACTGACTGCTAACAAGGTATATAGAAAACAATTTCGAATCACAATCAAACGAAAGAATGGCTAAGGGTGAAGAAGTTCTGACTTGGTCTCAGCGAAGCGGAGCAATCTTTTTGTTAACTCTCTAAAGCCTGCCACCAAAAAAATTATTGCATGAAATGTTTAGGGATTTACTCTATCAGACATCAGGTCTTTGCATTGAACACTTTACTTTCTAGTTTTTAATAATAATACTTTATTCAACCATACAGCGTTGTGTTCACCTGCAGACGCACCCTATATTGCTAGCGCTGTGGTAATCGGCAGCGCCCAGACAATCGATGCACACCTCATTGGTTTTATTGTATTCAGCACAATGCCAGCAATAATGTGCAGTACAACAACAACACATGAGCATACATATGTGAACAATGAAGAAAAGCAGGCGGAAAAAATCATAAAAATATCATCAAAGCACACAGACACAACACCTTCGCCCAGATAAAAGGTGGATGCGTGAGTGCTGGCCGTGGACAATGGCTGATAATAATAACTTTTGCTGATGATTTTGATGTGGCCAAAGGATAAATTGAATGCCGACCAAGCTTACGCGGGAGAATTGGGGGGAGAATTGCGAATCCTGGAATAATAAAAAAATGCGCAAACGTTTTTCCCAACTTAATTTCTAGACGTACCGTTAACTACGCAACTCGTTAATACGCTGTTTACGGTTATCTGCCACAGTTGAGTGTGTAACGGTGAACACCTTGGACGGAATTTAATTTGATATGAGCGGCGAACCACAGGATATCTGCCGATGTGCTGATGTGTTACGTGAGGTTGACGTGCTAGGGAAGGAGTGTATAGGAAATTTCCCCTGGGAATTGAGCTCTCAACACGCTCAACCGGACGATGAATGGGAGTGAACGGCCACCACCTAACACCAACTAATGCCACTTCAGCTCATGTCGCGACCTCAACTGTTTACCGTATGCATTGGTATGTTTGTATATTTGAGTACATTCTTTTGACCACTTAACCTTGGGCTTATCCCTTGTATTGGGAAATCGCACGCTGCTTTCTTTTTTATTGACCACTTGAGCGCGTGTAGCCGCCACTTGGATAAATACGAGTCAGAAGCGCCTGTTAGTCGAATACTTTAGCAGCGAGGCTCACTTTACCCAGTACCATTACTGGCAGTTGGGGGCAAATAAGTGGGCACTGTGATTCACCTAAAACGTTTCTAATTTGTTTGCTTTGATGGAACGTGAGCAAATGTTTAATGTTGCTTTATTAAGTCGAGAAGTTCGAGTATATTACCTTTGTGTGAGCACTCACATGTCGAGCGCCGTACTCAATTCAAGTCAAGTGCGCAAAAATTAATGCGAAAATAAAAGAAACTCGAATATTAGCCTACTTAGAGTGGGAGAAGAAGAAGAGGAGGGGATACGATAATGTAACTATGCTATCTAATGCATACTAGATTTCTATGCTTGGGCCTTAAATTTATACTCCATTTATATTGCCAAGTAGAATAGTCTACGCACTGCATTTTGAAATTACTTTACGACATATTATTGCTGCGGCAGTACATCGAGTACGCTTATTCATAAGCACTCATACTTATATTTATACAAGGTGCTTCATATACTCATTATATAACAGTTGTGTTCCTGTGTGCCCATTAAAATGACTTATAGTCGCGATATTGCCAATTTTCACTATTGCATTAGAACATGCGTTCGCACAGGCGACATTTGGCAAGTAGAAATATATATTATATATGGTGACAGTCTCATATTCACCCATAAATATTATATTAAGTACATTTATGGACATTCTTGTTGTTGTATATTTTGAAATGTGCCACTAGACTAAAAGTGAACTTTTTCTGCAGAGTCTTTTTATAAAACCTTGCTAAATGTCTAATGCGAAATTCCATTACTGAAATTTAAAGTAATTTCCCATACTTCCCCTAACAATTTCTGAAATAAAAAGTTTTAAATGAGTAGTTTTACAACTTAGTCAGTTCAAAGGTTCAAAACCGAACCGTTATTCATGGTTCATTTCTTCATACAAATTCAAGAGGAATTGCTCCAAACCAAATTTAGTTTTTTTGCAATAGATTATGTATATATTATAAATTAATATCTTTAGAAGCTATTGATATTAAATTGAAACAATTAATATTTGAGCATCGTGTACTATTCGACAAATGTTTCCTGAATAAGAAAAAAGGTTATATTTTGGAAAACCCAATCACTTCTCGATTTCTTTCTATTTTTTTTTTTATTAATTCTATTAAAATTTATTAAAAATTTCTTTGAGCTGAAGCACTGACTTATTTCTATAATTATTATTGAAGGAAGGTTAGGATCAAGTGTCTCCATTCTATTACATCCATGCGTCGATGGATTATGTGGAGTCAGTCTATGAACGTACTCATAAGTTATTATACAATATTATCCAATATGGTTTATTAAAAAATTAGTGCCATTAATTATTGAAATATATTACTGAATCTATGAATCCGAAGTCTCCATCTAAATCTATGATAACCTCTTATTCAATGATTCTAAAGATATGATGCTGCTTTCTATATATCCGAAATAGGTAAGGAAGTACCTCTGAAATTGTTATTGTTGGATGGAAAATTATGCGCAAGCACATTTTTAAAAACATACCCCCATCGAATTGAAAAATTGTAAGGATTTAAGACAAACTTTAGCTTGTCGAAGTGCCATTGGAGTTTGAGTTGTCATGCGTTTTTATTTTTATGCAATTTGCGAAGAATACATTTTGTTCAAAATTTTTTTATTAAAAATTTCCATTTTCTTCACATTTTCCTGATAACTAACGGAGCTAAGATGGAGTAGAACCCACTCAGAAAATCATTCGCTTCTTCTAGCGCGATCTTTCATCATTCGTTCACGGTTTTGATTCAGCTTTATCAATAAATATAATCAATGAAAACTTTAGTACAAT
The DNA here is from genome assembly GCA_021498325.1 of Bactrocera minax. Taxonomy (NCBI): domain Eukaryota; kingdom Metazoa; phylum Arthropoda; class Insecta; order Diptera; family Tephritidae; genus Bactrocera; species Bactrocera minax. Next base: position 2,784,442 of record JAKEEE010000012.1, on the reverse strand, counting down.
ATCCTTATGTGTTTCATCCCGCTATGGTCGGTAAAAGGGATTCTCATTTTACTTTCCAAGATGAAGTGAGAAGGAAGAATCAAAATGAACTAGTAATGAATTCGTTGATGACAAATGCTTCAAAGTTCTCGTAGTGCCGAACTATTTAAATTTGCGTAGTCTGGCCGGTACTTAAAAGGTTCTGCGAACGGTTAATAGTTTCTCAAAATAGCTGATATTTAAAATTTAGTCTGTAACAGGACTACGAATTGGCAAAGAAACGATGAACGGGATTATTCAAAGGGTAATTTAACAAATTACTCCACTTTCCAGAGTGGACTTTTCCAAACTAACCCGAATTGTCCGATTCAAATCACGTGCAGGCACCAGCCAAAACAATCAGCAAATTCTTCCCAGCCTCCACAAATTCAAAAAAGCCGAACAAAATACACGGGCACTAATGCCACTTTTTTGCAATTTCCAGCCTCTAGGCTGCTTTCTAAAGCAGTGAGTAATGTGGAAATGTCAAAAGTCTTCGCCTTGAGGAAGAAGAAAATTTCAAGTTGGCGAGTGAAGCGTATTTCCTGAGACCTTCGCATGCGCTCCGAATACCAACGAACTGCACGTGGGACCATACGTTGTTCGAAGTGTCTCCTTCCTGCAGGAGAGTGAGCAATTGTTGCTGTTAAGGTGTGTGCACGTTGCCTGTATGTGTGCGTGTGTGTGCATGTGCAACAAGCCATAAAACAACATAAAATAAGAAAATTTGCCAATTTCTCTAGTACAATGTCCACACAAACTCACCTCCACAGCGAATAACGGAAAAGATGTTTGTTGACTGCGAACTGCAAAGCAACGACAACTACAAGCACACACGCAAAGGTCATTTGTTTGCTTACTTTGGCGCAACGTTTGTTTAACTCGTGCAACGCCAACAACAATTTGTGGCAACATTAAAAATAAAGTCCACTCCATTACCGGCCACTTTTTTGAAACTCTCAGCGACATTTCCGTGACACGAGTTGGGCAGCATTCAATTCTCCTTTCCCACCTCTCACTTTACACTGCTGCGCAGCATTACATTTGTTGCGCGTTTGTTGAAAATATGTCTTGGCCTTCAAGTGAACATTACTTCACTGCTTCCAACTCTTCCCAAGTGAAGGCGGTTTTAGATGTCGGGAATATTTTGGATTCGCTTCTTCAGGATGCTGAGAATTTGTCGTTTGCTTGTTTTGTGTTGATGGAAGCATTTCCGGTGTGTTCAAGAGGAAAGTATGTGTATGAGAATATGAATGGCTCAGCAGGTATAGCAGTGTCTACAAGTACAGTAAACCATAGACTGGTTGTACTTAAGAAACTTCCACTCTTTATGCAATGCAAAGCTATGAATATATATCTATATTTTCTTAATTATATAGCCATGCTCCCTCTGACACTTAAAGAGCGCTTTCAGGTCTTTATGTCCCCCCCATCAATGTCGCCGGGTTATTAAGATGTTTTTGAGCTAGCCCTAATAAGTGGTGAGCTGCAAACTAAAGATATCTTTTGACAAAACTTTTCACAAAAGCGCAGACTTTTAAGTGGAGCCTTCTGTTTTCGCCGAGACTCTTGAGAAGCTTCTCCTCGCACTCAATTGGGGGATACAGTGTGCTGTACTCTCCTCTCGCATACGAATCACGTTTGTATGCATTGCATTTGGTCAACAAGAGTTCGCAATTTTCCACTACATTTGCGGTGAATGCGTTCTTATGCGTTCTTTTTTTATTTTTGTTGAACTTTTAAATCCCCATTGCGTTTGTTTTTGTTGCCCTTTTACTAAAAACCCATTCCAAATACCAAATGGCGAGCGGTGAACAAACACGAATTTGTGCCACAAACGTAAATGTGCTTTGAACTTTTGTTGACACGCACACAAAGACACACACACACACACACACACAGAGCAAAACGTAAGGGTACACAAAAGTAAGGAAACAAAAAACAACAAAGTTGATGCATAATGAAATTACCTGTTTATTTGTCTAAGCTGCTGTAAAGCAAATTACACATTCATAATCTTTTCATAACTCATAATGGCCGCACTTTGCCCAGAACTTCAACATTTTGGCTCGTAAAAAATGCACATTAAAATATTATCTGCGCTGTCGTTGTTCTAACGGTCTGACGGCAGAGGCAGCTTTGTGGCTTCAGTTGGCTTAGTTGCTGCTGGATGTTGCTGGATGTTGCCAAAAGGCAGGTAATAACCATTGGCATTTGTCGCTCGTATCTAAAGCGGCATTTGCTCCTCGCTCTTCGCCTTTCAGACCCCTCACTCGCAGCTGTGTTACCCCACCACCTTGGTCGTCTTGCCTCGCTGCCTCACTTGAAATGGAATTCCTCAAGTAGGCAATTCAGTGTATCGTCTTAAATGCGCCTCAACTCCATTTCATTACCGTGTTGCACGTGTGTGTGTGTGCTTCCTCTCCACTGCTGCGACATCTCGTCGTCGCCTTACCCTACCCATGCGCAGAGAGTTTTTTGTCTTAAGTGCAAAGTGGTTGTTGCGGTGCTTGGCATTGCCACAAAGCATTTATCTCTGTTGCAATTAAGTGTATCAAGTACAATTACTTTCTACGCGGGGAGAGCGCGGCAGCATCAGCAGAGTCTTCTTTTCTTAAAGTTAGCATAACAAACTTTTGACGATTAAGGTGTTGTCTTCGCGTAGCACAGGGGGTTGTTTTTTACGCAGCTCGCTTCAAAGTGAATGCCATAATTAGCACGTTAACACAAAGTGTACTTGCGCGCGGTTAACGAGATACGAGTGTCGTCATATTATGGCTTAAAAAAATGAGAAGGAAGGAGATGAGCACCGATGACGTTCCTGTAGACAAAATCCGTTATGAAATTATGAAAGATTAGCGCAAGTGTAAACTCCAATCTTTCGATAAGCAACTACTATTTAAAAACATAACTTTTTTCAAATAGGTGGTAATCAAAGTTTTCGAAAGTAAACCTCTTGAACCATATCAGCGAACATCGTTGGATTCTTGGATATATATATCAGACCTTCAAAATCGTTTGCGGATATTGAATCACACGGCCCATTTTGGAAAACTTTTGTTCCTTTCAGGGTCAACTTAATGAGTAAGAGATTCGAGCTTAGCGACAAAAATGGGCGGCATCAGAAGATGAAGCTGAAATTTACTTGCCACTGAACGTGATAATAAAATAAAGGGTCTTTTGATCGCCCTAAATATGAAAATATATTAATTACTTATATTTCTTTATGCTTAAATATTCTACCCTACAATTCTGCGGTTTCCCCCAAAGGCTCTAATATATTAAAATTCTACATACTAGTTGAATAATGTGTAATTATAGCTATGTAATAATACGTTCAGTAATATATATAACAATATTAAAATTAAAGTTATTTTAAAATATACGGATATTTCGTTATTGGGTTATTTCAGTAAAAATTGGAAAATATTGTATTCACATACATATGCAGGGTGTGCCTCATTCTACATCGGTAGGTAAATATTCAGTAAATTCGAAAAAACAACAAGTTTTTTTTATTTTCGACCATAGCAACATGAGTTCTTTCTTCTGCATTTCCCATTTCTGTTTCGGGCGTCTCGCCCAGTATAGCAGTATGTATTCGACTAGCATTGAGCTCGTCGATGTTGAACGAATAGAAGTCATGGGGAGTAAGATCTGAATACTTGGATAGCCTGTCAATATTATCTCTTTTGGACATCAAACATGGAGGAAATAATTTATGTGGACCGTGGAACCCTGGAGCCTTACTTCCTACATTGTTTATAGTACTTCATATAAAGTATATTTGAATGTCTGTGGTCATTATTATGCTCAACATTCGTCCAATAAATTTCTAAGCTCTGGCAAATTGTTTAAAATCTATTAAAGTGAGAGTCTATTAGCGGCATCATGAACCCCGTGGTCACAACAGCGACAAGCACCATTTAATGAAAACTGTCTGCCAACCAGCGGATGCCTGCAACGTGGAAGGTAGCCAACCAACCCAGACACAACTAACACACGAGTGGGAAAATGAATTTTACCTTGCAGTCCTGCTACCACATCGATGCCACTCAGCACTCGATAATAGCCACTCAGCGGCAGGTACATCGGTGGCAAATGTGGATTTAGGAAGGGATGGGATGCCAGAGTACAAACTATATTGTGGTATAGTGTCACCGTTTCATGAGTGCATATAACTGATGCATGAGTTTGTGCGTGCAGATGAGGCTGCATGTGGAAGTGCAGAGCTATTTTATGGACGCAGTTCATAAATTTTAAAAATTATTACCCGTGACGAGGCGACAGGCACGCCAAATTGGCCAGTTGGGAGCAGCTGGGAGTGTTCGAGCGGCCACTTTGCAAAGCAACAAGAGTGGCTAAGGTATAAGGATGTATAAGTATTGGAGTGAGCTTCTGTTTTAGCGAGATTTGCAACACTTTTACCGTTACCCTTTAGCTAAACACTCCCAAAGCATTGAATGTTTTTTCACACACTTTGACAGGTAATAAAGGTTTCAAGCGCACACATATTTGCATATGGAGCTGAAAAACAAATTTCGAAATAACAATATTTGCCTTCGCTGCCGCCTCGAGAGTGAAGTACAACGTGCAATGGAATTGCAAAATTTATTCAAATTTCTGCTTCTGAACGAAAATTGAATTACTTTTAAGGCTGATAAGCGTATTTTTTTGTATATCCTACAGAGTTCTATTCCAATCATTTGTCCACGCGCACTTGCCACAACGCAACCTCTTGCGTAGCCACACAACGACAAGCACAAAGTAAACATAAGAAATCGTAAAGGATAAAATGACATTTAATAGAAAACGTGTCGCTGAATAAAAATCGCCGCTAAGAAAATGCATAAAAATGTCCACGCATACGCATGACGGTGAACGCACATTCACACATTGTCGGAGACAAGCACACACACACACACACACACACACACTCGCGGCCATAAGTTGCCCCACAAATATTGATGCGAACACACGTTGACAGGATAATGTTTAAATATATGCGCACACATATCTTTCGCGACTCGCCAGAAATAGCCCACACTTGTGCACACACCCACTCACCAGATATGCGACGCGACGCCGTAGAAGTGCGCCCGGACGTATGCTTCGCAAGCTGATTTTCATATTTTATGCACACATCCTGGCGGCTCCAATACCTTCGCACCAGCAAACTTACTCGCTTAAACACTTACAATCGCCTCTCTCTTCAATTGCGAACACTCGCCTGTTTCTACTGCTCGGCAGCCGTTTAAGAAAGTAAAAAATCAAGGCAGAGGTCACCGCTCAAGCCCGTCTCATGGCAGTTCAGTGAAGCTACTAAGAGAACGCTGGACCCGAATGTTGAAATGAATGAAAAAGACACTCTTTACCATTTAACGAAGAGGCAATGAATAAATTTCAATATAAGTTGTATTATTTCTGCAAACTTTTCGCAAACCACTGAACATGAACACCATATGAACATTTTTGCATTTATTTATTTGAAAATATATAAACCCTGTGCTATACACACATTTATATAGAAATATAGATACCGTATATCAATGAAGTTAAAGAAATATTATGAAGAAAAAGGACCTAAAATTAACTGAAATAAGCCATTTTCGATTCGTCTCTTCTCCATTCTATTCTTATGTTTGACCTCTGCTGATGCTCTGTTGTCAACAAATTCGTATGTGAAAGCAACAATAAAATGAGCGGTTGAATTCAATGCAAAAGTGAGTGTGAATAACTTATTAAAGTTTATAAGCGCTTGCTTTTCTCTTGGCGATCTTTGCGATTATGAGTCTACTGGTTTTACACCAGTATTATGTCTGTTCCTTTGGCCGTTATCCAAGCGCTAGTGAATGGAGAACAGCCTTAGTAATGTCAGGATAGCCATGACTCAATGTTAGGAGATGTGCTTACCTTTGATGGATATCTCACCAGGGTAGCATATTTCATATGGTTATCCTAGAAGATCTGTTTCTCCGAATTTAGTCAAAGTGAGTTTCTCGTTTCCCCAAGAAAATTCCTCTTTTCAATCTAGATTAAATAGAGCTATATTAACGGAGTAATTGGAAATGTACGATGTATAAGAGAGCAGCTAAAGGTATCACGGCAAATGCATTACAAACTATATAGTTTGTGCGCGTAGAAAAACTTAGACGAAATAAACACCTAAATCCCTGCTCCAGTCAGATGCTTCAGATGAAATGGTATGGGAGGACCCAAAGTTAGCCAAACCCAAAATTAATTATCAGTTAGCTAAATTAATTTCAGTGTCGCTTGTAAGAGTCCTGGGTGCTCTACCGCTAAGGAGGGTAGCGAATAATTCAGAACAATTCAGAGCCCAACTCAGAGCGTCCCAAGTTATGGAAATTGCGTGATCAAATCTTGCGGAACATGGAGCTATTTTTATTAATTTATAGTTATTGTAATTGCAAATCGAAGCACTTGCAGCAGCAGAGAAGGATTGCTCTCCTGTTGGCGCCAAATGTAGATTATAACCTGTTAAAGATAAGGAAAATAACATGAATATTTGATCTAAAAAATATTACTCAAAGTTCTAACCGAATACCGAGGACATCTTTTATGATGTGGTTAAAATAAAAGTGAGTGAAATTTCCACTATCGTTTAACAATTTTCTTGAACTCTCAGCAACATATGTATTTCTCACTTATATTTACTATAAAAAATTTTCTTCCACCATATTTCATTTAAGTATCCCATATGTTTAAATTCATAAAATTTTCATCATATTTTAATTTTTTTGAATACTTTAAGGTACACAAACCCTTGGTGTCACCTTCATATGTGCACTCACATGTATATGATTACGAGCTCGTATCGTATGCTAGTAGATGTTGTTGCAATAAAAACGAAGAAAAATTTACTGACAGCAGCATGGAGCGTTGGCTGTGTGATGTTCCTTGTTTTGTGGCAAGTTCAATATTTAACAACCGGAAGCAACAACCGAGACAATATGCGGTTTAATTTCGAACTCAAATCCACAAAAGGTAACCCGAAGCACCATCGAGCTAAGGAAGCGTGTACGCAGCTCGCTGCGGCTGCGGTATGGAAGCGGCAATGCAGTGCAGCACAACGCGGCAACTGTGGCAAGTGCGGCAAGAGAATTGAACTGAAATGGATGCGCAGCTATTAGAATGCTATAAAAGCGTATGCAGCATAAAATTATGATGGCAGCGGTGATGGCTGATGTTATCGATACCACAACGCCAAATAGACGCGCAGGTGGTGGGTGATGGGGTGGACGGACGAGCCTGAGTCATGGCGGTCGTGTTGCACGCAAAGGTGGGTGTGCTTGAGTCGTTGGCAAATTGTCGATTACCCGAACTAAATCTGCTGCGCGTATTCTCAAGTTTATTGTAGCCCGAGAGCGCTGGGCTGAGCTTGTATGTGTTTGTGTGTGCATGCAGATGGAAAATGGAAGGAAGCATAATTTCCCATTGATGTGGAAAACAAAAGGAACAAATTTTAAGCAAATAACAAGCGAATTTATTACACCGATGCTCGAGTTTACGTAACGGTTTTCGTCTTGGCCCCGAGCTGTGCGCGGTGGAGATGGTCTAATAAAATGCTGGCAGCGCCGAAGATTGCTCTTATTGGCGTTGGTGGTGGCAGCGATGCGCTCGACACACTGCCTCCGTGTGCGTGTGTGGGTACAAAATTATGGCAAAGGAATGCAAAATTGTCGAATTTGATTTTCCAGAATTTCATTATGTAGGTAAAATCGTTTAATCGCAATTCGATGAGCTCAATCAAGGATGCCTAGGCGTGTTTAACAAGTGTACGCACACACTTGCATACACAGCATTTGATAGCAATGCGCGCAAAAGAACATGTAATAAGAGTTTTACGACCGTGTTGAGAGGAAACGCTGGCAGAAGCGGCAGTTCACCGTTGTTGCACGACTGGGTTGATTGGCTTTTATGAATTTGTTTCAAGAAAATTTTCATAGCATCTGTAGTAGCTTAAATTCGTGGCTTTTCTTTTTTTTTTTGTGGAACAGTTCCCTTATAAAACTATGAGCACTCAGGTGCATTTCCACTTCCAAAAAAACGAGGCGAAACGCTTTTCGAGCAGAATACATTTCTTTAATCATTAAAGAAATAACTCGGTGCTTCTATTCTGATGAATAAAAAATATTCCAAAAAGTTTCACTCTTTAAAAGGATGCATATAGAATAATAGAGTGAGGTTATGTATATAAAACGTTTATTTATTAAGCCAGGTTAGTCAGTCAGTCCATGACCGCACGAGATCGAGTAAAAGCTAAGATTTTCCATCCAAACTCGATATATATATTTGGAAACCTGATTTGAAATGAGTAAGAAAGTACAGAGGGCGGTATCTATGCCAAATAAGAGCAATTTTTCGAGAAAGACCGAAAGTTCTATAGCTTCGTTACCTCTATTGAGTGGGTGGGCGCCCGTACTTCTCCCATGCAATTCATTTACCACAAACCAGTTACCCAATCTGAACAAAATAATTTGCCTTTATTCACCGTCCAAGAGTGGAAAATGGAGGTAGTCTTCCAAAAATGTTCGACCTTAATAAATATCTTCTCCTAACCTTAATTTTTCCTAAAGACTTTGGAAAGCAATTGGAGGAGAAATTCCTCAGCATTTGACCAAAATCATCATCCATATTCACCACTGACTTTGCGGTGATATAAATTCAATTATAAAAAGTAAACAAACAGCAAACAGCAAAAATCGGAGCAGTAAAAGTTTGCAACAATTAATGCATAAATTAACCTTCTTAAGAAAAATCATTCAACACGGCTTATGATTAATTTCCAAAGCACAGGCTGCACAGAAGCAAGCTGGAGCGTTCGAAGCGCGAAAAACCAAAGGGACGGGCGCTCGGGGGTCCATAGCCATCAAAGTCAAGCAGAGAGCGAAGTTAAAGTGAAACTGCGAGATATTTTGCACGGAACACACAAAAATCAACTTAAAGACGCCACACAGATGCCATCAGACACGCATTACAAAGCAAACAAACAGACAAATAAAGAGCATCGGTAATGCCGTTAGATGGAGAGCGCGCTAACTCGTTGCGAGTTGCGAGTTTCGAACCGTCAAATGTTGATGAAGTTCTTAACTTAATTATAAATTTGTTGGCAACCGCAAACAGCGAGCAAATGTTTTTATTTCCCGCACTCACACACACACGAACAATCACAGGCATGCGGTAAAAGCGCTGGCCGGGGACGGGGGCAACGTGCGCAGGAAGGGTTGAAGTACGCCTGTGTGGCCCGCTTCTCGCAGCGTTCGACGGAATTAAAAGTTTATCCGGCTTTTCGTTAATGCTCGCCGCTTTTTTCAGCTGGCTTGCCGGCGCTTGATTTTTTCGTTTGCTTAATTCCTTGTTCTTTTCAGTTGGAAATTGAATTAGCATCTTCTGCGAGCGAAACCGGATGTCATTGCTGCTCATACCGCCAAGCACCGCACTTCCATGGCAGGCAGGAGTAATTGCCTGAGCCGTTCGCTACGTGTACCTTCGGGACCGACATACATTACATACTTTGAGTCTTATTAACCAGCCGCAGCCCCTTCCGCGCGTCGGTTGCTTATCTTTTTAACTTTCGCCATCTTTATTTACCTTTGGTAAACTTAAATGCGAATTAAAAATGCAAAAATGTCTTGCGCTATGCTGCTTTTGCATTGCTAAGCAGTGCGCCGGTTAAGAACCATTCGCGGTTTATGGCATCTTAAGCAGGACACACTCGTCTCTGCACCTCCTGGCAGCCGAGGACGGAGACACTCGGTGAAGTGCCTCTTAAACAAACAGCAACTACGAAGAAGTTAATTAAGAAGCAACAAAGTGAGTTTGTCTTTTAATTGTAGGTACATTAAGTATGTTTCTCTTTTCTTCCGTGCAGGGAAATACACAAATCAAAGGTTTAGCTTGTGAAAGATTGCGCTGGATGCTTTTAAACTCAATTTTTTATGAGTTCTATTAAATTGTAACTTCGGTAAAAAAAATTTGATGCATTGCATTTAAAAATTGCACTGAATGAAGTATTCATAACACTTTTAAAGAACACTGAAACTCGTTCTAATACGAGTACTTTTCCTCTTTTTTTACTGTCCTAGGATTACTACCGAACTCCCCATCTGTTATTTGGATATGGTATTGAATATTGCTTAAAAAAAAACTGTTAGAACTTATTATAAATCTGTGAAGGAATAAGGTCACGTTACTGATTGGTATTAGTTTCGACCATATAATTCAATATCGAAAAGGTTTCAACTAGTAGATTGTTTTTTATTGCCGTTTGTGCACTCGAACGAATTTTAAGAGGCTTCAACTTAGTGATATTCATTTTAATGGCATTCATTACGAAGAGAAATAGGGGCGGAGTAGTCCATGACCAGAGGTCTATGAAATCTTCAGCTTTGTGAGACAGAAAGAAATTTAAATTGAATTTGTTTAATCGCAAGAGTATATAAATTTACATTTGTCTCTTATCTTGTTGGGTTTTCATGCTCGTTTTCCATATAAGCCATATAAGAAGTGATGTCAATTGCTAAATACTAAATACTGACCAATGGGAACTAGAAAGAAATAAGAAATCAACATTCGGCTCAGAAAATTATTACAAGATCGACTTAGCGGCCATCTCTAACAAGTTATTGAAGTCGGAATGAGTGACTGTAGTCTTCTCACGACTCTACATTTCTAATGCTCTAGTGAGGGAACGAACTTTGGCTATCACGAACTTTTACGTAAACTGCTCGAATAGTTACCGTTACTTTATTGAATAAGAATCGACTCTTATTGAGCTTTACTATGTTTAATTAGCTCGGGACTCAAGATCAGAATCATGAAAGAAAAAAAATGTTAGTCAAAAGGAACAAGAATTAATAAGAACCGGCGAAATGAAGAGAACGTCACTACCTCATGAAAGCTTTCCCTCTTTCTTATTTCTTAGTCACTTAATACTAAGAACGAAAATATGAAATCTCAGAAATCGCAGGTCTAGATTATATGAAGAACCCACACCTGCATGACCTCTCAGACAAAAATCTAAAATTTCTAACAAAGTGGAACGCAATTTTCTAAGAGAAAATTCAGCTTTCGCATACATCGGAAAATCAAATCAAGTTCTCGCAAAACTACCTACTTAATACACATGTGCATTTACATATTTCCAAATATGTATGTATGTTTGGAATCGCTGAAGACAACCAGTAACGGTAGTTTTTACCCGTCTAGTGGCAGACAATACCGCTTGACAACGGTTGCCACAACTGCCACAACTGCCACCGTTGTCACCCAAGACATTGTGTCGCTGTGTCTTTTTTGTAATGTGGCAGACATTTGTTGATTTTTGGGCTTGTGTTGCAAGTGCGTTTTCACTTAAGTCTACAAAAAGGGAGTAAGACGCATCAGCAGAAAAGAAGCGAAAAAGTAGAATTAAATTAAAATGCAAATTAGGTGGCGCAAGTGCAACAATCGAAGCCACCGGGGGAGAGAAGCGCAGAGCGACAGACGCTTTGTGGCAAGGTGATCAAGGTACTCACAAATGCTGTAATATCGGAAGGAAGCGGAGACGATATCCGTAGAGGCGCAATGAAGTCATTTCGCTGAGTCCTCTTCACTACAGTTAAATGCGTCTGGTAGAGATTGCTGTCGGGTTGGTCTCTCCATGCAGCAGTCAGGTGGCCTAAGTACTTAGGTGTGTAAGCATGCGAGTTCACAAGCGCAGAAGAAGTGACAAATTGTTATAAACAAAATATTTTCGTTCGGTTTCAGTGCCGTCGCGAAGGGATTTACGCAAAAAACCACTACCTACAGAGGATTCCGGCGAGAAGTAGCAACCTTCGTCCTACCACCGCCGAACCGGCAATGCGGTGTTTACCTATGAAAGTAAGTTGCTATTGTTGCTATTTTTATGCATATTTTAAATGCCTTTTTCACATTTTTCTCCACTCAACGTTCGGCTCCTCCGCTGCCTGGTGGGACTTATGCTAAAAGATGAATGTATTGCTCTCGCTTGTTGTTGCCATAAATTATGCAAAGAAGTTACTTAATGCCGTTGTAACCTTAATTTAATCTTGTAATCTGTTTTGTGGCAAGTGTAATAAATAATTCACAAGTACTTCGCGTTTACACTTTACACCAGGGCGCTGTTGTTATTGTTGCAGTGCTCGACTTCCGCGATGTTTGGAAGCACCTTTCCACGTGAATTTGATGAATCGCTTCGTTGAAGGCCATAAGACATCAGCTTAATGAGTGCCTGAGTGGAGTGTTATACTTTGGTGTTTATGCGAGCTCAAAATATTTTTCTAATTTTGGTTGTAAGAATAAAAGAATCGTACGTGCGAAAAATATTTTGCCAATTAGGCTAAAAATTGTTATCTCAATTACATTCTTACATATTTGAGTAGGTGTATTTTTCGGTGGATCCTCATGATTGCACATTGGATTATTCAATTTGGTAATTTACTCTGAGAATATTTAAAATATTTGCCTTCAATCAAATTTTCGAGATAGTGAAAAGAAAGTGAAAAAGCAAAGCAAGGATTTATAATGAAGGAGTTCACGGAGCCAAAATTGCCAGTGCTTAAACCATTATTAACATTTAAACCAACACAAAAGGAATAAAAAAAAATTTTAGGATGCATGTGCTCTTCTACGACTAATTCCGCCAGTTACTCCAGGGATCTCAATTAAATGGATAAAAGACGAAATGGTAATCGAATAAAAGTAAGCTTGCCATTCGAAAAGGTATTCCTTTCAAATTACATGGCATTTGTGCTACGTGGACACAATTTTGTATAAAAACCCGTTCTACAAGTGCTGCAGAGCCCAACCTACAAAACATGAATGTATTAAACACCGACTGAGATGAACTCAGAACTACTCGAAGATAGTTGCTGATCCGAGTGAATATATATATATATGTATATATTCGGTTTGTCGCCACAACTTTCATGAATTATTAATTTTACTTACAGAATTGATTTAAAGAATGGCAGTTACGACCAGAAAACCACGAAATTGAAATTGAACTGAGAAAAAGTTTATTCGAGACAACTTCAGATAAAGATGGGGGTTTATTTTGCGCAAACCGCGAAAGAAAGGAAGTGGAACGCTTAACAACAGGAGAATTACGCCCGAAGCGAAGTCTAATTTCTCAGCCAAAGCTTTACGTAAAAACTTTTAAGACCGATGTTAAAAAAGTCGAAGGGATAGTCCTTTAGGATGCTCACACATTTTCACCCCAGAAGTAGTAGTAAAATGTTTTCAAAGGTTTTTAAGGGTTTCGAGATTGAGACAAAACTAATTCCATGTGGTAAAAAAGGTAAAAAATTCGAAAAACTTAATCAGTGCAATAGTGCTCAAAATATAATATAACCCGAAGTATCTCATAAATTGTTTCCTCATCCATGTCATACTCCGGGTACAGCTCCGGTGATGAAGAGACCTATTGAGGAATCATGTGCGTTAGTTTAAAATGCATAGAGCTACAGAGTTTTTATCGTGTCTCTACCTGTCCTTCAATTGACCTTCATGCAACAGAGCGCAGAGCGCGCAGCTTTAATAATAGTTAAATAAAGAATAGTTCACTTTCTTTCTCTTGAAACCCTTCGCTTTCAAATTTTTTTAATAACACTGAAGAACAATCCACCTGTCAGCAGCCAGAGACAACTTAAAAGGTTCATCCCTCCCCCCACCTCCAACAAGAAAAGATAACAACAAAATGTCAGAAGAAATCAATACAAAATGCATAAATCACTAAGCAAAACCAGTCTTTGAACTTGAGGCAGATAAAAAGGAATAAACACGAAATCCCAAAGCTATTTTATTATTCAATTGAGAGCGGGAAACAAGTCGCGTTTCAATACTCCTTTCGCATGTCCTTGCTGCACAGACACACATTGCACAGACGCGCGTATGTATGCGAGTGCAAAGGTAAGCGCCAGACACTTGCGGCTTCATGTTGTATGCGCAACAACAACAAAAACACACATGCACGTATACATTGCTACAATAGCAACAACAAACGAACGGAAACAATCTGCCACAACACGTTGCATGCGCATAGCTACTTCCGCAGCCGAATATCGCCACTGCGCGCGTGTGTGTGTGTGTGTGTGTGTGTATGTGACGAGTATTGCAAGCAACAATGTGTCTGCTTTACTGCCTTCCGCAGCGGATTCGCTTTCAAACTCTATTGAAAAGCGATAAAAATCGCTTCAGCTTTTCGTGCATATTTGCGGCGTGCTTGGCTGGTTGGCTGTGTGTGTGTGTATGTGTATGTGTGTGATTTGTTGTATAACTGTCGCAAGACGTGTTGTTTTTAGCATCGCACTGTGTTGCACGTTTCGGCATCCTTTGCGGCTTGTTAACGTGTGGCGCCTAGCCTCGCTCCGCATGCGAATTTGTATTGTCTCAGCGAGACAGCTGCTGCCGCGATTACTGCCGGTGTTTTGTTATTGTTTGGCCGTAAAATTATACATGTTGAGGTTTTTTCCTGCCGTCTCCTTTTTTCGCTGTTTTGTGTTGCCGTTAGTTTTGCTCAATGCCATTTCTTTTTGGCGTCATTTATCCTTTCTATAAACACCAAAATCTCCGGCAGCTATTGATTGAAATTTTAATATATTATTTCCGTTACAAGCGAAGCGAACAAGTGTCACAGGGTTTTGCCACAGCTGTAAGCGACACATAACCTCTTCGTATAGTATTGTGTATATACATACTTATGGCAGTTTTGTAGCTTTGCTTCTACTTTTTTTTTTTAAATATATTTCGTAATAGTTTACACTTCAAAATAAAGGTACTTTCCGAATAAACGAGAAAGAATTTTTTAACGGCGCTTTCCCGAGACACACATTATTTGACACACTTGAGCACCCCGTCTAATGATGTTTGAAGAACAAGCATCCATAACCATTAAATTTCACATACTGACATATTCTCTGCTACATACACATATGCCTAAAATACTTACTTCCGTTAAGTGTCAAGCGCACTTCAAGGGTTGAGCGCCTTTATGTATGCTACACGAATATCGTTTACCTTATCTTTGGACCGCAGAACTGCACTTTTCATTTACTTCCAGAGCAGGTAATGCTTCCATATTGGATCCATCGATTACTTCCGTTCCATTACTGTGGCTAATTGACTATGACTAAGACTCCTGATAAATTCGCTGTTTAGAAATTTTTTATATTATGTGTATGCACGTAGGTATTTAAGCAAGGAATATACGGTTTATTGATTGTTCGATATATAAGAATTCAAAACCTCCAAAAGGGAGTAAAAAATTCAAGTCTTTTGATAAAACCACGTACAGTATTTTTTAAATCATACGCGCCTTGGCTGTGTCTCTTTTTTCTCCTTCACTTGTAAATTAAAAATCAGACGCATCGCTGTGAAATCGACTTAGGCAAGAATAGGGTGGGAAAACATCATCAATTATTTCTAAAGGGAATATTTTGTGACCTAAAAAGTTATTTATTGAAAACTTGATTTGTCCTAAGCGGGCCACCAGCCGGTCCAGCTGTAGGCGAGATTGCATATACGTGTAGACTTCTTGAAAACGACTTCTTGACGAGTGGGTAGCAATACACTGTAAATAGTTTGACTCTCTTTGGTGAAAGAGTGCATCTAACTTCTGAAGAAAGGAATTAGTACCAAGCTAAACAATTCAAAATTCAATCAGCCTCATGCGGATGTTGAGAATTATGAGAAATGAAAGCATTATTGGAGCAAAATGTCCAAATGAGTCAAAGATATCCGCGTCATTGCCGTTTCCCTTCTTTCAGTTCAGTTTCAGGTGCCAATGTTCCATAATTCCACTCACAGCTTGCTCATTTTCTTTAAAGTAGCTTTAGGATGAAAGGTGACTGACTTTGTTGCCATAAATGTCTGAAGGTGTAGAAATGGTTTCGTATCAAATATTGGACAAAGCAAAGTCGTCCTGCTGTGCATTAATGCCCATATCCGCTAAACGAATGCATTCAGCGATTTGTTTGCACACACACACACACACACACGTCTGGATGTGAGTCGACCACTTTGCTCCGCTTTTGGCTTGTATTGGTGAGTGAGTGAAAAATTGGTCGGCGGCCAAACAATTAGCACGGAAACAATGAGCCAATATTGGTTGATGGAGCTAAAATGGATTATTACACAAACATAAATTATGCGTTGGAGTCGGACGCAAAAAATGCACATACCCACACACACATATGTGCATACATACAAAACCATAGGCTTACACAAAAGCAACAACATCTATGCATTGCCTGACGCAAACATATGTAGCCTTACAGTAAAAGGCAGCCAAAAAGGTAATTCGAAAACGACGCTGAAATTGCACTAGGGCGGGCAGAAAAACGCACGGAATGCTATGGAATAGCTCAGTAAACAGGCTTTCTTCAATATTTGTAGAAATTTCATATTTTAATTTAAGTACAACATACTTTTCCAGGAATCAAGAAAATTTCAGGTATTTCCTTATATAGGCCAAAGGTCATAGTCAGGAGCCATGACCCCTTAATGCTTTCCAAGTTTATATTGTCCATTGTTATACCGTTATAGAGGATGCACGCCAGCGGTCAAATTCTCAACAATTACCTTGAATAGAAATAGATTACATATTTTAGAACAAATCCGAACAACTTGGAACCACCTTAATGCCGCACGTGTGCATGTGTGCATAGCCGCAACGGAAGTTCATTCGATTACTCGTGCGATCGGCGCGCTGACCGTTTCGGCAACCGCGACAGGCGCTGAAAGCGGCACACACACACGCTCACCCTGCATGTATGTGTGTATGTGCGTGCAGCTGAAAGTGCATTCGAAAGCAGAAATACACTGGAGTCCAGCTACAAATTGTAGGCCAAAAATATTAAAGTGTTCGGCCGTCGAGTGCTCTAATGGCTGGACAGTTCGAGTGAGGCAGCCCACCACGCCCCACAGCCCACCGCGCGCAGCCATACGTTCTGTCGGCCATTCAAGAGCAGTGGCATGCACTTGAAACACTTCCGTTGTCGCAACGCCAGCTCCAGTGAGTTAGCGAGTGCACCAGTGCATTTTTACACCCAATATGTGTATGTGTGTGTGTTTGGTGGTTAGTACGGTGTTTTTTACGCATCATCGCCGCCTATCCATTGTAGTGGTTGCGCTCTGTTGCCTCGGCGCTTGGCGCTTGGCGCATTGCGCTGCGCTGTCCACTCTTTAAAATAACAATAACGAAATGATTTTTAAAAATATTTGTGCCGGTTTCGCTTTTTTCGCACTTACACACGCACACGCACTCACACGGCGCGCACTTCAAGTGCGTTTTTGTTCAGTTTGGCTGCATGTTGTTTTATTGTCGTTAAACCCGTATTGTCTCTTGTTTTGTTTGTTGTTGCACTCGTTCTTTAATTTTTCACTTGCTGACTCCGGCTATCGGAGGATTTGTGATTGCGCACTTTTGTAAAGGATTGCGGCTTAAAACCCAGTATCTGCACACCGTCCCCAAGCTCAAAGCCCGACAGCGTGACGGAACGGTTGAGTGTTTGTGAGCCTACATATCAGAAGCTTGCAACAACCCAATGAACTCATTTGTAAATCCTGAGTCCGATCACGACTAGCATCAAGGGTTTGCCTTTGGTTGAGGAGAGGCAAGCCGCCGGCATAATTTCTACACGAAGAAGCTTCTCACCAAATCCATCAAGCGTTCGTTGGCCTCTATATTCACTTTGAACAAGACTTATAACAAGGCCGAGTGTGACTTATTCATGGTATATTCGGATAAGAGGACCCGAAGCTTCCAACTTCATTGAGAAAACTGATAAACAAATTCAATATTACCAACACTTTCTATATTTTAAGTGTTCATTTGTTCATGTTGTGGTTATTCTTATGCTTCCAATATGATCTTAAAATCCAGAGTCAAAGCGTTAGACAACCTCAGTATTAATAAGGAGAACCAGAAACCTAAAGCGGTGGTACCTATATTCAAACTCCTATGGACTCTTGATATCTAGAGACCCTAAAATTTCTTTGACTCAAATATGGCATTACAATGTCACCCCTCATCAATGTCTGGCTTGAAATTCCGACTGAAGTTATATCGTCCAAGGTATTATCTTTATTTGACTCATTCAGTACTAAAAGGAGACAATTTACAATGGTATAATTGTACAATATGTGGTATAAAATACAACAAAGCATATGCATCAACGGTAATTTACGAGCTCTTGGCCGAATGCTAATTGGGCAACGAGTAGGTAGAAAAGCGCTCGTGCATCAATACGAGTATGGAAGCCGATGTGCGGCATATATTTCGTTGTGGCTGCGCTGCGGTGTGTTCAATGAATTGTGAACTTTATTTTCAATTCGATGTCAATTTGATTTTTTCTTCATTCCAACTGTTTCGGCATGCAAAGCCTCGTTAGTTCTCCCATCTGCAGTCTGCCTACTTCGCATTCCACTTTCAACGGCCGACTATTTTTTTTTTTCATTTTTTTTTTGTTCGAAGAGTTGGTTCCAGTGTGCAGCACATAGCTACATATTCCCATGGGCGAGTGTGCGCGTGTGTGTGCATTTCCACTCAATTCACCTGCATTGTTATGACGAGTTTATTATATGAGTATTTTTCATTTCAGTTGCATTTCGTTATTCCATTGTCTCGATAGGCTTGACGGTGTTTCCCCACCGCGCGCACTTTTATTGAGCTTTCCCATTGTCGATTGGTGGGACTTTTGCACTTTTTGATTTTCGCCCTTCAATGACAATGAGCGGAAATGAATTATGTTGCCACGCCCGCGGTGCAAGTAATCATGCCACACTACTCCTTTTCGCTCGCGTGTGTGTGTGTGTGTGTGTGTGTGTGTGTGCGTGTGCAATTTCGCAGTTCATTTTGCTCCATGAGGCAATTCAGGGGGCAGCTACCGCTAGCTTGGTGACGGCAGACAAATAAATCAACGCTTGCCCGACTTTATTGTTTGTTAAAATATTGTGGCATAATATTTTCTGATCAACGGTGATAAATAAAGTTCGCGATGGATAGATAAGTGCCTGTGCAATATACAATTTGGCATGCGCTTATACGCGCATAAAATATTTTATGATGCACAATTGCACAACAACGCACCAACACACTGCCGTTATATAAATATACATGTGTAGTGTATTTATTGGCGGTCATAGTTGGCGCTACAAGGGAGTTGAGAATGCAGCAGTTTCGGCACACGCAGCCACTAGACAACAAAGCTCGTTTAATTTGAAACAAAGATTTTGATTTATTTGAAATTTGCTAAATAAAATTTTATGAGCAACGGAATGCTTAGTCACGCATAAGTAAGGATTTAAGGTCTTTGTCTGTGCGTTTCGAAAACAGTTAGGGTTCGAAAATTTACTAGAAATTGTTTCTCACCTAGAAAGGTCCTGAAAATTTAATTAGGACTGAGTTTATAAGACATATTGAATTATTTGTTGTTATTGTATAAATAGGGGAATTTTTCAGGAAGGGCACGGCAATGTACCAAATCTGTTGTATCTCTGAGGTCTCATGTCCAAAGGCCTGACAAAACATATATAGCAATATTGAAAGTCGATTTACGAATTTCCACTCGAGAAAACTTTTATGCTCCGAAGGACTGGCAACAAGCATATATGTCCACGGAAAATCAAATATTCTATCTAGTTTTACTTTTGGTGTTTCTCAAAAACCATTTCGCAGGCATTCATCGAAAATATCATTTGTGTCCTTTAAGGTGGAGAGCTGATCCTTCTTTTTGTTAAATAATCCACGAACCATCTTTGTTATCTGATATCTTAGTGTCTCAGTGTCTCAGTTCACAAAATAGTATTTCTATATATATACAATACACATTTGAAATATCACAATAGCGTATAAAATTACCTGTTGTTTGGCATCTTCATAAAGGCTAAAACTGTAATGTTGAAGGGCAAGAAAGTAAGGTCATGAAGAAGTTCAGCAAGCGAGCCCACGTCATTGCAAAGTCACTAACATCGATGACCCGATGAAACAGATATGAAATGAAATATTTCCGGTATGCTTAGCGGCCTTGCTCTTGTCAATATATTAAAATGTCTTTTATGGAACTCGACTCTTCACTGCTTAAACAAGAAAAGATTATAGTAGTTATTGAAAAGGGCTGACTGTGTGATAAAATCTGTCAATATATTGTAATATATTATATACGCTGATTAAATCAATATATGAAGATCTATTGAACTAGATTGAAGAATCCATTGGTCCTTTGTTGTAATACAAAAACTCTATCCAAACACTTTCAAAGAGGGCGATCCCATCAATTTCGAACTTAACGCAAACCTTGAAATTCGTGATGGGACTATATTGAATTTCGCAAACATTGAATACCAAGTTGGATGATCTCATCTATCAACAAATCATTACTACTTCCAGGTATCGTATGGCTGAGGTTTTCAGTCCTATAAATGAATTAAAACATTTAACATCTATAGGAAAGCTAAGCCAATAAGAAGTTCTTAATAGAAGAAGAAGAAGAAATCCTTAAATTGCTTCCTTAAACGCACGCTTAAATTGCAATAAACACCTTAAGAACTAGGAAGCCAATAAAAAGGCAAATAACTCGCTAAAAATTAGTTTATATTTGAATTAGATGTGGAAAAGTGTGTGTGTACGTGCTACCCGGGAACACCATAAGACCAAATAAATTCTGCTTATCCCCATAAAATCGAAAACAAATTATTATTTTCTCGGCTTGTTTGTCAAAGGATTTTGCACTTTGTGTGCACTCACACACACATACACACAGCAGTGTGGGGAGCACGAGCAAATAAAAATGCGGCAATAATGGAAAGTGAGAAAAGCCGTGAAATGACAGAGAAATATGCAATAAATTGAAAGTGTTGCCAATTCAATAAACACCTAGTGACTTGCGCCTGCCCGGCATGGCAGCTGCATTGCATACATGCAGGCGCGTACAAGGCGTCGATCGCCGGGAAGACTACCACCGTGTCGGGCAACGCAAGGCAAAGCCAAAGCGCTAAGTCGCTTTAATGGCCAATAAAAGGAAAATGTTGTCACTGTGGCGCTTGTGCAAATTCCCATTGCCCGGATAATCCTTTCTCATTGCTCGTCGTTCGCTCACTGAGCGCTCCTTACTGTCGATACACCCATACAAATAGGTATAAATACAAATAGATCTGTGTAAATGAATTGCTGAAGGGTTGAAGGTGCTGCTGCTGTCGTTTGTGCTTGCCGGTGGGGTGGGGCGCTGTGGCAATTTTTCGCAATTTACGCGACAGGCGAGTGCAGGCACCTTTGCTCCTTGTTGTTGTTCTTCAACTACACGTCCGCTACTTCTCGCTTTTCGTTGAGCTGTAGGTGAATAGTTGGCTTTTTGTGTTTTCCTTTTTGCAAAAAGCATTTGCTGGATTTGCTAATGCTTTGTGCAGCATCACTATGTTGTTTTTGCTTTCTTCTTTGCTTTTCGATTTCATCTGATCATTTGTCGTTATTGAAATGCTTCGAATAGGGACGCCAAAGTGAAAATCTATTTGCCAAATCCAACTTTATGTTCATCGCTTTAAATTGTTACGTTTTCAATCTTGACATTCTTTGGCAAATTTGTTTGTTATTATTATTGGTGTTGTTGAGGTATGACACTGCATGTGGGGCGTATTGGGGACACTAGGGTTGAGGGTACCACTGAGAGCGAACTGGGCAGCGCAGAAGCACAACTTATTTGCTACCAAATTGTTGGAATTTTTTTTACTATGCCATACCAATTGTGTGCTCGCCAGCTTAATCGTGACTGGCTTATCTCATCAACTATCTGGAATTGAGGTATATAATTGTTGGCAACCCTGTTGGAAAAATACGTTTCCAACCGAAATATTTCTTGAGTCTCTTCAGTTTGGAACCTATTGTGGTGTTTCTCTATCCTATCAGATATCAACTGACTTAAAGTTTTGAGTATATGGCAACTCTTCTCAAAAGTAATGTAAATTTGGTGTTTTCATATATATTTTTTGTTTCTCTTGCCTTTTCAAATTTTCAAACAGGTGGCAACGTTCTATAGTTTTTGTTTGAGTGATCCGAGCATTACAATATTCAAATAACAATCATTCGAATCAATTCAACCGTCTCCATGGCAGCGCTCTGCACACTGCGACCGTAACGGAATCAACTGCTTGTAAGTAAATTCAAAGCTTTAAAGGTTTTTGCAACAAGACATAGCTTTTAATTAAGTTCCGCTTCGAGAAATCCCAAAACTCGACACTCCTTTGGTTGTTAATACATGTCATTAAAGGATATTTTTAAGTATACTCCTTACATGTTCTTCCAACCTCCCGAATTATACCAAATTTTACGATCGAAAATTTTTAAATTTAAAACAAGCAATGACAGCAGGACATGTATACATATTGAGGGAGCGTGCACTAGCTTAATGTGCCTCTGCCACGGAGCACCTGTCCGCCATTGTCAGCTCATTGAAAACACATAAAAGTGAATTATGGCATTCGAAGTATTTCATGGAGACAAACCTTGTGGCAACACACAACCAAACCTTGTGGCATGCATACACACTCACACATACGGAGGTGGATGCAAATGTCTGAAACCATTTTTTCCACACTTCATCACTTACACATACACACATACGTTGTGTGTGTACTGTGTGAGGGCCCACCTTCACTTATGGGCCCGCCGAAAAATGCTCGCCCTTCGCGACCGCGAAACGCGATTTACATTAAATGCGAAATGCAATTTTGTAGTGATTACGGCGGCAACAACAACCACAATCGCATTCACATAAGTACCGCTATGCCATACACATAAGGGAAACGTAAATGTGACCGAACGACCGCGCAACCGAGCAACCGAGCACAAGGCCCACACCATTCGCAGGCAACACACTGTAGATTGTGTTCAAGTACATTTGTCTTATCAGCATTTGTTGCATGGCCATAATGAGTTGCAATTACATTATTGGCTGTAATTTGCATTGCAACAGCCGCATTGCATTTGCATTGCCACCGTGGCCGAACTGCCATCTCCACCCAAGCTCGTTGCACCTTCCCGGTTTCGGGGCGTTTGAACACATTTCGGTAAGAAGTGAGAGTTATTGCTGCATGGTCGCGAACATATTTTACAAATTCGCGTGTGCACACAATTTATATTATGTGCATTACAGAGTGCATCTGTGTCTACACAAACACTTGCAAATAATTGTACAATATTGCATGAGAGTGTTGCCACTTGCTGGCCATAAGAGATAGCGAAATGGCCTACCAAATGTGAGATAATTTAACGTGTTTGGGATTAAATAGAATACCAAAACACTTGCATCGTGATGAGAGATATGTTCTTTGTTCATTTGCACGAGGATCTGGACATAACGAGCTCTGAAAACTCTCTGCACTGATCCCGTATTAAGCTATAAAAATACGATAAAAGAACGAAGCTGTAAAGGAACAAAGTTTTAAAATAATCAAATAGATCTCAACCGCATCTATAGGAGAGTTGACGCCTACAATGAAAAAGCTCACAGCAAAAAGTGCCCAATCCGTCGAAGAGTTCAAACACTTCAAAAATTCTTTTGTGGTCTGATGTTTATACTTGTGCTAGAGTTGGGGTCGAACAGAAAACCACGTATTCTTGGCGCACTTTCTTGATATTGTTCAATAATTGATTTCATCGTTTCCAAAAGTCTCAAACAGTCTCCGAGCTGCTGATGAATTTCATGAGAAAAATAACATCAGAGCAGATATTGTAATAGGAGATTCACCAAAAGACTACTTCTATTATTTTGACTTGGGCTGATTTTGATCTAACTAACTAACTCAATCTTGTCAATTATTCAATCAATCAAACTAACTATCAATCGCAATGATAAAAGTGAAATGTTAAATGATATCGTAGGTGTTACCACATATAAATCAGATTGAGATAGATTAGATAGATATAGTAGAAACAGAAGATAAGTCCAACAATGGAAACACTTTTTGAAAGGGGCTTTGATTTACCACACTTTTCTACACATAATTGTGGTCACATTTTCGCAATGTATGGAATAAACATATCTTATATTTTACTGAACATCATTGAGTTATCTTTTGACAGCATAAGGGTTAAGAGGCATGGCTTAAGTTTAAGTGGATATATTTTGATACATTTATATAACGATATAGGCCTCTAACGTAATCTTTAATGAAGTAACTATCGATAATTGCTTTATTAATCAAATTTATCGATATATTTTATATAGATATGCTCTTCTAATGCTCAGTGTTCCCATACACTCTGTAATATGTCGTTGGTGCTGCTTTAAACTCTTAAGTAAAGAAAAGCGGCGACAAACGAATTACCTATTAAAATATCAAATTCTATTAAAAATCCATATGCATATTATATATTATCGATATCGAAAATTATCGAATGTATAAAAAATTCGTACCAATAAATTAGAAAGAAGAAACTATATTTTTGAAATATAAAGATCATGAAATTAGCACAAAAGTGAAAAAACTTGCTTCTGGTTGAATGGAAATGGAAATACTGCGCTTTTATCCTTTCGTAAACCATATAGGATATGAAGGGAACAACAAGAATGTAACACTAACGGTGCCACCCAAACATTTCAATAGTAATGTTTACTTAATATAAATAGCATATGTATGTAAATATAATACATACAATTACATGTACTTCCATAATCGTACATCCTTGCCGAAGACCAAAGCCAGTAAAAAGCCCCATAGTCCACATACTTAAGAATGAAAGCTATGTACACAGAGGTGCATTCACGGCTTCACGCACACGTCACAAGGCAAACAATCAAAAGTATAAAGAAAGGAATCCTTGCTATTTTTAGAAGTTTAATTAAAAGTCTTTAACTTTAGTTTTGAATTTGCATACATCAGTTGGGAGAGAGCCGAATAGGAAAGCAGACAAGTATTGCATTCCGTGCGAAAATACCCAACAACTCGAACCAAACCGAATGAGCTCGTGCAGCACCGTCAACACAACAATAAAGCCACTGCTGCACTCCTTGAGAGGCTGGAAGAGTCTATAAGAGGACGGAAAAAAGACAACAGAAGCAGAGCCGTCGGCGCCGGCAGCAACTCAAATAAACCGAGCAAACGCAACAATTAAAATATGCACAACACGAGTAAACACATTTTCAAGGAGCAAATATCCTTAAGGACAAATTCACGAGCGCATGAAATGTGTTTAAAATAAGGCGATGACGGTGCCGGCAACAACAACAGCAACAACGAGTCTAAAAGCAAAGAGATTACAGCAAAAGGAGGAAATATTGCAAGGAAACAAGCTGGAAACTGGAGCAGACGGGTCTTTCGTGGCAGTGAACAGGGGTACTGTATGGGGGCGAAGACGCTGCGTACTGCTTGGGAATGCGTGATACAAAGGCACACAAGGTAAACAACTTTCGAAAATGCGTTCAATTTGGCAACTTGAAAGGGAATAAAAGTGAGTGCAAGTAAGAAATAAGCAGATTTCAGAGACGCAAGGTGGTCTGAAGTACAAGTGTACGCTGCAACAGCTGTTGAAGGACGCTCTGACGCACAGGGTCTCATGCCACACGCTGCCGCAGGCACTGGTGCGCGAAGACCTTGAAGACGTGCAGCAATCGAGCAAACGCTTAAGTTAAGTTGCTTACAAGGATTAAAGAGTCACTTAAGTTAACTGGCGAAAAGACGTTTGCATTTGTATTTACAGAGGTATGTGAGAGTGTGTGTGTGTCTGTTGGCGCATAAGTAGGTATTTCCAAATTTTTCAAAATGCTAGAAGGGGGAGAGTATTTTAGTTTCTTTTTTCTTTTGAAAATGTTACAATTTTTCAACGGTGCTCAGGTGTGGTGGATTATATTCTATACTTTAATTTGTTTGACTTTCTTGAGTTTGGTGCTATCAACCTAAGTAGAAAAATCTCTTCTTCTTCTTCTTCTTCTTAAGACTTCTTAAAAGTAGGTAGTTAATTCTAAACTAACCATATAAATATGCATATAGAATAGCTCAATTTTCTTTAACAGCGAATAGGATATTCCATATCCTAGCATCTCTAAAAATAAGATTTTATCCAGGATCCCAATCCCTCATACTTGTACTTGCATTTTGAACCAACACCGTGCAGTTTCCTAAATGTCCAAGCAACAGCAAAATATTATGCAGCCTCACGACTAAATATTTCTATGACACAATTAAATCCTTGCACTAATTAAATTCTCAATCCAAGGATAAAAATTCCGAACTGAACCCGAAGTCAAACCGGACAACCCCCGAACAAGCGCAAGCATATGTGATAATAAACAAATGACTGTAAACAGGATAGCACACACGCACACATGTACGTAAATGTATAAATTTAAAATGGACATTCACACACCCACACACAGCCACATAAATATGCGACCGCTCGTGTAAGCCAGAAGCTAAGTAAGTGAATGCCACAGCGCAGCATTTCACATTTAATTTTTCAACTACCTTAATTGCAGGCCAAAACTTTTTCACAACATTTAATTGCATGAAAGTTCATTAGATAATCCAGGACGAGGCGACGCAAATGGACAAACAAACGAAAGGTAATAGAGAGCATTATTGCTGTGGCATGGTGTGGTGAATGGGCAAGTATGTGAGAGTGTGTGCCTCAACCTGAGTTCGGCCACCTTCAGCTCGCCCACCCAATTGTCCGCCCGGTGAGTGCGGTGAACATTATTTCAATGCGTAAGTAAGTCTGAATCCTTTTGCAGGACACCGGAATTACGTTGGCGCATTTGTACCTTTTTTGGACGGCGACACGCTGCACGCCTAAGTTGATAATCCGGCATAATGCGCTTTTATTTGAAATAATAATGTAGAGGCCGAGCAGCTGCCACCGCCAATGAGGCCGCCACCGAAAGGACAATGATGCCCTGGCGTGGACGATAATGCTGCGCTGCAAACACCATTAAACATTTTTGAGGTTAGCTTTCACAAAGCAGCGCCGAGTGGAGCGGGTGACCTGCAAGCGGTCTATCCAACTGGCATGGACCAGCCGCTCGTTTGCTCGAATGCTCAATTCAGGCTTCTGCCGAAATAGTGTGTAAATCAGCTGGCGCACTTTCGAAATGTGAAAAATGAAGATTACAAAAATGCTTTCAATGAAATGAAATAAAAAAGAAGCTGAAATGTCCGAGCCTGTGCTCATTGCCAACCGCAAAATTGTTGCGTGAGGTGCTAAAGGTCCACGCGAGTGCGCCGCAGAACCCCGCAGAACCCCACGTGCATACTTTTCTTTCCTCTCCGTGCTCACATGCTGAAGCACATATGTAAGGGTGTATGCGTGGGGGGTGTTAATGTTGGCAGTCATTTGAATTCATAGAGGAATCCATTTGACTGTCCGACCGGACGACACGGCACATATGGGAATTTTATTATGTCTTTGCGCAAACATTTCATCTCAGATTAATTGCAAAATTTTCCAGGAAATTAATTTTGTGGATTACACACACGACTTTGGGGTGAGGATTGCAAAGGCAAAAGGTGACCGTATCCAAATTTATGTACATATGTATGTGAATTATGGCATAATTATGTGTGTAATTCCAAAATATTATATATCAAACTTAAATATTTAAATTCGAGACTCCAGCGCTTTCGCTGCGGCATAAATTCCCGTTAATTTGAAGGCATTAAATTTTGAAGATTTTTCACTGTATTCAGACTCACTCGCTTGTCTTTTAAGCAGTTTGCAAAACTCCTTGTTTACTCGGCGTCGATTTGAGCGCGTCTTTCCACGCATCGTTTGCATAACTCAAATTTGAAATGTCTTTGCGGTAAATTGAAAATTAATATTAATGTCTGTCTCATATTTTGCCAAGAGAGAGAGTATGTGCGCGCGTGTGTGTGTGTGAGTGTGTGTGTGTGTGTGGGATAGTAGCGGCAAATGCCAACAAACCTCACACACTTGTAATCCATACAGCCGCGCTCCAAATCACTGTTAGAGGTACACAAGTTGAAGCAGGCGAGCGTTTACCTCTTCAGAAGTAACCCAACGAACCACAAACACTAGTAAGTGATTGATTATTGCAACTAAAATTATATATTGAACTTCCAAATTTCGTTTGTAATTTGTAATAAATAAACATTGAGACTTTTTAATACCTTTGCAACCTTTCATTCACCTTCCGGTTCTTTAAGCCAATCAATGAAATATATTTGTATCAAAAAGTGTTCACGACTAAAGAGGAAATTTTATTAAGACAAGTCTGTTCGTCTGTATGTCAGGACATTTAATGTAAGGCAAAATTCGAATTGGATAGAGCTCTTCCTTAATAGTTCTAATCGAACCATTCCCTCTATCACAAAACGTTGCTTTTCAAAAACACAAAAAATCAGATAAGCCCATAGCAATTAAAGGAAAATTTCAGTAAAATTACAGAGGGGTATGAGCCATAAAAAATGTTTTGAAAAATAGGCGTGGCCTCATCCGCCATTAGGTAAAGTGATCATATATAATCAACTACGTAGTCATCTTAGTCAAACGCGACCATAACGCTGCGTCTTCCATCGCAACTTCATTCTGCAGTAGACAAGGAAGATAACCACACCCACTTTCCTTATAACGATACTTTTTAAAACTACTAAAGAAGCAATAATTCTTTAAAATACTATCCCAGAATCCTAAATTTCGTGCTTAGTATGGCATCATAATGATAACCGCAAGTTATTTTAAGTATTGGGCAATGACTGCGTCACATTTTTTTCTCTCAAATCACTTGATACATTATATATAATTTGTTCTATTTCAGAGACGTGTATTTAAGTGATTTTAACCAAGTCTTTCACTTCTTTCTAGAGTTCTCTGAAGCTTGCACACTGATTCTGCCCTCTACTAAAATAAACTACAAGCTTTAAGTTTGAGTAACTTTTTTAGAGAACTCAATTGAGGGTCTGTTGGTATCTGCTGAGGGGCGATCGCTATTAAAAAATTGACGTTGGGTACTAAGACTGAACTACACTAAATCTTAGCGTCTGGATAATACAAAATATATTATTAATATATAAAATAATAAAAAAAATTGTGTAACTATGCGAAAAACGTCTTGGCTTTAACCAAAAAATATATTTCTAAGAAACTAATTCTCAAAAGCAGCACTTCAAAACTCTTTTTTATTCGAAATTTAAGATTCGATATGGTTAGGAATGCAACTTTACTTCACAAAGCTTACACAAAGCTTTTGAGTTGCAATAGTCGAAAGCTTTCAAGAGCGAGTCGCTATTTACGATCATTACTTTCCAGGTGTTTACAAGTAAATATATATTAAAATATCAATTTATTTTTCATCACAATATTGTGCATTGCTCAGACATTTTCTTAAACACAAATAGTTATTTTTCCTTTTATATGGAAATTATTTGGATTCAACTTACAAAATATTGGAAAAAACTTCGTAACTTAAACGCTCACTGGCACACAAAGAATTACCGCGCACACTTCCGTACCCACACAGTAAGCGCAAAAACCTAACTGTAATAGACATTTATCATCTTCTAGCAGATCAAGTGAAAATGAGTAACGATTCGAAGCATACTTTACTGCTGCCACATTTCACTTGATTTCACCTTATTTGTAAGCATATGAGTCCATACGTAAACACTCACACACACACACACACACACACACACACACGCACACACACACACACACACATACAGATACATATTTGAAGAATGCGGCCAAAGAAAATCATACCAGAAGACACATATGGGTTGGGAAGCCTTCGAACGAGGGCACACTTCCACTTCCACACCCCAGCCGGTTCGGGGATTTGCAGCAATCTTGCTGTCACCGTTGCCGCTGCTGCAGCGCTGGGCTCCTGTGGGCCGTGGGCTCCTGGACGATGACGACGACGATTGCGGCGGTTAACCGATTCCACAATAAATCTCTTGAAAAACGTTTCACATTTTCTCGAAACCAGTCAGCGGCTGGCTGTCGCTGTAGGTAAATGAGCGAGTATTTGCCAACGAGTATCTGTGCTTGTGCTCTTCGGTTGGCCGTGTGGCACCGCAAGCATGCCGGGAATGTTGCAAAGATAATTTATCATTTGGTTAAACTTAGCAAAATTCACTATTGGGATTCTTATAGGCACCAGCCAACTGCTTAGCTTCCATTTTCATTTTTATTTATGTTTTTTGGAATATGTTGTTGTAGTGTTGGCGTTTGCAAGATGACACCGACGAGGCGACTGAACTTGCAACACCATAGACGGTGGCTTGACGATGACAATCACCATGCAAGTAGTAGACATCACTTTACTTTGGTGCTCTTTGACACAACTTCCGTTTAAGAGATCGGTGGCAAGCATTTCTTGTTATCTGTAATAGAAAAGATATTTCTACATTCTTATCGGTGAACCATTCTGACTTTCCTATTGTTGCCATTCTCAGCACAACTTCAAATAGAAAAAGAACTATTTGAACAGATAATTGTACATCGTGTCTCCGTACCTTGCTTCGGATCAAATAACTCCCGTCTGATTACACTATCTCATCTTAACTATTACAAAATTCTTAAAAAAAACTCAAACAGAAAATAATTTTTCCGTAAAAACCTTTTCCAAGTTTATGCATTTTTTATAAACTTGAAGCGATAAAAAACCTTCGGTCGAAGCATAACCCAAAAATCGTTCCAGAATCGGTGTATACAAATATTTGTATATATGTGCTGAAATTTAGGAGGACAATTTGGGTCCAACTTTTTCGAGACTCGACGTTGTGGTTGAGTTTAAACTAAGCCTTGCAATTGGAAAGCTCAAAATATTCCACAGCAAAGGCAATGGATATGACCAGACTTTTACTATAAGCCAAAAAATTCTACCTGAAGTTAAGCCGGTTTAAATCACTTTAACTATTCAAAAATATTTATACACACACAACAATAAAAATTTCAAGATAATTTTCTCTTAACTCTCCACTCCCAGTTTTCTGCAACATTACGTCTACTTCCGCTGTAAATCCGTGTCCCGGCGCCGCTTTATTGCAACGTGAAACGAAAAGCACCTAACTTTCTCACCACAAATAAAACTCACAGTAAATTTAATACTTTTACACACTCACAGGGTTGCAAGCAGTGGGCACCTTCTGCCAGAGTCTTAGAGGAATTGTTTTTCACGGGGTAATATTATTAAAATTACGAATAACTGCTCATGCGTAAACAAAAGAGCACATGGGATTACTCATATTCATATCCAAAACGGTTCAGCAAGTTATCTTAGTTCTTTAGTTTTTAAATGTTGTACTTAAAAGTAAATTAAGCGAGTCTGCGCCACTGTCTCTGCAAAGCCATAAGTATATCATAAACTCTTTGGTCGAACTGAAAGCGGAAGTTGAAGGACAAATGTTGGCGTTACTACTCATAATTTCCAATTCGCACTTAAATTTCCACTTGAATGGCGCACAATTGCAACAACGACCCTTAACGACCCTATGACAAGTCGTCAACGACGCTGTAAAAACTTAACAGCACTCGTTAGAAATTGGCAACAAAGCTCTTTGAAAATTTAACGGTAAAGAGTTATACAACTTAAAATCAGTGGTCATGATCTTTTGTTGTGATTACTTTGTACTTGTAGTAAGTCTGTTTTTTTTTTTGTTTTTTTTTGTCGACTGTCGTGGATTAAATATTGAAGTCTTAATGATACTTTTGAATATCCAAGGTAAAGGGATAAATGAGGAAGGCTTGAAGCGAGAGAGATAAACTTCCCAAACAGAAACAAAGCTTCCCAATACTTCCGGATCATTTTATATTTGTGTAAGAACTCCGAGGTATATTTTTACTTGCTCAACAAGAATTGTGCTCAGGTATTACCCCATATTGTCAAATGTTCTAAGCAGCTTTTCTTCAGCTACCTTCACTTCCACTTGGTCTTATGAGAATGCCTTTACAATTTGACTGTTTTCAACTCAAATATGGGTCCGACATAGAACATATTTGGAACTAATGGTTGGTCCGAATAATAAGGCATGGAGTTGACTGATATATTATATATAATATGAATAACTAATATGAACAAAGTTATCTATAAGAGCGCCTTCAGTCTGACGTCTATATTAATGAACCCGAGAACCAAAATTGTATTGAAAGATTTCAATAGGTACTTCTTCTGTGAGATCTTGACAGTCAGCAAGAACCTATTATTCTAGGAGGATAATTATATGAGACAAAGGGTTTATAAATCTACATATAAGTCTATATATATAAAATAAATCTTGCTTAAGAGAACTCTTCATCGGAGAAAATGTACGGGCAGACATTTCTCCAGTCTCAGTCATGACGCTTTCTTAGTTAGGTTACAAGTTTATTCCGCCGTGAGCTAATCTGAACACGGAGGAAGTTTTTCAGTCTCCAAATCCCGTCACGAGATATTTGCACATTAGTTCCGGCAGTGTGGTATGAAATCAGATACTACTCTGATAACAGAGGCCCTCCATTATAAAATTTAGTCTTTATCTCTGGCTACTTGAATTTAAACATTGAATTTCTTGAAGTTGCACTGTGAGTCTTAACGGAATGAATGGACCATATATGAAATAAAGGAGCCAGCATTTTATTTTATTGTCAGTCCCCAAGTGCGGAGGAAATTTAAACTGGAAATATTTGGCATTTACAAAATGCAAAGTTGGGAGTAAAATAAAAAGAAAATTATCGACAAAAAGTAGACTGCATGCGAGAGTCGGACACAGCCACCGACCACAGCTGGTGGCAACTTCGTCAGCCGGCGACAACCGACGTGCGGCGCTGGACAATTAGGACATGGAATGTACAAATACACACACCATTACATAAGGTGTGTCGATATGTGTAGTTGGGTAGATAATATGCTTGCAGCACGACTGCTGGAAGCGTCACCTTGAGCTCATTGCAACATGGTGATGTTGGAGTGTAGGAGTAATGAAATCTATTTATATAAATGTGATGCGCTCGTGTGTGTGTGTGTGTGTGTGTGTGTGTGTGTGTGTGTGTAAATATGAACTGAGTCAACTTCGTCATTAAAACAAAAGATGCCAATTTAATCTAGTGGCTGCCACATGGGACATTGGCACGACACATAGCCACACACATGCGAGCTCGAGCAGTAGCGAGCGGAACTCAAAGAACTCCAAAAGCTTCGAGGGGGCGATTGAGTGGATTGAGAAGAAAGGTAGCACACATTCACTCATGGGCACTTTTGTTGCTGTTTGCCTGCAGATTGCACGGAAATTGTTTTCTGCTGAAGCCAGCGGCCAGCAGGTAACTTCCGACAACGCCAAGGGACGCTCCCGTGCTTTTGGGCGCACATATGTGTGGGTCCTGCAGCTGGCCACAGTTGGCTTCCTTGCCTTTTGCGGTTGACGTGCCAAGTTGTGTGTGGCAAGTAGCGTTGATAGGGGTTAGTTCGCACTTTTCGTTTGTTTTATCTTCGTAATGCCATTGTCCGGACATGTTTATCGGCGCCTGTGTGTTTGAGTGAGTGTATGCCTGAATGTCGTAAAGTGTGACAAATTAAATTAATGCTGTTGAAAATGGAAAAAGATATTGCAATTGTAATTGTTTAATACCCTCAGCGAGTGCATGGAGCTCACTTAATTAAGTTTGGCAACAAAAATAGAAACAAAAAACTTGTTGACTTTATGCAAAACTTTTGGTACCTTTAATGGAGTATTTGCTTTCACTTTTGCGTGTTTTCTCTGAGGCTACTGGTGAGGAGTAGTGCAATGTAGCATTCATATATGATCGTCCATTTTATAAATATCCCACTTTCGTATGCAAGACTTAACTGTACTCAAAGCACCAGAAAGGAAGGCCTTTTACTAGATTTCTATGAATATGGACTATTCTCCTGAACTCCTTAATAAGGAACTCCCATCATTCCTGGCACCTGAAGAGCTAAAGTCTCAATCCATAGTCAAGTCAAAGGTCTAAGAAAAGTAAGCAAGTGTAACACCCTTCATCAGAAATATGCTTGCACCTTGTCTAGAGCGTAAAAAGTAGCTCACAAAATTACTATCACTAACTTTAATTTTGGTCTATAATATCACATCTGAGTCAAATACCTCACACAATCCTTTCATACAGGCAACCCCAAGGAAGAATTCATTCGGAGCAAACCAAACCAAGCTGCGAAGCGCCGAAACCTCTTCGCTAACCAATTCGCTCCCTGCCACATTTCCACAAATCAAATCGGCCGCCTTCGGCTAAGAGTACTAACTAAATATTTCCCGTAAACCGTTATTTCAGCTTTAATATTGCAAGTAGAAGTTACTTAAATAAATCGCTTTCAAATTTATCAAATATTTATATTCAAACATATCAAATTTATCTGTGTCTGTGTGTGTGTGTGTGCATGTGGCATAAAGCGATTTAATCAACAACTACCACATAAAATTCAGCAATAATTGGCAACGCTGATTGGCTGGTTAGCCGATTCGTTGAATGCGTGCATGAAACTGTTAATGCGATTGTTGTTGGTGGTGTTGACGTTGGCGCTGGCGCTGACAGTGGTAATCGCCCGGCAGCCGAAAGTGGTTTTTGTGGTTTTTCAAGCGTTCAAGCGCAAAACTGTTGCATGCTGTTGTTGGATTGATATGGAAATGGCCTGCAACACCAACACACCTACACTACAACATATGTGTATCTGGGCGAATGTGTGCATTTGTGTAGACGAGCTGTGAAAAAATAAAAATGGCATCGGCAGTAAATATTTTCGCACTTTATAGGCATCATGTATTTAATAGTGTCCCTCCGTTTTTTTATTCCATTTTATTTTATCAGCTTAAATGTTAATGCCGCTTAAAAACATAGTTGCAGTTGGCTTTTTAAGGCATTTGTTGCAGTTTAAGTGATGGAATGCAACTCAAGTTCATTTGAGCAATTTACCGTTACCAATCTTTATTTTCATTTATACATAATTATTTCATGTATACGACTTTTATTGTTGTGGCATTTAAAAATTAATCAAAATTAGTGGATCTCAAGGCTATTATCATCTGTTGTACGAAAATGTTTTAAAATAAATTTAATTTCAATAAATTCAATGCAATCAAATGGTATAAAATGAATAAAATAAAGTAAATATAACAAATTTATAAATTAAAGTACTTTTAAGGAAGGTATACATATTTGCAATAGAATCGTATGCCCGAAAAGCTTTTTAGGCGTTAAGAGTTTAAGAAATACATTTCCATAAATTTTCGACAAAAATCAAGCAATACATCTCATACATCTCGGTACATACAATGTACCGTTATTGGAGAAGTCTGTTGCAAGAACTTATTTACCGCATCGACAGACTTCAGTTATCTAAGTTTTTGGTGGAAATACAGATAAATCCAAGTCAAAACTTGCAAGCAATATGCTCTCAGATTGAATTGAATGTGGCACGATTTTGTTGAGGTAATGTTGTTATGAAATTGAAAGTATTGGTAAGCTACTTGGATAGTTTTCAACGATTTTTAAGAGATGAATTTTCATTCATAAATATGTATGTATGTATGTATACATAGCTAACATAATTAGATTTTAATAACATGTTATATGGTAAATTGTACTTTAATTGTATTCTTTTAATCTTTGTAGAACAGAAAGACGCAACTTCGAGTAGTTTTGTTAGAATTTGGAAAAATCTCTCCAAACTATTCGATTCTTGAACATGTTTCACACAAGAATTTCTTCTATTTCAACCTGAAATCCACTTGAATATCTATAGTAGAACCACAAAGCAGCTTATGTAAATCACGAGAAGTCCTTATCATAATACATAGTGCAGAAACATTGTGGGTGACAATATCAGGAGAGTAGACTTTTTGATAATACCAAAACATTCGGCAACCTAATTAAAGACTTCGACTTCTTTAAGGAAGGTATCGATTAAATCCCCTAAGCTGCATTAAATAAGACTAGTTAGAAAAGGCAAGCTCTTTATATTCACTAGGCTTGATATAATTTCATGGAAGCTGTAGTATTAAATCATTTAATATTTTCTTTCAAACAATTTGCAAACGCCCTAACTAAATACATTTCTTTTCACATTTTAAAGCTAAATAAGTTTGTTCTTTTCCACTCAGCTTGATAAACTTTCCCCGTATCGTACTGCCGCCTATATGTATATGTGCGTGTGTGTGTGAGCATGAGGTGTTATCGCAGTTTACCCGCACATACTTTACACCACTCCACTCCACTTCAATTCACCGTATTCATTCGATACCAACAACAATTATACGCATTTTGCGCAATTTGATCCAAATGTTACCGACAGCTTACACGGTCGACATCCTGTAAATCAAACTAAAGTCCAACAAAATGCTAACCTTTGCGACCACCACTGCCTTGTCGTGACGCTGCCCCCGCCCCTTCAGCCTGCGCTCAACCAAGCACAGGTCGACGCGTGTACTGTTTTAGTACACTTTGTTGTTGTTGCTTTTGTTGTTGCCGTCGCTGCATCAAAGCCAGTCAAGTGCGAAATCTAGCAAAGACACAAACATAAACTAAACAACCAGAACGGCAGCCAAAGTAACAGTAACGCAAATAATAATAAACAACAACAACTAAAACAACAGCAGACAAATCAGCATTCTACATGCCACACGCATTTGATGCTCATTCCGTTCCGTTCCACATTTCACTTGCCGCCTATCTGCGACAATATTTTAGGTGTGTGCTCGTGTTGTTGTTGTACGACTTTTGCAAGGTTAAAACTACAAAACAGTGTACCTTTTACACCTACAGAGCTCACAAAATACCAACTGATACATCCCTGCCACACACACATGCGTTTAATTGTACATGCCACACAGCTCTGATGAGCGGGGTAAGGGCGCTGCGAACATGCCTGCCATTGGCATTGATTCAGCCAGGCAGAATCTGTCATGTCCAGCTCAGCTACGGCTTCGACTCCTAACTTATAATCTGCACATTTGGTGCCAACAAACTTCTCGTGCTGGTAGGCAAAGCCAGCAAGCCACATTCAAACAGCTAAACATAAATGCGAGTGGTTGTTGTGAATTAGTGTTTTTGCTGCTCATTGAAGTTGGCCCATTTGTGAGCAAGTAAAGGGCAAGCAGCCAACGTTTACTCAATGAAATTTAAATGAATTTTACGTTTAATTGAATAGGCAAGCAGTTTAAGGGCCGAGACAGTTACATCAAGTGTTGCACCTAAATTAAGCCCAATATATGAGGCACGCTGGCAGGAGAGATTTCTGAGCAGCTGTCGCCCGGATAGGATGAACAAATGTGGTGAAGTGGAAAATACTAATTCTTCGCGACACATTGGGCGCATAAAAGCACACACCGTTTGCCACAAACTGTGTGAAGTTGCTTCTGAAATGAAGGTACATATCGAAATCCACACAAACAACATAGAAAAAGCATATCAGTTTCACATAAACGCATCTGTTAAAGCTTTGGTACCTATGCCAAATGGCTTTAGTACCTATCTCAAACTGGTATAGAACTTAGTTCCTCAATCGAATGACTTCTTTACTCACTTTTACGCTGAAAACAGTGATTCAGAAATACCTCGTTTGACTGTCTTATATGGCAGACTAGTCCACTAGAAAAAGTTATTATTAGTTTCTCAACGGATCCAAATTATAGCTGCATGGCAGATTGTTCTGAAAACAACTTAACAGATCAGAGTGATTTGGGAATTTGATAATAAATCAAATCAAGGTGTGCCTGTTCAACAACAAAATCATAAGGCAACGTGTTTGCGCATTTCATAAAATTGATCTTACTTAGAACTCACCGAAAAAGTGATGTCGAGCAAAAGTGATTACATCTGGGGCGAAAACGTGTTCTCTAATCAAACTAATTCGAAATTTCTTCTTAATTTTTTAAAAACATGTAAAAACTTGTCTTAGATATCTGGCAATATATCTGGCAATTGAGTTGTTCAATGGTTGCTTTATAAATGCTCAAGTTTATCAGTACATTTGGAGTTCAGCTATAAAAGCAAAAACTACTCAGAAACATGCAGTTTACAAAAAATTTACCATAAGGTCGTTTTAAAAGCCATGCTTTTGATGTTGAAGAAAGTGCAACCCCGTTTGTCAACCAAATTCTATTGACAATACCAAACTCTTGGCTCTTGAGCAAGTTTTGTCACTTTTGTCAGCCACTTTTTTCCGAAAACAATTCAAGTCAAGGCCTTTCTTAAACAACCCATGAAGAAAACTTGACAATTGTTCAAAAAAACGAAACATAAACATGACTTTATTGCGCAATGTAAGTGTAGCATTATATCTCAATCGCCCGTAAAGAGTTGTTGTAATAATTTTTCATATTTCTCACAATAAGTAAAAATTTTTTACTTGCGCTACCTAAGAAGAACTGCAAAAGCATTATTTTTTCTTCAAATTAAAAATTCTGCTACTTGCCACTTACATCAAAAAGCTGTTTTCAAAAAGAAATACGGAACGGAAAAGTTCAATATTTCTACAAAAACCTTCCTCCACTAACATACCGCCGTTCACTCTCCCATACTTCCTTACCACTCACTTACGGTCTTGCAAGCTCTCCACTGCTCGACACTCACACCCCCCGTGGATGTGGACGTGGATGTGGACAGTGACAAAACGCTGAGTGCACCGCAGTGCTAACGGTAGACTGACGCATTGTTATAATAATTCACATGCCAACAAAAGCAACTCAAAGGATAAAAAGAGGATAGTATATCAGAGCAGGGAATCAAAAGGATATAACGAAAATCTTAAAGATAAATAAAAGCGACTGCTACTTATTTAAAGAGGCGAACCATTTGGAAAAACATAATCGCAAGCAGCGGTGCAAACCGCACGACAACCGCAACCGTATGGCGCACGCTGCAGCCAACAACTCGAATGACCTTTGACTTTGCTGGCAGTGCGTTTCGCACATGCAGCATGCGGTGGCAAGTCGCAAGGCAGCAAGGCGGCGAGGCGGCGAGGCGACGCAAGCGAAGTGGAACAACTACTGACCAACAACACTTCCGAGGCGCGACTATGCAGCAGCTGATGAAACCCACTTTGGCAGCCGTCACCAACCAGGCCAACAACAATTACAAGAACAGCAACAACAGTACAAAATAGAAGTGGCAACATAATTGCGCATGGACAATACTACGGACAACAGCAAGTTTTGGTCCAAGTTTTTGCTGTACCAGCTTAAGTTGGCCAGCGACAGCGACCGAAGCAGCGACGCAAGCAGAAGTGAGCGCAACTGTTCGTTGCACTGCTCGACGTTGGTCAGCGTGTACGACAAAAACTTGGGGTCGTCTGGACAAACAAAACGTTGAATGGCCTCGAACGAAAGAAAAAGCGCAAATGCGAGTGTAAATTTGTATGTGTGTGCGTGCGCCAAGCAGAGCGTACTGAATGAAAAGCGACGAAGAAAGGCTGGAAGGGGGTAGTTGGTGAAAAATCGCCAAACAGACGTGAATGAGAATGAAAGCGTTTCGCAGAAATGCAGGGATTTACTGTCCATCTTCAAGCCATGCTCAGCGCTTACAAACAGACACAAGTGAAACATAAATAAAATACTTAGAGAAAATTAACCCAGTCGAGAGCAAATGCGTTTTCCAGCTCTCACATGGGACAGTCTTGCTTCCACAGTTTCAGGTTTTGGGAAGCGAAATCTTTATTAAGAGTATCTAGATGTTAGGGTCCAGATTAGATTTCGAAGGGAAGGTCTTGGTTGAATAGAGCAGAGAAAAGCGTCAACACTGAACCAATTTGGCTAGGAACTAATTTTATTTATTTTCCCCTCAAAAATATCGTTAAAATACTCGGTGTATAGTTTCAACATCAAAACCAAAGCTAAGACCGGCAGAGAAGCACCAAGTTCGCCAAATCTTTTTACTCTTCAAAGAATTGTCATCACGTCATGAGGGCTAAAAATATTGAGTGTGTCTCAATTTCACCAAACGTACACCACTTCCAACCACTTCCAACCACGTCAGTTCAACTGCGTAGAACCCAGAGTGTTTCACTGTGAGTATTTGTGTTTGCTTAAAGCTTTTTATTTTCATTATGAGCCGAAGAGCAAACAAAATGAAAATATACGGTTACGCTTGCGAGGATGGTCTAGCGCTGCGGCGCAGATTCGCAATGGGCTACCAGTAGTGCCACAACTGACAGAGCAATCAAGCTAACGCTACTAACTACGTGCGTGCGTGTGTGCGTGAGTGGCTGAGTGGTCGAGTGGTCGAGTGGTCGAATGGTCGAGTGCGTTCGTGTGTCGGATATGAAACGGTTAGTTTACCAACGCATCACCGGTGCGGAAATATATAAATGCGAATAGGCGAGGTGGCGAGGAGGCGGCGGCACCACGTGTGGCAGCACTCAAAATTTTTACAAGGTAAACAGAACTGCTGCCGCAGTCTTAATAATTCTTCTGGCCTTTCTTGTGCGAACCCATCCAAATGGACACATGAGCACATGAGCGTCTATGAGTTTTCTGATGGTGGATAGTTTTCTGAAAGTGTTTCATTCTAGTTGCGGTGTAACTAAAGTGGCCACTACATCAGTGTTATGCCACAGTCGGCTGAGGGAGTTAAGTGCTTACACTCATACGTGTTTACTTATTTTATATTTGGTGTACTTTCTACCTCAAAGACTTTTACAACTTTTATTCTGCGGACTATCTCCAATAGATGACGCTTGAGCCTTATTTGCTCCTTGTGAAATACGAGGGCGGGTCAATAAGTCCGTAACTTTTTAAATTTCTGACCTCTTTACTGAAAAAACAACACCACTCCCGTCAACAGGCATCTGTCAGTTGACTCCTGTCAAAATTTGAACTTGCTGCGTCAGTTAGTTTGTGTTTGACAGCTATCTTTATCAGACTACCCACTAATTTGAGGAGAAAATGGAAAAAAGTGAATTTCGTGTGCTTATTAAGCATTATTTTTTGCGAAAAAAAACCATTACCGAGACCAAGGCTAAGCTTGATAAATACTATGGGGACTCTGCACCATCGATATCTATGGTAAAAAAGTGGTTTACTGAATTTCGTTGTGGCCGTACAAGCACTGAAGATGCCGAACGTCCTGGACGCCCAGTTAAGGTCTCTACACCCGAAACAATCGAAAAAATTCACGATATGGTGTTGGCCGACCGAAGATTGAAAGTGCGAGAGATTGTGGAAGCCGTAGGGATCTCGCATGGCTCAGTGGTTTCAATTTTGAATGATCACTTGGGCATAAGAAAGCTTTCCGCAAGATGGGTGCCGCGTTTGCTCCCAGTCGACCACAAACGCAATCGTGTAACAACTTCACAGGAAGGTTTGGCGTTGTTTAATCGCAATATGGAGGAGTTTTTGCGCCGTTTTGTAACCGTGGACGAAACACGGATCCATCACAACACACCAGAGACCAAGCAACAGTCAAAACAGTGGGTTTCTAAGGGTGAATCGGCGCCAAAGAAGGCCAAGGTGGGTTTGTCAGCCAATAAAGTTATGGCGAATGTTTTTTGGGATGCACACGGGATAATCACATTGACTACCTTCAAAAGGGAAGAACAATCAATGGAGAATATTATGCCAACTTATTGGACCGATTTAATGACGATTTGAAGAAAACCCGACCTCATTTGGCCAAGAAAAAAGTTCTTTTCCACCAAGACAATGCTATTCTCCAGATTTGGCTCCGAGTGACTACTTCTTGTTCCAAAACCTGAAGAAATGGCTTGGTGGAAAAAGATTTGTCTCCAATGATGAAGTCATCTCGCAAACAAAGGCCTATTTTGAGGACCTCGACAAAACATATTTTTTGGAAGGGATAAAAAAATTGGAGAAGCGTTGGACAAAGTGTATAGAGCTCAAGGGAGACTATGTTGAAAAATAAAATTATTTATTTATCAAAAAATCTGCGTTTTATTCCAAAAGTCACGTACTTATTGACCCGCCCTCGTAGTTCCGAAATTAATGCCCTTTTGACAGAAGCGACAAACTTTCTTCATGCAGAGGATCAATAGGTATTCGGTAATAGGCCTTTCTCCTCACATTTATGGCTTTCGTCTGTTATTCACCAAAACAAGGTCCTAAAATTTTAAGCCATCACCGAATATTTCGAACACTCGACCCCGTGGTAAACAGGCACTTACAACTACCGATAACTAATTACCGACAACTTCTGGCCTTGGTATGTAAATAGTGGGTAGTCCTATGACAATTAAACAGTCGGTTCTCTTATATTGATTCATGCTTCAACTTTCTTTCTCTATCCCTGAATTCAACTGATGTTGAGATATTAAAAAGATGATTTGTTCGTATGAGAAATTCGACTTATAAGAACATTTCGCTAAGATGTAATCCGAAGCGCAATGCTTTAACCCTCCGGGATGGTTTTTATTTAGCGAAAAGTAGGAATTTTGTTCATTGAAGCAATCCAAAAATTTGATGAGAGAACAACCATAGATCGCTAATGGTTCCTAATCCCTCAGCAGATTTTATAAGAAATACGAGGGAAGCCCTTGCATGCCAGGATGCGTCTTAAAGGTAAGAAGAAAATATATTATATATCGATGATTGGTCCAATTATTTGCATATAATACTTCGAATAAATTTGTAATCTGTAAATTAGAAAGCGTCATCTCTATGAAATATGCACTCAATCTTCGCGCCATTTCCATATCCAACTCAATGTAGGTTCATCAGAAATTTCTTATCTGTACATTTTAAACTGAATATTTCGTTTATCGATTCCTTTTACTTAGTTTTTTTGCTTTTTTTCGTTGTTAAGTCATCCAGTTGAAATATTATTGACCAACTTCCGGGGCAGCATATGCAGCTGGTCATAAATTTCCCCACGGCGGGAAGAAATCTTCGCTTCACAACTTTTATTGTGACGAATGCGAATTGAATAATTCATAAATAACTCTTGGGCACGCAGACTTGTTGATTTCATGAAAATTCTTACCACCACTACCACACACACACATGCACACACACACACAGCACTAAATAGCACCTTATGAAAATCAATAAATTTCAGGCGAATAAAGCTTTTAATTTGCAATAAAATGCCAAGGCGCAAACGAAAGTGGGAGTGGATTCGGAAAAGTAAACGCAAATATGGAGTAATGAACGGTATTGCACAGCAAAAGACAGTTCTTTTTACATAGAGTACAACAATATATATGTATGTATGCAAAACAAAAGTAAATAACGATATATATACAGATCCATGACAGTTATGTGTACAATGAAGCAGCCACAGGAAATAGCGCGAAGATCAGCTAAAGGTCAGCAGAAATATGGACACTGCCTATGTGTATGTGTGTGTGTGTGTGTGTCTGTGTTTGAATGGAAACCGTGCGGCATAAAAAGCACAGGCAGAAAAGTGTGTTACGTTGCATGCGCCAACAAATGCGCAATGAGCAAAAAATAAGAAAATAGAAGCAAATCAAAGCCAAGACAACAAACCAGGCGAAACAATAGCAATAATAACAATGAAAACAATAAAAACAAAGCAAAGAAAAGTAAATGGAAAATGGAAAATGAAAAAAATTTAGCCACGAAGGTCATATTAAATTGCCATAAAATTTATCGATTTCTGCAACAAAGCAAGAAATTTTCGCAACGCTGCAACACAGCCAACAAAGGACACTGACACGACGCCACATGGAAGAGACGCGCCTGTGGGGGATAAGTGGTGGCGCAAGTGGGTCGCAGCCAACTAACGAACGTACGAGCGAACGAGTGAACGAGTGAAGGAACGAAGAAACAAATGAAATAAGGCAAGCAAACATCCGCAGCGGGGCGCAGAGTCGGGAGGCGATCTTTTCCCTAACGATTATGTGGCACGGATAGTGTGATAGTGGAAGCTGTGAAAGAAGAAGAAGCCGCAACAAAGCCAACTGGCTGAATCGATAGAGCAGCTGAAATGTAGGAGACAATCAAGTGAGGCGAAAGTTGAGAAAGTGCGAAAGGCAGACGGAATTCAACTTGCAACATTTAACTGGCCTTTCAACACTTGAATTATGCCAACATGATGTTGCCAGAATTTCGGGCAAAATCAAGCAGGCTACAACGTGAAAGTGTATCAGCGACTTTCACGCTGTGAGCCACACACTTACCCACAAAAAAAAAATTCTAGAAATAAAAAGTAAGGAGAAAATCTAAAATAGCCAAATTCATTCCGCTCTCTATTTGCCATAATCAGTGGCTAATTAGAAAAGTTTTCGCTCATTTATGTGCTACCATATGCCTGCATCAGTATGTAAGTCTGCTATTGTATATTATGTGCTGGAATGCTTTTTATATTCTTTTAACTGTATATAACGG
The DNA here is from genome assembly GCA_021498325.1 of Bactrocera minax. Taxonomy (NCBI): domain Eukaryota; kingdom Metazoa; phylum Arthropoda; class Insecta; order Diptera; family Tephritidae; genus Bactrocera; species Bactrocera minax. The sequence continues at coordinate 2,740,150 of JAKEEE010000012.1, read as the reverse complement.
CAGCATTTTTGGATAGCCAACTTGCCACCTTGCGTGAATCGTGTTGTTGCGCTTAAAGGTTGCCAAGGTAGTCACCACCTTTTAGGTGGCACAGACACACCTAAGCGCAACATTTGGGTAGCAGCAACGACGGCAACGGCGGCGCCGACTGCTGAGCGGCGAGCGTTGTCACACCTCTTTGGTAAATACGCAACCATTGGCTGGAATAAATCAAAAAATCTACCCACAATGTTGGCCAATCTCATGTACACATACACAACTACATTTATGTGCACGCTATGTGCCACAATAATAGCAACAACGGCACGCTCATCATCAACCAAGGCATCAAGCTTGTGTTGGAAGGTGAGCAGAATAACATTACCGTGTATTTGTGGCGACGAATAAAAGCACCGAATGCTTATGAATCTTGCGAAAGGTAAATGGGAGGGACAAGGCACAGCGCACATACACACACACGCACATACACACGCGCGCACACTTATCAACTGCCAAGCAGCTCTGCTCAACTCACTGCCGGCTTGCACACGCTAATGCTCACGAATTGGCAACATCCATCGAAGGTGGCTGGGGCGCACCTGCTCATATACTCGCCCGTACATAGGTGTATGTGCATCAGTGTGAGTATGCGCACACATAGGTGGAGTCTCGTGCTCATTTGTATTTACCTAAGAATACCTAAAACGACGATAACGAAGCTACCATTACTCTGCCGACGAAAGCGACGATGACGAAAGCAGCACGAAATGGCAAGGTAGTGACGAAGAAGAAGAAGCAGAGGTGCTCCGCCAACAACGCTGCTGCCAACGACCGTTCTGCTGCAGCTAGCATCAATGCTGGCGCATTATCAACAAAGAGGAGGAAATTCAGCAGACGAAATTCTGCTGAAGTATAACGGTGCTGCAAATAATATATAGCCGCCTGCTGTGTAGGTACTTACAAAATTTTCCCTTCTTACTTTTTTACTTTCCTTTATTTATTTTTTATTCGCTTTTATTTTTATGCACATAGTAGGTTTGTGCTGCCACATTGAGTGAATGACGTCGCTGTTGTAGGTAACGTCAGCAACAGCAGCAGCCACGTAGCAGCAGGTCTTCATATAGAATCCAGCAATTATATATACATATACTATGTGTAAGTTGCTTAAAATTCTGCGTTTTTCCTTCACATTTTCATTTCTTAGTGTAGGTGCTCAGCTTGACTCGTTAAATTCACATACAAATATGGCGACGAGTTGGTGAGCGTGTAGATTTGAGTGCTGCGTGACAGCTTTGGTGTGTTCTAGAAATATAATATTGTTTTTAAAACTTGGAATACTTTCAAATTGCTAATTTAAAGCACCATTTCCAGCATATTTATCTCAAAAGCATAGGGTGTATGCCCGGGCGTATGCGTAACAAAGCATCTACTTGACTATTTGGGCGAAAAGAACTTTGTTCTCCTATTCCTCGCAATGTTTAATTGGATTTAATTTTCATAATATAAACTGATATGTGTCACAGCGTGTGTCACATATGTGTTTAGTTTTAAGTTATTGAAAATATTAATTTAATTATACCGGTAACCACAAAATATATATATATATGAGATTTAAAAAAAAATGTCCTAGTACCATACACATAATATCCATTGATATCTGCAAAAGACATCCTCCTATTCATTCTTTTTTTCTTATAGAATTTTTCTTACAGAACACCCAATGCTTAATAACTGTAAGTCTTGCTGCGAATTTTATTTCTTCAATTATTTTAAAAGCAAAATCACCAAAATTACCTAAATAGATGCTAAGAATCCATTAAGCGAATGCATTCAATTAAAATATTACAATGAGAAAGGCGCATTAATACCAAACCAAATTTCCTCAGCGTGTCCGTGACCTACAAAACTTAAAACCCGATTTATAAATATTATATTTGTGGGCGAAAGTACTATGAGGAAATGCAAAATTCGATTTAAGGAAAAGGTCATTTAAAGAAAACCATTTAATTTACCGTTATAAGTGACGATATTTTCTCTTTTCAATGCCACTTAAGGGTGTATGAAATTTGACTCCAGGAGTGCGCACATTTTAAGGGCGTATTTGATACGAGTATATCAAGTAATTAGAGTTTGCTTGCCAGACTATTAATTATTATAAATGTGTTCTTGTGAACTAGTAAACATATTTTATTTTCCTAAAATTTAAATTCTCTAAAAATTATAACTATTCAAACTTACGGAACTCTTTTCATAGTAAACCTTTATTAATGTTAATTTAATTTCTAAATAACTGTAATGTGATGTGTCCCTTTATTGTATGAATAAAATTATAGTGGCAGTTTTTTAGTTTCTGCAAGCATTCCGCCAAAGTTTGGAGCAGCAAAGAGAAGCACTTTCAGATTCACAGTTATGTCATATTAATGTCAAGTCGGGGTTACCTGATAATTTTATAGTAGTAAGTAGTAAGTGTATTATATTTCATTACAAAACAAAGTACAGTAAAATTTAAAATAAATATTAAAGAAGCTTCTTAAAAGCTCTGTATTCTTAAAATAATACGGAAAGTGCCAATTAGTCGCATAAAGCTGAGAGATTGCAAGATTTGTTGGTAATTATGTACAACTTGTAATAAAATAAATAGAAGTAAGCTTACGAGAAAATTATAAAAAATTTCAAGTTTTTTAGTTTAGCTGTTTAGCTGTTTAAAAACTATATTATTATTTGTTTTAGAATAATATTTCTTATTCATTTTTTATTTTTATAGCAAACTATCGATATTTAACTTGCATGAAAATTCTTTGTGTTTCGCAAGCAGATGCTAAGGTCATAATTATTTCATCTTAAACTTTATTTAAATTTATTTGAAAGCTTTTAATTTAAAATTTAGAATTTGAATATTCAATTTTTTTAAGCCTAATTTTAAATCAAGTGAATAATTATACACTAATTCAGTTCCTCATAATATTAAATGCATGCCTTCAAAACGAGAAACTATTTGCAAATCTATCGATTCACACTTAAATTAGTAAATAAAACTATGCTTTGACTAGTTGTAGAAACCTAAGAATACCACACGCTTTAAGTTTTACTAAATTTTAAGCTTTCCACACATTAAAAAATTATGCTTGCCATGAACATCATTAAAAGACGACATAATTAAATCATTCACCTACAGGAAACCTCGAGCAAGACGTGCTCATTCTAAACAGTAGCCAGCTACTATGGCGTCCATTTTATTGCGCACACGTACATATATTGAATATAAACACACACATACACACAAACGTGCACACAAGCATAAACACCTTTACAAACACACACACACACGCGCGCATTTGACGTTACGTATACGCCTCCTGAGCACACGCCGCTGCAAACACCGACAAACTAATCATTTCGCACAGCTGCCGCATACACACACATACACGCATGGTACGAGTGCGTTTCCTTCCCTTGTCGCCAGCAGCAATAGTTGTGTACACGATGCTCATCAAAAGCATACTACCACGACAACAACAACATAGACTACCCATCGACCGAAGGTACCTAGTCATATTTAGTTATGCCAACGCACCACCTTCGTAGTTGCACACACACACACACACACACACACACACACATACATACATACACTCACTCCTGCCATCACTCCAGACTGGCGTTGTACAACAAATCAAATGAAAATTTCAAGGTGCCGTCGGTGAAAATGCAAAAAAGGTTCACTTTTCACATACCAACATAGCGCGAGACTCGGTACTTTGGTTGGCTGCCAACTTTCGAACACACCTCAGACGGGCTGTCGGTCGTGGGCGAGGAGTGAGGCGCTTTGCGAGCGAGCGAATGCATGAATGAGACGACGTCACTCTTCGCAAGGTAGACAAGGTGAGAGCGAGCTAACGCACACAGGAGCCAAAGCACATGACGACGAAGAAGAAGCAGTAGCTGGAGCATTAGCAGCAGCAGCTGTGGCAACTGTGGCAGCAATAGAGGAAGCATGAAAAACCAATGAAAGCAGCAACAACAACAACAACAACAACAATAGCAACACAACTGCTACTTGCGGTTTGGTACACATGGTAAAATGATGACTCGGCGATGCCTCAACCTGTGACTGTGGAAGTGAAGCACCAACGTAAATAGAAACAACAACAAGAGCCATTAGCCCAACGACAACGAAAGGACGAAAGTAATGTGTTGCACGACGCTGCACCAACGTCGACTACCCCGGCGACAGCGACGACGACAGCGGTAGTGGCAGCGACAGCAGCGGCGACGCGCTGTACACGTGTGCTAAAAACTACGTCGACAGCAAGCATTGTAACAACAACAACGGTAATCCAGCACAGCCAACCCCCTCCCTGAGGGCGGCACTTAGACAGCCAAGAGCTGTGAAAGCAGCAGGTGCGCACATTTACCGTAGATTTTATGTTGCACACAGCTGTGGCTGTGGCCTCAATGTGAATGGTCTGTGAGTGAGTCGTCGGTTGGAGGCCAAGTGAATGAGTGAGTGAGCAAGCGGCGCGACGCAGTGAGCGACAAACAACAAATAACAAACGAATAAGCGTACGAAGCGTACGAAGCGCCTTCTCCTTTGATTGCCTCACGAAACCGACCAGCGGACGCACGTGTACACACGTTCGCATATATTTCGTATTTGTATTCACCTCGTTCAGTTGCTCAGGTTTTTCCTAGTGCTCTTCTTCAGTCATTGTGCTCAAGTTTTAGGTGCCACCGTTATGTACTGCACACTTACCTCAGTCCACATGCCACAGCTGCCACATGCGGTGCGCTTATGCTGGCGCCAAGCTTTGAGCAACAATCCAAAACAACAAAGCTGAAATCCTCCCCATACTACCAGCACCAACCCGACCCACAACACATCGCCTCTATACTTCTTGCCACCGCGCCACTCGTAATGCTCATCATTCAGCACACTAGTATTCGTGTGCTTGCACCTAGCCCAGGTACATAGCAGATGAAGACTGCGGAGCTGCGAAGCTGTGAAGCTGCGAAGAAGACGAAGAGATCGAAGTGGAGCGGTGATGGCGAGCAGACAGCGGGTAGCGGGGATGCTCTTTCCGCAGGTAGATTGGTGGATGCGTAAGGTACATTATGTACACACGTGCGACTACAAGAGTGCCGGGCAGACCCAAGACGTGAAGTATGCGCTCTGCGAGGATAGGTGAGAGACGGCCATGCGCAGTGCCCGCGACGTGGACGGTCGCAGTTGCGGCAATGGCAGCGCTGCTCGCCCGTCTGCGATTGCGGTTGCTTAGCTCTGCCTACATTTCTTCTTTCGCATGAGAGCATCTTCGATGCTTCTACGAGCACCTCGGTAGTCTCTTGGCGGCTTACGGGGAAAGATGCTGTTTGCGCTTCCCTAATGTCTTTCGAGAGCATAGGAATGTTCGTAACAGCATCAGCCCAGCGACCTTCCGGTCAACAGCACTGTTGTCTCTCTTGATGCTCTCCAAATACATGAATATGTTAATTGGCATTGGCAAACATTAAATATCGTAAATTCAGGGGAAGTTCGTGACATTCGGAGTGCTGGCTGTGCCTCTCTCTCATAAACTGTGTCAACAAAATTAATGTTATGATTTTATGGTGTAAGGAATTGTCGTCAAAACAATCCAAATTTCTTCTCTTAGAACTTTGAGTATTTTAAATCGCTTTCTTCTTTTATATTAACGGCAAAATATGTGCCAAATGGATTAGTCTCTCTTTTTCAATAATTTTTTGTGTGAAATTGTCATTATGATATCAAGAAATGTGTATCAAATCGCCATCCGGCGGAGGCCATCATATGTTGAAGAGAACTTATTTAGAATATTCTGCACTTAGATTAGAGAGTTTAACCCTCCTTTTCTCGCTAACGATTAAAATAACGTTACTTAAACTACGAAAGTGTCTCATAAGCTTTTCTGATATCTTAAAAATTTTTTACCAAACTCAATTCATGCCACAATTCCAATAATAGGTCCTTTCCTAACGATCTGAGCACCAGATCTCTAACTACATCACTCCAATCATTTCGATGGAGTAGTGTTGGAGTTTCCAGTCACAATTATTTGGCTTCTCCTCCGAAGTGTAAGATAAAAAATCTGATGTTCATTCGATCTTCATTAATTTAATCTCCAATGGGTGGCCAAACTAGTCTCTGTAAGACCTGTTCACAAACGCTGCCACATTGAACCGTTTTCTTAAAACGTATATTCTCTTCGTAAAAGATTCACAATTTGTTGGATCATTTGCATACATTCTTCATGACGTTGCAATATCAAATTTTAGAAAGACTACACACAACTATTTTTATAAAAGCAGCAAAACAACGACATCTCTTTATTGAAACCAATAATTCGTAAGCAAAGGCAACTTCAAACAAATGAGAGTGTATTTTGAATCAAGCGCGTGAAGTTGAGAAGTTGAGTTTTGACTAAAAAGTAGTATTCTGTTGACCAATGTACGAGTATTCTGTACGCTTATTTTGGATTCGCTGTCTCAACATTTTCAGTTTGAGATCTCGAAACATTGATTTGCCTGCATTAGACGTTTTAGGGAAACGCCGGGCTGGCCAAATATTAGGCAGAATCGGAAGACGTCGCAAAATCTAGTGAAACTGGAATAAGAGGATGCTTTACTGCGAACACAGCGCAGGCATCATTATTTATGTTATATCAATAAGCAAATAAAGTATCGAAAGAAATTTTTAATGCCTTTATTTAACTTAAAAAAATACTAAGTAAATGACTCTGTACATTTTGAACACTTGAAAAAGTGGTATTAGTGTTTACAAGTAAATTATACACCCCTTTATTTTACTAGACTACAGTTAAACTCTTTTAATTAACACGAGTTATGTCACTTGACAATTGAATTGCTTTCGAATGCTGTCATTAAGCTCCGTACTAGTACTCAGAGAAAAGAAATCGCAAAACGACAATTTAAGGCAACAACTATGTGCAAACAATTCCAATAGTGAGACTATCAAACACTCCCAAAGTCCAATCGAAGAACTTTTGACCTTTACTTGTTTACAAATTTACATGTGTATACAGTTATTCAAACCACCGTTACTAGTTCCTAAAAACCGTAAAACGATTGCCTAATTGAATTTTAATTACAGTTCACAACTTTCACACCGTTCGGACGGGGCACAACAACAACCTTTGCTGACCAGCACAACCAACTACAGTGAGTCTTCTTCACGTCTTTTCGGTGGGCCCGGTGAAATTTGCAAAGCAACAAATATGCAAAACAAAACTCTAAACTAAATTGAAAACTTTTTCATACGAATAAAAACTATCCAATGGGCTTGCGATACAGTTCGCACACTCCGTGGATCAAACTCAACTTCGTGGAGCGATTTGCCACCTTTGCAACTTCACCGGTGCTAACTCGCGTTCACAACATTTGCTTTGTCTTTTAGCATGAAATTTTTCGAAATTTGCATTTCACTTCCGCATCTGCTTTGGTGGAACTTCCGATTATAATGGCGCTACATGGCAGTCGAAATCGCTCGCTATCCAGCTCCGTGTTTACAGAAACACGCACCTAGCATGAACATCCTGACATCAGGGTGCCAGCACGGCGTCGTTTGTTGCGGAAGTGCCAACAACATCTTGGGCGCCACTGAAGTTGTGCTCGCTTTCGTGGTGGCTTTCGCACCCACTACCGGAGAGGACTAACTCTGCCGCCGCCGCCGTTAACGGATCAGTCTTGTTGTTGTGATTACTACGCTTGTTTTTGCTTGCCACCGACACAGTTACAAATAACGGGAATCAACTTTAATCACCTTCTTAATTAAATCACTAGCTTGTCAGTGTTTGTTGCATTGTTTTTGCGCCACAAGCCGCCCACCTCCAGCGTCTGGCTGTGGCAAGTGCGAATGAAAAATATGCGTTAATCACCTACAAGCATCTACTTATCGCTCGTGCTTGTACGGACTTCGGATTTTTTATTTCGCGATGCCTTCCTCCTAACTCCCTGCCGCCACTTCGAGGTGGGTATTTAAATTACATAATTTTTTTCCCATTTCGTCCATCAACAACAGCTAACAGTGAATCTGCCACAAGTTATAAATAACTGTTTATATGTGTGTGTTGGCTGTTGGTGTTTTCTGGTTGCTGTAGGTGATGGAGGCGTAACTGAGGTGTGCAAAAGATAAAACGTTTTCATCATTAAACTTCTTTATTTCACCGCTAATTTTTTCATCTCTGTTCTTCATTGTTCTTCAAAATAGTTGCACGTTGTTCTTTGGCGCTCGCTTTGAAGACAGTTCCCTTTTTACGGGGCAATGATTTTTTATCGCATAATTTTTTCGCAATCCTTTTCGTTTAATTTAATATTTTAATGTTCTTATGAATTCATGAATTTGCGGACAGCAAAACGTTTCGAAGGCACCTTTTGTTCAGTCATAACTTAAGTGAATGTTTCTTTAAGTACCGATAAAGAGTTATAAAGGGAAATGAAGCCATTAAAAAGTGACTTAATTTGAAACTGAGAAACATTTGCTATTAAAACGCAATTTGCTATTTGAACACATTTTAGCAGGGTATGCACTTGGGGTCCACGCCATATATTTTATATTATAGGATCTAATGATATGAACAACATTATATGCGATTGTTTAAATGATCTAGTTTCTGGTTTAAAATAATAACTGCCTTAAAAATATTAATCTGAAACCGTATCTCATTTCACTACCTGGGTTCGCATAGACAATCTTTTGACCTAGCGATAAGAATTACCCTTGTAAATAATCATGATGAATAAGTTCTATGAGTGGAAAGATTTTTAATTGCTGTTAAATCCAGAAGAAACTAATGGTTTTCTTCGCATATACGTTTTCTTTGTAGTAGAATCGCGATAAATAAGCTTAGTAAATGATTATTCAATAGAAATAAAATCGGCACAAAATATTTAGAGGATTTACAAAGGTGAAGACTTTTTTATACCGCTTTTTTATAAGAATGACATATATATACTACTTATATACACCTGAGGACCTTCAAAAAACAGGCTTGTTGTTTTAGAAGGTTTCTGCTTTAAAGCGCTTAGTTCTTTCCTCAAGTTTATTTACATATAATATTTTAAATCGGAGTTTTAGGCAGATAGTTCCTGAAACGGTAGATTTTAATTTTTTTTAGATTTTATTAGTTGGAAATTGTATAAAAATTATTTCATTTGCAGCTTGAGAGAAAAAAAAACTTTATGACGAGATCAATTGCTTTTTCAAATGTATATCTAATATATATCTATTCATCTGATATATATATGTGACTTACACTTATTGAGTTTAAACTGAAATTGTCATTTTAGATCGAACTTGAAACAAAACAAGCTACCTTTGCATATATTGGGTATAAAAAACTCGGTTCAGCGCACTCTTCCAACAGTGCTGTGTGCATTTTATTAGAGTATTTTGAATTTACCTGGTTTAGAAGATCCGAAGATATAATTTGTTGCATTTACCTTGCACCTTGCGAGCACAATCCCTTCCACCGATACCTTTGAATTCAAGCATGACACCTACAGTACAATGTAGTGGTGGAGGCAGAGGCGGAGGTTTATATGCATGCATTATATAAGAAACTGTTTAATAAAAGCGTTTGTACAATGTGGAAAATGTTTGGTGGACAGATTTTGTAAATATATGTATAACAGTAAATAAAAAAAAAATGTGTGATTTCTAATAAAATAAAATTAATTAAATCTAATAATCTAATAAATAATGATCTAATGATAATAAATGAACTAATAAAATAGTGGATATTATTAGGTGCATAGGCTATATAAAAGGAGGCCTGATATGTTTTCATCAAGTCGTAAAAGAACTCAAACCATTTTGATAAAGAGTCTTGATCGATAGACTCTCGACTAAAATTATTCTTGGACACTTAACAAATTCACCATAAGTTCCTTTCCACCTTTGTTCCGGTGCTGCCCATGTTCTTCGGTTCTTCGACGTCTGATTCAGTAGTTGTCAAGAGGATTTGGGAATATCACATGTGAAGGTCATGAGGAGCTGACCAGCAGCAGCTCGTTGTACCACTAAATTATATTTTACCTTCCATCAACGCTAAACCTCTATTCCCTTCACGGAGCGAAACTCAGAAGAAAACATAACATTTTCAAGCTTTTTTGAAAATTATAAGAGTACTATATTACTATTAACCCCTCTATTTTGATAAAAAGGCAAATCCATTCCCCTTCATAGTTAAAATCCTTCAAGGCCATATCATAACTGTAACAGTTATTCAAAACTTTTCTGATAAATATAAATTCCTTTTCAGGATTCGCTTCATTAATTTACACCCAGCACCACCACGTTTATTTATGCATGTGCTTCTCGCACCAGGCGGACGCGGCAAAGCATAAATCTTATGAATCTATAAACCTATTAACAGCTGACGTTTCCACAACACCGATATGGCGACTCCAATAGGTGCTGCTGCAACACCTTAATGCCGCACATGGAGCGCAGCCCTTTCCCCACACACTAAATGCCGCTAATGCGTTTCGTGTGTGTGTGTTACAATATCATTTAACAAGCTTGCGTGTTAATGTAATGGAAGTAATTTACGTCAACTTAACAAAATCTACGAGCGGCACAGGGTAGAAGTGCAGCGAATCCTTTGCAACTCGACTCATGTGTGAGTGTGGGTGTGGGTGTTTGTGTATTGGTGTTCCAGTGTATTTCTTTATTTACATGTAGAGCCACGTTTACCCCGATGTGTGTTGAAGCATTTTCACGGCAGCCGAGAAAGTGAATTTGGTGTAATGGGAAAACTTACGACTGTGAAAATATCTCTTACATAAGCATTACTGCATGCTCGTATCAATATTAAGGTAGTGTAAGGTGTACCTAAACTTAAAGAAGCCTTGCAAGAAATTTTTCTACCCAAATCCCTTACACAGTTTGGGATGGTAACCCTGGAATAAGACTTTTAACATGGTCTACGCTTTCTTGTTCTTTTCGTTTCTTCTTTTCGTAGGTTGATTTCAATCCGAAATTCCGGTTATCACTGAAGCAAAGGTTTATCTTTTCTCATATATAGTTATATATGGCTATATCTTTCACAAACTCTCTCTCGAATACTTGAAGAATCCATATATCTACTGTTATTTGGTGACACAGTTCTGCACCGCACATTCGGTTCGTCAAATATAAAATTGTCTGAGGTCCCGAGATTGTATACCCAGTTTGACATTGTAAATTGCCATAATGTAATGCTAGTTCCGAAGTTGAGTCTAACAGTTAAAGTCGAACCTAAATTCTCAAGTATAGTGATTTAACATTATCGCACTCGGAGTAGTTTAGTTTATAGTTCCCCAAAAAAGAAGAACCTAGAAAACTACCTCGGATAACATTCTGATTAGATGAAGGATGATGTTCTCTGCAGGGATGCATATATGAATACACACATACATCTACGTGCATATATGCACGAGTACCGTAAGCACTAAACACATTTCCGTTATTCAATTTCACAAAACAAACGCAAAAATATCATATTTCCTCACCAAAAATAGATGAAACTCACTAAGAAAATAAAGAAACGAAAGTGCAAATAGCTCGGAAAAGATGTGTGTCACATACACACATACACATGCATACACATGCATACACACAAGAAGGAGGAAGGAATTCATGCACCTAGCACAATTACCCACACAAAGAAAGTGAGTGCTGAGTACACTTACTTTGCTGCTGGACAAAATGTAGAAAAGTAAACATCAGGTTAATGGATTCGACTCGGCCTCCCCGCCCCCCACATGCAATCTCCCAAAACACCCGAAAAAATAGTCATTTAACCACTGCCGCCTTAACCGTTACTAGCGCTGCTTCTTCTGCTTCTTCTGCTCTGAAGGCTGATTAGAAGGTGGCCAGCTGATTGCGTAGGTATGTGTGGCAACATGTGTAGTTGCTCAGTCGGGCTCTGTGGCAGCGTGCGTTTCGTTCGAGATCTCAGCATTTTCCACCCAATAAGCTCGTTCGCTCGCACATCTCCTAACCGAATCTTACACACAAATATACACACATATGCGGCCATTCGCAATTTTTACGCTTCCTTTTCTGTGCAGTTGTTGTTGTTGAAAATCTTGTGCGATAAGCAATATTCTCCGCATCTTTTACTTTGTTGTAGGTATTTCACTTTTTTGATTTCTTGTTTTTGGATAAAATGTGTTGCATGGCACTTGTTTATTAACTCTTATAACCGTACACCGTAATACGCTGGGTTGTGAGTGTCGGCACACATACCCACACACACACACATACTGTCTCAATATACCTTAGCACACTTAATGGTCACAGAAAAGTAGCATAGCATAGGATCTTATTTATTTTACGAGTTCGTATGTGCGCAATTAACTGTACGATGTTGCATACCTCAAACCGCTCCAGAACTAGAGAATAAGTAGCAGAGCTCGATGGCCGACAGTCAAAGGTCCACACGTTCACTTAAACTGAAGCACATCAAATACATAATATTTTCCTGATAAGTGACTAGTTGCCTAGATGCCTGCCTTTCTGTCCTCGTGTCTTCTACTAATGAAGCTACACAACTGAAGCAGCCAAGATGTTCTGAATTTGAGTCTAAAAAATTCACAACGAATTTGTTGATGGTAGTTACACAACCAGCAGGTCAACTTATTGTTGTAGTTGTTACTTTGTGTGGTTTGTATAATTACAATATGAACAGCTTATTTTAATATTTTATGGAAGAGCTTGAGAGCACTTAGTATCCCAACGAGATTATGTCATTTATAAGACGCATTTGCACTTACTTCCTTGGAAGAACCGGATAAAAATCTGAGTCTATTTTTGTAACGAAGACCCGACTCTCGATATAACACCCCCCGTGTTTTATTTTCCACCGCCAAAGTGAAGCTGAGCATTATAAGTATTTCGAAGATTTAGAAATCGTCGCGTTGGAATCATAAAGAGTTCGGATCCATTCCGTGTTACGAAGTATTGTTGTGAAGAAATATTTGTTGGCATCTATTAGAGAGATGAAGACAGAAACAATCGAGAAGATAATGTAGATAAATCAAACAGTTTATAATGTCAAAAGCAAAGGTAAGCCAAAGAATAGCTTTTCTAATTTAGAGAGATTTAAAAGTAATTAGCGCACATCTAATAAAATAAGTTGAAATTGGATCGAATATAACAAATAAAGAGCAAAGTGTTTGGAACGTAGGAGCGACTTAAACAGCAATTCAAGAGAGTAGGAATCAGTAAGATGAGAACCAAAACGTCTAATGAAGGCTAGCACCTAATAAGACCTCGCGATTATGTCGTTAATATAACAACATTTAGTCGACTACAACCAATGGTAATTGCACCATTACGAAGGTAGCACTTAATCCAGGCTAAACATTTCCAAAAACACTAGATTAAAATTAGCTCAGAACCAAGATAGGTTGATTATATTTTTCCGATGCTTTTAAGAAATCAATATAATTTATATGCTGTTGTAATATTGAGCGATTTCCTTGTTTTTGGAAATATCGAGCATCAACATCGAATACCGACAAACAGTACTATTCAAGATGGATTGTAATGCAAATTTATCTTTTTCACTTTGCATTTATTTATTAAATATTTTCGAATATTTTTGAAACCACAAATCCCACCAAAGTAAAATAGAAATTGTAACGAACCGCTTTGCCAGCCGCCCTTACTATTGGATGTCTCACCAATGATTGGAAACTATTTTGCTTCTAAATTTGAAATATTTTTCGGCGATAAGTGTTTCGAGAAAGGTATTTTTAGGCGAGACAGTCGCGAAATTGGCCGCAAAAAATCACATAACTCGTGTGCCTGAGTATGTGTGTGGTGTGCATGTGTTTGGTGAGTTGCACCGGTTCTTACGCAATCGGTATGTGCGGCACGTCCATGTCGAGTGAGTGCACGTCGGGCATAATAAAACGCCCAGGAAGACAGATGGGCACGACAGTCCTGGCAAATGTCGAAATGCCGCAGATTTTGCGCTCACCTTCGCACTGGCACGCTTTTGCAGCGAACTGTGAAATTTCCACCAATATTGCCACCATCACTTACTGCCCTCACTTGGGAAAAATACTATTCGTACACTCTCTTTTAACAACTTAAAATTACAGTTAATTTTTAATGTGTACATTCAACACCTTTTCAATCATCGGCACCAGCTGGCGAAGAAAACTTGTTAAGATCACCCGAGCAAGACCTCTTCCGGTCGGCACACATTGCTTCCTCCACAACTGTCGTTATTGTTGTTGTTACAGCTACTATTGCAACACTCAATAATCGTGTTTGTTTAAGTTTTCGTTGCACGTCCGTTCAGCGCTTTGCAGAAGAAGTTGCAGCATCGCCGCTGGCAAAAAAGGTCGTGCTGCAGTGAGAAAGCGATTCGTGTGGGAGGAGTTGTTGCTACAATTGGTTGGCGACGAGTTGGCGAAGAGACAATATGTTACCGGTGGCTTCGGCTAGCACGCGGTATGTCAACATTTTGCTGCTTTGAATTGTGCCTCTAGACTCAAAAGTTTCATTCCACTCTTCAGGCTATTTCACTTTCTTTAATAGTGTCTCATTTAAAGTGCCTCAGGATTTATCCAATTTAGAGTTCAATAAAAAAATGCTTTTAAAGTGAATAGTTGTCGCTCACATCTGCTTCGCCTTTCTCATAAGGCCTTCTAAGATCGGAAACCTCACTTCTTGAATTGAAAAAGAGAAATACTTGGCTGTTAGAATGTTGAATTTTAGTCGTACCAGGGGTAAATAAATATATACATATAGTGTATATCATATTAAAAATGTTAAAATCGTCAAATTTCGTTCACTGTTTTCTACAGGCAACCTGTCTCACATTGCAGCTTGGACTATTGCTCTGTCGTCTCTTTGTCGTCTCTTTGCGCCGACTTCCTGTTGCGGTTAATACCGACGAAATAAATCATGTGTGAAGGTGTTACTTTACTGCTCGCCTATGCAGTGCTCAGCTGCGTGACTACAGTCGCTTTGGAAACTGACAGTTTTAATGCTCACGAATGAAGTTGCAATAAGCTTCCAACACACAAGGAGCTAAAAAAAAACAAAAAAAACAAAAAAAACAACAAAAATGTGAAAAAGAAGCAAAGGAACGAAGTTTTATGAGTTCCTGTGGAATATCGACGTGCAAAACCAAGCAGCATCTTTTTTATGCACGAACATTCATGCCGAGGCACAGGCACATATTTATGCACGCGAGTGTATCGCTTCGAAAGCAGCATATGTGACGTTTCAATATCCTGTTGCACGAACTTGTACGTATTCACCACGGCTGGAATTTGTTTTTCTGCATCTATTATTACCATTTTTCCTATTTTTGGCGCGTGGGCGTTTAACCGGCGGCAGTGGAGAGCCAAATGGAATCGTCATATTTTCGGGTTTGTTTACTTTTAGTTACGTGGCAAGTCATAAGTCACACGTCATGTTGCCACCACTTTCACTAAGCATCTCTATTCCACGTAACGGTACATCGGTATGCTTTGCAACTGTCATGCTTGTTGGTGATGCCATACTTTCATATTGTGTGGTGGTGGGTGTGGGTGCTAATGAAAGGCAATAAATCAATGCCGGATTTTTGGCAATAATTTGATTTTTATCACATACGTTTTGTACTCTTCCTCGCACAAATTTACAAAAAGTTTTGCCACACACGCGCCTCGGTTGAGTCTATTAAAACTTGTGCTGTTTTGCTGCTGTTATTACAGGTGGATGTTGTGAAATTGGGTAACAATTTTGTAATGTAATATTTATGAGATTGCCAAGTCAGCAACTTTTCTGAACCTTTAATTTTAGTGCAACAGTCCAACAAAATTGCTTAACTTACTCCATATATTGGGATGTGTTTGTGAGTGACTCCAGCAATCGGAGTGTATGTGGTAATTCCACAAAGACCGAAACTAGCGAACATCAATTGGTCAATATGTAATCATAACATTCCAACCGTCAGTGATTCCCTTTAAAGTCAAACCTTTTGCAAGACCGTCCACACATTACAGTACTCTACTCTGATCGGAAGTAATAGCTCTGTAATAGCTCTTCGGACAGGCTTATTGATCAATTCAAAGTAAATATTTTAGAAGGTTCTTTGCATTTTTAGGCAAACGGCCTGTAGTCCCGTGGCACCTAATATCTGATTATTAAGGCTTTAAACTATGGATAAGGAAGTGCCCGACGCAGCTGAGATTTTCGCAATTAAGTCCAAGTCATGATCACGTGACGAACTAAATGGACTATCTCTGAGGCAAATCAATCAAATTTTTACTCACTTTTATTAAAATGCTGAAGTATGTCTAAACTTGATTTCACAATTTGATTCATGGTGACTGACATTTTATATATAATTTCCTCAGCTCTGATAGCTCTCTGCAAGCAAATAGAAACTCGAAAGGAATAAAATATAAACATGCATATCATTTCAAGAAATAATCTCCAATATTTTTTGACGCTGACATTGCGACTACACGCAGATACCTTATTCGACGTAAACAGCTTTAATGAGGAAAAATACGACGGCTCAGTTGTCGGTTCCATTCAGAAGCCCTTAATTTGTCAACAACAAATCAAATTACAAGCCTCGCTAAAAAGCGCGAAATACACCAAAAAAAAGGGCAAAAATGGGGAGCTCATGAATTTTTGCTCCAAACACTCAACAAAAGCCGCGAATTCAACCCTTTTGCAGTTGAAAAGCGAAAATTACCTTCCTTGGCTGGCTCGCGTTTCAGCTTTTCATCACTTTCCTCGCGCTCCTTTTTGTTGTTGCAACTAAGCGCCTGGCATTAGGTGGGATAAAATGAAAAATGATGAAAAAACGCACGAAATAGCAATTAGAAAATTTTTGACGGACACGCGTTCAATCATCGTCTCACGAGCGTTGTGTCCACTTTCTTGGGGAGGGGGAAGGCGAGGGGGTGTATAGGTGAGAATACCATTTTCCTGCCTCCATTCATTGGGCTGACTGACAAGCGAACACTTTTAAATGTATTATGAAGGATTGCAAGGAAACGCAATAGCAATTAAAGCGAAACTGCGAACTGCGAACAGCGGCAGCATCATAAGTCAAACGCGAGAAACGACCAACCAAGTAAGGGGATGGAGTAAAACAACAACTGGCCTTGAAAGACTGTTAAGAATGGCGATTTTCATTACTTTTAACACTTTCTCATTTGTCTTTGGAGTTATTGCTTTTGCACTTGTTTCTACGTTGTTTTGCATTTTTTTATTACCTCTCCACTCAGCACTAAAGGGAAGGTCTCCTAAGACAAGGTGTCGTAAAAGTAAAAAAGAGCATTGTTAAACTTGCAGTTGTATGTGTGCAAAGAAAAGCAAATTATTGTGCTGTTTGAACTTGATACATGCTTAAATGGACGATGAATAAGTTTAACGTTAACTTGTTTCAGTTAAAAAAAAAAATCAAGAAAGTCAGGAGAAATATGAAATAAAAGCGAAGACGAGACACAAGTTTAAAGGGAACTCTCTTTAGTTAAAAAGCGCTCACATTTGTTACTCTTTTGCAACGTACTTTTTTGAGCCTACAAGTCTAAATTATGGAGAGAAAAGTAATGATACGACCGAAAGAGAGAAGAGATAGAGAGAGAAATGCAAAGATCGGTCCATAGAAAATGAGTGTTCTCTTATTGAGTGTTGCTTGTAATCACTAGATTTATTTGCGAAGGAAAATATTATATTAAATGGTTTTTATAATTTTATCAATTCAAGGTCACAGGTTTCACTTCTTAACAGCATCCAGCAAATTCCCGGCAAGTGGACCACTTACAGTCGAAACCCCCTCGAAAGCGCAGTGTGTTATGTTCCTGCTCAACAATAGAGCGCCAACAGAACGTCGTGGCGACAGCAATGCAACATTTGGACATTCGCTTTGTGTGCCAAATTGACAATGTCTGACCTTTTATTCGACTTCGCAATGTTACTGCCTGCCTTCGCATCGCAACTGACCAACTGAGCATGTGTACATTTATTAGCACATATGTACTCACATATATATATATATATATATGCACCATTTACAGAAGTATTTATGTAAGGTGGGAGGAAGTTGGTGCGTGGAGAATGTGTTTGAGGAAAAGTAAAGCGAAATTTACTTATCGAGGCAAGTGACAGAAATATGTGCGTATTATAAATGTGCGCATAACAAAGTAAGTGCTAAAGTACACAAAACCAACAAAAACAACAGCCCGAACGCAGTGAAGATGTCTCGCAACTTTACGTGCTCTTTAACTTCTCGCCCAAACAAGCGACCATCTCAAAGGACCGAAATATGTTGCACCATGCAGCAAGTATGTAAGCGAACGAGCTAAACACACAAAGCTACCTTGGCGAACACCACCACTCCTTCACCACCCCGGCTAACGGTGCATGGTGAATTGGTGAAGACGCTTCGACACGCACACAAAAGCGCATTGTCACAAGTTGTCAAACAAAGTTTGAACTGTCAACTCGCTTGGCAGCTACGCTCTCGGCGCTCATAAGACACGTACACATACACACATATATATATGCCTGTGAGTTAGATACTTATACAAATAAGTACAAACGCTTGCCTGTTTATATTTAACATTAAAAATTTTCAACGTTTACGTGTGGAACAAAAGAAGTGTGCTCCGAAGCAGCGATCAGGCGCCTTGTCATTTCTTTTTTCATAACAAGCTCCACGCTCTGACGTGAGTGCAAGTTCAATATTGATTTAAGTAAGTTTTTGGCAATGTACGAAAATTCATTCATACATACCATATGTATGTATGTACAGAGATAAAAGAAAAACAATAAAAATTAATTTAATAGTGATATGGAATTGAGGAATGGTTTTTGACGGCGATGACAGGTCACTCGGCTTTCGCTCTCTTTCTCTTTCTCCTGCAGTGACGTTAATCTAGCAGGAAAAACGAATAAATGCGTCCGCTAAATGCTTGTCCAAGAAACTCCCCTTCAGCTTAGGGAACGGACTCAAAGTCAGCGTTTTATTCAGTTCCGAAAAAGTCGCGTAATGCTTCCAGCATCCCAGCCGCATTTCCCAATATTATTCCGTGAATGATTACTCGTCTTACTAAAATCGTGATTTACTTGCGGAATATTACTAAAGATATGAAACCAAATATCGGTTTGTCGACAAAAGAAGTGTATTCGGGCCAAACATGTTTGGAAAAGTGCAGATAATATCAATACTGAAGGATAAACATCATTTTTGATTGGCCTGTATTGTAGATTTTAAAAAATTTTACGCTTCAATGCTTCGGCAGATAATTCCCTGCCAACTCTTATGGGGAAGCAAACTTTTTAGAAGAAGTTCTGTTTTCAAACTTTGTTTGCCTAATACTTGCCTAAATACCTTTTATTTCATACCCATATTCTAGTTTTTAATGTGAAAAAGGTACTTTAGAAGTTGTTTTTATTTGATTAAGAGAGAGGCAAGTCTGGTTGGAATGTTTATATTATTTATTCATTACCTTCGTATTGAAGATTTTTAGGAGAAGTTTATAAGGAAGGAAAACTGCACAGGAGAACTCTCTTGGTTTCGCGAAGTTTATCCTGAAAATTTAAGCGGAATTATGTCACTGGCTTTGGAGGCCATAAGAATCATCCCTATATAATATATACCACAATTATGCAGATATACGTTATGGACACGTCTTAAAACAGACACCGTTTTAAAATAATTGATCGCTATGTTGGACCAACGAGAATTAAAATTCAATCAATTCAACAAAGTACGCCTGAAAGCATTAGGAAGCTCATATTACTACAACGCATCACAGAAGAAAGCTAGTCTAGGCTGTGTATCTATAAAGTCGGAGAATAGTAGCATTGCGGCTGCTTAAATGCAATTGCTTAATTACTCTATAGAAAGGAAATTTAACACAACTGAAAGGTAATGTGGTGAATTGTACATATATCTCAGTTCCCTTTTCATTTTCTCTTTACATTTTCTTCTTAAATTTAAATCTCTCACTTTCACCTTCACCATCACCTTCACCCTTCATTCGTCATCGTCAAGCATCAAGCCGGTTGCGAAGAGCCCCAAAAGAATTTCTGAAAATTGCAACACATTGCAAATATTTTCCATGTATTGACACAACACCGGGCGCCATCAACCGCAAAGCCCGCAACAACATGCCGGCTTCGGGCTGCTGACTTCTGACTTCTGACTTCCACCGAAACTACACACACCGGAGTAGAAATTTAAAAGCCATCAAAGCGAACATAATTGCACACAAGAGTGTGACAGATGTCAACGTAAAAGAAACATTACGACGAGTCAGTCACCGAGGCGGGGCGCGGAGTGCCCGTGAGGTGCGGGCGACTAGAGCAGAGCAGACAGGAGTAGACAAACACATTCGATGGAGCTGTCTAAGCGACACAACAGCCCATTTAGATCGTTACCATTACCCACACATGCACACACCAACAAACAAATGCTTGGGAAGCAATAAGCACAATTGGAATTAGGTGGCTCCATAGGTGTGGCGGCGGGGAGCTAGGCCCGTTCGACGTATCATTAGACTCGAGGCTGTTTTCCAAATATGCAATCAAGTGGACCAAATCGCTTTGCACAACAACAACAACAACAGCAACAGGGAGTGTAGACGTTCGTGCAGTAGCCGGTGTGTGGCGGCAGCATTGCTAACAAGCGCAACTGTTGCAACGAGAACAACAATGCCTGATAACAACAAGTAAGGATGGCAGAAAAATTCGAAATATCTTTCAGCATTCGGCGGTGGTGGGGAAGCGAGAGCGCTGCTGTTAAAGGCGTAGGTGCGCCTCTTCACAAACTTCAGTTTAACGCATTTGTGTTTGTGTGTGTGTGTGTGTGTGGGGGGGGGCGATTTGGGGCAGCCCACCGTTGCGTGTTTACGCATTGTAGCCGAAAAGCCATACCATGACTGGGATTCAATCTGCTGCGGCTGTTCCGTGCATTGTTGTTGTTGCTGTTTACAAGCATGTTCGGCGTGCGGGCAATGCGCACATGTGTGTGTGTGTGTGTGTGTGTGTGTGCCCTTGGCGAACGACCTCTCAGTGCACCGCATCTAATGCGTGGCCTTGCTGCACGATAAGTCAGACTTTGCAGCAGAGTGGTGGACCAACACACACACATTGTTTATTTGCGTGCGAGAAAGGCCACGCACACACACTAACACACACACACACACATATCAGATACGGGCAGCACACATTCGCACGCATCTAACAATGTTTTCGGGAGCAAACCAAAGGCACTCAGGGCAATTTTGGGTTTGCCGGACAATTGCGAAAAAAATTTTATTTCATCAATTTTTTCATTGTTTCGCCAATTTTTTTATTGGGGACTTTAGCTGGACGCGCCTCGTGCAGTATTTACTCGTAAAAGTCAGCGGAAGCCACGTTTAAAATGTTTCGACTGCTCTAGCTGGCTGAGGTATTCTTCAAGGGGCAATTAACTGCACTAGCATAAAAAGAGTGCGGAGTATATGGCCTTTGCGCCTGTGAGTATGCAACGCATTGGCGAGATTGCTTAGATTTCACGCCTATTTGTGTGCAATAACTCCCTTTTTTTTCTGGCTTTTTGGCAAGCGAATATATTGGTGTGAATCGTGTTTTGCAAGTGTTTACGGCGTGTTCGCATAGATAAACTGTATGTATTTTTGGGATGGTTGATGGGCGGTGAAAAAATACAATTTTTATGTTCTGCATTGAAGTTGAAAAGCGTTTTAGGGAAATTCTATGGGAAAGTTAGGAAAAGTATTTTAAGTGTGAAAGTGGTTTTTGAAATATTGGAAATTTTTTTGGATTCATTAGATATAAAGATCAATCAGCAATATTTTTACACAAAGTATTTTTATTGTGGTTTTAAATATCGGATAAACATTGGACATGGCATTTTTGTTCCTTTCAATTTAGTTCAAATTATTATCCTTATTCTCCATTAATCACAACTTTGTCATTTTCAATGTTATTGCTGGTATCCTAATCGTGCATGGACCAATTGTCATCCTCAAAACAGGACGGAGATACTTAATTGGGCCTTCTTTCATCAGCGGGTCGCATTTGTAGAGGTTTACAATTATAGAGAGGTTTAGTTCATTTGGAAAAAAACATAGAAAACGAAACTCAAAACCAGCTTTACAAAAGGGGTCACTTAGCTTTTCGCAATTGCGTTTGAAATTAAAGTGATTAAATTAAATTTTTGAAATATTCAATTTGCCTTAAATCGACTTTTGTTCAACAGCTTAGGAAATAAAGTGTTCGTATTAAATTACTGCAAATTTTAATCATAAAAAATTATCTCATTTAATGTTTTAATAACACCGAACTAGGCAAAACAAGCAACTGAGGTATCTGGCAGCGAGCAATCAAGTGTCCTGCGGGAGAGCCTTTCAATTGGCCTGCATTTGTTTGCTTCGCTCCACATTATTTTCACTACTTTTTTCATTTTGCTCCAATGCCGAGCAGTATGCGTTCTGATTCCTTCAAAAACAAACTTACTCATATACATATGTATATAATAATGAATGTAATGCGGAAATGGAGACAAAACAAACATGCACTTGAAAACAAACCGCAAACAAGCTGTACTACAACAAACACACGCCAATTTCTTTTGCGCCACAGCCACAAGCAAAAAGAAAAATATATATCAAAAAAAAAAAAGTATGGAAACAAGGAAGTTGCGTGGAAAAAATTGTCGAGTAGTCGGAACGATTTCCTGCTCGAAAATGTCAACAGCACTCGGGCAATTATCTTAGGTGCAAAAACAAATTAAAACACAGCCCACCGCACCACAACCCGCGAAGACGCTGAAGGAAATGCGCTTGCTGGGCGTTGAGGAAAAAGTGAGAGCAGCGTCAAGTGGCACGCGGGGCGCAAGAAATACCGGGAAACTCACAAATGCTTGATAGTCTGGAGTAAATTAATTTCAACATTCCACGCAACAGCAGAACTTAAATGTTTTCTACATATAAGCAAATGTGTGTGTGTGTGTGTCCGCTTAGTCCTTAGTGCTTGGCCTTCCTTGGCTCCTTTGCGAAAGGCGAAAGGTGGAAAATGGCAGAATGTCGACAAAAAGTGGCTTCATTTAAGTTGCGCCGTTGACGCTGCTTTTTCACAGTCTGAGCTGAGTTGAGTTATTGTAATTAAAACCACAATCAAAAGTGTTTCAATATGTTGCAAATGCCGCTGGCAAATACATATAAATATATTTGCAGTTGTGTTGCTGCTAGGCTAGTTACATGTGACACAAGTGCCTTTGATTTTGTTTGTGTAAAACATTTAAAAGTGTTGCAAGTAAATCGTTTTATTGCCCTATTTTTGTGGCAGACAAGCTCTTGATCGCAGCTCAACACTCTTCAACTCTCTAGAGAAACTGAATACCTACCTATTGGCCGTTATGTTTTCGAGGTAGCTATGTCTGATTCAGGTGTAATAAATATATGTGAGAAGGATAATTTGAAGGGAACAACATGTGTTTCTACAAACAAAGAAGCATTTTTTCAAAACATATAAAATTGCATTTTATTGTTTTTTTAATGAAATGGCAATCAATAATGTGACCTTGAAAAATGTTAAACTCCACCTTCCTCTCGTTCTTCCTCGTTCTTGAGGTTTCTTGCTATGACTAACGATTTGGCACAATCAGAGTGACTTTATGATGGCTATTGCTCGTGATAATCGAAGTACATGAGATACTCTCGGCCATCCGTTTTGATCATATCGGCATTTTTGTGAATTTTCTAGATTGCAACGCTCCTGGTCACCCCAGGCGGGTGATTATTGCCGATAATTAAAGTGCAAGAGACCGTTTACATCCATAGGTTTGAGTCACCTAGTGTACACTAGTACACCAAAGTGCGACATGGACACCTATCAAAGTGAATTGCCGATATTTACGATACGACAAAACTTGTACCTTATTTTAATTACTCGAATCATTTTGGTTCATAAACGCAATGTCTCATACATTTCTTTTCTCCCCACTGAGAGCCGGCCTTAAGAGAGGCCTAAACCTATACACAATGTCATTTGATTCATCGTTAGTTGCCCACCATTATCCAGAGAAGAGTTTATTATCGGTTGATGGGCTGGCGGGCTGGCGGGCTGGCGGGTTGGTTTATTTTGCATACAGTGTGTACTGAAACACGGTTTCTTATTTCATTTGAGACTGAATATTACGAAAGAAAGATGCGGATTTAATTTGTTTTAATTACATAATCTTTGAGAGATCCTTCATGGTTTCTACACCGCTGCAACCGGGTGCGGAAACTTCAACGACAACTTGGAATGTTTTGCATTTAATCGTGAAAATGAGCCTTCAATTAGTCAAGAGGCACTGTGTTGCTGAGAACTTTACCTTGAGGTTATCCAAAGAAAACGGCTATTTGAGTAAGGTCAAGGCTTACATGGTCCATAGTTAACGTACCCATTTATGATATTAATTTTTGTCCAACATTTTCTGGAACTGCATCAAATGAACTGTGAGATTTGTTACTTATTGTTCCATCTTGTTAAAGCCATTATTGTCGCCTCTGAATCATTGCAGTTCTGAGCAGCCTAGTAACCTAACCTAACAAAAAAAAAAAAAAAAAAAGACAACAACTTTAGAATAAATTCTTGCAATTTCTTTGCTGTGTACTTAGCAGTCAGTGCCTGTGCTTCCTATTCAATACCTTGTTTGATATTTTATTCTTGTTCACCTTCATATTGCCACAGTGGCACTTATGAACTCATGCCCCAATTACCCTTTCCATTTGTGTGACCTCGTATGCCATCCCAACATGGCTGTGAGCATTACTTGGGCGCACATAAATAACTAGTATATGACGGCTATCATCATTGCACACCAACACAGCGGCAGCATGCGACACAGATGTGTGGGTGGGGCCAGAAACAGTTAACATTCGCGTGTGGCCCAAATGGCGACCGCACAATTGGAGCAGCGAAACCAGTTGGCGGCCAGAGCACCTTTATGAGTTTTCTTGTCGACAGCTCAGGCGTGTAGGCAGCTCAGCCAAGGACTCGCAACGTGCCTCAAATGGTGAAGAATATTATATTCACGCATGTGTGTGTGTGTGTGGGTGTGTGTGTGCAACAAAATGAGTTAAGTACTTTTGTTGCAGCAGCGCACGTTTGTCACAGCAGTGGGTTGGTCGGTCGGTGGGTCGGGCGGAAGGTGGCGGTAGCGATGAAGCATCTGGAAGTTCATTCTCATGTTGACGGTAGCATAACTGTAAGTGAGCACTTGTGTCCCCAATGCAATTTAGTTCAACAAAAATATTGCGAGTGCGTGCACACATCTAAACATATGTGTGTCCGTGGCTGTGCCTGTGTGTTAGTGTGTGTGTGTATGCGTGGGTTGAAGTAAGTGACTGCCTCGGCAGGTTTTTGTGTGCTTTCTTCCTTCTTTCGCTTGACAAGCGAGACGACTTGTGGGATTTAACTGAAATGACTTTTGCTTCCAAAATCGCAGATGTGACAGTGCAAACATAGAAGTCGACGTCAGTGGCTGTGGCAGACAACAGCACTAGGCAAGCCAACAACAAATTGCAACAAGCCCATGCAACAGTGGCGATTCTTTTTGGTTGCCATTGAAAATGTTGCATTCGCTTGCAAGTATATATATGTGTATGTGTGTGTGTGTGTGTGTGTATGTGCGCCTATTCATTCTCATATGTGTCAGAAAATATGCTTCATGTTTAGGTTTCCTATCAAGGTATGTTGCATGCAACCACCAATCGCTCACCATCAACTCAACCATACGAACCTCCTGCGGAAGAATCTCCATTGACAAATCGTTGTGATTACCTTTGGCAAATTGTCTGCGCTTGACGCACTACTCTCAGCGCAGTTGACTGCTGTGTTTGCATGAGTAAATCAAGATAAATGCGCTCACATATTCGAAGTAAATATGCGTCTGCAAGTACATATATACTACAAGATGTTGAAGGTACAAAAACTATTCTCACGCTTCTGCCAAGTTTTCAAGTTTTTTGCCGAATTTCTTCTCTTATCTGGCACCACCGCTTTAATTACCGGAGAAATGAGGGATCTTATATTTCAAGAGGCAATCCTAAACAGACTAAGCTATTTCTGAATATTAATAGAATAGATAGAATAGATATAAAAATATATTTGAACTAAAACGCTATTATCGAAATATCTTTTATTTTAAATGATTTTACTTTTCTCCCAAACTTATAAAAATTTGAAATAAATTTTCAGCGGGTATTTCAATTCAGGCGGGAAAAATGCTAGAAATGGTTGGAATGAACTACACTTAGACACCTTTCACTCCTTTCATTGGCCTATTGGATGTACATGCATATATAGAGAAGACCAATCCCGGTACAAATTGAGCGGAATTGTTCATGGACACTCAGAGATGTGTGCTGAATCGTTAGATTAAGACAGCTCAATAAGAGATTAAAATGAAGACTCAACTGTTGAATTTATTAAATGATGGTTCTTTAAGGTAGACTCAACTATTAATGAACTATTAATAAAACCACGATCCGGTCGATCAAGGACTGACGAAACCATAGAGCAGGAAAAGGCATCTGTTCAGATTATGTGCCGGCGGTGCCGCGTCTGCAAGTGTATCGCGCATAGAATTCAAATGGCACAGATTTTAAAAGTAAAAGATCGTTCTTACACATTCTTTATAATCTCATGAAAATTCAAGAGGACACCGCAGGAAGCTTTCGGAGAGCTTTCATTGAGCGCTTCGAATTTAAGTTTGTAGTGGTTTCGTAAGAAGCTTTCACTTCATTCCACAGCCAGAATTTATGTAGAAAATAAAGCTACAATTACCAATAAAGTGGAGATAATGTACAAGAGATATTATTGACTTTAAGCTTTAAGCTTAACCTCAATTTCGTTTAAATTATTCATAAATGAATTTTTTTTCGGGGTTTAGTAGATATACACAGCTTGACCTTATTATTAACCGCACACACATACACGTATTAAAGCATTTAGATATTCTTTTGCACAAACAAGAATGTGTGCTTCTAAACTTTGTCGAATTCTCCAACTATTAATAATCCCGAATGAGGATAAGGCCAAAAACAAGTGGAAGCAATCAATATTAATTGAAAATGAAAATGAAAAGCGGTGGTGATGGCAACGCCAACAAACACACTTCACTGCCACCGAAGTGTCTTTATCGAAATGCGAACTGTTGAATTCACCAGTTTTCCGCTGTAGCAGGAACAACGAGCTTTCTTCAGACGAAACGCAAATTCGACAGAATCAATGATTGTCATCAAAATATGCAACGGCAAACTTTTCGCCAGCGACTTAGAGGTGAAAAGAACAAGCAGACCAGAAGTGAAATAGTTCAGCGAACAGCAGGAGTCGAATAAACAGGCCGTGCTTTGCGCTTACACACACACACACACATATGCGCACGTGTGCCTATTCCCGAGTCAACGGTAACCGCATTAAGCCGAACCCTGCAAAAGCTTCGCTTTCACACACACACACACACACACATACGTAATAGTGAAAAATCCCAGAAACAAATTGACGATTTGAAGATATAAATCTGGAGAGTCGTCCCGCACGATTGCGGCGGCGACAACGATGCTCGCGCAAGAGCCAAAAACTCTTGTTGGCATCCCGATGTCTGTGGCAATTACTTTCAAAGCTGCGAAAACTTTTGCCCGGAAAAATGCAGCGTTTAGCAGTTACAAAGGAGCGAATTCGACGAGTACACGCCCCAAGCCGCTGGCCTCAGAGCCACGACGCAAGCACACGCCGAAGTGAGTGAGGTAAGGCACAGTGGCCATCAGCAAGTGTGAGAAGTGTGGCGACGTGACCTGAAGAAGGAGTCAACAAGCAACAAGCAAACCTGCAGCTGTGCTGACTTTCAGTTGGGACACATAGCTTGTTCGCTGAACTTATGCCGCGCACAATCTATGACGGAAGTTAATTGAATTTAATTGCCCACTTAATGGTTCAATGATCCTGGTCAACTGCTCAAAGAAGCATACATTTGTGCGCACACAAAAACAAATTGGCAGCTGCGTAGAATTTGCACCAACACTGGAGTCGAGCTCCATGGTTGGTTGGTGGACAAATGAGAAGCTCACGGTATTTCGAAGGAGGACAAATATTCTGCATCTGTGTACGAGGTCCATGTAGAGACGAATATCTCGAAAAATAGATAAGAATCTATAAAATTTGACCCCAATGAGTACTAGGCTTAGGCTAAGAAGCATTGAGCCCCGCCAAAAAAGCTTCGTGAAAGAAGAACGGTAAGAAGTAAAAATAGAGACCGAAGAGTCACCTAAAAGACCTGCCACCTAAAAAAGTGAAACATACAGCATAGTGCACACTTTCCAATTGGGATCGAATATACTATATATAAATACGCACATACATATGAGTATTCGTATGGCAGAGCTTAAAGTCAATCGAATTGCCTTTCATCGTTGTGCGTTGCGCTTATTAGCCAAACTTGCAGCCAAATGCGCACCGACAGCTTTTCTCTCTACTTACAACTAACCCACATGGAAATGTTCAACCCCTTCACCCCCTCCAACGTCCACACACACACACCAGCCAACGGTAGCGCCCCCCCCCCTCCCAATGGCAAAACTTTTCAAGTGCTGTTTTTTCCGCTGAAAAGTTTCGTAGATTTCTTCATTCGATGCGCGCGAACACACAACCATATATATACATATGCAATATACAATATACAGTTATGTGTGGTAGTGTATGCATTTCCACATCCGCCATAAAAATTCATTCCTTCACCTCGCGATATTATTCTGCCGCTGCAAGTGGCGGCGGCCTCTTGGCCCCTCCGCCAAGCTAACAAGCTAACAAGCCTCGCAAGACTCGACATGTAATGGGCCAAGTTTCGCCATTGACGCGGCCATTAAGCTGCAATGAAGCTAATGTTGCCAATTCACTGCAACTCCTCCACACAGAAACACCTACGCTCCGTTGTGTGTGTGTGTGTGTATGTGTGAGCCACTCAATGAGTTATGACGTGTGGATATTTATAATCGCAATTTCAGCTCTCACACGTAGAGAATGGCTTCATTTTGGTTGCGTTCCTATTTATCCGCTTCCTGTTTTGACTTTGCGGCAAGTGTGGAAAAATTTTATTGCGCCATCTTAAAAAACAACAACAAATTGCGGTTAGTAAACGGCTAATAATTGCAACGAGGTGCTTCTGGGTAATAAGTAGGTTGGAATTGCAATTGAATAGTGCCGTTAGCAATGTTAATTTCATTGTAAGAAGGTGCCGTCCACGGAAATTTGAGAAATGTTAGGCGAGAAAGATATGGAGAGAGAAATGCATTCATCATTCTTTGAGCACAACTGTCATTGAAAGTGTCCGGAAAGACCATAGTGGAATAGTGGCTTTTTCGATTTGGAGGAAGTTTAGTACGACTAGTTCTATCAAATTTCGTATGAACTAATATTTCAATAGCTTGTGGAGCACAAGTTTCAATCAGATGAGGTTCAGATTTTTAAACCTCACCTAAGCAAATAAATTTAATCTATTAACTATTATATCTTAACTGAGAATAACGGAGCGTACTAGGTTTTTTTGATCTAAGCTATAGAAGCGATAAAGGTAACTAGATACATATGATTTCCGCAGGTGTTCGGTAAAGATCAGTTCTCAGTTTCGCTTCTATGGAACATGATTTATGACGGCAGTTCAACCAACAGAGCAGAAATAATAGGTTTCGCTAACGATGCGATCCTATCCAGTGATTCTATTGGCAAATCTATCGCAGAGATCGGATATACATCTTAAAAAGTCTGTAAAAATTATAAATGAATTCGGTCTACGTGGAAACTGGCAAACCATAAAACAAAAGCTGAGCCAATCAGACGCAAGAAAGTCCAGAAATATTAGAGCGGGGTCTGATGACAATAGTACGAGTATTTGAGCTTGCAATAAAATTATTTTGGTTTCATTATCGATAGTAGATAATTCTTTAAATGTTAAAAATGTATGTAGTTGACAAGGCATAAAAAGTCTGGCATCTCTCATCTAATGCCAAACCGGAGGAGGAAAATTCTACGCAGAGCAATAAGTATCCATTCCGTTATGAAGCATTTTGTACAATCTGTTCAGAGTGTGAAAAGGATGCGGGACATATATAATGCTTAAGATATGCTCCATAAACCGATAACTGATTCAATGAAAATACAGTGCTACTCGTATATGTTACTGTATGCAGAAAATTTTCAAAAAATGTAGAAACTCCAGGCACCACGACTCATTAAAGCGTCAAGATAATGGGTGAGCAACCACTGCGCTAACCAGCCCCTTGACCTAATATCTTCCTGATAGTTCCATGGGGAGAGTAGTCGATAATAGCGAGGTGATTAGTACTTAGGTGCAACTGTGAGGCTAATTGTGGCGGATACTGCTATGTCGGTATAGCAGTACTCATGCGAATTTCCTCTTCACTAGCGTCACCACAGAAAGAACTTTTTCGGGGTTGAAAAGCGTCGATTTCTTATCTATTAATAACAAAAAGGCAATTGGTGAAAATGCCGTTTTTTGAAAAAAAAAGCGATAATTGCACGTCCTCTATGCTCCTGTGATACCCATTCCATATCTGTTGTTTCGTACACACTATATATGTTGTTTCGTATACTTTAGTACAAGTTTTTGTTGATCTTAATTATTTTTTGATAGAATAGGTTCTCACTTTTTTTTCATTAGAAATAAAAATATCTTACGTGTTCCTGGTGATGATAATTGCCCTTTGGTCAGCAAGGAAGTTCCTCTCTATCAAGCACTGGGACAACAAATAGAAAATGAGAAAGGCTCCAAAAAAAGCAATAGATCGTGCACAATATGTTATACATATGCTTGAGTGGAGGAGTCAGCGCCACACTCTTAGGGCCCGCATACTAGTGTTGTATATTCTCAAACAAATAAATTTAAATGCATAAAATTCTTTTTATCTCTATGTAAGCAAACGCGAATCACGCACAATCTTTTGAAGATCTCTATCAAAATTAATCAAGTATAATGTTAATTCGCCTGTCTATGTTCCCTGTAAATATTAATTAAAATCTTATACATCTTGAATTCACATTCACAGGGTGTCACAGGGTGACATGAACAAAACAAGACTATGTACTTAGCAAAGACTCACACTATAAACGTTTGTTTGAAACAGAGAGTAAATCAAATGACATTAAGAAAGGAAAAGTAAAGTTTTTTTGTACAGAAAATCCATACAATGTCATAATTATAAGCAAAATATTTGTTTACAATTTAATTTTGAAAACTGTCATAAACTGATGAAAATGTGTTGAATAATCAAGTGTGAAGCAAAGAAGGTATATTATGAATTGATATCTATTTGAGCCAAACTTTTCAATTCAAATTCATTCAATTAATATGCAAAATAGACTTAAATTAGATTTACTCATCTTTTTCACCTAAATAAGGCATTCATAAATTTCTAATTTTATTTCTTCGTAGTAAATGATTCTTGAATATCCGCCACGTGTACTTCTCCTAAGTTTTTATTTCCATTTTTCCCACACCCGATCGCACCCTGTATTGTAATAGATTTTCCACCCTACAGCAAGTGAATGGAATGTGATATTTTTCAAAAGTTGCAGCTGGCATCATTCGCTTTTAATTAGATATTTCACAAATTAAAGAAAAATAACACAAATATTTCTGAGTTAAAAGTGCGTATTTGGCGGCGCGTTACAACCGAAACTTCAACTTTTTCATCAACTTATTCATTGGGTAATATTTATTAAGTGGTACAATTTATAGGAAATAAGATAATAGATACAAAAACAGTGAATGAAAACAAATGACTCTCAGTTATTGTCGTGCGCAGAGCGCCCATTTCGAATACTCTGTGCTCCAGTTTATACACAATTGCTGTTATTGTAATCTGACAGCCAGCTACACAGCAGTGCTGTTGCTGCTGCCTCTTCTTCTGTTGGGGGGATTATATTGTTGGTGCACTTGGTTGGGGATTCGTCAGCGAAAGAAATATTATTCAGTCTCTTCCTCACTGCGTACAGTGCATTCACGAATATATTTTGCTGCGTATTAAGAGAATATTTTAATTGTTTTGAGTTCAAAATTAAATACTTGTGTATAAATTATATATATTTATTACTGTAAAAAAAGTAAAAAAGTGTGAAAAGGATATTGGAGGCGAGCCAAACACCACAGACACATCGATTTTAAATAGAAAGGATTTTTGCAAAATGCTACTCAACCGAAACAAGTAATAAGAAACTCCCTTAAGTTACATGTGACCCCATTAAAAGCTATATTTATTTTATAAAAGTCTCCTTATATGTCTTAAAAATTATCATATAAGTGCGAACTTAGTATGTTCCTCTTAGAAATGTGTTAATAATTTGGTAATAAGTATATGCATATTAATATAAGTGTTTGGGTGTGTAGTTAGACGACGGCGTCAGCTCAACCTCCCACATTCTGCACCTTCATATAGTACGATTAATGCATATACATATATAAACGTGTATATACCTAGGTGACCGTACCGTGATATACATAGGTATATCTCACGTTCCATATGTTACAGCTAGCTCATCGGTCGGTCGGCCAACCTGGCTGCCGTATGACAAGAATTTCATTTGTAAATATAATCGCAACATATGGAAAATATATAATTTATTTATACTTATACATAAATGTGTATATACCTACCTTTAGACAGCTCCTCAAACTGCTTTTGGTTGCAGTTTCGCCATATCGCCACTTTCGTCGTATCATCAAATTTTCATTTTTTTAGCGATTCTTATTTTTATCGTTCGTATTTATAGTCGCTTTCTGTTTCGTCTTCAGCATTCGTAGTATGAGTTTTCTGTTGCTTGGTTAATATCATTTGCACCCTTGTTTATATGCTTTACAGTTAAAAGTTTTACACGCTGGCACCGCACCCCACTCTCTCAACCCACTTCTTTGCTTGAGTGTTTTTATAAAGTTGTTTATTTTGTTTTCGTCTCATTTTTCTTTACGCGAATGCGCCTTGCAGTTCTTTGCAAAATTTACTGATGCAATGGAAAAATTGTGTAAACTTAAATTAATAATGCTCGCAGTGAACAATTTAAAGGTATTTATTCACCGCATCGTCAGTGATAAAGAGAGTCCACACGGAATAAGTATGAATATTGGAATATTCCAAGTTCATTAATTGACGGATAATAGAAACCGAGTTTCTTTGTTAACCCATGTTGGAAAGGGCTAGCTTGTGGTTTATCTCTCGGTAATATTATCAGAGAGAAGATAAATTGGTGAATAATGGTTTATAATAATGGTTAATAAAAAAGCAGAATTTGCCCTGTGTTAAAATTGTGTCTTTAATCGCTCCTTAAAGATTACTGCGACAATGCTTGATGTTCCGGCGTACCGAAACAACCAGCAAAGGCGTAAGCGTGAAATTATTACCATAAATTTTAGGAACACATTTGCTAATATGCAGGACAATAAATTTCTACACAAAAAAGCTGGATGATTTCAATATTTTATACATTGAGTTCTCTTGGGCAGCCCTCGGACAACCAGCAGATATCAGCATCACATATAATAATCGATCGATTGACTCTCTCAGATATCATGCGATACCCGAAATGTTTAAGGGCGGCATTGCAACAATATCTACTGTCTGTCCAGATACTCTTAAATTTCCAAAGGCAGATACTCTATCGTTTTGCGTTTTATATTTCAGTCTTGCTGGCTTTACGGCGCGTAATTTACAATAACTTCACGCCTTCATCGTTTTCTATGCTCTCCCCCACACAACTTTTCGACATATTCAGATGTATTTACTCTTATTTTCTCAACCATCAAGTGTGTTCTCTGTTTACTTGGCCCCTTCGATTACTGGTGCTTCTGACTTCTGATTTGGTCATCGGCACCGGGCTAGTTGCTAGCTTCTTTGGCTTTCAGTGTATTTATTAATTGAAAGCGTACACTTGTTGGTTCCGCCATACGCTATACACGCTATACGCACAATGCAAAATCGTATATACATAAATTTCGGCGATTTCTATACTCTTGTTGTGTCGTTTATCAGTTAATCGCTTGATTCCATGCGGACACGAAATTGTTTTGTGTTGCTCAGCAAGCAAATAGTTATCCATCAGTTGGGTTTGTGATTATCACGGGTTGCTCAAATCGCTCAAGTTTTCCTCGAGTATTGCGTCGTTCAAGTGTTCCGGCGCCTTAGTGGTCACTCTTATATTTTACACATTATACGCCGAAAATAGTGTATGAATATATGAAATTAACAAAAGCACAAAAAATTCGCTTTATTGTTATAGTGCCAAATCTTAAACAAGAAATTATACAAATTAATTGTGAATTTACTCGGTGAATTTGGATTGGAACTTCGAAAGACGCCGTTTAGAGGTGATTAAAAGCTTTCATGCTTAATGTAATTGCTTATGTCATGTGATGTACGACTTTTTATTACAAAACCACATAATTGCTTGTGCTTTGTGTGAGAATAAAACAGTTTTTCATACTATATTAGTGAAATAAGACAAATGTTTTATTTACACAGTATATCTTCCGTGCCGAGGCGTGCTAATTTCAATGCCTAAACATTAACACTTGAAATATTAATATATGTAAACAATATAAGTGAAGCAACGATTCCGAGTTTGAGTTAATTTCTGCATTAACTTACAACAGTCTTAAGTCAATATTGTTGGTTATTTCCTGCGTGTACAAATATGAATAGGTAGATAGAATAAAGCATGTATATTATATAGTGTATATACTTTATTTACAACCTACGTCAATAATCTACTAATTTTACGACTCACAGCATTTCAGTTGCTCATTACATATGTACATATGAATTTTGCTTATCAGTTAAATATTTATGTATGTACATAATACGGGGTAACGCTTTTAATCTCGCGGAATGGTGGGAGTTTATTACTTAAAACCTTGCAAATATATATTCACTTGCGACCTCAACATATTATTTAAATGTGGATAGTTTCTTAAAATAATCGCTGTGAGCTAAGTCAGTTAATCTACAAGATTGAAAGCCTCCTTTTGCAGAACATGTCTATCAAGACACAACTTTTGCACTGACCGGTTTGAATGATAATTTCTTGGTAATGCACCCCAAACTGTTTGTCGAATTTTTACTGAAAGTTAATTTTAGAAATATACTGTCAAGAATTGCACATTCTGCATATGTCCCTCATATTTTTTGATTAAAGCAAATTTTTACATAGTGGCTAAAATGAATCAATATTTAAATAATCAGCTGCGCATCTGTTTCGTACAATTCTTAAGTACGCATTGTATTGTGTAACAATTATCGCTAAGCAGACTTCAAAGTCAATGGTCGGTGAACTTTTCTCGACCTTGGCTTATTTCACATTGTTATAAAGTAATAATAAGTACATATATAATATATGAAAAATAACAAATTGAAAATAAAATTAGATTAAACTTTCTAATTTAATTTCATTTTATTCTACAAAATATAATTAAATCTAAACAATCACGCCGATTATGCTTTCCAAATTTAAGTAGGACAGACGTACGCAAACTATTTAGGAGCACACATGATTTGTTTCAGTTATATATGTATGCATGCATATATCTGCGCAATTATGAAATAGTACTAAACTCTATATTGAGAAATTTATTTTTTTTATTTAAATGGTTAACTAAAAAACAAACAGTTCGTAAAATGTCTGGTAAATAGAATTTGGGGGGTTACAGACAAGGCAAAACACTATAAATTCTACTAGCTGACGAATAGCTCTGGAACAATGGAATTCTGAATATAGTGTTAGATTAAACTCGTAACTATCCAAAATTGACTTTGAGATAAAAAAAAAAAAAACATGTCCCATATACCTTTTATGCAGCAAGTCACCACGCGATCGTTTTACCACGGTCCTATGATGACTTCAATCACAATTTTTACCACTACATAGAGTCAGGCTCAGTGTAGCGGTATACATGTATTTATAGTCTGATTTATTCAAACAATAAATTCAAAAGCAAACCGGTTCCATCCATCTTTAGTGCTGCTTTGCAGTTGGTATTAAATAGTTGCCCAGATGATATTGAATGATATCGAATTTATTTTTAAGAGCATACGCATCATACGCATGTTTTCTAAAATGTTCAAATATAATTTTTTGTAATAAATCTAATATTCTTGCTTTTAGAATCTCTTTCGCATCTAATTGCCGACAATTCTTTACTGGTGAATAGTTCGACAGCTGATAAGTTATCACATAAGCATGTGGTAAAAATAGGCGTCGAAAAACGTCCAAATGAAATTGCGTTACGTATACGTAACGTTTATGTGTGCACTTGAACAGAAAAGTAAATGCGGATTTGTTGGCCCTCAATCAGTTGTCTCACAGTGGCCATTGACTGTCGTAATTAGTGTTGTTTGTTGCATAGAATGGAGGAAAAAACGTGTTTGGCGTTGTGATAAAATATGATACAGATAACAGAGCAGCGAAAATAAGAGAAAAAGTGGTGGCGCACGCGGCAGAGCAATGAAAAAGACAAGCGAATAAGACTGAAAGCCAGAAGGGAAACACCACTAAGAGTAAACAATAAATCCCTCAATCTATACTCATATGGCGGCTGATAGCAAGCCAAGAATTGCTTCGCTTAATTGCATGTGTATTTCGTACATGACCAACAAGCCGGCCTGGATTTCCTATTGTTTAATTTTTTTTTTTTTCGGTTTATTTTTGACACCCCTTCTGTCACTATTTTTGTGTACATTGAATTATTTAAGGAGACGGCAGATTTCTATAGATTTCAAGCACTTGCCCATAAATAAATATTTTCGTTGGGACATTGCCCATTTCAGAACATTTTAGGGCACAGCTTTAAGCCACTATATTACTTAGCCAAATATTTTACGCTGCATGATTGATGACGAAATTATTTATTGCACACATGAATTTCAATGCAAATTAATTCACAATTTGATGCGAAACTGTGAGTTCATTTCATTTAGTCACCCGCTCAAGCATTTGCTACAGTGAGTATCAGAAATATATTCGATTTTATGTTTTTTGAGTCAAAATAGTGTTTTTTTTTTCGCAAACTTTGCAACTTCCTTCATTCTATTGGGGATTCTATATGTTGTTGGGACATAAAACATTCTCTTTTTGAGGAATGCTGTCGGGCGGCATAAGGTATGGGGGCTGAGTATCGCAAAAGCCAACCTCACCTAATTTATCCCTTACTGAGTAATATTGGCTTGGTTTTAAACAGATAATTCGCTATACTATTTGGATAGAAGATTATGGTTTTATAGAGGAAGGAACTCTCCAACTACTTTTTATCGCACTGCCAAATTATTTAGAACCTTATTTATGTAAAAAAATCCCCTTAACTACCATTTCGAGATTTGAGGCGTGATCGAATGATCCACTCGAATATGAGCGTCATCATATCAGGAATACCTGAACTCGAATAATTGATAACACCTTGAGAATGACGTCGCCGTTAAAAGCAAATTTTATAATACTCGACTTGTACGAGCATTTCCCGCAATTCGCTTTGCTACGCTCACGTTGAGGTATGGTACGAGCTCGTATACAGCTTAATTAATATATGTATGTTTATTACGACCAGCTGCAATTTTGTTGGCTGCAATTAACAGAAATCGCAAACAAAGGCAAAATAAAGAAGTCAGCGTAAATCAAAACGATTATTTGGCTTCTTGATCGATGAATTAGTACCGACGCCGCGGAGCTGACCATCAGATGACTATGCATACGTTTTCTTAAATCTAGATATGCAAAGGGAAATGTTTACAATAGTCGAAATGTCAAAATGATTTGTATGAATTCATAGACTATATATGTGAATATTTATAAATATACAAGCGGCAGCGACCCTGAAATGTAGTTTATATTATGTATACACGCATCATTCGTATGTACACAAGCTCATCTGTACACGCTTTCAAAGTAAACAAAATATTCGAAGCACTTGATTATTTATTTATTTGCTTAATGAGATTTTTGTTTTCATAGAGAAAATTTATTAGCGCAAAAAGTGTAAAATAATTATTTATAGTGTTCAAGTTTCTAGCATAGAAAAGGTAACGAAGCGTAATGGATTTCTGCAAAATTTTATATTGGAATTGAGCTATAGTTTTTCGAGAAAAAACATTTGTTATTCTATCTACTTGCACACTGGCGGTGCGCTACCGCCTGCCTGCGGTTTTTGTCAACGATGATCGACATCGAAGCTGCCTGGCTTGCGTTCTAAACTACCGCGCGTCAGCTGATTGAGATCAATGATAGATAAATATGGTTTTGGTGGCACATTCAGCGGCTGTTCGAAGGTCACCGATTTCCTTGACTTTTCAGCCGTTGCCGCACGCACTTGCTGATACGCATGCGCTCGGCTAGCACAACCAAAGTCGCCCAAGTGGTCGTGTTTCGTTGACTTGAGCGCCAGTAGTGCGTATTGATCGTGCGTCACCGCCGAACTGCCATGCATGCGTCGGTAATTACGGTAACCACTGAAAAGACTGCTGCCCGGCGCTATGGGGCGTGTAGGGGAGAAGCCGCCCTCGTCGGAAGAGCCGCCAGAGTCATAATGAATGGAGAGATTCGTGTACGCAATCGGTGCATAGCAGCGCGTTGTCTTCGGTCGCGGCTTCACTTCGTAACGTGTACGCGAGCGTGAACGTGAGTGATGCGTGCGCGGGCGATTGCGTCGATGTAAACGCGCCTCAGAAACTACAGGCGTAGGCAACACATTGATGAAACGGTAATAGTGAAGGAAAGTACGCGCCAAATTGCGGCCACAACGATAATCTGGGTGATATATAATTAAACATTTAAGAGAGTGTGTGATCGATTACTTATGAACTTGTTTCGCTTACAGCCATCCTCGTTGTAGAGCGCTACAGTTTTACCATCCTTTAAGTAGTGGCCACTCATGGATATCTCTAAGGTGTAGGCGTTGACTGTATCGCTAAGCCGTTCACAGAAATAACGGCGTGCACAACCAACTTTCTTCTCGTCCGCGTTGTACATTGTATTCTCGGCCACATAATCGTGCGCATTGGCGGCGAACAGACGTGGAAACACCAGATGGCGCTCATGTCGATAAACATCCTCGTATGTGTTGCCGTAAATAAAGCAGCCATGCAGACTCTGATTTGCATGCAGGTCGATCACGAAGTCAATCTGATAAATCTGTAATAAAAATGCACATCCACTAAATGAAGAAGAGCTTTATAATTAGAGTATTTACGAACGCACGTCAGAATTGTCCAATTCCTTGAGCATACTCCTTATCGCATACAACGTGGGATGAGAAAATTCGGTGGCCACATGCCATGTGCGATTCAAATCCTGTCCAATCAAATTACAACGGTTATTGCCCAAAAAGACACCATCTGGATTTACCATCGGCACTATCTTGAAGACGAAATTTTCGCGTAGCACAATTGCAATCGGATGATTGCTAGTAATAAACTCAATTAACCCTTGGCACATAAAGGAGGCCGGCGCATCTCCGGGATGTATGCGACATAAAATTACAATGACGCGTATGAATCCACGATCCAGGCGCGACGCCTTTGTTTTGGCGGTGACGTGATCAATCGTGAGCAGGTCGAGATTTCGGTTTTGCTGTGGCAAAAATAATTAAGAAATTAATTAGCTAATTCAGAAGAGTACAATTGGATGCAAGCTATAGTTGCTGGGAGAACCTAATAAGCCAATGTGACTGGCGGATTGCAAGAGCTTTGTGTTGTAATTAATTACTGTGCAATAGAAATTCCTCATTCATAACTTCTGTCTGAAGAGAGCCCGTCCGAAGTATCGCCACTACAGCGACATTCTTTCAACATTTTCTTACCACACTCTTCGTCAGCACACTGCGTACGTATCGTTGCTCCGTCTGTCGTGCGTCGATCACATTCAAATATGATTGAAGTCGCGAGTAACTGTAGGGCGGTGCAACTGCAAATTGATACACGTCATCTTCCTTGTCGAAAGAGAATGCAAAACTCAGTACATAATGATTTTGATGCAACAACGAGCGGTAGTAGAAAACATTCTTCTTCGGCAAGCGTTGCCATTTGGGACGGCTGGAAGACTTCACCAGCGGCACCAGCGAAGAGTTGAACAGATTACGCGGGTTACTTATGTTGGCGATATTGAAAAGTACGCGCTGATCTTGTTTTACATTGTCCACTGTGAAATTGAACCAGAAACGAAAGCGAGGATTACAAGTGTCCGGCCGTAAAAATAAGTCGTATTCGAAATCGCCAATTAGATCGGCTTTGCCCAGATTCCCCGTCTCGAAAGCGGCATCAAAACAAAGATGACCCCGCTTGGCCTTGCCACTCTGCCCGGGTGGGCGTATGATCACTCGTGAGACATTGCCAAGCCCACCCTCGCCATCGCTGTCCTCGCTGTCTGGAAGTAGAAAGAGAATTGGGAAGGAAGTTAATTTAATTAAAAAAAAAATAATCTTCTGAATCGCAATACAAAACTCTACCCTCGTTCATGCGCTCATACATGCTTGTATGCTTCAAAGGATCGCAAGCCATACCGAACATCATGTCTAAAAAACTATTTTGTTACTTTGATTTTTGCACCAAGAAAACAACCGCTAAGCAGCGTGGCTAAATTCCATCTAATTTCCAAAGAATTGGCAGCCACTTCAGTAAGCGACCACCAAAAACAATAACCAACCTCAAGAAGTGTTATTATTTTTTTCAATTATGATTTTCTAACCTCCAACTCTTGCATACGAGTATGTTACACATACATGCCAACATCTACTTGCTAAGGCATTCGAGTAGAAGCGTGAGTGCCATAGTTAAGACAGTTTTCTTGAGGTACTCCTCCTGCAGCGCGTGCAACAAGCTGGCATGACAGCGGAAATGCGGCACTTACCCTTTAGCCGATTCGCTCCCGACGTCGCATGCAACATCAGTTCTTCGCTGATTCGCTAGCTCTTGTTAGGCACTTTAATATGCATATAAATGGTGTCAGTAGTTAAATGGGCATAAGTGTTACTATAATATTACGCTCCCTCCCCTATGGCTTTCTCTAACGTTTCTTTGCATTAAATCAGGTATTAGGTGCTTACGTGCGTGCCAATTATCGCGGTTTCAGTGCTTACACCTTATGCGATTGCTTGCTTTCTAAATATCGCCTGTAATCGCTTTTATGATCTCTTAGTTCTTCTTGTTGAACTATTCTGCAGTTTCTTATAGGCAAATAGGGTGCGAAAAAATAATAAATATGCAAATATTTTATGCCAAAATTCAATGAATTCAAGATAATAGACGTCAAATTTGTGCCCATAAACACATTGCGAATAGTTTTGAAAGAATACCCTCTCTTCGCTATGCATAATATGCATATATATATTTGGTATATGCATTTATGTGGGAGTAAATATAAAAGGGTGGTAAAAATATAAAAGATATAAATACAAAAAATATATTGGCTGTTTGGTTGGAGTAAATATAAAAAGTGAAAGATAATCCTGCTCTACGTCTCCTTAACAAGGGACTAAAAAGTCAAAAAAGATGTTCATAGAAACGAATTAACCCTTGCTGATTCTTGTACTATTATACACACATGCATATGGAAATATTCCGATAAATGAGTCATATTAATTTTATTTGGTTAAGCTAGTATATTTAATTATTAGTTTTGAAATTTGTTTACAAATTCGTTGTGAAGTGTTTCCTTTAAAAGAGTATTAAAATTTTCATTTTTTAAAGTTATGTAATGACAACATATCCTAACCTATTTCCGAAGAGAGAATGATTTCTCTTAATTAATTTTATTGGGAGAATTATTCTATTTTCTTTTTCTATTTTTTTTTTGTGTTTTTTAGTTATTTGGTCACAAATTAATTAATAAGCAACAAAATAATAAATTAATAAAACCTAATGTCAAGAAAGCTTGAAAAGTTTAAGTTATTGATAAAAATTAATTGAAATTACACGTTTCGAAATTCGACAATTTCTTCGCTCTCCTGCCTTAAGCAAACATTGGAAGATTTACTTCTAAAATTTTGAATCAAAAAGGTTGGTTTCACTACAACTTGATAGTTTAACAACAAATACATCGAAGCTGTTATAAGAACAATATCGACTCTGGCGCCACCTGGCGGATTTTATTTTTACAGTAACACTACCCGGGGTCTCATAAAAGCGAAACTTAGTACAGCCAGTTCGGTAGTTTCAGAATATAGATAATGCGTACACACATCTAGATTAATGAGAATGTGAGCTCTGTTCCTTGCTGTTGCTTACACCCACGAAAAGCATGCATTTCTGCTGTGCAATTATATTTTCTTATTGATATACGGCGACCATGTGAAAACTCACCTGAATCACCCATTTTCCTTTGATATCTATTTTAAGCCATCGTAGAATTAAAACAATGCCACTTTGACTTTGAGATTTGATTTTGTTTGAATTTAATTTACTTATTGGACCCTCCTCTATGCCTCTGCCACCACCACACGCTCTTGAGGAGCACGAGTAGGATGCACTGTAACAGCCGCTACCGCAAGTCGACGGCTTCTTGGCCTAAGCAAAAGATTATTGCGCCACTTGACTTATGAACTCGCGTGCTAGACGTAAATTTTAATTTTATAGTTTTCGCACTCACGTAGCTCATATTTTTGTCAGCATTTTTGGCTAAAAATAGCTGCCACAACACCTCACAAACGTGCAAGAAATGCGCCACCAAAATCACGTGTGCAGTTAAGCGCTTTGTCTAAGACTCGTATAGATATGTACATCTGCACTCGCAGGGCACTCAGTTATCCTTCGTGAAGTGCTCGTCTCTTGCTTAGTGGCTGCAGCGCCAGCATTAGATCGCGACCGCAGGATAACCAAATCAACTTTGCACTTTTGTGCCAGTTTTAGTTGCACTTCCGACAGCTTCACGCAACAAACACACCAAAGACAGGCGACAGACCCAACATTAATACCTTTTCGTGGTGAGTGGCGTTGTTTGGTCGATATTGAAACTTCCAGGTCTCGCCCCACTCTCTTGGTTACCCCTCCACATATGTAATGTGTCGGCATTCACTTGCATTCCTTCGCACTTAGTGACTGCTCGTATTTCGTTACTATTCTTGCATTTGCCTGTATCCTGCGAGAGCCAGTGTACTAAACACAATAAATTAGAGTCTTTATTTCGAATTGGAACAGTCTTTACCACGTCCCTCTGTGTGTGTGTGTGTGTGTGTGGGTGTTAAGCTGTTTAGTGTTAAGCGCAAGTTCTGTAGTTCTATGACTGGAGCAAACTTTTAACGAAGCAATTTAATTGCTAACACATTACCCTAGAGGCGCTGTGGGTAGTAGTTTGGCTAATACAATAGCTCTAAATAACTTAGTAAATATTAATTGCCTTCAAAAATCCATTAATTTTATTTTTATTGTATTGTTTGTTTTTATTGTATTAGTTTTGTGAGGTTATGTGATGTGAGGTTATAAATTAAATTGTATGCAAATTAAAAAATAACTTGTGTAAACAAAAAATAATAATACACTTCTGGGGCAAAATATGTGGTAATGAATACTCGAAGCGGAATTTAATTCAATTAATTCTGGCTAATCACAAAATGAACGATTTGTATGAGAGAATGTTTGCTTATCAAATATTAGTCGCGCTAATACAAGCATGTCATATTTCACATGTAAAAAATATATTGTTTTGACAAAACAATTCTAAATCTTTAAGCTCATCCCATAAGCTAAAGAAACATGAAAATTAAATGTTATTTATGTAGAGATCTTGACATTTAAGAATGGAAATGTTAATTAATAAAAAAATTCATTATCTATTTGACAAACAAAATGTTTAAGAGGCGCTGGCGGCTTAGTGAAGTCGGATT
Organism: Bactrocera minax; assembly: GCA_021498325.1. NCBI lineage: Eukaryota > Metazoa > Arthropoda > Insecta > Diptera > Tephritidae > Bactrocera > Bactrocera minax. Next base: position 2,696,273 of record JAKEEE010000012.1, on the reverse strand, counting down.
GATTCTCGAATTAATTTTGTTATCAATGAATTTAAAATAAAGCTAATTGGGGCGGGGTTAAGGCTCGAGTGTGAAAAAGCCTTGTTTAATCCGGAATCTAAACTAAAAAATATGCAAAGACATTGGATACCAAAAGGTTACTGCACTCTGTATCCGATAGATCTACCCTATTTATTTCTCCGGATTAATTGAACAAATCAATAAAAACAAAATTAACTTTCTTCGCGAATCATTTCGAATCTTGCTCGTTTGGTTTAAATTTCGCAGTTTTTTACGAGGAATAACAGCAAACTCTATTGGTGTTTAGAAAAGGTGGTATAGATGCTGTTGCAAAAAGAAAACAATTTAAAAAAAAGAATTTGGAATAATAAAATAAATCTGCGCAATTTATTGATTTCTTAAGAGATTTACTGGAATTTTCAAACGGAAAAATCTTGAAGCAGAGAGTTTTGTTAGAACTAAATTTATTTATTGATTGATTCCACTGTAGAAATATTATCGAGTTTATTCAGGAACTATTCCTCCAAAAAATGTCCATTTGTATATATTACATTCATAAATATATCAGGTAAAGAGTCAAAGTTGTTTATACAAATCGCCTGAGTACATAGACATAACTGTAACCATGACTGCCATTTACTTGACTAATTCATATTACTTGGACACTAGTGTTGTGAGTGTGCTTCCAAATAAAAAGAAAACGTCATTCATCAAACGAGTGCCTTCTTAAAAAAATTGTAATGGCAATAGGTTGCTACTCTTTGTGCGGTTATTGTGTTATTTATGTATCACTTAATATCCATGGCATATTGACATAAACTAATAAGCGTTCCAATTATCCTATGTTCCTCGTGCACGTGACCTTCATGTAATAAAGAGCGTTACAATCAAACATTCATCATTGGCTTCTCCGCACCCACACAAAAGAGAATGATTGTTTGGAATAGGTGGGTGTGTTTGTGTATGTGTTTGACTTCGACGAAGTCGTCTCCTTGATTATTGACCTACCTCTGACATTTCTTATTGGCTTTGGCTTTGACTTTCGATGGCTTTGGCGTGTGCTACGAGCCAGTGTGGCGTTGGATTTGTTGTAGTATATCGAAGAGTGAACTTTGTGACTAGCAAGGCATTCCATGCATAATTTGTCTGGCATCATGTTGTAAATAAATAATAACCAGAAATATAAGAATACACCTCATATTGAGTTGACCACTTTACTCCTGTTGCTTGTTGATTGTGAAGCAGAAATGGCTTTGTTATAAAATTCTAACATTTTCTACATTGTTTTTTTCTTTCTTCAGATTGGGCAGCGTGCGGCCACCAAAGCGTTGCAGAAGCGAAATGGATACGTCATCCGCTTCGGACATTGTGCTGATCCATGGCAACTCACATCCAGATCTGGCCAATAAAGTGGCCGAGCGCATGGGCATAAAGAGCGGCGGTTGCTCTGTGTTTCACAAAACGAATCGCGAGACGATGGTGGAAATCGGCGACTCGGTACGCGGCAAAGACATCTATATCATACAAACGGGTACTAAGTAAGTATTTGGTATTCTCAAAGTTTCCTAAATTAGTTTAACTAATGATTCCTCCACACTTCTATAGAGATGCCAATAACAACATCATGGAACTGCTCATAATGGCGTATGCTTGCAGAACATCTTCGGCGCGCTCCATAGTTGGCGTCATACCATATCTACCCTATTCCAAGCAATGTAAAATGCGTAAACGTGGTTGTATCGTGTCGAAATTGTTGGCGAAGGTTTCTACATGCTTCGCGAAAAAGAAAAGTGTTGGAAATTTGTTTGTTGTTAAGTGGTGTGGAGTGAAAGGCGATTCAAAAAATATTGACCAGCCTATTTGAATTTGATTTTCTTTCATTTAACTTACTTTTTTAGTTTATGCTAACATATTTTTTCAAAACGTAAATACTTTCACAGACTAAATTAGCGCAAACCAGAACAAGAGTATGTATTAGAAACTAATTTCCGATATGTTCTTTCTGTTTGTCATGTGTCAAGTTAAACCTAAATTACTAATAGTTCTCATTAACCGTTAATTCAGCGAAAGCTACTAATTAGCAACTTATAATGCTAAAATACGAAGGTTTGCATTGTTTAAACGAACAAATATAGTGCACACACATACAAACTTGCTCTCATAACACCAACTCTGTATAACAAAGAATTTTCCATTTTGTTTTTTTTTGTTTTTCGATCAGATCATTCCAACACTTTTCGCCATAATTCATTAACGCTTCCATTACTCCTTTTATTATATCATTTTGCATTTTTAGATGCTGTGCACCTCCGGCTTAACGCATATTATTACAATGGATTTGCATCAAAAAGAGATACAAGGATTTTTCGATATACCAGTTGATAATTTGCGCGCTTCACCATTTCTGTTGCAATATATACAGGAGAGTGTATGTGCAATTTTTGATATTACATTTAATGTGTAAAGCTCGAGTATTTAGCTTGATCAGAATACGTATAAAATGAGTGTCAATAGTTTTAAACAGATTTATAGTAATTTATCTTGCCAAATCTCTTTAAATTTTTACTGATATTCATTATTTTATTATCCCCCAGTTGATTTACATGCACTACTTTGGTTAGTTAATAAACATAGAGAATAATCCACATATTGCCTTGGCCGAGATTAAAGTCCTATCCCAATTATAGCCAGGGTATATTTGATTGGAATTTCATTTATTCTGCTCACATATCTTTTATATCAACAATTGGCCAACAACTCGTTTGTATAGTTTTGAAAATTCTGCAAACAAAAGCCTACATACATAGGATATTTAATTTCTTCTATTTAAATTAAAACTTATTACGTACTGATATTAATCTTTTTATATAAATATTTTGTCTTTTAAAATTATAACGTATCGAAACTTGAAATGCGACACCTAATTTAAATTGGATAAAAATCGCTGATATTTGATAAATTTATGTCAACTCTCACACAAAATATTAAATTTGTTTTCGTTGATATTAAGATTATACGTTTTTGAAAATCAGAACTATGCCCTCTCTATAAAATTGTAGGCAAAAGACATTACATTAAAGGGGGAAAGGTAAGGAAACATCTGAAAAAAGTAAGCCAAAGTTTAAGAAGCTTTTCGTACTGTGATGATATGTGATGATATGTATACATAAAAATTAAGGCGATTTCTTATATAACATATATGCCATATATATCCGTTTTTCATTACTTCTTTCTAGACTTGTTATAAAACGCATTCACTATTTTTTTTTTTTTTTAATTTTCTTACTATCTTTATCTAACTTTGACATTAGCTTAATTTTTCGATATCGAAAAGCAGACTGCTATAATTTTGTAACGTTCTCTTTTAGCTTGGACAATTTTGCACAAATACTTTTGATGTATATAGGCAGGGAATTGAGTTAGAGGAATACAATATACAAATATCGTTTTTAAATATTGCTGACTCGTGAATTTTGTATCATACAGTTTTAACTTATGATTTCGAGAGTCACAACTCGGTTATTTTAGAAACAGACGAATTTGGCGCGATCAGCAGTGTAAAATGCACAGATTCTTCTCTGAGCCGAAGCATTTGGAATTTTTTAGACTGCTGTTCAAACCAAATACATGAGAAATCCAAGTAATCAATATAACCAACTCTTTAACTCAAATGTGTCATTTCATGCAGTGAAATAACCCTGAAGCTTTTCATTACTGTTATAAACGATAACAACTTCAGGGCTTCTTCAGGGCTGTACTGTAACCATTTAATTTCACTTACTTGTTAGCTTTGAAACATCGCTAGAAAAGTTAAGAAACTCAAAATATATTTATCTACATGTATTTTGTTAATTAAATTTTGCTTAATGTGGAACGATAAGTAAGTTATTCGACATATAATTGACTTCTTCCTTTTTGTGCAATATTATGGTTTCTTTCCCTAAGCATTTTTGTAGTTATGGAAAGTATTTTATTTCTTATTGGGATTGGAAAATAGTGGCAACATTTCAAATATTAAGTCACTGAAGCGTATATTTAAAATATATTTAAGTAGTATTTAAAGTAGTTGCTAAATTCCAACAAAATTCTTGCAGATCCCTGACTATCGTAATTCGGTGATTGTGGCGCGTAATCCCAACAGCGCCAAGAAGGCGACATCGTACGCTGAACGCTTGCGGCTCGCCATTGCAGTCATACACGGCGAACAGAAAGAGGCCGAAAGTGACGAGGTTGATGGGCGCTATTCACCGCCCCCAGTGAGGTGAGTCAACGAACAGTTGGTGTAGAAATATTTCATGTTTGCACTATCACAGCTAACTAGATCGAGTGTACTTTCCACATTATCTATGTATGATTGTAATCTTGTAGTTTACTATGTACATAAATGAGCACATCTACCAATTAATTACCCAAATTAATTACTAATTGCTTAATCATTATTATTTTATTTCCTCGCATATCATTGGTGTAAAAAAAATTAAAATTATTGATGGAAATCTATCTATTTATATAGAATTAATTTGTTCAACAATTAGCCTGTAATTTGTACTGTTTGGATTAAATGTAAAAATTATGTTTTATTTATACAAAAAACTGCTAATTCGTTGTCGGTTTGTAACACGTTGCGGCCATGGTATGTTCGAGGTCTGTAATAATTACCGCAATGTTGGAAATATGCATGCTATTTTTGAAATTTTAAACTTTTACAAAGATTTTGCAAAACCCAATCAGTAATATACATCAAATTAACAATCTGAAATAAATAAAGAATCGAATCAATGTTATAGGGTTGTAACTGTACTAGTGGATTTGTAACTTTGCTACTGTGTTAATTACATAGATTGCCTCGAACATACGATTGGCGGATGGATCTTTTTGTCATTGGTGGTTTTGTCATTTTCACTTTAAGCTCACTTGGTCGAAGCGTCTCTGTGTCTGAGTGTGTTAATTTTTAAGTTTGCCCATTTTAACTGTTATTTTAACGTTAACTGCAGATTTGCAAATGAAATATATAAAATTCTAATATAACCACTTCTCTTCTTATATTTTTCTTTAACCAACTGTATATTGAAAAATATTACTTCTATGACTTCTGAAAAGTACATTTCAACTTCCAAATTCAATAATTAAGTATATATGAGTACATAATGACCATGTACATATTAACTATTATGCTAATAATTTTGTTGGTTTTGAGTTCTACAGTAGAGAAAAAATTTCCCTCTGCCTGCTTTCGAATGAGCTTAACCTAAAATTGCATGCGATAAAAATTTGTTTGCAAAATAAAAGTTTGCAACGAAATAAATTCAACATTTTTGAACATTACAAGCTTTCGTGTTCGAATTCGAAAATCAGCTTGCTGATTCATGTGAATTTTGAGAATGGAAAATATAAAAAGCCAAAAATGTTCTGAACTCAGCTTCCAAACATCTTAGCCATACATTGCAGCACACACCACTGCATTTTTTCAGGTGCAAAGTAATAATTAAAAAAAATATACACACATGCATTTAGCGGCTTCACACTGGATTTACATAATATGGTATGAGAAGTTAATTTTGTTTGAATTGGGCGTTTGTTATTGAAATTTTGTTCCCAACTTATGTATTGATTGTTAGAGCTCACTCTATCCAGCTGTTATGGTACTAATTTTTGCTGCTTCCTTTATATTATTTTGATTGACACTCTTTTAAATAGTTTATTATATCATCCTAGGAACTCAACACACACACAAAAATATGTATTTTTAGATTATGCCATAGGTTCAAGCGGTAGTTTCATTTCAGCTCTTTAAATAATAAATTTTAAAATGACAGATCCCACGAAATTTAAGTTCAAATGAATTTCAAAATAAATTTATTTCATGCCGTCTGCAATGTTTCAGTGATCACAATGCTATAATTATATATATGTACTAATCATAATATTATATGGCATACATAACAGTACGATTTCTTAATAAAACCTGCCATTTTTAATGAATTTCATGGAGTGGAATATATATATTCTACTATATATCTATATATCTCTTCCAGAAAATAAAGATAGAACGAGTCTTGTATGCTAAGCCTGACTGCCTGGGCATAAATATGATCTCTCTGAATCAAAATAAATTTTTCATCAGAATACAGTTCTTAGATTATGGTGTCCCTAGCAGCTTCCGCTATTTATAACACCGAGTTCCATAAATGTTCACAGTTTCTTTAGGCCACACCACTACACCACAGTAGTCAACGCTTTTATTTTACTTAGTTCATTGAATTGCTCGAATTTTTTTAAATACCCTTATGTTGCTAATATTGATTTTAAGTACAGTTACTGGATGTTTTAAATTTTGTATATATGTTGATAAGCACTTTGAGATTTTTCTTTTTGCTAAATATACGCTCTTTTTCGTATATAAGTATCATAAGACTTTAAGCGAAATTTTATTATCTACCAGAAACGAAACGAAAACGAACAAAAATTTTTTCTTTATCTGTTTATCAGTACATATAGCGATTTAATAGGAAATACAGTTGAAATGTGCTCCTGTTCTCCTAGGTTCGTATTGATTTTCTTTTTAAAAAACTTATAACGGTGAATATGTATATTTTTTACGCATTTCTCTACTTGGTTTCACACTTGACATAAAACGAAAATATAATTTTTGCATTTATGAAACTATTCATTTTGTACAACATTCTCAAAATTCATACCAAAAACTCTGCATAACAACAACAATTATTTCGTCATCACTAATTCAATTCATACAAATTAAACCTACAATAATCATTGCACAACGTAACAATAAATTTACCACAACAACAATAATACAAAACACAACTGGCAACTTGCAATTCACCACTACAGCAACAGCAGAGCGCGCACCATCAGTGTGTCGGTGGGCGTGCCGGAGCACCCACCAAAGGTCAAACCGCCGCTAACCATCGTTGGTGATGTCAAGGGGCGCATAGCTATTATGGTGGTAAGTATTTGACGTTGCAAATACACAAGTTTGTTATTAAGCGCCTTTTTTCCATACACTCAGGACGATCTAATCGACGATGTGCAGGCTTTCGTCGATGCGGCAGCGTTGCTGAAGGAGAACGGTGCATGCAAAATCTACTTATTGGCTACACACGGTCTGCTCAGCTCAGATGCACCCAGACTGATCGAAGAATCCTCAATCGATGAGGTGAGTATAAATCTAAAATATGCACGTAAAGGGTCTGACACATTTGTTGTCGTTTTCCATACAGGTTGTTGTTACCAATACCATTCCACATGAGATCCAAAAGCTACAGTGTCATAAAATCAAAACAATTGACATTTCCATTCTGATTGCCGAGGCTATACGTCGCATACACAATAAGGAGTCCATGTCGTATCTCTTCCGCAATGTTACGTTGGAGGATTAAATGTGTACAGTTTAACAGTTTTTCCAAAGGCAACATCCATTGATGTTGCTCATAATTATGTTCAAACAATATTGATTGATTGATTAAAAAAATGTGCACACATCTTTCTTTCACACGCATTGTAAAACATTATCATTATTATTATAATATGAGTAATGTTAGATTTTCTGATTGTTTTAATTTTTCCAATTTACCGTTAATTACTTGTGCTGGCGTAACTAGCTTATTAAGAGTCTTCATAACCTTAAATGTTTGAACGTTTCTTCCCTTTCTCTATTGTAAATTAAATTGTATAACTAAGAAATTTTTTATTTCTGCATTACGGCAAAAGATCATTGTACCCTATTCTCATATTGAATATTGTGAGTAAAGAAATAACAATTATACATGCATAGTTTACATATATACTAATTATAAATATTGCGATTGGAAATGTTTTCGAGAACATTTTAGGATTAATCAGCTTTATTTTACTAATAAACACACACTTCTAAGAATTGTTGAAAAATAATTAAGTGTTTTTTGTGTGTAAAGATTTCTCGATGCTGAAAATGAATTATGTATACATTTTTTTCTATAATGTGCTGTGTATATCTGTGGCAGTACATTAAAGTACCTTAAGTCCATTGACGTTGAGAGTAAATTCACATACGCTGATCGACTAATTCCAGACTAAATGTTTTGTTATAGCTATTGCTGTTGTTGTGGCAGAAAAAAAGTATATGTATTTAGTATTTGAAAGCGTATTTTAGAATTCAATTAGTTACACATGGGAGAACACTTTCTGTATCTTCATTTCAGCATTTCTGATAATAATTTTAAGCTTTCATTAAACAGAAGTAAGCCATCATGAAGCTAATTATATGTATGATTTTTCAAATCCCAGCTAATTAAAAAACAAAAATATTTTATTATTGGTGATAGCCTGACGTCAGCTTTACGCCTACGCAGGTAGAGAAGTACCAGGTGGCAGCATATAATCTGCTAATAATTTCTTTTCGCTTAAGCTTATGGAAAAAACACTCGTTAAACACTGTAATAAACCGCAATCAAATATAAACATACGTGTTTATGTGTGCGTAATTTTATCGTTGACTAAATTGTGCATATACGAGGGTGGAATAACAAGATTCAAGGCTCCCACACCACAACTATTAACGTCGTACACACTTTGCCCCGAGGAAGCTTTCAATACTCTGCGTTGGGAGACATATCGTCGCCTACAACTCGACTTTAGCTTTCATTACAATAAATGATTGTTAAAATTTTGAACTTTCGAGTCCTTCCTTCGTATGCCTCAACAGAAAATGACTGCTGTCTCCACCCGAAGAATTTCGCAAATCACTTTACTCAAAAATATTAAGCAAATGTTCTATGTATCTTTGTTTGCACATGTTAACAGGCCACTGATCAGCATCAACTGAATAAGTAAGGACAAACTTTTGACAATTTGCCCCAAACAACAGTTATAATATTATTTGCATATGCCGGTTGGTATCTGATAAACCCTGCTAACTTAAACACCTCTCATAAAACTTTGCCGGCAATTTGCAATTATTTTCGTTAACAATCTTAAACGAATCGATGTAGTAGTGATGTAGAATAGTCACTGTGTTGCCAAACGCATAGAAGTTTCTAAGAACATATACAATATATACATACATATGCATATACGTTTAATATACAACGCTAAGAATTGGTCAATCTGTCACGATTGTTTTTGTGCCATCCGCGCTCCAGGTCCGTTTACAAATGATAAAGAAAAAGCGAAACGTTGAAAATAAGGGAATTCCGGTGGGCCTATATGATTTATTATGAATGAAAAGAGTATGTACAAATTGGTTTACACAATGTATGTATGTATTTACAAAAATATAACGAGAGTATGCGAATGTAAACGTGGGTTTATAAATTAAACGTGTTGCGAAAACACGGTTTAGTGCAGATTCCATTGCCTTGAAGCATATACCTCTCTATGAAGGTGGTGCCTAGGTGTGTTTTGTTTTTTTTTTCAGTTAACATATTTACCATGCGTCTCACGAGTAGATTACGAATAAAACTAGATGCCTACTTTAATATTTACTTAATAAAATTCTTGAGATGCCCAGGTAATGCGTCTTCGCTTCCTATAAACTTGTGTGCTATAAAAGGAAATGAGCTCATGGCGAGAGAGATGGAATTCTGCGAAACGTAAAATTTAATATGAATTTATTTTGCATTAGGTTTAGCTCTTAAAGCAATTTCGTTCGATAATGAAATTAAAAGCGAAATTATTCATAAATAAGGGAACTATTGAAAGCTTGCCCTTGCAGTATATCAATAATTTCTTCAGGCCAGAACATTTCCTATTTTCATTTTCTGGGAATAAAATTTTATCTAATCGAATCACCGCTCGGGGCCCTGAACTGCCGAACAGGTGAATAAAATGTTCCACTTGTCAGCAGTACACGTGTGCTGTGCTTATGTGCAAATATGTATGTATGTATGTATGGATAATCCAATTTTCTAGATTACACCCAATCGCAACAGATTTATAGGCGCCATAAAATCTATAATATAACAGAAATTAAGTGTCTGAAGTGTTAACTGATTGCCGGTGCTGAGTTTCCCATAAATGCGCAGCAACAGTGGGCAATAAAGCGGTGGACAGCTACTGAACTTTACTGATTGATTTTCACCTTAATCGGTTAATCTGCTTAAATGTGTGTAAGAAGCGAAAAGCACCACACACATACTGTATACATTTCAACCTACATAGTTACAACGCCCATGGTAGATGGCCAGTTTCCGAAAACAGCCAAATTGAAGGAAATGTGTGATTCCAATTTTCCACGTTTTCCAATTATAACTGTTAAAAAATGCGAGTTGCGAAAATCATATGGTAAGGTTATCGGACCGAGGGATACCAAAGGTGTGCAATTAATTTTAAGCAACAACATTCGTCAAGCCTTTACCTCTCTTTTTTCAACTTCAATAATAGCTAATACTCTTTATCTGGATTTCGCACCAGATTAGAACAAAAAACTGTTTAGTTTCATACCTTCAAATGGTCTCTTGAATCTACACACATTTAAAGACGTAAACATCTGTAAAACCTTTGAGCTCTAACGTCCTTCATCAATTCACATGAAATTTTTAATAAACACATTTTCAACAAGTAAAGAAGGGCCAGGTTCGGGTGTAACCGAATATTTTTTACTCTAACAATTTGCAAGGATCGAAGGCGGGGAAATGCTTTCAAGTGTTGGCAAAATTTTATATTAAAAAATGTGGCATAAAAACTCAAATTCAACATTTGTCATTCGACGCAATTGTGAATGACTCATAACTCATAATCATAAAGTCAATCTAACTAAGCCAAATCATCATGATGGCAAATCATGGTATTAGTGTTGTGGGAAGGTACATCGATTTCACAATCTTACGTACGTTAATTTAATTTTGCTAAAACATCTAACATATTGACCGTTAAACACGGACCAGAAAAAGATGTTATCTGAATTCTATTAAGATATTTCGCAGATTGACCAAAATATACGGTATAAAGTCAACCGAAAGTTCGAAAATTGTATACTAAAATAGTAGATAGAAAACTAATATACTCTGTTGCAACATGTTGCGAGAGATATAAAAAACAACTCCTCTAGCTCGACTTCTTTGAAAGCGGAAAACTATGTTGTGAAAATGACATAGTAGACATACTTCCAAGATCGGAACTGTGGGCGTGGCACCATCCACTCTAAGTGTGAGGTGGAAACCTCTTTAGTTTTCTAAAAACTTTGAGTTTCTAAAAAACTTCCGACTCCAGAGAAATTAATTCAATGTCCCAACTAGAGTTAGAAAATGTTGTAGTAAGTAAAGTAAATAATGAAATAATCGTGAGAATGAAGTAATAATCAAATTTGCCTTAAATGATTTACATTAATGATATTTTATAAATTTGCAACACAAAACAATGCGCGATAAAAAGGTGTAAGGTGGTAAGCATTACTAGAAAGTTCTATGCACACGGACTTCTTTCATTGACAAAAGTGGGACTTTTGTGGTTAAATCACGCACTATTGTGGGTTCATGGTTTATCAATCAAAGCGATGATAAACCAGAATTCGTCGCAGTGGTAAGTAAACAAATGCGCACCCTTATACATACATACATAACTTTACATATGTACACATTATGTATATTAATGTGTGTACTTGCAGCTGGTGTCAGCCAGCACATTAGTACTTCTAGGCGCAAATATTTGAACGAGCATTTGTATTTGCTCAAACTGGCGCATGAAAGCAACACTTGTATGTGCATATGTGTGTGTGTACAGCCTCAAAGAACAAGGTAAACCGTCATTGAGGGAGCACCCAACAGCATATTTGGGCGCTTATCACAGCAACCGGCAGGAGAACACACACATACACACATGCGTGTGTGTGCGTGCTACAACTGCTTACCTAGGCTGGGCAGGTCTCGAGTTACACTCGGGATGGTAATTTAGCTAATAATTGTCACGTGTGTGCACGAAGCAAATATTTACCTGGGAATTTGTGCGTTTGTGTGTGTCGAGAACTGTGCAAATAAATACAGCTTTGTTGCGCCAACGCCATTTGGTCGCCGTCAAACGCAGTGCCGCACGCTCTCGAATTAGGATTCACTGTTATTCAAATTGTGCTCATTATCGCTGCACAAACAAAGCGAGTTATAACTCATTTAGCGCTGATAATTTGCCTTTGGAAAAATCCTGGAAGCAAACACAAAAGGCGAAACTACTCAGCTACAGTTATTTTATCTTCACATGTTTTACTACTTAATAATTATGTTTATTTGACAAGCAAAGTAGAAAGAGCGATAAAATTGTTTCAGTGTCAATATTGTTGTATTAATAATAAGCGATGAAAGTAATTAAAAGAGATGTCCCTCAAGCTTTCTTCACATTTCTATTTTGTTAATTAAATTTTCTTTAGTGCCATTCTGCATAATTGGCGATTTCATAGGCTGTTTCGCTAACATTTGGTGCCTCGTGAGATAAATACTCCCTCAATTCCTCAATTTAATCCGCTTTCTGCAGATAATATCGAATCTTCAAACATACTTCTAACACGATAAATCCTCTTTTGTTCATAACCGATTAAAATAATCCAGATCTGTCAGCAAGTTTCCCACGAAAATTAGTAATTTAGGTATGTTTGAGTTACCTCGGCTTTCATATCACCCTTTTTTGTAGAGTTACCATCTGAGTATTCAAACGAACTACAACTTTCGACTGCTGATTTCAATTTTTGGTCAATTTGTGATCTGCCATTTGTATAAATCAAATACCAATGCTTCTTTACCTCTTCTACTATTCCTCCCTGACGATCGACGCGTTTTGCTACAACTTCTGATCCACCTGACTATTTAATTTCAATTTTTATTATCACTTCACATAAATAAGTAAGGCTCATCGCCTGTCTTTCTCTAAATCGCGTTGTGTTGTCTCCAACATCCAAGATGCTCGACTAATGCTAAATGAATATATGAATCTTTGACTTTGAATTCTTATTGCCAATATCAATCTTATTCAATATCTTCCTCTGTTCGCAGATTCAGATCCAAACTTCATTGATATACATTACCCTCCTGGTATTATTCGCATCAGTTGTGCGTTCCAAGATTGAATATATTTCTTTTATCAACATCATTTCATTATTTCATTTATTATCTTTAACCGTTAGTTAATTCTGTTCACAATCTCACTTGTGGCAAGTGGTGATCTGTTCACACATTCAGATGTTAATTTAAATTAAAATTTTTCATATTAAAAGGAAGCCGAAGTGCATACAAACAATGGCCAATTACTTACAGAATTAACATATAATAAAATAATAATTTCTCAGAAAAAAGTATTATCAAATTGAAACTTCTTCCCGTCACCTGCAGTGCAATAAAATTATTCCCAATTGCATCGATATACCCCACACAAGCACCCCAGCACAAGCGGTATGAATGTATAAAGATGTTTTGTGAGACATGTTTTGAGTGTACATATGAATAAATATTTTTGCATTTAATTATGTATTTAAGACCCTCCATATGTTGACAGATACCAGAATCGGAAGTTTCATTTTCATATCGCGGAGAAGTTGAGTTCTGCTTTTTTCTTTGCCAAATTCCCTTATAAATATTTTAAAGTGTTATATTGAGGTCAGTGCTCCTTTTAAATTTCAAAAATGGCTGCGTTAAATTTCTCCAGAGAGCCAGATGTTGCAAAAATTGATTTGCTTATTTTAGAACAAAGAATTAAATATCCTTATTGTTTATTCATTTGCCGACCTAATGAATTTGTTTGTGAATTTCGCTTCAAATCAGCTGGCGACATTCGAACATGAGTTTATAACAACTGCAAAATAAGTACAGAAAATAGTCTAGATGATAATTTGCCGAAAATTATTTGAGTTGCAGAAATGCTGATTAATTCGTAATTGGAAGCCACCTGTGAGATACCGCAGACATTTTTATGTTGTGGCTGGAAACATTTTCCGGTTGAAAAAAATCTCTCAATATTGTTAAATGTATTTATTGACTCATTAATTAAGTTAGTTAAAAAATTATATATTATTAAAATGAAAAATTGTGCCATATAAACCTTATTCTCTCGTCCAAAGCTTCTTACTGCAGCTTGTGAAAGCTTTCAGTAGCCGATTGTTATTGTGCAAGCTTTCATATCTGACGGTTGAACAATTTGTCTCTCATCGAATAGAATCGCTTTAATTCTTATAGTAATCTGCTAGACGCTTATAAATGAAGTCCTCTAGAATTGCTATTTAAGTGATATGATTTAAATGATATGATTACGGAAACCCGACGAGCGTTTGCAATTAAGTGGCACACTTCGGAACATTTCTTTCCAGGGAATATCACTTCTAATTGAAGGTACTCATGCTAAACACAATTAAACAAGCATTCTTATGTTCATAGACAAAGCACGTTGGATTTTGGAGATGAAAGAAATCGATTTAGGAACAAGTAGGGAAAGACGACGTTCGACCGGATCTGAACATCGGGAGTCCTCGTTTACTGTATAGTAGATGTTCGGCACTAATTATTCCGCTGCAATTTTATAAGGCCGGGCTCTGGGATGCTGTCGTCATTTTCGACCAATCTACATCTCATTCAATATGTTTATATTCACACTCATTTTATATATGTACATTTGCAGTTTAACCTCGTTGAGGAATCAACAAATTGAGTTTCAGTAGTGAATTTACACAATTCACTAAGGCATTCTTCATTTATCGAAAATATTACTCTCGCATTTCGTGACAAAACACACGATTTTGGTGCCCATGAAAGTGCACAACTCCACAAATACAGACGTCCTCATGGGTTGGGGTATTTATTTACATAACTTTGATTGCGAACACAAACATGCATATTAATGAAAAATCGTGTATTCGGCATTGTGATTAGGCAATCGCGCGCAATGTGTGCCGATCCTATTAGGCATAGTGACGTCACATGCTATTTGCATTAAAATATGTGGTCCACAAGCCTTCAATTATCGGAGGGAAGTTAATGAATTTCCTACATACAAGAATACATACGAGAAATGTCACAGCACTGAACACATAAACAGGAAAACGTATGTCTAACATGATTTCGGTAAATATTGAAACAATTCATTACAATATGTGAAACAAATAAATAATAAAACAAATGTTTAGCAAAATATTTGGAAAATTTTGTGAAGTACAGGTAAAGGTTGTAAAATATAGTCATAATTTTTATTCTTTTGTTATATTTATATATGAGGCCAAAAAAATATATTAGCAAAAGCCACAAGGTTTCGTCTTCTTTTGCCTAGAAATTAACAAATGCAAACTTGATGTAAATGCATAAGATATAATAGAGCTGAAATAATTCCTATAGTAAACAAAACTATTTTTCTAAGAGAACCCTTAAAAATAGCAAAAAAACTGAAACGATGCGCCCCCCGGCGTCTAGTGTAAATTTTATATAAAAATAGTAATTAAAAACAGAATTCCTTGATACAAATGGCGGTAATAACACATAACATATCAAAACTTTTCAGGGGAATCTGTTATGGATTGTGTATTTGTTTTTTTTTTACTCTTAACTTCCTTAAATATGGAGACATGAACTTCCATTTTATATCACTGTTTCAAACCATTCTAACCTAAAAATGACAATTTTTATTTTCGATTAAACTCTTACGGCCGTCATGGCTAAGACACTAAAATTGATTTTCCTCTTTTTGTATCTGATTCTAATGCATTTTTTAGTAAATTACTATATGGTTGTGTTCATATATCCATTTTTGTGTTTTAAAATTTTGTAAAAAAAAATATTGGGTTGTTCGGAAAGTCATTTCGTTTTTTTTGGGGAACATGAAAGACAGTTTTCGTATAATGAATAAATATTTTATTAAATTATATATTGGCCATTCTGGTCCAACACCTTTTGCCATCTTTCTGGCAGTAACATAATTCCCCTCTCATAAAAGTTTTGGTCCTTGCTGGCAAAAAACTCGTCCAGGTGGTTTTTGACATCTTCATTTGAGGTAAAGGTTTTGCCATCCAAAAAATTTTGCAGGGTCCGGAACAAATAGTAGTCGGAAGGCGCCAGATCTGGAGAATATGGTGGATGTTGCAGCACGTCCCATTCAAGCTGTAAAAGTTTTTGGCGAGTGACCAAACTTGTGTGAGGTCTCGCATTATCCTGGTGGAACACTACACCCTTCCTGTTGATTAATTCGGGCCTCTTCTCTTTAAGTGAATCATTCAATTTGTCCAGCTGATGACAATAGACTTCTGAATTAATCGTTGTATTGTCCGGCAAAAGCTCAAAAAAAACGATTCCTTTGACATCCCACCAAACGGAGAGCATCACCTTTTTTTGGTGAATGTTGGCTTTTGACACGCTTTGAGCCGGTTCATCTTTTCTGCTCCATGACCTCTTGCGTTTAACATTGTTGTATACAACCCATTTTTCGTCCCCAGTAATAATCCGCTTCAAAAATGGATCATTTTCTAGACGTTTGAGGAGCGAATCACACGCGTCAACACGACGACACAAATTTCGCTCGGTAAGGACATGGGGCACCCACACATCGAGCTTCGAGGTTAAGTCCATGCCTTTCAAATGGCCATAAACAGTTGAATTCGACAAATTTAACCTCTCACCGATCTCTCGTGTGGTGATTCGCCGATTTGCATCAACTAATGCCTTTATCGCATCTTTGTCAGCTTCGACCGGCCTTCCAGACCGTGGTGCATCTTCGACATCAAAATTGCCGGATCGAAATTTTGCAAACCAGTTCTGGCACTGGCGTACTGTTAACACGCCTTCTCCATACACATCCGTCAATTTTTTTCTCGCTTGGACAGCATTTTTACCTTTTCTGAAGTTAAAAAGTAAAATATGACGAAAATGCTGCTTATTGCTCTCCATATTTAAAAAGGCACCAACCAAAAACTACTGGGTAGAATTAATAGAACTTTTTCACACACAAGCCTTGCAATATCAGCTCTCATGACATATAATGGTTATGGGGCTTAAGTGTGAAGTTAGTTTCGAAAAAACGTAATTAAGTCCTCTGGCGGGAAAAAACGAAATGACTTTCCGAACAACCCAATAATAGCATTACATTTACCAAAGTTCAAACAAAAGTCTGGTTTGGAGGAAACCCCGAAAGATACATACGTCTCATTACCATTTTGAATACCACACCACATGCAAATAAGTAAGCAATTCAAAAATCACTGACGCCCGCTTATGAAAATGCTTGAAGAATTTTTGTAGGAATTGTACCCACGGTTTTTTACAGTTTAAGTTATATGCATATATCTATCTGGCTATTTGCTCATTTTTCCTACAAATTATGCTACATCGATAGAGAGTTGCATAGCAGCTGATATGCTAAATAAATTATAGCATGCACGTATGTATTGTACTATAATCGCATGTAAGTGCCCCTTCATCACACTACGTTCGATTGATGTGCTCGGAATTTACTGTTTCGATTATAGTCTAATTTTCTACAGCACGATCTGTAGACTTATGTGCACATACTTTGACGTTTTTATTTTATTAATAAAATTTGCAAAATAACAAATAATAAATAACAAATAAAAATAAATTTTTATTTTTGCATTTTCAAAACAGTGTGCTTGCATGCTTTAATACAGACATACAAACAGACATAGGCTCTCGTGCGCACTTCAGTTGGTTGGTTGCTTGACGCGTGTGTCATACACCGATCTGGCGCACCAAATATTTACTCAAACTCTTATCATAAAATTTTATCTCGAAACATACGAGTAAGCACTATATGTTCGGGTATATTCGCACGGGGATATAAAATTTATAAAGACCATTCCGAAGCCCCGCCGCAGTTCAGTTGATTTCAATAATATAAAACGTTGAGATTCGTAGTCGGCGAGAGTTGCCTTATCGGTGGCGAGAAACTTCAAAAAGCTTTTTTTTGCGCCGGACGACAGCAAAGACGCTTTCCAACTAATAATACCAAAGCGAAATTTTAGAACGGTGTTTGTAAAGCGAAAAAGTTGAAAGGACTTTCACGGTGCTTGCTACAGATTTCACGGCAGGGATTTTTCTCTCAGTGTAAGCAATTAATATTTAAAGCTTTAAGTGACACAAACGCTTGTATGCAAATGAATGTGGTGAATGAAAAGGAATTTAAAAGTTTATAAAAAAAAAATTCAAAATACGCTGTGAACAAAAATATGAAATTGAGTAAAATTTTTCGAGGATTACCGGTGCAGTCGGTACAAACCAATAGGAAAATTTTCTGTTAAAAATTTTATTTTATTTTTAGGATAGTTTTAAGTATGGAATTCAATTAGGTTATATTTGAAGAGTTACCAAATTAGTTCAAAACTTATATTCCTGCCCTAAGTTCATGTTTTGTAGAAAGAAATAGAAATCCATTTGATTGATAAT
Source organism: Bactrocera minax (assembly GCA_021498325.1). Lineage (NCBI taxonomy): Eukaryota > Metazoa > Arthropoda > Insecta > Diptera > Tephritidae > Bactrocera > Bactrocera minax. Next base: position 2,677,920 of record JAKEEE010000012.1, on the reverse strand, counting down.
TGCAGTTCGGAGGTCTCCAACTGTTCTGTCCCTACTTCAACTGCATTGTGGTCAGAAATAAAATTTGCATCTTATAAAATCACCCCGCCAGCATCGTTCCAAAACCGTCTAACCGTCCCCACATAACTATAACTTAATCATTAATTCCAATCATTCCATATGGAAAGTTTTTTAAGTTCATTTTAATTTTCGCTTTGAATTTACTCTGCCGCCGTACTGATCAATCTGTACGCTAATTATATTCCTAAATTTTATTATCAATGACGCTTTTAACCAAATTAAGTGATACCGCGGATGAGCTCACGCGTCTGGGCAAGCGACTATCTCAGCCAAAACGTTTGACATTGTTGATATTGTTGGCATATTTGCTTATCATTATTTTGCTAGCGACGACCAGCGCCTAGACAATTGTGCGATAATAAGATATTTACTCTACTTTTACCCATGAAACAACTGTTGACTTCTTTGGCGGTACAAGCAACTCGTTTACAAATCCACAGAACGTGTCGCGAGCGTACTCTGCTTTGTTTTTTGTGCTTTAATGGACTTACCAATAGCAAATTACTATTTAATAATACTGGCGTAATTATAATTAAACTTTGTGATTTTTCTTAGTTGCCCCTCTTCGCTTTATTAAGCTCATCTCACCGGCGCCTCGACTTATGTGATTTCCCGTTGGTGATTTTCGGTTGGTGATTTTATCTCGTCGAAAATAATTAGTCTGGGTTATGGTGAAGCACAGCAACATAAAAACATATATTTATTGTCAGCCATTTACTCATTTCCGCTCATTAATTTTAAGTAAACTAATTTATTTGTCATCGCGAATAATTCTAACTGGAAGCATCATCACTGCCGCTTTGTATATTGACTTTCGGAAGTGTTTCCAACTGCAAATTAAACAGAAGCTGAGATGTATATTTCACATAAACGTTAGCACACGTAGTGCGCAAGTAAATTGCTTGCGAAAATATGCACAAAATATACCTGCATATCAATCACTCGAACAGAGCTCCGCAGCGAAGTTAGATTTTGAGAAATTCTGAAGAGAACATTTTCAGTGTCTTTGTTGTTGTTTATTGCCGTGCAATGTTTAAAATGTCATTGACTAGATATTATTCCGCTGGCGATAACTTGGCTGCCTCTGAACTCGACTTTAGCTGCCTTTCCATTAGCGTGTGTTCGATTGTGCCTTCTAGGCACGTAATTAAATTATGGTTAAGCGGATCGTGATCGGAAAGACAATAAGGCTGTTTGTCGATGCTTTTGAATTAATAGACTTCAGTGGTCCATTCGATTTATTTGGTTACGTATACGCAATGGCAGCCGATTCCAATGATTTCCAAATGTTGGGCTCCGATATCTAAACATTATAACTGAGTTTGTGTAAAATATTAACGTTATTTATGTTAGAAGTATTTGAAATTGAATAGCTGTAATATTATTCAGTTGACAAAAATTGATCATCTTTTCATGCTTCGCAGTAATTTTATTTCAGACTTTTTTTAATTACCAAACAAATTTCACCACAAACCTAATTTTTAAAAGTTAGCAACAAAGTTCGCACAACAAACACAGTTCGAAGACTCACACACAAGAAAATAGTAGCTTTAATTATATTATTATTTATGATAAATGCTACAAATAAATATATGAAAAATATTCAAATGTTAAATATGGGGCAGTTAGACACTGCCATGTGTTATCAAAAGGAAACTAAAAACCAATACCTGATTTATGGTAGAAAATTTATATTTAATATTATCTTATGCTCGTTTAAAATGTATGCGGACACTCGTAAATACAATCGCTTTCTTAAATAAAAATTAGCCAGAACCAATTGATTTAATCTTTGAGTATATACCGAAATTAAGCATTATTAATTTTCTTAAATGCAGTGATCTTAGAAATACTTTGGAGTGCTCACTCCATCAGGTGTTGCCCATAATAAATAATTTATTGTAAATAAATTCAAGACCATCGCTTATCTTGGTGTCATCGAATGTGAGTTTAGTTATTTTTTTTTTTTTGATTGATAGCCATAAGATGTCAACATAGATTCATTTAATATGAATTTAACATATTTTTGCCAATTGTGGCAAGGAGGTGCCATTTTTATTTAGGATGGACGCGTCCTAGTTCACCTCGCCCCGCCTCATCAGCCTCATGGCGATAAACCCTTGTGTTTTAGGTAATCCTGTTAAGCAAAGGCTAAAATATTATAGCGAGTGCGATAATAAGAAGTTCCCAACCAAATCTCATCGATGCCGAAAATCTGATTGGGGCTCTTGCGACATCTCGACTTGAAACACGTTGCACTTTCCAGACAGCAAAACTCAAGGGGATGTAAAGTTCATGGCAGCTCCAGTCACAACTTTATCAACTAGCTTGTAATCGTTGGTCGATCCCAGAGGTCACATCCATCCATAACACCCCGGCCCACACTCTCTATATGGGTTTATGTGGGCAAGATAGTTGCTTAAAGTTCCGTAATTGGCAATTTGCAAAAGAAATTTTGATTTATATGAGCCAATGTATTATCTACATCTGGATTTTAACTCTCACTGGAACATTTGTGATATATCTGACTCCCTCTTCAGCACGGTCTCTTTCAATAAATGCCTTAAGGCAGTTAATATATTTTATAATCACCTGGGGAGTTTAGTTCTCTAAATGAACATTTTTCATATATCGACACAACAAACTCCGGTCCATCATGACTCGACGCAAAATTCATGCCTAGCTCCTAAGCTTTGTCCACGATATTTCAGCATTTGTTCGTCGTTTCTGTGTTATGCTTTTTGTAGCGCAAGGTGGAAAGTCCAATTCTGAGCAGTGCATCTCCCCTCTGAATTAGAGTAATCGTCGGGTCTAGATCAAATCAGAAAATTTCCCAGCAATAAAAGCGATTTACAGCCACCCATAAACATAATCCAAAATGTAGAGAGAAAAAAAAAACATAAATATGTACATATATATGCCTACATGTACATGGCATTGCCCAAATAAAATTTATGATCACAATAAACATGATTGATTGGATTTGACGTTTTGCTTTTTCGTTTCCAAATATGTGTAAACGCCAAAGAAGTCCGATGGCAGCAGCTCCTCGAGCAAATATCAGAAGCAGGCTTACTTTAGTTGTTTGTTTGCTCCACACAAATTGTTTATAAGCATTAAATGCAAATTATTTCCCGTACAGCGATACTTTGGGCTAGAAGTGCGAGTGCGGAGTGGCGAAGTTGATTATTGCGCTAACACATATATATTGTCATCATGAATAGATATATGTATGTTCATATGTATGCAGCACAACACAACCATTTTCTTAACACAACAAACAGTGATAAGGGAATTGCACAAATAAAATAAAAAATGAAATCAAATCAAATTTCGTAAAGGAAATTTTCCAGTCCACGATAAATTAATTTTGACGGTAATAATTGAAATTAGCGGTTATTTGATGATTTCTGACTATTGTATTGGCAGACATGGAGGAAATAAGAAAGCGTATATTTGTACATGTTTGCATGTGCTGCATTGTAAATATTTAGTCAATTTACAGTGGCGATAAAGTATATTGCATACGACAGTGTGTGGAGCTTCAAGCAGATGCAAGTTGAGAAATTTAACAAATATCTACTAAATATCTGTGAATGGCTGTGTGTGTTAAATTATTAAGACACAACACCTACATAAACACCATAGCTTTTGTTTATGGCTATGTTTGCCATATAAATTTGCGATTATCAAACTAATAAAATATACTGCGTGCAAGTACGTACCAGTCCATGAAAGCGAATCCAATGAAAACAAGAAATAAACTTAATAGACTCGACGCCTTTTCATAACAATAATCGCATGCGGACAAAATTATATACAGTAGATATTATTAGACCGAATTTGATTAACTTTTGATTTGATCAACAAAAGGTTTTTATTACACCAAAACCACTTTAGTAAATTTACCCATCCTACACGCACATAAAAATATGAAAACATTGTTTAGAATATGAACCGGAGGAAAAGGTCGTGTGCAACCTCAACTCAAACTAGTTCGCTGCGGTCCAGTTTTAAAATTCTTGCCAAAATATTATATAAAGGAATTAATTAATGTTAATTTAAAAACAGTCAGAGATTGGGAACTAAATTAAGTTAAGATTTCATATTCTCATTATCACTTAAAATCAACTTAACTCATATTTTCCGAAAAAGAATTGAAACTAAATCAGACCTAGTAACAAATACAAGCACACCATAGCCGCCCCACTTCGTAAACAATTGCCTCTTATGATGGGTTCTTATTCCATTTAAGCGCATGCTAAGTTCAAGTTTGTCAAGTTTCGCCGTTTTAGCCCGGAAGCCGGCTACTTAAAATTAAAGCAAACAAGCCATTTGAAGCTACATTTATTATGAGTATTTGGTGAAACCCCGCATGAGCAATAGTAGATCGATTGCTTGAATGACCACCACTGGCATCATACTTTTATCTAACAGGTTTTGAGAAATTTCTTCGAGCATTTTGTTTATGTAAATAAATAAGTGAATAAAAAACAGTCAAAATAAATATGCGCGGAATGTGCATAAGCTTAGAAGCTAAGAATCAAAGCATGCATTCACTTTGCCTTTTCTTTTCTAAGAAGTCGCTTTGTATTTATAGCGAGTGACTTAAAAGCAAATCACAGCTGACCGCTGTATAATTAACTTATAAACAGAAAGCAATAATAATAATTAATAATAATTGCTGAGCTAATTGGTGACGAATTAGATGCATAAAAACTTCATTATACCCGAGGGCGCTAATATGGGATGGTATTATTAGAAAGCGAAGCAAGCAGAATGCTGTTGCACTCCGCAGCGGATTTTTAAATTTTTTTTTGTTTTTTCTTTCCATTTTTATTTTATATTATTTACTTTTTTATTTTTATAAAAAATATTACAAAAAAATATTTAAAAAAAATTTTTTTTATATTAAAGAAATTAATTAATTATATTAATTAAAGCTGTCTTAGATTCGCTAAAACTTTGGGTGTGGCTAAATGAACAAGCAAATTTGTATAAGTAAAATAAACTGGTATAATCAAATGGAACTAGAATAGAAGGAGTATAGATGACGAAGACGAACCACTCGAACTTAACCGTACTTAGCATGTTTTTGTTATAAAACATAATTGCTATTGAATAGTTTAGATCCCTGTACATTGTAATGGATTCTGACTAAGTTCATTATATTAATTGGTACTCGTATAAGATCGAAAGAGTTGTTAATAGTATAGAAGTCACAAAGTGTATTTGTTTTCACCGAACTCGTCGATTATCCGATAATTTCTACGCTTTTGTGCAATAATTTAAAAAATTTAAGAAAGGGGTGTGGTTTTAGATCGCCGGCAATTATCACAATGAATTATTTTTCACTCGAAATGAGATTAAAATATTAAGACTTGAAAATGGATAGAGTGTACAGTGATTGGATTTTCCCAAAGAACCGCTAGAGATGCGGTTAGGCCCCATGATTGGGACTGTCGAGAAACGCGAACTATAACTTTAAGGTGTTATAATAAAGATGTTTGCAGATTATCCCATCACCGACTTGGTTTTGTATTAGTCGCTTCATTTCAAACTCAAAATTCTTTCATTATAGAAATTATAGTCTTCAAATATAAAAAATAGCACTTTTTCGTAAAAATGTAATAACCAATCTTACTTTTTATAATACAATAAACATTGAAGTAATCTCAGCTTAATTCTTTTTTTCAAAATGAGTATATCCATCCTGTTTTCCAAATTTAAGAAGCTCCATCTAAAATTTCACAATTATTTTCGCTGTGTATCGCAAGTGCATTCACTTGAGCCCGTGTATATAGAACAAAGTGCAACTGGCTAAATACATACATATATATACTCATAGCATGAACATACACACATATTACATGCACACTTTTTTTGATTCATATATGCTTGCGTGCAAGCCTTTTGTTGTTCTGTCTTACCCTTACACGCCTTACCCGTCAACTCTTACGCACATGCCAATTAAGTCAAACAAAACCCGACTTTATATTGAACGGTCCCCAGTTTGTTTGTGGCAACCATTTTCTGGGGCAGTATTGGTCCGCGGCAGTCATTTGATTTGTTCATTTAGTGGTTCGGACTAGTTTAGGACACTTACAAAATCACTCCTCCGAATAAGGGAGGGCTTGAGAACAGCTGAGGTGTCGTGTACAAAGTTAAATCGCTTAACGCGTGTGCCTCAAAAAAAGTTGCAATGTTTAATAATAGTCACATGATTGCATTCGACACTTTTACATTTGTTTCGATGTACCCCGCTGTTTTGCGTTCGTCGATGCCGCCTCTGTCGATCGTAAACCAAACTTTTGTTCCACTTAAGTTACTTTGTTCACATATTTACTGGTTGGTGTTGATGTGCTTTTTGGTTCATATGTACAAATGTATATGTACATGTACCATTGTTTATTTTTTGACTCTTCGCTCGTCGCGGCACGTGACTTTGATTTGCTGTGAAGCATAATGGGAAACGAGGTGTTGAGATAATATTGAAGAAAGCGTCATCGAATGTAAATCTTGCTGTGTTGATACAGTACATACGTACCTTTTTGCTTACTTACAGCGTCGAATATTACTGCGAGTCACGCATGCTAAATATTCTTTGATAGACTTTGAAATTAAATGCACAAATAATCACACACACTACTCATAAGTATATTATATATTATCTTTCCTGTAAGCCTAGAGTAACTCTGAGTGGCTATGACAAATGTGAGGCTTAATCCCGCTAGATGTCCCTGAACGCAAATCATTACGAAAATCTAATCTCCAAGTTTTCGCCAGATTTGAATTATCACCAATAACTGACTAAGTGAAATATGTATTGAATGTAACACTAGATAGCGCCAAAGTCGCAAACAAATTCTGAAACCTTAAATTAGAAATGAAGATACTTCGTTGTTTATAGTATAGAAGACTGCCAATTTAAAGTTAAATGCAAATGTTTGTATTAACATACGGTCTTTCAGCAGATTTTCTGGTACAAAGATCTGTATTTACAATTTATTTTAATTGAAAAAGTGACTAGAATGCGAACTGGTGCAAAAATCATTGGTTAATTAAAAATCGATGATTAATATCAGGTTTCATTATACGCACATCCCAATTTATTTAACATAAGATTGCGCCGATTAGCTTGCCGTTCTGTGGACATACGTCATACTATTAAACTGTCAAATTCGTGACACGAAACTAAGACGTAGTAGATACAAATCGATGGTTGTCAAGAAGGAAAGTAACGAGCACGAAAAAAGCGCAACAAAAGAACCTCATCATTCTTGTATCTAATAGATATGCCATATAATACCTCTCAATAATGGAAGCTTATAATCTTTCTTATCTCAGGGGATTGTGTCGAGAGGTTGCAGAGCTTATTCGCTCCAATAATGAACAAGAATTGCAACAGCTGATGCTCAACAATGAATTATACACTTGACTAGTTGTTTCCAACTTGCAAATTAATTCATTTCTTGTTCATTGCTTTTACTACCTTTGTACGCACCTTACAGTATCCAAGCCGTGATTTTCTAGTTCGTTTTTGTTACTTTCATGCACAGTGAAAGTGTAAATATTTTGCTTAATCTGAAGTGCGAAAACTCAAATCACCTTGGTGTTTGATATAAAGAGATCACATTTAAAAAGCAACATTTTATTGCTTGTAGACTTTGTACAGTCTGCAATTTAATTTAGCCAAAATCCGCCAGTTATTGAATATCACAACTGTTTTATTAAATTATTTTTTATATGCAAAGACTTAAATGGATCGCCATTGTGAGATCAACCTACCACTAGAATATGTAAGTGCTGAATTTGAAAACCTTAAGTTTCATTTTACAACCTGAATTTGTATTAAAGTCCCGTTGTTTGATAACCAACAACAAAAGGCGCAAACGAAGAATATGCAGCCTAAGAAGTGGTAAATAAATGTCGAATCAGGTCAAGCCATGAACTCTGAATCATCGTTAACCACTGAATCACTGTACGAGTACATATTGAAAAATCCAGCCGCGAATGTTCTTCCCCTTTCAATGCTCTTAGTATTCTTACCAAAAACAAAAACAAAAACAAAAGCAAAAACAAAAAACACCACAAGCGGCTTTTGAGTCGAAAAGTACTAAAATTACAAGTTTGCGCATCTTTTCAATGCAATTCGAGAAATGTCTTCGGAGAAAGCCACAGCGGTACCTTCCTCAACCTACCACTAATGAGCCTGATTTTTGTTTTTGATTGCGTATTTTATCCAAAAATAAAAGAAAGTTCGTTGCACCAAGATTTGGCGTCTGTCAACAATGGAAATTTCTACCTAAAAGCATTCAAGAAGTGCATTAATACAACGCAGCGGCCGGCAGTTAAGTAAGCCGCAACCATTGTTTCCTTCCTTTTAGGCCATTAATTTTGTGACGAAAATAAATGCAAAACACAATTTCTTCGCTTGTAGTGTTACGGTCAAAATACAGTGCGCGCTAAGAGTGCTGTTCCATCCACATTGTACCAGAAGATATTGCGCAATGTAAACTGCGTATGAGTGTATTTATGTGTGCATCCAGTGGCTCGTACTCGGCTCATTTGGATTATTTTGTACATTAATATGATCAAAAGTCTGCATTTTAATACGCATTTGAATGGTAGTATGAGTATGAGTGTGAGTATAAAATAAGGCCGTGAGTGTAACTAAGAACACGAATGGGAATATGTAAAAGAGAGATTATGAGTATCAACGAATGAGTATGAAAATGAGTATGAGTAAGAGAATGACTATGAATGCGAATATGATTTTTTTGATTTCATTCTTGATATCTTAGTTGTGATGGAAAAAGTTTTCACTAAAACAGAATTTTATCTACATTGAGTGCACATATTCGCAAATTCTCTTGAATAAGAAAATTTTATAATTCTTAAACAAAGTATAACAATTTTAATATTAAAAGAAGCGATATCACCGCTTCTAAGTTGTCATTTAATACATTCGCAAGATAGATAAAAAGACCTTCGGACTCTATGACAACCAATTTACAAAAAAAAAAGAATCCATATGAGCCATCAAAACATACATTATCGCCTTCAATTGGCCTGGCTTTATTTCGCTAGAATTCGATGGGTAAATAAGATTCGGTTACGGACGCTTCAAGAATTCCTTGTTTATGTAAACAGTAATCACAATTACAAATAATAATGAATCGGGTGTGATAATACATTATCGCCTGCAGTATTTGGTTGCAAATTAAAGTTAACATCTTAATCGAAATCCATTAGCGCGACTGGTGCGAAACACCAGGTAACTCTTCCGGCTCTGAAGCGGACGGACCGACAAGGCAAATTTTATTGAACTTGGCATTTCATTTCATTTCATTTCATCAAGGGGTCAAGCTAATGCCGTTAACACTTCAAATATTAAGCAATAATAAACTATAACTTGTGATTTGCTGTGTGTATTCGTGATTCTTTCAATTCAATTTTAGACACTTCTCCTGTGAGTAAACATGTAATGTATTTAAGATAGCATTAAAAGAAACATTATTTTTCAATATGCAAGTTCATTGTAGAAGAGATCTTGAAATATGTATTTTTTGTAGTGTTCATTAACCGCAACAAGTGAATGCTTTAACAGGCGTAGGCACTGTGACTGCCTAGACAATATTAAATTAAAACGATCGCAAAAAAACGATCGAAAATGCTGTGACTAGCATGATTGATTCTCACTTGGTTTGAAAAATATTAAATTATCTCGAACACATTATAATCATATAAAGACAGCAAAAAATAATAAATTATTATTAAATAATTGTGAAATGGGATTGGCCGGCTGTCCACACTGGAACCTGGAACTGAGTCATTCTCAATTACTACAAATTAACCGAAAAGCTGTATTTTACCTTATTACAAATTGAGGTATTTTTAACAGCTTTGAATGAATGCGTGAGCCACGATTGATGTGCCTGCACACACACACACACACACACACACGTATGCACTTGTGTAAGAGTGCACGGTGAGCCTGTCGCCTCAATAAGTATGCCGGTTTTTTTTCTTAATCTCTGACCAGGCGCATCTTATTTTTAAGTTTCGTATTTTTGTCATTTTTAGTATCACAAATTCGTTTACGTAATACAAGCTTGTTATGCATAATTGTCTTTTTTTTGTTTTTGTTGCACCACAATAACAGGCAGCGCCAAGGTACTCCGTGGAAGGAACTCAACAACAACAACTGACAACTTGAATCCGATTAAATGCGTCACAATGCGTTTTTATCGTACTCTGGAATTTTGTTGTTCACTACAATTGTTGTTTACAACTGCACTGCACTGCATTGCACTAGTGGCATTTAGTCGTAGTTTGTGCCGAAGCTAGGGTGCTGGGTGTAGTGTGAGAATGCTTTAAAGGTTATTTTCATAATTAATTCATCAGCTGACCAGAATTCTGATTGACGTGAAGATTGTTGTTATTGTTCGCGCTTTGCACGGTTATTAAAAACACGTTACGGCAATAATTGCGTTTTCTAAATAACTGCTTATTGAAGATATCACGGCACGTGCTGCTATTGTCTACACTTGTCATACAATCACACAGACATATATATATACGCATATGTATCGGGTATGTGTGTATGTACACGTAAGATGTAAGCTTCCTCGCCGCTAATGAGAACGGCGATCTCAACCAATCAGCAACTGGTAATTTTTATCTGACAGGCCCTATGAAACGTCAATTATCAGATTTCTGTCAGAAATATGCCAACCTCAAACTAGTCCGAAATGGCCATATACAAATTATGGATCGAAATGAAAATGCCACAACGAAATTTATTTGTTTATGAAATTTATCACTTCAATTTCAGTTAGGGATTTTTAGCAAAACTGGTAGCTCAATGTAAACTGGTAGCTTTTCCAGACTACTTTCATTTACCACTGCAGGGTATAAACTTGATTCACGTGTCTGCAATACGCTATTATGAAACAATGGCAACCCGATTTTATCGCACATATCAATGATGAACTTCAAGATCGGCCTCCTGAACTGAACAATAAGATATACACGATCGATCAATGTTCATGTGTCCATTATGTCGTACATTTTATTTTGGGTAATCGGTTATACATATGAATAATTATGTATCTACACATAGAATTATATTGGAAAGTGAGAAAAAAGTTAAAAACAACTGGTTAAGGACTCTTTAATTGCGCCTCTTTAAGCGATCATACTCAATTCGAATTTGTGACTAATGTCAACTCACATTAAATATTATTTAATTCTGATTGCTTTATAATATCTATCGACCGCTTGTTAGGACTTCCGGCTGCATATTTGATGGCACTTTAAACTGAATTCTACAAGTCTACAAATGCATACATATGTACATATGTTTGTAAACACATGTAAGTGCCAAATGTCTGCTTCTCGCCCGTTTGCTTGTTCGTTGGCAATTTTTTGGCACGATTATTGACGAAGCATTTAATGAGCTGCGCGTTCTGAAAATCTTTTCACTTAGCAGGTGCGCGCCACAGACGCGCTGCCGTCGTGCACGCGACATTGACCACAAAGGGTTCGGCTGTGCTGCAGCAGTGATCACTGATCGGCTTGCGCGAATCGATCGGCCGATTACAAAACCACCAATTAAAATCGCACTTACAGACAATTGGCAGGACAGACGTGAACTAAATTTGAGTTGTGCTGCTGCTGCTGCTGGCGCCGCTGCTGCTACATGCATTCGGGTTCGCATCTTCGGGATTTCCGCACATTCGACAACTGACACACCCGTCTTAAAACGCTGCAAGATCACACTTTTTAGACGTAACACTCGCCGCAATTGTGGCATTCGCGTACTTGACGTTGAGGCGACGGCATACGCAAACTACTCGCCTTTCTCGCGGAACAAATTCGACTTTCGTGCAAATTCAGTGATTATAAATAATAACCCTTTGAACGTCTATACACCCACACTTGTGGTTTGGCATTGTAGTGTACGTGTGTAATACAACTTAGCTCACAATTAATTTCACGATATAAGTTAAGGATAACTCGTGAGATAAATACCACATAGCGTAGCGTATTGAGACACAAGTGTTTTAGTTCTAATAAGTATCTAATAAAAGTGTTTTTTTGTTTTATTTTATCTACAACAATTGCAGTGTAAACAAATAAGTTTTTATTGTTATACTGAAAGTGCGCAAAATGACTTTAGACAGATTGAGTCCGATCACTCCGAGTGGCCAAGGCAATGACAATTACGGTTCGGAAGTTACCTTAGATATACCGCCGAATGGTTTATACGCGGGCAGCAGGGATTGTATAGTGCAAGATGATGACCCACAAACCGAACGGGGCTGCTGTGAAAAGTCGAGCGATTGGGCCAAACGCACCGCTGCGAATGTGTTTCGCAAAAAAACACTCTACAAACGGTTGCCAATACTACAGTGGCTGCCCAAATACGACCGGGATGATTTCGTTGGTGATTTGGTTGCTGGTATAACGGTCGGTTTAACTGTGATACCTCAGGGCTTGGCTTATGCTGGCATAACAGGCCTAGATTTACAGGTGAGTGCGATGAAATTGTAATAATAAAAAGAATTTAGAATAGTTTTAAATTTTTTCAAACAAAATTTTCATAACTCAGAAATTCGCAATTTTAGTTAAGTATACAGAACTGACCATCATTGCAAATTTTACTCAGTATAAAAGTATCATAAAGGTTTGCCCGCTGGAAGATTTCACTTTCTTTCCTCTCTGAAAAAGTTTTCTTTAGTGAGTTTCACTTTTATGTTCTTTTCCGATTTTTTTTATTTATGAGAGTTCTTCAAAATTTAAGACTTAGTATATAAATACGAAATACTTAGTTCAAAACGTTAAATTAAGTTGAATATTTTCTAAAATATCTAATCCAATAAACCAAAAAAATTCGAATGGATGAGAATGGTATAGATTGATGATGGAATGGAAGAATATAATGTTCTTCCTGTCTTTTTTCTCCCCATACCTTAATAAAAACTTTGCAAAGAAATATTTTTAATAATCAAATTTTCGTTTTACGTCATACTAATAATAATAATAATAATAATATTTCATAATTTCCGTTATAAATATTCCAGCATTTCTCTTATTGACCGAACAGCGTTCAAATCTTCTGTAACGATCCGTCACACCTTATATAGCTCATTAATAAATTTTGCTGAGTCAGTAACTAACTAAAAATAAATGTCTGTATTGGACGAAAGGTAATCGAATTCTGCGAAATATATTTTCCTTCGATCCAGATAATCTCCAACAAGTGTTTTTAGCGCTAAGTGCATTTGCATACATTTATGAGTACATGAATACACTTTTGAATATGTTCTAAGGCGATTATTTAAAATTGGTCACCAAATGAATTTCCTTGCCTTTGTTTACATTGTGTTTTCGCGCTGAACTCACGATAATTTATGCAAATGCGGATTTGTAAATTTCGTTCTCACGGAATCTCCCACACAGTGTAATAACTTAGTATACGTACTTATGTGTTCGTGTGTTGAAGTATTCCATTAGCCTCGATACTGAGTTAATTATTGTTTCATGCTGAAGTGAAATTATTTATAACGAATCATAATATCAAATTTGATTTATTAAACGGTCATTCATAAAATCGCCGTAAAGAATTTCATAAGAGATATTTACAAATGTAGATAAGTAGGTATGCATGTAAAAGAGCTTCGTGTTAGTAATTTGTATGTCGCTTGGCTGCTATCTGCTATCTGTTGCCAGAAAGATTCCAGAACACATTTGTTAATTTGCACTTATCAATTCTGTTGCGATCTAAATAAATGGAAGAGACATGTACTTGAATACTTAAATTTCTCAAGTTTATTTTTCTCCTTGAAGCCTTTGTTTAAGTTGGGGTAGTCAAACATATTCCGAATATTATAAAATATATGATATTTATGTCTGAACACACTTGTTATAAACTGAAAGATGACAAATATTTCACTCTTTAGAATAACGATAATATCCATAAGAGGGTTGGCAAAACAAAACACACATTCAGTTGGACCTGATAAATACAGTTGGTTCTGCTGCAATTGCTATTTTGCCCCTTTCGCAACTTATCGATCCCTCGAAAATTGAGAGAGCTAATTGTATTTCATTGTAAGGAAGCGTGTAGAATCTTGACTTCAATCTTAGATCTAACTTTCAAACTGGGGTATTAGAAACTTTCAAATTCTTTTCATGGAATCCGAAACTAAAAAAATTTAAAAATCTCAAAAGCAGCAACAGATATCAGCAGCAGGTCATAATTATACCACGCTGTAAGTTGACACCAACAATATGCACACAAGGTTCCTTTCATTAAAATTTCGTAGATTGGGGTATTATTTATTAAGATTGTTCTTGTTCTAAAAACAAACTAAAAACAAAAACCTACAAATTTCCACTCTATATAATAATCATATATTTATTTATTAAAAGGACAAATATTTTGTTATTTCTTTTGCATAGTATGGTCTCTATGGCTGCTTCTTCGGCTGCTTCATTTATGTGTTCTTCGGCTCCAGCAAAGATGTGCCAGTCGGTCCTACCGCCATCGCAGCACTGCTCGTCTACCAAACTGCGCGTGGTAGTTTAGAGAAAACCATATTACTAACTTTCCTCACCGGTATAATTGAAGTACTGATGGGTTTGTTACAACTGGGCTTTCTGATAGACTTCGTGTCAGGACCGGTTAGTGCGGGATTCACCAGCGCCGTCGCGCTAATCATTTTCACGTCACAACTCAAGGATATTTTGGTTGTGAACACTTCGGGCGATACCTTCGTCGATATGTGGATCTCAATTGGGAACGATATTCAAAATATCAGTTGGAATGACACAGCATTGGGAGTCGGATGTGTTTTCTTTTTATTGGCGATGCGTGCTATAACTACCATCCAAATTGGACCCAAGGAAGGCAAAAAAGTCTGGCAAAAGGTACTAGAGAAGACTATCTGGCTAATTGGTACATCACGCAATGCGGTGCTGGTGATTTTAGTTACCCTTATGGGTTATGCGTTGCGCAGCTCGGGAATTGATATCTTCAAGATGGTTGGTTTTGTGCCGAAGGGTTTGCCAGAGTTCCAAGTGCCACCATTCTCTGTGACAACCTACACCAACTCTTCAAGCGGCGAAGTTATTGAGACACATGAAAACTTTGCCCAAATGGTGAGCAGTTTGGGCGCAGGTCTGATAGTAGTACCGCTGATTTCCTTATTGGAAAATAGCGCTTTGGTGCAAGCGTTTGGTGAGTACAAAAGAGATATATTGAATAACTTTGAGATTATAAATTTGTTTTATGTTTGTGCTACACAGCTGACGGCAAACCGTGTGATGCCAATCAGGAGCTTATCGCCATTGGTCTGTGCAATATTGGCAATTCCTTCGCTCAAGGGTTCCGTGGCAACGGACCAATTGCTCGTGGTGCAGTTTTGAATGCTAGTGGAGTTCGGACACAACTTTCCAATCTCTACACTGGTATAATTGTTATATTTGCATTGCTGTGGCTCACACCAGCCTTCTATTACATCCCTAAAGCCGCTTTGGCCGCCATAATTTTGGCTGCCGTGATCTTCATGGTGCAATACCGAGTAATCAAGCCAATGTGGAGAAGCAAAAGTACATTAAATATAAGCAAAAACAATGTTTAACAACATTAAAATAATTATTAATATCCTCCTCTCTTCACAGAAACCGATCTCATTCCTGGTGTCAGCGCCTTCATTGCTTGTCTATTGTTGCCGCTGCAAATCGGCATTCTCGTCGGCATCGGCATTAACATCGTCTTCATTTTGTACAGCGCAGCGCGTCCAAAATTGCGTGTCGAAACTGCTTGCGTAAGTTAATTAAAGAAATACTTATTTACTGTTCACAATTCACAAATTCCCCATTTGCTCATTGCTCTCATCTCCCATTTTAGACATCGAATGGCATTAAGTATCTCATGCTCACGCCCGACCGCTGCCTAATTTTCCCATCTGTGGAATTCGTGCGCAATGTGATCAACAAACAAGGGCGCAAGTCAACGTTACCCGTGGTCCTCGATTGCACCTACATTTATGGTGCAGACTTCACAGCTGCGAAGGTTGTCTCAATGCTTATAAGTGACTTCGAGGCGCGGAATCAGAAACTTTACTTCTATAATCTGCAGCGTCGAGTCGCGCAGGTGTTCGAGGGCCTCAACAAGGGGCTGATTGTTATATACGATGCTGAGCATTTGGAAATGGAACTCACTGGTAAAGGAATAGAAGCGAATAAGTGAAAGATATTATTATTATTAGTATTCAGAGTGTATTCTGAAAGGCAGTTACTTAGAAAAAGAATATGTGATATTTGTGTAAAAAAATTGCTTGCAAAGAACGGGGTCTTTAAAAACCATTCATTATTTCTTTAAAATTTATTCAGTGTCATACCTTAAATAACTAATTTGAAAACATTTTGATACATTTGCAAACAATATTTTCTGTTATTTATATGACCTTTTCTTAAATCAAAAAATACATATTATATAACAGATGCCAGTGCACAAGAGACAGTAAGAAAAGGAAAGGAAAATCTACGAAATATACATACAAGTATATATATACGTTTTCCCGCAGATCAACTGTCGGTTAAATCTCACGTTAATTTCCCAAAATCGCTTCCAGAGATATAGGTTAAAGTTGCGAAGAGGTTTTTAAGGCCGAATTGACGAAATAACCGAAACTCTTGCGTACGTGTGATCGTTCATCTCTTTCTTACACATAGGGCTTATGAGTTGCAACATGTGTATGGGTTAGTTTCCATTATAATTCTTTCAATGTATGGGAGTTTCGGTAGTCGTGACTTCCTGGGTTCACACACTATGGCATGGCAATGGCGAAGCGCAGAGGGGCCAATATGACTTTACTCAATTGTTTACGAAATCCATCGGACCAAGATTGAGTTTAGCTAAAATTGTGAATGCTTGTTGTAGTTGTTAGTATCAAATTATGTATATTTTCTTAAAGTCCTGCGGCCGCCTACTTGCCTATGAACATTTATTCACACTGCATATGTACATAGAAACATACTTGCATACACAATAAACATATAATTGTGGCTAAAATGCTTTAAAATCTGATTCATTGATATAAAGACATACAATACATATTCATATATACACTAAATAAGTCATAGTTAATTTGTATAGTTTTATATACAACTGTTAAGTTTGCCGATCGCGCTTATGAAAATGTATTTATTTAAATAATAGACGAATAAATGTATAAATATATAATAAATATGTAATATGTAAAATAAAAATGTCTGCTTATTTTAATTGTTAAAGTTTGAAGATTTGATTTTGTAGAAATTTACCTTGACCTAAATAGAAAATAGTAAACGGGCATGAAAAAGTAGACCGGTACAGCAGTATTATAATAGGTCATGCTCACTACTTTTCCTTCTCTCTCTCTCCCTCTCTCTCTCTCTTCATTTCCTTTACAAATGCGAGAAGTGCAAGAAATTAATTATTCGTTATAAATTTCATGTGACAGATGAAATGATGGATATTTACTGGAATTTTACCTGTCGAAGTCATATTTTAAAGGTGAGCGGTAGAAATAATAGGATAATGATAAAGATGAAATGTTGCTAATGAAAGTATATGGACCTATTTATTATTAACCTACTATATATATATATAGTATATTTTTAACGATAGGTCTCAATTCCTCTAAAATTGAACAGTTTTATTTTGTAAGCAATCGATACACAAAATCAAATACATCTCTCAATGAATTAAATTTTTTTTTTAATTTCGGACTGAAACAAGACATTTCCTACCCTGTATCAGCTAAGCTGTTTGTCTTTTCTGTTTTTTTTTTGACGCTGAGTTAAAAAAAGGTAGTATTGAATTTATGCACATTTGCGAATTTATCAACAAAAGCGAGGAATATAAACACAAAATAAACAAAAAAAAGAAAAACCACCAATAATAAAATTAAAAATAATGAAATAGCTGATGTAAAAATGAAATGCCAAATATTGAATATCTATGTATTTTTATCGATAATTTTTCGACACCATCCCAATACGTTTAGGCAATAAAAATCCTGCGTCGATGCGCAATTGGAAAATTCCCTAAATTCGCGTAATACGTGCTTTGGAAAATGTGTTTTTGTATTTTAATAAACGGCGCTTTTGAAATTGTTTACTGAAAGTATAGTATAGAAATTGTATAGTAGAGACATCTCTATGGTATCGGGAGTATTCTCCGATAGTATCAACAAAGGTAGAGGAAAATATACCCCTTTGAGGGTAAACAGGTGTTTAACCCAAACAAAGCGATTTTTATTGGAGGGTGAATACAAAAGGGCAGTGTCCCTAAATCACATGACTAGATTCGCAGCAATGCCAGTGTCGGGTAAAGACCCACTTCGTTAGGCAAATATATGCATTCGAAATGCTTTTTAAATATATTTACTACTCATGGTTGCAAAAAATGTACAACAATTTCAGACATTATTACCGTTATTTACATAGGTGCAACTGAATGTCTTTTTTAATTTTCGAAATGTTTGCCGTTAACATTTTACGTCACAAATAATTTTAAAATGACTGGCTCACTGTTTTGGGATCGTTGTAATCAAATGACCTTGAATACAAAAAAGAAGGGGATATTGTTGTTCAACACATATTACTTTATTTAATTGCACGAAAGTTGTTGCTTAAATGATACCAGACAATCATTTTAAAAGCTGTATAGGAATGTACAAAAGTATACTTACCAATTGAAATAATATGTATTTCGTAAATCATAATAGTTCATTAAATTTCTATTTCATTTTTGTAAGAACTAATAACTGTTAGGTTAGTTTACTGGCTAAGGTTACTAATATAAATTATACAAAAATAGATCCACTCGATTTTCTAACTAAAGCATTTTATGAAGCGTGTTAAAAGTAACCATAATTGGCTACTGTAATATTATATATCAAGCTCTTAAGTGTACACACAATTAATCATTACACATCTTCTGTTGTACTTCCTTTAGCTCATTTAGTTCTAGTGTTTCTAATGTCTACACTAGAAATAGTTTAGTGAACTAATGTTTCTTTCAATTGGGTTGGCCAATTCTTTTCCAAATTATCCAATATACTTAAATTAAACTCATAATATCATTTTATTCATTTGATATATTTAATATGTTGAAGGAACTGGAATTTTTTCTTTGATTCACTGTTAAAGAGGAAACTACTTATAAGGATTATATATATTTATAGGGAAACTATTTAACAAAATTGTGGGATATATGGTGACCTCCACAATGCGGTCTACTTACTCTTTACTTACCCACTCTTAGTGACTACCCACTTAGGGTCTTCGTTGTTTTCAAAGATTTTAGCATCTCGGGTATAACTTTATATCAAATATAAATGATAGCTTCTTCGATGGAGCAAGTGCTAGAATATCCTGAAAGTATTATACAAGAACATATTTATTTATATTCTCAGGTCGTTACAGTGATTTTAGTTGATTTTGTTTATAAATAAGTTAATTTTATATAATAGTTTTAAAATATGTTGCACAACAATAATAGTTTTGTTCATCTATAACGAATTCATCGCTTTCTGGTTGACTTAAATTTTTATTCAAAATATTTCAGATCTAATATTTCAGATTTAATATTTACCTGAAAATTATTACTATTTCCAACGATCACATCTGGATAAATATATTTCTCTTCAAACTGTATCGCTTATGGTTTTCACGATTGTTTCACGTTCGAAACGTTAACGTTGCGGCTTTTTATTATTACTTAGCTCTTCCTTACTTGTTCAAGTTCATTTGGCATTTTGAAGAAGTATCTCCATAAACGTCGTCCATAATAGTATTTCCTACGAATCGACTCGGTTATTAGAAATAAATCAAGTGTTAAGCGCTTGTGAGTTTTATGGTTGAGTAAATATGCATTTAAATAATGTATACCGCTTCTATTATATATAGATATACATATGTACATACTTATAGCCA
This sequence comes from Bactrocera minax, assembly GCA_021498325.1. NCBI lineage: Eukaryota > Metazoa > Arthropoda > Insecta > Diptera > Tephritidae > Bactrocera > Bactrocera minax. Next base: position 2,657,865 of record JAKEEE010000012.1, on the reverse strand, counting down.
CATAAGTGTACATGTGAGTAAGGCTCACGACTAGACAGCACGTGAGCTCGTCACAGTCTAAACTTAAAGAAAATGCTGGAGGGGGTCTGAGCAGATCAATTATTCCACACGCCTCTGAAACGCGAATGGTAAGACAAAAGTGTGAAGTGATCAACAAAAAGCAGTGAATGCATAAATTTAGCAAAAATATCTCGTTTCGTCGCTGCTTGGACGTCTAATATTGTCACAGCGTCAAAACACCAGCCATCGCGGTATTTAAAAGCTAAACGGAAGCTACACTCTCATCATCACATTCACAACAACGACTTCCCCAAAAATGTCACAAACAACAGCAACATAGCCGGCATGCACTTATCGCATGTTGTTGCTCGTTTATCTCGCTCACGACAGCGAGCGACATTAATTACCCACTCGAGTTTACGTCCAAACGAATATGGCTGCAAGCGCAGAAGTGTGGAGATTATAAATGGAAGAGTTTATTTTCTTTACCGCTTCATGAAGTTGATTTCCATCATTTTCAGTTTGAAACTCTTTCTATGAATTTTTCCATAGTTTCCATAAGTTTAAAGGACAACTTAACATTTACCAAGACCTTCATCATCTAGAACTGTTTCCTTATGATCTTACTTTTGTCTTTGAGTAATATACCAGATGTTATTAAAGCTCAGTAATTCCAATGTGTCTCGCACTATTGTTTTAAAAAATTTATTTCAGAATTGAACGGTATATTGGAATCTAATCTACAAAAAGTGTAAGCGCTGTCTCACGTTGTTTGGCGTCATTTGCAGTTTTGTGAGTAGTGTGGTCATTGAAACCGTGCGCACTTGTTAAATATGCAAATGCATACACATATAAACCGATATGAAAATATTAAAATTCCATGAATATACATTTTTTCTTATTGAATATTAATGAGAATATTCATGTTGTTAAGATTATTTATGGCAAACTTTAAGCGGAACTTCATTGACATCAATGAGAACTGATATGAACATCGTTATAGAGCAAACATTTTCGCTTTTTATTAATGAAATTCAGCATAAGTATTAATATACTCTAATAATGCTTTAGAATATTTGGACAACCTACCACCTATTGGAAATTATTCAAAATGGTAAATGAAAGAATAATATATAATATATACATTTTGTAATGTTTTCAAGGTTTAGGGATAACAACTTTAACTAATTATAAAAAAGTTAATAAATATAATAAATGTCTATGTTTTTTTAGGTTTTTTATATTTCTTATAGTTTGCCGAAACTGATGTAAGTAAGCAAATGCATACGCGTCAGTTTGCATTTCTCTCTAACGGATAGTAATTTAGAACTGATTAGCTATATAATCCATACTGCTCCCTCTCATGCCTTTTACTGAGATAATAATTATTTCTTTTTCACACCCTTAAACACTGACTATCCTTTTATTGTTCATTTGACCGTCAGTGGTAACAGTACTAAGTATTTTAGTTATTTCATTCTTGCATATGTAAAGTTATAGTTAGTATTATAAATCGCAGGTGTCTCTTTTTAACAATCTCAATGACGGTTAATTGAACCGTAAACTGAACGTCAAGATTGATATAACAAATGTGGGTGTATTGGTGATCCCATCAACAGTTTCTTGCATGGTTAAGACTTAATCAATACAACAAACAAGAAACCAGTTGAAAATATTTGCGGTTTGTTTAGCATTATCATTGAAAACGGCGCAAATTATTTGATCCGCAAGAAAGTTCCAGGAGACACCTCAATATTAGTTAAAACATTATCATGTGGCAAAACTCACGTTTACACACACCCACACATACACTCGCCCGATCGCTTGTATACATAGCACCATTGCTTCTGATACTACAGCATTCGAGTATGTGACGGCGGCACGTACAGGTTGAAACATCGCAAACCTCGCTAAGTCCCAGTTTTAAAATATTTCCGTCTCGAGTAAGCTTCAACTGAGTTCCGATGCTTACACGGGTGTTGGAGTGCACGGCGTAATTGCGGAATAATATTTTCATTTAACGACTATTTAGTCATAAAAAAATGTAAAGTGATTATTGGACGCGCATGAAAATATTCGATTTCGCCAGTAAGCGTTTTCTTAATAAAACGAAACCGCTAAGGCATTTCCGAGAAAAAAATAAAAAAGTCATCAATTAAAATTAGACACAGCTAATTAAAATGTGTACAGTTAAGTCAAACGTGAAGACATCCACCCTAGAAGGTTGTGATAACTATGGTTCGGAAATCTTAGACATACCGGCGGGCGGCCTCTACACAGGGTCTTCGGATTGTATTGTCGACGAACCGGATGCACAAAATCAACGAGACTGCTGCTCGGCCACCGGAGATTGGCTGAAAGACACTGCTTCGAATGTGTTTCGCAAAAAGACACTGTACAGGCGGCTACCTATTTTAGAGTGGTTACCGAAATATAATCGAAATGATGTTGTGGGTGATTTGGTGGCCGGTATAACCGTCGGTTTAACTGTGATACCTCAAGGCCTTGCATTTGCAGGCATAACGGGCTTAGAATTGCAAGTGAGTGAACATGGATTCAAATTCGAAAGTAAATATCTGTATTAGATAATTAGAAAAAACTTGTATAACTACGCAAATGAGTATTTGAAATGGCTGTGAATAATTATGGGTGCTAAATTTTTTTTTTAAAAGGCTATCAAAATCATTCAAGAAATTGTTCGAAAATTCATACTAAAACATAAATATATTAGTGAGGCGTAGTTCAGTGTAAGTTTCTAAATTCAATACTTAAATAGTTTTGGTGTATTATTTTATTCTACAACTTGTTTACTTATTAAACGTCAATAAAGTTTTCGTCGCACATTTCCCAATGTCTTACGAAGCAAAGGTTGAAGCTTGGCCTCCTTTGATATAGCGGTATACTTCAACATCGAAAATTTTTGCTACTTTTCGGTTATAAATTACTCAAAGCTTTCATCGAAGACCACTTAAGCGCGTCTGCTTGTGTCTATGGTTATAATCCGCCATCCCTCTTAAGCCATAAGCCATTTTTTTAAACCAGCTATTCATGTGAATTTCATTAGCAGTTTGCATTAAAGGAGAGACACAAATCCGTTTTTGGTTGCTTTGAGAAATTATGTCATTTATATGCGGATCTTGTCTGACTTTGTCGCAACAGATTTTATAGTACTTTTTCCAAAATTTCTATAGTAGTTTCGTCGTTGTTTACGGAACTGCTATTGCCTCTCATAAATAAGTAAGAATTACGCAAATAGAAAAACGTGTTTGAGTTTATCTAATTATATACGAATAAAATAATAAAAATATAAAATCCATATCGCTTCCATATTTATGCATTCTTTCTATCTTTCAATATTGATGTCTTAAACCAGTACCCTATTCATATTGAAATCACTTCTCTTACAGTATGGCCTGTACAGCTGCTTCATGGGTTGCTTTATCTATGTGCTTTTTGGCACAAGTAAAGACGTACCGGTGGGACCCACGGCCATTGCTGCTCTGCTCACATTCCAAATTGCGCGTGGTGATTTGATGAAGACAATACTACTAACATTCCTAACGGGTATAATTGAGGTGCTCATGGGCTTACTGAAGTTGGGTTTCCTCATAGACTTCGTATCCGGGCCAGTTAGTGCGGGCTTCACCAGTGCCGCATCGTTGATCATATTTACCTCGCAGCTGAAAGATTTGCTCGTCGTGAACACAGCCGGCGACACCTTGGTAGACATGTGGGCTTCTATTGTCAACGACTTTCATAACATTAGTTGGAACGATGCTGCACTGGGAGTGAGCTCTGTTTTCCTGCTGCTCTCCATGCGTGCCATGACTTTTGTCGATATCGGTCCCAAAGAGGGCAAGAAAAGCTGGCAGCGTATACTACAGAAGACCATCTGGTTGATTGGCACCTCACGTAATGCCGTGCTTGTGGTACTGGTCGGTTTGCTGGGCTATCAATTACTGCAATCCGGTATTGACATCTTCCGCATGGTGGGTTACGTGCCAGATGGTTTGCCTGAGTTTAAGGTACCAGAATTCTCGGTGACCACTTACACCAACGCAACGAGTGGTGAGGTTGTTGAAACGCATGAGAGTTTCTTCGATATGGTTTGCAGTTTAGGCGCTGGTTTGATCGTAATACCGCTGGTTTCGCTGCTGGAAACAACAGCTCTCATACAAGCGTTTGGTAAGTTAAATGTAACTCTTCAAACTTAATAGTTGGATATAAATAATTTCTACTTGTATCCACAGCTGATGGCAAGCCATGTGACGCCAATCAAGAACTCATTGCCATTGGTCTTTGTAATGTGGGCACATCTTTTGCCCAGGGTTTTCGTGGTAATGGTCCTTTGGCGCGTGGCGCTGTCTTGAATGCCAGTGGCGTTAGAACCCAGATGTCCAATCTCTATATAGGCATTATTGTTATATTCGCTCTACTCTATTTCACTCCTGCCTTCTACTGCGTGCCGAAAGCAGCTCTGGCGGCCATCATTGTCTCGGCGACAATTTTCATGTTGCAATATCGTGTAGTGAAGCCCATGTGGCACAGCAAAAGTAAGTGCATTTATTAATAGACCCTCTCTTCAATATTTATTATGAATGATGGTTAAAAAGATTCACTTTCACGCATATTGCTCAATATTCTTCCGCCTTTCAGGAACCGATCTCGTTCCCGGGCTGGGTGCATTCGTTGCCTGCATTGTATTACCTGTACAGATCGGCATTTTGGTCGGCATGGCTATTAACATCGCATTCATTTTGTACAGCGCAGCGCGTCCCAAACTACGAATTGAAACTTTAGCAGTGAGTTCATTTAATCCATAGAAAATAAGGATATTTAAATTTAATTCTCCACACTCAAAAGGCATCGAATGGCATTAAGTATCTGATGCTCACCCCCGATCGCTGCCTCATCTTCCCATCGGTGGAGTTCGTACGCAATGTGATTAACAAGCACAGCCGCAAGTCGACTCTGCCCGTGGTCATCGACTGCACCTACATCTATGGTGCGGACTTCACAGCCGCCAAGATTGTCTCAATGCTAATCAAAGACTTCGAGACTCGCAATCAGAAGCTCTACTTCTACAATCTGCAAGCACGTGTATGGCAAGTTTTCGAGGGTCTCAACAAGGGACTGATTGTTATCTACGATGTTGAGCATTTGGAAATGGTGCTCGCAGGCAAAGAATTGGATGCGAAGTCATGAGTTATGGGTACTTAAATGGCAAATCGAGTGAAAATACAGATGTCAAGCAAATGGAATATGGATATAAACCGACGGAAGCATCATGGAAAGAGGGAACGGCACTCGGATGCTGGTACGAGTACTTAATACATATATGATATTAAAATGTTTGCTCGCATTATTTTCGATTATTTCTCTAATTAGAACATTATATTCACAAAATGCTGAATCCTGTGTATGATAAACGTAGTATTATTTTTCTATAAAAATTGCCGAAGAAATGCAATATGCAAAACATTCATAAATATGTACAATAAACATACATGTACATATATATAATCTCATTTAATGTAGTCCATATTATAATTTACCCTGTAGAAATTAGCTGACTGAATGAAAGTGTCACGAATTCACAGCGTATATTATTCTTTTTATTTATAAATATGGTTTCTACACGCACATATTATTATAATTAATCTTAACGCGGAAAAAATGCCAATTAGAACATATTTATATATACATATACTACCTTTTAGGTAATTGAATCTCGATACTATTACATAAGTAAAATTAAACGATCTTAATCCAAACATTTGATTAGTAAATTGAAATATATGTACACATACTAAATATATATGAAAATTTGAAACATCTTTCTTTCTACCGGGAACAATGTAGTGAAAAGTATCGTAATTCTTCTCCTTCTTCTCCTCATGCGAAAAATAAATTTTTGTTTGTTATTATTTGAGCACTTAGTTACGATCGCGTTCAGAGTAGGTGCCAAGCGAAGGTCATTTCTGCGAATGCGACCATCAAGCTGCGACAGTTAATCACTGACTCGTGTGTTTGCGCTTTTCATCGCTCAAAGCACTGCTTAATAAATCTTGATAACTCTTAGTTTAAATATATTCTTTTTTCAATGAGAGATGAATATGTGAAATTGATGTTAATAAATTGCAATTTATTTGAGGAGGGACTTAATTTGGGTGCGCTTACGTCGTCATGAGCTTGCCATAATACAAGGTAACCTACTGAAAAAAAGGTATTTTTCGTTTATATAATAATATAATAATGTCATTATAAGACTTCGTTTACCAGTTGAGGGCACCGTCATCTTGAACGATTCATCTTGAATTGTTACTATTGAATTGATGAACAAATCAAAGATTAAAATTAATTAGTGATTAGGGAACCCATTTTCTGAGTTCGTGCTTAAAATTGGTGCACGAGGGGCACATGGGGCGTATGAGTAATCTTTAAAATTTCATACATAAACAGGTAAATGAATCAACTTTTTTTTTCGAGGAATATATAATATGAGATCATACTTAATTGGTAACTATGTTTTTCATTAATTATAATTTTTATTTTTAAGCTATTTGAGGAACAAATAGCGAAAAACAGGTGTAGCTGTGAATCTTAAGGGCACGCCTAATATGACGGCCTAAAAAAGAAGCTTTTTATGCTTTTTTTTTAAAGAAAGCCGCTGTATGAAATGTTTTAATTTTGGAGGATATATTTATACGTAATTAATGAATATATACCAAGAATTTCGAAAAATAAAGATTATCTTTTAGTGAGTTATTCCTTATTTCCCAAGTTACCACAAAAAAAAATTCACCATTGCTGCATTGATTGCGGCGTTTACGGAGACTGAAAACAAAAAAATAAAATAAAATAAAATAAAGAAGAAACTAAATTAAAAATGTTATTAATATCTAAGGTATTGCCCATGCAATGACCACGATCAGAACAAATTTTTAATTTAGCAAAATGGCAGACTTTGAAAAAAAGTCGAATTTGATTCAGAAATGAGATGATTTTTGATCTGCTAAAATCACATTTTTCATACTGAGAAACATAGAAAAAATAAGCAGAAAAAAAACGAAGCTATAGGATTTGAGGAAAACGCATTTAAAGATAATCTGATTGATCTTTGTAATACCTGAGCAGCTACAATTTCGAAGGCTGTAACTCAAAAAGTGTCAACCATATTGATTTAAAATTTTAATATGTTATTTTTAAAGTTATCGACTATGGATATATTAAAAAACAAAACTTTTCAATATCTCTTAACAATCACTTAAGAACCTCAACAATATTTAGTATTGATAATAATCGTTCCTGACCGAACATCATGATTAGTATGATCAAACATTTCCAAAGGAGCCAAAGAGTAAGCTTCCAGATAAGAAACTCATTACTTGTACAGCTGGTTTGAGAATTTTTTCAGTGTATAGAGCTTTCCTCAGAAGAGTTGCCGCTTTGCGATCAGATTATAAAACATAATCTACTTTTAGACGCAACAGGAATGAACTACACACACATAAACTCTCACATTTTGTATCAATTGCTCATTATATTTCCGACCACAAATTATTATCTCACTGAGCGATAAATCGATGGTCAAATATTACATTACATATGGTCGATACCCGTTTTATTTTGCAGGTGATCTTAGCATGTCAAAAACAAATAAAAAATCAATGCGGCAAAAATCAATCAATGTGGTAACTGTTTATATTGAAACAGCGCTGGAATCAAAGCCAAACCATCGACGTAAGCGACGGAAACCCTTGATGATATTCTCTTCCCTTTAATCCTATGATTCGAAATGAACATGCGTTTTTTAAATATGAAATTTCAATTCTTATATATTTCTTATAACAATTACTATATTTGATAAAATTTAATTAATTAATAAAAATTGCAGTCGGGTTGCAATTTATTATATCTCCAATAACGAAGGTTATCATTTCACCTCCTGTGCAAAGAAGGAATTTGCTCTGCTTTTAATATAAATTATTTGGAAATACTCTGAAAATAGCCTTTGCTACCTAAACTACCAATATTTATTTATTGATAGAACCGCTCCTGTTGCTCCAAATAATTACAAAGAGCATTCTATATATATATTTTTTCCTAGTAGTAGAAAGTAAAGTTACACTCATGTGAAATCTTTCATCAATCCTCCACTTAATTACATCTCACCGAGTCAACATTCGCTCTAATCTAACTTAAAAAATTCTCAAAAAAAAGAAACAGAGGCTCTCATATTTAAAATAAAATTGATTTCAATCTTAATATGTTTATGTATATACATATATGTATAATATGAATTGAATAATAATATAATATAATATGAATTGGATTGAATTAGGAACAGCTTCGACCTGAAATGAACTTTTTATAAAATGCGTATTTACAAATGGTTATGAATTCGCATCCGCGCGGTCATAAATACTCAAGAAATATAGTATTTATAACTTCGTTACATTCTCAGAATACTCAACACACGCTACATCGATAGTAAGTGTTGAATTTAATGTCGCGTTGCTACTTCTAATACCAGCCTCTACGTAATTTTCTAGAGAAGGTTTCGGTGTCGTCCCATTTTGATTCTCTCTCAGCGCCTGAGTCAGTGCGTCAGTGTTGTAGCACAATGTTAAGCTAATATTCAATCCATCAAAGATCTGCACAACATTTGGTTTTAAATTATAGAAGATAATTTTTTGGCTGCGCTGTTTGAAATCCTCGATCAGGGAAGAGATCACCTTGGCGGCAGTGTAGTCAGCGCCATAGATGTAAGTGCAGTCGATGACCACGGGCAGTGTGGTTTTGTTGCCAAACTTCAACACGAGGTTACGTACAAACTCAACGGAAGGAAAAATGAGACAACGATCCGGAGTAAGTTTCAGAAATTTTAAGCCGTCCTGTGTCTGAGGACAAACAAGCAGTTAAAAATGCAATTTTAAGTTAGCAAGTCATTGATTAATGTCTTAATATTACCTCCAGAGTATCTAACCGAACCTTCGGACGCGCAGAGTGATATAAAATAAACAGAAGGTTTACGCCTATTGCTGTGAGGATACCCAGTTCCAACGGCATAACCAAACAAGCAATGAAGGCCACAAAGTAAGGTATCAAATCGGTGCCTGTAAGTAAAAGCGCCAACACATTGCAAGAAGTGAAAGAAATACTTTTTCGTTAAAAACGACTTACGTTTACTGCGCCACATTGGCAGAATCACTTGGTACTGCACTTGGAAGATCACGGCCGATATAATAATGGACGCCAATGCAGCTTTCGGAATGTAGTAAAAGAACTCAGTTAGATAGAGCAGAGCGAAGACCACAATGGCACCGATGTACATATTGCCCAAAGGGGTGCGTACGCCACTGGCATTATTGACAGCGGAACGTGCGAGACCGCCATTGGCCCGATAGCCCTGGAAAAATGAATTGGCCACATTCGCCACACCCATAGCGATCAACTCTTGAGCTGTGTCTATAGGTTTTCCTTTCGCTGCAAAATCATAACAAAATTATTACACGTACAAACAAATAAAACGGAATTGTACTCATCCTCACCGAAAGCCTTACAAGCGGCGATGTTCTCTAGCAAAGCAACTAGTGGTACAATGATCAGACCATAACCCATATTATTTACCATCTCCATGAAAGACTCCGCTTCGACTGCTGGCTCCCCTGTGGTTTCATTGCCCGGTGTTCCCTCAATGGAGAAAGGTGGTGGTCCAAATTCAGGCAACCCGCACGGTATGTAGCCCGTCAACCGGAAATAATTCATACCCCGCTCTTGCATATACATGCTTGCTGCAGCACATATAATCACCAGCGCTGCGTTTCGTGATACGCTCAAGAACCACATCAACTTGATCGCTAAAACATGATACCATTTGCGATTATTTTCTGGACCCACCTTAAAGTTGCCTAAGGAGCGCATAAGCATCAAGATGACAACACAACTACAACCGAGAATCGTATCTGCTATACGTATATTCCCAATGTCACTGATCATGCTGATCCAGCGCTCCAGAAACGTGGTGCCTTTGGCATTTTTGACACCAATAATATTTTTTATTTGCGATGTGGTTATGATTAGTGCGACGGCACTTGTGAAACCCGCACTTACCGGCCCCGATACAAATTCTATTATGAAACTTAACCGAAAGAGCGCCATGAGTATTTCGATAATGCCGGTGAGGAACGTGAGCAAGACCGCGCGTTGCCACACTCCTTTGGCGAACTGGAAGACCATAAGCGATGCTATAGCTGTCGAACCAACTGTGCTATCCTTGCATGTACCGAATATGACGTAAGCAAAGCATCCCATGAAGGCGCCATAAAGACCATACTGCAAATAAAAAAACGGTAAATTTTATTAAAAATATTCTGTGATATTTGTTTTTGTAGTGTATGAATCTCCAAATTGCTAAAATCGTGCAAATTCACAATTATATTGCAAATGAAACATCATGTGATTTTATATCATTACATCATCTCATCACATCATATCATCACATACGAGTACTGAAATTTAAGTTAAAAAAATATCGCGTTGTTGAAGTATAGATAAGCTGAATTTTTTCCGAGGAATATGGTGACAAAGGGTCCTACTTACTCAATATCCCTTATTTTATTACATGAGCTGTCATTGTGGTTCAAATTGTGACATTTAACCTAACTTTTAACTTGATATATTTTCAGTGTGGTCATTTCTACGTCCAAAAGAAATATAATAATTCATCACGGGTTCTTTATGTATCCTAAAGCACCATTGTAATTCATTCATAAAATATTATAGGAGTTTCATATTTTGCGCTATCTAAACAATATCTTTCCGATGTAATTATTTCTCAACGGTAGGTTTATCTTCCGCCTGCGTAACTGGATTGGAACCGAATTTTTATGTGGTCAAGGACTTCAACTTGGCAGCGTTGAAAGAACAACAAAACAACAACGATCTAATTTCTATACAATATTTTATGCAATTTTTTAGATAAATATATATTTATTGTTTCATATACCTTTAGAGTCCAAGTACACTGAGATTTCTATTTAACTTCGTATCAGATCTCACCAACTTATTCTCAAAGTATTTTTACACAACGTTTAATCGTGTTTCATGGGAACTCATTTATAGAACGCCAAAACACGTTGAAGAATAAAACAATAGTTGCCTTAAATTTAGTAAGTCACAAGATACTATTGCACCATACTAAGTCTTAATATTACCTAGAAACCTACCTGTGTTGGCAGGCCCGCAACGCCCGAGTAGGCTAAACCCTGCGGTATAACCGTTAAGCCGACAGTTATACCCGCAATTAAATCGCCGATCGCATCGTCGCGATTGTAATGTGGCAACCACTTCAGGATCGGTAGCCTATTGTAAAGTGTCTTCTTGCGAAAGACATTCTTTAACCCAGCTGCGCAGGAATCACCAAAGTTCCGCTTCTTCTCTGCTGTTTGATGGTCTGTGACAAGTATAAATTCGGTGGAGCCATTAAATTGTGTCTCGAGGGGTTGGTCAATTCGAGAGCGTGTTTTGAATTCTTCTGTTGTTTCTACAATTGACATTGCGTTCACTTGTTTATTTCCTGCGATCGTTTTATTTTTTGTTTTGTTTCTATTTTTCTATTTTCGTGAAATTATTTTCGCTCTATTTACATCTCTTTTCAAATTTAATCGCAAACGTCCGCACGCGCCGACTGGCATAAAGAGAGTAAATTGTGAAGTGAGAAATTGTCGTTCCAAACCTTTGACGCCTATACTTGGCAGAGCTTGCTGAATAAACGCATGGCAATCTTTGCATTGTGCTCCTATTTAAACTAAGTAAGAGCGGTTTCTTCACCAATAAATCCCTAGTTTTCCTTCCATGTTTGCGTGTGTTTACTTAAGAAAAATTGCTAAGGTAATCAGTATTCTTTGAATGAGCGGGCAATAATTTTTGTCATTTATTAGCGCCTCGGATAATTATCCTAATTTCTAACAATTCAACAATAAATCTATTTAAAAATAACATTTATGAAAAATGTACCGAAAGCAATGGAGGAAGGGAGAGAGAGAGAGTTGCTTTGATGAAGCTACAATTTCGAGGAAAATTTTTGATTGAGAGATTCTGTATTAAGGTCATCTAAGTCATCTAAGGAAGTTGAATAAGTAATTTGACTTCGAGTTCGGAAATTTCTCAAAAATGCATAAGGTATTTTTGTACTAAAAAAGAAAAAGTTATTAAGTTTTGCTAGGTAATTAAACCTAGCCAAACCAAAAGTTAAACTTAAAACATTTCTATAAAAATATGTCTTATATAAAAATATCTGAAAATGAGGAACATGTGGCATGAGTAACAAATAACGGGCCAACAATGCAATTAGAAATATCTTTCTATTTAATTCACGGAAAGCTTTCGTGGTTTTTATTAATATAGTTAAGAATGGTATATATTTCCTTCTCTTATCTAATAAGATGGTCATAAAATTACAAACGGTTTTCAATAAATTGTAGAACCAAATTGTGAACCAGTAAATTAGTAGTAATAATTAGACTTTCCCCCTTCGTAAATCATCAATTACGAATTCCTCAGCAGAGATTGATAGGTAAATTTTGACTTGACGTTTTATAAATAAATACAACAAAGCCAACGCAGACTGTTTATATTAAATATTTTCACTTATGAATAGTCACTTTTAACAATGGATCTGTTGATATACATCTATACTGAACACCCTGAAGCTGTGAACATGCGCTTCTAGTCTTACACACTTACACACACCAGCATATATCAATATCGCAGTAATGGAAATAAAATTTTTTTGTTAATATGCTTTATAGCAATTATATATGATTCGGCCAATATTAGGTTTAAGTAAATAGAAAGAAGACACTTGCTAAAAAGAAGCCACACATTGAACATGCGCAAATATGCAACAGTCTGAATGTAAAGGTGTACAACGGTGATCTAGCGATATATGGAGATACAATTCGCTTATAAAAAGCAGCGAAGTCCATTTCGCTTTCTTCATCGAGGGGGGAGCCACCCACCAAATGCAATCAACTACATTGCGCAAAAAAATGCCTTTTATTTGCTAGTTTTTTTCTATAATGAATAGTTTTTATAATGAAAAATTGAAATCACTGCATATTTTAAGGCGTAATAATAAGTAACTTTACATTACAGAAAAGAAGAGAAAATTAGAAAATTTTCCATCTGTATTCGATGAAATAGCAACTGCTGCACGAGTGCCAAGTCTGCAGTAAAATAACAGACTAGTCATGAAACATAATATTTTCCAACTATACTTTTTGGATTGATGATTAAGTAGTAGGAAAAATGCCAAATTGGTATTAGTTGACTTTGACGATTTGATAAATTTAAATATATAAACTCATTACAATTTATTTATACACTTTTTGATTTCTTTGTCTTGCTTTGTCCGATATCCAAAAACTAGTTAACTAAAACATTTCATTGCCAATAATATTTCTACTACCACAGCACAGTGTAATTATTAACGACATTATAACAAAATTTTGTCGCGTACAGATCTGCGTAATAAGATATTTCGTAATTTAGTCACATCCAACTTGGTTTTAGTTTAAGAATAGAAATTTTTTGAAATGAGGATTTTGAACCTTATTTTACAAATTCTTTCTTAATTCATTTTTCGCAACATAGACCATAGAACATTAAGGAATTAACAAAAGAAGAAACAAATTTTTCGACACGATCACCGATATGCGATCACGTGTTCTGACTGCGAAATTAATAAAGCTTTATTTAAATATTATACGAAAAGGGAGTGATTAGCGAGTGAAAAAATTGTAATTTACTTGAGAAATAAAAGAAAATAAAACAATACCTATTTATTCAAATATATAACTTTAATGGTTTCTGTTTAGAACAAAAAAGGAACATAATTTACAACAAAACTAGCATCTATGTGTATGAAGATTATCAGTACTCGTCATTCACGAAGCTTCGGCAGTAAGCGCTGAGTTCAATGTCTCACTACTACTTTTTATAGCAGCCTCCACATCATTCTCTAGAGTAGGTTTCGGTGTTGAGCCATTTTGATTCTCTCTCAGCGCCTGAGTCAGTGCGTCAGTGTTGTAGCACAATGTTAAGCTAATATTCAATCCATCAAAGATTTGCACAACATTTGGTTTTAAATTATAAAAGATAATTTTTTGGTTGCGCTGTTTGAAATCCCCGATCAGGGAAGAGATCACCTTGGCGGCAGTGTAGTCAGCGCCATAGATGTAAGTGCAGTCGATGACCACGGGTAAAGTGGTTTTGTTGCCAAACTTCAACACGAGGTTACGTACAAACTCAACGGAAGGAAAAATGAGACAACGATCTGGTGTTAGCTGTAGAAATTTGATGCCATCCTGAGTCTGAAGCGGCAAATGAGTCCATTAAATAATCACAGTAAACACATCTCCGATAATTGTCTCTTATAATGAGTTCATACCTCTAATGTCTCCAATCGCACTTTGGGTCGTGCTGAGTGATACAAAATAAACAGAAGATTCACACCGATTGCAACAAGGATGCCGATCTCCAACGGTAAAACCAAACACGCAACGAAAGCAACAAAACAGGGAATCAAATCCGTACCTGCAAATGGAAGTCATCAAATTACTCAATTACAGTTTGATTCACATATTTAATTGGCCTTACTAGGGTTAATCTCCTCAGTTTCTCAAATATAAATCAATGTAATATTTAATGATCACAGTGAAACTTACGTTTACTGCGCCACATTGGCAGTACCACGTGATATTGCAGTTGGAAGATCACCGCCGATATAATAATAGCAGCTAGAACAGCTTGTGGAATGTAGTAAAAGAATTCCGTTAAAAAGAGCAAAGCGAATATCACAATCAAGCCGATGTAAAAGTTTCCTAGTGGAGTGCGTACGCCACTGGCATTATTGACTGCAGAACGTGCGAGACCGCCGTTGGCGCGATAGCCCTGGAACAATGAATTCGCCACATTTGCGATGCCTATGGTGAGCACCTCCTGGGTTGTGTCAATAGGCTGTCCTTTAGCTGTAAAAATAATGATCAATTACATTATATAAATATGAATAAATTTATTAAATTCCTTTGCATATATGAAGACAGTATTTATAAACTAACCAAAAGCTTTACAAACGGCGATATTCTCCAATAAAGCGACGAGTGGCACAATGATCAAACCAAATCCCAATTCACCCACCATATCCATGAAATCTTTAGCTTCTACAGCCGGCGCACCTGAAGTAGAATTTGCTGGTGTTCCCTCAATAGAGAAGGGCGGTAGACCGAACTCGGGTAGTCCTGCTGGTATGAAACCCGTGAGTCGGAAATAATTCGTACCCTCCTTTTCCAGATACATGCACACTGCGGCACAAACGATCACCAGTATTGCATTGCGCGAAACCCCCAAGAACCATAGCATTTTGGTTGCGAAAACATGATGCCATTTGCGATCGCTTTTTGGACCCACTTTAATACGTCCCACGTAGCGCATTATAATCAAAATGGCAACACAGCAGCAACCGAGAATAGTGTCGGCAACGCGTATGCTATTAATGTCTTTGATCATGCTTATCCAACGCTCCAAAAATGTGTTACCTGACGCATTCTTAACACCGAGTATGTTTTTGATTTGCGATGTGGATATGATCAGCGCGACGGCGCTTGTGAAACCCGCACTCACTGGACCCGATACGAATTCAATTATGAAAGTCAACCGAAAGAGCGCCATGAGTATCTCGATGATACCGGTGAGGAACGTGAGTAATAAAGCGAGTTGCCATACTCCTTTGGCGAACTGGAAGACCATAAGCGATGCGATGGCCGTCGAACCGATCGTGCTGTCCTTACAAGTACCGAATAGAACGTATACGAAACATCCCATAAAGGCGCCATAAAGACCGAACTGGTGGAAGGAAAATTTTTTATATTATAATTTATATTACTATGTATTATTATAATATTTGATATATTTCATATTATATAGTCAAACTTAACAAATATTTGAGTATAAGTTCTTTTGATATTTCATCACTTCAAGCTTAATCGCATGATGTTGTGTCACATGATGTCATATCATATTTATTGTTCAGCAGTTAAGCAAACGTTAACATCCACTTGCTTGATCATACTTGCTATCCACTAAACAATTTTATGATGGTCTGTCCAACTATAAATTTGTCCTAGAGCCCAACACCCTGGAAGATCCCTTAACAAGTTAATCAAATATATTTTTTTATTATATTAATAACATCTTTCATAAATATCCCTGGCATAGTGTGGTACTTTTCACAGCTCACATTCCTGGATAACTAATATATCAATAAAAAAAAGTCATAGAAAAACCATAACATATCTGAAGGGTTTTGAAATGTAGATGCAGGCATTCGAGTATATCGACCTGGCTTTTATTTGGCTCAAAGTCTAACGGCTATCAGCCATCGAAATCTTATTTTACAAGCTGGAATTGCCACACTGACAGAACGGTTGCAATACTTCAACAATGTTAGATTGCACCTGGGAATGTGGGGTCTGCAAAATATCTTTGCGAAAAAAAATGAAGCAAAATTCAAAAAGAGAATTTCGAACGTTCTTAGGAACTACTTGACTGATAATACGATACAGCGTTTCGAGACCTTAAAAGTCCTCCCTATTACAACTAATTTTTCTGAGAAAATATCAGAAGATTACAAAAGAGGGCTTCAAAGCAAATTCTGTGACATTTATCACGTCGACTTTTCGGCGGATATTTTCCAACTTAAAGCTATCAATGTAGGAAATGTAGGATTCATTCACAATCTCCATTAGAATTGTTGAAAAGATTTCATGAAATTAAGATGGAAATATCATTTTCAAATATCGTCATAACATATATTCTACATTATACTACAGCAATTAGTGTGCTAAAAGGGAGCGATCATTCAGTCTGTTGCTTCGAGTGAAGAGCTTTTTACGTTCTACCAAAAATACCATTTAACTTCCGAAATATTTTGGTGAGTCTCGGTTGAGGTCTTGGATATTGAAACACAACCTCTTGTTTTCTGGTAAATTATCTATCTGGTAAATTCTTTGTTCGTCAACAAAAAGATATTCAGATATATTAATTTACCAAAACCAACTTCCAAATTAAACTTTTAATCTTAGCGCAACCTTTAGCGCATATCTATTACATATACAAAATAAAATGTCAACAGTATCGGTATTATTCAATGGAATTTGAATTGAGTTTATTTTTGAATTAATTTCTTAATTTTCGCTGATGGGAAGAATGATTTCTCTCTGCTTTTGGCTTAGGGCAGTTTAAAATAGAAACCGTCGAATTAAAATGGGTACGGACTGATAGAGAAGGTTCTCCAAATTAAGAATCTATATATATAGCTGCCGCAGACTTATATTTTTTAGGATATTTGTATTTAATTTTAACATTCGATTTGTAATAAATTTTACGCTTCTACTATGCAGTCTTCATACATTAACACTTCAATAAATTACTTGTAAATATATGTATTTTGTATTAATTATTTTAGAAATAGATTTAATTGAACATTGCACTTTTTATTCAATTCGATTTATTCACACAATAACAAAAGGGTTGCAGGCTAACAAATAATAGATGTTACCATATCTACATATTTTGCAAACGAACCACAACAAATAAAGAGCCCGAATTCGGGTTTAGTGTTCACCGAATCCATCCATTTTCTTTTCTTACATGGCCCGAAAAACTTGAAAATTCAATGAGTTCTTTTTTTTTTTTGTAAATGTTGCGGATAATTGTCAGAAATGTCAGGAAGCTTGGCATGTTTAATTAGTTTCTGTTTTTATTTACAAACATTCTGATGAGTACCTTGTCTAGTTATACATTTACGTAAGCAAACATGCCAGATGTGCATATGCACTTTTGTTGATTTGTTGATTTGTTGACTTATTGCTTTCAAGTACTTTGGATGCAGCAACTTTAGATATCACATATTTCTTATTATGAGCTTTTTACGAAATGCCGTCACATAACTGCAACTCTAAATAGCACTTGACAAGTTATGCGTCCATTATAATACTTCCGAAACTCTTTTGGTGATAGCGAAGGGAGTGTACTGACGACTATAGAATTGCTCTACGATTAAGGTTTTATTAGTCTCCTGAAAGCGCCAAAGCAAAATTTATAACAGGTGTTTAACTCTTTCTACTTCCTTTCTCACAAACTGTTTTTTGAAATATTCAGAAAAACAAGTGTTTATTTACCAATTTTTGCAAATTATTAAATTGCGATCTTTCGCATAAAAATTAGTAAATAGCATTAAACGGTACTTTATGATGTAGGTCAACACATATAATATTTCATCACTTATCTGGGCAAATCCCATATAAACACGCATAAACGCAAGTGGGAGCCTGCACTTGAACAAGTCAAAAATGATTTATGCTCAAAAACACACAAACGTCCGAGACGCAATAATAAAGCGAATAAAGTGTATTTCCTTATATTATATAACACCTCTCTGTATTTTCTCAGGTAAATATTGTATGCTCACGTGTTTACCCAAATGAATTTCATTTCATGTTCAGAATAATTTTTTAATCGAAACTAACCTGTGTTGGCAAGCCAGCAACGCCAGCGTAGGCTAAACCCTGTGGGATGACCGTTAAACCGACCGTTATGCCCGCTATCACATCACCGATTGCATCGTTACGTGTATAGCGCGGTAGCCAGCTCAAAATTGGAAACCGTTTATAGAGTGTCTTCTTGCGGAAGACATTCTTCACGCTGGACTCGAGGAAATCGGCGATATTGCAGCCTTTCTTCGGTGATTTATGATCAGTAATGAGTATAAATTCCGTGGAGCCATTGAATTGAGCCTCCGCTGGCTGATCGATTTGAGAGCGCGTCTTAAACTCTTCCGCCGTTTCAACAGTTGACATTTTTCGTTCAAAGCAAATATTAAATATTTATTCAATTTATTCTTGGTTTAAGAGAGTCACTCGTGTTTCGATTGAATTTGTTTCACTTTCGAGGTTTTTCAAGATTACACACTACAATATGTTTTCGTTTTTCACAATTGGATTTGAAGTGCTTATTCCGTCTGAGTTCTATTTATTTGCTTTTCTCAAGTGCCATTCAAGTTGCTAAACTAATTTAAGTCGTAGGGTTCCGCTTGAAACGTCTTCGATTATAACAAATAGAACAGTGAATTCATGGAGGTAGCGATTCGAGTCGTTGGTTCTCCGCACGTCCGAACGCGTCGAGTCAAGTGAAGAGAGTAATTCTCCAAAGTGGGCAGAGTGTTGCCCTAACCGTTGTCACCTTCAGTTAGCAAAGCTAGTTGAACATTGTCACGAACATTATATTTATAATGTAGTCATTGTAGTATTTGTGCTAAGTCGTGTATCTGCATGCTTAAATTGGTATTTGTTTAAGACAAATAATTGAGATAGCCAAACTTATTTGGTTGATTTGGCGCAAGGGCAAATATGCGCAATCCTCAAGTGTGATTGAAACCCTCTTCGACGCGAGCCATTAATTCATCATAGACTTGCTTGTACAGAAAACAACTGATTGTCTCAATACCTCATCATTTGATTAAGCTGCTATTGAACTAATTTATTGCGACAGCATGAAATAAGTAATTCGAATGATAAGTGAGATAAATGGAGTACAGCGCAGATATGGCATTAAACGATTAAGAATTCAATGTTGATAAGGAGAGACACCAGTTATTTGTATGTTGTATCTGGTATCATTTAATTCCTTTTCCATATGATGAAGTTTGATCTCTCCGGATAGCGGCAAAAAAGTTGTGAACATTTCGCCAACCGAATAGGTAAGTAAAGTATACTAATTTTTCTGGCTGTGATCGAACATAATAACAAAGTATTCATTACAATAAGTCGCCATTAAAAACACTTTTCGAAAACTTTCGGATGGATGCTCTGTGACGATGTATATTTGAATATGTTTGCCTAAAAGTTAGCACGGCCTTTTCAATTTTATTCAATTTATTGTAGTGATTATTATTTGATTATTATTATTTATTTGATCTAAAAAATATTTTCAATGCCTAAAGGAGGGTTGAGTGGCTTATAAAGATCTCTGTAACATAGCATGACTACAATATATTTTAAGAAGTTATGAAAACGGGAGAAATTTTTCAGGCAAGGTTAATATTATTTTTAGCTTACATAGTTAGTGAAGGCTTAATAATAGGAAATGGTTAAAATAATAAAAAATGTACTTAATTGTTAGAAATAACAATTGTTAACCAAAACAATAACATTTCGAGGAAAACGAAGTATTCAATGCGCTCGTATAGTTACACAATAGGGGTGTTTATTACAATTGGTTGATACGAGGGCGGGTCAATAAGTACGTGACTTTTAGTAGTAGTGTTTAGTAGAGTAGGAGTAGTGTTGTTTTTTCAGTAAAGAGGTCAGAAATTCAAAAAGTCACGGACTTATTGACCCGCCCTCGTAACTTCAGTACCTTAGCTGTTTCACATGCATCCGACGTCATCTATATGACGTGTGTTTAATGTAGCAATTTACAGCAATAATGGGAAGTAGAAGAAGTTAGTAGAAGTAGTAGAAGAAGTTTATGTACACAAATATAACAGTAGTAGTTTATTTAATGCACTAAAGGATTTTGTATACCGAAAACTTTATATTACAACCTATTCGTTTGAAAGTTGACATTGTGCAACAATAAGCTAAAAATTGATACTCCTTCCTTCCTTTTATGCGGATCGATTTATATTACGAGCAGTACAACTCTGCCGAAATTTCCTCAAGCATCGAAATTGCAGTCACAGGTAATTATACTCCATATGCTGTAGCGATGTGGCGATGTGGCGATGTGGCGATGTTTATGTTTTTTTTTTACCGATTTTACACAGTTTCTATTGATTTTTTCATTATTATTAACATATTTAATTAATACGAAATGAAAACAAACATTTGTTAAATCTGCACTTTAAATCATAACAAAATCTCTATTAACCCATTATAGAACCTAACGGAGATTTCATATAAAATTTTTTAATTATTAATGTCATTTCTTTTTTTTGCACTGATCGTATACAGTCGTGATAGAATACGTTTAAGTTTGTAATTGTTCTCCATCTTTTGGCCATTAGCCTACAGCCTACCGAGATTAATTAACCTTTCCGCGGTCGTTGGGAGTGCCAAAATTTCATTGACCATCACAATTATACCAAAAGTTCAAGATGTGAGATGCAAACCTTTTGATTTCATAGCAGTATTTTCGTCTACTTTGCGATTCCGACAATTCTGTTTTTAATTGCATTCATGAACATCTAAATCAAGTAATTCTGTCATTTTTGTTTTGATCGTATACGAATATGCGTCTACTTATGTACTTATACACCTACAGTTATTACTCCTCTGTTATGATGTTACATGTCGATCATATATATTTTGCAATCGAAGGTGCGGGAATCATCTTCAAATACATGTAAATGTGGAACAATGTGGGTTAGTTGAAGAAAGTGATTGAAAACGAAGATATAATTGTAAAATGCATAAAACGTTTTCACTTTAGACCAATTAGTTTCTATAAAATTGAACGCACAAAGCCACCAGTGCCTATATAAAATGTTAGCATTAACAATTTTCACATTTACTCAGATGGTTCTTAAATATAACATACCATATGGATGTGTGTGAGTTTGTTTGCAAATTGTCGTGGATGTATCTACAGTCTATGCATATTTGAAGATGGATATGTGTATGTAAATACTTTGTATATATAATAATACTATGTATGAAATTATGCACATATTTATTTAAGTCACAAGAAATTAAATGGCTCTTATCAATCATCAGCTCGAAAGTGACGGCCAGATTTAAATAAAGCAAGGAAAAATGAAATTTGCTTAACACCTGTGCTTTGAAAAGTCACACAACAGTTGTGTTCCTCATCCAAAAATTGTGTACTTGGCCACATTTGTTAAAAAAAAACGTTGTATGAAGGCTTTGCTTGCGGCATCACAGTAGTGTGATGACAATTGAATCTATTGTATACACATATCCATATTACGTATTCTTGGTACGAGTATTTGCGGATTATGACGGCACATGTAATTTCGTCACGTGATGGGGTTGACTTTGGAAGATATCTGCATATAGTTTCCGCCATAAAAGAGCACGCCAGGGACAGTGTCTGAGTATAGTTACAGTTAGTTATAAAAATCATTATTTTGTGTTTGCCAAATTTAGCTATAGGATATACATGTATGTTTATGTAAATATTTGTAATCCACGACGTATGTATTTAGAGATATAAAACTAAAAACTAGAGTTTTTTTAAAATTTTTAAGCGTTTTTTTATTTTTTATTTCATTTTTATTTTACAATTTTCATTAATTTATAAGCTTTCATCATTAAATATATATATTATATATATATATATATATATATATATATTTGTATGCATATATAAACTTTTTATTGTTACACTTTACAAATTTGCATTAAATAGTAGAATCATATATTCAATCATAATTTAATCAATTGCAATTTAAATGGCTCGATTGTAAAAATTGTTTAATTATAAAATAGCATGATCATAACCTTTAGTTAAACTTTTTTAACGATTGCCATACGAAAGCTACTTTCCTTTCTAAAAGTAAGTGCAACTGGTATTGAATGAACAGAATAATTGCAAGTGCTTGCGCTATTAACTTTGTTTATGTATGTATATACTATATGTATCTAATGCGTGTGTAGTGGTTGTTTGTGCATGTGGGTGGGCGAGTGTTTACAGATTTACGTGGTAGTGGTAGCCTTCGCTGTACAGTAAAATACGAGTGCACACAACGCACTAACGAGTTTTCTTTTCTAACACAAAATTCATAATTTTTATGCAAAGTTGAGAATTCAATGAATTTACCGTTACGCCATTTGCCAACCGTATTCGCTTGAACCAAAGCAAATTTGACTGTTTTTTTACTGATTATATATTTATTTAATTTAAAGGGCGACTATAAAAGCTACTCAATTTGTGAAAATGTCTTTTTCGGTTTCCCTTCTTCTCTTCTTACACAAGTTTCTTAAATGTTAAAGAATTTCTTGATACAGCAAAAGCAGGGCGGTTGCGTAAAAAACTTGACATATACATATACATATACACAAATACAATCTACCTTTCGAGTGCTTCAAGAAAGCTACCGTCTGCTTATTTGCTAAGCAATTGAAATTTGGTTTTTATGCCCCACTACTTGTATTTCGCATTTCCGCTGAAGGCAGTGCGAAAATCCAAATCAGTGCAGGTGGACAGGTGTAGGTGGACACTGATAGGCGCCGTGAATTGCCATTTTGATGGATTGATACCCGCTTATCACTGTAAGATCGCCGAAATGTGCTGCTCTTGAAGTTTGTATATGTTCTAGCTGACTTTCAATAATTTTAATTTTCATGATTTATTAACTTATGACATCATCTCACAAATATATGTCAACAAACTAATTGTGCGCACACTCGAAATGGCATTGATAAGGCGCAGTCAATATGATAGCTTATTGGCTGTATGTATGTGTTAGATTAGGTTAAGCTTCTATGTATTTCGCCTTTCTGCCTGGCATTAAAACGAATCTATCGCATTTGCTTCTTACTGTGCAAGGAATATGGGTATGTATTTTTATAAAATGACCATGCATTTAGTACATCTACAGGCAGCATTTGTTAAATTTACAATTGTACGCGAGTGTGAGTGTGTTCCAAAGGTTTCACTTCGGAAATTACATGATTTTTTGCAAATATTCTGCGTTCAAAGGAACAAAATCGCAATAGAGCGCATACAATTTATAAACATAATTACAATTAGACAGCTTTTTATGTGTGATACAAATGAAATAACCTCAACAATAAACTAATAACATAAATAAAACTAATAAGTTTTTAAAATATAATTCGATAAAATTTGAGTATAAAATAGCATCTCGATTGCATTAATGTATGCAGCACATGCAAATATGTGTATGGCTAAGCTAAGAAAACAAACAAACATTTATATTTTATAATAACTGCATGAATTTTTTAAAACCTTCATTAAGAATAGTAAATAGTGTATGTATTTAACTTAATGTGCGGTATTCAGAGCTCTGCGCTGGTGTTAGTACCATATATATTGATGCCAGATTTTTGTTTACTTTAACTTTAATTCGCGTGTGTTTGAATTACAAATGCTGCATATGTAACTTGAATGCTATGTGGGATTATAATTTATGTTGGTTATTTGTTTTTAGAAGTTGTAACATTACGTATGTATGTATAAATAAGCGCCTCGGCCTGCAGCTCTCCAATTTCACTTTGATCTAGTGCGGCTGTATGGTGTATGCCTTCTACTGCCATGCGCCCACCGTGTAGTTGCGGCTGAAGTGACCCAAACGTCGTAGTCGGACACCTGGGAAAAATGCAAAAGTTAGACGATTTCGTGAAATAACCAAGTGTGTTATGCTATGTGCCATGTATATGCGTGTCTTAATTATATTAGTTTGAGTGAAGGTAGGAAAAACTCAATATGACGCACACCGACAAATATTGGTCAAATAAAGAAGATATATATTTACTTTACTAAGTACTAAAGCCGCCACTTGTGGCAGTCTGATCTAGAAGAAGAATTACATATTTGAAGGGCTCTCACACAATATTAACTTGTCAACGTTTACATTAAGTATGGTGTCACTGGAGTGAGGCGGCAGGCGCTCTTTGTGATTAAATAATATGGAGTTTCTAATCCAACTTGTGCTAAGTGGAACTTCCCAATATTCGTATGTTGCTCACA
Organism: Bactrocera minax; assembly: GCA_021498325.1. Lineage (NCBI taxonomy): Eukaryota > Metazoa > Arthropoda > Insecta > Diptera > Tephritidae > Bactrocera > Bactrocera minax. Next base: position 2,633,067 of record JAKEEE010000012.1, on the reverse strand, counting down.
AGTTACAAAAAATAAAATGTAAGAAGTAGGAACAATAAAAGAGAGCTGCTCCTAATTCTTAGTTCTCGCTCTCCCTCATTTATATATATTGTGTTCAATTTCAGTTCTTTACATTTTCCAGTATTGGATGTTTAAAGATTTATGGTTAGTAAACATTTTTGTGGTTGTAATTAATTTTTTTCCTTCTTCAATATTAAAAGGCAAGGAAAGGAGCTGAAAATCGTTGATTAATCACTTTTCTCTTAATCTTGACAGTTTGATACATCTCAGGCAATAAATTCTCAACACATCTCAACAATACTAAGAGTCCACTATGGCCTTTTGCGGATGAAATACATTTTCATTTTTCTAATAAATATTAATTCAAAATATTTGACGAAATACTTATAAGCAATTAAAAATAAACAATCTGATGACACCTGCAAGTAAAGATATCGGACCTTTTATCTATTGCGATCGAAATTTGAAATTATTTATGTTTACTTACATATTAATACTTGTCGTCACCGAGTATTAGTTGCGACTTTGTATTGAAAATTAATAAAAAATGTATTCGGGTAGAAGTGTATTTTTCATATAACTAAATAAAAAACTTAAAATTTTAAGAAAACTTGAAAGGCATATTATAGAAATAAATTCCGTTGATTCATTATTTTTATTAATTAGACATCATTGGAACAAATGTATAGTAATCAATATACATTACTAGATTTTGGAAATTACAATATTACAATTGGATAAATACTTCAGACTATTTTATGGTAACTAAGATACGAGTATATTAATGTATCGACATCTTTAAAAGAATTTATTACATAATTACATTATGATAGTATTGAATATTTCAATTCAAACCGAAGAAAAAAATAATATGAATGGACATTTTTGGTTGAATTATCTACCTCATGCGATACTAGCAAATAAAAAGAATTGTTATAGCACATATAAAGATATAAATTGAGTTAATAATAAAATATTGTTCGAAAGATAAATTTTCCCTCAACTTATATAAAATATGTATCTTATTTTTCGTTGGTAGAACACAAAAACGAAAAAATCAATCCTGAACTATCAAAGCTTAGTAATCATAAAATGAGAAGACTGAAACACAAATAACGCCATCATTTGACTTACACTATGCTATGGTTATGTTTTCAGATGCCGAAAACAAATGCGACATATAGATATCATACATGTAGATATGTAGGTGCAACGGACACTTTTGTAACAAATTTTAATATGAAGTAAATAAATGTCTTACAACGGTTGTAACAAATGTTGGTTAACTTCTTTCCGAGTTTGTTCAATTCGGAAACTAAACAAAGACGAAGTTGTTTTGTTGCATATTGACTACCCTTTGTATGGCATAATCTTCATTGTTGCCATTTATTTTTAATAAATGATTCTTCTTTAGTGTCAGATAGAATGCATATACATATGAATATATTTCATTCATAACAATTATAAATTAAATTGACTATAGAAAATTTTAAATTTTCATACGTACTTTTTTGCACAATTTCATTCAATGGGACTTTTCTCGCTTGATTACATCCCTTATTTTTCTTGAAATTGATATTGAGGCTGCTGAGGAGTTGGTGGTGGTGGCAGTTGAATTATAGTTGCAAGTGTTACAATAGTAGATGGAGCAAGTGATTAGTCGCAAATATTTTGGTGGTTCAGTTGTGTTGGTTTTTGTTTTTGTTTTTGTTTTTGTTTTCATTGCTTTAACATTTACAAACATTCATTCAATATTACAAAAAGAGTTTAAAAATTTGCGGTTGTTTTTTTTTCCTACTTATTTTTTGTTTAAACAATACATATATGTAAGTAATATATAATTATGTATATTGTAGAGGTTTTTCTGTTTGTTTACGGTTGGCTTTGCAAATTAAGGTGAACAACAAAGTGGCTAGTTGGTTGGTTGGTTGGTTCACACAGTTTATTTACGCTGGTTCAGGCGATTTACACGTACTGGAAGTAGAGAAGAACACGTGGAAGAGAGAAAAAAACCAAAACAAAAAACATTGATTAGTCAAACATGTTTACAAAAACAAATTGTTGGTATGCTAAGGAGAGGTAGGAAATTTATGTTAATAAACAACAACAAGAAGTATTGGCATTCAATTAGGGAGTAATCTTATTTTAGTAGTAACTTCATTTAAGAAAGGTTTCAAACAAGCAATATCATCACGAGACGGCAATTCGTATTTCCAGCACATCAATTACAAATTTCTTTCAACTTTTCAAAATACAAAAACACTGAAGACCGACGTTGAAGATTTTTCAAGTAGAAACGTCAGCATTTTCTGTTGTCTTTTAAGCTAATTGAAAGCTTAACTGCTAAGGGTGGGTCCGTATGCAATTGTTAGTAGAAAGAAAAAAATACAGTGGTGTACATGTGCATGGCACCACTCGCTTTAAAAACAATATTAACTACATAAAAAAATATTTACAAATAACAAAACGTATTTATAATAAAATTAAAAAGTGAAAGCACACTTAAGCTATTTCATATTATTAATGCGTTTGGATAAAATTTGCTTTGTTGGTTAGTTCACTTCACAACATCTTAACGAACAAGATATATGAAAGTAAGTACGCAGAAACTTAACAGCAACAGCTACAAATTTTACGAACTTTTTTCCCCTCGACATCCACGCCAAACGATAGCCACAGTGTATATGGTGTACATACAGACATAGATACATAGGTTTTTCGGTGGATTTGGATTTTGTTCAACAGCTGCTCATTATATTTCTTCGGAATTTTTGATTATAATTTTTGTAGTTATCGATATTATTTTAAATTATGAGTAAATATATGATTTTACTACTTTGTAAGTAAAATTATAAGGATCTATGTTTTGACACATTTTGTGGTTGGTTCGGTTTTAGTTGTTGTGGTATTCGTGTTATATGTTTGAGGTCTGCTATTACTTCTTTCGACTTCAACAGAGTACGTTTTGATTATTTGTTTATATGTTGGGAGAGTTAATATTTCACTTAATAATTTAAATCGCAGTTTAATTCCTAAATAAAAAATATAAATTTTGAAATTTATTTTAGATTGCTGTATTGTTTTTTTGGTTTTTTTGTATGAGTTAGTGTTGTCGCTGGTGTTTAGTGTGACTTTCAATGGCGGATCAGCTTCAGTGGAGTTCCGAAGTTATTATTTAACATTTTGCTTAATGTAATTTTATAGAAAAAAACTTTATTTAATAATAATAATTATTAATTATACTTCCAAAACAGGTTTACGACCAAAAAACCATTCCATTTAGGTTAAAATCACTCCACTGAAGCCAGAGAATATGTAGTATTGGTGATACAGTTTTTGAATATCATGACTGGATGATTTCCTAACATGCGTCTTTTCGAAGAAATTCGAACTTATGTTCGAAAGCATGCTTTTAGTAAAAATGTTTATAAAAATGATGAAGTAATCAATTAGTAAATAAGAGCATGCAAGAAATAATAAAAGTTCGTTCACAAAAAAAAAAAAAAAAAAAAACGACCATGGCAGTGCGTCAAAGTTGGAAATGTATAAATTTTAAAACTACAGTTAGTGAACAAAATGATATTCCATATCAAGGTCTAAAAAGTGTTTATAACTAAAGTATGTTAAAAGAAATTTCACAGCTTGCTTTTAACGGACGAAATCGGGCTTCAAGCGGAATTTTTAAAGTTGTCAAGTCAAAAATAACAGCAGTTTAGGTTTGCATAGTATGCATTAAAGGCAATTCATATTTTTTCGAGGCTAAATATTAATCATAGATTTCGGTTTAGTGGTTATTTTATGCTTGTGCGCGCTAATTGGAGTTGCACCAGTTTGCTTGCTTCAACACTCTACGCTTGCAGTATGCACATACGAATAGTTTATAGATACCTTTTTTATTATATAAATATTTACGCCTAGAAATCATTTTGAATTTCTCGAAACTTCGTTTTTGTTTTATAAATCATTATCAGTATCAGCTTTCGTCTTCTTTAAGTCCATCGGCTTCTTTCTTTCTTTATACACCACCTCGCATTTATTTTATGTGGGTTGTGTATGAAATTTAATTATGTATGTATGAATATGATTTAACGTAAACCTAAGCAATTTTTTTTTCTGTTTTGTTAAAATATATTTTTTTCTTTGGTTTCATTTATAATTTTTGTCTATATTTAGTGTTTGTGTGCTTTTGTGTGTTTCACGTTGTTTTGCAGAAACAGAGCACTGTAGTTTTTGTTTTTTTATTTCTTAGAATTTTTGCTGTTCATTCTTTTTGATTTCCAACGAGGTTAGTTTAATTTTTAATTTATATTCGACTTGTTGAGTTCTTCACAATATCCTTTGTTAAATTCGCGCCTTTTTGTTTGTGCAAAAGTGCGCTAAAGTCTAAATTAAGCGTTTATTGTGCAGAAGTTAACTTGCTTGCCGCTCAATTATGATCTGACATTGTCGGCAGCCTTCTTTAATGACGAATATTATTTCCTCTTACTCTTTCTAGGTATATTATAGGCTGGTTATCCTTGCGGCGTTTTCACGTCTTCTTTTAGTTAACATTGCTTGCATCATACGCTGTACTTATTTGTCTTAACTTACGAGTGCGTTATATATTTAGTAAATAGTTTTTTTGTGTTTATTTTCTTTTACTTCAATCATTATACATATAAATATATCTTTATTAAGATCATTCATTATTTTATTGGATTCGTGTTGACTTTCTATGCAGATTATTGAAAAATCTGAACTGCAGACGTAACTCAAGATCTTTTCTTACTGCAAACACAAAGACAAAAAACATAGAAAGAAACAAAGAACAAGTAAATGTTAAAAAAACAGCAAATAAAAAGGAATTTATGTGCGAGTATGCAAATCAAAGAAAAAGAAAGACGCCATCAATATGTGGCCATAACTTGCGCGTGGTGGGTGGTGGGCAAGTACTCGGATCAAAAAGTTTAATATAGAAATATATAGAGGTGAAGACAAAACGGCAATGAACAAAAAACAAACTTGAGACAGAGTAGAAGTGGTATTGTTGGAGGAGTGCTGTTGACGGGCGGCGAAGTATTGAGTCGAGAGTGAAGGATTTGAATATATGGTAAACTCGAGTTATTGAATGCGCAAACAAATGAATAAACTTCGAATGACGAGGGTTGAATTGTAAGCTCAATAGAGGAGTGAAGATCGTTTGTCCGGGACAAGACACAGCAGGTACAAAACAAAACTCAACAATTATGATATAGTCTGAACGAAAGTGTGCTCAAAGTGATAACAAGAACGAGATCAAGCCTGGTTGAAATGCGTAGATGATGATGGCAAGCTATTGGAACAAATGAATATATACATATATAGATAGCCTGCGTTCTTTAATTTATTTTTATTTGATGGTAAATTATAAGATCCTTCATACGGACAGCTCTAATTTCTCTACAATTTGTCCGCTTAGCCCCCAGAGCAACTGGTAGAATCATATTGACGTTAACATTAGGTAGGTTCCTGCAAAGCTTTCAAACGCTCATACATTCCATAAAACATAACCAAAAATAGGATAAAATATTTAAAGAACAGGTGCAGTATATATGTACATATGCACTTCAATATGTATGTGACTTATTCTTTTAATAGTCAATCGAAAAAACAATAACAATAGATCAAGCAGAATGACACAATGGCTGTTACTGTAAATTTAATAAAAAAAAAATATATATATATACTCGATGAACCCGATGGATCCTCTTTTTGAAGACTTAGATGACTTCAAAACAAGAACATAAATAACAAGGTTAGTTTACACTTGGAACACATCATAAGAAGTAACAATGAAAATTCCATATATGCTGATTATTTGATGTGATGAAATCATTTACTACAGATGCTGATTTATATACATAGAACGAAGAAGTGATGCTGACTGAATTGGTTTGTGGATTGTGTGGACATCTTGTGTGGATATAAATTGTTGGCTGATTTTGTGCAAATGTTTGTGTGTTAGCGGAGATTTTTTGTTTTCATTTTCGCATATCTGTGTTGTTTTTAATGTTTTTTTTATACAAAAGCAACACACTAACTCACATGAGTGCATTGTAACTGTTGGCACTTTGATTGAATGCCGGTGATGGCGCCGGAGATGGCGATTGCAATTCTGAGCTGGGTGTCACTGCACGGCTACCCGGCACCACAATATTGTCCGGATCAATTTCAGGATCAAAGTCATCGCCACCCACCACATGGTCGGCGTCCTCCTCAAGGTCGATTTCAATGCGTGGCTGCGGCGATGGCGACGGTGAGGAAGATGGCGATGGCGTTGATACTGGCGGCAGCTCCATATTAGCCGGCACAATCAATTTCGGCAAGTTCGGTTTCAATTTTTGTACGCGCACAACTGTTGATCGGTCGGTGTGTGTAGTGCATTAAGCGATGAGTCGGCGTTTATTATCATTTTTCGTTTGTTTAATTTACACGTGTATAAATTTACAAATTTGTGGTTGACAAAGACAATTTTTGAACAAATAAATAAAAAAAAAAAACACTATTAGGAGCTTCTAGATTAAACATATTTATACATACAAAATGGGTACAGTAACCGGGTTCAGCAAGAGCAACAAATAGAGTTAAGAACGAATTTACGTTAAAGGGAGCGGACTACACAACGGTTGATATTTTGAATGAAGTGCGGACGGATTGATAACTGCATGGATTTAGTGAAGGATGAGAGGGGCAAAACGGAGAAAGCAAAGCTTGTGAATTCAAATTATGAAAGTTGCCCCATTGACAAGGGCAGGACATATGTATGTATGTATATTGACAATAAATTGAATTAATGATATGTAAATATGGCTGAGTTTTCGACGAGACTAGAAGTGATGTAATCGCTTTTGATGAAAAGTCCCGATGATTTAGGAAGATTGAGTGAGTCTTTCCATGGTTAGATTAAAAATAGTCATTAAAGACCTATTCAACTATATTCTTAGCAATGTAATAACAACAACAACGGCAACATTAATAAAAATAACGAATTAAGAACACATGAGGCTTCAACAAAAACAATTGCACGATCGATGAACAACGCAGTGACGTAATGTAAATTTGTACATTGGCACATTTTCGAACGAGATTTGAGCAACTGACTATTTACGTTGGATATTTGACTTTATGTTAAACGCAGCAAAATTTAGTTGTGGGAGAGAGTAAGAGAACAGGGTAATCAATATTACCTGATGCCGGCAAATGCAACTATTCTTTGAATTTTTTAAGGTTGGAAGGTTAGGAAATTTAAAGAACATTTTAATATTAAGGAATTTAACAATATTTGATAAAACTGTTTTTATAAAATGTTCGATTAACTTTTGTAATATATATTTTCTCAAATTTGATTTGGTGTGGGTTTTCGTTTGAGTTCTTTAAATTTCCTTCTCTTTGCGATCGTTGGCATTTTGTATAATATTCAATGCAGCTACGACGGTAGCGGGCGCTGGCAGCAAAGCTTCTGCTACAGCATCTGGCATTCGGGGTGGTAGTGCCAAATCAGCATCACCAATTTTCACATCTAACTTATCGCTTTTTGCATTTGCGTCATTATCGGCTTTCAATGATTTTAAAATATTAAACTCTTCTAAGCAATTCGATGTATTGATCGCCGAGTCATCTGTCTTCTTCTCAGTGGCTGTAGTCTCAGCTGCTGCAGCTGTTAATTGAATTTGTTGTTCAAATTCAGTTTCAATGGACGGCCGTTTTGCTGCATTGATGTAGACCGTTATTGGAGATGGTGGTGATGCCTCATTCGCCAACGTTTGCAAATGAGCGGACAAAACTAACGATGGCGATGATAATGGTGGCAATGGCGCGATTTGTGATTCAGATGGCGGTGAACGCATGAGCGAGCTTTCGGTAGCTGCAGATGATTGTATTTCAGCTGTACGTGAAAAATGTGAAGAATGGGATGGTTTTACATCAGTTTCTTTTGGAACCTAATCAATTGTTCTTTTCTTTATATATTCTACATAATCATAACTAAACTTATACGACCAGTCAAAGGCAAGTTTAGCCTTCGGAAAATTGTGTGTAATGCACTAAAGCCAACGATGTTTCGAGCAGTCGGAGAAGGCATATATTTCTATATATGTATAAAGTCCTTCTTCAAAATGCCTAGAAAATGTAGAGGAGTAACTAACTGAAAACGTGTACTCACTTCTGTCGATGTTACGCTGCAAATGTGCGGCAACTCTGTGACGTGCATCATTGAACTCCAAATGCAGACCCAATCTGAGTAATGATGGATTCTTTTCCACTAATTCGGTTATTTCCATTTCGATCTTATTACCAAGCACTGAGGATCGCTACAATGCATTAAGAATTTTTTATGGTATAATTACATTTGGAAATCATGGCTGAAAGTGCTTACCTGATTAGAGGCTCTGAACTCTTCAATTGTGCGGCACTTGAGCAGGGCTTTCACTAAGGTCACTATAACAGGCGGACTAATGAAATTCGTTTCAACATTTAATACTCTCAGGGTTTTGCTTTTCTCAATTGCTTCAGCCAACAAGAGAGCTGTCTTGTCGGTAAGGCCGACATTTGTTAAGGAAAGAACTTCCAAATTTTCATTTTCAGGCAGTACTTGGAAAAGTTGTTCCAATTTCTCATCGGAAATATTCTACAGATTATAGAAATGTTTATTCACCTATGAAATGTCTATAATATAATTCTGAATTATTTCTTCCCAATACCTTAATGTTATTTAAGTTCAGTTCAATCAATTTTGAATCGTTATCTTTTACGCGTTTAATTGATTCTTCGACATCTGTGTTATTTGGTGGGTCCATGGGGAACAATTTTGGTTGAGTTGATTTTGTAATGCCATCCCATCCCATGCCAACTGGTTGACCTTTGTTCAACAAAGAAGCATGATATTGGTCCTGATTCATCATCGAGTGGAAGCCAAGAATAGCTACAAATAGAGAAAGAAAAGTTTAACGGTGTTGCTTTCAGAACCATTTTTGATTGTTTTTACGTACCAGCCAGATCGATTATCTCTTCTTGTGTAGCATCGCTCAGCGCGTGCTCATACTCTTCACCCAAGTCGATGGCGATCTGTTCCTCAGCGGCAACTTCACGGTCATCTCTTGGTGGTGGTACCCATTTTTTGCCACGTACTGTACCCTTAACGTACGGCTCAAATTCGGGCTCATCGGGTGTTTCTAAGGCCTGCTTATTAATATGCTCGATAAGCTTTTTGCGATTCAACGGACCAGTGGGATCTTTGGCGCATTCATAACTGCAACGTTGATCGGGTGGCAGGAAATTGTCCTGGGAGACGAAAGAATTGAGTTAAGTTTTTTTCTACATTAAAACATGTTTTCCAAAAGATAATGGTTATTTAAATGTAAAATATGCAACATGATCTCTTTGAATGTATGCAAAAGCATAGACGTCTTCGATTGAACACTTCTCTGATCGCTAAGTTTGAGGTTTGTTCTCTTGTCAAAAATTTCAGATATAAATATACCCATCTAGAGAAAGTATCCAATCGGACTATCGATATAACAACTATAAATATCGCACCATCAGCGCCACCCAGCTAGTAGTATTAAATAACCGAAAGTAGAAATGCATCAGAGGTTTTCGTGACAATATCTAGTCTCATATATACATACATGAATGCAACAAAAACACACTCGCAGTGAATAGTTCCATCCATATATTTTTTGACAGTGGTTGAAAGCTTGTTTGGTTAGCAGAATGTATAAGACTAGATACCATAATTTCATAATTTGATAGTAGAGATGATTTAAGTAGGTGTCTTTTTCAATTTTCCTCATCAATTCTGAGTCTAATCTTGAAGCTTCATATACACCATACTTGACTCTTTAAAGTTGAAGAATCCTGAGGTGGAACGAGGAGCTTTATGAACTATTATATGATGGAATTAGCTAGGAAATGCCGTTTGAATTGATGCAGCATCTACAGCTTTGAAAGTATTTAACTTATTTCCTCTCTGTGTGAGAAAGACCAAGTGGACTTAGCTTATATATATATATATATATGTTAGCATAAATTTCTTTTTTTGTGCAATAATGTGAGCGTATTTTGGTTTGCATTACTTTCTCAACTACCTTCCACTACCTTCCTTTTTTATCAGAGAATAATTTTTAAGATCGATTTATGTAACTTCTACTATTTTTCATGATGGACTATACACTTTTAGATTTCTTGATTCACGCCACACAACATATATAAATAATTCAATTATAGGAATGTGCATTACTTACATCGGGATCGACTTCTTTGGCCAAAATATTGATTTCTTCCGGTGACAGTTGTGCCAGCAGAGCATCAACATCAACCTCATCATACTCGCTCAAATCCTTGCCATACAATTTGGCAGGCGTAGTGAGAGTGGAAGTCTTGGTTTTCGATGAAGTCTGAAAAGATAGAAAATGAAAACATTAAATTTCATTTCATTTACATTAGCAACTGTCGAAATTAAAATAAACAAATTATTTATTTATTAAATTTTGATTTCAGTTTTCGCCTGTAACGAATGCCGACTTTTTTCAGCGCCAAACTGGTCGGCGGTTGTGGTGCGCGTCTTTTCACTTTCGGCACTGGACGTAACTTTACTCTCTGGAACTCAGCCAACATTGACGGTGGTTCTTGTGGCTTTTTGGGCGAGGTCATGAACGATTTTTATTTATTACTTTTTGTATTTAATAAGCACTGCTTTAACTATGAGGTTGGTGGGCCCAGAGTGTGCATTCGGGCTAATATTTAAAAATTTAATAAACGCCTGGTGCAACGAATTGCTGCTTGCCCTTTGAAACAGAGACGTTGTACATAAGTGAGGAAAATGTGAAAATGTATAAATCAATATTGCATTTCCTCATATATGCACCCAGTATACAAATTAATCCAATTATGTGTAAGGCTTGAAGTGTTCACCTACCATTTGGCAGCGGAGGAGATTAAATCATACAAAGTGATCAACCGAAGTCTATGGAAACTGTTGAAGCTGTTTGGGTAGGAAACGCGCACCTTCGCTTGCCATCAAAGTTCAAATGCGACTGACTGTCTAGTCGGCGAGAAATCTATTTCAGGTCGCTCGCTTGACGCTTTGACGGTTTGCGTCTTTGGCTTTGGACGGCAAACTTCCACAACAAAACCTTCAACAAAGCATAGGCAGCTTGGAAACGGCCAAATAAAAAGGGTCCGGCGGTCATTGTTCATGCTCGAGTGAGGTGGAGTAATGATGACGACGGCAATTCTCGGCACGCTTAGTTAATGCTGTCCGTCTGTATGACTGTTGGGGATTGCATAGTCAGTCACATATAAGATTTAGCAGTCAGCGGAAATTAATGTGAAGCATTGCGGACCAGCGAGCCAGCGAGCCAGCGAGCAGGCGAGCTAGAGTCGTCAAACCACTAGCGAACCTACCAAACAATAACAATGCCTACTTATGCCCGTCAACTGGCGTGCGGCTGCACCCGAAATGCTTGATTGCTTGTGCACATGTAGGTACGACCTAAGATTGTACAATAAGAAGCAGGGACCGCAGCAGCGAGGTTAGTGAGACTCTATAAAAAGACGAATACAGTTAAAGGTTTTATTGCTGCATTTGTGACGCAGTTTTCGGCTACGGCGATGCATGGCATCAGCAGGCGGCGGGTGGACTCAGTGAGGCTGGAAGCGCAAGAAAGCCAAGCAGCAATTCTGAAGCATATAATTATATTTTGTTCTGGTTCTTCGAGTTCAAGCGCCTCATTTGAACTAGTGACTGCCAAAGTGTGGTTCAAACCGAGCACTGTGTTGAAAAGTGTTTTGTTTTTATTATGTGAAAAAAACGTGCAGGTAATAAACTGGAAATCGAGAGTAAACAGTGTCAGCATTCAAAAGCGAAGTCAAAAGCTCAATTAAGCTCGGTTATATTTAAGTGCTTAAATTGAAGGCAATGCAGACGCCTTGACTACTTAGTTTTATGGGGATTCACCTCAATATATTCTTGTACCACTATTAGACTTATTGCAAACTTAAATACAGAACTTGACTTTATTTATGAAATACGATTTTAGAAAAATCTACAAAGGTACCTGTTGAAAGTCCTCGAACCACCGACTGACTCATTCTTTTTATGCAGCAACAAATGATATGCAACAAATTAAAAAGTTACGACCTACATTACATTTTACATTTTGGATAACCCTCAGGAAGCACCCATTACAGTCCACACCAAAGAGTGTATAAGAGGTCTTTAATTTCTATTCAACCCGCTCAATAAGTATCAACAAAAGTTCAAATAGCGTGATAAAAACGCTCGAAGTGTTAAATCGTGATATTGCCACGATCGACCGTCGAGTTAGACATGCAACACTGGCTAAAGAGCGGCACGAAGAATTACAGGCCCAGCATAATTTGCTCACTGCATAAGTATATATGTGCGACTGTTCATGTTACATTTGTTTCATGCAGACGCAGAAATGCCAACTGATTTCGAAAACAATGCGGTAGTTACGAGCCCTTACATCCGCTTCAAAGCCCATTCGCAACCCGCAGATTAGTAGTCGTTTTGAACCTTTTAAATTCATGGAGCGTGACGCAATCATAAGCGACCTTAAATGGCAATCTTGGTGTAACAAACGCAAACGCTTGCAACCCCATTGAATTTTACGTCGCATACTACCAAATACTTTTTTCCCCCCAATTTGCTATATATGCATAAACAGGGTGTGCCGAAACTTACTATACACGACAAACATGACTTCCATGATTAAGAAGGCATAGTATAATGTCATAACGTAAAGGTGTACTATGCCATATTACACAATCTTTTAGCAGTAAGACCATATAACCTTACTTACCTTAGTCATAGACCTATGTACCTATGTAAAAGTGTACTTTACTTTTTATAATACTCAAAATAAACATTTCAATTTATTTAATTTATGGAAACGTAAGTGGAAATAATCAGGTTATCAGAATTTTAATGGGTGTGAATGTGCGAACAATGCGAATCACCCTGTATATGGATGTATGTAGCTGTGTACGATCGCAAATAACTGAAACTCAGGTGTAATCATCTGCTTTTCTTGTTTTTATTACCTTCTGATGCTGTCTTTGCTGTGCCTTTTATTGTTTGAGAAAAAATTATTGTATTTACGTAGCACATACATATTTATGTTCTTTACTTCACAAGCTCGCTCAGACGGTGTACAGCTATCAAGCAGCGTGTAAAACCGGTTTGTGCGAAACATAAAAAGATAACAATAAATAACAGACAGTAATCAACAGTAGTGAGTCGACAAGCCACACGTACGAGTACTTGAAACTTGAAAAGCGGTAATGACAGCGACGTCGCCTCGGACAGCCAAAGCTGGGTAAACAAACTGGTCTTGTAGGTTTTGGTCATAGAAAATTGACCCATATATATGGTTATAGTATTCATAGAAAACATACGCAAGTAAACTAATAAACTAACGGTATTTCTTCAGGTGGTAGACGAGTTCGAAAAATTCGTATTTATGGTGATATGTTGGTAATATGATTTGAATGAGTGTCACTCAGGATGGTCAGTTGAGGAGAGTAAGAATTCGGATGGTTCGCGGTTTCAATAAGACTTTGTGGACTTCCGGAGCCTTTCATTATTTATAAAATTTGAATAATTAAAATTCGAACATACATGCACATTTCTGTATTCGTAATCATTAGCATTGTAAATGCCAAGCTCTAACTCCGTGCGTGCTCATAACTGAGTCTCTTCTGCATTGGAAGATATGCGCATGTTTTTTGTACTAAAACTTTGCCCTAAATTTGGTTATTTCACTGTATAATTAATAATCGTAGCCTATTGCACCCAAGCTGTTAAGTTAATCACAATAATAATTTCTTGGCTGTTATTATATAACAACTATAGGTGTGTCCTCGTAATGTTAACCATTAGAAAATAACTTACAGATTTTTACCATTAATTAGTAACTTCGGCAATATTTATTATTTAACAATTGAAATGCTACAAATATGAATCATTCAATTTTCTAAACCTTGAACAAGCTCTAAATGTCTAACGACGTCTAAGAACGATGTCCTCCTTGAAATCCGCCAAATAGAGAAGTATTTTCTATACAGGTGTGGTGTGCCGTGTGGTGAGCACACACCAGTGTGAATGAAATAGCAACGGTTTTGCATTGGATTGCATTGAAGTCGAATTAATGTATTTGTTGCATTATTAAAGTTTAATTGCAAATATTTACGAGCCAACACTGCGATGTGGCGTGATCATTGCCAGCGCCGCAAAATTCTGCTTTTAGCATCGAAAGGTGAGGTGTTTAAATTAAAAATTTTATTATAATGAGCAAATACAGTGTTTATGCTAGAAAAGCTTCGACATTCGATTACAGAGCTTACATGGAATAATGCTGCAAGTATGTAGGAAGTGATGGCAAACCGCTGCAAATAATGTTTGAGCGCTGCTGCGTATACATTCTGTTGAGTATGAACGAATTGACGTGTTGCAAACAAATAGCAATTGAGTTCACGGTCTAATCAAACGTGAAACGAAACACACACATGAACACATATAAATGCTTTCATATATTTAATACTCGTACATAAATCACGCAGACTAAAGCGGGAAAACACAAGCATTGAGGACAACCAGTTGATTTGGTGCACACACCAACAAGTACACCTGCAACACAATTTATACGAAAATCACAAATTTCATGTGAATATTTGCACCAATGGCCCAGAGAATCCTTCAGTGTGAATGCACGCAAGCTCTTTCTTGCTTTTGTTGGTGAGATATTAATGATGAGATATAAAGTAACCCCCGTTCGGCAACACTGACAGCTTTCTTCAGTTCCCACGCTCCAACATTTTCGATAAATTTACAGATATTCTCCTTGTTGCACAATGGGGGTTTGTCATCCCTCAACTAAATCTTTCACACCGGTTTACATTTTTACATGTTGTTTTCCCAACACTCTTCCTAAATGACTGAAGATCCGAGAAGAAGGTTTTGACGATTTCAACATTCAAGATATCATCGAGTTTTTTGAAGATTCTCTTTTGCATAATGATGATAAAAATTTGAAGTTTTAGATGGAAATAATAAGGACGATGAAAATGAAGCAAGCAGAGAGGATTGCAGTATAATTAGCTCTATTACATCAAGTCTTATTCGTTATGGTTTAGAAAAGGCAACTGATTTAGAAAACAATTTTTGAAACCAGCGAGATTTAAGAATGCTATCGCGTGCTACAACAATTTTTATAAAGAGTCTGATGTTTTGTCGGAGGGTCTTATGTCTGGTTTTTTGAAAAATTAGCTTTAAATTAATATTTTATCATAACTGAAATAAAATATTTTCATATTCGCGTCAGAGCTGCAAAAAAAAAATGCAAAATTTAAACCGCGTTTATTTTGCACGTGTTCGTGTTCTCATTACACCTGTTATTCAGGTATACGAGGAGGGTATACGAGATCAACATAGCAAAGCTCGCCAACTGTACTTCTTAGTCGAAAGAGACAGCAATTTTTACATTACACGAAATTATGCTTTGCAACATCTCAACATATGGAAATACGTCCAGCCAGTTAAATGTACCGTAACCTGATCCAATTAAAGCATACCTCTGCCTCACGTTGCAAATCAGTAGACACATTTGCAGACAGAGAAACTATTGGAAAACATCACTCATAATGTGATCCACAATATAATACTAAAATATGTGTGTGCTAGAAGCGTTCACGTTTTCACCAGGGTTGCAAAGGTAATGAAGATAGATAGGAAACGTGACTACAACTTGTTGCCTCTTATTCTTGGCAAAACAATTATATTTGCAGTTCACCGGCTTTTCGTTGACCGAATTGTGTGGAGGAAAACAGAATAGTTATAATAAAATTGTACAATAGAATCATTCATTGATGAAGAACAACAACAAGAACCCAGCAAGAGTTTAAGAAGCATAAGAAGTAGGTGTCTCCGTCTACGTTAGTGACATTAATTGTATCCAGTTCGTCTCGGTGGTACTTGAAGCGTCTTTGTCGCAAAGTATTAGTATCTGGCTTAGCCTACATATTCGTTTATGTGTGAGATGTATTTTCATTTGCCGGCAATTCTCTCGTTCATCAAGCAATATGCGTATGTTTGCGAATCAATCATGCTACATTCTTGTTCTTCGATACAGTTAATCCGATATCGGTTGGAGACCGACGTCTCGAAGATAATTGCAAGAATTTATTATTAACAACACAGAAAAGCTAATAACGGTATTTGACATTTGAGAAAACTGGCATCGAAATTACTTGCTTCGCTTTCTTGAAGTGCTTTTCATTGCGAGCATTATTGGTAGCCGATCTGGGTAAATAGGTGATAAGTGTTCATCGAATAAACGGTGATGCGTGAAATATGTGCCAAGCCACTTTTAAATGAGTAGTTGCCAAATTGTAATCCGAATAAGAAAGGAAACAAATAAAAAAGCTATACTCATATGTGAGGATACTGCAGACTTGTTTTGACAAGGGACTTAAGGAGCTAAACTTCCCACAAAATGATATATCGCCACTATCACAGAAATATAATATTTTAATTGTGAAATTTTGAAAAAAAGAATATAAATAAATAAATAGTCTGAAGAACAGTATACTATATAGTAGTACAGGACTATATAATAGTCCCAAGAACGGAAAGTTCATTTACAGGCATTTTTTTCAGTATTTTAGTTTTAAAAAGAATCCATTTTTCATATTTCAAATGTGTAACTAATCATCATAAGCTTTATAAAGAAAATTTCTTTCGAGCCAAAATCATGGGAAATATAAGTTAGAAGCTTAATTTAAACTAATCAAAACAGATATTAACAAGCAATTTGTGTTTAGCAGACAAATTTTGCGAAATTTAATCAAATAAAAAGTGACAGAGCAAAAGTTTTCCAAAACAAACAGCTTGCTCTATTTTGTAATTAGCAAAGACCAAATGTTGTTGTTGGTTTTTTTTTTTCTCCAAAACCAGCTCAAGGCCTGAAAAAAGGAAATGTTTGCAAAACAAGCATTTAAACATGTAAGGTTACACACACTCACACACACACACACACGGACATGCAACCGCTTTTGCATATTCGTGTTTAACAACCTACTCAAAAATGGTAAAACAAAAACAAAAAAATAAAAAAAAAAAAAAAAACATTTGAAAGCTGTAAAGAGCAATATGCATACATGTACAATATACAATGTGCAAGTTTGTAGTGGCAGACTGAAAGTTGGATGCTCGTACAAATAAAACTGGAAAATTAACTCTAGAAAAACAATAAAAATAAAAATAAAATTAGAATTTCATAAAAAATTAGTACTTTTTGCAATTGCTAGTTTTATATGTGTGTGTGTTGTTATAATCTGTAAACTTCATAGCTTAATTGAAATGCCAATAGAGACGGCTGTCGGATAACTCCCACCAGCGATAGCGACGATTTCCATCGAGTATTCAACCAAGGCAACACCAACCAAGCCATACACACAGAATAAACGAGCAAATTAAATAAAAAATATTGATGGAAAAACAAAAACCTTTTCCGTTTTATTATTTTTATTTTTTATTCTATTTTTTTTTAAGTACATTAGATGTAATTGACCAATGTGACAAATGCTTGCTACTAACATTTCAACAACTAACCATTTCAGGTCGGTTATGAAATGAAACGGAGAGTACGAGTAATTTTACCGTTTAATTTCACTTCTGTCACACCAGCCTATCCTATTTGCATGACTAACAGTTGTTTATTCATACCATTCAATTCCATATAAGTTAGTGGAGCTAAACAAGTTGGCTACTACTATGCGTCCACTAATTTTGTTGCTGTTTTGTCGCAGATAAGAATAAAAGTTGGTTTGATTACAACTTCCCAGATGAAGATAGTAAAGCAAATGAAAATCTTTAACAGCTATCAATTTGTTGTATGAATATGCAGTAGTTGCGGTAAAGTGAAAATTACTTGAACAAATTAAATGTGAAATTTCGATGACGACATGCAACAATTTCACTCTTTTCCTGTCAAGACAATGCCTGGAAGCTCGTGGCGAACATTGAAAAAATTCTATAATAATGATTGCGTTTAAACAAAAGCTGAACAAAGAGTCTCTAAGTAATAAAGAATGCGCAACAACAAAATTTCTCATTAATGCTTTACCATATTAGATTATACGGAAACCGCATTCAATGTGGAGACAAATCAAGGTAGTACAAGCTGCGTAGTTTTTGTTTTCAGATTGCTAAACTCGTCTGATAAGTTGCAATGTTTGTACAATTTCATCGTTCTGGTTTAAATTTCACCATTTATGCTATTCAGCTATGTTCGTTTCTTATAGACTCATATAGAATCAGTTATGTAAGACATTTTCTGCCAAATGCATATTATTAAATATTGGTAGCAGTGGTATTTCTTAAATTATGCTGGTTCTTTGATAAATTCCTAAATTTTTCCCCTGCTACTGTTTCATGTTCCAAAATCTAACAAGTGGTAACGGAACCCGAAGGAAATTGTTTTGGAGGATAGCCGATTTAAAAGAAACCTTAAATGACTTCCCATCAAAGCCAAAAGCCAACTTTTCTCCACCAAAGCCATCAATCAGCAAACTAACGGCTTTTCGATCAATCACTAATAAATTTACTACAATAACAAAACTTAATTAACTTATTTATGTAAAATGCTTGCTGTTTATGTTATGTTATATATTATGTAATGTATTTGCAGTATCCAGTGGAGCGTAATCTTGAAAACAATTTGCAACAAAGCTAAATACTCGTAAACAAGTTGTGTCAAAAAGTTTAAACAAATGCGTGTGGCATGGTTCAACCCATACAAACAACGCCGTGATAATTGGGTTAGTGAATAAATTCGGTTTTTAGGGGGTTCTATTTATTTTTCAAGTCTTAATTATTTACATATAGTAGGAAAGCATATAGACATATGTACCTAAGTAAAATATTTCCATTTTTGTTGTTTAATAATACTAAATTTTCTGAATACATTTCTGGGTTGCAAATTGGCTGAAGGGAAAGGTAGCAAGAATGTCTGACTGCAATTAAACCATCATTAGGCTGATTGTGCTCACATCTTGGCTTAATGTTTATATAGTTTTAAAACAAAATTTAATGTGATTACAAAAAGTATATTTCCTAAACTCTTCTGTTTGCTTGTTGCTATTTTGCTTCTTATATTCAACAAGAAGAAAATAATTATTTTATTATCCTTTTTTGCTATTATAGTCGATTCTTCGTCTAGCGAAATCTGATATAGTATTAGTAAGTTAGTAAGTAGTAAGATCAATTTGTAATTTGTCGATGTGAATGCACTTATTTCTAGAGTGAAAAGACCGTAGAATATAGGAGTTTTGTCTTTTTCAGTTTTGAAACCGAATCGGGGAATAAAATAGGCCCGAATTGAAAATCAATTCATTCCGGTTTCGAAAAATATGATCGCATCGAAACGCTAGATCTACTAATGGTACTAAAAAGATTTCATTATTTTTTTATTTTTTTTCCTATAGAATTGCCACCTGCCAAAAAATGTTGTATGCACCTTTAAAGAATTTCGCAACTTTAGAGTTTCGTTAGTGCACTTCAAACTGTCAAAAACAAATTTAGCCCTTTGGTTCAATTTGAGAGATTTCAGAAATTTAGTTTAGCCTATTTTTTTTTTTTTAACTTCCATGAACGTCAGCATTTATATAAGCATACTTCGGTTGTATATAACACCCTTCCCACTAGTAGGTTCCTACTCAAATTCAATTCAAAAGTTTGATGCATAAAAAATGAAGAACATGAAAAATGTATTGTTAAAAGGCATTCGTTGTTGTTGCAATGCATGCACGTGTGCTATAGCCATTGGAAATTTGCCACAAGCGCTGCGATACAGGAAAATGCAATATATGTTCCTCGAAAGGGAAATCATGCCGAATGGGCGTCACTATGGAAGGGACTGTTTCGATGAGATAGCAATTTGAGGAACTCTTTGTCAGCCACTTTGAGTACCGAGCGATGTTAGTACTTTTGTAATCACGGTTGGATAAATGTTGCAAATGCTGCATCACAACTAAATATATATTGCTTCACGCTTTGAGGAACAGCGAGAAGCATTAAAAAGCACAACCATACTCGACATCGACATCGACATCGACAAGCGAGTGGAAGTACTCACACCAGAAACGGGACATTTATAGTATCATAATAGAATTAGGAGTATAATGAGTTCGAGACGTGCTGACAGCTGGAAAGTGTGCAATAAGCTCTTTTACGCTCCACTCAATCGCAGTTGGCTGCCAAAGTACTTGTCAACCCGCTAGGAAGGTAATCAGATATTATTCCCAATGCTCAACGATGATGAGCGCAGTGTGCGGAGGAAAATTGAAAGCAATACCTATGTTCGAGAACATCATGAGCACTTATGTAATGTTTGCATTTGTTTTTGCTTTCACCTTTTTCGAATTAAATAAACTGCATGGTCGCATTACAGTTATCTGAGCGCTGTGCACTTGTGTTTTCAACAGTAGCTACAACAAATAAAAATATTTAAGCACAGCAAGAAATGTGAAACCGCAATGCTTTTGACAGTCAATGCGAACTAGCGGATTTTAAAGCTGTCATTAAAATATCGATGACCTGTTAAAAATTGAGTCTGGCACAGAGAATTTTTTATGTAACAGTACTGCGGCGAAAATTCGAACTAGTTCCTTAGATAATTTATACGAGAACTAGCCGAGTTTAGGTGCTGCCGAAGCCATGCGTAGAAAGAAATCCTTCTTTATTTATCAGCATGCATCTGCAAACTTAAAATAATAAATTAGAGGTTAAGGTCTAAAATTAACTAGTTCGTAACTAGTTGGGAAATCTCGAAATTAAACACCACCTTGGACTAATACTGCATTAGATATGAGGTGAAAGTGCTGTTGAGTTTTTCGGTAAATACGCGACCACGTCACAGAAAGCTCAATAATGGGCGTTTAGAAAAAAGTTTTATGTTTCGCTTTTCCCTTTAATGGCACTAATGGAAAACATGCTCTTCATTTGTAATGCGCTGAAATAGGTGTCTATGGTAAGTTGAGAGCTGAGATGTGAAAATGTTTATACATGTGCATTACATGGCGACTAGTCATCTGCTGTCAGCTTCGTCGAAAGCTAGGGGGACAGCAAAGAAGAGTAATAAACTCGCGCTTTATTAGCGGCAACCATTCATCTTTGCTGTCATTTGATTGACTGGTTGTCACAGTAAAAACCCATCATTGCATACTTTAGATAGTGGGTGGCTCAAAACTCCTTTGTACTCGGACGAACATGCTCTGAACAGAGATTCAGAGAGAACAGCATCCTAATTCATGGCGTACTGCTGATTTAACTCCGTTCGCCCTACGCACCAACATAACCTTAACTTAAATATCTCATTATGCTCGAACCAAAAAACTTACACAAAAGTTGATTCAATCA
Source organism: Bactrocera minax (assembly GCA_021498325.1). Classification (NCBI taxonomy): domain Eukaryota; kingdom Metazoa; phylum Arthropoda; class Insecta; order Diptera; family Tephritidae; genus Bactrocera; species Bactrocera minax. Next base: position 2,611,610 of record JAKEEE010000012.1, on the reverse strand, counting down.
GAGAAAAAAAAAAGCTTCCAGCTTGTTTATAAGGTATTTTGATAGAAAGCTTCAAAATTATCTACTGTTACAAATATTTTCAAACTCCCTTCTACAAAACCAAAGTCAAGCATAGCACTTCTTTGCCACCCTATAATTTAACATGACAATAAAACAGTTATCATTATTTGCTGGCAATGCGCAATTCAAAGCGTGGTAAGCAAATGTTTAACCAAATTAACTGCACAAAAGTATGTATGCAAGGAAAGTGCCCGCATTGATCGTGTCAAACTAATGGCTGTGAAAAGACATTTCCCCACTTATTTGTAAAACCGTAAATTTGTATGCTTAGAATGGTGAACAAATGGTATACAAATGGAATCACGTACTCGAAAAAAAAATGTTGTCTTTCTCTTGCGACAATTTAAATTAGGCTCTTTTGATATTTTATACAGATGTATCTTCGTGCGAACTCGTGTTTTTTTTTTACAAATAGTTTGTTTGTATGTACGTTTGCATACAATTATTAACCTTAAGTGCTTAACACAAAACTTGTGAATACCAATTTTCGGGGTACATGTATTTTGTGGGAATTTTTGTGAAATTTAAATGAACGCTTGCAAACGAAGTCATAAAATAGAGGAGTGAAAGAGAAAATATCAACATTAACATCGAAAGTCTTTTGATGTCTTCCACGCCACGGGCATTTTTAAACTACCAAAAATAGGAAACTATAAATAAATAAAAGAGTTATTGTACGATAAAAATAAGAATCACTGGTGCTTAATTTATTGCTCCGCATCGTGATATTATGTGAATGAACTTTGATAGCAAAAGGCTTTCGAGAATATAAATTTGTTCACAAGAAGTATTATAAGCAATTTGGCTGCCAAAAATATGTGGTCTCAGCGCAAATTAGCATAGGGCTTGGGGACAACAAACTCGAAGTGTATTTCCGTAGAACCTTCTGCGGTCATAAGGAGTTCCGTTAAAATCAATTCAAAAAGTTCCAAGTTTGGCTTTTGGAGCATGATAATATTTCATATAATATTTCGGCTTTACCGTTAAATCCTTTCTCATCCTCAATCCTTATATTTTATATGGCAGTTGTACGCTGTTCTATGCCCTAGAGTTAAGGTTAATATGATGCCAAATATGATAGCAGTCCATTTCAATTTCGTCGAATGACAAATGTTGAATTTTTGTGCAACATTTTTCAATATTGTATAAAGTTTTGCCAACACCTGAAACACCCTAGGTATTTCATCATAATCATTTCTTTCGTGATGAACTGCTGTTTTCTGTTTTCAAAACTCTCTACGCTTCAACAATTAACTGTTAGAGATATGTCATTTCAAGTTATGCAACTTCTTCAAGCCATTTTAATTAGTCACCAACTAAATAACGACTTCAGAAAAGTTCAAATGTCTCACTAAAAATGGAAAACACAAATTACTTGCATTAGCGGTAAAAAAAAAAAAGAAAAAAACAATCCACACATACATATGTATGTAGCGGTATGCTTCTGTTATATGCACGCACAAGTGTACAATAAATCAATGAACAAAGAAATGTTTGCTGCAACCGTGCCGGTGAGTTGCCATTAATTTCAACACCTTGCAATTATTGTCAGTTCAAATAGTAATTCATCAAATATGCGCACATTTGCAATGCCTGGCTGCTGTTGTTGTTGTTGTTGTTGTAGCGGCAATGGTGTCTTGCATGACAGCGCCAAGCGCTATACTTTGACGCATGCAACCGCCGCTGAGGCATGCCGCACACCGAACGACGCCTTCTTTGGGCGTGTTAGGGGTTTTCGCGTTGCGAGACTTTTGTGTGGAAATCACGGAGTCGAACTTTACGTGATAATGTGGTTTGCATGCGTGCGTGTGCGTGTGCGTGTGTGTGTGTGTGTGTGTAAAAAATCGGTGCACATTAACAACAATTACAAAAGTCTTTCAACTGTAAGCATAATGACTTGATGTGATTATTTTCGAACTAACGCCTGGACTAGCTATTCATAATCGTGTGCAACGGCACGAAAGTCTTTTTCTTTTCTGTTTGTTGCCATTTTACAAGTATAAAAATTGTTGGACGCGTGAATAGAAAAGCATTTAGCCTAGTTACACGAATATTGTGGAGACTTCCTATGAATGCATTAATTGCAGCGTTCATTGATTTAGTGCCTTGAACTGCGCACAAAAACTTCTTGAAAGATAATAAGGATATATAAGGTTATCGGAGAATTGAATGGTGTAGGGTGTAGTGGGCTTAGCCAGCTTAGCCAAACTTAGCCAGCCACCCAAAGTTTCGGCTTAACCAGATAAGATTTTATTGGATAAAACATACATTTTTATCACAGACTCGTGAAAGGATATATTTCAACCCTTATCGGTTACCCTTAATCAACAGCATGTTGAAGACTATACCTTTTCTTAATAACCATATACGATTTATGTCAACTCCCATTAATTACGTAATTATAAAGTTCATCTTACCTGAAAAGATAGAGAAAGAAATTTTTTAATTTATAAAATAGTTCCCCGATATGAATGGGTACATATTAAAATTTAGTTGTATGAGGAAATGTAATGATACTGCCGTGAAAAAAGATTTCAAAACGCAATGAACATGAATTCAATCAACGCTCATAATTTCTGCGCAAAAAGTAAAAACAAAAAAAAAAAAAATAGAATTTAGTTCGGCAGAATGTCCACTTCCAAAGAAAGCAGCAAAGTAAAATCAAGTGTGACAACAAAAGCGATTTTGCAAAGTTATAGGCATTGGTCACTCTTACATACGTGTGATACCTTGAAAATTTGGCACTCAAGCGATGCACTTAAATTGTGAGCATAGACGCAGAAGGTAAGTTTGTAGTTTTGCATGTATTCACTTACATACATATGCATAGTTGGCACAAAACTTTAATTAAATTTTTCGAGCACTCCTTGTCCCGTTGTAAAGAAGCCAAGAAAGATACAACATGGTGAAAATTGAAAGAAAACTAGATATGGAAATGCAGTAGTGTACAGAGAAAACTAGCCAAACACAGATGCGGCTTTCTTGATAAGATTTTTTGTGCGAATAAGCCCAAAATAATTTACACAATCATATTTATATTTAAAAGGAAAGTAATCGCTTTGCGAAACAAAGCGGCGGCCAATGAGCTTGATGAGCAGGTAAATAAAACACTTCACATTGAATGTTGGCAAACTGCTCTGGCGTTAGACGTTACACTTTTTATGCTGCGAAAATATTAACGCCCCGGATTTCTCACGAATTGTGACAGGGTAAAATAAGATTTCCGTCCGCAAATCCACGTGCTAAAGCTATTGTGCGTGTTCTAATAATTTTTTATTGTATCTATGTATGCTAAAACATATCAATATAGACAGTCTATATATTCTCTAAGCTTCGATTGATGGTACAAATATATATTATATATAATGCTATACATGCTATACAAGTAGGATTTACGTTGCCACAAAACTAATTTATTTAAATTTTCTTTTTGTCTATTCGCTATTCTTGACTTTTATGGCTTTATTTGCTCATTTGTTTTCCGCTTATAAAATGCGTGTGAAGTTAGCAAAAAAAAAAATAGCTTCAGCAACAAAAAAAAAACAGTTAGAAGAAGGTAACTATTTTTTTATTGTTAACTGAAGTATCAGATGCACAATTATTTAGTTATGCTCTACTTTCACCAAATTATAGTTTGGCTTTATATAATTTTATATTTTAATTGCATTTTCTAAGAAATATTGCAGCTGGTGCTTTTTACAATAAGAAAGAATAAAATTCAAGGAGATGGTTTATCTTATATTATATACCAAAAAGCTTTAATAGGATTATAAGTATAAAATAATTATTTATTCAACGAAGCAATTAATTTCATTGTTCAGACATATACATACATATGTACAATAGGGACGTATGTACGTGTAGAACCAAATACATTCATATGTACATATATTTGCCTAACATGTTTTCCTTCCATCTTTCTTGTCACATCGGAAAATCCTCCACTTCCGCACATACATACATACATACATACATACATATTACATTATCGACATCATCAAGTTGATTGACATCGACGCGTCACAGCGTAAATACTTAATACTTGTACACCTGGTGGTGGGTCGGCTGGCATGCTATTATTTCGTTTTGTGCGCTACCGTGACCTAGGCAATATACGTACATACATACAAATGTACATTCATAGTGTACCAACAGGGATTAATCACGACTTAATCGCATTTGCAATAAATTGCGAGCGCACATCACCAAAGTCGCGGTCGGACAATTAAATTTGTTAAATAACTTGAAAAATGTGCAAGAAAACAATTTGGTATGCAGATATGGAAGATATGGAAGAATTAAATTCAAATGAAATGGAAATGCAAGTTTGGATATAAGCTCATCAAGTTTCATACATTGATACCATTGTATGCATTGTGCAAATGAATCTATAGTGACAGTCCATTGCAAAAAAGGACTTTCGACTTTTCGTAGGATTATTGAATGAAGGAACGGCTTATGAAATGAAGAAATTAAATTGTATAATTTTTTTGTCAGATTAGCTGATTAATTACATCCTAAATTATTTAATCATCTTTAAAAAATACGCTAGATTATACCAACCAACTCATTAGTCTGCCTGCAAATTATCATTTGAATATTTTAGACAAATTTGGTTGTCTTATGTTCAGCCAAATATTGTCGGATATTACATACATACGTATAAGTAACTGCAAAATATTTATTATAACATAGTGAAATAATATTGTGTATGTTTGTTTGTATAACTATGATTTTATAATTACAATACATAATATTTATATTTAAATTGCAATATAGACTGGCTAATTGCATAAGTGTAGGAAAGTGTACACCAACAACTTGTAAATCAATTTGCATTTCCAATAAATGAATGAAAGTGGTTTCGAAAATTGCATAACAACTATGAAGGCATGTATGTATGTATTTATAAAACAAAATCAAAACAAATCATCGAAAATTACAACTTAAATAAACTTGCTCACTAAAGAAGAAACAATAATGTGAAGTTGTCAAATAACGATGACACAACAACACCAAACTGAGTAGACAGTCTGCATCTATGTATATTCAAACATATATATGTATGTAGAATGCGTTAACCGTCAAACAAGCCCTCAAGCAATTGAGTAGTTACCGGCAATTAAGCATATAAGACTGCTTGTCTTTATTTCTTTGCTAAACCAACAGAAACTGTAGACTGTAGTAGGTAAAAGCAAAAGTTTAAATAACATCACCATGGACGGAAGCCTATAAAGATAGTGTGAGCATTTTATTGATGACGAACACTTCAAAAAAATTATAATATTGATGACAACAGCTTTTGCTGTGCCTGCTTTGCACCACACTCTGTATGCAGTGATTTTCGTAACAAAATCGATTATGACCTCTATACATAAAGTGTAGCTTGCACATCCACCACCTATAGCACCAACCAATTGTTGTTATCGTGGAGCTAGGAATTTCAAGCATTGAAGCACCGCACCACCGGTGATATGCGAAAATACAGAAGCAACGCAACTCCAAAAGAAGAGCAATGGCAGGCAACAAACAATTGGGTAGCTACCCTAAGTAGTGGTGCGTGGAAATGAGATAGCAAGAGCGGTTCCTAGTCATTGTGAACTGACGTAATCGCAACAACAGCAAGCACGGAACATTGACATCTTTCGGGGCAGCCTGTCGCCAAGTGTTTTTTTTTTTTTTTTGATTTTTGCTGGTGTATTCTCACTAAGAGCTTTTCTCCATTAATTAAAATACTATTACTATATTATAAAACATTATCGTAACATTTTAGTTAACATTTTGGTATTTGAAATGCAAGCAAACCGAGATACACCTTTCAAAATGTCAAAGTTTGAAGTTCTTCACTCACCTCCATATCTCAGATGTCCTTCAGGAATTATAAAAATTGCTCTTAAAACTGCTTAATGAATTCAACCTTTCACTTAAATTAAGTTTAATTGATATTTTTCGCTTCAAAGCGTAATCACTTTAATTAATTTTAATAAAAATATGTCACTTTTTTCGTTTGGGCGTGAACGTAAACGATGTGACACACACACTTGACACCGTTCTCACTTGTCCCTATTGAAGGGATAAACTTTATGCACCAAAGAATATTATGTTGTTTACTAAGAAGCACCTGTACAATCCGCTTCTACAACATAAGCTGTTATTCGGTTTCTAACAATAAAAATTATAATTTAAGCCACCCGAAATCAATGACAAATTGCGAAATCGTTCACACTCATATAATGCTCAATGAGAAATAAATACAACAAATCATTCGACTACAAGAACTAGAAGAAGACAGTTAACAATGTTGCAGAATGCCGCTGATATGCTGGAACGCTAAAACCGGTAAGACAGGGTGACTCAAAGCAATACAAACAAAATATGAAGTTGTAAGGAAACGTTCGGAAAGGCCGTTTTGCAATTATTAATTTGAATAATGACTTTGGATATATTGCAGCAGCAAATACAAGAAGCACATGGATATGTTAATCCAGCGGTAAAAGCGAAGCACAAATAAATAGAAAGTAAGGTAAATAATCAACATCGCTGGTTAATTTAAGTGTTCATGACTTTAGGATTGGTATATATCAACATATACAACAACATACAAATACAACAACAACATATATGTACAGCAGATTCAAGTCTTTATTAAGTATTTTAATGCGACCTCCACAATTTGGTGTCATAATTCTTCAGCTTCAGAAAGCGAGCTGAGAAAGAAAGTGTTTGAGAGCCGTTCCCACGACAGTCGAGTCTAGATAACCGGAACGGACACAGATTTTTATCCGGCCAAGGACTGTCAGCTCTGCGGCATAAATATAATAAAAATAATTTTGAGAAAAGTTTCTACCGTTACAACACCAACAACAACAGCACTAAATGTTCTCTAATGTGCTCTGTAAGTCGACCGGTGAAATGGGCAGGTTTTGTAAATTCTCTTTCGCCTTAGATTAAACCTTAGATTTATTATTTAAACCCATTCATTATCCAATCCCTTGATATCACAAGTGCCACGCTGGTAATTAATAAGATGTTTGTTCCAGTGTGGCCGGGTGAAACCGGTACCAGGGATGTTATTCGTTTCCATTTTATTCACCTTTGGCATTTCAGCGTTAATTTGCCAAGCGCTGCTGGTTTGCAAATATACGAATATAGATCAAATGCTTGACAGGAAATCAAGATATTTTCCTCTTTCCATAGCGTTTATCCATACATACGTACAAACATATAAATGCACCCGCATATGCGTTCATCTATTGTGGTGTACAAGCAATAATATCCGTTATATGCGAAATTAACGTTGATTGCATATCGTTGAGGCCAATTTGTGCAACATGTTGCGCCGCCCGCTGCCCACTGCCCTTTCTTGGCCAATAAATCAATGCAAAATATTTCAAAGGGGAACTTTAACAGGAATGCGTGATTTACAACAAAATAAAACGGAGAATGAATGGAAGAAAGATATATGGACGTACAATTTATGCCCTCAGAGAAATTTACTTGTATAACATGAACAGCAATGGAAGCACTGAGCTCCTTTACTCAAGTAATGTTGCATACATTGTACCGTTAAGTACTCGCCATTAAAAAGTTTTAAATAGGTATGCTTGAGCTTTTTGCCATTTATTTCGAATAATTAAAAGCCATTGTGGGAGTGCAGATAAAAAGGAATCGTTATTACCTTCACCTTGAGGACCCGCTGAGCTCCACTTGGAAACCTAATATATATACATATCTTTTGCGTTGAAGCTTAAATGCTTAATGTCCTCTAAATATTACGCACCTGTTAAATAAAATGAAAGTTGTGCGAAATTGTATGCTCATATGTCTTCCATGTTGCCCTGCAAGAACTTCTACTGATTTCAATGAAGTCTTCACAGCAGAACTACTTGAGTTTAAATATTGCATACCAAGGTAGTTCATCATAATAATTACTCGAAGAATTACCTCGATGAAATGGGTTGCTATAAATTCAGATGACATTGTGTTTTCTTTAGCATATTTTCTCAAGGCTTCCCAACTAAATTTTCGGTTCTCCATTTTCGAAATCCTTTATACAGGTTATCTATCACTCCCAAACTGCAATTCCACGGCCTACTTGAAAAAATTACGTGCTCCGTACAAATACCTTTGAGAACTTTTGTCTGGGAACAATATCTCCGAAGTGGAAATGTATCAAATTGTTTTTATTTTTCCTATTGGCATCTCAAATTGGCGTGTGTATGACGGAAAACACAACGACTCAGAGCAGTGTCAGAAAAATACTGTTGCTTTCTTGACGTGCAACAATTACCGTTGTCCATACAGTATACTAACACAAAAACAACGTTGGGAAGAAAACATAATAAAATGAAAATAACGAAAAACAAAAGTTTGTCTACCATACGACAAAAGGTCCTTACTTTTATTATTATAATTTTTTTTTTTTTGTTATTAAACTTTCAACTGACAATGACGACTAAATACTTTAATTTATGTATGTAGACAGACACGTATATCTGAGGAAAGAGCTCTGCAAAGTATTACAACCGACAAACAAGTTTTCGAGCGCCACGCTTTTGGCTAAAATGATAGCAGACGTTCCCAGGTTCCAAATAGCATAACTACCTTATACATACTTAGTATGCGAGTAAAAGCAGGGGTGCTTGGAACAGTGAAACTCTTTCCTACACTCTCGAATTGAATTGAAGAAATTTGCATTTGGAACTATATTAGTCGACTCAAAACTAAGCAGATGGTTGGGTTATAATAAAATTGGTGAGTAGTCGTGGTATAGCCTTCAAAGATCTTCTGACATTTTACAGCTTTATTGGAGCTTTTGTGTTCTAACTATTTCTTTGAAATAATACAAAACGAACTTTGAACCCTCTTATTTATAGGGTGGCTCCTTAAAAACCCGTCACTTGTTGTTCAATTCCCAAACATACTTCTCTTGTTCCTTTCAATGTATTGAATATATCCCCATGTGTCTAAATGTTTTCCGGGGTTTTAAAATAATTTCTAGCCTTTCAATCCTTTTGAGATTATGAACTCAGCGTCTAGGAGTATCGAAACCACGCCCAGCAACCCAACAAATTTAATTGACTGTAAAATGTAAACATTGACAGTCGGGTTTCTAGGCACTTTTTGCTCAGGCAAGGATATTTGTTATGGAGGTAAAAATTTCCTCGGAATTGATTAGACGGAACCACTGTCGCACTCGCAATCGCTCAAAGCCGCACTACTACAAGTACAATGTAACAGCACTCACGACAACATTACAGCACACAATCACATGCAATCCGAATGACTGAATGACACAGTGAAATTAAATGAAAAGCACACATCCCTCCAGCGGCGCTCTTGCTCGTGAGCACTTCAAACACGTACCGTTATAATCAAATACCGACCAACAGCGATATTAAAAATGTGTGCAATGCACACAAAAATATCGTAACTCAAGACTCAGACTCACGCACACAAATAGAGGTAATGGAATGCATGGCTTTTTAGCAGTCAGTTGACATCAGCAACAAAAGCCGTAACTAACAACAACTACGCGCTGGGGTAAATGACATGACAGAGTGTTTAAGGAATTTCCAAAACAAAAATTATAAAAGCACCCAAAAAGCAACCCGAAATAAAATCTTAGCCCAAAGGTGAGGCGAAACACACTTGTCACCTTCGTTCGACGCAAATCGAGTGCGGATGAAGGCTGTGGGGCGTCAAAAGTACCCGTGACCGTTACGTTCCTGGTTGTGACGCTAATTGAAAAATCGATAGAAATCCTTATTTAAAAAGTAGTATATGGAATTTAAATGGAATGGGGTCCGCAGCACCGCGCAGCACAAAATGGAAAATCAAAAGATTCAGCAGCTCCTAGGCGTGTGTGTGTGTGTTTTTGTGTGGCGGCGCAGTTGGTCCATCGACGCGGTCGTTATAATTTTCACCGTCAAATTGCTATAAATAAATCAGTGGCGTCTACTTCAAAAGAAGGAACTTGCCATTTGCATGGACACTTTGAGCGCGCGCGTACCGTTATCAGGTGATGCCATCACGAACAGTTCCCACGGCTGAGCACACACATTTCACCGCTGTTGAGGCAATTTAATTACGACTACCGAATGGAAGGAAATCAGAAATATAATAAACTCAGCATTTAAATTGAATTGTAGCTGCAAATTACTGCAATCGATTTCCCATTAAGCATCAGTGTGCGACCGCCCATTTGCCGCAACCATTGAAGCGCGCATTTTGGGCGCCAAACCCAACTCCATGGCATATGCACCTGTTCACACATCCACCGAAATACACACATAGACGTGTATATACCCGCTTGGTGGTAAAAGCCGAGAGCTTTCGCTCGAGGTGACTTGCTAGTCCTCCCTGTGGAAGGGAGGGGGAAAGCGCACGAATTTTGGTCGGTGGCTGATGGTCGTTCGGTCTTCCGCACTTCGTCACAGTTGAAATATTTCAAATTTAAATTAACTCTTGCTGCTACTGTGACCCGTTATACCGTTCGACAATCGAATTGGGAAAATTGGAACGAACGAGCGAACGAGTGGGGGCATTGGGGTAAACAATCATACCATTTGGCCCTGAGTGATGTATGATTTGCCTATTTTCCAAGAAGTGAAAACATGAATTTTCGTGCTGAGAGATTAGTTCCATATACCGTTGGCTGCAGAGGTACACACTACGAGACTGCCAACATACCAGTAACATTGACAAAAACTTAGTGAAATGGTATAGAAGCCGGTATAAGCAAAAGTTATCGTAGGTGCTCCTTCGAAAGGGTGTTAGTATTCTTCTTAACCAAGTTATGAACATCCTCTTTTCTTAATACACAACGGCAACCCTGTGAATTTTGCCGCCAATTTATGTGATTACTCAAAGTTCACTTGAATGCAGTGCCGGAAGTTGAACGTCATTTCCGCAAAGGAAACTGTATTGGTTGAGAGCACCTACAACTGGAAGCCGAAGAAGAAGGAGGTGAAAATACACTCAAGTCTATTGCATTAGTGCCTGTGATAAGCTAATGAATTTAAAAATGTTTTGCTCAAATAAGGCAAAAACAGAAAATTTTTAAATAAAGAGAACAAAGGTAATCATCCTAAGAAAGTGCGCTTTCGCCTCCACGAGCAAATTGAATGCCTACTTCGAAAGCGACCAAACAAATTGCATGCCGGTGCCGTCTGAAGTATGCCGGTTGTCGGACGCCTAATGGAAGCAAGCTGCTACACTATGCGTGCCGTGCCAGCAAAATGTTGCGCGCCGGAAATTCCATCAACTTCCGGATTGAAATAACAACTTTTTGACACACAACATGCCATGGCCGGTGACGTTGAACTAATAAAAATGAAAGCAGCGAATTCTATACGCGCCTAATTGTTTACGTATGTGCTTCTGTATGTGTGTATTGTACATATGTGTCGCGGATGCCATGTTTTGTAATTTCGTGCGGCGTCAGCGACAGTAAATGTACGTCTGGCAGTTTGAGGCTTATCTGAGCCCCATTCGCTTGTTGTTGCTGCATAGGTTTTTGTCATTGCCGGCTGTTGCTGACGTTGACACTTTGTCAGTTTGTATATGTGTTAGACATTTACGCTTTGTTGTTTTGTCTAACTAAGGAAATAAGTAAAAGCCATGCAAAAGCCAAAGAAAAGCTGGATCCATAGATCGAGAGTGGTGTATACTGAGACTAAGTTAGGTAGAATTAAAAAATCGGCAAAGAAAGCGGTGTAATCTCTTATTAGCAACCAGGAGGTCCATAATTTGCTTATCCCTTGTAAATCGATTCTTTTAGAGCACAATGTGAAAATGTAAATTCTTTTCGATTATATGCTACCTCATACGTTGATATATGCGTTCGCCTCCTAATACTCAGTTGAGTTAAACTTTCAATAACTCCTTTTCTAATACTCCTTTTTCAAATACTTGGCACCTTTTCAACCTTTTCAACCTTTTCGCACACTCATTCATGCACCGTCGATCTTCTCCTAATGCACCGCACTCCTTCACGCACACTTGCAAAGTCAATTTGTTGGCCAACTGGCGTGAGTTGACGTGCGATGCTTTGCATGATTTGTATGTTTATGGGTCAGGCAACATGTCAAGCATCTCAAAGCTCGCCATGTGCCATATTGAACCCAACGCCCGCACACACACATACACACTTGAATAACAGAGAGGCACACAAGCCCTCACTTGCGCACTTGCAGGCACCCATACGCCGTGCGGTCGCGCTGCGCTGGTCTTCCGCGCCAACGAACATTCGCCAACGCTGTGTCAGAACTAGCAACTGTCACGGCGACAAAACTACAACAACTAAACAAAAAACTAGGGAAATTGCAAAATTGCCAACGCACGAAAGCAATTCGCTAATATGTATGAAATTTTTGTACCGGTGCAGGGGTGTGAGGGTGCAGGAGAGCGAAACGCTAGTTTGCGGTGCGATTAGGTGACCAGAAAGTTGTCCTGTGGAAATTGTTTTAAAATTGAACACATCGGGTGTTCATACAGCGCTTGTGTATTCGGTTAGTTTTTTTTTTTGTCCTGTTTGGACATTGCTTAAAGCAATGACAATGCACTGTTCTCTCGATTTTTTGTACGAATGAGTTGGAAATAATTTTTAGGAAACGATTTCTGTTTAACTCCACATTACGCTCAGGAATGTAAAGTGTGGAAGTTGTTAAATTTTGGTTCTCGTTTATTACATGGGCTGATCAGTATTCAAAGTGTGACATTTATGGTGAAATAATGCAAATTTTCTGCCAAAGAACCCTTTCAGAAATAGTAACACTCCCGCAAAGTGGTAAATTTAATAATTTACACTTTCAATTAGTTTAGAAACTGTACAGCATTGTACCTATTGTACGAAAATGCACTAACGAATAGAATGGAAACTATTCTCGGACATTGCCAACATCCACTTGGTGGTCAAAAATCACTTGCCCATCGTAAATTAGCTGATATTTTTATTTACATTCCGCCCAACATAATTAACTATGCCTAAAACTTTAAACGTGGCCCAAGCGTACATGTTTTTATACATGTATTTATGGAAATTAATGCGACCTAGCGCGAAGAAACCGGCATAAGAGGCTCACATATACACGAAACCCATCAAATTGACTCACCTTCTCGTTTCAGTGATTTCTCGGTGCGGTGAATGAGTTTATGACAGCAAACAGGCGAAAAAATGAAATAATAACATCAAATTACCAACAACACAACTCGTATGCGTCGGGATAACAATTTCGAAATAGAGCAAGAGGAGTAAATGGCTGTGTAAAGATATTTAGAGGCGAACCGGAAAAGTGAGGGGTAAAGTAAATAAAAAGAAAGTAAATGCGTCTAAACTGTGTACCAAGTGGCACCGACTTGGCTACACAACGTACACCGCCAACTGCCTTCAGAGCAGACATCATCAGGAAGCGCACGAAGCGCAAGAAACTGAAGAAACGGAAGAATAACACAGAAGTGACTACAAACAATGGAGAAAACGCTACTCCATGTGACAGAACAAATCGGCTTCGGTGCCAAACTGCGAACACAAACAAAGCCGGCTGCTCACTTCGGTATTTTTGTTGTATTTTTACAGTGACTGTTTCTGTTGCTGTTGCTGCAACCACCCACCGCCAGCACTTGTGGCATAGTATGATAACGAAAGTGCCAACGAACGCAATGGCTGCAACAACTACAGCAATAACATTCGCAATACTGGCTGGCCAAAAAGCAAACAGGCGGAAAACAAACCGAAACGATCAGAAACGAAAGGACTCCAACAAACAAATGGACGGGCGTACGAATATAAGACACAGTGAAGGCGAACGCAACAGCAGAGTCGCGCAAGAAACGTCGAAGCGACCGGACGAGTTTGCGATAAGCGCTGAGCATTCGTTGAGCATTCGTTGAGCATTCATTCAACGTCGAACTGTTTGTATTTAATTTCGTAAATTGATGGAAGAAGAAGCACCAAGAGTCAAATGAAATTTGTTTGTGAATGAAATTGAGCGAAACGCCCGCTACCGTTCGAGCGCGCGCAGAGCCGTAGTGAAAGCGCCAAGTGTTGTCAAGTGAAAGTGCCGTTCGGTTAATACGCCCGCAAGTCAAGTATACGCTGCACAGCACTGTTGTGCGCGAACTGAACGTGAATGAACATGGGCGATTGTGTGATGGTGTGATTGTGTTGGCCCCTGGGGCAGCTTAATGAGGGCCAATGGGCGCATAAAGGATCAAATGAAGAGATAAAGAAGGCAAGTGAAAAATAAATAAACCTGAAAACAGCTGCGAGGCTTAGGAGTGTGCGCGCGTACCGGTACATTTATTTAGTTTGTGGCGGTTTATGTGGTTTGCAGGCCGCAGGTGTAGCGCCGATGATTGGTTTGTGGCGTCCACATTACAGTCGGCTTTTCCGCTTGATTCGCTTGATGCGCCTGCAAAGCCGCAACTAGCAATGGGGTTGTTAAATTAATGAGTGCAAACGCACCTAAAAAGCTGGGCAAATGCCACCACACGCTCACACACACGCGCACACAGCGAAGTAAGACGAAGCCTAATAATATTTGGTCCAAATTAAGCACACATGAGCGGCTCGAGCGGCTCGAACGGTTCGAGCGGTTTACCTAACTCAGCCGAGGGTCATCAGTTAGAGCGCCCGCCGTTCCGGGCAAAAAGCGAAAGGATAAGGAATCGAGTGTTAACCACAGCCGGGGGACATTTAACACTTCAACGACTTTTGGGTGAGTACGGAATCTACCACAGGCAAAGTGCTGGCTCAAACCTTCCGCATACGTATACACGATAGGGTGTTGCTGAAGCTTGTTTGCGCAAACAAAGGGCGCACGGCAGAAGTTTCACTGCGTTTTTATTGGCTTCTCTGCACATATTCTCTGAATTAAAATCCATCGGCGTAAAAAATATCCATATTACTCTTCCGCTGCTTTACTTAACACATTCACATTCCACTTACATTGGCCGTTATGCCGCTGCTATTATACCGTTCATTTTTTCCTTTTCATTTTCATCCACATCAACTGGCATTGAGGAATTTTAGCGCGGGTCGGGACAGTGCATGTGGCGGCGTGTTCCGGTAGGCTTTTGATATGTTTCCGTATTCGAAGAGCGTACTCACATACATATGCGATCATTTGTACGGTTTATTACGAGTGTAGTGACCGCCTGCAGTAGTGGCTAACGCTGATTAATGTGTTCCCTTGAGAAGTGTTTTGTGTGTTGGCAGGAAGCTATTTGTAGGCGGAAGTAAAGCGAAAATTCTTGGAAAATTTTACAAATATGCTACTAAAGTTTCGTCAATATTTAACGATTGCAGAGAAAATTTTGTTAATGACATAAGAAGAAAGTGTAACAACTATGCAATAATATTGTCAAACTATAAACTTTGGAAGCTGTGGCTCCTTGTGTGTGTATGTAACTCATTTGCTCAATATTTTTGAAGAAGAAAAGTGTAATTTTAAATATGTTTGATTTAAAATAAGACGAAGATATTGATATACTTACAGTTGTGTTCATTAAAATAGTAGAACTTGTCGTTAATGGTCAATAAAATGAAAAATCATTAGAAAGTTGCAATTAGTATGTGTATTTAAGGGACTTCTAAATCTAAATATGAAAAGCAAACCCTCAAAATCCTCAAAAATCATAAGAAATGATTTAAACGTGTCGGTTGGAGGTACGAAGTCCCCGGAAAGTACCTCTTTTGACGCATGAGACCGTTACAATAAGGTTTGTAAAAAAACATTTAAACCGGCCATCTACAAAATGGCGGAGTGTGCTGAGGACTGACGAAAGCAATTTGTTTTATTTGGAGGAACAGGGTGCAGAAAGTATGTCTGTAACTGCCACCAAACACAGAATACTATCCTAGGTACACTACCAAAATGGTTAAACATGGTGGTCTTAGCATTATGGTATGGGCTTGTTTTTTGTACCATGGGGTTGGCCCCACACTTTTGATCCATGGCATCATGCACGGAGCAGTGTATGTAAACATATTGAAGGATGTTATGTTAGCAATTTATAGCTGGGAAATGCCTATAAAATAGACGTTTCAGCAGGACAACGATCCAAGACATGCACCATGAATACATATATACATCAGCAAAGATCGACATTATGTCCTGGCCAGCGAGATAACCGGACCCGAATCCAATCCTGAAAATTTATGGAGAGATGTTAAACGGGTTGTAGCTATAGCAAATTCATCAAGTAGAATACAACTTTGGCCAGTGGTCGAGGAGGCAGGGCTCAAAGTCCTATGAAGCGAAAAATAAAATCTTTGCAACAAAATATAAGCCAATCGAAAGCATTAACTACTTCAAATTTTAATTGTTAATTGAATTTTTTTTTTATATTTGCTTTTCCTTCTACTAAATAGTCCGTACTATTTTCGTGAGCAAACTAATTTTTAAGTTCTTTTTAAATTAATTTTCGTAAGTAAAAAATACATATATATTATATATAATACAGCTTGCGAACTAATATTATTATACTCTTTAAAAGTATTTTTTCCAGCTTCGCAACCCATATTTCAAGTTAGAAAAGCATTTAAAATTTTTAATCGGACCTTTTTCTGGCATTCAGCTATAAGCTTTCTTTTTATACTTATATCAGAATAATAACTAGTGTATATGAAAAATAAAAAGTAAATAAAATGAAAGTATACAACTTTTTTGTCATTAAGAGTTAATTAAAAATTTAAGAAATTTTTATAAATATAAATATTTATATATATTTTATTAATTATTAATATAACAACGTAGCTAAAGTAATTGCAACTAGTCTGCAAAAATAGTTAAAATATTTTTTTGGCATTTTTATTTTACTGAAATATAATATTACAAATTATATAAGCAGTAGTTGGAATTCGAATAAAATGTTTCTTTATACATAAATTTATTTGACTGTTTTCGCTAAATTTAAACAAACAAATTGCTAATGAAAATAATCTACTAGAATTTCATTTCTGTTTTTTTTCATATATAAATGTTAGTTTTTTCGCTTGTTAAATTTTTTTGTACACGACACTTGTTATAAACTCGCCTCAAGAGCTTATAATATTCCTCTTTAAATACTATGACATTTAACCGCAATCTAGTACACTTAATCACTACACTAAATCAAGAGCTTGTAAAATCACGAAAATATTAATACTAAATTGCTAGCCATCAAATTGATGTTCTCCAGTGTTGTTACACTTGTACCACTACTTATATGAGCGCGTGTACTCCGGCTGTGGTTAACTTCAATTACTTTATCCTATTCGTTGCTGGCGGAGGCATTTCCTCTGCGTTGCCACCGAAATTTCCTCATCACTCCGCAGCAGAACAATTCTAATTTATAATCTTGTCATTTGTAACAGGCGATGTCGGCAACGTTATTATATGTCGGCAAAGGCCATTATTTCCTCAACGACTTGTTGAACCCAGCAATGGTGAATCGGACAGAGCGCAGAGATAATGTCGAAAAAGCAATTGGTAGATATGATGCGTTGGCAGACGGAATGCCAACTGAAAATGAACAGTTAGCAGCTGTCGACTGCCTACGCACGAGCGTTAGACTCATTCAGTGCGTATGTTTCCGAACGATTTGGGCAAGGAATATGTGAGGAAAGACATTTCGATAGATTTGCGTGTGTCTTGCGGACAAAATGTTCGGATGCGTTTGCTGCCTTCAGGTTTTGTTTTTTCTCTTCTAATTCTCTTGAAAGTATCAAATGGGGATTTCATTTGGTTGCACTTCTTTGTGTATGTACATGTGTGTTTTATATAGATATGATTTCTTGATGGTTCGGTGACTTCAGAAGACCCCGCATAGATTTGTCGGCACTCCGAGTTTTTCACCCCCAATTCCAGAATTTATTTATTTTTTATTGAAATGGGTTGGGTAAAAAACTGACCCATATTTTCCTCATGGCTGACAGTTTCCATCCGCCCATTAATGCTTCATACATTCCCTCAAACATGCTTGTACATGTTTAGTGGCGTGTTTGGTTTGAAGCTTTTGTAATTTTCTTAATACTCAACAGCATTTTTGTGAGAAAACCATTTGTTAGTTCTGTTTTCCAAAGCAAGTTTTACAAAGCTATAAGTTTACTGCAACATGTTTAAATTTATCCAATTTTTATTTAAAGCGTGTAAAGCAGACGTCATGTATCCACTTTCAATCGATAAGGAAGATGAAAAATTAAATAAATTTTTAAACAAGTTCTTCTTTAAAGGAGATATGAAAACCAGTAACAATAAAATATAGGGATTATTTTTATAAATAATATTACGAACTCACAAGCGACGATTCGAGCAAAGAACTGAGATAATTGCCATAAACTAGCATAATCAAATAGAGGTAGAATAGCAAGTGATTAAACCACTTAAATGATTAATGAGGTATCCATCCAACTCTCCTCAACTGCACCACATTGCTTGTGATTTCACTTGGAAATTTAAGAGCTCGTATATATCGAGCATAGAAGTGGCGAATCGAAGCCGCTTAGAGTGTTATGAGTCTACAAACTATCAATAGTAAATATATGTGTATGATTGGTAATAAATTGTTAGGAGACCCAGGCTTAGACATGAAGCTACCGATTGTGGCCGATTTGTCATATGCAGCTACTATTTTGGAACCCTATCAAAATGAAATCTGAAGTTACCGAACATTTTCCTTTAATATATTTCATGCTCGGTGTTTTTGTTTTTTTTTGTTTTTTTTTTTGTGAATCCAGCAACTACAAAAAGAAGTACGAAAAAGAAAAAATATGTTACACGCTTTTATATAATAGTTTATATTCGATGTATTGAAGCAGGGCCCAATGTCTGGGCCTTTTAATAACTAAACCGATTAACGTTTGATTAACAATAGCTAATAATATTTCTAATGAAAATGCTGCCTACATTGACTTATTATAGTGTACTTTCCCTTAAACTTTTAAATAATTTTCTATTCGCATTCTAACGTATACAAACGTCTAATTTTATATCCCTCATAGTATTATCGTCAAAGTTGCTACAAGGGAGAATGCTTCCTGGTTTCTCATATGTATGTATGTATGTATGCATGTGCCTGTTATACAAGTGCAGCCCGTTGGGAAAACTCAACTGCTCCTTTTTCAACTCGCTTAAATATCTACGTGGGTGTAAGGATTGGGTTTCCTTTAAGTTTCCTTCAGCCCTTCTTTAGACAGCTTAACGCCAGCAGCAAAGTCGCATCCGAGAGTTCAGCCGAGTTTTCCGGTATGTCCGGTCTATTTATGGGCAGGTCCTGAAGCTCGTTTGCTCTTTTTTTTTTCTCTCGTGCTCCCGCAACTTAATATTATGCAAATAAGCTATAACAACAACAACAGATTGGAATTTCCAGAGGTGGTTACGGTTTGCCATCTAGGTGGCGTGATCCCCCATTAGATCGTGATGGGGGTGATTAAAGCAATTAAAATATGTTTTTCTAATAATAGTGATTGAAAATTCGAATAAGAAGTATATTTTAGTTAATTTTCAGATATGAATACGTATGCAGATTTTTGTTTTGTAATTGTTTAAAACAAATGCCAATCCCTAAAATCCAGCCAAGCATGATCCCTGGTTCAGGCAGCCGACCGGTTCGTAACCTACTCGTTTCCCTGCAGGGTTACTTCGCCTAGCCCGCCCACTGCTGACGTCTACTGGCATCGCTTTGAGTGTTAATGGCCGCATTCCCTTCAGATTGTGAAATTCTTTTGTGCATTCTTATTTGGAAAACTTTTTTAATGAGTTTCACTAGGGAGGACATTTGGTACTTTGTTATTTATACAACCGCCCGACAGCAGTTCGGCTCTCTCTCCCTCTTCACGCTCTTCTTTCTGCGAGGCGTGTGCGTCTTAGAACAGTGCGTTTGTTGTTGTTATGTGCCGTGAGTCACATTTCTTGCCATAGCTTTAGCTTGCTTTAGCATTTTGACTATCATAATTTCATAGGCCCAGAGGTATTGGGAGGCAGCGTGAGCGGCTGTGTTTGGTTTATTTTAGTTGAAAGTGTCAGTTTTCTTGAGCTGATGATGAGCCGCAGCTAAGTCTATGCAAATAAACAGTTATACCAGTGCTGTTCCCGTATGCCTATGCTCCTTATTTTCTACCCTACTTGTCTCTTGGAGTTTTCTAGCCTCCCTAATGCGTTAAGTACTGCTTCGAAGGTTCGTCAATGCACTTGTCAGTTATCTAATTGGAGTGACTGCAAATCTTCAATACTCTACGGCCATCTTAGGGAATTCTTATGCAGCTGTTAACACTCATTCGGCTGTCTGGCTCCAGGCTCCCTTTGCGATCCATTTCCTCTTCAACAACTTTACGACAAATTACTTGAACTTTACGTGAACTCGAAGTCATTAGTAATATAGATTCAACAGGAGTTGCGAAAGAAGACGCCACTCTAAGCCAACACACTTGCAAAAGCTCTTTATTTCATATTACGTGTGGAGATTCATAAAAAATGTAAACGGAGTGCAAACAAAAAAATAAAGCACGAAGTGTGCAAATGTGCGATAAGCATGGAAAACTGAAAAGGGTTGCTCGGAAGAAGAAGAAGATGCTCACAGTTGCAAGTGTCATTACTTGCGCTTTCTGTGGTAGCATTTTAGCCGCTCGAATGCTTGATAGCCTGCCTGGCTGCAGACATATTGCTGATAGCTGGCCGAGCACTTTTGTTTTTAGCTGCTCGCTGCCGGTATGCTTTATTGCTTCGGACGAGTTGTCGTCAGCGCAAGTGGTGGATTATTGGGATGACTCTGTGCATAAAAGAATGAATGAATGTATAACATGTATGTACTGCATGGCAAGCGCACGGGTCGGGGCTGCTGGAAGCTGGCAACTGGCAACTTGCACTCGATTTACAATTCCCTACATTTTCTCGACCGGCGTATACTCATTTGGCAAATTGACACAGTTATGTTGAAGTTTTATTTTATTCCATAGAAGAAATGAGAGTTATATATAATGATATCTACTCGGGTGTGTCTCATTTCGAATTATTTGTGAAGAAAATCTTCAATGCGTTCTTATGTATATATGGACAATATTTGTTATTCTTTCTACCTATTGAAAATTTAGTTTTTCTTAGATTATTATGGAATTAGTTCATTTTGGTGCGGTTCTGGTACCTGTTCAATTAGTGTACCAATGTGTTGGAACTGACTATTTGCATTAAAATTGGATGTTGTGGTTCACCAAGCTGAATAAGTTTTTGTAAATGTATTCCCAAAAATTGGGAATGGGCCCCTTTGGGGCACCACTGGGATAATTTTCAATGCTTTTGTATTTTTATATCTCATAAGCACTTTAAATACTCGTAAAATGTTCACGAGCGCGGAGCGTTACTTATGTGTGCCATATTTTATTAGAACGAATGTTCAACAGGATATTCAGCGGGCTTTAAAAGCGCTTTGCAACACAGCTAAAAGCGAATTTATGGCAGCGAAGTACAACTGCGGAAACATATGGTTATTTATGTTCGTGCAACATTTTCATTGTACTCTAGATGTGTGCTATTATTATTTTTCTATTTAATGAATTAAAATTTTCACGTTAAATGTCTCCCAAAATGAAACTATAATCCATAACAGATTTATCCACAAGTACATCCTGAAAATGTGTGAGAATATTTAAATAATTTCTTTTGTTACATACAAATATAAATACAATCAGCGCGCTTTTTCGCGCGCTTTGTCTCTTTGAATCAGTTTAACTGAGAATATTTAACGAGATTTTTTCGTGTTTCAGAGTACTCATCTGGCAGTACTTTGCACTGTGTGACAATAACACTAATAATTGCAATAAACACTTGCGGGACGCCGTGTGGTTGAGTACCATTTAATTGTGTAAAAAGCTTTTGTGTAAAATCCTGCGGGCTCATGAGGATTTTTTAAGAATTGTTGCTCGTTTTACTTATTGCGATTATAGTTTATTCAATATTTCTTCAATGTAAATTTATTTTCACTAATATTCTCTGCTATTGGCTAGTTAATCAAAGAGGTTAAACTGTAACTCTAAAATTAATACTTCGCCTTAAATAATAAAATTGTCAACGTAATTGGAACAAACTAAAAAAAAATAAAAAAAATTAAAGCATAACCTCGACTAAAATGTAGCTAAGCTTTAAGGGGTCAAAAGTGATGATGAAGCAAAGGTTGAGAATAAAGGTGAATCGGCCCAAAGAAGGAAACGATGTCATCGATGTATAAAAACTAACTAAAAGTGTTTTGTTTTTCCTGTGGGCAGCAATCAATTATTGTATATATTATTGTATACACAATTCCCCAAGGAAATTTAAAATATTTAAATTTTTACAGTTCGACAATAAATGTCCTCACATAAGTTTCTAAGCACTTTTTAGCAAACCAACAGACTTTATCAATCATTTAATGCTTCTTCGTAATAGTTTTTAATAAATAATTGAAATAACTGCAATAATGAATGACTTTTTGCATGTTTCGATCTACTTAATTTTAACGAATAAATTTTTAATTAATAAATAATCACTTTCACACATTTCGTAAATTTTTATGTGTGGAACCAAATTTCTCAATGTCTAAATGGATACAGTTATATACTATATATAAATAGTGTAGTTTATTTATTTATCAAATTGCTTCGCTTGAGTATTGTGCGAATTCAATTTAAAGTTCGAAAGAGTAAATAAGTTGAAAATACCGTTATTCCCGAGCTTAATGCTCTTTTTTTGGCAATCAAAACAATTGCATTGCATTTATTTATGAAAAACAAAATATTGTGCAAATTTCTTTCAAAAATATTAACCAAACAAATATCCAACGATTTATTTTGAATTTTATTACGTTGCTGTAAATAAAATATTTTATTTAAATACGGCGTGGAGCTTTATTAAATGCAATTTCTCCATCAAAAACTGACCGCAAAATCCAATTGTATGCGCTGTGGCATGAACAACTTGTTTGCAACCAAAAACAAAGCAGCGAACACACAAATACATGGCTAATAGTGTGTGTGTGTGTGGCAATGAGTGAAAAAGTTTTGCTGTAAATAAAGTTTGTTGTTTTTGTATGGAAAATTTCCTGCAGCGTTTGTAAACTGACTGGTTGACTCATTGACTGACTGTCAAAGTTTGCAACTGCATTGAAACAAATGATTTACTGTTGCACCAACCAAACAGTGGAAGGGCCTGAGCATTAGTGGATTATTGAGTTCCTTTCGAGTGATTACACCGAGTTGATGCAACTGAGTGTTATCCACGTCTGCTTTAATTCTGCACTGCTGCCACTCAAGTTGTGCATAAATACCAAGTCGCTTTTGCTGCGAGAGTAATTTAAAAAGAAACTAACTACACAATTCCCCTGTATTACTTACTAAAATTCACATTTCTCTGTATGTGAGTGCATGTGTGTGTAAGTGCAATTGTGCACTTCAAATGGAGTGAAAAAAAGAAAGTTTTAATGATTGCGAAGAGAAAAGATGGAGAGGAATCCTTGTAATCGAGATGTAAAAGTATCTGCGTGTCCACGGAGAGAAGATGCGAGTAAAGAGGTCTAGTGAAGATAATGAATAAAGATGCGGATTTTGCGGAACTCTTTGCATTCAGAAGCAGCAAAAATTCGCAACGATGCAGCGGAACACATGAATACCACAGCCACATCCTTTGAGATTATGCGGTCTCCTGGGCAGCTCTAGCTAGCTAGCACTAGATAAAAGACACCAGCTTATTGCTCGTACTTGTGGCAATGCATATTTCGTAATCCACAGCCGCACTAAATTCAAAAAAAGTTTGCTACATATTTACTTTTCCATGTGCTCGTTTGCGGACACACCTTCGGTTTTAGGTCACCGTTGCATCGGCGTGGTGCAAATACTGATGGCATGTAGAGCTTTTCCTCCGTACGGGCAGGCAATGAACTCTGGTTTGTAATACTATTTACAATTTGTGCATTCGAATAGCCGTGATGTGGTGTAAGCCAACGGTTTGCAGTGTGGCAAATATTGGCGGAGGCATTTCTTTTTCATTTCCTCATTTCCTCATTTCCTCGAATTTCAATTTCCTACTGACGTTTGTCGTTTGCCATCGCATTAAATACATTTGCATATCATTTGATAGCCACGCATGTATGCATGCAAATGTGCACAGTAATGTGTGGAAAAAGTGCAGTGTGCATACTTTTTATAAGCAATATGGATTGCATCTCTATGGAAGTAGGATTAAAGGTATAATTAGTGATGATGACTGAAAGAAAAGTTTGATCAACTTGTTAAGCATTACATCTTTAATATTTTAATTTATTTATTTAATAAATTAGTATTATGTAGAAGAGTAGTATCTAGAGAGAGTTTGTGAGAACAAGATGGTAAAAACTTTTAAGATTGAGCGTAATTTTCATTCCATTTCGAATTTGAAAACTGTTGACTCTCTCACTGCTCTCACTAAAAGGCTGACATTGCTAAAGTGACGTCACAAATGGTTTATTTCAAATATTGAGTAGCTGATGATGAGGGTAAAATAAATTATAAAAATCTTTAAATTCATTTGAGAGTAAAAGAAAAATGAAAAAAATATTTATGAATGGTATACACAATATTCATGTATCCTAATTATATGTAAAATTCGTAATCAATTGGAGCTCAAAAGACTCATATTTATGAAGATTCTCAAACTTCCTCTAGTCAACAACTTAGTACTTTTCTAATATTATTCAGGATTTTTATCTGTATTCAACTTTTAATAAAACATTTTTTGTTGTCCTTATGTTCGCTACTGCATCTCCAACGCTTAACTGTATAAATTCATTTGAATGTTGTATGGCCGCTGTGCCACGCCACTTCATGTTGCAATTGAAATACACATATTTAAGCACCTATGGATGTGTGTGAATGTGAGCATTTTCGAGCACAAGTTTGGTTTGTTGCCACATGAAGTGGCATGGAGTGCATATTGCTGCCGCTTTGTTTAGCAGTACTTACAATGGTTGAGCATGTTGCATGCACAGTTGCATGTAAATTCAGCAAGTTTTGTCCACACACCCGCAGAGTGCACATGTATGCCGCTATAAGGACAGTTACACTTTTGCTTTTATTTAATTTTTTTGTTTGCAACATCAAATATGTATGTATTTGCATTGTTGATTCGTTCATTGTGCCCGCACTATGGTTGTTTGCCTCAGTGCTCGTTGTTTTCCAGTTTTTCTTCAAACTCCAACTTTCCTTCGTTGCTTTTTTAGCATTCCAATTGTATACTTACTACATGCAACAAATTTGTTTGTAAGGAAGAAAGTGTTTTCACAATATTCTACTCTTCTATTCTTTCTACTTTCTACTTGCAGTCTCAACCATATGAAATACCAGAAGCAAAATAACAAGCTAGCAGAAAGTAAAGTAGAACAAACACCCTAAACACACTCCTGAGCGACGGAGACACGGAGACACGGAGACACGGAGATTGACTAGCGCATATAAGAAAAATTACGAAAACAGACGTGTGCGACTAGAAAGCGGAAGGCGGAAGACATCCACTGAGCAATTTGAACAGGATCCTGAAAGCAGCACGCGCATCTTGTGTTGGACGAAAGCAACACCTGCCCCAATAAATTCAAATAAAGCGTAGCGACATTAAGCAAAGTCAAGCTTAGGCCACGCGCGGATTCGTTGAACTCATCCGAGTGCGGCGGTAACAGCGGCTGCAGCGGATTCAATTCAATCGAGTGTTTCCTCTCGCAATTATAGCGTGGAACGCATTGCAGGTGATAATAACTGCGGCGCAACAAAAGCCCTTATTATCCGCCACATCTTTGCCACTTGATGCGACAGCAACTGCGCGTACATCCTTTGAGCGCGCCACATTGTAACACATAAAGAGCAGCGCGCGCAACAACGTCTGCGCCATCAAAAGGCAGTGCGAATCCTACAAGTAAGATTTGCGGCAAACGCGCTTAAGCTTCCGCCTCGCTGCGCCACGCCACCTCACTCAGCCACCCGCACGCACTGCGAGCGACAAATTGGGTCGTGTCGACATGGTGCGCGACATCTTTCTGTACATCCTTTTAGTTGTTTTATTTTGCCTGATTTTCATGGCGCAATTACTGGTTAACGTTTACGCTTTTCAAAGACAACCGCCCACCACAAAATCAGATCGCGCCGATATTAGTTTTGTATAAGCTTCCAGCAGAACGTGACACATGTGTTGTGCGGAGGTCACGCATTTGCAGAGAATGGCGGCAGAGGCTCTAGCGCGCGGTCAGTGGCCACAAACTGACCACAAGAAGTTGTGTAAACTGACGTACGTACAGCACAAAAATAAAAGACAGGGAATGAGTTGCAACGCTTTGCTTAATCAGGCCGACTGCCAGGTCGCGCGGTAGAACCATTTCAATAAGCGAGGAACGTTGGATTACTGTGTCGGCGGCCCCAGCGGAGCTGAATGCATGGATTAATTATAGGACAAGCGTAACCAGCAGAAAAGTAACGGTTTCAATTAAATGTCAGCCCTACAAAGGGAAGTGTTCACTTCGGTTGGATAAGAGCTGTGACGCGACGCGTTGCAAGCACCGATAAGGAGGCAGAAGGCAAATGCAGGACTTGAGCTAATTAAGACTTACGCAAAACTGAACAAAAAATAAAAAGTAACAAAAAAAAGTAACAGAAATTGTAAAATGGAAGAGGGAACGACAAGCAGCGACAAATGAGAGAATTCGAAAAACAAAACAAGACTACGAAGTTAAACGAATTACAGCGCAATGACAGTAAATGGAAAAATTTACGAAGTAAAAACAAATACTACCACGAAAGACATTGTGAAAACCATTAATATGAATTAAAATGAGAAAATAAACATCCCAACCCAAATTTAAAACAAAAGTTGCCATATCACACAAAAAAACCACGTAATTTTGTTGACCGCGACAAAAATTTATGGAATTTCTTAATTGAATATAGACAATATGAAAAAACAATGACCATTACACAGCGGAGAAAATTCGCGAAGCGTTTTACTTCTCAAAGGCCGCTACAAATAAACTTCGGTGTGACTAGGCGCTTTAGTATAATGTAATTAATAATAACTGGATGTTGATGAAGGTCATAAAAGGAGCTTAACAGAACATGTAGTGAGACTAGAAGGGGGTTTCGAGTGTAGAAGGAGACGTATGCATGTATATTTTTAGGACTTAAGACTTTTAGATTACATATAAATAGATATATATAAACACATATATTATTACCATGATATATGTAAGACATGTTTGCATAGAAAATAACTTTAACGATTCTTAAATACATATTTACGACAATATTTTGTAGATTTTTTGTTCCAATTTGCTTCAACATTATTGCTTAATATTCGACGCTAAGCGATATAAAGACTATATTTCAAAACAAAGAACAATAATTTTGCCACAAAATTCCAAAACAATTTTTTTTTTTTTTTTTTTGGCACAGACAATTTCACATTATGAGTCCCCATTAACTTAATTTATAAAAGTGGTATCAACAATGTCGAGAAAAATATCTATGCCTCAATTAACGTTTATGTATAATAAGGTGAAGTCAAATATGAAAGCTCAAAAAGCTTTGCAAATTTGTTTGTTTCTTGTCATTGTGATAGCAAGGTCGGTTAGTTATAATCTTTTCGCGCATATTTGAAGGATTACGAAATTACTTTTATTTACATTTTATTTAATTCTAACAATTTCATCCAAATAAAAATGAAGTTATAGAAATGCTCTACAAACTTTCACGTTTACAAATATATAGATATGAGTTAGCACTTATTCATATTTTAAGAACAATGCATTTACCATCATAAAGACACTATAAAAGAAGTTATCAGCAATTCTTCCATAGTAATCAGAAGCTACATTTTGTTGTGCAAAAGCAATAAAATGCAAGGCATATGAGGCAAGACAATGCAAACAAAAGGAAAAAATTCTAACGAACTAAATATAATATATACGAATATTATGCATGTACATATTTGCGTTTGCAGTGCTCATGCGATTGCGATGCGATGACAAGTGCGTGCTTTTCTACTTGTTTGCATATTTCGTTTATCATCCCGCCCATTTGCTATGCAAATAAAATCACTAAAGCGTTTTGCATAATTTTTATGGAAAGTGTGTGATCTACTTGGATATAAATATGTTTGTGGTTGTAGAAGCTGAGGAATGAAGTGCATCAGTGAAAGCTTAGCCAAGTACTTTTTGAACCAGTTTAGAACTAGTTTGGAAGTAATTTACATCTCATCTGATTGACAGCATTGTGAGTCACGTGAGCCTGTTTATCAAGCAAGAGTAAAATAGACCATTAAGGAGGAAGGAAAAGTTTAATTATCAACTTTCACCTAAACTCGAGAAGGGAAAGATTTCTTCGAATATATTCCTTAATACACAAAGCTCCCTTCTTTACATTGGTCCAGCGGGAATGAGTAAGCAACTAGTTAGTTATCAGGGGCTCCTGTTCAATTCTCTCTGCTGGAGCAGGGCAGCATGCTACAGGAGTATATATTCGATTTCGTGTGCAAGTCCTTCAAATGCAAATATTGTATTTAATTTTAAGCATACAAATAAATCATCTGAGTCGTTGAAATCATGTGGCAAGCATCAGAGTGAAATAAGCAGCGCCAACGTAATGATTGTTGACAGCAGCTGCTACATACAACCTTATCTACAGCTTATCTTAATCACAGTACGCCATACTTCGGCACTATCTTCATCTGCCACGGCAACGGCAACGACAACGACAACGGCATAAACAGGAATATTAGCGTCCTCACCGATGGCAACTTCATTTAGTCAACGCACACGCACACGCACATACACACACGCACACACACTTATTTATATTTGTATGTGGTATGTACTTATATCGCCCGCCAAAGCCAACCGATGCTCTCGACATACTTTTCACGAAGTTCTGAAAGCGATAGTCCTGCAAAACTATTTACTCGCACACAAGCACGTGCAAATATATATATTTTTAGCTACTCAACGGTATCAAATCTACATTTTGGAATATTAACAATCTCACTCAGTCATCTCTCTTCTGAGTGGCTTTAACTGCTCATTTTACGTATGCTAATGTATTTGTGCTCATAATTGAGCAACGCAAATTTTTAATTAACCGTTAGAAGTAATTGTTTAAAATATTTTAAAAGTATGTAAATTAAAATTACACAAGTGCATATCTGCAAATGTATTCACGTGCATGCATGTGTGTGGTTGGCATGTATGTGCATGTGCGTGTGGGTGCAGGGCGTTGGTGTTGAAAATCCAGAAGTTGTGCGAATTGTTTTTGTAAGTAACTAATATTTACGTAAATATTTTGCAAGCGGAAGCTCAACATCTGTCAATCATCGTCATCACACACACCGATGCATGTTTTAACATTGCGGTATGTTATGGTATGCTATGATTACGCTGCCAACTTGATTCGATAAAACTTTCCTAATAACATTTTGAAGTTGTTCCATAATTTGGCTCCATTTCTTTTATAATAAGTGCTGCAACTAATTTTAGAAAAATTTCAAGCTAATAATATCTTATATTAGAAAGGCGTCGGTTTCTACGTTAAATTTTTATAATTTAATACAAAAAAAGTATACATTAAGTTTGAATCAACATATCATTATTTGTTTTTAAATTATTGTTTAGAAGGACCATTTTCAGACTAACGATTTACTTTAGTTTTAGAATAAAATTCAACAGTGCATACAAGTGTGTTGAAAAGCCACACAGAAAGAAAGAGAGAGAGAGAGGGAAGAGGGTGGAAGGTTGACTCTAGAAAAATAAAATTTTCATTTAACTTCATTTGGCCATTTCATTTCAGAATGCATGAAAATGCTCTCTTTCAATGGATTAATTCCATTTTGTTTCGAGATGTAAACACTGTACGAGAATGGTACTTGAAATTATAACTGAAAGTTACTAAATAATATTTTAATTTAGATACTAGTGCAATAGAACACACATTTTTTTCGAGACTACTGAATTCGAAATAAGAATGAGAAACTCGATCTTCTTTTTTGCACATTTAAAAACCCCCACAATGGCAAGGACATGGTATACGGTTTCAGATATTTATGTAGATTCTTTAAATATTACTTTTAAAGAAATCAATCAAAAGGCAGATGAGAGCTGAAATAGTAAACGAATACATTTATATCCCAAAAAAGATTATTCTGAAGTTTGTATGCGGTTCTATTGAAACAATAATTCCAATTAAAACAAATACCGATCCAGCAAGCACAAATTACTAGAAGCAACGAATTTATTCACAAAATAAATGTAATGCAAATGTAACAGCAATTTTCATGCTAACCGTAATAAATGTGTCGTAATAGAGATTCCATTTGTTGTATTATACTCCTGTAATCAAATAATTTCCTCTTGATTCGGTGAGACGTGCATATCAAACAACATAACAAAAAATCAAACAGCAAATCAAGCAATTGAAGCAAAATCAAGACTTTACGATTAATATTATTTGATACGATTGAATGCATAATGTTTCATGTACTATCATAAGCAAAAATAACATAAGTATAAGGTGCAATGCGAAGTTACGAACATGTTTGCACAAAACACCGAGTATGTATTAAGCAAACTTAAACAAATGTATGTACTATGTATGGTAATTAGGAAGTTTCCCAACATTGTTGAACAATAATAGTTTTAGTATTCAACTCAATATTTCAAGACGATCCAAATACGCGTAATCTTAACAATATAATGTAGTTTTACAAACATATAGAGAAATGTACTCATAATGGTAACATTAGTGGAGATATTTGATTGTGCTTCAGTGATTGTGATTGTGATTGACACAAACATATATTCACATTTTAAATTATTTTCTCAGCAGCGAAAAATATACGAAACGATTACTCATCTCCAGAACTGTATGTACTTAGTTACACAAAAACATAAACTGTGTTTCGTAATTACTTGTACATCGCAAACATTGTAATTATCAAGTAATCAACATAAATCAATTAAAATTGTATGCATAATAAAGATGGAAATATATCATACATGTGTGCTCATTTGTTATTACTGCGTTTCGACTTATTTTTTTTTTGCATTGATAATACGATGTATTGATTGATTTTCATTTATGATGTTTCAATATCAAGGCTGGCGCCAGAAATGGAGAGGAGGCACCACCGTGCACTACGTAGAGCTGTAAGCGCCAAACTGAAAATGCTCGCCTGTTGATATTTTTTGGAAATTTCAATTACATTCATATACACTTCTCTTTCTGTACTGTACTGTTAGTAATGCGTTGGCTTTAAGAAAATATTGTAATTACACTTTTGCTACAAAAATACTGAATTTTTATTGAATAAAATTGTGAGAATTTTCACACCTAACCAATATTTTTACAACCGACTTTTCGAAGTCACATCCTATGGACACAGTTTGTGTAATATATTTTAAACTTTATGTTCGCTTCTTTGGATCCATGCTCGTAAGACATGTGATCTTGTGAAAAGGATTTTGTGATCCCTCAAATATAAGTTGATTGAATTTCTCCAACAAAGCGGAACTTTTTCTCCATAAACTTTAAAACTATTCTGATTTTATGGATTTTTAAATTGCCTCATAAATGGCAATTAATTTTGTAATCACATTGTTTGACATCTAATTACTGAACAAATTAACGAAAAATCTTTGGTGTGATGGTTTAATGTAATTAGATGTGACAGACAGGTACATCCCAAAAAACTCCACCCGTTATTTGTACTTGTGAATTCTACTACATTTGATTAAACATGTTGCATTATGGATTACAATCATACTTGACCTTTTAATAACGTTAGACTATATAGGTCGTGGACTAACTTCGTTTCATTACTTCATTTGCTTCGTGTCCGAAATATTTATATTAAAATCAACTCAATTAACTCAATTCATTAATATATATTAATATATATAACTCTTATTATATAAATAATAAGAAATCTATATTAGGGATGTAGACCGCTTTCATTCATATTCAGTGCTAAATCACATTATGTTTAAGAAAATCTACCCATTAATTTCACTAAATTAATCATCAGTATATGCAGTGTATGAGAGCAGGGGAATTTCGTGGATAGATTTCTCACATATTATTTCGGCATTAAACTATAGTATATCCAATATTGTTCGTTCACTTAATTTTGCTAAGACATCTTACATATTAATAGATATATACAGTGAGAAGTCAATCGGAAGTTAAAAATTCCTGAATCCATTTGTGGGATGTCACATATACATTAACCCTATTAGGGAGTGGAGCCATTCCCAATTTTTGAAAAAATATCAACACACATATGCCCCACCCTCCTATACGAAGAACAGTTTCATGTCTCAATTTGGAGCCTAGTTATGGCACTTTATAGGTTTTCGATTAAAGGCATTTTGTGGGCGTTTTCGCCCATCTGCAATACCAACCTTCTTTTAGTGTCAAGGAATACATGTACCAAGCTTCATCAAGATATATTAATTTTTACTCAAGTTATCGCTTGCAGGGACCGACGGACGGACAGATAGTCACCCGGAATTCAACTCGTGTCGTCCTGATCATTCATATATTTATATATATATAATTCTAGATCTATCTCAATTCGTAGTAGGTCTCAATTATCAAGTAGTAGGTTTTGTAAACCACCGTTAGGAGATTCGATTAAAGATTGTGATTTGTGAATATGGTGTTGAGAGAAAGTCAGTAGTCTTTTTTTTATTAGTTCTTATACATACATACATATAAAACTAAACATGATACAATACAAATTTTCAATACAATAACAGAATAAACTGTTATAAATACTCTTAGTATTTCATCATTATTTAAAAACATAATATTTTAAATGTTTTATTCATGAAAGTAACTTGTATCCAAATTGGAAATAAAACAAAGTAATAACTATGTTTGGTCATTTATAATTTGTTTTCCCCAACAACAAGGCCGCCTTGAGTATATTCATTCAAATCTATTTTTTTCTTTGTGTCCGGAAATATTTCTTATCTGGCTGCTAACAAAGTTATCGAGTTTCTCAAAATATCCACACATACGTTCACTATCATGTAGGTGATAAGTTTGTTTGCGTCCACATCACCTATTTTTGGCTTCGTTCACACGATTGTTGAAATTCATTTGTTTAGATTACTTTATGTCAGCAACATCGCACTTCTTTTGCAGACAGAAAGCTTTTAATTTTTGCCCAAGCGAAAATGTTAACCTCATTTTGACTTCAGTTAAAATTGTCCTCAAAACTTAATGAGTAATAACTAAGGAAATGTGATATTGCTAATCGTGTCTTGATGATGCTGCAGTATACCAAATATGTACCCAAACTTCACCATACATTCACATATGTCATTTCCTTCGTCTTATCCCGGTGCGCCCGGTAAATGCATGATTATGAATTGCGGTTTGGTGTTGTCAGATTAAATCTGATTAAACTGAATAAGCGCAATGAATTCATGAGCAGTTGCTAAGCGGTGGCAATTTGTTGGGTCAGCAAGTGTGTGGAACTGTTAACGGTAATAGCTGGAGTATACCGCTTTGTCTTCGAAATTACATATTATGCATAAAACTATTAATATGAATATATGCTTATATTTATGGTTTTCAGTGCTCTTAATATGTGTGTGCATACCCTGCACAAATCCTTTCTAAATGCGTAGCGTAACATACGAGCTGTGAATAAATTATGACAGTCATATCAATATATGTACGCGCAAATTTGAAGAAATTTTGTCAACGTCCTCTATATCTATTGTACATGTTCGACAATGGCAGCTAGGCTGATAGGTTTCAAAATCTATTTTACTCAACTCGAAGAGTTATAAAGGCATTCAGAAGCGCACCATCGCTGGTTGCTAAATCTACCATAGTATGTTTTTGCATTCAATCGTCTGGAGGATCTAACCTAAAGAATGAGAAAACCTCCAACTTCAAATTCATCTATAAATTATTTGAACTGCAGTATAATATTAGCCAGATGATGGCAACCGCTTGTTCAAAAACATTTGTTTCCATAATTTTAGACTTGGCTAGATGGAGACTTGAAACCATAGGCTTGCAGTTACGCAATCAACAAAATCGGGCATGAGAACCGCTATGGAGGGTTAACTACGAAAACACATATATTCATAGATTGTTAAATAAATTGTTTACGAAAAGAGGAGAAATTCGGGAGCTGCCTCTTATTTCAACTTTTTTGGTTTTCAAAATGTCAAGCTAACCGAGTTAAGTAGCTTGTTTCAACCTTTCGCTGATTCAATTGACTGTTTGAATTGTTCACTTTTTGTTCCTGAAAATTTGTCTGGATCGAAAAGGAATCGAATTTCTTTCAGGTTTTATTAAACATATTTTTGAGTGTATAAAAAAAAATTATGTTGACATTTTAATACAAAATGACGGCTACTGGGCCGATCTTCGGAATCACCTTTTTCAAGATGACCTCTATGGGCTACGATGAACGGGATGATATGGGAACTCTTGCTATCTGAAACAAAATAAACAACGGAATCTTAATCTACATAATACTACCAATGCAACTCCGATTACCATCGTCGTCCGATTTGAAAACAGCAATTTCGAGAAAAAGTTTGCTGAAGCCGACTGAGCCCAACGCTGCTTCACTGCAGCGAATTGAACAGGGGCATTTTTTTCAATAATCTAGCAATCGAATAATGTGTTTAGAGCATTAAAGATTTCGATTATTTGAAAATCCTGGACTGGCCTAACCCCTTAAGCCGCGCAAGCATCAGTTAGAAGAAAAATTTTAAACTGTAGTTATTAATAAATATATTATACATGCGCATTATTGTCTTCACAGATTATTAACTACAACATGGAAGAGTAGAACACAATAGAAAAAATTGCAAAAAGTTGTAAGTATTTATTCATAAAACGAATACCTGAATCACGACAAATGTAATATTTAAGTCCAACGAAAAAGCATCAACAAAATAAACATACATACGTACAAATGTACGAATTGATTTCTTATTTGTTTTAAATATTTTATGTTTCCGTATTTTTGGCTTTGAGCATTTGAATTTTCTTTGGCTCTTTGTCGCGTATCGAATTGATACAACGCATTTCAATCAAGTTCTATGCCAAAGTCGTGTCCTTGTCATACCCACATATATGTATGTATGTATGTATGTAGTCACAATATAGGCGAACACTCGACCCCCAATACACACCTACAAAATTGAAGCGATGGTGTTTTGTATATTTACGGTATGTATTATATATATATGACGGTGTGCACAGATACACATACATACGGAGTATATATGTATATATAATTGTATGCTAATGGCCGCCACCTTAATGTCCAACGCTCAACGGCAACAATAATTAGCCAGCCACAAAAGGTGGGCACGCACCAATGCGATAAGTTAGAAATTTCGCAGACAATTTTTCAGGAGAAAAAAATAGAACAAGGAGAAAAAATCAAAGAGTTGCATTAATAGTTGAGGAAAACGTGCATGAAATTCCCAATTTTTATAGATTTTTTCCTTTGCCGAAACTCGTTCTACTTTGAAACCTATCCTTAGAACAAATGGAGACAATAATTGGAAATATATCTTAGTGAAGTTGAGTTTTTATGCGAGTAAAGTTCAACAATTTTTCTAGCATGCGATAGTTTTCTCCACTGAATTTCGCCAGCTTGTTTTGAATAGCGCTGTGTAATTTAATTTTGTCGCACAATATTTATTTTTATACCTGCATGGTTACATATTATGCATACAATTATATGCGTATATGTGTGTGTGCGTGTGGCTGACTGTGTTGGAGCAGAAAAATAGGAAAAATATCAAAATGCGATTCAACGTCCTTCACCTTTTGTTTATATTTATGCATTACAAAATTAAAATGTGTCGCGTCGCGGCTCCGCCAGCCCACAATGGCATCGAGATGATTGCTCGCAGGTATTCACAGGTATCTATTTTTAAAATCTCAAATAAAAGTGAAATAATGTATAAAAAGTTTACACCAAACACAGACACATACACAACTTTATTAGAATTTTCTTTTGAGAAGTTTAAGAAAAAGCTTTGGAAGAGCGCAAATTCACTTTTCTTCTCAACCTAAGGTAAAAAGTAGAGCATCCTCTTTGACTGATTGCTCACTGTGTACAATGAAAATAATTGTGGCTGAGTTTCAAAACAAAGAGACATTTTGCTTTTCCATGCCAATACAACGAGTGCAGGGAACAGCGATCTCCTTACTCGCTCTCATTAGACCGCTCTCCCCAGCTT
Organism: Bactrocera minax; assembly: GCA_021498325.1. Lineage (NCBI taxonomy): Eukaryota > Metazoa > Arthropoda > Insecta > Diptera > Tephritidae > Bactrocera > Bactrocera minax. Next base: position 2,575,313 of record JAKEEE010000012.1, on the reverse strand, counting down.
TTGTATTTGCATTTTACTTCTCCTGCTGCTCTACTTTTTCAGAATTTACTTGTTAAAGTTGATTTGTTGCTCTATTTCCCCGTCTCTTCTGCCTTACCTCACAGGGATTCTCGTTTTTCCATATATTTTCTTATCCTCTCCCCGACCTGCCTCCACCGCCCATTCCCATCTGAGTTTGTGGGAGCAACTGCGCAGCTTTTCGTCCAAAGGCGAACCGTCGCAGCGGCAGATTGCTGGCAGGCTGCCAAAGCGCTATACTTGGAGATCATCGGTAAAATTTCTGAATTTCTGCCAGAAATTATTTATAACTAATTTACTTGCTTGCTCGTTTGCACACATGGCCGCCAAAGCGAAAATAGCAAATATAGTTGGCTTCTTTCATTGGCGATCGCGCACGCACACACACACACACACACACACAATGTAGTGCAGAGGAACAATAGCGAATCTGTATACGTATGTATGTTTATTTGTGAAAATATTGCGAATTTTTGTTTAATAAAAAACAGGCGAAATGCCATTTGTTGAAGAGTTCAACAAATGCGCTGCCGGCTTCATCTGTAATGCGTTTTCTCAGCCTGCGCGCAACCCCTTTTTTTAAATTTCAAACATTTCACACGTTTTCATACGCTTTCATACGCTTTTGCGAACCGCTTCGATTCAGCAGCTGTCAGAAATTGACAACTGTGCGAGTTTTTAATACCAACATGAGCGCAATTGTGTATCTTATAATAATATATACATACATATATGTATATAGTATAGTGTATGTATGAGTGCGTTGTGATATTTGTTGAAGAAAAGCCCAATATTTTGATGGGCTACTCGTCATGAAATTGACTATGGTGTACTCACAGTGCAGAATAACTGTATACACATGAGTACACAACGCAAAGTATATACATACACATTTGATATATATATATATATATATTTATTTGTAGATATGTGAAGCGGCTATAATTGTATGGCTGCCAATTTAGAGATTTATAACTCTCAGCATTTAGCAGACTGCTTTCCCAATACATACACTCGTAAAGGAAGATATACTCATATAAATGTATATATTTATGTACGTGTATGTTTGGTATATGAGAGTTTTTCCACACTTGGCAGTATCTGCCCCATATCGCAGATGACTCAAAGCTTTGTGTACATTTATTTTCATTATTATTAAAATTAATCGTAATTTCGTTTGTCAATTGAATTGCCAAGGACAGCAGCTGCGCTTTGTTCTTGGAATGGGCATTCATATATGGTTATCTATCTAAGAAATGTATTTCAAAAGGTTTGGCTAAGATTTTTGATGCAATAAATAATAAATTATTGTAAACGCGAACTTTTGGAAACTAAACATAAATTTTGGATATTTAACCATATTTAACTTACTCCTTAGATGATTTGCAGTTGTGTTGTAAACATACCTGAAATGGAAGCGAAAAATGTTTTTTATTTAGAATTAATAACTAAATACTATTAAATGATATGAAGCTAACCATTTTTAATTTTATCTAGTCTTTTTAAATTCACTCAACCACACATATTCAAGTTTAAATTGTAGTAAATATATATTAACCTAGTGAGTTCGACTATTTAATATACTTTCAAATATTACTATTAACTAAACATTTGGAAATTTTATAAAGTGCATTTTTTTAAATACGTGTTTTTAATACTTTTCTTAAATTAATTTCGTTGAGAGTAGGGCCAAATAATTTATTTTCCTTTAATAATATATATATATACATAAATACATTTTTTTTATTATTATTTTCTGGTTATATAAACGTTTGCGTTTTTTGGAAATGTGAAGGGAAATACTTAGAATATAACGAAGATATGGATGGATTTATGGCAGATTTATCAATATATTTTCCAAAACAAATACTGCTTTCCATAGGGAACTATTTGTCGTGATATTGGCGTTGTTTTTTAATCAAAATTTTCATTTACCATAATGCAGAAGGAGCTTTTCCGAAGAGTAAAGTGTGATAGGTAAAGATGACAGCGCTTTTTTGTCAGTGATTTCTTTTTCTTTCTTGTAAGAGTACGATATTTGTGTAAATTATTGCAGAGCAGAAGATAACCCGAAAGTTTTTTCAACTTTATTAAAATGTTCAAATAATAAGTTAATTTTTCTAATCCTTGTGTTTTTTCTCCATATTAGATGAAAGCAAAAATATACATTTAACACAAGTTTATAGTTTTTCTTGCTCTTTTTGAAGTAAATGCTTTTCTATATTCCTTATTAACATCATAAAAAATAATAATATATCTAAGTGCTAGAAAAGTAATGGCATTTGATGTAGACTAATTATGCTTAGTCTTTACATATGGCAAGCACCTCCAGAGAATTTCCGACGGGATCAGAGAAATTACACTCTGCCCACCGATATCATGTGATCTAAGTTGTGCAATAGGTGTTAAAATGTGTATGAAAGTTAAGTGTAAATATTTTCAAAATAGTCACACACTAAGTTTTATTAGGAAATAAACTAAGCTAGCTTTAAGTCGAATTCTTCATTTTCGAAAATTCTGAATACCTAAACATTAATGACAAATATTTGTAATCTACCCTTTGTATTTCGCTCAACTGTGTTCTCAGTTCTAGTGCATCTTGCATGAGCTTTTATAAAATAACTGTAAAAATGTTTTGAAAAAATTTTCCTTGTGTTTATATACTTACAATTGAATGCTGTTTTTAACAGCTCAACAAGAACAACCAGCTCAAACTTCAATTTCTGACCTTGCCTAAGTATAGAGAAAATACTTTCAAATCAATTGCGAATACAATAATTAATTGTATAAAAACACTTTTCAATATGTACTTGGATATCCATAAGCTATAAGATTTGCTTCGCCTGTTCGTCATTTTGCATTTGAGTGAATGAAATGGACATTCAACAAGGACTGTGGTGTATGGTGGAAAGTATGTGCCAACACATGCTTTCAATTTACGAGTAATACCTCACTTTCGGTGCTCATCTTATGATCTTAATTCTTAATTGGAATTTAAATGATTTAGCAATGAAAGCGTTCACTGATTTTCCATCATGTCAAATAATGTCCAACAAAAATCACAAACCAATGTCACTGCTGTTCATGAACGCCACAGAAGGGAAAGCGAATGGGCCCACAGCATACTCGTATGCACCTTTAATTGTATATATGGTTACGACAGCGAGTGCAAGCCTTTATGTGGTGTGGTGTGTGTGTGTGTGCGAGGGAGCCTTAAGTGCTAATAGGGGAATAAATTGAATTTAAATGGATTCTAATTGTAGCCGCAATGTGGTGGCTGCCACCGTCAACTAACACATGCAGTTCTGCAGCGAAACTGCTATGCATTCGCACATATGTATGTTTGTGTGTGTTTGCTGAGTTACATATGCACATATGCCTACAACTTTTTTATTTATTGCTTGAATCATATCGTGAGGAGGACACGCAAAGTGCCCTTTCAATTGCAATGGCGGCATACAATGGCATATATGCAAACACATATGCGCACATACACAAAAGCCTGTATGTATGGGTGCAAATATGCAAGCTAAAACACACGTTTGCAGCGAACGACTGCTGCTCATTTTAATTAAAAGATAAAATAGCACCAAAATGACTTCAACAAAAAAGCCGTTAACTGCGAGTGAAATGGAAAAAGAAAACAACAACGAACAACGAACAAAATAATGTTTAATAGCAAGAACCGCTGAATGGCACAGGCACAGGCACAGGTGGGGACTAATGAATAAACGAACGAACGCGACAGCAGTCATGACTTTGGCTTTGGTTTATTCGAACTTTGTTAGGTGGGCGAATGGAATTGCTGTGGCAAGTACTGCATATTTACTAGGGTGGGGCGATTTTGTGAAAGTGTCTCGACTTGTTGAATGACAATTTTCTTAAGTCTTATTTAATTATAAGGAAGCTTCGAGAATATTAACTACTTGATGTTTCCATGTCTTCAACGAACAATTATGACGCGCTTCCAACAAATGTGTGTTAATTGAATACGATTTAGGTGCACGTTTATCTTCATACAAGTACACAAAAATAAATACATGCTTTAATTACAAGTAAAATGTAAATGCAAACAAACACACTTTGTAGTTTTGTTGCGTAAAAATGGAAAAATCGCGCATAGTTGATATGTAAAATTACGAATTCTTTATTAAATATAACTTTTGCCTTTTCCATATCAAAATAATGATGTTATTTATATTTTCATATGTGATTTCCTATAAAAGTTTAGCTACTTAGTAAAATGTTGCATTGTGCTAAATACAAAATTTTAAATATTTTGGAAACAAATTTCGTTAGAAAGCAAAGACTTTGGCCTTAAAAACGTCTCTAAAGAAATTAACTATTTCCCGATTTCCCCAGGGACCAAAAGTGAAATGATAACATATTTTATATTTGCTTAATGGGATTACTCAGAGGACTTTTCCAGCATGTATTTTATAGAATAATCTCTAGTTAATATCCACCAATATTTTGCTTTATCGCCGTCCTTGGCAACTTTCTGTGCTTGTCCTAATAACTTAAGTAAAATTGTTCTTCTTCCTCCACGGTCCAAAGGGCTCGGCTGAGAAAGTACTACTAACTCATTTTTAGTTGTAACCATCAAGATTTGTTCGAAAGCACACAGGATAGACAAATTTCCTTCAAAATCATCAATATTTTTATTTTCTATTAGATAAATGAATCTAAGCGAATTTTTTATAATTGCTATCTAGTTAACTTAACTTAAATAATTTAAATAAAAACACATAAGGTTACGTTACACCTATACTGAGCCTCTCCTTCCAATTGTAGAGTGCATCATGAAACACTACTCCGTGGCGATCAACTAGCGAGGGATCAACTAAGTGAGGAATACTGTATACTTATTACCGAAAAATGTTCGTGGAATCTTCTGAGAGTATTTTTGAATAAAAAAGTTCTCATAAAATTCACGTATTCAGTAGTGTCGCATAAGAAGCGACAAGAAATACGTTAGGCCTATTATTAATGCGATAAAACCTCTTTCATACATATTTGAAAGTGCAGCAGAGGACAACCACAACAACAGCAAAACACAAAAGCAGCTGCAGCTACATGAGGGGTATTATTGTCGTTATTGATTTTATGCCAGTACCATATTATGCTTGACACAATTATGAATTTTATATAATTTGATATCTGCGACATACAAACAATTCATTAAATGACATTTTCTTCGAAATAGCGATCGCTTTATGAAAATTCAATGAGAAATTATTAAACCTTAAATGCCGGATATTAGTCTGTCAATGAACCTTTGTTTCACGCCTTGAAGCTGTTCTGTGAAACTCTTATGCTCTTACGTATGCTTCGCTTTGGAAAACTACAACAAAACCAAATGAGAAGACGGACCCTTTCTAGTAGCCAGCAGGATATGCCCCGAAGAAGCTTTTCTATATCCATCAATGTAATTTATGTGGTGAAATATAGCAAATTAGTAATCGACCTGAACATAGTGGATACATGTATGCCATATGCACGTATACACGTAGAAGGACTAACGATACATTCAAGTGTTGCAACTCAATTGTGCTTTACTCTATTGTTTCCTCACCAATAGACGTGTGATGTAATTGTCAGCAAGAGAATAGCAGCTGAGGCAGCCAGGCTTGTGTGTGAGTGCATACTTAGGTGAGTTGGGCGCTCAATATGGGCACTAGAGCGGCTGGCCTCTGAATATGTCAATTGTTGTGCAAAGCAATGAAAGTGAAAGGATGCAAATAAGTATTGGTACTTTGAGCAAAGATAAGAATACCTACAAAAAAAAAAACGAAAACGAAAACAAAGCAAATGTGTGTGAAGAACTTATGCTCTGGGTATTTGTGAAGAATGTTGGGTCGTGAGGACACACATACACCCATACGAGTAGATATAGAAGTAGAATTTTAAAGTGAGCCACGCTTGCCGATAGCTCAATATGCGGTCGGCAATAGCTATCAATTTGAGTGCTTATAAAAATATTTTCATGTATTGCTTCAACATACGTATGTATATGTCGAATCGCTGCTTGCAAATAAATGCTTGTGCGTTTGGTGCGGTCTCTTTGTCGGGAGCAAAGCATAGAAACGCAGTGACCTAGAAATTTACGTTCTCCAAGCATTCGCTCAGTTCTATGAGTAAATCTACTTATGTGAATAGGTATGTACATATTGTGTGTTCCATATTTACTTGGGAGGGTGTGGTTTAATAGATTAACTTGTACTACTATTGCCGCCTAAACGCTTAACCTTGTACTTGTGGCAAATAAAGTAATGGCTTTGCTAAGTTTCCTCAATGTTTAAGTGGATCACATCTTCATCATCATCCGAGGGCATTAAAATATACGCATACAAATTAAATTCATTTAGCCAACAGTGACAATTTGGACGATTATATTAGATATTTATTTTTTCGATGATCTGTTCGAATTCCAGTGCACGAATAAGACCTTTATTTTGGATACAATGGGGCTGTCGCAAAAAATTCCGCAAACTTGACCTAATTTTGATAAATGCGCATATTTAAGAATCGGTAAATATATAAACAATATGTATGTATGCATATGTTTATATGCTATAACAAATGCATTGTATATATGCATTGTGTACTGGGTTAACACAGGCATAACGAATGCCATGGAAGCTATATATACGGACCTCATTGTATATAAATATATATCTATGTATAAAGGGTATTCTCTACTTCTTTAGTTGACACTTAGTTTGTATTCATTAAAAGTTCTACAAAGAAATACAAGTGGCGTTTAGTATGCCTTTACTTGTAACTACTTATGTTCGTTCCTCTGATGTCTTACACAGCATTTTCAGTAGCCATTTTGGCATATATGTATTTGGATGTGTGCATATATGTATTCCAAAGCATGTATTGTGTGGTTGAAATTCATTTAGCTTAACGGTTTTACACAAGCGATGACAATGCAACTTCTGGAATGACTTAAGTATGACGAGCAGTTTGCGGTTGCCTGGTACTAGGAACTAAATATACAGTTATAACGAGTAGTATATTACACACGTAGATGATAAGTATTGACTGTTAGGGCGAGTAAGTACCCAAATGAACTCATAAATTTTTGTAACTGAAAATTTTCTTGATCATTTTTCAAAGCCGAGTAGTTTTAGAGTTAACTAAGAAGTGAACGGAATTAATGTGTCTCTGAATTTGGTCTCTTAACAATAATAAAGCCAAAACTTTGAAACAAAATCCAACTTTCTTCTGCAAGACACTTTTTTCAGAAACATTGAAAACTGGTCAGCAAACAAGTATTATTCTTGTTTGAAGAAAACATCTTTCGCATACCTTAAGGCCACAGAACGTTATTTTTATCAAATTTTTACTTCAACTATAAAGGTTGCGCGGAGATCAATTAAAAAACCCGGTTAAAATATCAAATATCAAAGGCATAACTATTTTTGTTTCACAATGCTTTATTTCTGAGTTAATCGTTGATTGAGTAATGCCAATCGAATACTTTAAATTCATTAGGTAACTGAATCAATTTCCGTTCCCACTCCCGTCACGGTTGAAAAAGTAAGGAAGTGCGAAAAAAAAAAAAATAAAACACAACAGGTCACGCCGAAGATGGGATGACTCGTGACATTTTTTAAGATATGGAAATATTTTCTCTTCACTATGGGTGTGACATCAATTGCAGTTGCTATTGTCGTTAGACTGCGGACCTAATACTGTTGTTGTTAATGCTGAGAACGGACATGTGTGGCATACACGTGGGAAATAGCGGCCGTTAAGCTGGCAACGACAACGAAGAAAGAAAAACAGAAGCTCATAAGATGATTAACAGCGACGAAAGCTAGTGGATGGCCCTGTAAATAAGCCGACGGAAAGGCGTCAAGGCGTCAAGGCGCGAGCATACCATCAATCAAGGACCAAAGTGTGAAAATGAAGACGAATCCGCAAACACATCTGCAAACGTTTGAGTGACGGTGAGTACTGAGAATGCCATCACACATAAAAATAACAAAAACAAAACACAAATGTACCTAGTGAAGTATGCTAATTTGTATTCAAAGTTTATGCGCCAGTGCCAAGAGTTTATTTTTTCGCATACTTTTTGTGTTATTTTCCATTTCGATTATTCTACTTAATATTTGTCTTACTTTTGCGTGTATTTCGCTTTCAATTTATTTCAATTTTCAAAGAACTTTCCTCAGCCGTTGTTATTTGGACTCATCAATTTTTCAAATTTTCTGCTATATATGTATGTGTGTCTGTGTTTTGAAGCATATATATATATATATATATAAATATATATACACATATTGGAAGCCGTCAGTATGTCACATCACAGAAGCAACTCGTATTGACATTTCCAAGTGGGCGTGTGAAAAGCGTCCGATTATTGGTGATAAATTCCATGGGACTCCTGAAATGATTGTTTGGCAAAAACACTCACTCTCATACACGCGCACATACGTACAAATGCCTGTACAGGGAAGAAATTTGACTTTCGAAGCGTTGACTTGAAGAGAACGGCGAAAATAATTCCAATGGTCATCACGAATTCGAACAATCGTTTATATGCCATAAGTGTGCGTGTTAGTGTGTACGTGCTGCCAATTCTGCGGCCTTTATTGCTGTCATCCAACGAATTGGATGCTGTCCGCTCAAATGATTTTCTATGAAGCAAAAAATTCGCATTTAACTGCCTTCCCCCTTCCGCCGAACATTTTCTTCTCTTTATTGCGTTTTCAACATTTCAACATTTCAACTTAAAAACTTTTATTTATTTACTTTTCAACTCAAATTTATCAAATTATACTTGGGCAATTATGTTAATTCAGCACTGACGGCGCGGTTAAGTGCTGCTCTCCTGGTATTTCGCTTGCAGTGCGCGTACCTCTTATTTACATTCCCCCCTCCACTTAACACACACACACGCACGCACACACACAGAGACATACACATGTATGCGCACTTATGTGAATGTTGGTGTATTGCTGGATAATGAAGCTATAGCAATTTGTTGATATTCCACATTGGACATGAAGTGGCAACCAAGAAGGACGATTCAGTAATAAATGGCAAGTATCGGGAAACAAAAAATATACTAAATAAAAATATATTTGATTTTAGATTACATTTCAGTTCATAGATGCACCTCAGAATTTATGCTTCGAAACCTGGAACCTGGAACCTGGATGAGCTGGATGAGTGAGATGACAATAAACTTGTAGTACTCTTGAAATTTCAGAGTTCTTTTTTCTGCCATAAACGAAGGCAGGATTATGAAGAATAACGGTTTTTGCGCGCAGATTGTATGGGATCATGAAACTGTTTGCAGTCAAGGTGTTGAGATTTCTAACTAAGGATCAAATTATTTTCATTTTATGCCAAAATATCAAATTTAAATGACAAACTAATAAATTTATAATAGCTATTAAGCCGCCAATATCGTTGGTGTATCCTTCACTATATAGTTAAAGCGTCATGCGTTGAGATACTCCAAATTTTCTTTAGATAAATTTAGGGAATAATTTTCAATTTGAAATATACCACAGTACCTTGTTTTGCAGTTTTTCAATATTTCCGAAGTAATTTTAAAATAAACATTCAGCATACTGAATCACCCTTTCCCCCTATTTTCACAGACTACTTTTAACTCTTACTCCAATATTTTTACTCAGCTTAAAAGGAAGTCTTATACACACGTATGGAGGGTAAGGATACTTATGTTTTAATTTAATATCGTTATTTTTTCTGGAATATAATTTTTAATTTATACATTTAAACTTCCCATACCTTGAAAATTTATTTAGCCATTCAAATAAGCTCAATTGTGCGGGCATTTTGAAATTCTAGTGAATCTAGTTATCTGGTCATATTCGAATATATTGCACAATCATTGCACATGCACAAACATACACACCTATTATTTGCCCGCATTTTGTGCTCGGGCAAGGCTATTTACCTTGACTGTGGTGCGCGTTTTCCGCCACTTCGAAGTTGAGGTGGTGGTCTCCTCCTGCTCCTCGATAGCGTTATTACCTTCCATTTTGTGTGCTTTTGGTAGGGTAGGGTGTGTTGAGTAGGTGAGTTAGGTTTTTAGTAATTTTAACTGTATTGTTGTTGGTATGCAAGTGCTGCCTTTGTTGTTTGAAATATGAATTCACGGTGCCGCACAATATGCACAATATATTCACTTGCACGAATTTAAATAAATTATATCTGTAATCCTTTCTGGATATGAACGCGATGCTGTGGCGCCGCTGTGTCCCTACACTTATGTGTGCGTGGAATTGTACGTGCACGTATGTGCTGGTGTGTGAGTTCGGCGGTATAATCCAAAGCTTTTATTTTGATGTTTGCCTCTTTATTTCGCTTATTATGACATTTATTTCGCAAATATACAGACAAACATATATGGAAGTGCAAAAACATGCAATAATGTGCTTTGGAAATTTTTTGGTGTTTAAAGACTTGAAATGTGACGAGCTGTTGTTGTCACGCACAAGGTAGACTACGTTTTAAAACGAATTTATAAAAACTGCACAGCAATTCGATGCTTGGTTGCTTCTTTGCTTTTTGCACTTCACGTTATATCACTAATTGGCTTAATATTGTCGCTCAACATTTTTTGCTGATTTCAGATATTCGTTTTTAAATCTTCAATTCTTTGTAATAAATATTCTTTTAATTGATCGCATCAACGAAACATATCAATTCATCACAAACGCTTATGTCACACTATACAGATTTGAGAAAAAACTTTGTGATATGAGATTTAATACAGAAGAAACACAAAACATGCAAGTAACACCACGAAAATGTTTTCTATGTGAGTATGGAATTGGTTTTGCGAAATCCAACTTGACTGTGTATTTCTTTTCTTTTTTCAATCAGATAAATATTCCATTTTATTTGCTTTGTCTTTATTTTTACAGAAGTACTCAAAATAATTAATATTATTTGAATTATTTATTAAATTTATTTCTACATATTTTCAAACAAAAAAAATTTTCCTGTTTTAAATTTATTAAATACATTTATCAGTTCAGAACCTTGAGCTTTTGTTGATGTTATTGTAATCTGGTTCAAATTGGTTTTTAATTAATTTCATTCTATTTAATTTATTTTTTAAAGACTTGGTTTACCTAAAGCCATTTAAATATTATAAATCAAAAATAAATGTATTCCAAAACAGCTATTTTTGTTACTCAACTATTTTTAAATTATGTTTTTCGCACAGTTGAAGTATTTGAAAAATTATTTAGCTTATATATTTATATCGATACTCCAAGTGCCTTAAAGTGTAATTTCTCTTAGGATGAGCAATTTCGGCTTTTAAATATGCGAATGTAAAATTTGCAAAAACCTGGTAAAGCCGAAATCCACAGAAAGATATTTACAGGTACGGACGATATACTACTACTACTACTTTATGGACGATAATACTAATATTATTTGATGGAGAAAGTTCTACACTAATTTCATCTCTTTTCGATATCAAATAAGAAAATTTAGTGCAATTCATAATAAATATACGAGGTACCAATGCAAAACACTGAAAATAAAAGCATGTCAGCCATGTTGTGCCTGAGCAAACTAAAATCAAAATTAATTATTTCTCCCAAGCAGGAAGTGTGTATTTTAAGGCTCAACTGTCTCCGCTTTACGCTTGTTGAGCTTCTAAATTTCCTGGAAAAGTGTTTGTTAATGCAAAAACAACAAAACACACACTATGTGTAACGGTAACTAGCTAAGCAGTAGCAGTAGAATTAATTTGCTTTCAAATTTATTTGGCTGTCAGTCCAGCTGTGAGAAGCGCAGCGGGGGAATGCATTTACACACACGCGGGACCCTGGCGAGATATGCGACTATTGCTGTGGGCTAAGTGTCACTTTGCAGTGCGGCGTGACTGCAACTTGATTAAGTTTAATTGATTTCCGTGTTTTGTGTTTATGATTTTAGCTTTTGTTAAGTTGTCAGTCGTTTTCCGTGGCTTTGTTTATGTTGCGTATACGCCCCCGGGCGTTTACCACTTGTGCAAATACTACTTAAGGCCACACAATCAGTTTTTATATATGTACAAGCGTGTGTGTATGTGGGCGGAGTGCTTGTTTTATATTAGACAATAGTGAATTGTATCTTTATTTTTATATAATTTCTATATTTTTGTAAATATTTTTATGTATATGTGTACTGTGTATTTGTGAATGCACTTCTTCAATTCCTTTGTTTGTTTTTATTGGTTGTTTGCATAATATTTCACCTGTTTTCTATGTATTTAATTATGATTTTTGCTAGTTTTTTGCTTTATGTGTTGCTCTTTTTCAATTAGTTGATTTGTTGTTGTATTGCACTGTACTATTTAATTAATATGTGATTTTTATCGTTGGGCATTTTGTTCCTTATTTTGTATGTATTTTAGTGTATTTGTAATATAAATTTCCAGAAAAAATTGTGAAATGACATTTCGTCACATTTCTGAATTTTTTTTAACTTTACTTTTGCAAAATTTTCATAAGTACATTTTTCCAACGCAAAAGTGTTTTCGAATTTCTTCAGTACGGCAAAATGTGAAAATCTGTGCGAAATACTTTTCACCGCGCGCACAAATCCAACTGGCAGCCGTGGGCCGCACAATTTCTCCACAGCAACTTTTTACCAATTTGGTGTTTTCATTTCAGATATTTTCATTTAATTTTTCAAACTGTTGCTTTTGATTTATTTATTTAATTTTTTCTTGTTTCTATGCTTTTGCGTTTGTGTTTTTGCGTTTTGACTCGGTATCTCTATTTGTCTTATTGTTATTTGTGCTCAGTTTTGCAGAGCGCTCGCCGCTGTCGCTGGCACTTGGAGTGGCCCATAGTGGCAATTCTAGGCGGCCACTTTGCTCAACGGCACGAAAATCGACTAGCTATTACCTCATGAATTTTGCACTTTTTTTTTGAAATGTGCGGGCGTATGTGTGCGATTCTGCAAGATTGTGCATGTATGTGAGCGCATGAGTAAGAGCGTAAGCAGCCTTTGAGTGGATTCGTATGCGGGTGTTGTTGTTGCATGTGCCTACATTGGCATTTGTTAGTTTCATTTACACGAAGTCAAAAATCATTTTCAAATATTCAGTGTTGGAAAGCGTTAATTTTAACTCAGTTGATCAGTTTCATGAGTGAGTACTTTGACATTTAAATAAAGGAAATTCATCTTTTATTTGAAAAATAATATTCATACAATAGAATGTGTCACTTTTTTGCAAAGGTAATCGCATATCTGAATACAAAAGCATCTTGCTCTCTTGCCTAAACTATTGTTGTACTGTAGATCTACCTCTAGTACTTGCCATGTAGAGAGTTGTGTTTTAGAAAACTGACATTTTATACAACCAAAAGTATGACGTTAGATGTAGATTTGAGGTCTAAGGCTTAACATACATTAACAGCACTTGAAAGCAAGTAATTTTTAGGCACTTTCCAAAATAAGAATTTCACTGTTTCTGAGTTCATCCGAGCAATATTTCACATGTCAAACGCCATTGTGAGTCACATGTTAGCAGACGCAATTCATTGGACCTTATATATTTATATGAAGATGATTATGAGTGTCAGCTGACCACACAGAAGTGCATACAAATTCCGTTTTCTGACCCAGCTGGAACTTTCGCTGCTACCGAACTGCCCACATCGATATACACACATATTTCTTCGGTTTTCATTCGAAATGTCTACAAAAAAAATTCATGTTTGATTTTTATGGATTGGGCTCTATTGAACCGAAATGTAATGTAAATTATAAATAACTTAAAATATTATGAACTAGATTTAGTAATTATTCATAATTAATCATTAATGTACTTGTTCTTATGAACACATATAAGTATTTGCGAATCTAGAAATAAGTGGAAGCAACGCAATCACTATGCGACTCAAGTAATTACCAAGCGGCGATGTTAAATTTTTCAACGCCAGTCCGAATAACTTGGCCAACAGCAGTGTGAACAGATTCACTTACGTGCACTAACGCATGTATTTTCGCTCAAGCTGTGGCGTCGTGTCAGTAGGAAATTGGCACTTGTGAGAGCTGTTAAGTGCTCTACATTTATAAATATATGCTTTTAAATAAGATGGTAAAATGGTTCAAAATAACCTTTACAAAAATATTTAAATTTTTTCCAAAAAAAATTTTTTTCTGGGTCTTATTAGTCATACTATAATCTCTTTTAATATCTACAAAACTTTTTAAAGAAATTTTGCTTACAGAAATGTATTTAAGTGTTGCTTATACAATACATTTGGGGAGTGCAGTAGGCGGACCTCGAAGTGTTATGTTTACATAAATGGCTAATGAATCTTTAATAAGCGCAGTGATTATAGGATTATAGATTATAGAACTAGTCCACGTTGATCTCGACTACATAATTTAATATTTGGATAGCTTGATTTCCCACTTGGCAGGAGGGCTCTCACACAAACACCAGTCGCCCTATTTCACCTAATCCGAGGCGCTGTAATGGCCATTAGCAATTAAATCTATGAATTTGCCTCTGAATATATGTATATGTATGTATGTTTTCAAATTCAAATAAACATATTTGTGTATAATATATATTTTGTTTTCTACCATATTGGCTTTGCGAACGCTTTAATAATTTAAATTAAACCAAATTAATTTGGTGCTTTTCCGCGAAATGTTAAATGTTGAGTGCCTGCGCAGCGCTTTTTTTGGTGAGCGGCGCGAATTGCACGCTGAGCCATTGTTTTTGTTGGGAATTAATGCAGCATAAGCAGATTTTACTGCAGCAACAAAGCGCGTCGAAATTTAATAACAACATAATTGTAATAAATTTGAACAATAAATTCGCCAAATGTTGTACTTATATTAGAATAAAGATATTAACGCTTATAATAATTCGCTTTTTTGTTGATTTTGTAAAACCTGAATATCGGAATTTTTTAGAAGCACATTGAAAATTGTGAATTCAATTCATTGTTATTACTGTAACCCTTGTCTACACTTTCATGGAGCTTCATTCGCGCTTTTTTGCATTGGTTTTGTGAAATAAATTCACAAAATCCCCGCGCAAAAATGGAAATATCTCACGCAGCTTAAAACACACTGAGCTTCGCACTGTTCACTGTTCTTTTTTTCATTCTTTATAAGGGGATTTATGTTAATATTTTAAATTGAATAAATGAACATTAATTAAATTTTCGGTACTTGAATATTTTCGCGAAGTTGTTATGGCAACGCTTACTGTTCAATACTGAGCTGGGCTGATCGACACAGCAAAGTTGGCGGATGCTGAATCGATGCTGACGACGCCCGCTTCACCCGCTTCACCCGCACAAAGCTCGCCCGGTGCGGGTGCAATAAACGGCATCAGTGGCGGTTAGGCGGTTTAGCGGAGTCCAGTGCGAATTCTGGTACACATGCGACTGCAAATGCGCCTACACGCAACAAGGAGAACACACACGCACACACACATGCACGCGGAATGAAAAAAGCGAAAATCGTTCTTTGTTAGGCCGCCTCTAGTTGCTTTGTTTCTTTGTTTTGCCACCGTATATGGGGAAAATTTCCACTGCGAATTTCACTAGCATAAAACTGTCAGTCAATGCACTCCAAGGCGTTTGCGGCACACCACTTCCTTTTATTCGTGACACGTTCTTCACCTTCCGCCTCGGCGCTGTCTGCTTTGTGTGATCTGCTTTGTGCGTTGTTCGTTCACTTTGATGCCTGGCTGCTCGCCTTTGGACGCGCTGTCCCTAGCACTTTAGGCGCAATCTATTATTGCGTCTTACTTGATGCACACCGTTAGCTTTGTGGCTCATGCGCCCCCTCCTCCAGCCGTTGGTGCTCTCGAATTGAGTGCAAAGTGCCGTTGCCTTTTTAGTGGACCTCGGAAATTTATTGCAACAAGGGTTGTTTAAAAAGCAATGAATCATTATCACCAGCAGCCAAAGCACAGCATGCGGCTGCACCCTTTCAATTGCACGTATGTGTACAGTTATACGTTTGCACTTGTGCATCTGCTTAACGTAAGATTAACGCTCTCTGTCTTCGACTAAACTTTGTACATCAATTTTATTTAATTTGACTTTATTATTTTACTCGCAATGTTTTCAATAACTATCTGTGTGTTTGTGCGGGTATATTTGTTTATTTACTTATTTGTTTGTGCAAATGTTGTGCACAGTGCATTGGGTTGGATGTTACTCATACGCCACGGTGACTTCGCTTGCTCATTTCTGTTTGATATATATGTGTATGTTATGTTCATGTGTGTGTTGGCCGTTGTTTGCCTTGCATTGCAAAAACCCTGTTGTTCTCGGTGTTGTTGTTATGTTCAATAATATTATTGCATTAGCAAATGCGGTTGCCTTCTCTGTTGTTGCTTTTGCTAAATGAGTTTAATCTTTTGTTATTTTAGCTAGAAAATACTAAGGCGTTTTAATTGTTGGAAGCAGCGGTGCACTTGACGAATTTCGCGGAAACTTTTAATGAATTTCATGCCACATTAACACATGTAAAGAATTAATATATATTTTCAGATTTAATGTTTTCGAAAATAAATGACGCTAATTTATTTACATTTCAAAACTAAATGGCACTTATAGCACTATAGAACTTAATTATCCTCCTACACTTATTTTTATTTATTATTTTTGACAAATATTTGACATCGAGATGTGTGCCTCTCAGGAGGATTTCGGCAGGAAATCTAGTGATGTGAACTGATTATTTTTCGATTGAACGACATTGTTACCTAGTAACTTTCGGGTTGTTTGCTTTGTAAAAATAGTGCCAAGGTTAATTAATACAGAAATTTGTTATTTTGATAAACGCAGTTCGACAAACGCTGCTATCATATCAATTGCAATGTGCGCAGGGAAGAAATGGGAAGCTTCAATTATCAAAAACAATAACCAATCTGGGACCATACCATGACCAGCATGTCCAAACGCTAGTATTCCCTGGCATGCATTTTACATGCACAATATATTCTTATTCTCAACTTATTTTGATGGAAACCTTTAACAGTATATAAATATACTATATTTGTTAAATTTCAACTGACTTAGACGACTTGACGAAAAATACAAAATCGATTATATCCTAACGATCTGAGTTTGAAAACAATTCGGAAATTCTCCAAATGCTCAAATGTCAAATATAGTTGTCATTAGAAAGAATTTCTATTGCCTGTGTAAGCAATTTTAAAACGGAGTTTCCTAGGCCTGAGGACAAAACTTCGAAACCATTCCCAGCATAAATGTAACGTAACAAATTTGAACTTCTGATTCACCCAAAAGGCAGGAGAGATTATATCACTGATTTCAATTTTTAAATGAAAACAAATTTCTATATATCAACATTTCTCCGGTTTATTGCTCTTTAACCCTCCATACTTGAATACTTAATTTATCTGAATTTTTTCAAAATTGTTTCTATCTATAATTATTTACTTGTTTCCTAATTTTGATGTTTAGAGAATTTAGACCAGAGTTTGAAAAATTAGTAAACCAATGCCGAAATGTTAGGAAAAGAACTCTTAATCATTTAGTTGTGATTATTCAGAAAATTATCATAAGATACATTTAATTAGGTTCCCATTAACTAATATTTCCATTCTTCTATTACCTTAAATTCTTTCATACAATTGCTTCGTATTTAAATTCCAAGACAAATATGTTTTAGCTTTCCCTTACCAACTCTCCAATTACCCTCAGTATATATATTTCACTTCCAGCCCGCTGAATTACCAATCCCGCTTTTCTTCCGAAATGTAAATGTAAATACATTTGTACGCATGTAAACATAAAGCTGTTCACTACAACTCTTTGTTTGCCCAAAATAAAATCGGAATAAAATAGAAAGAAGAAATAATAATCATAATTTAGTAATAAAAATCGATGTGCATTATTTACACTCGATGGAACAAGCTTCCCAATTCGACTATCTTTAGCTTAGATCGTTGCCATACTAATTTGTTGTTATTCGCTTGGTGCCGTTCTTCATGTTCGCCGGCACGTTGCTCAGCCATATGCTTCTGCTATGCAATATTGCTAATTTTATGAAAAGCATTTGTGGAGGGAAATTGCTTAGAAGTGGAAAAGTAATCGCGAGTGAGCGGGAGGTTACGGTTATGTGAGTGCCGAGGTGTTGCAATGGACCGGAAACAAGGTGGGCGCAGGGCAAAAGCGGGCACAAGTGAGAGCCGGTGCTGATATGAGACCACGCTTTTTGAAGGCGACTGATACCAAATTATCATAATCAAGCAGCAAGAAAGGGGGTATAAAGAGTATCGACGGAGAGGGGGCAATAATCATAATCACCGCACACGAACAGTAAAAACAACATATTAAGTTAAAGTGTAGTGGAGCAGATGCAAAGCAAAGGCATTAACGACTGATTTCGGGTAAGCGAGAATAGTAAATAAGCCAAATAAAGTAAATGGCCGAAATGAGCAAATGTTTGCCACATGCGGCTTCGCCTTGCCACTGCCTAATCTGGTGGCGTGAAGCTAAAAATATGAAAAGTGTTGCACACAGGGGGTGGGGCGTGCAGCAGTGGACGTTTAGCTTGCGGGCAAATGTGCGTGGCGCTAATAGGAGAGGGGTGTCGGGAGAATCAATACATGGGGGCAACTCAAGCTAGGCAATTGAGCTATCGGCAGCGAAGCGAAAAGTGAGCAGCAACCGCACTGTTGTAGCCGCCAAACATTGCCAAAAATATCCAAAATCATAAAAGACATGTGTCTGTGTGTGTACGAGTATGTGGAAATGACTATGTCTTTGAGTGTACATTGGGGTCCCCCTGATTCCGGGTGGCTTAAAAAATTTGCGCGTAATTCAAGGTGATGGACTAAAGGGTAGATTATTAGTGGCGAAGCATAGGTAGTATCGATCATGCCTCTAAAAAATTTTATTTGCTATTGTTGTGCTTTCATATTATAAAGAAATATCAACAAAAGAAGCTCACAAAGCTATATCAGAGGATTTGCTTCTGTTTTGTATTTCTCGGAACTTATTTGGATATCACATGCAATAAATCTCAATGCAGTGACGACTCTTCATAAAGACATACCCAAAGTAATAACCTGTTTTGTCATGTAAATTGTGAAATCACAAGTAATGGCATAATGAACCATTTCGTGTTCTCCTCGGAGATCTTGCAACAGTATCACTTTTTCTATTTCTCTGATGCATCCAAGCTCTTTGAAAATAGCTCCTTGGTGCTGCTTAAAAATTAATCACCAGGCCGATAAGGCCGATAAGTTAATGTTTGCTAGGTTAAGGCTAAATGATGCGAACGCGGTGAAGCAATTTCATTTCAGAATTTTTTTAACTTCTGGCTTTTCATGCAGAATATAAAATAGCCCACCCTAATACATTGGCATATTGGTGTATGCAAATACCAAATGCCATTTGATGTGCGTATTTGTATCGTGCGTTGAGCTCCGACTGTGTAACGCCTCAATAATCACATTGATTTTGGCAAATCGCATAGCTAAATGGGCCAATATTATGCATGTACACACCGAAGCAAGCGCACACACGCGCACTCACACATGTGTGTAGTCGTGTGCAATATTCATTCGGGCATGATTTTAAATAGCCACACAATTTGTGGCAAATATACGCCGCCTATTACGTTCAGATGCAAATATTTAACTTTAACTCGTCCGCCCCGCTGAAAGCGATTTCCCACTCAGCTGCGTAATACACATATTGATTTACGCACAAAAGACCGCGCGCACACACACACACACACACACAAACCCACTCAAAGAATATTAAATACTAGCGCGCTTGCTAGCGCTACATGCAAACAGGCCTTAATGAGCGTCATGGCAAATGTTTGCACTACCGTTATTTAATTTGTGTTTCATTAGGCAACCACAATTTTTTGGCCACCCCGCCCATCACAGTCGGCACGCCTATCTGCAGCCGTGCTTGCACATCATCGCTTTCTATTATAGTTTGGCATATTATTGCCATTCAGTTGCTCTGCTTTGCTTCGCTTTGCTTCGCTTTGTCCAATTTTGTGGTTATCATTTAAAATCGCTTCAGAACAGTTGGATAAATGTATGGAAATTTAACATTTGGGTCTCCGCCTTGCGTCACGCACCGACACCAGCGCACGTACGCCAACAAATGGACATGTGAGAATCCGATCCAAAAACCATAAAACGGCAAACAAGCAAACAAATCGAAATGCAATGATTGAATGCAAATGCAAGCAACGATTGAATTTGGCATCAAAGAGCAAGGCGCAAGTTGGAGTTTTGTTTTTTTTTTTTTTTGTGTTGGCAGTGATACCTGTGCGTTCACTTAATAATGAGATCGTTCGATTCGTTTTCTATTTCTATATATATTCTAATTTTTTTTAAATCATTCTTAACAGATTAACGGTAAGTGGTGGTAAGCTCATTAACTGAATATGGATTTTCTTGAATATTTGATAGCAAAGTAATCAGCATCAGTTGTTGGCAACCATTCGGCGAATATTAGGTTCTCTAACTCCTCTCAAAACGGTTTTCGATAAAGTACATAGAGAAATCTTAGTAGGGATCAGAGCTTTGTAGCTGATATCAAATACTGTTGCTTTAAATTGATTTGGTTTAGTACCACGAATCGAATTTGGACTTTAGTAAGGCATCCTAGAGGTGTGACTTCCAGTTAATGGTTGGTAGTGCACATACATTCTCTTTGTAGCGGTTTGTATGATTTGTTGAAGTAGTTCGGAAGATGAGGTCATGCAATAGAGAATCGGCATCCTCATCTCATATTTGCATTTGCTTAACTTCTGGACTATTTAAAACTATTTAAAACCTCCCTTTCGGTTCATTTTGGAATTGGCATCGAGGTTCCCACTGTTCTCGAAGTATTGCTCCTAACTCTGGTTGCCTTAAGCCCACAAATATATACTTCTTACTAAATTACAGTCTGAACTTTATTCGAACACCACATAGCACTCTTTTTGAAGGTTTGCTCGTAGATTGCTTATCTGCCTTTATAAAAAAAAGCACTTGAAAATTAAAATTTAAACGAAGAAAACGAAACAAAAAATAGATTGTGAATGATGAGTCAAAATCTAAAAATAAGACTTCCATGCGATTGCTTCAGCACATGCATGGCGATAAATTAGTTGCGATTGTTTATGTAATAAGTGAATTAGTGAGAACGTAAACAAACTTGCGGAAAAGTGCTTTAACCTCAGAAATGTAAGCGCACCTGCGAAAGTACCAGGTGAGGTGGTGTTGTGTAAGGTTGCGTGTAAGTGCACACACATACGTACGCATTGAGGCCGCGCACACACCGACCTGAATGCAACTTAAATTTCGTATTTTGTGCGCTTTCCCGCCCTTCTGTTGCTGTTGTATTTTCGATTTTTTTGCTGCTTCTTGTTTGCTGATATTTTGGGTTAATTGCGCGCACGCCAGGTAAGAAAGCGATTCCACAGACGTCAGCGCACGGAAAGGAAAGCAAGCAGCAACCAAAGAAAACAACAATGAAGCTGAAAATTAAGTGTAAGTACGCCTTGTGTGCGTGTGCGTGTGTGTGTGTGTGTGTGTGTGTGTGTGTGTCAGTGTGGTGGTGAGTCACAGTGCGGCGCTACAGGCAACAGTAAACATAGTTCCAACAAAAAAACAGCAACAACATTGGACAGCACCGACAGTCTCAGGTAATTAGCGCAGGGCACTCGATCCAGCGAGCAATCCCTCGCACGCCAATTATCCGCCAGTCATTAGCCATTAGTTCGCCATTTCGGCCCATTGTCGTCTTCCCCGACGCTTGGACGCTGTAAGTGCTGTGTTGCTCATACGACATGTGGACCACAAGTGCGTTTCGTGGTCACCACGCTCGTGCAAACGATGCCTGCGCGTGACAAGCAACTACCAAGTGCGCTTAGTACCACAATGGGCAAGTGAAATTTCGGCTGAACAGTCAACACTCGAAAATGACCGTCCAGATTTAATGTCTACACAAATATTTTCTTACACGCAAGTTGAACGTGTGAGAGAAGAGAGTGTGTGGGCGCTTGTTGCGCGTTTATCATTGACATTGTTACGCTGAAGGTGTTGGCGCGCTGCTCAGCTGTTAGCTCAAAGTGAACATTAGACACACATTCATACATATTTATGTACCTTAACATATATGTACTACACAAACATAAATGTAAGTATGCTCCTTTCAAATGTTTGACGTATGCAAATTACTTGAGTGTTCGTTTTTTTTTTTTTTTTTTTTTTTTTCCTTTGCCCGCTTCTGTTCTTGACGATCACATAAACTCGCATTTTTCATTTCTTTTTATACCGCATTCTCCTATTCGATACATGGTGTTGGGAAACTGCAAAAAGTAGAAGAGTAGAACAAAGAAAAAAAATTTCCGCTCACCTGTGGTGTGAGCAACTGTTTGAACGGCAATTCGAACCAACAACAACCGTTCGTTAGTGCCTACTTTTCAGCAGAGGTTCTTTTAAAACTATTTTCCACCGCATTCTCTATTTATTTTCCACTTCAGCCAGAAGAAAAAAGTGATTGGCGACTAAAGAGTCGCGGGCAGCCGTCACATTTTCACGCTCAAGGCAGCTTCTTTTATGATTGATAATTTTATTTTTGTGAACACAACTCTAAAAATACCTCAAGCAACTTATGTGTATGTGTGTGTGTGTTTTTTTTTTTTTTGATGAGGCAAATTCAAAATCAAGGCGATTTCATTTTCGAAAATGCTTTCTCGAAACATGCGAGGGTTATTGTGCGATGGCCGCGCAGTTGGATGAGTGTGCGATTGGCATGGAAAATGGTCAAAGACAACGTCAAGGGTGTTGAAAGTGACGATTTTCTATTCCAAAATGTTTGTTCACATTTGGACAAGCGCACGGCAAAATTTCTTCCAGAAAATATTGGTTTTATTCTTGAACCCTATCACCTTCGGGCGTAGGCTCATAAAGAAACACAACTGTCTGGTGTGCGAAATAAATCAAGAGGAGGTTGGATGTTTTCGATCAAAGGTCTTAATATTTTTAACATCAACATTTGAAGATGCGAGACACCATTGCCTATACTCTAAAAGGAAAGTATCTAGTAGTCTGAATTTGCTTGGATACTTTACCATCCTTTATATCTGATAATAAAAATAATTAATAAAAAATAAAAGGGTGTGTAAGTGAAATCGAATCTGCAACGACATGGTGGATTCTTCTCTACTGTAGAACCATAGTTGAATGGTAGAGAACAACAGAGTTACAAGATTGCCACCTGATTGCAAAGGTTAGCCTAAGAAATATTGATAAGATAAAAGAACATTATAAAATATATATTAAGCAAAATATGTTAGAAAATGTTTACATTGAAAATATCTTTGGAGAGAGTTGCCACCTTCCAATATAACAACTCAAACAATATCTAGAAATATTTAGGTCAAAAAATTTTTATTGTAGACACATGCGTAAAATGTTCAAACATCTTGAAATGTTGATATACAATAAATAGTTCATAAATAATAGTCTGTCATGTGAAGAACTAAGTTCTAAATTACAAATGCTTTGGAAAAGTTAAGCAAATTACGTTTCTATGTCTCTCACCTCTTGGTATGTTATTTAGGTAACCTACTTTCAAGTCTCCTTTCTACTTTCTGTGCGTTGGCGTTGTCATTATGAGATACATATATTTGCATGTATTTATTATACATTTATTGTGTATTGTGATTCGCTTGCAAGACTTTAACCAGTTGCTTCTTGTACGCACTAGTGTGTGTGCTAGTGTGTGTGACTGTAATCACACAATGGCCCACGAATTGAATACATATTTACACGCCCGTGTCTTCGGACGCTTTACACTATTATTATATTTATTGGCGATTCTCATTTCTGCATTTTCAGATTTGCACATTGTTAGGCATATATTTATGCGAATTGTTTTCATTGTCTCATTTCCTTTTGCATTATAATTTCGTATTATTGCACTTCCTCCTTCCTCCTACCCACACACGATTCGTATTCCAGTTTTGTTATTTTTATACCCACTATTCGCGAAGCAAAATCATTTTGTTGCACTCGAAAAGTATTTCACCACAGTTAATTTGACCATTGCATACTTTGTGGCGTTGCTGAATGGACGTTGATTTACTACACATTCGGCATTGCCAATTGCCCTCTAAAGTCACTCAGCTGTAGTGGGCGTGTGGGCTATTTCTCCATATTTCTGATATTCGGCCTCAAAAAACAAGATTAATCGCCAAAAGCAACAACAAAGCATCGCATATGAATAGCACTAACAAATTTGATATATTGTACATTTTGTTGCACATGTGACGTATTAAATAATATAAAATATAAGCATTTTAGCGGTGCTCATAAAAAATAACACACAATGCATGCGAATAAATCATAACTAATGAGTTTTATTGCCTCATAAAAATATTTTAAAATCTACACATGTACGTACACACGTGTGTGTGTGTATAGGTGAGTGTTTGCTTTGTGACAATGAAAATGGTGAAGATGTTTTTAATTTTCATATTTGCAACATGAAGAAATTATTATCTGCGAAAACGGTAAAAGTTGATGGGTGTTGCGTATTTGTCACAATTTCAGCCGTGCTTTTTATTTATGCACAATTAAATTGTTTGCTACAAATTTCTATTTAAGTTTCGCACCTAGCTTTTACACCTAACATATATCTTTTATTGCGTACTTTTTCATTTTTCAAATTTTTATTTTTCCAATTACAGCTTAATCTGAAATTTCATTGAATCAAGTTAATAAACTTGTGCAGAAAATTCCAGTTCTTATCACTCTAGAAACTAGAAATAGAATCAAACTTCCGGAGAACTTTACTTAAAAACAAGTTTATCTGGAAACATCCCTAAGACGCATGAAATTTAAAATCTCTCATGGATCTTTACGATCCTTGCGATCGCAAGATTGACATTTTTCGGTTTTAACCTATGCTTCTCTATTGTCTTAATTGTCTGTCACAACAACTGGTTCAGGAGACCGCCTAACAACTAAAAATATAAAACTCTCTTTCTTATCATTCAAAAGATAAAAGTTAATCGATTAAGCTCTTCATTAACATTGCATTTGCCTTCCGTGCTTTCTTCAAATATGTAAGAGAAAGGTGTTAAGGGCTGTTGGGCTCATTCTTTAAATAATGAGTATCATCGTAGCCTTAAATTTGTGGTCACTATGGCAAATGCAACCATGTTTACCTCAAATAATATGCTTCTTTCAACTTAACTTAACGTAACTTAACTTACTGTCCAAACGAAGATATGGGTTTGTATGTCTGTAGGTAATTTGATAACAAAAGATGTTTAAATATGAGACACACAACAACAAAAACCACTGGTACAAAGGAGCGTAGCTAAAAATGCAAAAGTTTATTAATTTGTTGTAACTGTAGTTTGTTGCTTGTATGCCTACTCAAATGGCGTATAAAGAGGAGCACGTACTTCGGTAAGGGTGCGGTATATTTCTATAAAGAGCACATTTATATTTTGTATACATTCTTATGTGCAGCAAATGTTGTGAATTGGCTTCTTCTGTAAAATGTTTGCTTGAGTCTGCAAAATTAACTGTATAAAGTTATTTATTCGCATAAAGAACTACACAGCAGCTTGCATATATGTTTATATATGTGTTTGCAGTGGCAACACTAACAATGAAATAATATATGTAAAATGTATCACTTTCTTTTAACAACTTCACAAGAAATTTCGCCACAATTTGGCAAACACACTCATCTCCAGATAGTCGTAGAAACGCGCAGCTCAAAGGAAACACCTCAAAGGGGAGTGAAACACAATTTTAAAGTGATATTCAGGAAAGCTACTCAGCTGCCGCAAAAATGCTGAAAGTCTGGCAGCACGCACCAATATAACAATATGACTTAATATGCATGTGTGCGCATATATGTGTGAGTGTGTTGCAAGTTGTGAACAATCAGCGAGTCACCGCAACAACAACATGCAACATATTCAGCAATCAACTTGTGATTTGTTGTCCCAAAAGTGATTACTTGTTGCTTGTTTTAGACACATGCGTTTCC
This sequence comes from Bactrocera minax, assembly GCA_021498325.1. Taxonomy (NCBI): domain Eukaryota; kingdom Metazoa; phylum Arthropoda; class Insecta; order Diptera; family Tephritidae; genus Bactrocera; species Bactrocera minax. The sequence continues at coordinate 2,549,262 of JAKEEE010000012.1, read as the reverse complement.
TCGTATGTGCTTAGTACTGGGAAATGTTGCACTTTGCATGTGCGTACCTCTAATGTGCTGCCGCTCGTCAATGTATATTCAGATATTCGTATATTCAGATTTTTCATGAGAAAGCATGAGTGACAAAGTGCGATTATACTTGCGATTTTAGCTGAGTGATACGCAAGTTGGATTAATTCCCACGCGTGCATGCTACCACGCTCGCACATATATATATATATACATACATACATACGTGCATTCGTATTAATTTATTGTATATGACAGTGTGCCAAAAATATAAATTCGTTTCGAATTTGAGTGAAATTGAATGGCAAATTTAATTACTTAGAACTCACTGAAGTGAATTCCACGAAATCGTTAAATCAGAAACGAGTTTCAAGTTAAAAATTCCCAGTTAAAATAAAATTCTTCAAAGTGACATATGATTTCATTTAATGGGCGCGTTTCTTAGTAAATAATTATGTTATATTGAATAAAGATAAATGGGTTTGTATCCAAGTACTTCATTACACTATGCCAAAAGATGAGGAGTTGGAGTGATGCAGAATATATTTCCTTCTTTGAGGATATCACACAATGTTCATTATATAAAAAATGATCCTTCCGAAAATCAGAATTTCAAATATGTTCAAAGTGTGTAAAACTGAAGCCAAAAAGATAAATAATAGCTTCAAAAATTACTTTCAATAGTGATACTTGAAACAAATTGCGACTACTTCACGCCCAATAAGCCTTTTGTGAAGCTCTTTAATCATAAGTACAACAAGTTTAGCAGTGAATGCAACACCTAGGACATATTCTCCAATAAAATCGCATAATGTAACCTACCGCTTCTTTTTTTAATAAATTTCGTCCGATCCTTTCTCAAGGTGTTTCTTTAACTAGAATTTGAAGTAACTCTTTCCGCATATTAATTCTCGTTTACAATGAATAACTACAGTTTTAGGAAGAATAAATGAATAAAGTTTTATGCACGTACCTTCTTATTTGGCAAATGGTTATTATAATTTATGCCACAAAAGTTGTTCGACTCGAACTCAGCCCTTCCTTACTCGCTGCTATTTATATTCTCTAGGCAGTTTAATTGCCAGAGAAATGTGATTCACTTAAGTTTGTTGGAAATTTACTCAGTAAGCTTCTAAGATTTCCTGTGTTCCAATGAGCTCGTACTTAGTACAACAACACACAAAGTGTCACAAATATACAAGTAGTTACACGATTAAATGTAATGTGAAATGTGTGCCAAAATGCGCGGAGCAAAACCTCCCGAAATCTACACAAGAAGCATTTATTTGCAACGACGGCAAAATTACTCGAGAATTTATTGAGAAGCGCGAGCAGACGTGGCACAGTGTGCGGACTAAGCTAACACGCGGTTGAATGTGTGCCCATTACACCGGATTACTAGCCATCGTCTCAATATGCTGATGAAATGCAATGATGCGGACGGCGCTGAACGATGGACGGGCACCACACTGCAACTGTCGCCTGGCACGCATAAAATTGTTGGCCCATGTGTGTGTGTGTGTGTGTGTGTTTAGTACGTACATGTACGTAGCGAGGTTGGGTTGGCAAATCGCGGAAACATGGCGTTTTGATGCAAATATGTCCGACGACATGATTACTATATATAAATATCTACAATAGTGCACAGTAAAAATGCAGCAAATGAAAAAGCAGTGCGTTTATAATTAGTTAGTGTAGGATAACATGAATAGGAAGGCCGCAGACTAGACGCTGGCTACAAAATGAAAAGAAAATAGTCACTTTCACAATGCATCATAAACCTGAGCTTAAGGCTTTGTGGGGTCAAATTTTGGATTCTATCTCCACAAAGATGAAGAATGTGATGCTCAATGCGATTTAAAGGAAGGTGTTTTGTACGGCAAATAGCAAGAAACTCGAGTTTATGGTGTAAGTTAGAGTAATTTGGTAAAATCAACGGATGACCAGCTCTTCCATAATTTGTCTTATCCACTTAGGCGAGCGCAACCTCTCAGTTTTATCACAAGCAACGACGAACGAGTCTAGTACATTGAGGACAAGAGCGCTTGAATGTTTAGTACCATATGTAGTAGTTACACTATTTTTAGCTGAAATTGCCAATTAGTAATCAAAATGTTTTAGGGAAAACTCAAATTTACTTTCAAGTCAAATAGCTTAGAAATTAACCAAGAAATAATTCACTTTTTGTAGTGGAAGCCTATATTATATATAAACAGGTATTAGATAATATGCATTTGATTTACTCGCATATGTAAGTTGCAATGCGTTTAAATTATCGCGACGAAAATGTTGTAATGGCGCGCCTTTAAGTGATCATTTATTGCCTAATAATATATAGATGTTTGTATGTAAACGCACGGATGTATTTAAATGCTGGAGTATAAAATACTTTTGTGCCTTCCCAACAGTTTTATTCCATTTACATATTGTACTAACAAACACTGAAGATGTTATCTTAAATAACGTCTTGTATTAATTAGTAGTGGAGTTATGATCGATTATTATTTCGGTCGAAGATTTCCAAGCATTTTACAACAATTTCAATAAGAAAATTTACCTAAAACAGGAAAGCTAATAATAATATCTTCCGATATATATATGTATGTATGTATGTATGTATATACAACATGCATTGGCCCTTCACTTAAGGTGAACATCCATCGGCTCGCGTATGACAATAATTAATGATGAAGTATTATTTTTCAATTTTTCAATTTTTCAATTTTTAATTGCAATACCCATCGCCCAAATGGCAAAAGTGTATTATATAAGAGCTATTTATAGGCATACAGAAACGTCAGCTTTTATTTAAAATACACGCTCTCCAGCGAGTCATTACACAAACAATTACGCGTGCACATAAAATGTGGTTACTCATACGCCCCGTAAACCAATCATGAAACTGCATACACCATGACCGCGTGTGTGTATGTGTGTGTGTAAATGTGGGTATATGAAAGCTTATCGTTGTTAGACACTCACACGGGGTTTTGTTTTTGGGTATGCCGTTATGTTTTTATGATTAATTGCCTTCCCTAAATTGCTGAATGCTGAATAACTGCGTTTGTTGACAAAAGTACCGTTATCAATGGTATAACATGCCGCTAACCTTTTGATGACTTTTCGAATTAATAAACACATAAATGTTTAAGTAATGCATGTATGTATGCATATGGTACGATATGTCAGTACATATTATTATGTATGTGGAAGCGTTATTGCTAAACCAGTTAGCAGATTGTAAAATAATCAAATTACATTTGTTCTCACATATTTGCTTTTGTAAATAAATACCTTCCAATTTAACACCATAGGTACGAAAATAGCAGTCGATGGTAAGTGAGATTTGAATTGCAAAAAAAAAAAACTTTTAAAGTTATGGAAATTCTACAATATTAAAATAAATGTAGAATTTAATTATGCAATTATTGATTTCCTACCGTCGATCCATCATCCCTCCCATAGCGCATACACCCCGAATCGGCAAATCGAAAATGAATTTGAGTTAGAAAGAGAAAGAGAAAGAGAAAGAGAAAAGAAAACAAGTGCTACAAAGAAGCATAAAGAGCAAATCTAATTAAACGATGGACCTTGGCAATGGCTTTGCTGATTTTCTTGGCAGAGCAAAACAGGCGACGAAAACCCGATGTTATTGAGAGATTTGTTGCTGATAGCGATGCGCTACACTTGTTGATTATAGAATATGTATCTAAGAGCAATAAATTGCATCAAATATACCAAGGGCTATAGGAATAGAAAAATAAAAACAAGGAAAACAATGACAATAAAAGAGATGGGGAAGCAGGCAAGCGCAGTTAGAAGTGTGCACTGAAGAAGTGAACACTGCAAAACGATGACGACACTAAATGCAACAATGGATTTAGCTCACCTTGAACTACACCTCGAAGCGCCTTCTGCACATACATACATGCATACATATATACATGCAATGCTCAAATCTTTTGCTATTTGATAACAGATGTGCGCGGGGCACGGAAGGAAAGGAAATCATTCAAAATTTTTTCTTTCGCCCCTAGTTTTAAATTACCGATGTGATTTTTCAGCTGTTGCAGTTAAAAAAAAAATATATTTTTTCATAGCTGTTGCACAACCCAGGAACAGAAACACGTTACCATGACTTTCCTATGCAGGTAGCATCAATTTAGTTTTTGGTCAATTGGGGTATGATATTTATGTCAAATAAAAAGTAAATCTTTTGGAAAGTGGAAGAACTTGCTCCACTTACATAGAATCACATGGGTGGAATATTGCACGTGGGTAAAGATGTAAAAGATAATTAAGGCCTATTATATTTAGATTTTCGATGGATGCTCCTGGTACAACTACTAAAAGATTAGAATTGGTGGTATTCTGGGACAACTGTTTGATAGACTGAGATAAAATGCACAACCTGTATGAAGACATTGAAAGTGAGCATAATGAATACTAGTCTGGTTTGAGTCTGCATTTAGTTTTACTAAAAGGTAAACTCTTAGTAAAGATAAATTGTTGAGACATCATAAAGTGTTCTGCAAGTAGCTTACATTGATTTCTGCTACATTGTCAGTATTTGGATAAACCGCACAGAACGGATTAAAAGTTGAGATGCCTCAACCGATTTTAGGCGATAGCATGTTTTTGTAAAATTTTGATATGAAATTTCTTACAGATAATTAAAATGTGAAGAAATTGTGAAAACTTGCTGTATTTGAGAAGTCAGAGTGATTCTGTACTGTGTGTGAACTCGGTACAGGAATGTGTTGTTTCACAGAGTACATTAATACTCATACATACATATGATCTTTTAAATATAATTTTACCAAATTTGAAATAAGCCTTTGCTCGATATACTTAAATACAACTTCAATCAATCGATTTCGTTACCGTTACGGTGGCTAACTGACTAACTGGCTTCGCACTACTCAGAAAATGGAATGGAATGTTTCGAATTAAATATAACTATTGGCCTATTTTCCACAAGCGCATACGCATATATCTCTGCAAGTGTTGGACAAATAAACAACTTACCTGCTCTGTAATTGCCATTGTGTGTTTGTGCAACAATGCAACCTGGTGTTCAAATTTGTGAGCGGCACTGCACAAGGAAAATATTAAATTTCAATTTGCCTCACGCTGACAAACACAATTAAATTTGCTCTTTCCTCCAGTAATAGCAATTTATTGAAATTATTGAATTTTACACTCCACTCTCCACAACCAAATAATTGATTCAGTTACTTAATTTAATTAATTTATCATTTACTGGACTTCCGAAATAACTGTAGCAGCGAAAGAACGCTTTAATAAAAACTCGAACTGATGAGCGATTATATTGCGAGGATGCCTCTTCACTCACACTCACTTATAGTCAATCGAATTAAGCGTTGGAAAATGGAAAAAATCAGTAAATATCCCACAAAATCTGCCACTTTTTATGGTGTTTTAAACTCTTCAATCGTAATTGTATCAATCCTCCCGTTCACTACACATTTGCAACTATTTATTGTGGCTCCACAAGCTCAATTGTTGTTTATAAGTACTTAAGTTACGCTTCCGCTCACTGATTCACTCACTAACCCAAAGTTAAATGCAAAGCTCTAGTTGTACCACTGATTCCCCGCAAATAAACGATAGAATTCTGATATTTGCGGTATCCTTTGGCTTTGACTCGCCTGCTCGCGCGCGTTTTGTCGATTCTCCGTCGTCTGAGACGTTGGCGAATTCAAAATTCAACTGCGGAAATTTGTTTCGTTTCCTTTGTGTGGCATTAACTTCTATCGCATTTGTTGCGCCACTTATGCGCATATATAAAAACAGATCATTATATGTATAGGCATGTATATTATTGCCATTGGGATTTTTTGTTGTTGTTAATGCGATCATTACTGCATTTCTTGCATCAATTGCTTTGCAATCGCCTCCGTCGGTGTTTGTTGTAAAACCAATCAACCGCATTGGCAGCCAGTTGAATGGGTGTTGATGTATGAGTCTGTGTGTGTGTGTGTGTGTGTGTGTGGGCGGTGGCGAAGGTTGTGCAGGCGTGTGTTTCATAGCATTTAAAATGCAATTTATTTATTCAGCATAAATAGTTTCCCTTTGCTCGCTTACGCATGACATTTCTGTTGCGATTCTTTTCTCGGCATTCGCTTCGCATGTGCTTCGCTACAAAGGCACTACATTGGCGTGCTTATGCGTCAGCAAGCAATTCTCGGTTTACTTTTCAGTAAAGAAGTTGACAGAAAATCAGAACGCAGCAGGTTGAAGGAAATTTCTTAAATACTCGCCACTTGCCTAGGGACCTTCCTCATACTAATATAGATTTCTGGTACAATGAAGTGATGCTATGTTTTCCATATACTTCAGGTCTAGTGAATAGCTTGGCATTTTGGTTTGGTGGTTGCTTCACTAGACAACTAAGAATACACAAACAACTTGTGCAAGCATTTGAAAAATAAAAGAAATCGTCTTTAAGGGAAATTTGATAAAACAATTGCTCAATCCTCTCTTTTCACTTGAAAAGTGCGGTTTAAATGTATCTCTTCAATGAGGAGTTGAATTAACCAACAGTGATTATGGCAACGCTTGTTGAGGGGAGCCAACTTGGTTGGTTTGGATTTTCAGCTGCTTAATTGGGGACAATTACTCTATCTCTGAATTTGGGAAATCCACTATCCCAGTGAGAGTAACGCGGTAAGTCCTATCTAAGTATTCGTTCATTTTGGGTTAGTGCGTTCTTAAAACAAGTTCTGCGATAAGGTGTGTTCGAAAGGTTGCAAAGTTAGGGTGATCACTCAGATAAATTAAAAATGTTTTTCTTGAATCATAGTTGGAATCGTTGGAATTTAAAATTGTGAATGACATCAAAGATTTGGTTAAAAGTTTATTTACCATTGTGCATCCTGTACTACGCAGCTACTGGAACTAATTCTTCAACTTAGGAGCTAAGAGTAACTGCTAACCCTTTCAATTCGTTTTTAGAGGCCCACATTCAGAATATGTGGAAAATTGTTGTGCTGTTGATTATATACTCTTCTACATCGGACCTAGTAAGAAGTAGAAATTTTAATATATTTTTATAACAATGTTGAAGGGAGAAAATGGAAATGGAACTGTGCCTTTTTCACTCAGAGGAAACTAATATTTTCGAGACTATCTGTTTAGGCGTCGAGGAAACATAAAAAGAAGTGAATAAGAGCAGAAGCTAAGCAGAGAAGAACTGGAAACATATTTCAATGGCACTGGATAAAAGAAATATTTGCAATGGTTAAATTTTATTACATCTCTCTAATTTATTTCGAAATTTCTTCAGTAGTGCCCGTTGAAATAGTGAAGGCGTTAATTATTTATTAATGACTAGGAATTTGATATGTTAATAGACATATAAACCATAGCGCCACTTGAGCACTCAACTTGTATTCGGGAAAAGTAATTGCGATTTTTACTCATTAAATAAAAAATATCTTTAATAATAATTCACAAAGTTTCTAATGGCTTCTATTTACAAGACTTTACAAAGTGTTCCAAAATGGCAGTGCTGCATTATGTGACGAGAACAGAAAAAAAAAACGAAAACAAAGCGGAAAGCGAAAATTAAATCGGTTAACGGAAATAACCTCACATATTTCATTGCATGGGCATTTGGCTTCCTTTTCGCTGATTTATTGCACACAATGGCGGCAGCCGAACCGAAAGCCGGCGAAAGCAGTCATTCACATCGGACACAAGGTGCTGAGTGCAGCGATATTAAGTGTCTTATAAGCGCACTTAGTATTAGGCATTGTGAGCAACAACGAGAACAACAATGAACAAGCAAAATAAGCAGCCGTTCTAGATTTCAAATTAAATTTAACAAATGCAATTGTGTACAACAGCCGAAATCTAATAAAAACTATAAATGACAGATTAATAAAATGCGACAGCTGTGTGGAACGAGGGGGCAAGGCGAAGAGCGGGGTGGTGGATATAAGGAAGAGGACACTGTATGGCAGGGGGGGTATGCAAAACAAAAGTGTGGCACACAACAAATGATTGCCAACAGTTGCAGGCTATTACAAAAATAAATGCAAAACATACACAACAACAAATAAGTATGATAGTGAGGCAACTGTGCTAATTAATATCAAAATGGAAATATGACAATTTCATAATTGCGAATTTAATTCCACCGTTTGCTGCAACGGTAAAGCAAACAAATAAATACATCTGAAAGAAGAAGAAAATCATATATTTCGCCCGTTGGCAAATCAATACGGAAATCTTGACTAACCGTGCTTGTTTATGTGTGTGCTTGTGAAAGATTTAGAGAGCAAGCGTTGCTTAATTGCATTTGGCGACAGAACAGCTATAAATAAGGTGAGAAGAGAAATAGATCACTAAAGAAAATATATTCATTCAAGTATTGAAAGCGGATCGGGGTCTACTGTGGGACACACTTGTGCGGAATATACCTCCATTTACTGCTGACATATGACATATACTGACATATGTATATTATATATAATTATATTTTATATATAAGACACAGAGGGTAAAGCTGGTTGGAATAATGTACTACATTTTGTTATTACTTTTGTACCTCACCAAATATAGCAGGTCGAGGAATTCCGAAGTGTTGACATAATCAACTTCAATAAATTTGCTAGTAAAGTAAATCCATTACAACAATGTTATGGCACAAAACAAATTCCGTACAATTAAAAATATCCTCAATATTTATTTTTAATAATGTAATTTTCTCTACCTCAATTTGTTTATTATTAACTATGTAATATGTTAACACTAAATATCTTCTCGTATTTGAATATTTATTATTCATTTCAAAGCTGTCGAAAAGAAAAATTCCAGAACAGTTTTTTAGAACAAATAATTAATTATTTTAACTTTTTAAATAAATGAAATTATAGAAATAAATCAGATTTAAAAATGCTTTGCCCTTTACGTAAACAAATACATATATATATTGTATATCGTATAGATATTCCTGTATATCTTGGCTAAATCGTAAACAATTTTTTATGACCTAATTAATTAGTGTCTAAACTTTCAGAACATTCAAAGAATGGAAGCAAATTGTCAACTTGAAAAGCAGTTGCCAATGGCACGGCCACTTGACGTTCGCTGGCAGCCACAGATGATTTGTATTTGATTTATGTCCGTGGGATTTTTCTTGCAATTGCCGAGGTAATCGAATTGGCAGGAGTGCGCAATTTATCAAAGAGCTGATGAGTACGCAAAAAATTAGTGCGAAATAAGAATTAATAAGAGCAAAAATCAAAAAATATCCACAGATTTGCAAAATTGTAAAACTAATTGAACAGCGCAAGTGAAATATGGGCCAAGTTAAAATAAAATATTTGAAAAAATTTTAAATTCATATTTAAATTTTCTTTGAAAATTCATACAAAAAATATTCCACAAAAGTAATAATTCCTTATCATATTTGACACTTTAATTGTACACTTGCCAAGATTTAATTTTAGAAAAATGTAAGCTTTGTTCAATGATACCCTCAAAGAGTAAAGATATTAAGGAAAATTGTTACTAAACTATTGTATTATGTTTACCATTTTAATAAATTTCATGGAATTTTGAATACATTTTTAATTGGAATTACTTACATCCTTGAGCCTTTTCAATTTTATACTAAGCGTATGAGCGGGACTTCATATTGCGAAACCGGTCACCTTCGAAAAATATTTTAAAGTTTTCAGCATATTTTATCCCTCAGCTTGAATTTTCTGCAGCACCCAATGGAATTCCCTGTTAAATTTTGTCTGTTTAAGTGTACAAAAATATTTTCCATTTCCTTGCCGATTTTAACAAAGGAGACACCACAAATATGCACTTTTTAAATTGTTTTTTTGCTTTCAGCATTTCCTCTTCGTTCTATTCAATGCATATTCCACCTTTTTGATCTCGTTGACACAGAAAATATTTTATGTCATGTTATTCACACTTTGAACTTAGCAGTGAGAAGAAAAGGATAGAAAGGTGACATTCAGCAGAAGGAATTTGAAAAGAGTTGCTGCTGTTTGTTGTGGCATATTTTAACTTATTTTGCTTCAAAATTCAAAGGGAGCGAAGATTGAAATAGAAGAAAATCCCACACAATTCTTTTAATCAATATAATGGACCCTTTCTCTTTCGCCTGCTACGCGGAGGCAAAGAGATGGAACCGTTTACAGGCTCACCGCTGTTGCTTAGGAAATATTCTGTAAACAAACTTCTTAAATTATTTTAAGGTGTTGTTGCGAAAGCCTAATAATATGAGTATATGTGCACTAGCATGTGCTCAAGGCCACCAATAGGAAAAGGAAAGGAGCAAAGCATAAAATTGAAGTGACTTGGTCGTCGAAAAGAAACAGGATACTCTTAATTCCATCCCACTGAGACCATCAATACCTAAATAAGTATGGAGCAGAATCAATCACCAGATGATTATCCCTTCACAGCAAAATATTCAAATGGATACTATAACATCTGCGTAGGTTCATTTAGGATAGTGAGACAGGTGGCAACCCTCCTCACTCTCTATTTTTCTTCCAGCATCTTATTCCTTTTTAGTTAAAGGCGGGCTGAGGTTTTCATCGAACCATTCAAAAAATATTCAAATTTGTTTCTGCCTTCGCTATGACCTTCACTGAATTGAAACTGCCGTCGCAGTCGTACTTTGTAATCTTCGCCCATTTACATTACTTTAATCAGAGCAACTCATTCATATGGTTGAGCATATTTCTACAAATATTGGCAAAACATTAAAAAGAGTTCTCTTAGAAAAAATCAGAATTTTTGAGATAAGATTATCTTAAAGAAAACAAATAGCGTACCAATGCGCGGGTTTCTCATTAGAAAAGTGGCGTCCACAAGTACCACTCGAGTTAAAAAATACTGCCATTTTCATATTCCTTATGTAAATACATACATACATATATACATACGTGTCTTCCTCATTGCATGCGGAAGTATGTGTTCGATTACTTAGTAGTTAATTCTATAAGTGCATGTTGTATGCCATAAATACATACATAATACATATATAGTTAAATATATAATACTATATATAATGAGATATTTGCTGTTGTCTCCCTTTTTCGAGAAACATCTTATTGCACAGAACGGCTCCTCCATTTAGCATTGCAAATATATTATATGTAGTACAAGTTCATAAGCAAAAATAACGAAAATTTTCAAATAATCTTTAGTTCAAACACGCTTATAAACATGAATGTATTTGTGTCTGCCAGAGAAATTTCGCACGCAAATACATGAGCAAATTCATTGTGGGATTTATATACCATTTATTTAAATAATCTTCCTTATTTTCCTTTCCTGTGCGCTTTGGCCTAATCTTCTGATTTTTCTTCTCTCTTTTCGCGTTTATTTACCCAAATTTCCATTTGTTTGCTTTAAATTTCAAGTATCAACAACGATTTGTGTTAGCTTTCCTTTTTTTCTATTTTCGCCTGTGGCTTCTGCCATTCAAGTGTCAATGTATGTATATAATAGTGTGTACATATTTATTGTATATATATATATATATATATATATGTGCATATAGAGTTTTTTAATAATTATGTAAAATAAGTGTGTGTGTGGCGTGTGAATACAGTATACTAATAAATTGATCTAATTAACCATAGAGAATTGGGTGCAGCATTTCATGGCAGTATATATATATGTATATATATGTATGAACTAGAGTATATAAAAATAATTACATTTTTTGTTTTCTAATATAAAAAAATATAACATAAAGAATTAAATTCTAGATTTTCCATTCTGGAAATGTTTGCCCAGCCAGATAAGGCGAGTAGGAATATAAAAGTTTTTTTTATAATGAACTTCATGTTTAAGACGAAAAGTTAGAAATGCTATTTTTTCCATTTCCCTCTTTTACTTCCTTATTTAAGAATATTATCTTACTGAAGAAGAGACGGGGAAAATCATGACAAATATATAACGGAAGCCATTCTAGTCAGCTAACAACTGAACAACTAGAATATTCATCAAAAATTCGTTTTAGTACAATCACTTTTTTTATTTCAATATACTTTAAAAGGGTTGATATTTATTACAGGCTGCACAAAATACCATTGTTGATTGAGTTAGTTTGATAGTGGTGTTGCGAAATGCTGGAGCAGTCAGTGAGCCATACCATTATTCATTAGGATATATGTATTCATTTCGTTTTATTACGCACCATGAATTAAACTGTTCAGAAAATATATGAATAAGTTAGATGATCTAGATACAAGAAAGAACTTCTATCCGATCGAAATGGAATTTTGAATAGGTCCTATAAGGCAAAACTTATCTCATTAACATTTTCTATAAATTTTTCCCTTAATTTCCCTTAAATGAATAACTTGTTCTAAAAGTTACTTTTGAATAAATTCTAAAGTCATGGTTATCCTATGGAAGAATTTTGCTTTTTCTTTTCTATAACTAAAAAATATAATAATATTTATTTAAAACTATTTGTATCGCCGCGGATTCAGTATAGTCAAATAATATATTGTAGCTTTCAAAAGATTAGATCTCACATACAATCAAAGAAAACAAAAACTGTTTATTTGCTTGTAAATAAATAAAAATATTCAAAGGAGTCGATATAAGCGATTGTGTGAATGTGTATGTGCGTGTATTTAAACAGTAGAAAATATGGTCTAATATAGTTTAAATTAGAAATATTTAAATATGTAAATCTTTCTATTTCTACTTATTTCTACTCATTTTACGTAGTTTATCTTTTCTTATTTTTTTAATTTTCGAACCGCTAAATGCTCGGAAACATTGTCATTTATGACATTATGAAGGACATACGAAATGAGTAGTAGAGAGAGTAAAATTCTTCAGGTTGCTTATACGCCCCGCTGTGTTATCGCCACGACACTGTAAGTTGACTCAATGTACGAGTATGTATGCCAAATATTTCTGCATTTCAGTTAACGTGTATAATATATGTGCTGTTTAGAAATGTGCAAACGAAAATCTGTGTGGACACTTGCCATTGTTGCATGATCTTCACAAGTTCTTATATGAATGCATTCGTTTGTGCATCAAAGAAAACCATATATGTATTTGTAATTCGTTTTGGTTGACACTCAGTATTTCTCAATGTTGATATTCTCTTTAAATTCTACAAAGATATATGTCGGTGCAGTCCATTAATATATTTAACAGTCACTGAAGCGCATTATTGTTGCTTTTAAGAGAAAATAAATAAAATAGAAATTAGAAATTGGACATATAAAAAACTAATTAAAAGTAGTGAGGGAAAACACTTTTACAAGCATTTCAAAATCATCTGCTCATTCGAAAGTGTTGCCGCCAGCAACTTAAATGGCGACGCTCGCACTTACTAACCAGCGTTGACAGAACATATGTCATTATTTTATATGCTCCTCTTTGTATTCTAGCCGTAAAAATTTCTTCTTGCAGTTTGACGAAATCCAAATGACACAACCGTACAAATGAAAGCGATACAGACTGTCACAATTACAATGCATAAACAAGTATATTACTGGAACTTTGAAAGCATCACATATCTTGCTGAAGCCTTTTAAACTACGACGCAGTTTATTAGGATTTTCCAAATATAAGCTATTCAAGTTTTGCAAAAGCAATATACATATAGTAATAAGGAAAAAATATTGAAACCCAGCTAATTCCCTAGACCTCTCAAAAGGCACGTTCTGCACGTTGTTCTGCTTTTCACTTAAAATCTAATCCTAAATTCATTCATTGAACGCTTTTGCTAGTTACCCTGTATCGCTCTATGTAAGCACTAATGCATACACAATCATTGACATTCTTCTGCTAATAAGCGCCTGGTACAAATGTCAACTGCTGCGCCCCCACCAACATACTCTGCCGTAGACGAATGTCAATGGCGTGAAGGTGACTAAAAATGAAGCGCGAAAGGATCTTTAGCGAATGATTTGCAGCCAAACAAGCAGAACGGAGCAAATACAAAACCGTCTGACATTGAATTCCATCTCAGGATGCTGCTTGCCGCAATGTATATATGTATATATGGTAGATGTTGTAGGCGCAAACATTCTTCTGGCATATTTGTTTCGCAATTTGTTGCTGCAGCTGTTCTGTATGTAAATTAGCCCGCAGCGGCGCATTTACCAACGATGCCTATCAGATATGCTAATTAAATACAAGTTTTATACGAAACTTTTGTATACCTCAAAAGAAGGAATACTACTTAAATTCATTATATTTGACAGGATTCGCTCGATTAAGTGATTATTTCAATCACTTCGATTAGTCTTAGCTAGTTTAGTTACTCTGATTTAACTTTGTCTAACATCTTTTGCGATTTCAAATTGGTAAATCTAAACTTTTCTAACTAAAATCTTTAACTAAGGCATAAGACGAAAATGGAAACTATAGGACTATACCAGCAATGTTCAGCAGCTTAAAATTTAGCGACTACACCACCTATCCATCATCCTAATGGAGTAATACCCTTGGGAAAATGTTTCTTCTACATTGGAAAGACCCAACCCCAATTATGGTCTATGGTACATCCACGCTCTGCTACAAACTCAAGTTTAAGAATTCGTTTTTATGTCAATTGGACTGTCCAAGCTACTCGAACTGTGAGAGAAATTTTGTTTACTGACGTCGTTATGTAAGCGACTGAAAACTGACTGAGTTGCTGAAAAGGCGAATTGTTTCTCAAAAAGCATGAACAATATGTGCTAAACTCAAAATAGTCCACAAACTCGAGTTTGTAGCACACGGTGAACATCGGAGCGATCGGAGAAAGACTATAATAGTTCTATTACGACGAATTTTCGTATTAGAAAAACGACTAGCGGTCACTTGTACTTATTTTTATTAACTTTACCCTTTACTATACGTTAGTAATCTGCGGCACTGCTTCACTTAAATATAACACATATACTAGTTACATATACAATCAGTATCATCAGAGTCATCTATTAAAAAGACAAACAACATTTTCTAACTTTCCATGCAAACCAATTAGTTCCAGAGCAGTGAGTTTGCTCAATACACACACATCGCTATTATAGATACATATGCTTGAGTATATCCGTTCAAATCAGCACATTTGCCAAATACTTAATGGGACACTATTTTTATCTTTTATCTATAATATCTTTCAAATTGATTGAACGTTGCAACTAAACTATGTGTGTCATATCCTTCATATCGATTTCAGAAAATGTAACTAAAATAATTTAGAGAAAGTCTTTTTCGAAAGTAGACCCATTTAGCAACAGCTATCCAACAGCCCGAAGGAGCTCGGTGCCAATTTTCCCCTCCTACCCTTGGGGTGGTATAAAATCAATGGTGACATTCTCATAAATAAACACTCAAATGGTCAGCCCCATGAGTGCAGGGTGTAATGAACCTGTCCTTGAAATTTTTTATAAGAATTTGCATTGTGGCGGGGAGCAAAAACGTCCACAAAATTTCGCCATAGGAATATTAATTATACATACACGAAACTGATAATTTCAGATTAGATTTGCGAGCATAGTGCATATAATTATTTAAAATTTCTGATTGATTGCTGGTAAGTTTCTTTGTTATTGTATTATTACTATTACTATTATTTTCATTGAAGCCATTAATATCATGCCACTCTGTCGTATCAGAAGTATATATGTATAGAGTGAGCAATAATTTACATTATCTATGTACATTGAAAACAGTGCAGAGCAACCTTTTTTTATACCAGAGATTAGTGTATTTAATTTCACGGTTTATCACCACCGCAATCAAGTGGCCACCTTTGTTGTCCCCCGCAAAATGAATACTTTTTGCTTAGTTTTCCATTATTTCTTTGGAACATCTCGGTCGGGATAGCGCTGATTTTCCCATGAAAATTTGAGCTCGTTTTCGAGTAACCCTACAACATAATGTTAGAGGCAGTCAAACCTAGAAATATGGGTGACCTATCGATGTTACCTCTGAAGAAACTGAATAGTTTGATTTGCAGTGTGACTTGCCATACGGTCTTGTTGAAACCAGTAATCGTCAATGTCACTTGTCCCCATTGACTTTGTGTGCATTTGAAAAAATTAGGTCCATTAGTGGATTTGGCGCAAACGCAGTCCCAAAAAGACACATTTTGCTTACACAATGGCATTTTATGAATCTCGAACCGATTTTCTGCCGGTTGGTAAATGTCAAACTTATTCAGTTTACAAAAGATGAACCACCCTGTATGTCTTTATAATGATTGCTTTATTATTAAAACCGAAAAGATTTTCATTTCGACTTTGCACTTCTTAAATGTGGGGAATATTTAAAATTAGGATATAATTTGTTAAATGAAAAATGCTTATACAAACTTACAAACCGTTATAGTAGGACTACTAAAAAGAAATCCATTATTTTTTCAATAGATGACTTTGATAATTTGTATCTCGAGTTGTATAAGTGCGATCGCGTCACGCTATATGTCGTTAGAAAGATAAGGCAGACATTTTTGTGATTGCTTTACTCAGTATTGTTTGAGCACGCGGCAAAGATGTAAGAAATACATGTATTATTACTACTTTTTTGTATGTATGTATTTAAAATTGTGATATTCAGTTGTACTATAAACATTTCGTAATGCCAATTGGGGCAAAAATTTCAATTGTGACTTATCTGTCAATTAAGTTCTGATTTAGTTCACTGAAATATAGACTGTCGATTTACAGTAAAATTGATAGTAAAAAGATAGACGGCTGTAATATAATAATACTTCACTTTTGCGAATTTTCTTCTTTCAGCGTATTTTATTTTCTGAATATCTGCTCATTAGTAAAAAGGAGCTTTCGCGTGAAAAATTATTTAAATGGCAGCGAGTAAACATTAGTAATTTGCACGAAGAGTGGGCGCATGCCGCTCAACAGCTTTTTAAAAATATATAAAAACATTCCTCTTTATTTTTTAAAAGCTGTGAGTGGGTGCTGTTTGATACCGTAGGCGAACTGCGAGTAATATTACGAGTATTTCTGACAATTTATGTTTATAAAACAATATTTGTTTTTGTTTTTGTTTTCGCTTTTGCTTTTGTTTTCTGCTCGTTTTGTAAACAAGCATAATTGCATGTGATTTGTCGGACGCACACACACTTTTACAAACGCAATGCCCATGCAACCACACAAACTGGCAATACAACACAGTGTAACCGTACATTTATAAGCCATAGCTTTCGCATTAATTGCGGAAAATTTCAACACTCTCCCCAAAATCGCCCAAAATTGCTTTGCTACGCAAATGTAGAGGAACTTGTTCAACTGTGCTGGCTGTGTGATTTCAATTAAATTGCGAAATGTACTGAATATGTCTATGCGAATTGGTGTAACATTGCACACAACCCCCCTAACACCACGCCGTGCCTACTTGCTTGCATCGTCTCCCATACAAATGCAACTGCAACCGAGTGTGATGAGACACACCTCCTGCCCAATCACTCTGCTGGCTACCAATTCATGCTGCAAGCGAAATTTTCTGAATGCGTGTGAGATGTGTGTGTGTGTGTGTGTGTGTGTGTGCATTTAACAGTGGCGGAAATGTTCAAGTAATTATAATTAGCAATTTGACCAAATAAAATAATTAATTGCAATTAGAAGCAGCATCAGTGAATGCAACATTTTGTGTGCAACAAAGTATATGCGCATACACATACAGGCACACACTCACACACACACACACACACACACACAAAACAATTCCACGAACAACTGTGGACATTCATTTACGCTTGTGTGTAGCAGATTATGAGTGCGAGGCTTAAATTTTTTGGAGCAAAGCGTTGGCGTTTTAGTGTTTCTGTATTATTTCATTTGTAGTCGAACGCATATATGTAAGAATATGCGATTTTATAAATTTCCATTTTACCAATTTCTCTGCTCTGCCCAATACTCTATTACATTTAGTCTGCGGAAATCCATGTAGACGCGAGGCCTTTCTAGGGCCTTTCTAGGGCCAGGGCACAATAAGCGAAACTTGCACAAATATACTTAAGTATATTCTCTAAACAATGTTGCAATATTTATTTCCACAAATACCGAATCATCCAAACACAAAGCAATTTTCATTCTCATACACTTTAAGGTCGCCAGACAAGCAAAGAAACTCAATTTAAGCCCATTTTAATTAAAGGAAATCGCATGTAGATATATCACCAACAACTACTTGTCAAAGATATCCTGCAATGCTGCGAAGCAGGTGTTCGAGTTGTGCTTACAAATACACTCAGGTGTATGTCAATGTCTGTCGAGGTCTCACATTCGCTCCTTCTTGATGGGGTTTTCAATTTCAGCAGTATGTTTTCAGTGAATTTTTACATTTTACCTTATCATGATTAAAAGGAAAAATCTCTCATCTTCATACTCTTTGTTTCTGCAGTTCAAGTCTGCTCTGTAAGTCAATCTAATATTGACAGCCCAGATCATTGCAGTGCATCTAGCCCAGCAGCAGCTATTTATTTTAATTCGAAATGCGTTCAGTTGATTTTTGTGTGTTTGGTCCACAATGGCACAGAATTTCTTGAATAAACTTTGTTGCCAAAAAACAGCATTTAGTTTTTGTTTTGTTTATCGGGCAAAATAGAGGAAATGTGTGTTATAAATCGGGTATACTTTTTTCATCTCTAGTTTATGCGCTATTTGAAAAAAACAAAAAATTACAAATAACAAAATAATAAAATAAGAAACGGCTTACATCAACGAACAATAAATTTCTGCGAATTTATGCGCAAGAAAGGCAAGCCGCGACGCAACAAATCGAGCGCGTAAATCATGACGGTAGTAAAATTCTGCGCTCTTGCTCGCCATCGTCCTGCCTTCTTTTAAGTATTTATGGTTTTTGTTTAATAATTTATAAACTATGGTAATGTTTATAAAAAATATGTGTATGTGTATGTGTTTTCTTTTATTTTCTTTTATTATAAACATTTGTGCATTGGGTAAGCGAAAAAGCACTATCACCGTGCTCTCTGAGTTCATATTTCGGTTTAAATATACAAAAATTATAATTATGAATAACTGTCATAAAGCTTATAAAATATCGACCTTTCATTCGCTCCTACCATGATTTGGCAATAACGGAGCTTACCGGTCTAGAGCTTAGTAACTACGGCCCAAATTTACTCCAGTATAGGCTGGCACTAGGACGGCTGTATCAAAACAGTCTGCGTATATGTAAAATCGGGAATAATGTAATCAGATATTTCACAACAGTAGGATTTCCTCGAGTTTGAGGAGTTACAGTCTCTTCGTATAATTGCATCATTCAACATAATTGCTCATTTTCAAAGTCAAAGTGAGCTGCATTGTTCAAGGGTTTTATCGATGTTCATGAATTTACATGAAAATATGTATTATTTTTTCAATTTCAAATTAATGTTATTTTTCTTTCTGCTGCAGAGAAAGTAAACAGTTATAATATTCACAGTGCTTGAGCGATAAAGTTATGTACAATACTTAAGTTATTTGTTTTTTCTTCAAAAGTTTGTATTTGATATCAAGCCCGCTTGTGTTTTTGGAGTTTAATGAGTATAAACACCGGCACCGTTATCATAATGTGCTTCATTACATTACTTGGAATATATAGAAATTTGCCATAATTAATTTTTTTTTTTTATTTCTTCCAAATCGAAAAATTAGCGTTCGCGCGTAGAATAAAATTTTAAAGGAAATTAGATAGGTTCATTAAAAATGGAGAATCTACGTCAATTCTAAGGTTAAATACATCAAGAATCAAATGCATAAGGACTGGAATTATTTCTGAGAACAAAAGGCTGAATTTTAAAGTTCGTATAAAAAACGCACAAAAAATATACGAAGGAAGCATAACAATGCCAGGCACAAAATATTAATGATTACTTGTACAACTCTTAAGAGAATATATAATGTCATAAAATGTTGATGGATTATATTCAAAACTTAAAGTGCAATATTTCAAATAATCATTATTACTCAATTTCAACCCTAAAGTTATTTTCAACTGAATTCATTCGTAAAGTCTTTGGTAAATCTTTGGTTTGTTTATGGCCACATTTATTTTCTTTACAACAAATTACAGCAGGCAACGGCCAATTGAACGGTCAATTTCTTAGACTCACCTCAGTAATTTTCATGGTGCGTTTAATGGTCTTACGCGTAACTTCGGTGGTCTCCTCGACCACATCGCCGTCCTCGTCAACCGTTTCGGTAACCATTTTCTCCGTTTCGGCGGAGACTTCCTCCTTCATATCCTCATCATCGTCCACCGTTTGAATGACGGTCTTTTCAGGCTCCTGCTCCGCCTCAGCGTTTGCGGTGGTGTTGGTGGCGGGATTAACGGCGCTTTCAACTTCCGACATTTTGCACAGTTTTCAGTTTCTATTTTAGGGCACTTTGCGGTTAAAGTTTTTCAACAAATTTGCGTCAGTTTATTTACAAAAATTTGCTAAAGAACAAGAACTCCAATCTTTCAGTTTGCTGTAAAATTTAGAAAATTAAAAAAGAATAACAAATTGAGCATTAGAATGTTTTTATAAAAAAAAGGCACTATTTTTTTATTAATTATAATATTTCGAATTTTCACTTGAAGTACACGCACACACGCACACATAAGAAACACTAAAATTTGTTTTCGCGTGAAGCGGTTTTCTTATACATACGAGTATATTATAAGTATACGAGTATACTCTACGTTTGCTTCATGTGATTTTTTGTTTTATTGTTTGGTATTACTTCTTGATTCTTTTTTGCCTCTTTGTTTTGTATATTTCCCTTTGCCTTTTGCTTGCACGTTGTTGTTTCTTTTAGTGAATTTGAACTTCTAATTTTAAATTACTCGTGCACGATATCTATCAGAGAAGTCTTCCTGAAAATAAATTTTATGTGCGCTTTATTGTTGTTGTTGTTGTTGTTCAATTTTGGATTACATAAACAAATTCGCGTTGCGTTTAAATTTTTGGTATTTCCTGCCCTGCCGTTCGACGTTCAAAAAACCTTTTGTTGTTTCATTGTTGTTCTTGTTGTTGTTCCTTTTGGTGTTTCAATGAAATTAGGCCGGCAAATAAATTTTTAAATTTCCCATTTATGTAAGCACTTTATTGTTGTACTATACTTGATAAAAAGATAAATATTCGCAAAATGCTAATTATCGACTCAAAAAGGCACTTCAAGGAAAACTTTTTTTAAATATTTTATTTTACTACTCTGCACTTTTTATCAGCTCTAATTTATCACATAATTCTGTTAGTATGATCAAACACTTATTTATGCTGTCACAAATTGATTTTCGTTTTTTTTGCCTTCTCTCTCTTTCTTCGTTCCAAAACTGTGCGTGTCCTCCACAATCAATTTCATTGAGT
The DNA here is from genome assembly GCA_021498325.1 of Bactrocera minax. NCBI lineage: Eukaryota > Metazoa > Arthropoda > Insecta > Diptera > Tephritidae > Bactrocera > Bactrocera minax. Next base: position 2,527,910 of record JAKEEE010000012.1, on the reverse strand, counting down.
TTTTGCTTCGCTTTGTTTCGCCTATAAAAGATCTTTCATTCACAACTTGTGGAATTTCACACCTTGCGGCACGCGTTTTTGCATTATTCTTTTCAATTTTTATTTATCATCCAAATTAACAAATGATTTTTGAGTGCTTTCCATATACAGTTTTACGGGTAAATCAGACAAAAGATCACCGAATTTTTTATTACAGAAATTCCTGTCGTCGATGACTGCGAGTTGAATTTTTCTGCAAAACAATGCGGACGATTTGTACGCTTTTCGTGTTCAATATAATTCAATTAAATGTTTCAGAACGGTCCAAAACAGATGAGACACATTCGTCTTCGTTCGTGCGAGTTTACGGCAGCGCCACTGGCAGCGGCATTCAAGCTCTCAAGCTTATTGCTTTTCAGCGCAAAAAATCCAAAAAGACAGACTAAAATGTCAGTATTAAGTGAAAAGTCTTGTTGCTTTTAGTCACTACTGACGATCCTTCGAATGCTGCTAGCGTGCGATTATTACGCTGCCGATATGAGCAAAATTTCCAATTCACATTTCACAAAAAACAAAACAACGGAAAAATTCATAAATGCGCCCATATATTATACTTATATTACGCTTCTTTTAAAAATTTTCAATTTTATTTTTCTTATTCACCGCTATTTCACTTGTGCTCCGCGATTTCTTTGTTCAGCCGTTTCGACTGGCTTTATGTGTCTTGAGTTAGAAAATAGAATCAAAAAATCATATTCCTCATCTACATACATATTTTGAATGAAATGCTTCGGCATGAGTTGGGACGCACCGCGCAAGGGAAATTGGTGAGAGCGACGATGTTTAGCGGCGAAAACGAACAAATTGTCTATAAGCAGCTCGAAATGCCTAAATTCATACATACGGACGTAGGAATATATCCACAATGTCTGCTCAAAATGTATATTTTTGAAATTCGTATAGAAATGCATATATATACGTACATATGTATTTGGGTGTGTAGCTGCATAGGCGGCTATGGTGGCAAATATTCACCAAAAAGGGGCTGTGAGGTTATTAGTTTCAATATATAATATTTGTTAGAAGAATTCCAGTGCTTTGCAAAAAATTTGGATCACAGAATACCTTTTGGCGCTTACACATCTCCCGACTTCCGTGAGAAACCTCTTCATGTTTGGAATACAATCCTGGATGTGGTTGTGCCTGCCTAGAGACGACCGCTTTTCGTCTTTTCGAAGCGCATATGAATAACTGTATATGTATATATGCATATATAACTGTATGTGAATAAAAGGTTTTTGCTTGAACCAATTTTCCATAATCAAAAGAATCAAATATAATTAAGCTACCTTACCAAGGTCGAAAATATGGTAAGTTTTCAATGAGTTACGCGATTACACCCCTTCTTAAATAAAAATACAGAGCCACCAGTGCAAATATTAAAAAATATATATGAGAATATATATATATAATATATATATTTGTATATATATATATATACAAATACAAATGGATATGCATTGACATATTCGAAACGTTTTACTAAACTAAGAACAATCGCCAGCGCTCAAAGCTTGTATCTCTACTGGGTTTTGGCGCTGTTCACAACTAGATGGATTTACGATAGAAAAAAGCGACGCAACAAGGGCCGCCTGCGGAAAAAATTGGAAATAAGACAAATAAACTGGGCGAAATGTGTAGTCAAGTGGATTTGCCAAAGGCAAAGTGAAAAATAAATCGCAAAATTCAAAAACCAAAAAATAATCCACTTGAAAACGAGGAAAAAAAGCTCGGTTTATCTCGTTGAGAGCAGAACGATACTATGGCACCAGCGGCGTTTTCCGGCCAGTAATGTGTGTGAGTCCATTCACATGCCGGCAGCGAAAACGGGCAAGCAGTAGGAGCTCAAAAAAATATGTATGAAAATTGAACGAAAAACACACTTGAGCGCCAAATGCACCGTGCCACGATTTTCTGCCTCCTCGGCCGCTCCCCATTTTCCCAATTTTCCAACACACGCACACCCATTCAGCCTCTAACTAATAGCCGATCGTGTTTTCGCTGAAGCAACCAAAATGAGAAACAACTACTTTGTATGCATATATTCGTGTGCGTGTGTGTGTGTGCGTGTGTTGGCGATAGTGTGGAAAATGCGCGACAGCCGTGGCGCAGCGCGGCGCGGCGAATGCACGTCAGACGACACAGGCGAAAAATGCCCACCAGCGTCAGCTACAGCAACAATATAACATGCCTACATGAATATATTTCGATTTAGTGTATATACATATATGCATATACATACATACATGTATGTACGTGTGGCTGCTTGTGCGCAATATCGCCTTGACTTGCTGTGTGATGTAGGAAAAGTCATTGAGTTTGTCGAGTGATTGTTGATTGTTGATTGTTGCCCACACTGAACGACGCGCACTGTTTTCTTTTTCCTCGATCTGTTTCATCTTTTATGGTGTTGGTGTGGTTGTTGCATCTTTTTGAAAACGTTGAAACACGCAGAAATGGAAAGCAATCTCTGTTTTACTTACCATACGTAGATTTATATAGAATTGAAGACGAAGGCGGAAAGCGACGAGTGTATCTTACATTAAAGTCATTATGATGAAGTGAAAGGGATTGCTTCGTTTACAATTTAGTTTCAATAAAACACGAAGTTGTTGTAAAATCTTCAAAGTTCCATCAAACAAGTCATGTGACTAAATAGTGTGACAGATAGAAAATATGGGTATACCGCTCCTGTCTAGAGCGAAACGCATGTCTTCTATCCACTACACTGAAATGTACTCAGACACAGGTTTGCAACCATTATAATTTAGAGTAAATGCTGAATATACCTTATTAAAATACAAAAGTGTTCACTAACTATAAAAATTGAACTTCACAATATCTACGCTAAGCTAAGTAAAGCTAGTAAATATAGCGCTTCAGAATTCCAAACAGAATTTTTTATTTCCACCAAAAATGTATCTAATCTATTTTCGTCAGTCATTCAATACAGCATAAAGTATCAAAAGCGAGGTATAAACTTCTTCAACAACAGAGGGGTACCTCGCACTTATGTCCGGAAGCAATTTCGAGAAGACGAAGCTCTTTTACCAATCCATCCGCTAGCCAGAGGTAACTTTTAAGATGTCAGGGGAGATAAAATAAGACAAAACACAATGCCTGTTTTATATTAGATCATTTCTAAAAGTCCAAACGAATACTCACATAACTTAGCTAGCTTGTCCAGAACCGAGCTTCAAAGCTGTTCCACAAACTTTGCTTATTTTTTACGGTATTGCTGACTAACTTGACTCTGTTAATAAATTGAATAATACTTTTGTCCCACAATTTAACCCTTTTGATGTAGCCAAATTCATTGTTAAGCTTCTAAATATGATAATGAATACAAGTGTAAGCTGTTGAATCAATTACAGCTAAACTCGTATGTAATATTACTACCATAATTTTTCTATTCTCGAAATAAATCCACGGAATAAATCAGAGGTTGAAGGTATTCTTGGACATTTTAAATCACTCTCCCCTATTGCAAATAGCGCCTTAACATATAGAAATTACTAAGACCAAAGATTACAATCATACGTATGCACATAAGTATGGTTCTATGAACGCAATTGTGGCTCCCGTGCCGGCCGCTTTGGGTAAATGAGTACATATTCGTCGAACATGAGGCACGTTCTAAAATTAATTTCTGCCTCAAAATAATACTCGCACAAATCATTATTGCTTTGTTTTCATATGTGGATATTTGTTTTTGTTGTTTTCGAAAACACAACATATTATTTTCGAAATAATTTACTTGTTGGCCGACTTCGATTAGCTTATTGAAATGGATTGGAGGCAAAAGTTGCGCTACATGTGGCAACAACGTCATTTGCATCAGAAAAAATTCAAGATCTTTTGAAACAATTAATGGAGTTTCGTTTTTACTCGAGAAATTTTGAGATTTCCTTTAAAAAGCTTATGTGTCTAGAATAAAAAAGCAGATGTTCAATTCAGATGAAATGTATTCACAAAATACTTTTTTATTAATTGAGGACTACTCCTTTTAATACCCAACAAAAAAAAACTATAACACAACTACAAAAAACTCTGTTTTTCGCTTTCTGAAGCTTTTTACGCTTTTTCGAAGTTATTGTCACGAAGTGAAAATTACTTAAAAATGAAGGAAGTGCATGGGTCCACAACAATCTTTATTAAAGTACTAGCAACAAGTCAACTGTTCTCAGCAGCAGTGATTCTAACATTCCGCTCTCCCAAAAGAGAACAAAACCAGAGGGATAGCAGCTTCATGGGTAGAAAGTTACAAAGGCAGATTTAATTCAATCAGATGATCAACTTTAGCGCAAATCAAACAAACTGGCAAGGCCATTCATATGTCGTCTACAAATAATTGTAATAAATAAATGTGATAAATAATAAATAATTCTAGCAAAGATTCAGCTCAACAAATTATATCTGCTTTATATGCATTTTGAGGTCGTTCGAGTTAGTTGCATGTCAAAAAGGTTTTTCGAAAATTTCCGAAATTTTAAGTTTTCAACTGACACACATTTTCTTATCATATTTTTCTGCAGTGTTGAGAAATATTTATTTGTGTATGAGTTGTGCTGCCTTTCATTATTATTATTTGTTTTACTTATTGGAAATCTATGGTCGATCTCATCTGCTTGTCAATTCGAATTAACTTGAAAGTTTCTCGCCCAACAGACAGGCGCATAAATAAATGTTTTACAATGCCTGCAAAGCAATGCGATTTCGATTTGTACATTTCAACATTTTTCCTTTAAATGTTGTGCTTTCTTCTGGGTTGAGTTAATTATTTTTCTTCCATCGTTTTTATTTTTTTTTTTTTTGCTTTTACTCCGTTGCTGTTTGATTTGCTGCTGTCAGAAAATGTCAAATAAACTTTATGAACTTCCATTCACCACAATCATAAAATGGAAAACGTGAATTATGGCATTAAATACAAGAATTTCCTGGACTTCTCTTCATATTCTTGTAATCCGCATTTATTTGTGTAATTTCCCGCCATTGGAATTGGACTGTGGCAAATTCGGCTGGCTTCACTATATAGACTTTTATGCTTGTATTACTTTCTTGCAAAGGCCGGCGGGTTCTGACATCCAGGTATGCTTACATTAGTACTCCTACATAGGCTTAGTCTCGAATTGTTTTTGCTATAAGTTCTTTTCATCTGCTACATTCTTCTTCTTCTCTACTCTACTCTCTACTCTACTTCTCTAATTTATATACTAATCTGTTTTTTCTTTTTTGGTTTTTAATTTCTTTTTTTCTTCTTTCAACATGATTGACGTGATTGATCCTTTTCACATTTTATATAATTAACTTTGTGTTTTTGTATTTCTTACTCATCCTTCGTTATAATATCGTCTATGAATTTCCTAGTGCTTTTTGTTTTGACGTTCGATCTGTGGCAATGTTTTCCCGCAAATAATTTTCTTAGACATGTCTGCGGCACGTGTGTTCACACGTATATATATTATGTAGCCCTCTATATACATATATGTAAAAGTACGTGCGTATGTGGTGGTTAGACAGTTTTCACCTTGCCTCTGTTCTTTATGCACGTGTGCGAGAAATGGTGTCTAAAAATTTATGGAGTCCGCTCTATTCAGGAAATTTCGTTAGCACCCTGCACTGAAATATCACACTCGGCTTGGAAAACATTAGTTTACACATTGATGTTACTGGTGGAAACTGAACTAGTGGAAATTGAACTGGCCTTTGCTTGCGTCAAAACGTCAAAACGATTTATTAGTGAGTTATTTTATTTGACGTTCACGAATTGGCAAAAATTACGTTTATTCTCTGGGGCTTAAATAATATACGAAATATACAGATGTTCCTCAGCACTTTATCTATTTTACGAATTTAGATTTAGTCCATAATTGTAGTAAATTTTCCAAATTAGATTGAACTAATATTAAAGTTATACTTTTCTAACCTAAATCTGGCAATCGTCATCTCGTAGAACGTCACCTTAGACAACAGCCGCTTGGATGAGAAAAAGAAAAACCAGCTGACTAGTTGTGCTTACGGTACAAACTAGTTACACAGATATTTGTAACTACATAGTGGATTCCATTACAAGGTGTGTATGAGCACAAAGTTATACAAATTGAATTGGTGTTTAGCTGAAACGTAAAATTGGCCAAATTTGAATTCATTCAACTATAGATACGACATTTTCGGGATTTGATTAAAAATAATATCTAGTGATTAATCTACTACTGATTAGTGTGTTAATGGCGATGAGTGATAAAAATGGTGCATTACAAACGAAATCATTCCCAAAAATTTACAATTTCATATGTTTTAAATGATTGACTATATTATGGTATTTCAAATTGTAAACCTGTCCTGCTTCGGACTTTCTAAAAACAAGTAAAATTCTTTTGGAAAAGATTACAAATATTACAAAATTAAGTTTAACAACACACACACACATATTGTTTGCATGCCAAAGATATACTGAAAATTGAGCTATCGTTGCTGTCAATGGTGGGATGGCTACAAAGAACCTATTTCCATTTCGTGTCTTCGCCATGTCAATATCCATAGTCTAAATGCTAATAAAGAATCTAAATGCTGATTAATAAAGTGGGGCTTAGCAGTTAGCAGTTTGTATTATTAAATCAAGAGCTCTGACAAATGACTAGTATATATTTAAATTGAACAAATTCATCAATAACAACGATTATAGTATATATCATTCATAATTAAAAGTCAGGTGTGTATGCCGAAGACTTTTCTATGGTGCGTTTGAGTTGACAAGTAGTACTGTGATGGAACTGGAAACCAAATTATTGTACTGATGTGAGACGTAAGTGAGATCAAACTAAGAATGTCGTTAATACCACCTACTAGTATTTTGATTTAAGCGGTTTTTGAAATAATTCTCATATATATGTCAAATTTTGTTTACGTTCGGGAGCAATGAAATGTCAAAAAAAACTCTTAAAATCACTCATTCCCAATATTGAAATTTGTGAATTATTCAAACTGTAAGTGATATTTCCATTAACAGTCCAGCTCTACAAAATACATGCACTCGAATGACCTTTTCTGGGATTTCGTCACTAATTGCCACAATGGAAATTTGTTTTCACACACTTTACCCACCATTACGCTCCCGGCGGCATTCATCGATAAAGCCGAAAAAATAATACAATTCCCGAAGCAATAAATATGAAAGTAAAAATAGTATGGAGGCGAGAAAGGTTCAACGCGAAGGAAATCACATTTGGAGAGCACTCCATGCACTCCACTGCTTACAACAAAATAACAAAATAACAAAACAACAAACATAAATATTAAGTTTATTTAAAATACAGTGATAAATAATTGGAATCTTAAGTAAGGCTGTACACATGTGTGTATGCGTGAGTAAACATACACACACACATACAATCAAGTGTGAAAGCATTTCAAAGTATTATATTATTTTTACATCCAAGCTGACCCTGGGGAGAACGGAATGGCTCTTGGAGGAGGAGCGGCTGCCTGTAAATGATAAGCCAAATATAGACATCCAGAACGCACACATGTGCTCACATACATGCATACATTGGAAAAATCATTCATTACAATCATTCATACAATTCATTCACCTCTCGGCGCCTCTTTAGTCAATTAAGTCATTTTGCGCACTTCCAGTTATGCTTTTGTCATATCTGACGTTACATTTTGTATAAGCATGTTTGCAGATATTTTTATTTCATTCCTTGAAGTGCGATTTGAAATATGCCAACTGTGGACGCAAATATGCGGTGTTTGTTTGCAAGTATGGGTGCATGGAAGTGTCGGGGTATAACAGTGCAGCAGGTGCCCGTGAAAAGTCTTGCCGCTGAACTGACATTTCTAGCACGTTTGAGTCACGCTAAAGTGGGTTAGTAAACATAAATTGAGAAGCAACGTACCGCTGTGTGTAAATGAAGTACACGATTTCATTTCACACATGCAGTATATATTCCATTAATATCGGCAAATTCCTTTACATATATATATATATATATATTTTAGCAAGGTAGAATCCAAAAAAAAAGAATAAATAAAGGCGAAGTCCTTCAAATAGTTTATTTTTCATAGCCCAAACCGTTAATTTGAACTCAACAAAACGACATCGAAACCCCTGTTTTGTACAATACTAAAGGAACCGAAACCGTTTCAAGCACAGAGACAATTTCAAATCGGTTATAATCGGTTAAGAAAAGTAGTATCTGGGAAAGGCAATCAATAGCAAAAATCAAAATAGGCAACAATATTTTTGGCGGAAGTGTAAAATTTATATTATGGAGGAAGCTATTAATGTTCAACTTGTTACAACAATGTTTTATATACAAAAATAACGAAATGTGTATTTAAGGAATTATAATTGATATAGTTTTTATAAAACACAAACTGTAGTAAATTAATATATAACTGTTAGAATTTCTAACTAAAAACATCTGGCAACTTTGTCGAAAAGCTTTACTATTTGCAAGGTGCTTGTACATGATTAAGTTTTAAAAGAAAGCTTTTGTAATAAGCATACATTTTCACCGGCATTAAAATAAATTTTCTAAGTGTTATTCACACAGCTGTAAAGCTTTTGTTGAAGAAAACAAGCAAGAGAAAGGCCATTGGAAACAGCAGTGGAAAAAGGGAAACCTTCCTGGAGCGATTCATTCCATTGGAGAGGCCACGGCTTTTAGTACAGTGTTGAAATTATAAAAATATGTTGTTAAAGAATTATTAAATCTTGTATAAATTTCTTGATCAAAGTTGCACAATTTCGTTATATCGAAATTTAAGAATTTTTTTATATTAAAATTCTGTTTTTCAATAAACATATTCATTAAGGTGTAACATATTCAATTCGGTGTCAATATAGATAACTATAAGCTTAGAAATATGTTAATTCTATGATGTTTATTATAAGTAAACATCCTCCTAAGTAGTTATTCAACTATTGTATTTTTTTTAAATAATTTTACCTAATTTTTGTTTGGAAGTAGGCGCCAACCATGTCACAGCCTTAAGTTGCGATAGTGAATCAGAGCCAGTTTTACTTAATTTAACATGGGTTTCCCAACTTCTTCCTTCCCCTAAAGAAATCGCTAATATTCCCATAAATAACATTTGGCATATCTCTGACATCATGTCAGTATCATATGATGGAACATCAAATCATCAAGCCTAGACTAATAATCGAATTATTAAACATATATTGGTATACTTCAATGGTAGTATGCAGTGCTTCGTCAATTTAATTTGTTCTCCTAAATATAAATTTTCCATAAGTTATATTATTTATAAACAGCAATGTTCGCTTATCAGCTGGGGAGCCCAATTCAGAAAGAGCTCAGCTCAGAGTAGCTGAACTCACGGCGGCGGAATACCCATTTTTTATTTTATTTATCATATTTATTTTGAAAAGTGAACCACAAAAACACCAGCACAAATCGGGAGTAAGAAATTATAATGAGCTGTAAATCAAAGCTCCCCAAACAACTTCCAATAACACGCTTGGAACTGCATCTCTACTCAGCTGTGGAGCAACGGTTTGGGGCTTTCGCTGACTTCCAGTGGCGACTCTAGCAGGTGTGTGAGCGCTCTGAACTGGCAATTGTCGTTTCGGCGTTGAACCAGATTGGCATTGCTCTGCTGCCAAGAGCAAAAGCTAAGAATACAACAACAACGAATTGCGAGCACGCTGCGAAGGTGAAGGCAAGCCACAGCACCAGCAGTTGAGCAGCGAGCGAGTAACGGTGAGACTGTGGCAGTTACTAAATTGATGTGCTGTTAATAACAACGCAGCGCGCGTGTGGCAACATCAGTTAGCAATTTATTTTGGAAAAAAGTTTATAAATATATTTTTTAGAATTTATTTACAAAAACGTAGAATATTTGCTTACATATTCGAGAATCCTGTTTTTGGAGCTTTCTGCCGCGTGATTTTTGGTAAATTTTCAGTGACTTAAAAGCAATCAGATACTAGATTCGCGCTTAAATATACATACATATACACATATATAATAGTAACAGTGTTTAGTTGCTTTGCAACTTGCAGCGCGCTTTGAAGTGAAAGTGACGGTGTGGACTAGTTGTTGTTGTAATTTATTGGATTTAGTTCATGGGTTTTTCCCAATCTAAGCTCGTTTTTGATTATCGCCTTGAGTCAACATACAAAGACTGCCTCCAAACGATGCCAATCAAAAGTTTTCCGGTCTATTGGCATCATTGTTCAATATCTTGAGAAAATTGTTATTCCTAACAAATTCCGAAGAGGTCAATTTATTTCTGCTGACTTGGGTAAAAAAAATATTTGTGCTTGTTCCGCTGGCATTGTGTGTCTCATTTTTAACATGATATACTCATTTTGTTTTGGATTATCTGCTCAGTACTCAAGCACGCACTCACACTTGTGTTTTCCCATAAATAAATATTCACTTGAAGCGACTTATGAGTGTTTACTACTAATAAGCGCAAGCGATTTGACTAGAGACGTTTCTTAAAAAAAATGTAAAACTCATAGAAATACATACATACAACAAATACTGATAAATAAATTTTTGTTGTTCTTGTTGTTGGGGTATTTTTTTTTTAGTTTGTATTGACTCTTTTGGTCCAACAACTCAGTACTCGCTCGCAAGCTTGGTTTCTAAATCTTTCCTTTTTTGATCGCTAAATTAATATTTGTATTTTTGTGTACATTAATGTCTTGCCTAAATCTACAGTGTTTAGTAAAATCGAAATCGAAGTACGAAGAGAAAGGTTAAAAACAGAGCCACAACACCAACAATATGAGTGCGGTCGATGCGGTCTTGAGCTTTAAGCGAAACCCCGACGAGGACTTCTACGGGATGCTTAACTGTGATGAGAACTCATCGGTAAGTTTCAAAGCTTTGCGCCATAACTACTAGCCTAAGGACTAGGCATAAAAAAATAATAATAAGAATTATATAATAATTATTTACAATTATCTAAATAATCTGCAGTGGTTTGAATGCATTCTAAGATCATCACTATGAAGTGGCTGAGTTTAATAAACATTCATACAGAAAGGAATATTCATATGTCGCATTTTAGAACGCATCTTTTCTATTATACATATGTAAAATCGCAAATGATTATTGGGTTTGCTTTTTCTGGAAACTCATTTTAAAGTCTTGGAAGAAACAATTTCTTTATACAATAATTAAATTAAATTTTTCTTTCTCACCATGCTTTATTCAAAATTTTAAAGGAAAGTGGTGTATTCTTGAAAGAATTGGAATATTGAATGAATTGTGAGAAGAACGCCGATACTCATAGTTGCTTTGACACAGTAGCTCAATGTTCAGAAATAAGATTTTTCTATTTTCATTTTTATGGAAGAGAAAAGATCTTTTCTATCATTATAGAAAGTAATCTTCTGCTTGGCTCTGATTACCAAAAGGATATTTAATTTCTTTTTTATTTATTTTTTAATTATTTTTTCCCTTTATTTTAGTGGTATATTTGGAATAGGTAATATTATGCAAATAAACTCATGGCTATATTAAACCCTTAATAATACAAAAATTTAAAAGTAATGACAATCCATTGAAATTCAGTGTGAACGCTTGTAGGAGCACCTACGAAACCTACGAAAGTAAATAGCGACATGTAGACATTTTCATAGCTATGAAATCAAACAAGTGGCGAAAGCTGTGCGTAACACATATTCCAAAATCAAAACTCGTATAAAATTATTCCCAATAAGTTTCGCTGTGAGTTTCATTAAATAATTGCGCATCCCTGTCTTCTTGAGAATGCTGATTTACATATAAATAACTTATTTAAGTACCCATAATAAAGCTTTTGTGCTCTGAAGGCTTATTGTGTGCTCCGTTTCGCTGTTTTTCGAGTCGAAACTACCTGCCGTAACGATTGCACCCTTCATAAAACAGATATTTTTAAATTCTTTATTGTGAGCTGTGAAGGCATGCATTCTCAGTTCAGTTAATACTTAAGAATAGATAAAAGCCATAGTTTGAATTCAACAATGATACGATAAGTAGAACATAACTTTACACATAATTTGGACAGTTTCTACCCAATTTTTGCAATTAGTGTGTGTAAACGTATTGTGTGTAAAAGAAAAGTCTTCCTGCAAGTCTTAAAGGTATGGCAATGAAATAAGCGTATTGAAACGAAACAAAGTGAATGGCCATGTGGAGGATGAAAGCTTAAAAGTTCGTAAGTAGCTTAAGGGTGAAATTCTATCAAAGCCAAAAACTATTTTCGAAAAATTTGAAGGTAAGCGTCCTGAATTGCTTCAGACAAAAGAAGGGTACAATGCAGCCATCATATACAAACAAAAAATATCTAAAGTTAGTGAGGGCATGGGTATGGTTCTTCCCACCTCCGTTTTTACGGCGGCTGGAACTCGAGCCTTGCATGCAACCCTTTGAAGTGTCTTCAGTGCGAAAAATCCTTGGTTAATTGAGAAAACGAATTACTGTCTACCGTTGTACCGTAAATACCGTTATACCAAAATGGAGAAACAAACGAAATAAGATTGGTTGGAAATGTATTTCAAAAATAGTATATATTGTATAGTAGGTCCAAAAAGTAGCAAGGAACCACTGAAGTCGGGAAAACAGACTCGTGCAATATCAAAACGAAATCATCCCGAAAGAAAAGTCCAACTTCAAAATAAAATTATACTGTAGACTGCAACAATAATTACATACATACATGCACTTCCATCATTATATTACACAAAAAAGTTTGAGTTTCGTTTTGTTTTGACTTGCTGAATTAACATAAAAAAATTGTAATTCTAATAAACCTCCTAGAGTATTTCTACCAAAAAAGGTTCTCATAAAAGATTATTAACCACTCGAAGTGGGTTGAGAACTTGTAAGTTGGAAATATATATATTAGATATACACCAATAATGAGTGTATTGTATGTATGTGATATACATATATTACACAAATACACAAATATTTTCCAAAGTAATTAAGATGAACAAAAATAAAATACTGGATGTCGTCGTTTTGTGAAAATTATTAATATTTAAAGCGTGCTTTTGCCTTAATTTAATGTACAGGTGAGTATGCGTATACTTGGTGGGTTCAAAAAATAACGAGAGTGTTCTTCGACTGTATTCTTCGACTTTAATGGCATAGTGCAGCATGAATTCTTGCCTCAAGGTCAAACGGAAAAAAGAGAGTACTACCTACCAGTTCTACGCCGTTTGTGTGAAGCAATCCGAAAAAACGCCAGGATTTGTGCAAAAACAATTCATTCTTCAATTCATCTTGCTCGCTTTTGCTCAATTCTGCTCACACTTCGTTGCTTGTTCGTGAATTCTTGGCCAAAAACAATACTGTGACGATGCCCGAGTATCCATATTCGCCAGACATGGCTCCATGTGACTTTTTCCTATTTCCAAAAATAAAGAGAACCTTAAAGGGTCGTCGTTTAACAAGTACGTGTATAGATGATACCAAAAGCGAATCACTGAAAGAGCTAAAGACCATCCCAAAAATCGAGTTTGAGAAGTGTTTCGACGATTGCAAGATGCACTGGCATAAGTGCATAATATCGAATGGAGACCATTTTGAAGGCGACAACATTAATGTAGACGAATGAATAAATGTTTTTTCAAAAAACGAAAATTCCCGTTATTTTTTGAACACACCACGTATATACGTATGCACGGATCCGATGATTTTATAAATTCTAAACTTGTTTGTGATTCACTTTAAGCTGGCAAAACTGTGGGCAATGTGTGGCATTAATTTGGGTTTGTACAACAACACATGAATGTGGTAAATTCGCGCTTTGCCAGACAATGCGAATTAAAACACAATACGAAAACAATTAATACCCGAGACAGAAAGAAGTCAAGCATTGAAAAAAGTAATTATTTTTCAACAAATCATTTAAAAAGTCGCCACCACTGCAAATGAAATAATGCAACCCTGGATAATGAGTTCACTTATTCCCTTTAATTACACAATAATACCAACTATATGAATGAAACTTTATTTTTATTTTGATGTTTATTATTTTTATTAGTTTACGACCGCTATTACATTTTTCCTTCATACTTTTGCAAATTCTCTTAGAAAAACATTAGTGATTCTTTGGTGCGGCGCAAGCGAAAACACTCGTCCGATAAAATGTCTAAATTGTAAACATGAAAACAATTAAATTTTCAAAATCCACTATTCATGGGAGCTTTAATGGATTTCAATAGTAATTTACGTTCCTAATTTCATTTATTTATTTTATTTCATGTACTGTTATACTCTCAGAAGCTAACTAATTGCACTTTCATATGGATACCTACAAAATTTCACATGCTGATACATACGATCAATTCTATTGTTGCATTTTTATCTATCCGATTTTGTGAGTTGGAATTTACAACTATTCATAACGAAATAAAATCGAAATGACTAATATCATTGAAGCTGCCGCGGTTACTTATAGCACAGATACTTAGATACTTAAATAGATGCGGTTGAATTAGTACGAATGCAAACCAGGTGTTAACGTAAGTTGGTCGGTAGGTTAGTGGTTGGGCTGTTGTGAGGCACTTTCGAGTTAATCGGAGTAATAAAAGCTCTCCTCGATTAAAATTGCTGATAATTTAGTGCCAGTCTCTTTTTTCGCTTTATATAAACGTTATTTTAAAAATCCGTAATAGTTCTGTACACTTGGTTTTCACATATATCTTATCATATATATCAAAAGTTTACTTAGAAACACCAAAAAAACATTTGTTTACATTTTATGCTTGAAATCATTTACTGAGCTTAAATATTGCTTCTAATTGATCTTGAAATTTCAAATTTTATATACTACCCATTTGCATTAGGTTTGTCAATTAATAATTTATTATATCAAATTCAAACTTAAACTTTAAACAAATAAAAAAACATTTAATTTTAATAAATATTGTATATAATGCATATTGTTGTTGGTAGTCTTGCGGTAGGAGTGCTTGAACAGTTAGGATTTTTTGTGTATATATACTAAGATTAAAATTAAAAATGTTTGGCAACGTTTTTGGGAAAAAATTAAATTGGCCGGAACGACAGATAGATCATCCCTTATCCTTCGTTCCCTCACTGATTTCATGATGTCTTGAGATAAACATTCCGATGAGCACCGTTTCCAGGACGGTCGTCAACAAAACCTTGTTCCTCACAAGGCTGTCCAAACTGCTCCGAAGTTGAAATATTGGCAATAATTTCGCTAAAAATTTCTTGACAATTGACCGTTGACAAGAAAGGGAAAAATTCAATAATTTTAAGTCGCTCTTGAGTATCCATTATGAATTCCAAGAATTCGATTACAACTTGAAAAAAAAAAAACGCAATTATATTTAAAAGAAAATTTATCTGTAAACAATTTGGTAGACAATTCACTTTCAATGTTTCAATGTTCACTTTATGGACTTGCATTCGGTTTGCCCGGGTTGGGTTGTAACACTTATTAGCTAGCAAAAACACAATAATTTCAGTAATGCTTTGCTAATAGGGATTTTCATATATGTAACTAGATTTGTAAATCATACTAGTCCTGCTCTATATTAGCAAAATTCTAATAGATGACAGAGTAAATTATACATCCTTTTGTGGCTAACTGTAATTGATATGCCAATAAACCCGAAACAGATACCACATTATTCTAAGATGTCAAATACTTCTTTAAATTCTTTCTGATACAAACGAACTGCCACTAATCGTAATCAAAATGTGGTTTTATCGACTGAGGGAGTGAGAATATTGTTAATTAGGCTCAAAGAACCACCCCATTGTAATTTCCAAATCAAAGAACTCTGTGTAAACCTAATAGTATTAAAAACATATAGCAGTATATTTATATCCAAATCGAAAAAAGTGATTAATAAATACCAGGTTTTGTTTAAATATTGTCAATCAAAACTGCCGACATATTTACTCTCACTTAAATACGTTTAATACTCACATTTTCGATCTAGCGTCCGTACGAACATTCGAAATGCTATTTATACATATACTCCATGTAACTAATAACAATGAGCTTAATAAGTAATCAATATGAATGTGCTTTCGGTGATTACCTGTGGACAGCCAGTTTGGAGACTTGTTTATAATTGTACTTGCAACCTCGTTTGCTACACCCAAACACTTGGCCACTTAAAAGTGTGTAGTAAGTAACTAAGTGGTTACTTAGCACTTACTAAATGAGAATCTAAACTATCGGACAATAAGCTGAAATTGCGACAAATATTCCCACAATGCATGTAGCTCCCTTGCTAATTCAGATTCTACGAATATTTGGGGTTATGTATTGTCGCCTGCAGCTTCGATTGAATTATATTGTTTACTGCGCTGTTCATAATTGATATAGACACTTTTCAATTATGGACTATTATGAACACTAAGTAGCTTGCAGTTAAGTAAGTTGATTACTAAAGATATTGTATTATATTCGCTTTTCAATTTATTGGCGTCACCTTGAATGAGTCGACCTTGGCGTGAGGACGTGAAATGTGAGTATGTGTGTGAATTGAAAGCATTGGCGGCTTATTGACAAAATTGTCAAACATCAAATGTCAAACTTAATGAAAGGCATAGGAACCAAAGAGAAATATTTTCGAAATGGAAAATATCTGTAAATAAACTGCAGTATAGCTTTCAAAGAGCTTTGAAGTCAAATTGAGATCTATGAAGTTGCGGAAAAGGAAAATTCTTGAAGCCAGTAGAAATATAATTTATTTAAGGATGAAATCGTTACCAATTTTAAGAGTTATTCTTGAAAACGCATAAAATGCTATAATTCGGAAGAAAATAACTACAAATGAATTCATGGAATTTCGAAGTGAGGCAACAACTTCAATACAATAAGACAAAACAGGAAAAGCTATATGAAATAATAAAACGAAGAATGTTTTCTACAAAATACGATTACTTATAAAATGTTGGAACATGTTTTCAACGAACATTTGTCGTTAGGTTAGGTGGTTTCAGGAAAAGGCAATAAGAGAATTTGTCTTCACCCACTTCCACTGAATCATATCTGTATATGAACGTAATGAATCAGCCCGCTATGCACCTGGGGTTATGCACCTTTCTCATCCATGCTCAGTGTCTCGGTTTTCGTCAATTAATTCGGTCATTGCGCAATATTACTGACTCCTACAATATTTATGAAATGTGAAACTGAGCATTACCTCCAACAGTAAATATAATATTGTATATGCTAAGTTGCTGATGGAAATATGTATGTGTGTAAGTGTTTTCTTTCAAGTGTTTATAGTAATATGAGCAAATGTATTTTATATGTTGATTTTGTCGTTTGCCAGTTGAAGGCGAAAGACCTGCAACTCTTAAGTGCCGAAAAATTTTCGTAGAACTCATTGCTTCAAATTTGAGAGCACACACACAAATACATACACATACAAATCCTGCGCAAAGCAACGAAATACTTAATTTTTAGTGCAGACCCGAACACCACCTCCCCTTAACTCCTACCAACTCGGTGTTCTTCCTTTAGATTCCTCACAAGTTTATAGTTATTATATCTACAAAAACTTTAAACGTGTCCATATTATAGCGGATATTCCAGCATATACATACTTAAGCTGGATTTGCGCTCACTCAGAATGCATAGAATCGTTTATATTGTTATTGTTTGTGTTTTTGTTTCGAAATGTAAGAGCGATTTTAATAATATATAAGTTGGAGAACGTCAAGGAAAGCAGTAAAGACCTTGGTGGATGGAGAAGTCAACAGGTTCTTTTTTGTTTTCCTACTTTAAAAAAACTATGGATAAATGGCATAAGCGATAAATGGACAAAGAAGGATAACAGTGTCGTGCAACGTTTATAAAAGATAGGAAAATGTCTGAATTGAAAATATGAAATGTTTTCCATCTTAAAAATGTTTCATATTGCTCTTAATTCATTTGAATTGTTATAACTTCCTCAGAAGCGATTCCAAGCACAGAAGAAGAATACTTTGTTGGGAGCTCTTTGATACTCACTCATGACTAAGAAGAAGGCAGGGTGAATTATAAATGTTTACTCCATCGATCTGATTCTGCTTAAGCCTCTGGGTACTTCAATTCTAAGCCAAATCCGAATGTATAATATATTATATGAGAATCTCTTTACCGGAAAAAATCTCTTCGAGTCCAAGTCCTGGTATGACGTTATGTATACGTTTAAAATATAACCAACGACACCCAAAAATGCAACTTTTAATGTAAATTGAATAAAACAAATTTTTAATTAAAAACATTACCATTTAATTATGTCAGGTTTGCTAAGCATTAAGCTTAAACAGGAAAGCCGACAAAGTGGTGGAAAAGCGTTAATAAAAGTTTTTAAATGTTTTCCACATTTCCATATACTTTTCCGCTTCACACAATATTTAATAATATTACAGCCTAGTTAACTCACTTTGGCATTAATGGAATTTAATGCTTTGATAGTTATAACATGCACGACGAACTGCAGGCGCGAAGAGAGAGAGAGAGTGTGAGAGAGAGAGAGAGAGAGTGAGGAACAATCGACGATATTTTAACAGTTATTTCCTTTAGAATTTTTAAAATTCACGCTTGGTGAAGCAGCGAAAAGTGGGAAAGTGGAAAAGGCAAAAAAGGCAAAAAAGGTAAAAGATTAATAGAATATGCAAACGAGGAGAATTGTAGGATACAGACATCGCAATGCGGAGACAGCTGGGAAAGAAGTGGCGGGGCCGCTCACGATAATGCTATATACATACACATTGAAACTAGCAAACCAAGAGAAACTACAATTAGTACATATTTACTTTGTTGTGTTAAACACGCTACTAAATATGTTGAGCATTCACTTACTGGTGTAAGGTCACTTTACCACACATATTATCAGCATTATATAGTAAAATGAGTTAACTGTTTAGTGCTTTTTGTTTTTAACCCATGTCATTTCATTTTGAAGAAGATCCCAACACTACTTCCTTGACTGTCCCGCCATTGAATCGCGTCTAAGCAGATTTGTGATGAGTTTAAGGCGCTTTGTTGATACAAAAATCAAACTATAGAATTTTTTGGCTTCACAAAGGAATTGTCTGTAGCAGTCCCCATACCCCATAGAACCTGTCATGACCTAATCATGGCTTTGGCATAACATTGCATCAGCTTGATATAACGAATATAGCAATTGATCAATCATTCTTCGAAGTATAAGTGCTAAGACCTGCTTTCAAAAGGCCGCAAAAATAGATAACGAAGTGTTAGAGCATCTTCCAAGCATTGAAGAGGAACATAGTACCTTTTTCATTTGTGAATTTCCTTAAAGAGTACAATGTACGCGTATTTCTCCTATTTCTTCATCCGGTCTTCCTGAATAAATTTTATTCAACTTTTGATGCCACATTCAAGCATTCGTACATAAGTACATAGAGCGTTCAATTTTTTTCATTGGAAATCAGAGAATATTCGCATTACAAGGTATACATAGATATCGTCTAGTGGACATGTTCGTGCAATCAATAGCCAGAACCTCTGCTTAGAATAAATTAAAATGAATGAGTTTTTAATGCATTCAATATCCAAACGCCAACAGCAACAACTTCAATTGTACTTTCAATGTGAATTGATTGCAAGATGCCTGCATTGAAACACAACAACGTTCCAGCATTGGGTAATCCACATCACTGCCTTGCACCGCTCCAGCGGCCGATGAGCCTAATACAATCACTACATCTCAGGCGCTTGACATACTCTTGCAGCGCAAGTGCGGGTACAGAGCCACTCTAATTGAGCCAATTAAATTGTATTACGTAATTTTCAAGGCGATTGTATAACAAACGTCGTCCACGTGTGTATGGGTGCAAGGCATTCCCAGAGTGTGCACGCGTTTAATGCAGCGTTTAGCCAAAGGATTGATGGGTGAGTGTCAGTTGGTTGGAGCAATGAGAGTAGACAGTGAAGCTTTCCTTAGTCTTAGCTAAGTAAAGACATATATACGTTGAAACAAAGTTCTTACCTCTATATCTTATATAAGTGTAAAATATTATTTTGCTAGATAACAATATACACAATATTGCTTTAACAATATTGTATATATACATAGTTCATGAATTAATTAATTTTTCTCATCCATTCTGCATTTATTTACATATGCAGCTATGCTTATTGTAAATTTATACGAGAGGTCAACATGCAGCACACATGGCAGTCTCCACTTTTCTTTTCCGCATTTGGTTTCAAGAATGTAAAGCAGTCGAAAAAAGTGCCGGTTGCCGATATTATATGTTTTTATTTTATATATATAAATAGCTGAGGTTGTTCCCTGCTTGAGCGATATCGAGAATTCGCCATACAACTTCTGGGAATAGCTGCTGAGCTTGATGTCTTATGTGGACATGTTTATTATTTTATTTATTTTATTTTGGACTTATTACTCTAAAATCGATTCAATGAAATCTGGGCTTTTATTATATAACTATGGAGCCAAACTTTGACTCTCAGCGCTTATTGTTAAAGTTTCTACAGAACATGCCTCCATTGCTATTGATATTCACAGCTGTGGGTTTACATCAAGCAAAGGCATCTCACTTTCATTCGGCATGCACTGCGGCCTTCCTTACTTCATTCAAATTCATTATTTTTAGAAGGCACTTATTAGCAGATTCCTTTCATTGGCTTGGTTCAAGAAGTTTCACATTCATATTCCACATTCATATACATATTATTTACACAAATAATACATATATATTTATATATATATAAGAGTGTTTTAGAGTGAGATATTATAAATTCAGGAAAGTGTAGAAATTTAATTTAGGCAATAATAATAGATTAGGCATGCCATTCATAAGTGACTTTTAAAATAGAGAATAAAAGACAGCCAATGGTAATTAAAGTTAGAAGTGAAAATATATTTTTGATCCGAGGTAAGATTATAACAAAAAGTGATAAACCATATCCTGTTCAGCCTTCAATACTTACAATTGTTGAGAACTCTTTCTATTTCCGAAATAAACCTCCTTAGTAGATTTATTTCCACCAATGCAGTTGCATTAAGCTCATCAAACCCTTAGGTAAGAGAAACAAATATGCCATAATACCTCAACAATTTAGCAACGGCGAAAGTTAGAGATTTCTAAAGCACTTACACATGGGTGTTGAAAGCGTATATTACATAAAATGTTTCGTTCCTTTCCCAAATGCTATTCTGCATAGCATTAGTCGGCATTTTCACTCCTTAAAACATACACTTCCAGAGGACGTGGACGGACATACGCAATTCATATGTGTGGCGAACTCATTAAAATAAATTTTAGCAGTTATCTAACCGTATGCGCGACTGCGACGTTGGCGCGCCCCGAACGGCACCTTTCACGCCTGACGAACTACTTGAGGCGCATTCTGTTAGCTAAAATGTTTGCAAACATCTTAAGTAGCGGTCGCAAATGCAGGATATCCGCAAATGTAAACAAATTAAGCGTATGTGTGGGCTTTTAGGTAAGCAAACAGTCGAATTAGCATAACCCCATACATACATATATACATGCGCACTGTATGTGTGTGTGCTGATCCAATTGCTTGCTTAGTGCGAATCATTCACCATTTTGGATATGTGCGTAGTTTCTTTCAAATTCCTTTTCTCAGCTCAGCTCACTTGAGCAGTCGTGCGAACACGACACAGACTTGGCAGCTCAGGTTGGACGCAGTGTCGCAATTACGCATTAATTAATCATACACCTCGGTAGCTGCTCGCAAATTTGAATATGTTTGCAATTAGCCAAGTTTAACGCTGTGTCGTCGCAGCACCTTCAAATGCCCTCTTCACACTTGCCTTCGCATTCAACCGGATTCTATACCGGATTCCAGGTATAGAGTTTCGTTCTTTTGAATTTTTTATTTGATTATAAAAATATGTACGACGCGCTGTTCTGACAACGACAAAAATGCTGATCAAAGCGTACTCGCTTTGTGTGAAAAAGGTTAAAATAAAAGGACAGCTATGTAAGACAATATTTAAAGGCATACTTTACAATCAGCGTTAATTATTATTGGGACAGTGAATATTTTTCCTTCCAAAACACGCTGAAACAAACAGCCTTTTCAATCTAGCTTAGCAGATTGTTACAGATTTCTCATCCTTTTTCCATCAACTTCTACGAAACTTAAAAAATGGTTGCTTAAAAAAATGTTGCCACCCTTTCTAAACTAAGCTGAAAAAGTCGTAAAAAATAAATAAAATTTTAAATATTGGCACGAAAAGGCAATTATTTACGAAATTTTTTATGTACGTGATGGGTTCAAAAAATAACGAGAGTGTTCTTCGACTGTATTCTTCGACTTTAATGGCACAGTGCAGCATGAATTCTTGCCTCAACTTCAAACGGTCAACGAGAAGTACTACCTACAAGTTCTACGCCGTTTGTGTGAAGCAATCCGAAAAAACGCTCGGATTTGTGGAAAAACAGTTCATGGCTCTTGCTCGCTTTTGCTCAAATCTGCTCACACTTCGTTTCTTGTTCGTGAATTCCCGGCGAAAAACAATACTGTAACGATGTTCGAGTATCCATATTCGCCAGACGTGGCTCCGTGTGAGTTTTTCCTATTTCCAAAAATAAAGAGAACCTTAAAGGGTCGTCGTTTTACAAGTATATATATATAGTATATTTTTTTCAAAAAGTGAAATTTCCCGTTATGTTTTAAACACACTACGTATTGTACATAGAAATGTATAATGAGATTGTTGCCTGTCTAAATAGTAAACAATGGCGCCACCTTGCCACCTCGTACGTGATATACATATTTTCATAAAAAAAATAGTCTAATTGTGGTAACATTTCGTAAATAGAAATGACCTATAAATTCTTTTAAAAACATATGCAAAAGTGTGCTTATAAGATCTTGAGTGAAACCTGTCAAATCAGCTTTCAAAGTAAACATATGTATTTGACATTTAAGTTCGGTATATTTTGGCAGACTAAGATGTGAAGACTTACACCAGAACACCGTTTAAAAATTGTGGTATTTATTTCCAAAAATCACGCTCAGTATGGCTAAATACTATTTAGAACTGAAGATAGAGCCAATGTTGTCGCCATTGGTCATTTAATAAATTCGCAGAAAAAGTTCTTGACCCTGCTTTTCTTTATTCGAAATTTCTTCATAGGGCAATTATTTAATCACAGCACCCATAGCACTGGAATTGGTCTACATTTCCTAGAATCTTTTTTTTAAGTGCCGATTCCGTTCAGAATTGCAATCTTTTTAAAGTTTCGCACACACTCCGTCAACGCATTTTGAGGAGCAGTCATAGCTGAAAGCCTGCTTTTAAAGTTAAGGTTGCGAACAGTGGAGCGCTCCGACATTTCTAATCCCTCTTTAAATGTCAAGTTGCAAATTTTACATATTACAATATATTTTAAATGTATACAAATTTATAATGTGGCGCATGCCAAGCGACGCGAAAAGCAAGATCCTGCAATTTAAATCGCATTAATTTTTAAAGAAGGGACATGTACACCGCCACACACATACAAATACCTGCGCATGTATGCAAATACACATTGAAAATCGTAAACTCACTTACATTAATTTATGCGCGAACATTTCTATGCACGCAAACCACATACACAGATGTACATAGTAATCACGGGGCGGGGAAGTGGAAAGCGAAGTGATTGAATGCGATGAGCAAATGGTTATCAACTTTGTTAGCGAGCGCCATTAAAGCGCAGTGAACGATTGGAAGCTCATAAATAAGGGTAGACAGAATGAAAACAAAAATCAAAGAAAATGTTTTAAGCAAAATTCTTACACAGAAAATCTGGCAAATGAAGAAGTGAAATTCTAGAAAAATGAATGCACGCAAAAGCGAGAAATAAAAGCAGAAATAGGGCAAGCGCGCGAGGAGAATAGCTGGGCGTGTGCCTTGAAGCGTTCACATGACACACAACTTAAAGCCGTCATGGCCATGACTCAGCTGGGAAAAACGTCCATGAAATTCTCCCGAGCCATATATCTGCGATGGCGTTAGCTTCTTCAAGCGAGCCATACATTGTACACGTAAATGCGTGCGTGAGCGTGTGTGTATGAGTAAGCACACGGGAACAGTTAATGGCAATAAAAATATTTTATATTCAGGTGTTTCCTTTTACGACCAGCTGGCATATTGTGCTACAACAACTTGTTATTGATATTTCAAAGCAGGAATAAAGAGACGCATGGACGAGACAGAACATAATAAACAAGAAACCAACGCAACATTCCCGAGCACCGTGCAGAAGCACTCCCACTGCTTGAGTTTCACTTTTTTCTTTTGCTTACTGCAAGAGCTTCGGGTTCTTACTGTTTTTCTGTCAAGCTTATGAAAGTGGAGTAGGTACATATTGTACGTACATCAAGCCCATCGCAGTCTTTGCGAATTGAAATAAAATGAAATATTCGTAGAAATATTTTGGGAAGCAATGGTTTCAAACTTTCTTTCGACTGTGAAGGGATCTGACAGAAACTTTACAAGAACAATTGTTGGAAATTTTTTATTTGTTTGTCCGGTAGCTACGAAAAAATAAGAAAGTCCTTTTCTGAGATAATCAAATTATCGGTTGCCGTCTGAGTTACGAATGCCCTTACTTAGAAAAATATATTTCATCAATATTCAAGCGCATTTCAAGTAAAACTAATGTGAATATAGCACGTGAATGTTGTGCTGATAGCTAATATTAATTTTCAAATGCTTGCACCTTCATAGCACTTCTTTACCTTAGACCCAACTCTAGGCTGAGCCACAGGCTTACAAATGAAACCCATTACATTTCTGGTAGAAATAGAAAGTAATATTCCACAGACAAATTCAAGTTGATTCTCACAGTAGCGGAAATCCAATTAAGTTGTGTTAAGTTATGGATAACGCATGTGTCTAAATAGAAAAATATAGCTCTGCACGAAGAGATTTTTGTAAAAAATTTTATTTTATAATGGAATTGACAACAAAGTCACGAATATAAATAATTGAGAGACAGTCATTAAAGCGGCAAATCGCTTTATATTTTAACATTTTCTTATGCTGTTGTAATTTATTGCACTTATACTAGGTGCTAGTTGTTTGACTGTCCACTCTCCATAGTCTAGATAATCGAACACAGCTAATTAGTTGAATAGAAAATGTAATATATGTATGTGTGTGCTGTAAAAAATTCGTTTACCCTTGGAAAATAGAAATACATATCCTGAACATTGTCATAGCCGAATGAAAATTGTTAGATAAAGGAAATTTTCAAGAAAAATATCTCTTATAAGCGCTGACTGTTTTGTGGAGATTTCAAAGTTTACTCTAAAACCCCTGACTAATTTTATTGTTATACTAATTAGGTTTATTTTCAAAAACTAGTTACTTACTAGAAACAACACGATTATTCACTTAAAGTGATTCACCTAATAATTGAAAATCAAATGGTATGCAAACCTTACAAAATTTTAGAAATTCTGCACAAATATATCGATGAGGAAGACTGGGAACAACGGCAAAAAACAAATAAAATTTTATGCCACCAGATTCAATTAAACAGACTGTCAGAATCAACCAAAGTGTCTATCACTAAACATCGTAGTCTGCAAGACGAGTTGTTCGATACAAAATTTAATTACGCAGGCAAGGCGTGATGAAATAAGCCAGACCAGACAGGTGCACTCAGACCATCGTAGCGAAAGAAAAATATGAGTACAATAAACAAACCCATTCAACGGGTGCGTGCAGAAAGCCAAGCGCCTGTCAACAGCTAGCAAAATAAATCACAAAGAAATACACAATGCGCTCACTATGCAAAGCCGTTGCTTCTCCAAAACGATGGAAAATTCCTCAGAAAGCTACAATCCAAAACAATAAAAACATGTATTACCCAAGAGCGTGTGGAAAAAGTGGAGTCCAAGCTGCTGTTAACAATGAAAAGCCACCTAAAATCAAGGCATGCTACAATAACAATACACTGTTGATGTTGAACTACGCCTTTGTTGGGCGCACTTGTTTGGCTAGCGCGCAAACTAGGTTATCCAGGCACAGCAGGAGCCGACGGAATGTGAAACAATGTGTGGAAAACACGTTTTCATTGGCACAACATAAGTTTAACGAAAATTATGCACTTAGGGCTTCAAAGTTGATAACAACCGCCCCCCGGTGCTTCCAACTTCAAGAGTCTAAGGATAAGCCATTCACACATACACACACACACACACACACACACACACGTGTATGGGAGTAGATGCAAATGGTCACAGGCTTGCATGTAGCAATTCCTGGAAGCAATTTTGCTTATTGTGGCTGCGCGCTCATCTTCTTACTAGAAATAAAGACCTATGTACCAATGATCTGGTGGAGGTACACGGGGCTCACTTTAATCTGTCCATTGGGCACACAGTTGCTTGGAGATTATGGAATGTGGAGCTCACTCTAGGCTCTCGCATTTTTCATCCCGAATATGGTTACATTGAGCTGTGTTTGTGTGTAGGTGTTTGTATGTAGATGTAGGTATATAATGTGCCAAAATATACATGAGGTGAATTTATCAGCTCTGAACGATGTCAGGGATAATACTCTGATAATAACCAGCAGCCTACCTTAATATGATATCTGTGGATAAGTTAACAGAGCTGACATCCCAAGAATTCAATAAGGAAATTAATTCTGCAATATGAACAAATTCAGCTAGTTGTTTCTATTGGCCTTAACCCGCTTGCGAAAGACTGAACCTGAATCCAGTAGTTAGACTTAACATCTAATTTTGAAAAATATAATAAAAAAGTATTTTTGGATAAAAAATGCTTTGGGACTCTATGCCAGACAGCAATCATTTGAGCACAGAGGACGATGAATGCTCAACCTCATAATTATTTTGGATAACAGCAAAATGAAAATGATACTCCACAGGTGTTAAAGATAAGATATTGAACGATGTACTTTACGTAGGTACCTGCCGTTGTACAGCCTTACTCCACGGTGTTCAAAAACACAGCGGATGAATGCAATGCTTTGATCAGTGCCGCGTCAGTAACAGCTTTATGCTAAACAAACGGTACCGATCGGCATTGTGGAAATGGCCACAATAACCACTTTGGTGGGACTCGAAGCCTACCTAAAACCTCTGCCGTACTTTGGGTCCGACACTCGGTTGCAATGAAACTCCGCACTGAGCTGTACCGTCCAACAGTCCTACCCGCACTCGGGTATTAAACTACAGCCACCACGATACTCCCCGAAGGCCCTACCTCAATGAGTAGGTTGGAGCGACTTCCAAACTCCAACAGGCTTCTGCTCCTCGTGGTGCCAAATTAAAGCCTCCGATCAGACCTCGTGCCGGGGTTACTTCCAGTTGAGCTACCCATTCAACTCAGACTGGTGGCATTTGTTGACACTTGAACTCAAATGTCTCTTTAAGTGCGTGCATAATACATTTCAAGTGTTGTAAGCTCAGTTCAAGATAAGTAATATGGCACTATTTCTGATATAGCTAAGGCTATTTAGAGCAAATTCTATTTCAAATGTAGTGCATTTCATGAGTTTTAGTCGCCTCTTTCGACAGGCATGACTAGAAGGTAAAGATAAGGGATGTTGAACTATCTCGAAAAGGGACGACATCAGAGAAAATCGGACCATTTGAAGAGATGCCAGTACTGTTCTATCAAGACAATTCGCCGTATTAAAAAATACATGAAAACAATGATGAAATTGTATGAATTTTCTCCATATTCACCAAAGACGAATCGTGCGACAAAAACGGTATCGAAGAGTTGGAAGGTCGCTTTAATCGATGTATTGCTCTCGATTGCAATAGTGTAGGCCAGGTACATAGGCCAGGATAGATAGGTACAGATCAAGTTTCTTGAAATATTTCTGAATGTGATAACAACTCACATTCATTAAAATTTTTGAAATGCATGTATTTTGACTTGGAAAAAATAATCTCTCAATTCAATTTGGTTATATCCATCTAGAAGAAATAACTTATAATTAAAGGAACGATATAACATACTAGCAGGAATATGTATACAAAGCAATATCTAATTTAAGAAATAAAAAACTAATTGTTCCGTATACACTTGTTGCTTTCAGGTTGAACAAATCCAGGCTGAATACAAAGTGTTAGCTCTTCAGTTCCATCCGGATAAGAATGACGGAGACAAAGATGCTGAAGCCAAGTTCCAACGGCTAAAGGTAAAAAATTACGTTTGATATTTCTTTCTATTGTTTTATGTGCCATTAAATTAGTTACTCAAAACTTTTTTTCTTGAATAGAGAAAAGTCTTTCTACTTCCTTCAATGACAAATATTTAGAAAATTTAAAATGCATTTATCAAAATTCTAGGTAATTTCTGAATAGTTGATAGAAAATGTATTGCCGTCATTTTATTTCAAACCTCGGAGTCACACATAGTTGCCTCCTCAAAGCAACACCCGCGTTGCCTTGCCTGAAACTCTGCCGCCGAGTGTTTGCGCACAATGTCCATGCATGTCTGCCCACCATAGCTCAATGCACTAAAAATAAATTACCGACGCATGTAACCGCATCGAAAGCAACAATGTGCAAGCGTTGAGCGACGGGTGGCCAACGTGCTAGCATGGCATAGCGCAGCAGATGTCGGCATGGCCCTAACTCGTTTAAAACTTCGCACAAAGCAACCACTGAAGCCTGATTGACACACAAATACACGTGCAGCATGCGCACACACACATACACAGCATGCATTAATGTACGACTGCATGTGCAATAGTGCGTGTAGACAGTTTTAAGCCGCTCAGTGTGACCTTATTTTTTGTAACGCCTAAGCGCAAAGCAAAAGTTTGACAAAACGTCAGGAATATGAAGTGTAACAGGCGCGGGCGGCAGCTTGAAAACGAGAGGCGCTTTGCCGACTGTCTTCGGGCGTGTGCGACATATGTATATATGCTTTTGTGTGGCATGAATATATATAAGTTCAACGAAATCTGCAAGCCATGCAATGCCACCAGAGTAAATGCGAAGTTTATGCTACATTTTTTCGCCTTGCCTACTACTACTACTACGATTGGGATGCAAAATGCAAACTCTTTAAATCGCACCACTGGCAGCTAATGAATGCAGCTACGCACCCTCCGCACAATCTGGAATCGCATATATGTATGTGTTGATATTGGTGTTAGTTTAAGGGGAAAATAACGAATTTAAGGAAGGCTTACCTTATCCAGAAAGTTGTTTTCATTGTGCGTACGCGTGTGCGTGTACGTGTGCGCGCTTGTTTGGCCATATGTGTGAAACAGTGTGATTATATAGTACCATGTCACCTGCGTCCTGATATTAAACAGAAAACAAAAAAACAAAAAAAAACCATGCTGACACAAACGTCAACAATGCTTGACAGGCTTAACAAGTGCGTTGGTGTCCTTCGTTCCACCACTGCGTATACGTAACAAATGAATTTGGCAGAGAGCGAGTGGATTTAGCTTGCAAGCTCGTGTAACGAAACTCAGTTTCTGGAAATTACATCAAACCCATTATTCATCTGCTTACATTAAAGTGGAAAAAATTACCACTAAATCTTATTTGCATTGAAGAATATTTTCAAACAGGCCAACATTTGATTTCATATCTTCCATCTTCTCACCACAAGGTGAAAGGACACATTTTTAACAAGAATATGCGCACTCAAAGAATACACACTCATATAAATGTGTTTTTTGTCCGCTAATGGAGAAACTACTCGGACTTCCCCCAAACGCACCACCTACTTACATATACAAAACACCATTTGTCCTCTCACACCAGAAGCATCATTTGCCGAGTTCATTGCGAAAGCTCCAATTATTTTCGGACAAAGAGGCAACGCTTGCGGTTGAACTCACTAATTTTTGTGTCCAGTGATGTGAGAGTTAGTGGCTTCCTGTGCGTATAAAATAGGTGAAAGTTCCGTTACAAAAAAGCAAGAAACACAACCTCGAATGAGCCAGAACGAAACTTGTTGCAATCAGTAGTTGGCACTCTCCAATTAATCGTTACTATAAGATAATGTGTTGTGGTGCATGGAAAATATTATCCCGCCCGTGTGTCTACAACTATTTTGGCATGCACTTGTGGTTGTGGTTGTGCAATTGCGTTTTTTTGCTGCTGTAATTAACTTTTCTATTTATATTCCACTTCCTTGACACTAATCGAATTTCCTAGAGTATTCTAGTAAACACAGTAACTAGTAGCTATACGTTCCAATTTACAAAATGAAATAATGCAAATATTTGAAAGTCCCTACTCTGTTGTCACTGACTCAAATTCAATATTTCAAAATGAGCTTAATTTTCCAAGAATTATGCTCAAATCAATTGTCACTTGCAATGCTTCTTTGCTTTACTTCAAGTTAATTTACATATTTTGAAAACAATAAGGGTAATCAGAGCATTCTTATTAGAATTCCAAATGCACAATATTAATATTAGATGTTTTTGTCATGTTTCATAGTCAGCTTGAGATATTATTTTTCAGAAATATTATTATTTTTAATCTTCTTTAAAACTCTCGACAAAATGTTAAATGAAATTTATTGCGATTTATATTGATTAAACTCTTACAACCGATTCCTATAGGATATCCACAAAAATGTTATATTGAAAGTAACTAATAGGCTCTAGGTTTCAATCGATTTGGGCTCATTCATGCCAGATATAGGGGTTTATTTGGAAACAGAGGCATATTGTATCAATTTGTTACTCTACACGAGTTCAAGAATGAGCAGAAATGTATCCCACGTTCCACGAAGTTTATCTTTAAGATGCTTTGAGAAAAGATCTGAGAGAATCGGAAATAATTCCTAAGCAATCCAATTTTGTTCGGCAGTGGTTAAATCAGTTATCAATGCTTTGCGTAGCTAAATTTCCTTGTGTTTACTTCAAGACGATATTATTTTATTCAATGTAATAGACGTATGTAAGTGAGTAAAAGCAATAACATTCGATTAGAAAATCAAAAAGCCAGCGTCGACCGGATAGATGGCGACTTTGCATGCATACTTGTAGGCGCTGATACTCAGGCGCGTGTGTGTATGTAAGTTGTTCACGTGTTGTAATGTATTCAACAGGCGACGATGGCAGAGGGATTAGAGTCGCACACGCACATACCTTGTGAATAACTAATGATGTGCCTACAACCACATACAAGTGTTGTACCACTGACAAAAACAACAACAATGACGTAAAGTGTTTGAAAAGCATACAATAAAGAGGAACAATAGCTGTCCAAGAGTAGTCAAGTTGCCGCTACAAATACGTGCACTCATAGAATAACACATCGCCAATGACAGACAGAGTGAACGAGGGAGATGGAGAGATGAGAGAGAAATACACACGTGCATGTGTGTGTATTTAGAAGAGAAATCCAAACCACATAACACATAGTGGTCGGCCACTAAAACACTTAGAACTCAAGCGGAAAAATCAACAAATGTAAGAGCTTTGCCTGTTATCAAAGCTTGCAAGACAATTTCTTTATTATCATTATAGCTATATTTCGAATATAGGCAAAATCAAATGAAAAGTACTATATTTCCGAATAATTTGACCCTAACACAATCCCTAGCACCCCAACACCATTGGACTTAAGAATTTCGAAATTTTTAAGTTGTGTTGAAATCCTCAACAAATTTGGCTCGGCAGTTTTGGGGCCTATAGGTTGCCAGCATATTTGGCGATGCATTCCCTCGCTACATATCGTAATTTACATACACAGGTCGTTTTCAAAAGTATGTAGAGGACACTTCATCACTCTTCATAGCTATTTCTATCATTGTAGATGGAAGATGATTATAATAAGCAGCAACCAAGAAATTTTCAATATTTTATATACGTTGAAGTAGCTAAGTCAGGTGTTTGAAAGAGTTCCTTAGATTAAAGAAAGATTTAAATACTTAATAATGTACAGGGCAGGGTTATGATTTTTCACCACAACAGTTTGGTGAGGGCTACCCTCATTTGCAAAAGATAATCAAGCGTAAATTGCTTTGTCTTGTTTCTTTAGCTTCTGAAATGATATATTTATAGGAGCACCTAAAGCATGTTAACGAATTTCGGCCGTGCCATCCGCCCATGCATTTGTCGCTCAGTCAGGATATAACAGTTACTCGCTACATCTCCACAAGTACGCACACATCGACATAAACGAGTATGAAAGCATTTGCTGTTATTGGTCTACCTTTATTATCCACGAGAATGTGCCAACGTTTGTACCAACATACAAACACACACACACCCATAATCGTGTACTTGTGTGCTTGTGTGGTGTCGCTGGGAGTTGCCATTTGCTGTTGACAGCAGGCAATAATCGATTAGCGCTTTCCCACTGAATATTTAGGTCAGCGCTGGACTAAAGGCACCTACACTTCGGCACATAATATGTGTATACGTACATACGCATACATACATACGCACAGACATTTCCCAGCGTTTGCTGCTCCATATGCTCATGTGAAGTGGAAGTTTCATTCACTTCGCTTTAGTTTCTACTCCAATTTAGGTTCTCATTCTATTTTTATACTCTCGCAACATATTGCTACAGAGTATATTAGTTTTGTTCACCTAACGGTTGTTTGTAACACCTAGAACTAAACGAGTTAGATATAGACGATTGGTATTGCAGATGGGTTGGATTGTGTAATTGGACATCTGCCACGCCTATAAAAGGCCATTAATAGAAAACAGATAAAGTGCTATAACAAAGCAGTAAACTAAGATATAACGTTTCGATTATTGTAAGATAAACGTGTTATTTGGTATAGAGGAGCCTAATAGGGCGTGGCATCTTTGGACAAAATTTTTTGTAAAAGTGGGTGTGGCCCCCACCCAATTGGTTTAATATATATATATATCTAAGAAACCACTTAAGCTATATTAATCAAACTTAATTCAACTAAGTGTTTTGAGCATCTCTTCATATACTGAGAAAATGATTGAAATCGGATAATAACCACGCCCACCTCCCATACAAAAGTTATGTTGAAAACTACTAAAAGTGCGTTAACTCGTTAAAGGAACACGTCAGAAGCATTAAATCTTGTAGAAATTATGACACGGAAAGGTTGGATAGGAATCCGGGTAAAATTTCGGCAATGGGCGTGGCAACATCCACTTTTAGGAGAAATCCCATACCTCATGAATGCCTTAACCGATTTCAACAAAATTTTGCATGAGACATTACATTTGCATTCGTAGGTCACATTGTGAAAATGGACGAAATCGGATAAAAACCACGCCTACTTCTCATATAACACAATTTTAAGTTTCATCTGATCCTTTCACTTTAAAGTAGATAAATCGAGCAGCAATTAAGATACGAATACGCTTTCCACGAAAAGTACATTTAAGCTATGCCATATTAAACGTAAAATTGTTGAAATCGGATTATAACTTTTCAAGCCACCAGATACCCAATAAATGGACCTCAGTCCTCTATCTGACCTTTTACCGGAAATATCGGTAAATCTGTGAGATATTGTAATGAAATTGGGGTATTATCTTTCCATGATAATAATGTGCTCTTGTATCAAGAATAGGGAAAATCGGTTAAGTACTTCCCCTAGCCCCTATGTACCTAATACAATAATTTTCAACCTCTGGGTAGACTTATTCCATATATTTCAGTCAATATGTAAGATGTCTTAGCAAAATTAAGTGAACGTGTAATATCGGATACACCATAGTTTACTGCCGAGAATGTGTGAAATCGGTTTACGAATTATTCCAGCTACCATATACTACATATAATGATTTTCGCTATTCTAGCAGACTTTTTGCCGAATATTGTGTGAAAACATGTTCCCTAATATACTTGAATAATGAAAAGGATTAATGTGATCAGTGCAGATCTTCATCTATCCCAAAAATGCCCGATATAAGAATTCCCGACTTTCCATCTGACTTTAAACCGTTTATGTTGGTCAATATGTGTGATATTTTAATGAAATTAAGTGGATATGTTTTCATAAACACAATGTGATTTCGCTCTAAATATGAATGAAACCGGTCTACACCGTGGTCTAAGCCGCTTATTCCTAATATAATATGATTTCCTTTTCTCTGGTTTACTTTTTCTTCATGTATCTAACATTTTAAATTAAGCCACTTTGGTTGACTTTATATCGCATATATCACTTTTCAGTTAATTTGGTAGATTTTAATATAAATATCTCTGACACGAAGCAAAATATAGCAATGAAAGTACATGAGTCTATGACCTTTAATATAAGTTAATAAGATACCAAATATGATTGCAGTCCATTGACAATTTCGTCCGATAATCAATGTTGAATTCTTCCGCAATATTTTTTAATATAAAGTTCTGCCAGCACCTGAAAGCATATCCCCACTTCTGTGATTTTCATGCGATTACCTCCCCTCCCTCTTTCGAAAGTAAATGCACGTGAACACAAAAGCAATAATTAATACAAATATTACTTTGGGGCTTACCTTTAGATAGCTGAATATGAGCTGCGGCTGAATTTCCGGGTGGTTATTGCTTTTACTATAGCAACTATTGTAATAATATTGATGATGTGGGAAATTCTAAATGTACAGAAATATCAGAAATATGTATTGAAGCACACACTATTCTAGTAAGACACGACTAACACACGATTCCATATAAAATTCCGTGAATTTTTCACTCATTAGCAAATGGTTTGCAGTGATGGCGAGGCATGGAAACCAAATCGGACACTCTATAATACATACACACCGACATGTGTGGTATAGTCTAACAAAAGTAAATATTTTAGCAAATAAATATTACATGAATTGATTAAATAATAAACGGTAAACTAGAACGAATTATGGAAAATTCATAAAATATTCCAGGAAAAGCATTGCTTGACTAATTACATTTGTTTTCATTGATGCGAGCTTATTGTTGCAATGGTTTTGTGGGTTGGTTTGGGAACATGCAGATAAAGGAGCTGCGTTTGAGCTAGTGGACGGTCGACAATTTAGTAATTAAATCATTAATTAAATCGTAATTTCATCATTTTTATCAGATACCCCTGAACCGGGCAACCCCGGAAACCCATTGAAGATCCAAAGGAGAGTATAAAATTTGCGAACTTTAGAGACAACATATTCACAAAGAAATAAAATAAGTGAGGAGAGTTCAATTCGGCGAAGATACACTACCGAGAAAAACAAAAAACTTGAAGTACAATCTTTCTCTCTAACCACCTGTTTTACAATTCTAAATATTTAAGATAAAAAAGCTGTTCAATATGGGCTTCAAACTAAAAAAACTTCAAACGATCTAAAGTAAAAGAGCTTGGAAATATATTTTGAGAACATTTTGAAGAATGGTGGCTACCTGTTCCATTAAATTATTAAAATAAAAAATAGTTAGAGTTTAGTTTTGTTGCAGATATTTTTAAAAAGAAATGCCACCTGCTTAAAAATATCAATTCAAACATATAAATAATGAAAATTCATAATTACAACAATGGTATGAAGTGATGCTTTTACGATAAATCTTTTATGAATGTTTTAATTACCTACAAAAAGCAGAATATGGAAGCATTGACGTTCAACACTTCCGATTTCTACTATTAATACTATTTCTAGAATAAGAACAGATGGAATTGAGTACAATTTACTTTTAATAGACATATTAACACTGGACCTCTTAGTTAGGCCGTCTCTAACATTTCATTTAAATTTAATTTATATTAGGCTGAAATAAATTTACTAAATTTCAATAATCTAATAAACTGTTATTGAACAATTTACAAAATTATAAAGTTATATCAATTAAGTAACAAAGTCCATTTCAAAAGCATAAATATTTATTTTAAAATTTTTTAAATAAAAAGCATTCTTCCTGCGAAATCTTTCTAATTTCCTTTTCATAACCACACGACACACCTAACTACTTGCAGGAGGCAAAGGAGACGCTATGCGACCCGGAGAAACGCGCCAACTATGACAAATGGCGCAACAGTGGCATCGCAATGAGCTACAAGAACTGGCTGGGTATGAAAGAGCACGTCGGACAGGTGAGAAGATACACAATTGCTGAGAAAGTGGATAAGGAGGTACGAGTGGCAAATCGAACGCAGCGAGTATAAAATGATACGAAAACTTTCTCGTCGTGCCCCCATAACACATTTAGTGTACCCCAAACCAACACACCTAAGCACTTAGGCGAGAACGTACTATAAAATACTTACTTGCACTCTCCCCGCTTCGCCATGAAAATATTCTCAACCAAACACTTCCAATTCCCTGCCCTCACTGTGACAACTCTGCCGCCGAACATTTACTAATGAAAGCAATCGCATAAGAAAGCTTAACATTACAAAATGTCCACAAAACACAGCAGCTCCCTGATGGGTTGCAATACTCTCTCCGTTATTGGCTGTTAGTTCGGCATTTTGTATCTTGCCATTTTGCTGTTCACATTGTCATTTCCCCTCCCCTTTTTACGCAAACTTATTTTCAATGCTGCCATCCTTCCGGTAGGAATTGCATCCTCGCTGTTGTTACTTTGAGATACCTAAGTATATACGTATGTATGTAAACCGTTTAATGTTATGCAATAAATGTATACTGTTTCTGAATTTTCCCTTCCATTTGTACAAATCTACACATCTGCGCAACTACGTGCCTAATAGGTGTGTATTTCAGTCGGCGGAGTAATCGATATGCACCTATTTGCATAATTCATGTGCTCCCTCCCGCTTGGACCAGACCGCTTGACATGAAATATAGAAAATAATATTTTCTCTTGCCATTGAGGCCACTGAGGCCACTGAGGCCACTGAGGCTACTGAGGCCACTGAGGCTACTGAGGCTACTGAGGCTACTGAGGCCACTGAGGCCACTGAGGCTACTGAGGCCACTGAGGCTACTGAGGCTACTGAGGCTACTGAGGCTTCTGAGGCCACTGACCACACGTGAGAAGCACAAATTACTACGCAAACGCACACATTTTGTTAATTAAAAGTAGCAAACGGAAAACGGAACATTTGAGTAACCGTGCTTTTAAAATATAGGCAAACATCTTTTTGTTTTTTTTGGTCATAAGAAGCATTGGTCAAAGGTAAAACTGCGAAGTAAGTAATAATTTAGAAATCTTAATGCCTGGCTAATTATATAGTTTAAGCCCATAGCAAATGGCATGAAATGCTAAATGCAAAATTCAAACTACTTTTTATACATCCATATGCACTTCGTCAGCGAATACGAGATACTTTGGACAAAATGTAACAATGATATCAAAAGGGTATTTGAAGTGAATATTTCTCGTCTTGAAATGTTAAATTATGAAGCGAAAGTAGCTTTTGTAAAGTTGCTTACCAGGTCCACACCATTTGCTTAGAATTTCGCTTTATCTCCTTCGTGGAGTGGACAAAGCTAGTTTTTGTATGAATTCATCACCCTGATGGCAGTTTCGTTGCCCTTTTTCGGTAGAAAAACATAAGAAACTCGTTACAACTTAAACTTATATATACAAAGGCTCTTACTTTTTCGGAATTTTTACAATTTGTCTTTGGGAATTTTTTTTGTTGGAGGGCAGAGAGTAAAGAGTACGAGTACGAGAGTAAATACGTTTTTCTTCATCATCAATTTGGGGTGGTTCAGATCACACTAAACAATATGCTAAAAAAGTAAGAAGTTTTTCTGGAAATAATTTTCTATTTACGGTTTTCGATGTAACTCCATATAGAATGTCGAGGTTGTCTACTATCTCTGAGCAGTTTTCTAAATTTATAAAATTTTGCATGATAAACGTACTTTATTTAGTTTCTCAGCAATCGCAACGCTTTTTATGAATATACTTGATGTTGTGAATTTGCCCTACTCCATATCCATTTGTGTATGTACACTCTGGTATTTACTTCTACATATCGACATTATATATAGTTGTAAATATGCAACCATATACAAAAACTGTGAATTGTTTTCGTAGAATGATAAATGACGAACACAAAAAAAAAAAATAAAAATTAAAAAAAAAAATTAAAAAAAAAAAATAGAAAAATTGGGGAGATCAATCCTCACACGGCAATCGCAATCAAATTTCTTTCACTTTTATGTTATATAATATGCCCTCGATTGGGGTCACCAAATGAAGAGAAAACAATTCACCGTAACTACGTGAGATTCGCATGGTAGAACAAGCACACACAACAGTCAACAACAACACAAACGCGTACGGACTTTATTTATTCAATAATAATCTCTTCAAACCACAGTCTATGCACTGGGCCACGCCAAAAACCAAGGACCGCATGCTGCCCGAAGCGGGCGCCGCCACTGCCGCTGGCGGTAGCGGCAGCGGCAGCGGGGGCCTCTCAGCGGCCTCACCCAACCCGGCACATCGCCGAGCCTCCGAGGGGGGCGCTGCACTCTACTATGGCAATCGGAAAACGGAATGGGGCACCGAGAACTCCGATGTAGCCAATAAGTTTCGCAACTACGAAATTTAAATAGACAAGAACTACACCAAAAATATATATAAAAGAAGCAGAATACTCGCACTACAGACAACATCAACAACAACAACTGCAATGAAACAGAGTATTGAAGCATGAAGAGCATGATGAATCCCACAGAACCAACAATATCAAATGGAGTACACCGGAAGTTTTGACAACTGAAATTTACAAACAATATATACACACAAACTCATTGTAACATGTATATGTATGAATTCATACATACAGTATATATGATGCATATACACAAGTCGCAACCTATTCGAAGTCGCGTTTATGCACTTTTGCAGGCAGCGCAAGCGAATATACACGCATTGATACACACATACAGACACACGAGCTGATAATGCAACATACAACCCCACTCTGCTGGTGGATAGCACCGATTTGAAGTCTAAAATTTTGATGAATTTATCATATCCAAAAATTTTCAGAACTTATCTAAATGTATACACTGAATGTTTTGACCAAATACATGTTGTTACTTATTATATATACATAGTAAAGATATCATTCATATAATATGATACACATTCATGCATAATTATATAAGTGTATTTGATTAAAAGCGAATAAAACAAGAAACAAGAAACAAAAAAAAACACGAAACTAAGAAACTGTAATTTCAATAAACGCCTAAAATTAAGACGAAGACGAAGAATAAAAAAGAAAAAAATGCAGAAAAGCAGAAATGCAGAAATGCAGGAATGAAAACAAAACCAAATTAAAAAAATTATGAGAAAGATACCTATTTATAATAAGTATAAACCAAATATTAAGAGCTATTATGAAACTAATAAATATTTATATATAAATTTATTAAATTAGCAACATTAATGTATTTCTTTATGAAGCAAATGAAAAGCAAAATGAATTTGCGATGTTGAAAAAAAAATACATATTTATAAAAACTTTATTAATTAAGCTAAGAAC
Organism: Bactrocera minax; assembly: GCA_021498325.1. Taxonomy (NCBI): domain Eukaryota; kingdom Metazoa; phylum Arthropoda; class Insecta; order Diptera; family Tephritidae; genus Bactrocera; species Bactrocera minax. Next base: position 2,488,514 of record JAKEEE010000012.1, on the reverse strand, counting down.
TGCGTTGAAGAAAATATCTATTGATGTTACATGTGTGCCCCCCATGACAATCCCTGTTTTTGAGAATTTTACTAACTGTCAATGTGAGCAAAGCAGAAGGCAAAGAGAATGCTAATATTTATACTCGTATACACCTAAACGCAGCAAGCAGCTTGTGCAAGACTCCTCTACACATTGCACGGTAAGACAGCAGCTGAGAGATGCGGAAAAAGTATTTCAAAAAATTACGGTAAACCAAAATCACATCTGAAGCGAATTTAAAGCAAAATAATTAGAAAGGGATTTACAAAAACAAAAATATAAAAACATTTAAAAATTTTAAGAAACTAGAGAACCGCTGAAAACCCAAAAATAAAAATGTTTATAATATAATATAAAAACTACAAAAGAAAATGCAAAGCTATTTACTTACGTTGCCTAACTGTATTGATGTTGCGCACAATGTCAAATGTCAAATGTCAAATGTCAAAATGCAAATAAATCAAAAACCTACTCACTTACAAATTTTAAAAAATACACATACACTTTTCAATAATTAATAATTTAAATAAAGTTCAATTAAAAATTGTAATTGCTAAGTAGTTATGAAGACAAAAATGTCGAAAGTTGACACTCGAAAGTTGAAAGCAGATCTAGCAAATCTAGTGCAAAAGAACATAGTATTTACTTATGATTATTCACGTAAAATGGACCACCTACCAAAGGAAATATGAAATATTTATGAAAAAAAAAAGTTTATTTTCTTCTTTTCTGATATTTTAAAGCGTAAAATTGCGCTATAAGTGAAGCACTTATGACAAATACAGCATATTAGAAATTCAGATTTCCATAAAACACTTGTATTTAAAATATATAGAAAAAGAATCTTATTAATGAAACATAAGAAAACACATATTTATGTATAAATGTTGACATTTGTGTTGTTTGAATAAATCAGTATGTGGTAGAATGGTAAAAACTTATAAGTCCACATAATTAATATTGATAAACCATAAGGTGCAGCATCGCAGTGACAAAAAAAATTTAAGAGCAAGGTATGAACGTTATTTTTAGCAAATAAAACGATTTTCTTAGCTGTTTACAGAAATTAATAAGAAATAAAACTGGAAACTAAATCAAAAATTTGGTCTTAATGAAATATTTGGACTACTGAATAGTGAAATGAACTAACTTTATTGCTGAACATTCTGCAGAAAATACACACTTAAAACCATTTCGCAGTTTTGCTTGTTTAAAACTTTCAATTCTGGATTTTTCAGACTGTGTAAGTATTTTTAAGAAAATATTTTATTTTTCACCATTCAACTAAACAGCCACATCCAGTGCTGTTGCAATGAGTTAAGGAAATCAAATTTACAAATATCATGCTTAAATATTAAAATATACCAAAGTCATGAAGAGTCCTTCAATGGCATTTACTACTGTCGGGCCACAATTCGCAAGGTCGTCGATCGCTCTGCACATACTCTCGGATCCAACGATTGAGCACTGGCAAGGTGTAGAGAAAAACATTAATTTACCAGAAAGGATATCCTCGAATATTAGGGCTAGCAACATACCCCACTTCGAGCCCACAATAATCGGGCAGCCGCCGTGGAGAGTGCGAAGATCCCGTACACCGTCGGCATGTAGATTGTACCAAAATGCTGCAGCACCCTTCTTGGGCATCAATAGGCGTTTGAGGTAGGGAAAGGCAGTGCCACCGCCCTGCTCAACATCTGTTAACTTCAATAAAAATATATACACAATCATCTCCATAGTTTAGGTGACAAAAATAGTGCGTTAACTCACATAGAAGAGCAGCGTTGCAATTCGGTTACCCATTCCATAATTACTTATTAAAATTTCCTAAGAAAAGAACATATTAACACAGAATATACTATTTTATTGGACTAAAAATATTGCAAAACAGCAGAGATTTTCCTCACCGCTTTTACGTCAAACGCATCGTAATGTTGCCCATAGTGACCGCCAATGCCATAATTTTGGAACTGGTGATCTTCTGCGAAATCCATATTTAAATCAGTCATATACCCAGAGCGCACATCAATCGCTCGCAGCAATTTGTGCGACTTCTTTGGTATGAAGGCAAATTGACTTGTGCGAACCGGCGAGACTACGCTCTCATTGTAACTCCTAACTGTTGCCCGGACTATACGGTTATTGGTTAAATTTTTCATTTTCTCGATTTCAGCGTCCGACACAACATCGTAGTAGACCACAAGAAGAGGGTCATGGTTTAATTCCTCAGTTTTAATGGGAGCGATTAATAGGAATGGATGTGTTTCGGTGAGGTAGCCGCAACGTAATTCACGCTCCTCACTTGGAGTTTGCCTAAGCAAGCCATTGCAGGTGTGTTTGTAGCGCGCGAACTGATCGGTGGTGAGCATGTCTGCTGGCAGGGCCTGTGTTAGCGTTTAAATATTAGCTTCACAGTAAGCGGTAAATGAAATCAGTTTATTGATTTAAGCACAGTCTTACGTACCTCATGCTCTTCGGTGAGATCTACAGTGACGTATTCTCGCTCGAAGTTTTCTAACTGAAAATCTAAATAGCTCTTCGTATAGTTCTCGACATCCGGTCGCAACGCTACAAGCTCAGCGTACGTTTGATTTGCGCCCTTCAAATCACCCAAATGTCTTTTGGCCTTCGCCAATAATTCCAAAATTTCGGCCTCATCAGTTTTCTCCGACACAGGCTCCAGTTCTCTGTGGCTCTCTTCGACTTTGTGCAAACGCTGCAATGCTTCCAAGGCCCAAGCATGCGCTAGACTCATTTGATTCTCCCTTTCAGCGTGTTTGGCGATATCCAAGCAGAGACGAGCATCTATCATCACGCTGTTAATGAATAAGTTAATACAATTAGAGCAGATGACTTGTACTATATCCAACTCACTTGTATTTCACACCCTCCAAAATACCTTGAGCCATATCCGATGTTTTCAACCGGTAAACATCTTGTATGCGCAAAAGACCGACCATCGCTCCTTCTAATTCGGAAATTTCGGGGAATGGGTGAACGGTAACGTAATTTTCCATTTTATTGAGAGCTTCTGTTAAGTATCGGAAAGAAAATATCGTACAACTATCTTTCAATCAATTCAAACAAGTTTAAAATATTTGAAGAATAAAAATAATATAAATAATGGTTTTATAATATGAATAGTGGCAAACAGTATTCAGACTGTAACATTAACTAGTACTCACTTGAGCTAAACAAGGTAGCCCAGCTTATATCAGAGAGTTCATCATCTTTTAGAAAACTGTAGTGTTATTTTTAATATGGATTTATTTAGGTGATTAGGTCACATGTAATAATGACCACCACCAGGAAATTTAAGAGGTGCAATATGTTAACATGTACTCGCAGTATTATATATATGATTTACATTACTTTTTCCAGAATCATGTTGCATAACATTTTCAACACGCTCCCAATCCAAAGTTAAACGCTTCGTTAATAAATATTTGTTTACAGGACTATCGAAGTAGTCCAAGCCTTCTTGTAGCGCTTCATAACGATCACTTTCCAATTCGGCCAAACGACTGTGGAAAAAAGTTGTTTATGGTTAGAATCAACGCTATCATATTCATACACACTTTAAGAGTTTTGGCATATAAAAATAAATACCGCTATTTAGCCGAAACCCGTAGCCCTCGTCTTTTTCTTATTCTCTAGCCTTGTCTTTAATTTAAGTTTGCACCATAATTCTAAACAGTTTTATTGAGTTTGTTCGAGCGATTTGTCAGGTATGAATATATGAAGTAAACTGGACCGACCCGGTAAGAAAAAGTTAAATTTTGCCACCTAACTACAGTAAAAAATATCGTACAAACGTCACCACGCCATCAAACCCTTTGAAACTCTTTTGGAATAAATACAAATTAACTCCATCACAACAGTAAAAATATATATAAATCAATATATAATATAATATAAACACCTGCACAATTATAGAAGCTTTCGAGAAGAATTTTTACCCATTTTATTGAGCGGCAGCTATAAATAATTTCTGGCCGAGGCGAAATCGAGAATTGTAGGATTTGTTCCGAATGAGGTCCTCCCACGCCATGCATTGACTTCTTTAGGATGATGCTCCGCTTTTGCTGGACTTCTCGATCATTTATTAAAAGGAAAGTTATTACTAAACTTAGGTCTTAAGCAGACCAACGCCAGGTAAACCTGTAAACTATAAAATGTCGATATTCGCCTAAATCAATATCTAGAATTTTTAAAAAATCTGTATTAAATGTATTAATAAACTAGATATCTTATTAATCTAATCCCTGGCAATACGGTAACTTCAAAATTCATGCGCTGAGTAATAATTATTACAAACATACCGGTCTAACATACCAAAATATTTCATACTTTTATTAATTCATCTCATGATATTTTAATAAAAAGAGAATGCTTGCTAATGCATTTGGTTACCCAGAAATTCCCAAAATTCATGTGATAAAAACTTACGCCTTTAGAAACTCCAATTTATTTTCATTAATCTCTACATATTTTTGCACATGTTTCAAGAGAACACCTTCAAACTGGACTAATTTTGACATTTGATGCACCGAGGAGAAGAACTCCATTTTGGACGCAAACCCCGCTCCAGAAAGGAGCAGCAAAAGCATGCAGGTTACCATGAAAAATTGCTCCATTTTCATTGTGAACAAACTGAGTATTACAATCTTACAGCAAATAAAAATTAAAATGATAAAGAATTTGCCACGCGTGGCACTGTAATGAATCACAAACCGTTCTAACTAAAATCGAAGTTCTAACTGAAAGTCACGTAACGCAAGGCAGCTATATGTCGGCTTTATATGAAATATACATGTGCAAAAACGGTTTCGCAAATACATACATACCAATATTAGTAATGGGCTTTACATTGAGTGAAAAGGTTAAAGAAAGGCTCTGAACAAGATAGTGCTGCAAGTCTGCTCGTCGGTCGGTGGCTCAAATGTGAAGCGATTAGTTAACCGGTTTCTAATTTGCATATTTATGTGCCAAAGCATAGTGCCAGTGAGTTGAAGAACTTTCGGGTCAATGTGCCAGCTGATCATAACAACACAATTAATAAGTTGCTGTTTATAAGCCACTATACAAATTCCCATACATAAATGTGCACATTTTGCACAAATAATAACTCAGACTTTTTTGATCGACGAAACAATCGAAATCGAGAAAAGAAGTTTCCTCTTCAAAGAATTAGCGAAGGTTGCACATAACGAAAGAAACAGAACCTACTACTGAATGACCCTAGAATAATTAAAATTTTAAAAATTCGATTTTGTTTGTGTTTGTTGTTTTAATTTAATTGAAAATCAAGAGTTTTTCGAGCCCTAACATGTGTACTACAAGTAAACAAGTTTGAGTAAAACTATTCTTCATAACAGGGTAGTCGGAACATTTGGTTTCGTTCACGTATCCATTTGTTGGTCACTGCAAAAAATCAGTAGGTTATTCGAATATTACTAAACATACTTACATATATGTTTGTGTATGCAAAAATTCAATGACTTGCAACTTACCCCACTTAGAGCCAACTATCACTGGACAACCGGCATGCAAAGTTTTATAATCACCCTCGAACCGATTATTGAGGTTATACCACATGACAGCGGTTCCCTTTTTCGGAAAGACCGCCGTTCTTAAGTTTGGAAACACTGTAGCGCCGCCTTGATCCACATCAGTCATCTAATTTTGCATAAAATATGTATACATATAAGTTATGTAATAAGAAAACTAATTATTTGCTTACATAAAATAGTACCGTGGCCTTGCGATCACCCTGCATCGCCACAATATCTGCCGTCTAAAGAAAAAGCATAAAAAATGCAATTTTATTATAGAAATGCCCCACTAAATACGCTCTATTTGCTTACCAGGGAGACATTGAAGAAATCAAAATGTGTAGCATAATGCCCACCAAGTCCATAATTCATCACTTGCAACATTTCCGAGCCGGTAAGTTCAAATCCAGTCATATCTTCAATACGTTTATTAACGCGAGTTGTAACCTCGTTTGTATCATCGTAGAACCAGGCAAATTTGGACGTGCGACCGGCAACAACCTCACTCAGTTTCCGTTCTTCACTATATACGGTGGCACGCCTCAAAACCGGTCGGGCCATAAGCTGAAGCGTCACTATTTCCTCGTCGCTCATAACATCGTGGAAAATAACCAAGTATGGGTCAAGGCTTAGGATTTCCATTTTCAGGGGAGCTAATTTAAGGAAAGCTGTCGTGGTCGTGTTGTAGACGCAATAGAGCTTCGATTGCTGATTCGCAAATGCGCCACGGCAGCCAAGTTGGTAAAAACTTGGTGCGTTTTTCGGGTGCTGGAGATGAATGCGATTGTCATTGTGTTATTTTTTTTTTAGTTCCAAATGGATCAACTTACCTTTACTGGTTGTGGGTTGTAGGTTTTAATGTGCAATTCCACGTCATTTTTCCGGCGCTGGAGCTCCGAGTTTGGCTTTGGCGAAGATAAGCTCAATACCACATTTATCATTGTCAGTGCATCCTGATAGCGACCTGAAAGAGGGAAGGTGGTCGATTAATTAATGTATCCTCGGCCTTAGAACTCATACTGTATATAAAAGTCTTATACTTTGTCTCAACAGAGTTTCGGCATACAGCTCCATAATCTTTGCTCTGCTCAAGTCATACAATCTTAACAAAGCATTTTCTTCAAATGAATTGATTGCGGAGTAAAGCCAAAAACCAGCTCCTATATAATCTTTCCTTCCGAACAGTTCAAAACCCATCGCATAGCAATCGAGTGCCGACAATTTTGTACTAGAAGGAAAATATTAAGTCAAATTTCTAGTTTTTATCCGTCAAAAACTCGGTAGAATTTTGGAAGTATTCTTCATTGGCTTGACCGAAGGCCCCATCGAGTTGATTTTCAGAACCAGTGGCACTGTTCAATTTTCCTAATTTTTTGTGTTGATACTCACTCATACTTTTTGCCATTAATAATACCGCTAGTCAAGTCTTCTGCTTTAAGATCGTACGTATCTTGCAGTCGGCTAATTGCGTTTACCGCTTCACCCCAATCGTCTTCCTTAGGTAAATGGGACCAATACTCGTGCAGAGCTTTTGTTTGTTCTTTAGGTATACAACAAATATTTCGACATTATCATTGTGCTTTAAAATTACGACAATTTAAGAGAAAATTACCTTGACCAACGCTTTGTGTCATGTATATGTCCAAATAAGTCCAGTCTTTATGCAAACGACGTACCAAAGAGAATACATTAGTAGGAATGGATACATAATACCCAGGATTCTTTTGCGCCTTGTCATTCTCTGCGCGAAGACTAGCAATCACGCTATGAGGAAATATGAAAATACGATAGTTGAACGCTTGTGTGTGGAGTAGAGTGTTTTTGGTTACATCGCTTGGCAATTGTGTTTATTTTACAACAAAAAGATCCAAGTGTAGACATTGTTTTATTAACAAAATTTCGTTGTGGATTTGATTTGAAATATGAAATCTCTGAATAATGCTTCCAAAAACATATCACTTAAATATAGGCAAAAACTTAAATTTAAATCAACAAAACAGATATTTTCTTATTAATAGTAAACGTGCTCCTTACTGTAGTAACTCATATATTATGTCAGTCACATCATCTAAAAATTAAGTAATACGAGGTGCGTTCAAAAAATAACCGCAATTTTCGTTTTTTGAAAAAAACATTTATTCATTCGTCTACATTAATGTTGTCGCCTTCAAAATAGTCTCCATTCGATATCACGCACTTATGCCAGTGCTTCTTCCAATCGTCGAAACACTTCTCAAACTCGATTTTTGGGATGGTCTTTAGCTCTTTCAGCGATGGGCTTTTAGTATCATCTATACACGTACTTGTTAAACGACGACCCTTTAAGGTTTTCTTTATTTTTGGAAATAGGAAAAAGTCACATGGAGCCATGTCTGGCGAATATGGAGGCTGGGCATCTGGCATCGTTACAGTATTGGTTTTGGCCAAGAATTTGGGAACAGCCATGAATTGCTTTTCCACAAATCCGAGCGTTTTTTTCGAATTGCTTCACGAAAACGGCGTTAAACTTATAGGTAGTCCTTATAGGCACTCCTTATTGACCGTTTGACCTTGAGACAAGAATTCATGCTGCACTATGCCATTAAAGTCGAAGAACACAGTAGAATACAGTTCCCGTTGTTTTCTGAACACACCTCGTATTTTTTATTTTTTTCAATTCATATTTATAGCATCCTTTATGCGCATTGCTCTGCAAATTTTAGGGTATGCCAAAAAGTTCATGGTGTATTGTCAAAGATATCTGTTGAAAGCTATGAATAGCTTCGAACTTCGCAGCCCTGTGGAGTCAAAATGACATCTTCAATACTTCTCGAATAGTCCAACGTTTTTTAGTGGACGTAAGTAATTTCTGAGTGTACAGTTTTGTATTCTAACCATCGCTTTTAGATTATTAGTTAATTAGTTAGAACCAGATTTCCGAGACCTCGAAACAAATTTGTTAAAATACAAAAATCAAATGATTTATATGAGATTATTTTCAAAAACATCGGAGAGATAACTCTGAATAACATTATTTGTAGCAACAGTGACACCACAACACTTCACCTGCGAATGACGAGTAACTTTTCTTCCAATTCCTTAGCGTAGCTTTCTAAATTTTTAATCAGATATGTTTCCGTCTCGATCAATTGTTCTAGACCGGCAATGGACGTTGTGAGACTGTCGAAATTTTCAGCGTTTTGTGGTGCGCCAAAGTCGGCGCCGAGCAGCAGAAGCAACAAGCAGACAATGTTCATATTTCCGATACGCAGCCACTGGGTGTACACGCTGCGGTTCGCCCGATTGTTGGTAACTAAATGAAAGCGATAGTTGTCCAACTCTTTGAACAATGGTTAAATAGTATTTAGACTCTTGCACAAGGTGATAATGAACCATAATTTGCGGTTCATATCAATTCTAGATAGCTGTACTAGCTTCCTCTTCTGTCATGTCTTGAATGTGCCCTTTTTCCATTTGTTTATCACCAAACTGTTACTCAGACAAATCAAAATAATTAAAGTTGAAAACGATCACACTGACTGACATTTGTCTAACACACACTATTAACAGATATAATGTTATGGGTGTAGCACCAAAATATATTGCTTCTTCGTTTTATCATTTGAAATGCCTCTGCCACAATGAACAGATGGAAGTGAGGTTATGTTGGTTGATAGCAGTGCGCTTATCAGTTGCGTTGTGTTGTTATTCAATTTCATTATGTTTTCTTTTCTTTTTGATTTTGTTCCTCTTGTTCAAACAGTGCGAAATTGTGCCTGTGCATGCAAAAATGCACATTGATTAGCGTCCGGTGGCAAAAAAATTCATAGGTGATATGTGCTGCAGAGGAGACATTTGAGCCCGATTATTTTTCTTTTCTCTATATTCGGAATATTTGTATGGGTGCATAAAAGTATGTATGTATGTATTTATTTCTGATAAAAAATAAGAAACAAGTTGTTGCTTTTAATTAGCCCCTTCAAATCCTGATTTAGATCCACATTCTTCTATCATTTTTATTCTAAAATGACTCTATGTTTTTATGTAGAAATTCAACCAAACAATTCCAATAATTGTGTTTTAAGTTGGAGCATCCAAATTTTGTTATCATTAAATGTGAAGATATAGCTTGCGCACGAGCATTGCATTACTGAATTTGTCTTAGTTTGGTTAGAAAGAAGAACTCTTTAGAAGATTAGTTAAATTGATCGAGTAGTTTGTAGTTCTTTATCGAGTGCTTTAAGGTTTGCTAGTTTTGAACAACACCATTACATAGGGAGACCATTATCCGAATTTCACTATTTTAACACCATAGGAGAAGCTGGTTCTGTAAATGTTTGCGTTAAATTTTATTGGGAAAGCTCCAACAGTTTTAGGGATACATGCATTAAACCTTCTAAAGGATTAGATACTTCCCACGATTGTCAATATAATCTTAAAACCACATTGACACATTTAAACTTTGGCTGACCCGATTCCAACAATTTAGGAAGGAATCTTTTCATTTAAAAGCTTTCACTAAGTACTCATCAGTTTTAGGTTAAACAAATCAGTTACAAAAAATCATTGGGTGAACAACCAATCATTATTATACTGAGTGTAATATGCCACCTGTGTTTAAAAAGGTTGAGTCTGAAATCTATACTTATTATCAAGCGATACTTTTGGTATTAATTTTTAGTACCCAATTACTTCAAGCTGAATGTAATTAATTTCAATACTTATATAGTTATTTCACTAGATTTATTTTCCTATAAAAACATTTTTTGTGACAATGGTCTGAATACAAACACAAACACATGATACCGGCCAAGCAACACGTATCCCAGGTTTCACCAATATATCAAAAATTTTACTCGAGATTCATTTGCACTTTCTCTTCGTGTTTCAATTCGTCTTGTCGACCGTCTCATATTTCGACGGTTACGAAGATGGCGATAGCAGAATCTTCAGCTAAAATCCCACAACTTCAGAAGAATATCAACTAAGCTATAAGTTAAAACGTCGTTGCTTGATACTTGCATTTTGATTATTTGCGATATTTAGGATTAACTCCATATCAGAGTCATCTACAGAACAAAGTTTTCTTTTTTTTCAATAATTCCAGTTCCTAACCAGCCGATATCTTCTTTGAATAAGTAAACAAAATTTTTAGTAATACATTGGTATTTTTCTGCATTGCTTCGAGTCATACCTAGACATTAATAAATATAGCCAAAAGTAAGTAACTTGCTGAACAGACAGTTTTTCAACACTTGTGTAAACAGTGGCTTTCCGTGTATTGAACTACTTTCGGCCACGAAAAATTAAATGAAACGATTTGGTTGCATTCATTTTCAGTTATATTTTTGAAGCCAACGAGGCAGTAGCTAGAGATTTTTTCTCAGACAATGAAGTCCCAAGAGCTCATAGTTTTAGCTCTGTTGGCTTTTTTTTGCCGAAATGTGAGTGGAGATTACTATACGTCCGTTATAGGTTTATTCGATCTGCTGGAGGTGGAAATGGAAGCGATTACATGTTTGGAGAAATATATGGAGGAAACGGAAGCAATCAGTCGGCAAGTCAATCAGTAAGTTTAATTATAATATATACATTCAAATACGCATATGAAAACGTAGCAATGGATGATGTAAATGGCTTTCAATATTCACATAGAATACTAAAGGATATGGAGCAGGTTGCTAAAGAGGCCGAAGGCGACTTCTATGACCACTATTCTAATCCACTGAATGCGTATAAGATTATTAGCCGCTTTGTGATCGATTGGCAGAACTTAAACAAGACCGTGTTCGAGGAGCAACCCGCAAGAGGTTAGTGAACGCTCTGCATAATGGGCAGACCAAAACTAATTATAGTCTCCTTTGTGTGCAGATTACATTGCCAATCTCACCGAAATGGAAAAGAATACTGATTTTAAGTTCGCCACCAATGAAGATTTGCTGGGCGCCAGCAAAGGTTTAGCTCGCTTACAGCGCACCTACCAACAAGACACCACTAATGTGGCCGCGGGCGACCTAATGGAAATGAACTTCTCCTCTAATTTTACAGCGAGCGAGTGCTATTGGTTAGGCCGCAATTTATATACAGCGGGAGATATAAAGTACGCAGCCGAGTGGCTTGTACAGGCACGCATACGTTTGGCCGAAGAAATGAAAGAGTCCAATGGAGCACCGGACTTTATAGGGCAAATCACCGACGTGCAAATACTGGAGCTTCTATCGAGTACCATGTTTTACTCAGGTAAATTGTTATACAACAGCGAAAAATTCATTGTATTAGAAGACTGGCGTATTGTATTTAAAAAATTTTAGGAAAGAGCAAGCTGGCTTTGTTTTTTAATGATGAACTTTTGGCCCAAGATCCCAACAATGCACATGGTTTGCAAAATAAGTTGATCTATTCTAATAAGGCACTTGAGGAGCGGTATGCTATTTCAAACCAGGATGAGTCTAGAAAATATATGCTGGTATATATATATATATATAAATACTTATGATTCGCAAATGCTTAGTCCTTCTTTCACATTTAAACATTTACTCACAGCGCACCGAGCTAGACGAACTCTTCGACAAGACTTGTAATGGTGATCTACAACAAACCCCGCACGAAAAACGTTATTTACGCTGCCGTTATGTGCACAACAATGTACCCTTCCGCTTTATTGCGCCCTTCAAGAAGGAGGAATTGAACCTCGATCCATCTATTGCATACTATCATGAAAGTATATATGAGAAAGAAATAGAACAAATAATTAATGCAACCGAAGACTATGTGGAGAGATCGAAGGTCGGCGATTTGAATCACTCAGGTTACTCGGACGTACGTACAAGTCAAAATACTTGGCTCGATTTTGCGTCTCACCCTTTTTTGAATAACATCGCACAACGCTTAAATGACGTAACGGGTTTGTCTTTGGAATCCGGTGAACACTTACAAGTTGCCAATTATGGCATAGGAGGTCATTACGGCGCTCACTATGACTTCTCAGAGGTGAATATAATACTATTTATTACTATAAATATCCTTTTCATGCAGATCTATTTCCTGGTTAGATAACCGAAAAAGATGAGTATGAGGGTCAAGGAAATCGCATAGCAACCGCATTATTTTATGTAAGTTTTGTCGTTCGAAGAATTATTACTATTTTAATTATATAACTTTTCTTCTTTTCCTTAAATATAGATCAACGATGTGGAACTTGGTGGTGCTACCGCCTTCCCCTATCTGCGCTTGACTGCGCCCGCCGTTAAGGGTAGTATGATCGTTTGGTACAATTTACACGATTCACTAGAATTAGATTATCGCACAAAACATGGCGGTTGCCCGGTTTTGGTGGGCTCAAAGTGGAGTAAGTATTTGTTTATTTTTGGTGAAAAAAGAATCGTATAAACTTCAAGTTAACGTGGCACAGGGAGTCACGTGTTACAAGTTTAGGAAGAAAGAAGAAAGAAAAATAGATGAAACGCATGGACAATTACTTACATATTAACTTTTTTTTATACTTTTGCAACATTTTGGACAGAGTATAATAGTTTTGGTTACCAACCCGTTGTTTGTAACACATAAAACTAAACGAGATAAATACATTGTTATATATAATATATCAAAATGATCAGGATGACGAGACTAGCAACCTTATTGCTATAGCAACTATATGTACTGAGAACAAGTCTTCCTAGAACCTCCTCATATACTGGGAAAGTTGGTGAAATCAGACGGTAACCACGCCCATCCCCGTATAACGGTTATGTTGAAAATAAATATAAGTGTTATAACTGACTAAAGAAACACGATAGAAGCACTAAATTTTACAGTGGAGATGGTACGGAAGGACTTTATATGAGCCGGTGTAAAAAATTGACAGTCGACGTTACACCGATATCACGTTTAGGTGAAATCCTATATCTCAGGAATGACTAGACCCATTTTAACCACATTTGGTACATAGCAATGTCGATTTTTTCACTTTAAAGTATATAAATAAACCACCAGTAGAGATTTCGGAATAAAACTTTGCACAAATAATGCCTTGAAGGTATGCCATGAGATGAGATGACCCCCAGATACCGAATATTTGGACCTCAGTGCCTATGGCGGATTTTTACCTAAATTATGGGAATCTTTTCCCGATAATAATGTTTCCTCATGTAAAAAATGGTTAAAATTGGATCAACACTTCTCCACCCATCCTATCCCTAAAGAAAAATATTTCGAACTTCCGGTTGTCTTTGTACCGTACATATCGTTCAATCTATAAAATATCTCAATGAAATTCAGAGGGCGTATCTTTCTTATAACAATGTATCCTTGTGCCTAAAATGGATAAATCGAATCAATCCCCAGCCTAAGCATACCTACTTTAAGAATTTCAAACTCGAGCTTGATTTTACACTACATACATCGATCAATATGTAAGATGTCTTAGCAAACGTAAGTGAACGCATGATATTACAATATAACTATCGTATATATACTTCGTTTAGTAGTGAAAATGTGTAAAAATTTTTAATATAAAGTTTTGTCAAAGTTTTTGCTTTTGTCTCACAAACTGCGGGAGTATAAAATGTTCGGTTACATCCGAACGTAACCCTCCCTTAGCGGTTATGTCTGTTATGGTTGAATTTCTGTCTAACTTAAGGCAAATCGTTAGGTCTTTGTAACTACCACGAAAAAAATATGCCTTATTTAAAGAGCTGGAGCGGGGTGCATATTACAAAATTTGTATAGAACTCTTTATTTCACTAGAAATGGAAAAGATCATAATTAATAATATTTCTTAATTTCAACAGTATGCAACGAGTGGTTCCACGCAACTGGGCAGGAATTCCGTCGGCCTTGCGGTAAAGAGAAAGACGGTTATAAATCAATACAATGGAAGAATTTGTACTAAAACGATGAGCGTCGCATTAGAAAATTTAATTGTTTTTATATTTAAATGTAACAAAAAAAAGTTTATGTCATAAGTTTATATCATGTGTGTATGTATTATGTAATATTAATATTGTGTATGTAAAATGAATGAAAAATATTCTAACTATTTTTTTTATTCAGGTTTTCTTCGTTTGATATGTTCTTGCATAAAAATAAACAAACACACATACCCACAAACACTCAAATGTATCTCATTATATATTATACAAATACGAGTGCGATATATTTGAACAGTTGCTCTGCATCGTTTATATGCCTATATATGTATGTACCCAGAGGTAGCAACTGACACACAATTTTTTCCACTTATTGCGTTTATCAATCCAATGCATTTGACATCTGTTTTCAATTGCCGACACCCAACCACAAGTCACCTAACGAAAGTTTGCATTTTTTTATATAATGAAAAAAAAAAACTGAAATCAATTTGCACACATTCTACATGTGTGTGTGCCAGATCACCTAAGTTGATTTAAAGTATTTGAAATGATTAAACAACTGAAAGATAAAAAATAACACCGGTTGAAATTAAAAACTAAGAATTATGTACTTTTAGTCACGTATTCAGTAATGTAATGAACAGAACAACATTCCACCAGATATCGCAAACACCAGAAGATTTACTTTACAAAACACCACCGGCACCAGCCGACAAATGAAAGTTTTGACACATATCATACTCCTGCCAGACATCCGAAGCCATTGTAAACTTTTCGTTGCATCCTAGTGCATGTAAATACAAATGTATACACATGTCTAGATCTGTAAGTGAACTGCTCTTCGCTATCGTTAAATCATATTCGGAGATCTCAGTCGATTTGTTTCGAAAGGTATTCAAATTCAGTGATTTTGATTGCCTCAAATCCTAGCCAGTGATCCTATATAAACAGCAAATTCAAAGATAATCATATTGATAGAATATTGAATTTTTATTTTTTGAGACTTTTGTTTTCAAATGAGCGACTCAACAAAATTTCTAAATAGCGTAAATTTCCCCCAATAAGTTATACAAACCATTATAAAATGTGATAGTTATCAAACTGTTAACGAATGACAAATAAAATGTCTGTGGCAATACTTCCAAAATATTTTTTTTTATCTCACGAACTCCTTTGATAAATTAGAATAAAAACAAAATTTGCTAAATCCCACAACAATCGCTTCTAAACATTTACCGCCACTTCTTCGAGTATTTTTTTGTTTTTTAGTTTTATCTGCAGCCTCCATTTGCAGCAGAGAAGCTCGGCTAAATATCGTTCCAAAGTGTAAGCGCCACTCATGAGTAAAGAATATATAACAGCTGGCTAGGCAGTCATCTGCACCATACAAAAATAATTATTTCAGTTTTTGCTGACCTCAAATGAACCCTACTAAAAGAAAATACAAAAGCACCACTTTTACGTTCCACAAATTTTTAAGACCGCAACGGATTTTAGTTAAACTAGCCTTCTTAAACTTTTACAGCTCAGTTTGTGGGAAGCTTTCAAACGCCTATCATCTGTAAAGAGTGGCCGAGGAAGGCAAAGTAAACCAAGTTTACCATCTATACACAATTGACACAACTCTATTCCTGAGTAACCTTTAGCCAACTAACTAGAGTTCCATAGTGACTACTTAAGATAATTTACTATCTGACCTTGAACCGCCCTTACATCTTTACTACATTTAAAAACCGGCAGCTGCACAGCGATGTCGTTGACCTTTAGTTTGAGTATTTACACACCAACACAGAAACCAGACAAACACAAAGTAACGACAGTTAGTCCAACCACTGCGGTTTCGTTATTGCTGTTTATGCTAATAGCTTTATTGGCCGTCGCTCTCGGTTCAGCAACGATGCAAATCGAAGAATCGTCGTCCGCTACAACTACGATCGATGATCAATATGAAATGGTTGAGTATTTGAATACGCAAACGGTATTAACAGACACACTCCGGCAGTATATTGAAGCACTGCAGAACAAAGTCGATGTAATAAAGAGGTGAGTGAAGAAAAAGGGGCATTTAATTTGGTGAAAATTTCAAAAATTATTGAGAATTTAACAAAACTTAATGCTAACTAGCTGCTGATAGTACGATGATCACCATAATACTAGGCAAATGCAGTAGTCCAGCGAATCTAATTAAAATTTACTGCCATTTTCATGTCACTCCACTTAATTAATATTATTTTATAATGAATAAATATTGGGTAAAATCCACTGGATGAAGGCTTGATAATAGGGTTGCCGTCTGTAATGTAATCTTTAAATCAATGCACTAGAATATTATGTATTATAATTTATTATATAAAGTATGCAATATTAAAACGGTATTTAACTGAGGAAAAAATTACCACCATGTTGCCACCTGTTAGATTAGATATTATAAAGTTACACTTTTGTGTAAGATATTTTTGAGAAGCGTTAATAACTGTTTAAACGTTTTAAATCGAAGCACTATTCACGCTGATATGGGTATTAATTTGAAATACTTAATAAAGCTAAGCCAATAATATTTAGGCACACTCATGGAAGTTCCTTTGCAAGAAAAATATTTCTAAACACAAACATTTTTTCTTAGTTGCTTTCTTTACACCCACATTTAGTCTTTTGTTTTTCATTTCCGCCTAGCAAAATAAATGAAATCAAAGCCATCAACGATGTAGCCGCCACTGACATGTACAAATATGTGAATAATCCCTTGAATGCGTTGACCATTCTGAAGCGATTCACAGCCGACTGGCAGATTCTACGGCAATATGCTCACAATATTGACAGCACAACAGGTGAGTCCTTCCACTTACATTGTCAGTTTGGCATTCCGACATGTCGACAACTCGAACCAACTTCGATTGTCAATCAATGTTAATGCGAGACGAAAATTCCTCTATGATTGTTGCCCTCAAATCTGTTTCTACGAGAAGCTCTCGCAGTATGAGTGACTCACTGATGCACAAAGCTATTTGAAATATTCCAAAATTTTCGTTGTTATTCTCCATTTCATGCCAATAGAAATCGTTGAAAATCTGACTATTACCAGGAAGTCGTTTAAATTCCCGAGCGAAAGTGATTTCGATAAGGCAGCACTTGATCTGCTGCGAATCCAGGGCGTCTACCAACTCGAACCAGAGCATTTGGCTGTGGGGGAAGTGAACGGCATAAAGTTGGGGTAAGTCGTCGCCTACAAATCGTTGATGCATGTAACAACAGCACCAACGAAATGGCATCTTAAAGCAATGTGCTTTCGGCATTTCTTTGAATATGATTGCTGATAGTAGACAAGTATTTATACGTAATTTCTTTTGCTCCACAGCTCAGTGATGTCCTGGAGCGACTGTCTGGAAATCGGTCGTAAATCTGCACAAAATGGCGATTATATGATTGCGAAATTTTGGATGGAAGTGGCACTGGGTAAATTGCCTGCTATAGAAGGCGCGCCAATGGTGGCGGCAAATGTCACAGAAAATGAGATCTCCTCAGTCAAAGAAGGCCGTGTGGAGGCGGAGAATGCGCACTTGGAGATTAAGGAAGCACTAGCTATAACGGAGTTCAATATGGGTAAGTATGTGTGTGTTTTTTTGTGTTTCTACTGATTCATCATTCAGTATATGTATATATAATCCTGATTTAATGGATCAGATTTAAAATAATTAATTTACGGTAATAATTCAATCAACAATAATTCAAACAAATGTGTTATGCATTTTTCTCTCAATTTAGGTAACCTTGATAGTGCCCTCGATATCATTAACACACTGTTGAAGAAGTATCCAAAAAATAAAAATCTACTTAAAGCCAAGACAAAAGTCGAGAGAAAATCCACTACAAAATCCAAAAAAGTTTCAAAGCAAAGCAAAAGAAATGAAATGGTAAGCTATTATGGCAGTCCCGAAAAATTTTTATTTCCTAAATCTTGGCATATTACCGGGAATTAAGTGAGTTTTTCGAAATCATCTTTTAAGGAAAAAAAACCCAGATAAAACCAACAATAGTTTTCTAACCTTGCTATAAAAGGTATCCCCAATTCGATATACAGTTCCGAAGTTCTGAGGCCGATTAATATCTTCGACTAACAGGACAGGGTGGAACAATATGATTATAAATTATCGAATAGAAAAGAATACCATTTCTGGGTAGAGTTTCCATAAAAAAAAATTGTGAAAATTCACATTTTTCATAAAATCAAAACGACCTTAATCTATATTCACACTTTCATATAACAAAGGACTTTAGCCAAAAAAAAAAAAAAAAAAAAATTCATAAAGAGTTTTCTTCCATGTGAAAGGACTAATACTGTTACTATTCCCACTTTCCATTCGATAATACTTCCAAATAAAATAGGTTTCTTGACTGACAAATATACGTAAAAGTTGAACACATTTTCCTTTCTCCGTTAAAGCAAAGTGATAAATCTGTTGAAGAATTGCTGATTGGAGAGATTTGCCGGGCGGCAACAAACATTGACAACGCCCGCAGTAGCGACGCAGTTAGAAGCAGCGCACAAGATTGTCGCCTGATTTACGGCAATCTGCCTGAGCTTCTGCTGCAACCACTCCAAGTGGAGCTCCTGAGCTTCGATCCCTACATCGCCATATACCACAAAGTGTTGAGCATAGAGGAAATGAGCGACATGCAACAGATTATCGCCGATGTGGATGACGGCGATGAGAGAACTCTAGCAGAGTTTCTAAATCGGACGAGCATCGCGAAGCATTTTCAATTGATTGCAGGGCATGCGGGGAACAACTTGGATGCTTGGGAAGTTGAGCGTTGGACGTTCGAAGATGACGTGCATACAGATGCACTGCTGCCAGCGACAGCAGAAATCATTGCGAATGTTCTCCTCAATGTGAGTGAAACATGGATGGCCGATAGTCAAATGTGGCTAAATCAATTATATTCTACAATTCTCATTTGCAGCTGCAAACAGCCAAGTTGGGGGGCGCCATTGTCTTTCCGCAGTTGGAATTGGGCATAACGCTGCCGACGAATGCCTTGCTGTATTGGACGCAGCTGAATGAGTACCATGAATACGATTATCGCAGTAAGCAGCACGTCTGTCCTATAATTGTCGGCACACAACTCAGTAAGTGAATTCCATATACCGCAGCCCTTGAATGATTTTGTATAACTGTTTGTGTATTTCCATTGCAGCAGCGTATGCCAGCATCCGAGCCTGAGCCCAACGTGTATATGTACTTATATACTTAGTTATATACTGATCCAGTTCTAGGTCGTATCGAAATGTCATCGAAGAGAAGAAAGACAAGGACGATATAAGATATTCGTACAATTCAAATTCTAATTTAACTCCATCCTTAACTAAGTCAGAGTTTCAAGGTGTACCTTCAATATTATTTTGTGCGAGCTTTATAAATGGATATATCTAGATAGTAGATATATAATTATTAATAAAAATGTTTTCTAACTTTTATAATTAGTTGTCTAATATTACAAAACCACAAGCGTTTGTAGTTCGAAATTGCCATGAACTATAAATTTACTTGAGCTGCTCAAACATTCCTAGAGGGTGTGCATCTGACTGCCACTTGAATTCCGCGACTATGTCACTACCAGCGTTATTTTTTTTCAATGTGAATGTATTTCAATCACTCACTTGAGTTAATTTTTGATGTGTATCGGCAAAGTAGGCTAATCGACTGGTTTTAACAGCTGATTAGCTTGATTTTATTCCCTTTCGGACTAACTGTATTTTAATTGTATATTTTAAATTGCAATAAGCAGAGCAATTACCATTAAAACTCGGTTATTCATATATTTTTTACTTGTACAGGGCCCTTCAGCTCTTAGGTCTGTATGTTAACATCGTATAACAACCACTTCAAATGCCTACATTTCATACATCTATCTGTTCGAGATCCATGAAACGTCACTGCATAACTAAGAAATTACTGCTACGCCGGTGCAATTTATGCTAAAAACTATCATTAACCGAAACAGTTGATGAAAAACCATATCGATGGATGTTGGTTTGGCAACACTATCAGATTTGACTCCCTCTGACTTCTTGTTGTGAGGTTATTTGAATAGCAAATTGTACACTAGCAGTCCTAGGACATCAATAGTCAATTCAACATACTTAATAATTCAAGAAACTTGAAAAAGTAATGGAAAACACTAAAAAAATTTTAATTTTGCTGTGGCTAATAAAGACGAACACTTGATATAAGTTTTATTCAAAAAAAATTTCCAAATATATATAATTATATTGCGTTGCACTATTTTTAAAGTAAATATTTCTTTCCATGCGCCGAAACTGATTTTTTAGATATAGAATATCCACTAAAATATTTTAATAAATTTACGGATATAAAAGCCGTAGCGATGCCACGATTTATGATGAATATGGGGAACAGCTTTTTCAGGAGCAGTTATTGCATACATTTAGGCTGAGATTTGCATTAAGAGTTCTGCCGTTATTTCACATTCGAAGAGTATGATGTAGTGGAGGGAATGGATTCTCTGAAATGAATAGTAAATTTTAAAACCTTTTTGGATTAGAAGTTTGTAGGCGTTAGCTACATAGGCGAAGGAAAAATAACTAAAATTTAATAATACCGTATTCTCCTCTTTTTGCTCTGCACATGAAGAAAATATCAAAAATAAAACATATGGATTATGTCCTGAAATACTGCAGAAAATTCGCACACAGGAAAACTGCCAAATTATCACATGGGCGGTTAAAATAATTGAATACTTTTGCTTCCCAATAAAAATGTTTCGAATACGAAATTTAATATTTCAGAAACCCCCAGACCAAAGGTTTTTCCAAACATATAGAAAGTCTGTTCCAAAAACTAAATATAAAGACATCCAGAATGACAGTCGATGACAGTCGATCTCTAAATTATCCGAATCAAATTAGGTGACGCCTCCTCCTAGATCGCATATACTTTTGTAAGTAATTGTTTACAACCCTAAGTTTGAAAATATGCCATATGAGATTATCAATAAATACCAAATGAATACATAATATATTATATAAATGTAATATATGATAATATGATATACAATTTATTGTTATATTGCCAAAAACAACGAAAAACATTTAACCGAACTGCAACACCCAATGGGAGTGTCAAAATTATGCTCTTTTCTTAAATATATTACAATACAATGGGGGAAACGTTACCGAAAATCTGTGAAAATGAAAATACCTTCACTTAAACGGTAATTGAGACTAGAGTACCAATTTTATTAATAATCTATTAGATACTAGTTTCTGTAGGCATACATTACTTTAATGAACAGGAACTTGTTACGTGTCAAACTTGAACTCGTATGGAACTTGAACATCAACGCAGTTGCTTCCCAGTAGTTCCCATTTTCGTTTTGAATTTATATATGTCTTAAAAAGTTTTGTAAAATACGATTCTAGAGGAATCAATATTTATACAGAACAATGTGTTACTTGTACATTTTCCCGTTTGAAGTTTAATAACATGTTAATATTTTTCTGAATTTGCTTTTGGTATAAGTTCTTTAAGTAAATCAAAAACGCAAATTTTGCACAAAATATTGCACAAAAATATTTATAACACAAATTAAAACTTTAGTAAATATTTAAATTAATTAATTCAAATTATTCAACTAAAAACTCTAACTCTTACTATTTTTTTTAATAATTATTGCTGCTAAAGTCGCCTTCAGCTTTTTATATGATGAAAGCAAATTTAAAGCCCTTTCACATTCTGACCCACCTGGGAAGCACGATGTGTGAATGTGGAAATATTAATTGCATTTGCGCTTAATTAGAAGCAGAGAGAAATGTTGACAAAAACGATACTTCGTTAACATAAAACAGCCGTGCTGTGACAGCTGTTCGAAATGAAAATGTATTCGAACAAAGTCTGAATTTCGCTTCCGCCTTGCGTAGGCGAATTTTTGCTTCATTTTTCCATTGTGTGTTTTATTTCTATTCGCTCTTATTTCAACACATAAATATGCATTTGACGGCGGGCATCGTGACGTTTACCTCTAAGCTCACTAATTGGCGCCATAAAAGTGGCACAATTCGAAATTTAACAACTTATTAGTTATGGCCGTTTCGACACACAGTGATTTTTCAACATTTCGGAAGTGTTTTGTCCAGATTACGAGATAAGTTGGTAATAGGCCGCATGTTTGCATCTTCATGATCGATAATAAAATAAAATTGAATACTTGATTAAAAATTAAGTCCGCTTAAAAACGACTTGAGTTCTTGTAAGACCAGTTCCATTTTTTTTGTAGTTCAGCTACACTCATTTATTTTCTTCCTTCGCCTATTCGTTGGCTGCTTGTTGTCAATCGGTAAATTTATTAAATACCCATTTAGGCATGAATGCAATTTCTATTTACACCGATTCCACATAATGGATATTGAATCGTGTTCACTCAATCAATAACTCAATAAAAAATTAATAATTAAAATATTAATAAATATAAAATATTAATATTATATTATTTATTTATTATTAATAAATAAATGAATTATTGTATTTATTTAATGAACGATATAACTAAGTAATATGATTATTTACTTACATTGGTAATATGATTATTCAGTTATTTCATTGATTTTTAACATATATAATCACTTGACTTTAAGCCTAGTCTAACTCTCCATCTACAACAAAAGCCATAAACAATTCTTATAAAATCTGGACCAATATATGAATGCAATTTCAGAAATATCCGAATGGTCAAATAAACTTCTCGAATGGAAAACGGAGATCAAATTTCAAACACATTCTTACTTCAAATGCCATTCAATAGATGCCTAGTATAGATGCCTTCCTTGCCGTAGGGATCTCCAAGCTCAAATCTCATATCAGCTATTATATACTATATACTCATTCATTGTCAGCGAACTATTTCTTCTATTTGGAAAAGAAAAATAATGATTATGTGCTACATCTGGAGAATTGGGGTCGTGAAGAAACAATTTCAACTTCACCATCTCAATGGAAGTATCTTAACGACTTCTTAGCCCCTTCAATATCACAATACACATATGTACCGCTTATCGCAGTGTTAATATGTCAACAATATATCTATTTCTTAGTGTGTCATATGTTTGTTCTACGTGTCAGAATGTGCGTTGCACTTATACAACCATTTTTGGAAACTCAAAACACGATTTCAAAACCTGATTTGACGGGAGCTTTGGAAGTGTTTTGTGCGAAGTATACTTTCAGAAACAGGTCGATCTAATATTCAAACTAACAGTTAACCCAAGGCGGCCTCCATTAGATTTCCACTCTCTACCAAATCGTCGAGATAATTAGCCAATTATAAACAATAGTATAAACAAGAAGCAATAAAAAACAAGTTAATTTTATTTCAAAATAATATTGTCAAGCTCTAAATTCTGACCACTTTAACAATTATCTATGCAATATGCATATGTTCGATGTCAAAATCGAGATTACTTTCTGCTATTAACTTTTCTTCCGATGATTACGGCATCGCCTCTAACTGCACTCTATTTCAATGACGCAGCAAAAAGGTAGCAGAAGCACAGCATTCTATAATTCGGATACCTTCCAAAATGTGCAAACGCCCATAGATAAATTTATGTATGTACGTATTTGTGTTTTTAATATTTCAATAGTGAAACGCTTTCATAAATTGTGATGTGTGAGAAACAAGTTTTGACCAACTTCAAACTCGAGCACACGCGCTGACGCCTGATTTACATATCTGTTTTCAATTTGAAAACTAAACACTACATTAACACTACAAGCACAACTAACCCGACGGTACATTATGTATGTTTGTGTAAACTCCATCTGATTAACGAAGTTTTACTAACCCGATAAAGGCCTGAAAACGCCACTTTACGAGCACTTTTTAAGTCATCAACGCATTTCAGTAAGCTTATTTCATATAACCGTCACCCTAAGCTCCGTACTTATATTTATGATTTAATTAACTAGCGCTTACACAGCTTTTAATGGTCAATAAATCGCCTTTTGTGTCACTTTGGGTGCCCTCCCTCTATTTTCTGCCACTATATGAAACTTATAAAACTGTTTGTGTATTCGAATATTATCTGAATTTAAAAACCTCATTCGAAAATGGGGCACAAAAACAGCTGATCTTAAGCGGCACCTGCTTGATAATCGTGAGTTATTTTAAATCTGAGAAACTGTTGCTAAAAGCGGAGTAAACAATAGATATACATCAACTATCGCCAATTCAATGATTTCGTATTCGTATACCAATTAGACTGAGTGACGCTCAATGAAACCTGAATCGACGTGTTAACACTCTAGTGGTGACGCGGGCCTATTTGAGTGGGAAGAAGCCTAATCAAATGAAATTAACTGAGCGCCTTTTGTGAATGGGAGAAATTTGTGGATAAGTTATTAATTAAATTAATGTTTTATTTTATCGTTAAACTGATCCTAATGAATTTATTAACATTATGATAATCATGTCGCATTGTGGGGCATAGCATAAGCTGATTCGTGAAATTATAGAACTTTTGGCCACTTTTTTAAATCAATCATTAATTTATTAATTTCAAGTATGATATTTTAATATTACAGATAGAGCTTTGGTTGACCCTCCACTGAAGAGTAGAACGATTAATAATATTGCATCCACAGTTTCTTAACCAAAATAATATTTAAAACATTAAGCAGGAGTACTATTCCACAAGAAGGTCCAGTTTGATGGTAAACATAACAGATATGGGGAATATTTTAAGTTGATACAAAATACTTTAAGAACGCCACCATCAGGATGCCTTGAAAAATATAATATTTTTTATAACTAAAGTTGATTCAAAACTCTCGTTATATAAAAACAAATTGGATCAAAAAAGTGCATATTAATATATGTCAATAAATTTCTATCCTAATGCATTTTTCAAGTCTCTACAAACATAAATAAGTGTGCGCGTGCAAATTTCATACGCCCCTTCTTGCTTCTCTTTCTCCATTGCTTTTTGCGATTCAATGCCTGTTAACATTCCCAATGTAGTTGATATTTAATTAAAAGCTCTTATTTGTCATAATATAAATATCTCAGCGCATTCTTGATTTTCCCTATTGCAAAACACACTTATCAATATTCAGGCGTACATACATACATGTGGAAATGTAGAATGCATCGGAATATTATTGAGATCGCAAGTGTTCGTGTGAGCGAAGCAGATCGGAAGGGTTTAAAAACGAGCGAAGAAAACTTTCCACACCCAAGACGCGTTTGAAAGCCGCTGACTTTAATAAAGTTGTCATTGTGAAAATTCAAATATGTTCACAAATTCTCGGCAGAAACTAAAAAACAACTCTCCAGCTTTATGGGTTTTACAAATTCGAAACATAGATTAATATCGGAGTCCTCTATAGAGTCCGTGATGGAATCTCAAATCATCTCGCTTTTGCTTTTCAAAGGATAGTTCTTTCGCTGATCTTCACATGCGATGGGCTTTGATGTGTTGAAGATAATGGTTCATATAAAAATTTCCTGTAAGGCCTCTTAAAAATGGTAATTTCGGTATTCGATCACAAAGAAATAATACCTAGTGTAGAAGCATTGTATCTGGTAAAAAAAAATAGAAACAGTATCTGCCTTTAAAAATAGAATTACAAAAATATTCAACTCTAGTAATGAACTGCTACAAAACGACGCGGAAACCAGCGCTGGTGGACCACAAACCAAAGCGCTCGTATTAAGTTGCGACATTGACCTAGTCGAATTCCGCTCTTAGCTGCTCTTGGTGCACACAAACGGGAGCCAGCGAGTTATCGTAAGTTTGCTTAATTAGTTCACTGCTTTCGGTCTCCCAGCGCATCATAAGAAGTACCGTTTGAATTATCGTACACTATTTAAGTATTAGTTTGTAGACGAGCAACCATGCGCTGTTAGACTCGCTGACGGGTTAAACGACGCGAATATAACGGAATAATATGCTATTAGCAAAAAAATTAACATAAACAACTAAAATAAAAACGAAATAATTAAATGCAAAATATACAAATGAAATGAAGATGTTGAGATACTCACGGTAGTGAAGTGAAAAGTACAAGCGCGTCAAAAGCCTTGCTGAAATCTCGCCATCAATGGGCTAGTTGTGTTTCTAACGCGACGCCGTCAAGTTCATACATCGCTCAGCTGAAACAGCAAATTCTGCGACGCGCCCGAACTTATACACACCCAGTTCTCGATGTGAAACAGTAACGGACCAAGTGACAAGATAAACTCTGTGAACAAAAAGTGCAGAATTGCAAATTCTTCAAATGAGCTGCTCAGAATTCCAGTGAATCTAGAGCAAGTGCTAAGGAGTGCTAAATCAGATATAGAAAAAGTACATTACTTCCCTAAATTAAAAAGATATAAAAAGATTTTTGATAAAGTAATTTCATAATTATCCTGAAAAAGAAATACTAATAAAAACCGGGTCCTTCAAAAAATATTAAAAGTTTTTAGCGCTAAACTTATTTCGAAAAATTAATAAATAAAAAAAAAGAGAATTTATAAAAGAAACGTAGACATAGAAGCAGCAGCAGACATAAAATGTCCAAAATCCGTTGGAAAGGTGTACCCCTCCTGCTCGCCGTCATCAGTCTGTTGTCCAGTTGTTACGCTCAAATTGATTATTTCTCATCCATTTCCGGCTTAGAAAATTTGCTCCGGACTGAGGAGTATTTGCTGCAAAGCTTCCGGGAATATGTGCGCGCCAGCAAGCATCAATTGCAGACACTTGAGAGGTAAGCTTCGGGCCAAGAGTACAAGTTCTAACATTAGGAATTTGCTAAAAGCAAGTGTTTCTGACTCTGGTGCGGATGCAATTGTGTGTGTATTTGTGTGTGTTTGTGTTGGAATGTGTCTGTGCATCTAACAACGCTTGCGTCTTGCTAATAAATACGCGCTAATTTATTATCCCGATTTATCATGTTTTATGAAATATGGACAATCAAATATGTATAACATCGAGTTTGGCAAGTTCGCTAAGTGCTCACGCAATAATGAATTCTGCAGAACACTTGCAAAAACCGAACCGACTATGCTAAGCCAGTAAAACAGATTTCGAAATGTGCTAATATCTATTTGTCCAATATCTATTATTTCTATAACTATTAATTTTGCTTTTAATTTTATGCGAGTTTTTCTGGTTTTCAAACGCATCGAAAGTGTATGCTTAGAAAATAGTTAGCAGCCCAGTGGGGTTGCGAGAATATCTTGCTAGGGGGTTTAATCATACGAACATATAATTTGTTATATATATATATATATATATATATAATTTACAACCTTTCTAAATGTTGTCATTTCTGGTGTCTTATTCGACAAATGTAGCCCAACAAGATCTAAAGTGTCTCTGAAGGCCTGATAGAACGCCGTTTAAAAGAAAGTATTTCCACAATTTTAATTTACAATCACGATACACATCTTCAGTCCGAAAGAATATCCTATGAGAAAAGTGATACCATAAGATGTTAAACCGTTGCCATTTTGTTTGTAAAAATGTCCATATGATTGCCATATAATATGCCATATGACGGGTTTTCAAGGTCATATCAATTTGCTTAAGTGTGTAAGAAATTCAGATAAAGGGCAAGCCATTTCAAAGCAAATTTGCAGAACTGAGCAAGTTCAAAAGTAAATAAACACACTATGAAGTCAGATTGCTTAAAATATCTTAAAATGGAAAATAAGCTCGTTAAGGTCAATACGTGGCCGAGTATAAGCTATCTTGACGAAATAAAAGTTCCCAGTAAAGTTTTAGTCAATAAAGGTTTTCTATAATTCTTTCGACAAGAAATTCGACTCAAAACTTACGAAACTGATATATGTAGATGCCTATGTATACTTTTACATTTTATAGATATAGTTAAGGAAGAAAAAGAAGCAAGTAAAAATTCGGAAAAAACTCGAAAATACAACTTCCACCAAGTATTGAAGTACAATAATGTAAAAACGAATAATGAAATGGCGCTCACATTTGATCCGATTTTCTACAATAACTATTGTTTAACTAGAGAATAAGGCAGTATGTCAATTACAAACATATTGCAATTAGATTTTGAACATATTCAATTTCATTTTTTTTTGGATATCCAGCACATACAATTCTTCGAAATTGGAAAATTGGAGTCAGGAAATTTCACAAAACGGCAAGAGATTCTCAAAACCAGTATTATTGGCATATAAAAAGGGAACAGTTTATACTAAGCAGATCCGTTAGTTTGAGGCACGAGGTAAAAGTTCACAACCACGAACCCCTTTCGTCGCACACGCCCTTGTGCTATGAATAGATGAAAATCGCAATGATCACGAACAAACGATGAACCGACTGAGAATCTAACTACAAATAAATAACGACGAAACAGAGAAATGTTTGAATTTTAAATTAAGATTTCTTCAAACCGGTAACATTGGTGTTAAACATCAAATTATTACGTTGAATAATAAAATTTGAGTTTTTTATAAGTTGGACACTGGCCATCGCCCGTCGGCCGTCGGCACGTTTGCGAATGTCTAAAAAGCCTATCTTATTAACACACCTATACGGGGGCACGATGTAAGACGGCTGATACTGAAATATTGATAGGCAAGTTTATGCTAATCGATAAGAAGAACAAAAGTGAAACCGACAATCTAAAAGTTCAAGTTTACATCGAGAGTAGAGAAGACATGCTTGCAGCTGTGCTGTGAGCAGCGCGGGAGGTTTGAATAGCACTGGAGATGTTTGCTTAGTTCAATGACTAAATTATAAGCATGGAAAGCTTCGGTTGAATAAAAGTTTTGCAGGCATTTCAGACAAGCATTTAACTTACCAATCAGCAAATTGTCCATGTAAATGTGTACGCATAAGGGATGACATGCAAAGATTGGGGATTTCCTGATGAACTGATATAAGCTCGGTGGTTTGTTTATAATTTATATCACCTCATAATCACCGAAATTTACTAAATATATGGAAATTTGGCCATTTTACTTTATTTAGTAACACCCTTTAATATGGACTTGATTTATCGTGCTTTGTTACACGCTTTCGAACTTTTTTGAAACCTTTGAAATCCATTTATATTCAATTAGATTTAATGATTTTGGCGCCCTTTTCAGGGCGTCCTCCTAAAGGGTTCCATAACTAATTTTCCCCGTTGGTTTTTGTTATATTCTATAGCTAGGCACCCGTGCAAGGTGCGGAGGAGAGAGAGATAGAAAGAGCGAGAGACTTGTCAGAAAAAGTTACTTAATACTTTTACTTCTATTTGAAATTATATGTTTAATGTCTCTATAACTTACTGAGGTTTTGATAACTTGAACATCATTTCAGTGAACTGCACCGCATTGAAATGGAATATGCCCAGGCAGCCCGCAATACCGAAAATTATTTAACCAATCCAGTCAATGTTTATCGCTTAATGAAGCGCTTAACCAACGATTGGACGATTTATGAGGAGCGCGTACAATCAGATGAGGCTGCGAAAAGTGAGTAAATTAAATCTAGCCTATAGAATTCAAAAGTGCATAGTGTCTTCCTAAAATAATACTTTCTTCCACCAGCTTTCCTGCGACAAATGACTGAATTTCGAGAAACTCTCAGTTTCCCAAGTCAAGAAGATTTCAAGGCATCCGCGGCTGCTTTGGCACGTCTACAAGAGACCTATCATCTAGATACGACGCAGGTAGCAGGCGGCTTCTTAAACGGCGTAAAATATGGGTAATTATGGGTACTGAACTTGACAAACACAATCAATTTCTATCGGGTTTCTATACCACATATATATCTCCCTTTTCTTGCTTTCGTCTATTATTCATATTTTTTCAGAACAAGTATGACCTGGCAGGACTGTTTTGTGTTGGGCAAGCAACTATTTCATTTGGAAGAATACAATCATACGAAACTGTGGTTGAAGGAGTCGATGCAACGACTAAGCCGCGAACCATATTACAAAGACCCACACACACTCGAGTATGTGGAGGACGTTGCAAAGAATTTACTCAATTTAGGTAAGCTATATTCACACTTTCACTTCGGAAATATATTCTTATTTTGTATAATGAAACTTTAATTCCTCATAGGAGATTTAGAAACCGCACTCAAGCTCTCCGATGAGGTATTAAGTCTTGATCCAACGCGCGCAACCGCTTCGTATGTGAGAAACACTATACTCAGCCCGGTTGGTGAGCGGAAACCAACACTAACCACAAGTCCCTCTTACTACCATGTAAGTCGACACATCTAACTAAATTTAATGGATAAAAGCTTAACATCTTCCTTACATTCAGCAAACTGAGGAATTTGAAACTTATAAAAAAGTATGTCGCGGTGAAATCACCCCATCGCCCACGCAATTGCGTCCGCTTCGCTGTCGGTACGAAAGCAATAATCATCCTTATCGCCTTATCGCCCCCTTTAAAGTGGAGGAGCACAGCCTGGACCCATTAGTGTTGACATTTCACGATTTTATCGACGACACTCAGATTGCCACCATCAAATACATGGCCACGCCCTACATGCAACGCTCCACCGTACGCGATGTGGTCACTCTGTCCAAAGCTACGGACTTCCGCATCAGCAAGAACGCTTGGCTGGCCTATCAGGAACACACTTACATGCAGGATATGTTGCGTGATTTGCACGACATCACTGGCCTCGATGTGACGCGCTGCGAAAAATTACAGGTCGCCAACTATGGACTGGGCGGCCACTACGAACCGCACTGGGACTTTTATTTGGTAAGCATACACACATAGGTTCTATTGGGGAACGAGTGCAACAATTTAGTTTGTGTTAGTGGTGCATGAGGCTTACCATATTTATTGGTTTGTTTGTTCATTTTTTTTGCGCTTTCAGGACTCTGAACGGCTGCCCGAGGGACTAGGTAATCGTATTGCTACCGCCATATTTTATGTAAGTGTGTCACCGATGTTTTCTTGTAAAGTCATAAACAACAAAGCTATTTTTAACAAAATCCCAGCTATCTGAGGTCGAACAGGGTGGCGCTACCGCCTTTCCGAATTTGAAATTCGCCATCAAACCCAAGAAGGGCAATGCTCTATTCTGGTACAATTTACACCGTTCATTAGAGGGCGATTACCGCACGAGGCACGCAGCCTGTCCCGTGTTGAAAGGGTCTAAGTGGAGTGAGTACATGTATACATACATGCATACATAATATAATAATTTATATTCCATAAAGTAATAATTTTATTCTGTACTTTCAGTTGGTAATGTTTGGATCAACGACATAACACAGCCATTCACCCGGCCCTGTTTGTTGCACAAGGACGATGCAATTTCCAAACCATACTCAACAATAGCATAAATCTTAAAACTTTCCATATTTATTACATATTATTTGTCGCTGTGAATATATTTATATATATATATATAAATATAATATATGTAAATATTTTGTATACACTTAATTAAATAATGAATTAAAACTTAATTAATTTTAATATAAACTTATAAGTTTGGTTTGTTTGAATTATTCTTCTGTGGCTTATTCTAAGCCAACAGACAACTATGCATATATGTATGTAGATAATGAGTCATACTTCTTCCTCAGTTGGGTGCTGTTCGTTTAAGTGGAGTAGGCACAGTAATTTTTGACAAAATATATAAAATTTAATACAAACAAACGGTTTGTCTTTGTTTTCAATGACGTTGTGTAAATGTTGAACGTAATTTAATTACGCATTTAGCATTCATTCACCAAATTGACCACAGCACCATGCAATGACGCGGTGCGTTACAAACTGGCTCCAGACTCGACTCCACAATGCAAAGGTATGGTCTGCAGGCAAAGAGTATTCGCAAGATACTATCCACATTCCCAGAACCCTAATCATCTAACACCGTTTCTTAGAAGTTCCGTTAGCTAAGGGTAGATAGTTTGAGTTTGTGTAAATCTAACCCGTACAATAAATAAAAACAACATTTATACAAAAAAAAAAAAAAACGAAAAAAAAGTTGAATTAAATCTGTCAGTAAATGTAAGCTTGCTGTTTTGAGAACCCCAAAAATATAGACCATGTCTGGTATAAAAAAGCTTTTCATTAACGTTCTCTGTATGCAAATTGCCGCTTAGTGCTTAAAATCTGTTCCCGTTTGTAACATAGTTGTAGGTAGGGGTAGATGTCTGCAATAAGCGAAGTCAATAACCAAACTTTTAGACATTTGTACATATATGGATGTGGATTTTTTTTTTAAATCTTAAGTTTTTATATGAATTAAAATCCATAAAAGGCAGTTCATAAAATAATTGGCGGTGGAAGGAAAGAGAAGATGGCTTCTCTGGAATTCCTCCTGATTCATCCACAATTAATTTTAAAATAAAAACTTCGGTAATTGAAAAAAAATAACCACTTTAATATCGTTCGTTAGTTCTAAAACTACAATTAGTATATATTATCAATTAAATAAATTGCTTCACTATCACTGCCGCATATTAGCTTCGAGTCACAGGCATCAAATGTATTGATGGATTTTCGCAAATTGGAAATTAAACATGTAACATTAATACGATTCTTTGCGCGCTCCCCATTTAACCAAGGATTAACATTTTCAGCTACTGGGTTTTCCATATTTGTAATACTCATATTAGATTGTTGATGCCACAACCATAATTCGCCACTCTCTGATGCTGTGAAGAGTTTCGAAGGTTCCCTGTGATTAAACCGGATCTCTGTTATAGCGCTGGTGTGTGCACTCAAGTAGGATGCCGGATAGCCGGGTTGCCGAAGATCCCACACGGTTATTGAGCCCTCCTCCGACCCGGCTAGTACAATGTGAGGTTGGGTGGGATGTGAGGTGAGTGCAGATACATAATTCGAACGTCTCTCGTCTTCACACGATGTGAGGAAAGCCGTTACAGCTACTTCTTCATCACTTGCTCTGGTGTCGAACATCCGTATGACACCCATACGATTTGCAGTAAGCACCTCATGTGGATTAACATATTTAACAGCTATTATTGCTATGCTGTCTGCTTCAAGGCTGCGTCGTACTTTATTCAAATCACTAGAATTGATAATATTCAACCGACCATCTTCACCAACTGTGGCTATCTCACTTTCAAATACTGAGACCGCCGTACAAGGCGCAGCATTACCACTTGCGGCAAAATTGTGCAGGACCTCACTTTGGGCATTTTGCTGCAAAATATCGTCTTCAACCGCACGCTTAACTTCCAGTACTGTAATGCGACCTGGAAGGTAATAATTTTGTAAGTGGAACGGAGATAATGATTATGAGATAAAAAAAATCTTCTTACCGTTAGCACTACTGACGACAACTGAATCGTTAGTAATAAATTCGATACCCGTAATGTCGCTATTGAAAGTTTGTTTGTCACTACAGCGAGGCACAAATTCGTTGTAGTCATCTGCATATTGATTCTGCTGTAGACGCCACAAACGTACAAAATTTGAGGGCATATCCCAACTGCCGGTTAAGAAACGTTCGCTTGCTTGCAAATTATCCGGAAGCCAGCGTATTTTGGATATTTTTTCCGAAACAAAGAATGTATTCATTCTTGTGTCCATTATGTTATTACGTTAAGCTAAAACACGATTTTATTAAAACAATATTCTTCAAATTTATCAGACCGGTCTAATTTGACAAAGGTTAACTCAGTGACAGTTAAACATCTGTTTAAACAACAGAGTTGCTCAAATTACGTAACTGTTCCCATTTTTTTGTCACCTAGGCTTAGATCATAATTTATATAAAAATTTGACTTAAATTTGACTTGATATTAATTTTTATTAAATACGTTCAAAACTTGCCATATTGTATTGTATAATTGTAATAAGTTTTGATATATTTATGAATAGTTGTAGGGGTGGTTGAGAAAATTTCGAAATATGTCGATCCGTCAGCACTTCACAATTTGGCGCGCAAAACTTGGTTGAAACCAATCACCAGCTGGATCTGTCAGTATAAAAGATTCAGTTTGCATTTATTAATATATATTTTCCTATTTACCACAAAACGGAAACAAAAGTTTAGTTTTATATCATATTAAGTATTTATTAAAGTATATTTTTCCTACGAAATGATAAGACAACGTAGGAGAAGAAGTGCGGAGGAGATAAAGGTTAGTTGTTAGTTAAACGAGTCGCGCTTTGTTTACAAGTGAATTGAACTTTCAGAACGCGATAGCAAATCCAAACGACAAAGAAAATACTGACCAGGATGACAATCCACCGAAGCGGCGTAGTGCACGCTTGACGCGTAATACACGCTCAATGGCTGAAGATGACATGGTAATTCCGAAAGAAGTAGAAATTAAGCGAAAGCTACCATTTATAAATTACAAGGGCGCTATTAAATATTACACAGAAGGAAATGATATAGCTGAAGCGTCAGACTTAATATTGTAAGCATATGAGAATTGTATTGATATTTTATACTACAATATATTATACAACTATTATATACATGCTTTCAGTATTTAATAATATAATTTATTTCGCAGTCAGTGGGTTGAAAAACAAGTACATATTGAATTGGTGCCAATGGCTTTTGACATGGAATGGCCATTTTCATTTCAAACTGGGCCTGGCAAATCTGCCGTAATACAAATATGTGTCGAAGAGCATTCCTGTTACATATTTCAATTGACCAATTTGAAACGCCTGCCTGCTGCTTTGGTAGCACTATTAAAGCATCCGAAAGTTCGTCTCCATGGTGTAAACATAAAAAAGTATAAAATCATATTGATATGTATGTATCCATTCGTGTATTTCAACACATATATATTACTTGCAGTGATTTTCGCAAGCTGGCTCGTGATTTTCCCGAAGTAAATGCAGATCATCTTATTGAAAAGAGTATAGACTTGGGTGTTTGGTGTAACCAAGTGTGTCAAACGGGTGGGCGATGGAGTTTAGACCGCTTGGCAAATTATGTTGTAAGTTATAGTTAATTTCTAAACACCGATGATATATACTTGACAGTTGTATTTACTATTATCTAAATTCGGCAATCAGGTAAAGAAAACTGTAGACAAAAATAAAAAAGTACGCATGAGTAAATGGCATGTTATACCACTGAATGAGAATCAGCTCCTGTATGCAGCTATCGATGTCTACGTAAGTGAACAGAGTTCAACATCATTATTTTTTCTCTTAACATATTTACACTTTTTTTTTTTTAGATTGGACAAATTATTTATCGTGAATTGGAAAAACGTGAACAGATAAAGCTCAAAAATGAGGCAGAATTCAAAGAAAAAAATGGCGAAGCAGCATTCAAAGCCATTAAGGAGTTGGGTGAAACATTTTTAAATAAGGCTGAAGATATTGCAAAGACCGATTCTGGATAGCAAGTCGATAAAACAAGATCAGAGCAGATGTGACGACATGAATTCAGGTAGCATTGCAATTAAAACTTAAAAGTTTTTTTACATGATACAAAATTTTACACCCTATCTTTTTATACTACAAGTTGATTTAAAAAAGTGTAAATGGCCAAAATATATTTATTGGTATATACTGTTCAACATTTAGTCTCAAATAATAAATGAAATTTGTACATTCAAGAAATCAAAAAATTACATACATTATTAATTAAAATGTTGCAGGGTCGGACGCCGAAGAGTTATAGCCTCGATGCGGCGCTTAAGTCCTTGATTATCAAGATCAATTTGTCTTTGCTTCTTCTTTCGGTTTATAGCCGCGCTGGTGATACGCGTCGTTGGCGGTAATGTAGCGAACTGTGGTTTCTTCAATGACTGAATGAATTTGACTTTATTTTCTTTATGAAATACTCACTTTTGTTATTTTTGGTGTGGCCAAATGGTAAGTCGGCTTCTGTGAGAGTATTTTACGTAGCAAAATATGGTTGTGCCGCTCAATTTCCCGCATGCGATCATTGGAAAAGCTCCAGCTTTTACGGGGATTTGACCTCATTCTACAATTTATAAGAAATTAAAAACGAAATATATGGTACATGGCTATATAATACTACTAACTTCAATTTATCACTTGATCCACACGTCTTCAAGAAGTTCAAATGGAAGGCATAATCCTCCGAATTGAAACTTGTCGGTGTTTCGCTAGTAATATGTACATCAATACTTGGCTCATATTCTACAAGTTCGTTATTATTTTCCTTTGGTGGGCTATCACTTACGCTGGCAATGTCCGTAGAATTACCCATATTTTCTCTAAATTTTTCTCCTGACGATATGTCCAGCGAGTTCATTTGCACATCTATTTCCTTGTGTGCACCATTTTCAAGGGTTTCGCCGTGCGGTTGCGGAGCATTGCACCCCAACAAAACGGCGTCCTCTTCCGTTGATTCATTTTGAATACAACTCAAGCCTTCAAATTTATGAAGCACTTCATTCTCGTTTTCCGCTGGCACTTCCGGTTTCGCATCTTCATTGTCATTATCCGAAACTTCACCATTATCCACATCATCGATTGCAGTGGAAGCAGTATTTGGTATTTCCACAATAGATAACGGCTCAACATGCATTCTCTTGTTCCCCTTCATACGCGACGAACTACCACGACTAGTCAGCACTGCCGTAAAAGACATTTGTGGCGCTTTGATAGCGTCATCCATGCACATGGGTTCGGTATTGATTTCGGCGATAGTCTCACTGATCACAACATCTTGATCGTCTTCGGAAGAACTATCATAGGGCATGTAATTATTGTTTTGTAGCGAGCCGTTCCGTTCACTAAAATGGTTTCTTGCGTAAGCATAGAGCTACAATAAATAACAAGCATTTTGCTGGTGTTATAGGGTGCTAAAGTTCTAAGCTTACCGAGCTATTAGATGGCACCATTGCCGGTTCGATTTCACATTCACTGTCCGTTTCAGAGATTTCGGGTATCTCATCCGTGTCATTTTCGAAAGACTCATTTGCGTATCGTTCTTCATCCGAATTCAATTCATCAGACATTGTCACTTAATTTGATAATATCCAATTTGTCAATATTTTCGCTGTTTATTTTGTTTAAATTAAATAAACAAAAAGTGTCAATCTTCGATGTATGGTTGCTGGCAAATTAGAAAATTATTTGAGAACAAGTGCAAAGGTAAATTTTTTAGTGCTTATTAATATTAATTTTGACAAATTTTACATTGTGGATGGGAAGAGAGGAAGACCTGCTTTGCTTACGTGAATGTGCGTATGTACTGAAGTAGTCGGCGTGTAAATAAATACATTCGAGTTTGCTGCTTCCAAAAGTAAGTGGCTGAATAATGGTAGTACTGGTGGTTACTAGCGAATATGTTATATGAAGGC
Source organism: Bactrocera minax (assembly GCA_021498325.1). Taxonomy (NCBI): domain Eukaryota; kingdom Metazoa; phylum Arthropoda; class Insecta; order Diptera; family Tephritidae; genus Bactrocera; species Bactrocera minax. Next base: position 2,450,813 of record JAKEEE010000012.1, on the reverse strand, counting down.
GTTAGCGTGGTTTAGCGTAAATAATAGTTCTTTAGTACTGTTTCGAGGTCGATCGCAGTTTGGCGGTGGTTTAGGACAGATGTTTTCTTTTTGTTGTTTTCCAGTTGCCACCACCAAGCTTATTGGTAAAATAGGTACATATATATATGTGAATAATATAATATATACAGCAGCGTTTGTTCGATTTCATATCGATGACTGTCAATACATAAATGGAAAGGTAAGAGGCACTTAAAAAGTAAATATACATATATGTAACATATATTATAATTTTCCTCCTAATTCGTATATGACTGTGTTTATTTATATGTATATAGTTATATATTTGTATCAAAGTATTACAATGAAGTTTATACATATATGTGCCCATTTATTTATGCACCTGTAAGCATGTGTGTGTGTATGTTTAATTTAAAAATCACACCTAGTTGGATAATTTAATGTTTACTTAAATATTGAGAATCCGTAAGTAGATATATATCGTTGTATATGTGTCCACGTGTTGCCTGGACAACGCTTTGCACATGCGCTTTAGGCAGTAAACAATGTCAAGCAACAACCATAACTATTGACAATCGAATAAGAGGTGAATGAGAAGAGATACAATCATCCTGAGAAGGTCTCAATACAATTGAATATTAATACTAAAATCAAACGATTAATAATATTACATTGTATTACCGATCTTTAAAACGGAAATTTCCACACATTATACAGAATATTCTCACAGAAATCTGAATGCGGATTAGGAAACGGCTAGGATCGGCCACATGTGTTCATATGTATATTAAGATAGTGCAAAAAATCGAAATAGAACATTACCTAAAGTTGACGTCAAATTATATGTCTTGTACTACTTGTACTGCATGCATATAGTATATTCGTAACAGCCCACTGTTTTACAAGAGAGTTTAAACAGTGCTCCGCACACCAAAAAAATGGTCATTAGATATCGAACATTTCATCGTGATGAATCGCAATTGTCTTCTTTTACTTCGTGCACAAATCGGCTTTCTTTACGCTTTCCTTTCTGTCTATATAATTACCGCATCTAAATCCTGATCGTCGGAAACTCTTTGCCCAATGTAAATTACTACTTTTTTGGGTAATTTTTATCATTTCTGTGTGTAGTAAATACATGTTTACACATGGATGTAAGCAATCAACTGAATGGTTGTCCACTTGATTGATATCTTCCATTAAATAAAAAGTGATTAGTTGAGAGTCAACTTGGTAAATATAATTGGTTTCCTGTGACTAATCAATTATGTCACTTAATGAAAAGAGTGCAACAAGAGTTTTTTAAGATCAGTCCACACTTAATTTATGGAACGTTGTGTAACTGTTAGCCCACGAACTGTGTAACAAACTAAAAAACATGGCCGATAGCTTTCTGGAACGCTAGTCAATAGTGTCGGGTTCTTAGCCTTGGCTGATACTGTCGGAATAGTTTTAAGGTTAACAGCTTTAATTTACTCAGTTTCCAGTATTTTCCTAAACAATTAGTGGGGATCAGGGGTTTGATGCTCAAGCTAGAGACAAATTTTCCTAGCCACGTCTGCAGTTTCGCTTGGTTCCATTAGAATAGTAAATACCACTTTGGAGTTGGCGTTATCGCAAATTACTCTTCATTCATTTTTATTCTCAAAGCGCGACTTTTTGTCTTCCACCAAATATCTTTCAATCTTCCGATTTGTCCTTAATTCTCTAAAATTTTTAAGCGGAAATAATAAAAATGCCTAGAAAACCGGAAAAGATTGGAGCAGTTTTGAAATCGCTATAAATTGCGGCCTTTAGGTATTGTTCAACCGCAGCTAACTTCAAATGTAAATATTGCCTGTAGGTAACAAGAACTATGTACTTGAAAGCGAGAGAGCGAGAGAACGAGAGAGCGCTCGCAGCTCTTAAAGGAGTTTGCGCAAACTGGACTTTGGTCGACACGATGGTTGTTGGAAGAGCGGTTGAATGGCAAGCAGGAACACAACAAAGTATTAACAATACTGACGTTGTCCGCCTACAGTGCGTATGTGGAACACAAGAGAGCGACAGCGCCTAGCAGCCAACGGAAGCGAACGCTATTTCAATCGGCCGAGAAGACTAGTAGCGTGAAGGTGCTGCTGGTGAAATCGCGCGCGTTCACCACTTTAAAAAGATAAGAACAAAAGACAAGAAGATTTTTTTGTTAAATAGTTTGCTTCAAAAATATATATTTACAATCGTAGTACTTTATTGACTTGTGGCTAGCAAAGTGAGGGCATTTATTAAGAAATTTGTGTAAATAATTACATAGAAAGTGCAAAGCCAAAAAATATCGAAAGAAAAAGTATTTAAGAAGCTAGAGAGGTGCTGGAAATCTTTAAGTGTTTGGTGGAAATCTACACAGTATGCCAAGTGCAATATGGCTTTTGTGAAAATGTGAGTGATTCGTGCGAAATGTCGACGCTTTAATTGTTAAATCAATATAAGCGGTGCGCATCTGACTGAGCTGAGCTGAGCTGAGACGTGCTGAGGTGTGCTGTGTTGGTTGTAACTAAATAATAATTAAATTGAGGTGAAGTTGTCGCCTGAAATTTAAGAGGGCAAAACTCACTTTCAGCGCCTAATTAAACGAAGCACACACACATACACACAAATGGGCATCCTGCTGTATGTGCTAGGCGGTTGGCAGCGCCAGCGATAACTTTATACCACACATATACTGGGTATGTGGAGTATGCCTGTGTATTTAAGCAGGAACTAAAGGCTATGTGGCTATCAAGAAAAATGCCAGGAAATAATAATAAATAATAAAAAAAGCGAAAATGGCCGCAATAACACTTCATTAAGCCCCACAAGGTTTGAATATTCCGGTAGACGATATTAATGGATTCAACAAGCGGCGGACGAGCGGGAGTTTGAAGGCGAACCCGAAATCAGCGCACACCCAAAACAAAGCATACAAAAGCAAGCACATGTAAAAGAATGTTCACTAGCTGCACAAACATATACACACACACACATATGTAGGCAAATAAATGTCCAGCAATCTAAGTGAAACAGAAGCAGAAGTGTGGGGCACAACGTGGCGTATGAGCAACCAAAGCGCGACCAAAGTGAGAGTCAGCGAAAGTCAGTGTCGACTACTGATCATAAAAAGTCACAACCCAAGCCTGAAAAGGCAACACCAAACACATACCCAACTCTGCACGCGTAGCACAAACATTTACACGCACTTATGTAAGCAGTGAGACCTCCTGCCGTCCGCAGAAGGATTGTGGCGCGTGCACGCCTAACAACATAGAAATTACTAAAGCCTCAAAACGGCAACAGACAAAACACATGTTTATTACATAGCGGCATTTTTCATTGTGCTATTTTTCGATCGCATTTATATTTCCCCCTGAATTTAGCTTTTGTTTGCATATGTTGAGTGCGACTGTTGCTTCAGCAGAAACTCCCCTCGGTAAATCCGGTCTGCGTGTTTGCAAAACTGTTGCTTATGACCTTCATCGATTTTTGTGTCTCTCCAACTGGCTTTCAGTTACTGGAAGGCGTAAGCGTTAGAAATACAGGTTAGGTCAAGAATATATTCTGGAGGCAATACTGAGCGTATAATAAGCGGAAAGGTGACGCTGGTAATTTTAGTAATGTATTTCCAAATAAAATTTTCTAATTCCATTACCTCATCAGAAACATGTTTCCAATGGCTTATCTTTTATAAATTCAAAAGCAATGTTAGCAGTTCGAGTTATCGACTTATCGAGGTAAAGGTGTAAGAATAGCAGGGTTTTATGCCATTTAAGCGGTATAACGGTTTTAAATATTCACTATTTGATTCGAAAGATATTTGCCAGATGGAGGGTTCTCAGATCATCCGAGATTAATACTCCAAAGAATATGTGGATTCAATGAAGCGAGTAATGCGCTTTCATATATCATTTTAGAGTAAATATTTGAACAAATTCTTTAAATAAATTCTACTTTTTTCCCCACGCTCTGCAACCTTTTATTTTATATAATTGCACTTAACTAAGAATAATGGCTTTGCTAAAATTATCCTGCCTTTGTTGGTCCATCGCATTTGAAGTAAGTTTGCTCAGCTCATGCGGCAGATGGCCTTAATCCTGCGTCGGCACTCTGTGTGCTCAATGGGGCATAACAAATGCAGCTCATAAATGCACGTCTTTTTACGTCAGACTGCGGCGGTGGCACGAAGCCTTTTTTCATTTAAAGTTTAAATTGGATAACAGTAGAAAGGGGAGCAGTAGGCCAAAGAGAAGTTTTAAATTAGCTTCAATTTGTGGATGAAGAATTTTGCTGTTCGGAGAAGTTAGAAAAGTGCGTAGTCAAGCAATAATTTTTGTATAAAATAGCGATGGAGGATAAAGACTCCGACTTACACAAGTGGCACAACAAGCTTTGTAAAAAATGTTAACCTTCTAAGCTTAGTGTTTTGCACTTCGTTTTCTAATAAGTGCCAAATGCATTTTCCCTTTATTAATTTAAATGCGAAACAGCACTTTTTTTTAAGAGACTTGGGTGTGGCAACTTCGAAAATTTTGACGAATATGAGCAAAAAGATTAGATTTATTTAGTACACTGAATTTCAGCGACTAAGATCTGGTCTTTCTACATCATAATTTGATCTTAAGTCTTGTCTAATAGAGCGGTCGCCGATCGCGCGCTTTCGTCAACTCAAAAATAATGCACCCGAAATTCAGTTGAGCGCAAAAACATAAACTGATTAGTGCATCTCTCTTGGTAAACCAGTGCACCAAAGAAAGCCAATGTCTAAATTAACAGTCACTAAATCGTAGACCCTTGTGGTATAGCAACCGACTACTCATTTTTTTAGGTTAGGTTAGGTTAAGTTCCATGGCTGATCTCCATCTTGGGGCTTTGATTGCCATAAATAGTCCCGACAAGGTGCCTTGAACTCGTCACAAATCTGCTTAGAGATTATTTATATTCACGCCAGCTCTCCTAAATGCCTGAAGGTGGAGACTCGAGGTGTTTTAGCCCTGATCTCGTAAGGCGGGACAGTCAATTAGAAGTGTTGAGATATTTCTACCTTCTCGCAACTTTTAGAACTGATACCTTTTAAAATTTTTTACCTTACCGCGTGGATACACTGATTGGACAACAACAAGTTAAAGGCGTTAGACTAGTTCTAACCATACTGATGTGCCTTTTCTAGCTATTTTATATGTTGTATAAGTATCGGATCTACTGCTTCCTTAATGGCAACCACTACTGCTCTAAAGACCCTGAACTAGTGCTGATAGATAGTGGGCGACAGTAGACAAATTTCTCTAAGTCGCTATATCCTCTTTACAGTTTTTGTACTCTCGCAACATATTGCGCAAATTATAATATTTTTATTCGCCCAGTGGTTCCCCTGCGGGTTGGGGGATAAGAATAACCCGCAGTAAGGCATGCCTGCCGTAAAAGGCGACTAAGGTGCGATAACTCACTCAAAAAAAAAAGGTCAGCAGCACTTAATTTTACAGCGAAGATGGAAGGGAGGGGATGCATAATAGTCAGTGTAAACTGGACAATGGGGATGGCACTATCCAATTTTATGTGAAATCCTACATCTCAAGAACGACTTCACCAATTTTAGTACATCACATTATCACATCATGCTAATGTCACAGTTTGAAAAAGGGCAAAATCGAATTACAACCACGCCTGTTCCCATATATCACAATTTTAAATTCCATATGATTCTTATCTACACAGTACGGTATATAAATAAAGAACCAATAATGTTACCGAAACAAAATTTTGCATAATTAGTGCCTTTAAGTTATGCCATCTCACACCCAAAAATAGTATAAATCGAATTATAACTTTTCAAGCCCCTGGATAACGAATATGTGGAGATATTTTAATGACATGCAGAGAGCATCTTTTCTCGATGCACTTGCACTTCTGTCAAAACTGGGTAAAATTTGGTCAATACTTGCCCTAGCCTCCAAGTACTTAATATACGAATTTTCAAACATCCAGTATGTCGGTCAATCTGAGAAACATATTCATGAAATTCAGAAAGCATTTTTTCTAGTATAATTCTGACCTTAGTATAATTCTAAGTTGATAAAATCGGGTTAATGCTACCCTTAAACGCCAAATATCTAATGTAGTGATTTTCGAATTGCCAATTGACTTTAAACCGCTTACTTAGGTCAATATGTGTGATATTTAAATGAATTTGGTAGACATGAATATTTTAAAATTCGTCCATTTGGTTGAGTATATATTCAGTCATATATACCAATAGAAGATATCTCAATTAAATTAAGCAAGAGTGTTTTAATTAGCTTTATGTCATTTGGTCATAAAAAGTATATATATCGGTATGTACCTTCACACAGCACTAATATCATGAATATAGATGATTTGTCTTAGTTAGATTGACTATGGAAATATGTCCTATAGTAAAAGTTGGCAATGATGCCAGTATTGTATAATTAGAATCCATTCAAAATTTCGTCTACTAATTAATGTTGAATTCTTAAGCAACATTTTTGATACAATTACATCTGAAAATATTATCCCGGCTTTAATCCAGAAAATTGCGAGAGTGAGTATAAAATGTTCTGCTAACCCCGCACTTAGCCCTTCCTTCCTTTTTAATAAGGAGATTCTTGGCAAGAAAGTTCAAAGGTAATCTGCTTGATATCGCAAAAGTGCAACGGATTTGAAATACAATTTCATAAATTCTTTTCAAAATTAGAGTTTCAGCATTGTTAATATTAGAGAGGAGTTTCGTATAAATGAAATTAAGTTATTTGTTTGACGCGAAAATTTCCGGAGTCGGTTTTCTGCTACTCACCGCTAGCTGTCCACCACAACTGTTTTTCAAATAAAAGAAAAGACGGAAGCTGTAGGTGCGAGTGCAAATCTAGGCCAAAATTTATTCGGTTTCATACTCATATACCAGCCAACCAATGCGCTTATAACAGACAAAACGACCTAAACCAACTATGAGAGAGGAGTCAGGCAACCAGTTGTTAACCATTAATAAATTAATTGAAGCGCACAATGATCAAATGAGCTACGAAAATTAGTTAAGCAAACGGCATCGCTGTTCTGAGCCAACATACGGCATAACAGTATAAATGAAAACAATAGACGATTATACATACACAGATACCAGCAAATTAGCGCACTTTGACTCCGGACCACACACACACACACACACGAACACCCGCGAGCCTGTTTATCGTCGTTCGCATAGGCAAATATTAAGTGTGCGTAATCAGACGCTCGAACAAAACGCGTCGAAGCGCGCGGCACCCATTTGCAACGTGGTTTTGTGTGGCATGTTGCAAGCTAGAGCAATTTAATGATGTAGCGCCATGATACTTTGTGAGCTCTTCCTTTGCCACAATTGCCGTTGCTTGCAAATATGCCACGCATATTACATAGTCGCTTACACGCCGCAATACCCGCTCGCCCGCTACGCTCACCCTACAGCGCGCATCCTCGTGCTTCTCATAGACGCGCTTAGGAAATTAACCACGCTGTACGTACGAATGGTTATTATGAAAGGTACACATTTAAGTAGTTGCATGCAAGTGAAGGTGAAGGTGCTCTTTGTGCGTAATGAGTTCGTTGCGGCACGCCAAACACCGTGCAACAAAGCCGCTCAGCCAGCCAGCCAGCCAGCCAGCTCGTGCACCGACGTTTTGTAACCGCGTAACCTAATAAAAGCAACGAAGAGTATCGTTGACTATCAGTTTATGCATTTTTCGTAGCAGTCGCACTCGAGGTAATGCCATTTACCACAACGTTCGGAGTAAGGTCCTCCAAAGATGTCAACGCGAACATTTGTGCAAATAAGTTAAAGTGCCGCAATTTGGTGCTGGCCCATTATAAATTCTTGTATAAAAGCACACAGCACACACAGTGACCACAAGCGCTGTGACGCGAACGGCACCTCGTACGGTACTCGTAACGTAATTTAAAAGTTATTGTCGCAGGCACTCGTTGTCCCAGTTCTGTTAGCGAGGCAACGCAGTTGACGCCACCAACGTTTGTCGGTCTTCATTGTTGCGGTTACTATGCACGTTACACATGCTGCAAGGGATGGGTGTCAAACTTTAAGCAACAACAGCAACATCGACAGCGACAACCCGCGCACAAATAGCGCGACCAATCATTTAAGCAGTCAACTGAAGAATAACAACGATAGCTTTTGTAAAAATAGCAGCACAAACGACATTAATAAACGTTGCAACACGACGAGTGACGGCTGCAATACAGAACATCCGCCGGGCATTCTACGCCACAGCTGCCACATATACAATCGCCCGCGTAACGACAATCATCCACACTTTGCAATTGATAACCTAGAAAAGCATCGATTTTTCGACGTTGACGTCGATGCTGTACACAGTAACGGCATTTGACGCACGCGACAAGTAACAGACAGCTGCCAGAGCAGAGATAGCGGAGTCGACGCTGCAGCCCGGAGTAGGGGTGGGGGAAGCGTGCTGTTAAATAAGTGTGAACTACAACAACAACGAGAAAATTGTGTAGTACTCGGTTCGCAAAAGTCGCCACTCTTAACACCCATATCGCCCGTGCACCTCTCGTCCTGTTTCTCCACCACTTCCCACAGTTCCTCTTCGACGTCTTGCAGCCAATGCACTATCGTCTTTAAGGCACTTCCACCTCCGCCGTTGTCAATATCGACACATTCCATAGCATTAGGACGTACATCGTCGCCCCCGCCGGTGCCACCACTTCGTTCATCGTCACTGTCGCAGTGTTGTTCGTCGCCAACACGGTGGCAACCATATCCGCACAATTTCTCATTGACGCTGGCAGTGTCGCCAGTCGCAAGTCATGTTAGCTGCAACAGCAGTTGCCCACGGATCGCAACGACATCAACAGGAACGGCAAAGGCCTTCACGCACCAGAGGGCGCCGTCGTTGCACTGCATCAAGCAAGCAGGCGCCAACAGAACTTGTAGGTTCTGCGATAAACCGGACGAGTACGACGACCAAGAGGAATTTAACGGTCCAAATAGCGGCATAATGGTTTTAAGTACAGAATGGTCTCAGGTGGAAGTAATCGATCTGGTAAATGATGGCAATGGCTTGGGCTTTATATTGGTAGGTGGACGCAGCACTGGTGTTGTTATAAAGGCGTTGACACCGGGCGGCATTGCGGAACGTGATAGTCGTTTACAATGTGGTGATCATTTACTGCAAATTGGCGATGTGAACTTGCGTGGCTTCAGTTCCGAGCAAGTAGCAACGGTTCTTCGTCAGACTGGAGCTCAGGTTCGACTGATTGTTGCGAGGCCGGTGGAGCCGACAGCCATCGATTTACAAACTTTGGCCAGTCATGCGCCAATTATTCCAACTAAGCTCCTCTCCGACCCAGAAGAACTGTCACGGCATCTCTTTCAAAATCCCAGCTTTGCTACTAGTGCTACAGGCGTTGGACTTGGCGGCGGCAGCAGCATGGTCGGAAGCTGCTTCCTGCCAACGCCGGACACTGAACTAGCCGATTTGCCACTGCCACCCATACCAACTGATTTGCCATTATCTGCATCCGCAGCGGCGTACGCATATCCTAAGGACTTGGACATCGTACCATTCTCGATTGTATCACCGTCACCGCCGCCCCTTTTGCCTCTACCATCCACGCCAATCACAATAGCAACAACACTCGGCACATCGGTTACATTGAGCTCACTACACCACCAACAATTTGACATCACCACCACCAATACAAGCAACACCATCATAAATTACTCAAAAACCACTCAGTTGGAACAAATTGAGACTGTGATAGCTGGCATAGATGCCGGCACCTCAACGAATGCACCGGATGCAGCGCACATTGACGCCGATCGCTGCTCCACGACTTCATCGAATTACATCGATTCCCCAGAAACCGAAACGTATGAGGTGGAATTGCATAAGAATGTCTATGGTCTTGGCATAACTGTTGCCGGTTATGTTTGTGAGGAAGAGGATCTTTCGGGTATTTTTGTGAAAAGCATCATTGAAGGCAGTGCCGCAGAGGTGAGTGAGCGCATACAGATCAACGATCGTATCGTTGCTGTAGATGGCCGTTCACTTGCGGGCGTTACCAACCATCAAGCGGTGGAAATACTGCGCAATACCGACATCGAAGTCCACCTAACACTGGAACGCTTCTTGCGTGGGCGCAAATATGAACATTTGCAAAACGCACTCACAGAATTGAAAGGAGACACGCAATCACAGAGTTCACTGCCTGGATCACCTTCGATTGCAACACTTTCTTGGCTCCCACCACGCTCCGATGCCGATTCTGTGGCCACTGAAGGTGGTATTGTTATGCTGGAGTTTTCCGACTTCCCATCACGCGAAACTGTTGACTCTAATATGTCATACATGCTCGATCGCAGCGATCACAGCGGCATTAGCAGTGCCAAATGGCAAAAGACTCCAACAACACCAATAACGCCCACCACAAAACACATAGCCAATGGCAAAGCAGCACATATCAATGGAAGCCATGACGATGACAGTGATGATCACAACTCGGCAACGCGGCGGTCGCCTACAATACCGCACCTGCCGGTGAAACAGCAAAATGATGGACGCAAAAAATCTGCAAGTTCAGTAACAACAACTGCTGCGGCGCCGACAATAAAAGCGGCGGTGACGATGACAACAACGTTAACAGTGCCTGTGGTGTCAGCCACAACAACGACAACGACAATGGCAACAACGTTAGATGCCAAGCCGGCCGCTTCAACCTTAGCCTCACCCAATGTGGAGACGCTGAAGCTGACCTGGAAAAGTGAGTTTCCTGAAAGTGAAATTATTGTAGCCGAAATAAATAAACTTTCAGGTCTAGGAATCAGCCTGGAGGGCACCGTGGATGTCGAATGCGGCATTGAAAAGCGTCCACATCATTACATACGCTCTATTCTGGAAGATGGGCCTGTGGGGCGACAAGGCATACTCAAACCGGGTGACGAGCTACTGCAGGTGAACGAATATAAATTGCAAGGCCTTAAGCACACTGAAGTAGTTAAGATACTCAAAGAACTGCCAACACACGTGAAGTTGGTATGTGCGCGTGGTCCCACCGCACCGTCCATAATAAACACATCACAAAATCCAGAGGCTTTCGAAACGCGCTCTCTTCTACCAGGTGGTCATCAAAGCCTGCAAAATCTGCTGACCAAAGCACAATCGGAGAGTTCTCTATACACATCGAGCACTGCCACGCTGACCGACCAGCAACGTTCCAAATCATTGGAGAACGTTTCGGGTTTAGCGCTTTGGAGCAGCGACGTCACTACCATCGAAATCGAGAAAACCGAACAAGGTTTCGGTTTCTCTATACTTGATTACCAAGATCCGATGGATGCCGAAGGTACTGTGATTGTGATTCGTGGTCTTATACGTGGTGGCGCAGCAGAAGCGACCAATGAAATATTTCCGGGAGATCGACTGGTCAGCGTCGGCGAACACACACTGCACGGCCTCGATTTGGACGAGGCAGTGGCGATACTCAAAGGCATGCCAGTGGGGAAAACCAAATTGGGCATTTGCAGACCATTATCAACGTCGGACAGCAATATAGCGTCGCCAGCGGAGGAGGCCGACTCGCCGAGTACATAGTTTTTAAGGAACTTTTACTGTGAGTATTATGACTTGCCGATATATTGTCTTGCCGATTTACACTATGTCAATGCAGAATTATATTTATATATAAGGTTTTAATTTAACTTTGTAACCCTTTCCTACTTCCCACTCCCAATTCTAAAAATTTCCAACTCTTCCATATCCATCGCCTGCTTTTCCATTATGAAAATTGAGCAGTACGTCTTTGGCGAATGCTGTAAAGTAATTTACGCAAATGTTCTGTTTCGTCTAATGCTACGATGTCCTTGACCGCTTTTCAATATGACCGACAGGCGTTCTGTCCACTCTACTCTAGTATACCACACATACACGCCGCCTCATCCCCGTTAGCGAGGCGCAACAGCTGCATGCGTGCTTGGATCCTTTGCGTATATTTTACACATTCAGCACGAAGATGGGTCCTTATCTGTTTGAATGTTGGCGTGATTTTCTATTCCGATTGCGCACACACACGACTCATCCGGAACAACGGAAGCTTACCGATTTTATTAAAACTTTACACCAGTCAATGAGTGTGTATGTTCCACTTGCGGGCTCATCTAGTGGGCTTAACACCCTTGGTATGTAGCACCCAACCATTTGACTAACTGTAAGAATTGATATTAGAAATCTGTTTATGCGGCACTTTATTTCCTTTCACTGATTTCAATTCAGTTCAATTTCATTCGTTGCATTAATTTCAAGTTGAAATTGTAAAGATTGGTTGAGAATGCCCATGTTTTCGTTGGGTGATTGTATTTGACTTTCTGTAACTCCCTCCACTGTAGAAAGGTTTGTGTGCTCTTAACTTTAATTCAGAAGAAAACTCAGAAAATTAGATTCGAATTTGAAATTTTCCATGACATATAACTCAAAGAGTGTGCATCCCACTTAAAGTGACTAAGATTGTCTTCTGAGATATGACGTGTGAGCTTTTTCATATCTGATGCCGGTGCTAATTTATTGCAGGTCTTTTGCGAAAACTAATATTTAACAAAGGGTGATAAAAAAGATCTTTCAGGAGTAAACAAAAAGAAAAAAATCAGCTAATTTAACCATTTCACAAAAAACACTGCAACAAATTTCGGATCCAAAGAATCAGGAGCATCAAAGTTGTTCCATAGTTATGGCACGTTAAAAAGTTCCGCTATATCATAATTGGGAAATGACAATTTAATTGCTGCACCAACCAGTCCCTGAAAACAGGAGGGTGGATGAAGTACTAACACTATTTTATATATTCTCCGATATCAGAGACATAAAGTCAACTGGAAGCACAGATATCCTTATATTCCTTATAGGGGACTAAAAAGGGTATGAGGTGATTCCGTTATTCTTTGGTGTGTTTGCGTCATATTTTGTTTCATTCAAAATGGTATTATATGTGACCTAGTTGTTGTCTGATTTCATTCATTTCAAGTTGTATGAAAACGACAAGATGGAAATGTTAAGAAGCTATTCTGGCTCTAAAAGGCTAAGCAGTTTCTGAGATATATGAGAAACACTACTGAATAAGCAATAAATTGAATATTTATTACGTTATTGGTTAGACAATTATTCTACTTTTAATTGTGTCGAGCATATCCGTTATGTGGAAAGTGGGCCTGGATATTACCCGCTAATTATCACACCATTATATGAGATGATAATTCCAATGTTCCACCAAGTTTGGTTGACTCAGTGTCAGTAGTTTGAAGTACTATAAAGCATGCTATGCTATCCGAGAAATGCGGGAATATAACAGTTTTGAACCTACCTACTTAGCTTTTACGGATATACTTTGCTTATTTCGGACATATAATTACTAAGCTACCAACTTTTAACAATAGAACACCACTTAGTTGCAATGTTTTGAACACCACTGTATAGGTAGTGTTTCAAGTTCACTCTTGTAAAAAGTTTATATTTACCAAATATTTGGCCAAGCACTTGAATGATCAGTGCAAAAAACAACCACGTCGTCCTTGGGACGCATATCTCCGAGATCTTTCTTCTTTTTAAGTTATTTTTATACGATATGTAAATATTTCCCCCAATTTTAATTGCCCATTAAATGGTGATTTGCGAATTCGAATTTAACAAAATTTAATACCAACACACAACGCTACTTGCAGAGGTGTACGCTCCAACATATACTCAGCAAAGTAAAACTAGAAAAACATTTTTTATTTATTTAGTTTTGTTTGTATGTGTGCACAAAAGACACCAGTTTAACTGAAAAGTGTTTTTACTTCAAATACACACAAACGGCGACTTCAGTACGCGATAAAATAAAGAAGATCGGAAATGGCGATGAGCAAGCAGAGAAGAAGAGAAGGTATTGCGAGCATTTCAATTCTTTGTTAGTAATTATAATTAGTAATAATCAGCGGGTAATTTCACAAGTAAACATCTCCATTGCATATTCATTTGATTACATTTCTGAGTGTCTCTAATGGCGAACTCTCTTGCAATAGCCAGCTATAGATTAGATATGTAGAATTTCACACAGATTCTGTCAAACATTCGCTGGATTTATCACACTTCCAGCTAAAATCTTGGTGGATTTAGTATTTTGGCATCTTGGCATTCCGCGCACTTTGGAGGCGGGGAAATTGGAAGTATTACACTCAAACAGACATAAGAAACACAAACAAAATATATAGCGCTTCCAATGGCCCTGATATTGTTGGGACTTGATAAATTAGCAAAGTGTTTGCGTGCCAACCGTCCAATCCGTCAGGCAGCCAGTGTCAGCACCAGTTAATGTAAATTGCAAAAGTTCTCTCTTTTGCTAAGGCAATCAAATATCTGCCAATGTATATAACTATATATATAGATAGTATATTAAACACCACTACTTTGCAGCTGTATGTTTGTGTGTGTGGAATGCTGCAAAGAGTGTGTCGCTGGCTGTTTGCCACCAGCTGTTGGCCACCAATTTGTGGATGTGATGTTGCTGTGGCACTCACGCCCGCTGCTGGCGGTTGCTATGTTTATTGTTGCTGTCGCTAGCGTCTGCATGTTGTTTACATCACGAATATTGAAATGGTTTGCAATTCGGCATTTGCGATTGGCTTGTGAATTTGGATTTCACATCCCAAATTATGGATATTTTCATTTGACGGACAGACGTGTCAGTGATTTACATTTTCTGACATCTCAGACAAATAATCGACCAGCTGGTCCAACGCCTACGGTTGTCCCCAAGCAGCACAGATGCCAGATGTGAGCGAAAAGGGGCATGGTGAGACAAAATTATGCTGAATAAAATCTCACTTTAGATTTACTAAGCTTTAAAGCGAGTTTCATGTAAAATTTGCATATAAAACCGAAAAAAGTGGTGCGATGAAACGATTGCTGAAGGGGAGCTGTACGTATAATGATGATCAGATGATGAAGTTGTTCGCGATGGTGGCAATTCGTACTCTTCTTTGGCAATCGATTATAAATTTGATTTGTTATTTGGTTAATTTTCGATATTCAAATGCGAAGCAAATTGGCTCTATTTAGCAATTTTGTTTGAAATCTGGTTTTACCTTTAAAATTAGTTCAATGAATGATGAAGTTTTTATTGAAAGCATATTCGAATGCTTGTGATAATCAAATGCAAATGCAAAGGGGATTAAATTTCCATATTCCATATGTTTTGTTAGATTTTGTGTAATAACAAAATTGTTGCAAATTTCCCACCAAATGCTTATTCTCGTCTTTGTGAAAGTCGTAAAATACATCAGCTGGAAAGTTTTATTAATCTGTTCTGTTGGTTCTATGAAACTATTCCCTGCATGATTTCATCTATCTATGATGTGTGTGTAAGTATGTACTTATGTGTATGCAAATATAGTATACACACATACAGCTTCAATATCTCGCCCAACAGAATAATTATTCATTCATTGAATGCAAATATCGACCCAAAGCAGTTATAGATATATATATCCACATATGTATAAAATAAATAATTAATTGCTTTGGTATTGCGTTATTTCACGTATGACTGCGTTTATTCTTGAATTTAATATAAATTCATAAATTGGTGTTAACTTGTGCAGCTCGTACTGTTGAAGCTTTTACTGTTGAATTCACCAAATTTTTTTTAAATGATATCAAATTAATAAAATAATTAATAATTTTATTCAAAGAAACCCAAGTAACTCTTCATATGTTCTTATAATAAACACAAATTTAGAACACAGAGTTTTGAAGGCATAGGGTTACCGTGTATGTGATACGTATGTGATGGGCTTCGCTCTGCGGATCAATTAAATTGGTTGGTATTTTGTAAAGTATACCCACCATTACTTTCGTTTTTCATGTGGCTTCTGTGCTAACGTAAAAGTTTCTTTGAGAATAATGAGAATTTCAGTTACCAACCAAAGGACCTACTAAGTCCCATGGCCAACTTGAAACTTGCTAACCGATCTTTACTGAGAGATTATCATATTCGATATATGGCTGTTTGGTCGAAGAATGTACCGATTTCTTCTACCAATTTTAGTACCAATGAAATCATTACTTAGTACTCACATAGTGTCTAGGATCGATATCATCCACTTTTGTCCAAAAGTTTACTGTATATATGTATATTGCTATTAAATTTTTCGACGTCTCACATATAGAGTGATATATGGTAAAAAGTCTACCAGCAGAACGAATGTAATTTTAATTGGTATATATGTATTATACGTACTAAATTTCTTTTATATATCTTTCCTAATTCTCGAATTATCTATTGTCAAGTTAAACAAGCTCATGAAATTCAATATGGCGTTAAGGCGTGGTTTTGGATATTCGAACTGAGCCATGAAGGAGTTCCAGAACCAGAATTATAGATATGAAATTTCGTCCCTATCCCAATTTTTTACCGATTCATTTTAGGTTTTTTTTTTGTTCGAACAATAAGTCGTTTTCTGTGATATTGTAAGAACAATTGATTAAAAAGTTACACATTTATATATATGTTATAAAACAATCACAAGTTCACTAATATTTTCAAAAGATAATCAACTCGCTTTCCATGAACCCATAGTATTGTATGCTACTCGTCAATGCAATAAAGAGTTCGAGTATTAAAATTAAACATTATTCTATTCATTATTCTATTCAATAATTCTAGTTTAATATGCGAATATACTGAGCTGATGGATTATAATTGAGTACTAATCCAACGCTGAGAAATGTTACTGATTATGCGGGTCATAAATTCGGAGATTATGTGCTCTTAGCACTGCAGGCAGTAAAGCATTTTTTTCCATATATAATAGTACATCGGTATGTAAAGGTGAATATGGTGAGATGGTTTAATGCATGATTTCTAGTAAAAGTCTTGGAAGAATGGCGGGGTAACTGCACGCGGCGTGTGTCCTTTGCTGCTGTTTGCAGCAGTTTGTGCAATCTGCAATCTCATATGAACTTTTACACTCCTACACATACGCACTTATATTATGCACTAGTATGAGTTCCAGTTGCGTATGTCTGATGTGGACGCAAAGTTCGAAACAGGAAAACTATAACGAGTTCAATTACTATGTGAGCCAACGGAGGAGTGGGCGGGAGCATCGAGTAGGTTGCCTTGAGCGAAAAGCTCTGAGATGGCATCGCCTGTTTTAACGATTTAGTGTCGACTTTATAGCGCAATTATCATAATTATTATGGTTCAAATCGCATTAGCATACACTGAAGAAATATGTTGAAACAAGAACAACACTATTATCCCCATCTACATTACAGTGGTGTCATTATCGTCGTCATTAGCTGAAGCGGCCGACGAAGCTGATGTGGCTGATGTGGCTGATGTGATTGTGATGTGATAAAGAATGAGGAATGTATACTCGCTCATTGTGTGTTGGTTATGTAACTGCGTTTGCTGGTAAGAGTAGTTATATTCATATACATATTTAATTATGTGTGTATGTATTTGCACTTCTTCAAGTATATTGTGTCACTTGAGTTAGATAATGTTAAGAGCGCTATGCACTCTCTATTACCAACACACACCGAGACACACAAATACACCTATACATATGTGTGGCATTATCATAAATGACTCCCATATCCACAAATTATAGCATTAATTATTATGACATGCGGCGAATTCGATACATAAAATGAGATGGAAAATTCCATTCGGTGGGGTTGTAAAATTATAAATTCTTCAGAAACACAAATTTTTCTTAAATCTGGGAAGCAGCCATTTAAGCTAAGTCAATAAAACCGAGTTTAAAATTTTTCGTTTAAAACAAATTTTAGTTGTGGACGACATCCTCTTTTTAACCAACGTTTTTTTTTTAGGGTAGGGGATAAGGGGGATAGGGGGTTTTTCGATGTAGGGGATAATGTTAGATGACTAGCAGTGAATTAGTTGAACACATCTTATCAAAGTTATTTTATCTTATCAAATTCCCCAACTTCGAATTCTGTGCTACTGCAACTGATCCGAATTTTAACTCTTTACTCGTACTTCATTCCGTCTAAATGAAAATGGCGAAAACATCTAAATAAAAGCAAACAATTTCAATTTCGGCATTGTTTTAAAAACATATTCTATTTATATGTAAAGGTATCTCAAAATTGTTATAGCAAGGAAAATTCATTGAGAACAATTTGAAGAAAGGGTTCCAAACTTGCTTTGAAATAACTTACCAAATACAACTCACGTGGCCAAGCTAAGGGGGAAATTGATCAGAACTTCCCAACCACTGGGTTTCGTGCCTACACAACGGTTCAAAATGTAGACACAAAAATGGTAGTAGGTGTAGCCTTAAATATAATGTGATGTACTAAAAATGGCACCAATTTAGCTCCATGGGCAATCGAAAGTATGTGTGTGAGTTAATAAGTGCCGCGTGATAGTATGGCTTGTAACAATAGCCGAATATTATCGTGCAGTATCTTTTTCATGGTGTCTGCAAAAGTGATATTGATTTATGGAAATCACACACATACAGCTGTCGAAATTGTAAATCCAAACAATCGAATTGATTTGCCGCCGCCCCACCGATGTGGGAAGCCGATGAAAAATTGCTCTCTATGCATCGAACAATGCGATGTCATCAATCAAAATTGTATTTACAAACATTTAACCCATTCACAATAGTTGCTGCCCGCCCCGCCATTCGAAGCGCTCGGCGCATGAAAATGCGCACATATATAAATACAAAGGCAATATACATACATGCATGTGCATATGCATAAGCATATCAGTATACAAATTCAGAGCACTCATACGCCGTGACGCACCCGAAACCACCTGCGCTCCCATCCATGTGTTCACTGCCGTCGTGTCTCCTCATAAATACATTACAACAATGTATTTGCATAGTGCACACACACATAAACATGTGAGCTGCATTTCCAATCACATCCGCTCACCTTTCCACACACATATATGGGCTTATGGCGCAGATGTGCCACAGATTAGACGGGTGTGGGCTCAAGTGTAGTTCGCAAGATAAAAGTTCTTTGTATGTGTGTATCTGTGCTTTTGTGTATTATGTATGGGGATGTATGTAGATTGCCACTCTTGTGCAGCAGCATGCATAAAGCAACAAATACAATCAGTTATGCATATGCAAACATGCAACAATGACAATGTTTGCTTTGTAAGCATGTAACTTGCAAAACACAATACACACACACACACACACACACACACTAATAAAAGCCATACATTAAATCATTTCTGAAGCATGTTTATACTTATTCCGAGTGGATTTGCTAGATCATCTTTTATATGTGGACATGTTTGTATGTGTGTGTGTGTGTGCATATGATTGAAAATGTGTTCGTAAATAACTGTATAAATGAAATGGTAACAACGTGGATAAATTGCAAATTGTTCGCATACCAGTGTATGTACTAAGCAAGCCGCTCTTGTTAGGCAATGAAAAACTCGTAGAAAAAATGCATACACGTCATAAATTACATAATTGCCAAGAGAGAAAAGAGCAAAGTATTCAAATAAGTTCAAGTTTTCATGTGCAATGTACAGCTTTTGATTGAAATTGCGCTGGCAAAAGAATGGTAATAGATGACTTGAATGAAGATTCCATTGTGATGTGATGCACCATTACAAGCTGCACAATTTGCCCCAAATAAATTTATTTGAATTGATCTTTTGGATACTATCTCCACTTATTTTATAATTATTTCGCTAGAACACCCTGGTCTTGATCATAAACTTCATCTTGCAAAGTCATTAAAGACTTGTGATTTTCACTGAGTAATCTTTTTAAATGTTCCAACAATTCTCTATGCAAATGTGTTGTGAGGGCATTAATGCAGATGCCGTTCGTATTGATCTTTTGTCGTTTGTCGTTGACAAGCCATTTAGAAAACGACCGGAGGGAAGTTGCGTTGCCTTTAATGTAATATAAAATCCGAATAGTAACTCACAGTGCTTAATGCAAGTATTCGACCAGCTAATTTGCATACATACTAATTGGTCAGATACGAAGGTAACCCTATTGGAAACAGGCATAAATTAGATTTATTCACAAAGCATGATAAATAAATGCAGTAAGACTGGAATGCACATTAAATCCACATATATCCAATGATTTTTAAAAAATAATTGCATTATAAGAACCAGCGTTAATACTGTTTAAAGTTTATAAATTGCTTACAATTACTTTCATTTAAAGAGAATAAATTAATGCCATAGTCAAAATAGTCAAAAATAGTTGTCGTTTTTCTTACTGTGATACTCCAACAGAATGCACACGAATGCACGCATATAGCAACCCTGCGTACAAATCAACTAGTTACAAACTACTTTCCAACTTATCGGCCTACTATCCATTTCCCAAACAAGCTAAGTAAGCAAGTACTTTGTTCCCGTCGATTTCCTACAAGATTGTTTTATTGTCAGACTTCGTTTAAAAATATACTAGTCGCATAACAGTTCAAAAGGATCGAGTTCACTTATGGAGCAAATCCAAAACAATTATCAAATAAAATAACTCATAAGACATTGTACTATAATTAGTATAAGTTTAATGTTTTCTGTCTACTTTGATTTCAAGCAGGAATTATTTGTTGTGAACGTGTCTATTTCCTGACTGGTATGATGCTTCAATGCAGGAACATAATGGCACGTACGGTATGTGTGTACTTATATACATTTCCAGTTTTTCAAAGCATACTGCAAAGTTATTGGAGTCATTTGCAAAATTAATATTTGGTTTGCCAGACCCACATTTCCGTTTCCCTACACAAATATTTGCATTGTGTGCAATTTTGCAAAAAGTCATATTACTTAGTTGCTCAAGTAAAGGCTTGTTCAAAATTCAAACAGTAAATAAGTTAAAATTCAGAGAGTTTTGAATTCTTTCCCACATGCTTTATACATGTACTTATAGAACCAAAAATTTTCGACAACATGAAGGGGTTACCACAATCAGTATGCTGGTAGGAAGTATTCAATGTGAAACAATACAAATATTAGAATTTTCCACATTTATTCTATATTTCTTGTACACACGCACATTTCGTTTTCCTACTTACAAAATACTCTTATATATACATATGTGTGTAGATAATTTTTTTATGGATATAAATAGAAGCACTATGCGATCCCGCACAAAATATTTTCTCGAATAATAAAAGAGGGCAACACCAAACTTTTATTGAGGCCACAAATCGACCGTCACTCGCCAACTGCTTGAATAATTTCCATTTCACGTGCTATTTTCCAGCGCTATGCAAATAACCTTTATTTTTACTCCTTACTATGTGCGTGTTTGTAGTTTGAGGTGTATTTTGAGAAATTTAAACTAGTAAAATAAGGCTTTCGAAACGTTTACGTCATCGCAATCCAAATACAAGCCAAACGAAAGCGGTGCACATAAGTCAAAGAGGTGCGTGTTTATACTCGTATGTATATATATTTGTATGTATATAGTATATATTATTGAATTCGGTAAAACAACAGCTGTTGGAAATATTCAAGAGAAAGTGTAAAACAGCTGCGTAAAAGCAATCAAACTGTCAATCACTATAAAAACATAAAAATGAGTTGCGAATGTCATATGCGATGGATAAATTAATATGATTTGCCAAATACTATAAATCGTCGTATTGCCTTCACCGAACGATATTTGTATTAAGAGAATAAATTATTCTGATGAATTTTGCACTAGTTGTCATCCCTCATATTTAAGTTACAAAACCAGTTGCATGGGTGATTAGAATTCAGTGAATTCTCAAACGATGGCCAGATCTTAAAATTTTATTTTTGAACTTTCTCAGAGAACGAATCTTATAACTTACGACATTGAATAACTTCCGACTTTGATTAAACTGAGAGCCTACTAATTAAAAAATCATATAAATTACTATAAACGCCATTCTAATTAACTGGGACTCATAAATTTGTATTCACTGGAAAATGTACCAGATATAACACAATGGATTTCATCATGGCCTGCGCCACTGACTATTCAGTGGGTTCATTCAAATACACGAACTTTCCTCAGCACATGACGAACAAACTATAAATTTGGCTAAATTATGATTATTCGTACATACGAAGCAAAAAATAATGCAAGTTGAGTATTCTAGGGAACGAAAGGAGCAAGCGTCTCAATTGTCAAACGTCTGTGTTTCATACATGTGAGCCTTATGGGGCTTATGAGCCTTATGATTGATATGGTGGAATTTCCTGTATTCGCTCACAATTCGTTGTTAACATTTAAAATTGATTAAAAGCCTTTGAACTGACGGCACGCTGACAAACCAAAACTACACACACTAGCATAAAAATATTCCAGTTGAATCAAAATAAGACAACGTGAAAGTGTTTTTGTTTCACAAATGTAATTTTTCCAGATATTAATTTAACCTACGTTTTTTGCCCACAAATCTAATTAAACTATTGGACATTTTCAAGAACGATTTTTCGTGGAAACATTTGGACACAAGGTGGTGATTTATTGACTTGACCGCAATCGCGATAGGTTAATTGTCGTGGAGCGATGGAGTTTCAAGCCCTGTGTAAAGTGCTAACCTTTTAAACCCGCGACCATTTATTTTTTTGCGTTGGTGGAGTCACTGGCACCTCAAGTGGCAAATGCCATAGTTTGATAAAGAAAATTGCACACACACACGATACACTTGGTGGAACACTCCACTCGGAGTAAGTAATTTCATGGCAATTAAAACCGTTTCGAAGCACTTTTCACCATTCGCTTTTGACATGTTCATGCTTATTGTGCACATTTGCAGCATTTCCAAGTGTTTTGACATTTGTACTCCTTTTACATTACTAGAGTCCTCCGCTTGCCCCATTCTCAGCCCCATTTACTGTTCCTTTCAAGTTCCTCGCCTGCTTTTGGCCATTGAGTAATCCATTTATCGTACTTCTTCTTGTTTTGCTGAATGGCCCGAAAGCGTTTTTAGTCGATTGTCAATGTTCAATCATCGGATAGCTCTACAACATAACGCTCGTCACTGCTCTGTCACTCACCAATCCATTCGTCTATCTATT
The DNA here is from genome assembly GCA_021498325.1 of Bactrocera minax. NCBI lineage: Eukaryota > Metazoa > Arthropoda > Insecta > Diptera > Tephritidae > Bactrocera > Bactrocera minax. Next base: position 2,427,722 of record JAKEEE010000012.1, on the reverse strand, counting down.
TTATGTTGGAGTTCTGCCTGTTCGTCCACTTCGTCATGTCTGTGGTGTGTCATTCGGAGTACCTGCAATCTATTGTTCGTCCATTCACCTATTCTTCCATCTATTCTGCTCGGTATTCAACCATTTTATTCCACTCTTCGCCCTGCTTTCGATTTTGTTGCGCTCTATCTGTTGGCTGCTTTGTTGTTGTTATTATTGTATGATTGTGAATTGTGGTTTTCTGTGTTGGCTTTGTTGAGTGTTGTGTTGTGTCCAGTGATTGTGTATTGTTACCTTTCTCAATGTTCGGCTAACTGAGCCGGTCACCAAATATTGTTGTTTTTATGTTTTCCGTTTTGCTTTGTACGCCTTCGATACTGTTCTTTTGTCCCTTTTCCTTCACTGCGACTCACCTGTCCTGGTGCTCTTGAACAACGCAATTGTCTCATTTACAATGGGGGTTCCAGTATGTTCCGCGTAATTATCGGTACAAAACCATATTAAATGGATTAAAAAACGGTTTGTAGTGTGTTGATTTCCCTGGCGATTAAATAATTAATTTCGTGTCTAAATCGCCACTTAAAGCACATTGAGCTTCACTCCGCTGGAATGAAACAAATGGTGATTAAAATAAATATTCCAATAAAGCGGATTGAAAAATTGAAAAACACATACTAATCTGCAATTGTACGAGTATATGGAGAAATTGAACGATCTATAATGTGTTCTGAAAGCATTCATCTATGTAAAATGGACTGTTTTATGCTTTATTTAGCCACCCTCATTTTTTTTTTTTACTTTTTCGACTAACATCAAACAACAACAAACTGCTAGCGTATTTAAAATTTAATATAATATCAGTCCGCTTTTAAATGGTCAATATCCACATTCACAAAGGTGTGCACTGGTTTCACTGTTGGGATGAAGGCGTACGACCTGCTTCACTAACCAAAAGCACACACATTTTAGTTCGTGCAATTGACCTTAGTGTGCGGATTAATAGCACAGACACAAGTAGATAAAATCATCAGTCGCTCATTCACCGTTTGTCACTGTCGTTCATTTTGCCGTTCATTGTTTTCAAAGTACTTTTATTAAATGTACAACACATTAAAACGCCAATGGTCAGTGTTGACCTTTTCGATGGTTTAGGATTGAGAGGATATAGAAAAGGGAGAGTGCAATGGGTGTGAGTTCTCCTTCATGAATACAGAATTGTTGTGGGAGAGTCGTGACTTATGCACTCACGAATGTTTTATGGTATTACAACAATTTCATTACTCATCCTGGTAGTCCCCCTATTGTTGCGTACTTTCCAACTTTTGGTTGGTGAATATTAATATGGATAATATTTTTACATTTCATTTATGGCCAATGATCATATCTGAAATGAAGTGTTGATATGGAGCGAACTATTTGTAAATCGCCGCAAAATATTACAATACTTGACATAATGGAAAAGTTATAGAATTTATCGAGAATTAGTTCATTTCAACATTGAGATAGTGTATTTTTGTTTTTAGAACATGTTTTATTTAGAACATATAATAGAAGGATCAGATTAAATAATTGAAAGAAATACCATTTTATCATGGCAGATTATAATTTGCAGTTGAAATTTTCTTATAATCGTTATAGATCACATATGCAAATAAATATCAGCAATCTATAATGATTTCGTTATATCTTTTCGACTCCCCCTGGGGTTCGGGGGAAAAGAATAACCCGCGGTAAGGCATGCCTGTCGTAAAAGGCGACTAAAATCCATAAAATTCATTGTATTTGAAATAGACTTTGCTCTAAAATAGGCTTAGCCATGTCAGAAATAGTGCTATATTACTTAGCTTTAACTGAGTTTATAACACTTTCAATGTATTATGCACACACTTAAAGAGGCATTTTAGTTCAAGCTACAAATGCCACCAGTCTGAGTTGAATGGGTAGCTCAACTGGAAGTAACCCCGGCTACTAGGTCTGACCAGACGCTTTAACCTGGTACCACGGGGAGCAGGAGCCGGTTGGAGTTGGAAGGCGCTTCAACATACTCATTGAGGTAGGGCCTTCGGGGAGTATCGTGGTGGCTGTGGTTTAATACCCGAGTGCGGGTAGAACTGTTGGGTGATGCAGCTCAGTGTGGAGTTTCATTGCAACCGAGTGTCGGACCCAAAGTACGGCAGAGGTTTTAGATAGGCTTCGAGCCCTACCAAGGTGGTTATTATGTCCATTTCCACAATACCGATCGGTACCGTTAGTTTTAGCAAAAAGCTATTACTGACGGGGCGCTGATCAACACATCATATTGATCCGTTGTGTTTTAGAACACCGTGGAGTAAAGCTGTACAAACGGCAGGTTCCCACGTAAAGCAGATCGTTCAATAGCTTTTCGACGTTATTATCATGGTTTTAACTTTTCAAAGACAGGAGAAAATATGTTGATAGAAATAATAATATTTCTCATGTAAATATAAAATTATTAATCGGTGTTGTAACTAAAGTATATTTTTATTCGAGATTTATAGATTTAATGAGCAGCTTTGTTGAAAAATAAAATTGAGATTAGCTACATTTTAGTTTATAATTAGTTTACCGTTCGTTCCTTAAGTACATATTTAAACTCTTTCTCTAGAGTAACCAAGTTACTTACTTAAATAATAACTAGAATGATCTAAGTTCGAGCGGGTTTGAACAAAACCTGAGCAGAAATCTATTATAAGCTAGCACCCCTCTTTATTGTGTCATATAAATATACACATCTTCTTAAAAAGCTCGTTAAGTATATATGATACGCAGAACAATTCAAATTGGTTAACCCTTAAAAGAGGAGTCAAAACCTCCTGCCTGGGTTGAATTTAAAAGAAAATACTTCGATTGACGGTAACATATGTAGCGAAGTTTTTATTAAAAATTCTATAATAGCGCCATCTATCGGGTTTTGGTAAATTATGTACCTTTCTGTCGTAAAAACGATATAAGTCATAAAGTAACTTCGGACATAATTATTCAGATTAAGGATGTAGACCGATTTTACTCATATTTACTACGGAATTACCACTTAAAAAATAGCCAGAAGTAAGTACATGAATATCTTCCTAATAAGTCCAATTTAAGCATATTCACGATATTATGAAAGTAAACCGATGTTTTAATATGCTTTACGGCAAATAAATATTCTTTCGGTCAGACATTAGTCATAAACAATGGCAATATTATAGCCCTCATAATAAGCGTTGCCGTATTGTCGTATCATTACATAAATGAGATAGCAAAACGATATTTTATCGTTTATATAGTAGCTAAAAATATTCATGTCTGAACTGTATAAATGTCGAGCTAAATAGGAAGAGCTGGAAGTGGATGAATCAAGAAGTTTTGCTCGATTCCAATTCTAATAGCAGTAATTTTATTATAAATTGGCACGAAACAGTTACAAAGCAGCGTCTATATTTTGGTTACTGCGACTTTGATGAACACATCCCAAATTTAGAATCGCTTATGGGCATTTGGGTAATCAAAGTCACTAAAAATATAAGTAGACTTTTTTTATTGCTTGCATGCTATTATCAAATACGCGATAGCGATATAACATATACACGCCAAGTGGGGTCAGTGCCATGACGAAATTCAGTAGAAAAAGGCATTTGCTTAAAACTCACACTTACACTTGTATCCATATCAGAGGGCTTTGTAGTCGGTGTGTGAATAATTTATTTACTTGCGTATGCAAAGCAATAGCCAAGCCCAAAGGAAGAAATTCTGTGGCTTAGAAAAAAATGCAAAACGAAAATGACAAAATCAGAAGCAACAGCCGGCACAGCAAGTATTTGGCACCGACAGCACCACTAAAGTAAGTAAAGTGGAATTATTTATATACCTAGTTATTTACATATGTATATATCTACCAACGATTACGAAACTTTGCGTTTTCGCTAAGCATGTTCCAGCTCATAAATTTGCGCTCTGCTCAACAGCGATTGACAGCAAGACTATGACTCTTTGGCACGCCACACCAGTTCGTATGAGTAACAAATTTTACTTCACTAAGTGTGCCTCATAAAGAAGGTCAACGGTGGGGAACGGTACTAAAACGGTAGGACGGATTGCAGATAAAGAACAAAATAGGACCGAAAAGATAGGAGGGTATAGCATTTTAGTTTGTTTCGATATTCAAAAGGTCGACAAAGTTTAATGATTATGACACATTTCGGACAACGATGTTCAGCATTCATTTAATGTGGAACAAGAATGTACGAGAGGAATTTTTAGTAAGTTTATGAACTGCACAAGTGTTTCAAAATGCTTCTCTCTATTATCACGAAGTTCAAGTTATGTGGCTGTGGCCGCTTGGAAATAAAGTATTCTTCATTAACAAAAACGATATAAATATTTTGAAATTTGAAATGAGGCTTAGATTGAAGTTTCTTGATGAGAGTGCTTTGCTTTAAATTTTATATAAAATTTTTGAAGATGTAAGTTTCACACACATTGTAACACATATTACATACAGTTATGTGCATTAAGTCCTTTAGAAATATTTTGATTATCAAATTAGTCACTTGTAATTACAAAATCTAGCACAGTTTGAGTGGTACGATGAAGTGTTTTTTTTTTTGGTTCAGCATGCGCCGGTGCCACAATCGACAGAAAATTTTTAATTTATGTCCATGTCATCCTATCGGCTATCCAGCTGTCCGCTGTCCGCTGTCCGCTGTCTGCTGTCTGCTGTCTGCCGTCTTTAAACTCGGCAGCCACAAATTGACAGTTATATTGCAGGCAGCTGCGGCAGTTCCCACATTAGCTAGATAAATATTTACAATGTGGCAACACACGCACAGAATTAATTTGCAAAACAATAAATATGTTAGTACTCATGACTGCATGTATGTATGCGAGTTTTAGTCAATCTGCCAGAAGCATTATATACAGTTATGTATTTGATGACACGTCGGGGAATTAACTCGCCTGATTCAACTTGTTCTAACGCAATATTTAAGCGACTTTCAGCAAACTTCATAAAATAATGAAACTATGCCAAGTCACACAGCAAGCGGAAGATTATCCCATACCCTTCATTCCCTTGTACACATTTTTATTATCGCAAAATTCAATCATTGCACCACCCCCCAAGCACTTACTTACGCAGTAGTAAAGTGTTTTGAGGCCGATTGCAACAAGCAGATTCCCCTAACAGAGCATTCTTATGCATAAACTGAGCACGAAACATCCTTGAGTCCAGCCACGTTGCCTTGTGCTGAACAAGTTTAGTAAGTAAGCAGTATTTCTTTTTCTTTTTTCGCATTTCTTTACTTTTATTTGCTTTTAGATATTATTTTCATGTATGGGAAAAGTTTTCTTTAATATGGTATATGTTTCACGCACCGAGGCAATCATCCGTGGCAGCCAGTCCCGTACTGCCATGCAGCAGTCAGCTCACGAACGAAAGTAGAGCAAGATTTTGGGGAGGAGTTTGCTCATCAGGCAGTATTTGCTGTTTAAAATGTAACATGTAACTGGTTTTATGCTACATTTGAAAAAAACTGGAGACAACAACACCCTTGTCAATTGCGAAAATCTTATGTATCTATCGTTAATATGTACCTGCATTAGTGACAGATTTGCTGGCTCTTTTTGTTGCTTTTTTATAATGCATCGAAATTTAAAGTCCTATTTAAATCCTTTGCATTCTATGCAGGGTACTTTCTCAAAACAACCGCTCTTGTGTGTGTATGTACTTGCGAGATGTGTTGCGGTGTGCTTTCCACAGTCACAGAATGTGCCCGGCCTTTCACACCTTTCCGCGAGGTTCTCCGTTTTGCTCTCCCGATTAGTAATTAGCACTTGTTATGATATTATTGTAAAGAAATTTAATTCCCTACTCTACTCCAAGAATGCTTTATGCCTCAATTTGCTGTTAATGAAAATGGCAGCATCTGGTTTCAAAATTGGAATGTATTATCTACCTGCACCTACCTATATAGAGGGCGGGCCTGCTGTGTACTCAAAATGTCAGGCTGCTATTAATGAAGTGATTACGAGCACATTTGCATTAGCCGGGATTTGTAATAAAAGAAATTAGATCGCTTAAGTAGAGTTTGATTGAAACTTTAGCTAAATAATATTTACGCTTTATAAATGCAAATATTCAGATGCAAGAAAAAGGAAATGCGAAGTAGTGATTAATTACGGGTATTTAGCTAAGTACAAAAATGTTTATCAGTACGGAGGTATGAAACCCTATACAACAGAATACATGATCTAATCAGCATACATGATGTAGACAAACTTCTCGTTAATCCATATTACTAACGTGATAGTTAGGCGAAAAGCAGCACAATGGACATTAGTCGGTTGTGCGATCGATTTAGAGCCTTTGGAAATACCAAGCGAATCAGAAAATGTATGTGTAACGAAAGTAAGATCATGGAATTCGAAGAAAAATGTCAATGAACCAATTTGTAAGTGGAAATTATGAAGCTCTGTAACAGCATATGAATTCAACAAAAAAGCTGACTGTGTCGGCGACCTCCACATCGATCGATTTGGCCGACCTTCCCTTTACTCCGATCCCTTTACTTGCTGCAGTGACAGCAGCTATGTTTCTTTGAGACCAACAACATTAGCGACATACTATATAGTATAGCGAATATCAGATCAGTGGGAAATATACACATTAGCAGTAAGAATTTCATTGATTGAATGATTTAGTCTCGCATATAATATGCTGGATCAAATCAGATATGTACCGCAATAGTGGACTTTTTGCCAAATGCCTTTTGTCTACTCATTATGAATGTATATTCCACAAAAACACGCCAAATACAAATGTGGATTTTAATAAAAACTTGTCGCCGGCCCCTTCTAGAGGGTATTTTTATAATATTGCCTCCATTCCCATTAGCAAAGTATATTCCTAACATTAGTTAAATGAGATCATATATAAGATTTCTTTAAAATAACGTGGCTCCAGTGTCTCTTATGGCTTTGGAAATCGAAATATTTATACGAGAGTGGGTCAATAAGTCCGTGACGTTTTGAATTTCTGACCTCTTTACTGAAAAAACAACACTACTCCTACACAACTGAACACTACTACTAAAAGTCACGTACTTATTGACCCGCCCTCGTATTCTCATTACTGTTATAACTCTGCCTCGAATTTGTGTATCATTGGTCCATAAATTTTCAAAACTTGTAGATTCCAGCGCCATCTACTGAATCCAATGGTTAGCAGGAGTTCAGTAATAAACCCAAGTAAGCTATGTTCAACAAATTGTGTATTGGATATGTGGATAGTAGAAAATGCAACCGGAATTAATAACCTCCCCCAGGTTGCTCTAAAAACGAATAACAAAGCATGGAAATTCGCATAGTTAGCCTTAATTGCTGTTTAACCGCAACTCTTCACATATTTACCTATGTAATAATTTAAGTGATTGATGAAATGAATTATCGATATCCCTATCAAAAGCGAGAAATATTGGAGAGAAAGAATGCTAAAACTACTTGACTAACCACTTGAGTGTTCCATTAAGGGGATGATTACCAGTCGATAAATAAAACGCTGAGCGGTAATTCAATGCATACGCCAATACACCTACGAGTATTCTCATTAATTGGCGCAACAATAAGCGTTGGATTTAAAATATTAATGAATCTGCTGATAAATTAGGCATCCGATAGAATCGCTTGATTAAGCAACCACTTTTGATCTGCTCGAAATTTAATTGACCGCAGAATAGCTTAGCTAATTGATTACAATCAAAATAATACGCCATTAAAATCAATTCTCACTCAGTTCTCTTGATGGTGGCTAATTTATGGCTCACACTCAGTTCGCAAAACGATTTTACCTAAAAGTAGTTCAAATTGGCGATTAGTGTTGAAGATTGTGGCCTAAATAATTTCGCAACACACAGACAAAGGGCCAGCGAAGTTGGTGAACAAAGCGAAAGTTTAGTGGTTAAATGTGGAAATGTTTCGCAAAAGTTTGTATAGCGTTTATGTCAGGGCACGCTCGGCTATCGATTGGCTTATTTGTTTCATTTCTCTGCTTGCCATGTAAATCCTTTGTTTGTCAACCTTCTGGGCGACTTGTTGCGTCTAAATGAATGAGTACGACTGTGTGGCAGTTTCACTTTCATATCCTGTTATTCAACCTTCAATCTCTGACTTACCGCACGAAATATTTGTTTCCCTATCGTTGCGGCCTTCATTAGCAGGTTTTAATATCCGACTTCAATGTGAGTCTGCGTTTGTTTGTATGTATAGATTAAAAAGATAAGGGAAGAGGAAATATTGGCTTTGCTGCAGCCTCAAATGAATGCATGCAAGAGTGCCTCAGCAACAATAAGTCTTGAATACTAATAGAATTTGGATAAAGGGTTAAATTACAAAATGGCTCTTTTTCATTTACGTTTACATATGATATACAATAAGTAATATAAATATATATATATATATATGTTTAGTATATACGTACAGTTTGATTATATTTTTACTTCGGCATAAATTCGAATCCTTTTGCTCATAAGCAACAGTATAAAAACCATTACTATAAATGAATACCCACTAGAAAGCACGAACCGCCTTCTACAGAGACGACGTCTTGTTCTTTAAAATGTAGCTCTTTCGCTATCTACTCACAATTTAAGCGGCAACATCAAGGTCATGCATGTTTAAAGTGTGCTGTTACTGCGAAATGCTTAAATTTCCTTTGGTGAAGAGGAATATATAGGCAGCAGAAGGCTCCTAGATGAGTGTGTTAGGAGAAGGTAACAAGGCAAGTGGGGACATACGGGTACTTTCATGATTGAGTAAAATACAGGTTTCACATTACGTCTAAGCCGTCTAGGTTTTTTACGTACTGGCCATGAGCCTCTCAATTAATTATCTATGATGGGCACTTTTCGGACAAGTCTGGTGTGGTATTTGGGAGATGAATGGGTGGTTAGAAATTAGTGGTGCAATCTTCAATAGTCGGAATATCAGCTTTATTAATTTTTTTTTTTTGGAAGAATTATGAATACGTTTATTATGCAGCACCTCAGTATAAATCTTTGCCTCGATAAATTTTGCTTTGATTTTCCTATAGCGCATTTACAAATAAAGCTTATATATTCTTCGGAAGCAATTGTTTGGCTTTTGCTGTATGTTGATGCCGGCGCGTTATTTTTTTTCCATTTACTTTTCTGTACCCACTTTATTTTTTGAACAGCCCATTTAAATTTTTAATTTCATTCGGCCAACAACATATGGCAGTGCTTTTCCGCAACTGCCGCATTTGCAAGGCATTGTCACATAAACATACATAGCTGTATATGGAAATGAAATATTTGTGTTGGCTGTGGTTACGTTATATGCATGTATTTACATATTTTGTGTACCAACACATACATACATATATATATATATATATATACATGTGTTAGTACTTAATTGCACTTACGAATTCCTTTCATCTGCCTTATTACACATTTTTATCTACAAACTATCTATTGTTTTAGTCTACTTTCATGTTTCCTCTACAAATACATGCATATGTCGTGTATGTATCGTGTGAGGGTATGTTTCGGAAATGAAAAATTCATTTCCAACGCCAAATAGTCAAGCGCCGTAAAGCAGCTGCGACATGAATAGTGAACGAACAGAAAAATGGCGTCCTTGTGATGGCATTAAGAACCGCATTAACAGTCATAAAAAAGCAAATCAGATGAAAAGCAAATAAAAGTGAACGCAAAAAACGAATAAAAAAAATATATTAAATTAAAAGAAGAAGAAAATATGAGAAAGGGATTTTCGCAGACACACCATTGCCATACTGTTGTGTTGCTTCACTTCAGGACATAATGAGTTGCATGCCTCGACGGGTAGAAGAGAAATAATGATATGCAGATAGATGAGCGAAGCAGTATTTAGCAATTCTAGACCAAAGGATATAGTGCACTACTGTAGGGCTTCGAACGGTTGAAAGTAGCTCTGAGACCTATATATATATATATGTGTGTAGATGTATGATATATGTATGGATGTTATATATATATATATATAATGGTATAACGGTAAAGGTATAATCATACCTTGTTCGATTTTGCAAATAATAAAATTTTCAAAATTAGCAAAATTAGCAAATATCCCTTTTACCGCTCTCGCTGAATATACTTTACATGATGCGGCTGTTTTCCAAATACAGGTCGAAAGGAAATAGGTTTATGTATAAAACACGCGACAACAACAAACGGTTCGCCAGCTTTGAATGCGTCGACTTCACTTTCTGTCCCGTTCCGCGGTCTTGTTACTACAATAGTTATCTCTTATTCGGCATACTTGAATTCAATTTTTTTGCTTTCAAACAATTTCAGCAGATGAATGTACTATTTTAAAGATATGTTAACAAGTCCCAAAGTAAAAACTGTGTCTCGACGAAAACTTGTGCCATTTCACTTTATGAAGTTTTACTTTTAGACCTTTTAAATAAAATAGTTGCTTTAAACTGTGGATGAATTGCAGTCGCAAAAAAATATCGAATGCTTACATACAAATATTTAGCTTATGGTTTTTGGATTTACTCACTCGTATACCTAAATTGCCTGGTGACGATATTTGGCTGTTGGCCAATTTATACATTTCTGATCCCTATACAGACAAACCAGACGCACGCGTCCATCTGTTACCAAATGATAAAAAAGGGAAAAGGTAAGGCTAAGCTTTGCCCCACTTGTATATATCTGTATGTGAGAGTGTGTTGTGGGTATGCAGATGCGTCATAAAAATAATTGTGGGCTCCTGACAGAGCTCTCACCTCACACATTCATACTCTCCTTCGCCATTCTCAATGCTCTAAGCTTTATGCTTCCTCCCAGTCAATTGCAACTTTGTATTCTTATCGGTATTTGTTTTAATTTTGTTTTTGTTGTTCCCACTTTCGCTTTTCTCTTTGCTACCACCACTTATTTATTTATTTGTGTGTGTTTATTTTTGTTTTGCAGATTTCATCGCATTTTCGCAAATTTAAGTCACGATGCTGCCGTGCGCCCGGATGAGTTCACTTCACATCGCGATTATACGAACGAAAGCATCTCATATTCAAGTGGCTGCGTTACTGACAACGAAGCGGTCCGCGGCAGTGTGCGGAGCGAAATGCGCTGGGATGTGGTTGGTGGTGGCAACTTTGGTTGTTGCTACTGCCGCTGCTGCCACTGCTGCCACTACCGCTGACGAACTACGCGCATCTCCGGAGTGCTGTAAATATTTTGATAGCTATCTAACTAATTGCATTGCCTTGTAGACAACAACTGAGTAAAACTATTCGACTGTAATATAAACAAAATTAAATAAAGCTAACAGATATGAATTATTAAAGAGGATAGGTAAATACATATGTAAATTAAATTATTCGTTTAATATAAGGAAACAGCGATGAGTTGCATATTTAAAACATGCAAATAATGAAATTATAGCCGAAATGCTTAGCATAATTAAATCATTATCATATGAAATCAATGCAATACTTTAGTAAATAATTAGTCGTGCATAGAAAAATAAATGGGGAGCACAAGCAAAACATGAAAACTTATGATTATCGGTTAAATGAGGATTTCTGCGGCCATGTGTAGCCAACACGAGAAGAGCAAGATTAAAAAATATGTCGAAAAGCTCACATCATACAAATAAAACAAAGAAAAACAAAAACAAAAACAAAAATTAAGATGAAAATGAAAATGGAAATGGAAAAGAACACAGCTAAATCACTGTGAGAACATTAAATTAATTCGTTTCTTCAATAACTCCTACTAGAGACATATTAAAATAATTAACTCTGATGACGTCGTGTGAAAAATAACGGTTGCTCTAGCGAAAACTGAAAACAGAAAGTTGGCGAGTAAAAGTAATAAGCCTATCAGAAAACACAACTGAGTTGCAAAAGAAGCTTAATAGTGATACTAATTTTAAAATGTCTAAAGTTTATTAAAATAAAAGTAATTAAAAAAACAAAATAGTTAAACAATGCGAAAACAACAGTACTTGTATAGTATGGATTAATAAGTAATTTAAACTCGTTTTCGGCACCCTGTAAACATATACACATTTGCGCATTACACACACACACACACACACACATATATATATTATAATAAAAACTCAAACGTTCACACACGCGTACATACAAAATAGCTTACATTTAGCCTATGAATGAACTAATTCAAATAAATAGTGATTGGTAAAATGAAAATTAAATTGTGTTGTTGTTGATTTAACATTAATTTAATAATCAAATTTTGGTTAATTAAATTGTCGCGCACATTGCGATGTACATCCGCACACACTCAAGCGGAGTGGATGCAACATACGCGCATAGCATAGGATCAGAATATCTCTTGTGTGAAGCTGTGCTAATTTAATGCTTGTTTGCTACTGTGCATGGTTGCCACACTCGGAAAAAAATACTTAGAACTGCACAGTAAGTATAATCCTCGCTTTACTCTTAAATTAACGTCAAAATAGGGAACAATACTTTCAGTCCCTTTGTAAAAATCGATTCACCGATTAATATATATAGTCGTATCATAGTAAGTATTTTGCTGAGATATTTGTTCTAAATTTAAGCACTTTTAATAATTAATAACAACAATTCAGCCTCAATATTTCTACATAACTGTGTAAAATAGTTTAAGTAGAGTAAACAAGAAAAATTGGGTATTCTCTTTAATTTTGGCTCCAACAAACATATGTTTGAACCTTGATGGTCTCACATCAAATGTGAATTCACTACACTCACACATCATAAAAGAATCGCCCTAATAGTTTTGTAATTATGCAGATATATACTCACATACATATAGATTTTGCAATGTTTATTTTTCAGTAGATTGCTACCAAAATTACAATTACAATTACATTATTACAATGTTCTTGTTTACACGCTGAAATTGCAAACCAAGAGTTTCTCGCTGCCATTAATAAAATGAATTAAAAATAATTAAAATTGTTTATGACATGCTTATTTTTACGTGTTTATTTATGTGCCGGTAAAGAAAATTGCAGAATTAAGTCCTAAAACATTATTATGCATATTGAGTTCTCTTCATTTAAAAATTTCTCATCTTGTCGAATGATTTGTAAAAACACAATAAATTTAATTACTGTTTTTTTTTTTCAAATTTTTCGGTTACTAATTAGATTATGCAAATATAAGAAAAGGCATTTATTTGTTGTCAGTGCACTCAAATTATTCGATTTACGTAATTTCCCCATTTAATTTATTTGTTAATATGACACAATCAGAAAGTTACTAAATCTGGCAAAATCTACTAAAGAATTCAACTGGCATTATAATAAGCATGATTCTTTAGTGGATTAGTTCTCTAATTAAGAGCGACATGCAAATGGACGCGAACATATGGCAAACACAACCTCATAAAGTAACTCAGTCATTGGAGCACATTTACATAGAAATATATAAAATAAGAGAGCAAGTGTCTATAAAATATTATGACAGCAGCAATAGTTTATTTTTAATTTCTTAGATCTCTTAGATTATAAAAAATATAGCACTTTGAAAAAGTTAGGATAATCCTTATTTGTGATCATTACAAGTAAAATTAATCTGAGCTATTAGAAAAGTAATTGGTGGAAATAGTGTACTCTCCTAGAAGAGAGTCAAAACCCTTAGTTCGGAACTGGCATGAAAAAGCTTCTCACAACTTTTCTGAAGAAGTTCAAAATGTTGGAGCACCCTTAATTTGTAGTTAAAAATCATGGTGAATAATTTCAGCTTAACAATAAAAAAAACTATATATATATGTATATATATGCATATATAGATAATGCAGCTCTTTAGGGGGTTTTGATATTTTATTCAAAATATAGGGTTCCGGAATGGCGAAACTTACAAAATGAAACTAAGTTAATGTCATCGAGCTACTGTTCAGAGTTCAAAAATCTCTTCTCATTAATCACTTAAGTTTCCAGTAGTTGTAAATTTCTCACAGATTTGAACAATTTATAAACTTACTCACCAACTTGTATACATTATATGCCACAGATGTGTAGTCATAAGCAAAGAGCGCCACGTTAGCTATAAGACCACTAGAACCATACGTACATACAAATACATGCAAACGTATGTTAAGCGTTAGAGTATGCTCTGTCTGTCTGCCCATTGACAGACCGGATGTAGAAATTAAATGTGCCCTATTGCTTCTTCTGCTCCTGAGATACCGCCATAAACCAAATATATTGTAATTACAATATATTAAAACCTTCCTCCACCTAAAAACTAAGGTTAAACTGTACAAAAAATAAAAATAAGTCTTTGGTTTATTTTTAAAATTTCCTGGTTTGAGCGTTTTTTGTTTTATTTTCGATGTCTTTGATGTCGATACTACAGCTTTGTCACTTCAACACATGTTTTCCATTACTCGGATCGCCATTTACAGCGCCAATCCATAGGCAATGTCATAACAGATGTAAAGCCAAAGGTATCAGTAACAGCAATATCATCACTATGTGTTGGATATTCAATACTCGTAATGATGTAATACAAAAGATTGGCTAAACGCACTCGAATCACAAAGAAACGAATCGAAGTGCCTCGAAGCGAGGAGGATAGTTCGCTGCTCCATTATGTGTTGACAGCTTGTGAAGACTAATCACTAGTGTGTACTACAGTAACTATATGCTGGAATGCCCTGTTAAATACAAGTTGGCTTCTAACGATGAAAGAGAATTTGCAATAAAAGTCGCTCGAAGAGGTTTTCGAATAGGTGATATGAGGCTTCGGGAGGTTCAGTAAATGTCTGCTTGGTGGATTTTGCTTAACCCCTTTTCAGATATTGTTCAGTAACCGTATAAAATACGCATACGAAAATATTTCCGAAATAGTAAAACAACTGTTTAGAGGGGGCTTAAGTAACCAAAAGATTATTAAGAGCTTCATAATGAACGAAGACAAGATGAATTTTTACAAATTAGCAACCCCCCTAACCCTAGCCCTGGAATTCACTAGCCGAACTGATGAGCGATAGCTTATACAAAAAGTAAAGTATATAAAAAGTTAAAACATCACCTATTGTAAAATCGATTGTTCACTGGGTAACCGTAAAAGCTCCTGAGCGTGTATGAACAGTGCACTGTTCTCAATTCCCATTGAATCTATCTTAAATAGAAATATTGCATTGAGTGCCATGACTGGCATGAGGTGGCTCGTCTGACGATGCCTCGCTAAGCCCATGCCTCCTTCGTTATCCGTTTCTGTGTTCACATGGCTGTCTGATCGGTTTTTGCCAAGCGCTTTGCTGAGCACTCCATTTAAATTCAGTTGCCAGTCGTTTCTACCTTCTCCATAAAAACTGAGCGAAGCCAGTTCGTGGGTGCTCCCCCAATTGAGCTCTTTGGCTGCTGCATTTCCAGAACGCTCATGCTTACCCGCGCTTTGGGGTTCTGGTAGCTCAGCTTGGTTTTGAGGTTGTAGTGGAAATGTCAATTTAAAGTTAAATTGTCGTAGTGAATTATCGAATGAAGAGTATATGCGGGCGAGAAATTGGGAAATCATAGACAATACTGGCATGCAAATACATCATAATGGAATGGTTGGTTGTGTTTGTAGATGCAAAGTTTGCCTATCACTCACCCTTCTATCTGGTGTGGAATGAGATCCGAGCGAATAAACTCAACGCCTTACTGTGTGTTGTGTATCAAAATTTATATTTCCGGCACTGAATTCTTAATGCACACTTGCAACCTAGAAAGTAAAAAATTATTTCATTCACTTGTGAACCACCCCACCTCCTTTCCGCAGTAGTTTTTCTGGCATAATGTCCCTTCTATTCCACTGTGCTAGTGGCATACTGGCGAACTGAGCGGCCATAGTCAATGCCCACATAATTTTCGTTCAACTACAAAATGCGCGGGGAATGGGAGTGCCAGCAGCAGAGGGGAATTCAAAATTTAACAAGCGCAGAGCTGGGCATTCGGTGGCGTGGTGCCCAGGTGGTTACAGATTCCGCTCTCATTCGTTGCGTGCAAGTGATTCGAGGCGCACCGTATCGATCAACTAATAAAAAGGAAAAGCAATTCCAATGACAAGAACAATAAAAAAAATAAAACAATAAGGTTTCATAACATTTGCAGTTGTACTTTTGCACTCTGCCGTTATTGTGCGCAATCCTGTCAAACCCAAGCCCTGATATATACCACGCACTGCTCTTCATTTTTGTGCTGCGGGTGTGCGGTATACGTGAGGGAATTTTGCAAGCGACATATTCAGCCAACTGCGCGCCCGTTGGCCGTTGGCGCGCTATAAAACGGAGTGAGTGTTATGCAACACAAGGATGGAGTAACGCAATAACGCCGCGTTCAAACATGTACGCAATTTAGTTTTTCTTTTTGTTTTTGTTGTACACATATTTGCAACCAACGTGTACACTTGTGAAAGCGACCACGCGGCAAAAGTGCCAAAGCAGCAAAAATGGATAAACTGTTGTCCCTCTTCGAAAATGCTGACCCATTCAAAACCTGGTGGCCGGCCATCGCCGCGATTGTGTTCGGTGTCGTTATAATGGTGCGGTAAGTGTGCGAAACTGAGGCCGTGCCATATGCGCGTGCAATTTTCCGTTGCTATTCAAAATAAATAATTCCATCGATGACTTCCAACAATGTTCATATCCAAATTCATTCGATTTTTTCAGTGCAATTCAAGAAGGAGGAAGGAGTGCAGTTTTGATGGAATAAATTGAATAGCTTGGAAGTTATGCGCATTTTTATAGCAAAAAAGTTGTGAACGAACTTCACACTTTCCCTAAAAAAGTAAAGCAATCAATAGATACGTATGTCTTCACTTGTCTATAACCCTTGTAAAGTATTTTATATGAAGGTGTTGAAAGTGAAATTTAAACAGCCGTGCATACCAATAACATCTGCTTGAAAGAATCTGCATTAATATTTGTTGCCACCATTTACTATAAGAGCACTGGTTTTCAAATACTTTAAAGTGATTTAACTGTATCAATATATCTTTTATAAGTCTAACCGCCGTTCATTTCTTCCATAAGTGGGTTCAAATTTTCCTAGCAGCTAATGAAAAAACCCCTGAAGAATCCTGATCTCAACCGATTTCGCCCAGACGGTTTAAAAAACCACCGTCGAGCTTTCGAACACAAGTTTTTACCTTGCAAAATTGGCTCCAATGCTTGGGGAACAACAGGAAGGCGCAGGAAAACATTACCTGTCATATAGATGGTTGACTTCAACACTCCATTCGTTCCTCAAAAAAATAAAAGAAAAGGTATTTTGCTACAAAACAAAGGGGGACTTTATTCCTTTAATATCATTGAAAACGTATTTAATCGATTCATGAGAGACATTTTTGAGATTCTCTTGTATCTGTGCCACTGTTCCAGTGCTAGCAGAACGATTTTCGACCACAGTTTCCTTTACTTTTTCGATGACATTGCCAGTCATCTTTGATCATCTTTGGGAACTCTCAGGAGCAAAGATTTCTAAAATCCTTAATATGGTCTTCATATCACCCATCTACTTGCCTTACCGTTAAGGTATAGTATAATTACCAAAACACTTTTATTGGTTTCCAAAAGATTCTGATTCTATTGAGAATACAAAATTTTAAGCTAACAGCTTTGCTCCATAGTAAATATCACCAGACCGATACTTCAATTGTTGTATCTCGTCCAAAACACGAAGGTCTAGGGTTGTGCATTACCAACCTAGAAAATTACCTGTGCTGCTTCCGCGTGCCGTCTAAATGCTCTAGTCCGGCACAAATTTGGCTTGATAGTACTTATTAGATGCTTATACTCGTGCTGAAAAAGAATATATTGAGAACTTTTAAATAGAGTCTTTTATCTTCTGATAAGTACAGATATATAATAGTTATTAAAATAAGAGCCGAAAAATGCTTCCTTGTTAATCTGATTTAGTTTTTTCTTAATTGACTTTACTTTCTGCAGGCAGTGAAAAGTGAATCACCGTTTAGTGAATGAAAAAAATGTATATTTTTAACTGCGAGTTGTCATTGTTTTTATGAAATAAATCAAAAACACTCAGTAATTCAATGCAGCATTACGAACATAACAGAAAGTCCAATTGATAGCTTTGAGGGTTAATTGAGCTTAACATCACAGAAGAAAGTACACACCGAAGGGCAATTGAAACAATAAACACAAGGCTGACTGGATGTCAATGTGATTGCTGCCGCACTATGTGACATGCAACTTGCATTTGCCCCAGAACTGTAGTGCATGTGTACAGCACTGCGGTTGGAATAAGAGGCGGCGCCACCTTCACGCCTACGCAGATGTGTGCGTTCTAAATGCCACGTCACTTGTTCAAACTGTTCATTAATTAGCGATGTGCCACCTCCACAGTTGCATGCAACGGTACGCATGTGTGTATGCGTGCGGGCAATTTATAGCGACGCAGAGGCGCGTGGCATTGCAGCCGAAGGGAATGCACTCTAACGGCAAATCGCACAACCGTGTTTATTGTAACTTCACATTGACCAAATTAAAGCGCTGTTGATCCAACTATTCACCACATTTGCACAACATTGCAAATATCTCTCCTCTCCTCTTCATACTTCACGTACATTTCAATGACAACACAACTCTTCTTTGCAGCACACTGATGAGCGGTCAGCGCTGTCCCAACGATAACCAAATACGCGATCAAATAGTTATTGTGACGGGCGCGAATAGTGGCATCGGCCTGGAGATTGCCAAAGCGTTGGCCGCGCGTGGTGGCCGCATTGTGTTGGCCTGCCGCAACATGGCCGCGACGGAACGCATGGCAAGGGTGATTAAACGCGAGCTACAGTGCCAGCGCATCGACGCTCATGCGGAGGGAGAGTTCTTTGTGGAGGCGCGCTATCTGGATTTGCGCTCTTTTGAAAGCGTACATCGGTTCGCGCGTCGCATCACCGGCGAATTCGAGCGCATCGATGTGTTGATAAACAATGCGGGCATTATATTCGGCTCGCTAGGCGGGCGCACCGTCGACGGCTACGAAGAGCATCTGCAGGTGAATTATCTATCGCACTTTTTGCTGACACAGCTGCTGCTGCCGCACTTGCGACGTTCGCCAAGTGGCGGCCGTGTAATAAATATGACGGCACATGCCCATGCCGCGGCCAAAATCGATTTCGACGATCCGCTCAATGTGGGCACTTGGGCGGTGAAGTTCCATGCACGTGACGCTTTCGCTCACTCCAAACTGGCCGTGATGCTGGCAACGCGCTGGCTGGCGCGCCAAATGAAAGGTTAGTCATATAAATATATGGCCCATGTTGAGTGTGGGACCACGCGCACACCGGTATTACAAGCTGGCAGATATTTTTACGACAAATATATCAACATATATATATGTATGGATGGATGGGCAAAAGTTTGGCAAAATGCCGCTCAGTCTGACGCCGCTACAGCAAAGCGCAAGCATTTGTATTTTTTACGGGGTTGGGGAGCGAGCGCCGCCGCCCTATTTGCCATGTCGGTTGTGTTGTTGGCTTAGCTCTTGCCGGCGCTTGTTCCTTCTTTGCGGCTGTTGCCGTTCTTTATTGGCTTTGTTTGCTATGTTATTTTGGCGAGGCGTGTTATTTGTTGCCCTTGCTAGTAACTTTGTACTAACAACACGTTTTGCCAAAGTGATTTTAATTGAGTTTAAATCGTTTTTGCGCTTTTCATATTTTCGTTTTACTTTGCCTGCTTTGTTTTCCTACTTCCTTTTGTGTTGATGTGGCTGTTCACATGCTTTATTTCGTTTTTCGCAGGCACTCCACTGACGGTCAATTGTTGCACACCTGGGCTTGTGCGCAGCACGGGCCATTTACGCAAGTAAGTTGAGCCTCCGAATTAATTATAATATATATATTTTTTTTCTTTGCTAAAAGTTAATTGATTTTGTTTTCAGGGCGGAGCTTTAAGAAAACGTTACTTATGTACTAAATGCGTTTTAAATAACTAAAATTTATCTTTGATAACGAATTTAAATATTTAAATGTTTTGAATGGTGTGGCTTAGCAAATTGTGCACAATTCGGCTAACAAAAAGTAGCTAATCCTGTCATACCTGTTTCCCGAACTTATTTACAAATCAAATACATAGAAAAGATTGAAATTATTATCATAACAAATCCGATCTTAGATGAAGCGATTTTCATGAAGCACGCATTTATTTTAAAACTGGATCGAGATTGAGATGATCATAATTCAAACTTTAATACCATATTTGAGAGAATGTGAGAATAAATGTGACCTTGCAACATGAAGATTACTTGAGAACATAACTAGATCAGCCGTAAAGCTCCAACTACTTTCGCAACCAACGCTTCAAGGACTGCTTGAATTATGAATGAACAAGGGCAAAGTAACCTGTCTTATCTAAATAAATTGGGTTTTAAGACTGACATTATTGTTTGTGTTTATACTTGTTGTATGGGATCTAAGAGTCATTTTGTCCTCGTTCACCACCAGAACAATTCGACTTCATCCACAAGAATAGGCGATGAATGTCGATATTTTTCACTTGTGTCTTTTTCCAGATTTCAATTCATCACATAATAAATATCTGGACAATTGTAGACTATTGATGTCTCAAGCCACACTTACAGAGATGTTCATAAAGAGTTTGAAAAACATTAAATATCACTACAGATTTAAGTTTTCTTGCAAACAAATTCTAATCCTCGTGCTTGTGGCCATGTCCATGTATTAGTAACTATTCCATAAAATGACACACACACGCAAATTCCGTGCTTGCATCTCCCTAAATGACATTCCGCATGTGCAGCCGCGGCAATTTATCACACCCCAATGAGTTTGCACTTCAATCTCTTGATTTTATGTAAGTACCAAATGAAAGCCGAAAGCAGCCAAAAACAGGCAACTCAGGTCTTGCAAGTGAAAATCATAAATTGTGTGCGAAACAGCAAAAAGGATTAACAATTGTATCTTAAATATAGATGAATACACACGAAGCAAGTGTTAGTGTGGTGCCTTGTGGTGTGGTTGTGTGTGTGTGCGGTGTGTTTAGTGTGCCTGCGTGAGCTGAGCATTTGCACTTAATTGCCTGTGTGCTTGAGCCTCTCAAAGAGCAACTTCTGCTGAGGATGCATTCCAACGGTTGTTGTTGCCTTTGATGTTGATGCTGTGGCAATTCGCTGTTCCAGCGCCGTCAACTGAATATTTATTAAACAAGCGACAGCGCATAAATCTCTTGGCCAAAACATGAACCCCAAAGACAACTTGGAAGGCTCAGCGTGTCAGCCGGCGGAAAGCTCAAGGCGCGAGCCTTTCGGGGTGGTAAACAATTTGTGTCAAGCAAAGCTCTTAGCATTTCCTTACGCACCAACACACCCATCCACCAACACACCAACACACCAACACACCAGACGGTGCGACGTATGCGGGTGCTTGTTGAGGTTGTAGCATGGTTTAGGGCGCCAAGCGGCGCGTCGGCAAATTGCTTTCGGCGCTTCCGTCGCGGTAGCTGCAGCTATCGGTGCAGGGCTGGTTATTGTGCCGTTCCTACAAAGTGTGCCCGATTTCAATCACGACTCCACGAGTCGTAGTAATTAAAATTCCGCGAAGTGCACCGAAAATTCGCATTTGCACTTAGCGTTCCTATCTAGCATGTGTGTAAGCGTGTGTATTCTTTGTGTGTGTGGGTGTATAAATAAGCGTCGATGGTGCTCATAAGAGACAGTTGCTGTTCTTGCTGCTTAAGCTGGTTAGAAGCGCGATGTTTTTGAAAGCAAAGTGCTCTCACGGCATCACTTTATCGGTAACGGGTTTTATACTCTCGCAACATGTTGCACAGCATATAATAGTTATCTTCACCTAACGGGTGTTTATAACATATAAAACTAATCGAGATAAATGTGGAGTTATATATTTAAATCGGATTACAACCACATCTACTCTCCATATTCTACTATATATATATACATATACATATCACTCCCATCTAATTCCATCTGATTCGTTCATTTTGCAGTATATAAATGAAGCACAAATAAAGATATTTAAATGAGACTTTGCACAAATAGTTCCTTCAAGTTGTCATTTCGCTTTCAAAAATGGTCGAAATCGAACTATATATATACCGAATAAGAGGACCTCAGTGCTTATGGCTGACTTTTTACCGAAAATATCGGTCGATCTGTGGGATACATTTATGAAATTCAGAGAGCATTTTTCTCCGATTGTAATGTGGCCTTGTGTAAAAAATCCTTAAATCGGCCCAATACTTCCCCTAATCCTTAAATTAGGGATTTTCAAACTTCCAGTTGCCTTACCGTTTATCTCGTTCAATCTGTAAGACACATTAATGAAATTCAGAAATTTCTTTCTTTTCTCTGTATGCTTCTGATTTCTTTTAAAAATATGTCTGTATGCCAAAAATAAGTAAAATCAGGAAAAAAAGACCCGTGCATATCGATCAGTCTGCGAAATATCCCAATCAAATTCAGAGAACATCTTTTCCTGGTAATAATATGTCCTGATAATAAAAATGGGTAAAATTGGGTAAATATCTCCCCTAGCCCCCTTATGGCTAATATGAGATTTTCATACTTCCATTTGGCTTTATATCGTATATATCGGGCAATATATAAGATATCTTAGCAAAATTAAATGAACGTATAAACTTGGATATACTATAGTTTGGTAGCGAAAATGAGTGAAATCCATCCACGAATTACCCCAGCCCCCATACCCTACGCACAATGGTTTTCGTAATTCTAGTCGACTTTACGCCGAACATATCGGTCAAGTTCTGAATTATTTTAGTAAAAATAGAAATATATTCTCGAGCACACTTTGGTTTAATGCCAAATGTAAATGTTGTCACTTACATCTTCCCTAATCCCAATATATCCAATATTGTGATTTTCGACATTCCAGCTGATCTTAAACCATTTACATAGAATATGCGTGATAATTTAATGAAATTAAGTGTTTCTGTTTCTTAACCAAAATGTGGGTTATTCAGACCTTGGTCTAAACCTCGTATTCCTAATATAATGATTTACGCCCCTGGTTGATATTTTCCAAATAGACGCAATATATTAAATTTCGCTCATTTGGACGAAAACATAACGTATATCTCAGTGGAAGATGTCTCAACAAAATAAAGGAGAATATTTCGCTTAGTATTACATCATTCGGTAGTAAAAATTATGACAGTGATGTGTATGTAGTGGTTTCCGGTAGTTATATTTATTTTAATATAAATATTTCGGACATGAAGCAAAAATTAGAAATGAAACATAGTGGAATTTAGCCTAAGTTCATAATATGAAAAATATGATTGTAATACATCTAGATTTTCGTCGAATAATGAATGTTAAATTCTTACGCACCATTTTTTTAATATAAAGTTTTGCCATTTCCGGAAAGTATTGTCCCGCTATTGATCCTTGCAAATTGCGAGAGTATAAAATGTTCGGTTACACCCGAAATTAACCCTTCCTTTCTAATTTTGTAAGTAAAAATTTCACTGCAAAATTTCCCAGTCGATGTTGATGCCTCCAAATAATATATTATTCTACAAAATATTGTTTGTTTCTTTTCTATGATATATTAGGGCTATATTTATCATTCAGCGTTAACATTTATGGTGTGCGAAATTGAAATATGAAAGCAATAAAATGCATCGAAAACTTATTGAACATTTTAAAGGTTCCGCTTCCTCTTTGGATATGTCCGTACAAGCATACATACACAATAGAGCTGCTTGGCTCACAGTCACTCCGCTACATACATTTGTCTGCCATTAAACCAGGCATTTACTAAATTGTTTTTAAGCGCGAGATTTTTACTTCTAAAATATTTATTGAATTGATATTAAATAATAATATATTTGAATGTAACTAAATAAAGCTAAAATGTATTACTGCGATATAATATCCGATATTTTAAAATAATTTATCATCTCACACTTTATTCGTATATGTTTCAAGTAACAAATTTAACGCCCTCTTGAAAATTGTTTGTAGAGTTTTATATAATATAAAGCAAAGCCTAAAGATTCCTCCGAACCGTTCGTAGCCTAACAAGGTTATAGACACCACCACCTAGAGGTGAAATGTGAGAGCCTGCCAAGGATGTGTCTGCTTTTCGAAACTAAACTTACGCTTGACTAAACTACGAGGCTTTACGGGGTGGCAAGTGGGAAAATATTTTAAGCGAGAGTCCAAAGCAACCAACGCCTAGTACGCAAAAATAATCCGACCTGCAATGTTTTTCAGAATGCCTCTATCGGATGCCAAATCGGTCTTTCAAGCTAAATCAGTAAAAACAAAGCAAATGTGTGGAACATGCTCGTATTTCTAGAGATAGATGCTGTATCTCCTTATACCAAAAATAATGCCTATAGAATTGAACGAAAATTTCTCCCTAGTTAGAATTTGCAATGCAAGCGTGTCGTCGTGTTCGTCACAAGCAGCAATTTATCATGTTGCAAGGAAAAAATACGAAAAGTGTTAACATGCGTCATTACAATTTGCAACACATGATAAGCCTAACAACGCACGCACACATTCACACAAACACATTCGTGAAATGGAAGGCCGTTTTCTCTTCCGTTTGTATTGCCAACTTTCAGTATGATTAGATTTACATTTACATATATGTTATATATAATATATATATGTTGGTGTGTATTTATGAATACATGGTATTAAGATACAGGATCTGTCTTACTTTCCCAACAACTATTGAAGCAACGAGCCTGCTGCGAATATACTATATCATGGACTATATCAGCATGGAGATCATGGACTGCACATAGTGAAGCTGGAGAAATGAATAAGCAAGTGAGAACAACATTTTTAAGCAAATATGAATATTGTATAAGATTTACGATACTTATATTTCATAAATTTAGTGGTGTAAACGAGCCAACTTGAAGTGGAAATTTCGGTAATCAGAATAAAATCAATTATTGCCTTAAGCATTTATTGAGACTGTTAAAGTGAACAGTCCCTTGGGGAATATATTAAAGATGCCTTCTGAAAGCCAGAGAGAAAGTTGAGCTGTTGCTTCAAGCGATCGGTGATAAGTGAACTCGAATCTCAATTCATAACTTATATAATAAACCTAGCATTTCAACATACAGTCGTCTCCAACTCCAAAAGAGTAAGAATTAAGTGCATTTGAAATGTCACCATAAAATTTTTTTTTCATAATCGCTTTTAAGTATGGTTTGAGATTCGTCCAGGATCTCACCTAATATTATCTTATTGATACCTTAAATTTCCCGCTGGTTTGTGCTTTAATTATGGAGTTCAGGTAATCGAGGAATATTTGAATATTTGTTCATTATGTAGTTTTCTATACACGACTTTGAGAAGCCAATACCGGTTTTAATACTCGTAATTCAAAAAACTAAGATCTTTTTCAACTAAATCGATACAAAGCATTTCAAAAAATGTGCTTTGTGATTTCAATTAACAAATATTTATTTGGACATGACTTCCTCCAATGCAATACAATACTCATAAAGATCACCTCCCTCACCTTTCAGGAAATTAATTGATTAAATGAGTTTAAATATTGAAAACAAACTTCCAATATCTTTTCTAATAGCATTTTCCTCATCAACTTCTCTTCCAATTCATGCAAAACTATAGATCTTAAGTGGTTTCCCGAATTTCGAATACTCTCAATGAATTTCTGCTTTGTCTATCTAGGAACTAACTATACATGCAGTATACGAAGAACATGAACATATCGATTTTTTCTAAAATTTTCAATCCTTCCTTGTTTATACATCCTTACATGCATATGTGTGCGTCATGTCTCAAAATCCATACTGTGTCGCATCACTTTTGTCCCGGGCTTGTTGACTTACTTTTTCTTTGATCTTTATTGGGTGCATGTAAATATATATATATATATCTATTCATTATCCTCTTTGTTTTTGCAAACTTAAAAAGCATGTTTTCCTTTCGTTGTAGCATGTCTATATGTTGTTGCTTAGACTCTTTTATTAGCGGGTGTAATACATAGGCAGGCATCCGCATACACAACCACATTGGCACATAAAGTGACGGCAGCTGCCATCACGCTTGAGTTACGTGAACTTTACTCAGCCCCAACACACAATGACAAAAATAAAAACAAACACGAAATTATAAATGCCAACAGCTGCAACGCTCGTGAAGAGGCGAGCGACGCAAGGCGAGAGCTAGTATGGGGAAAGTGGTTAGGATTGAAAGGAAAGTGGCAACATTTGTAAAGCTTAACGCGTTGTATGGTGATTATTATTAGTATGAAAATTAAAACAAAAACAAAAGCAATAGAAGCAAGCACATAACGCATAGTACAAAAGTGCGGAAGCAGCAGGTCTCTTGGCTGCTCGAAGGGTTTTAGCCGCTCGTGTGTTTCCGATTGTTTGCCGAGTCTGTATTTATGCAAACAAAGCGGCTAAAATGACATTCACGGAAAAGCGCAAATGAAAAGAGATAAACGTATTAATTATTTATTTATACATTTTGTGGATAGTGGAAATGTCGGTGAACCCTCATACGGTTCATGTTCAGCTTGGCTCGAATTGCATTTTTTTGGTGCGGTGAAAGGATGAAAGAAGCTCCTCCTTATAGTTGCCTCCGGTTTCGCCTAAGCATTTGTGGCTGTCTTTATGTGTGCTTTAAAGCCAAAGCTCGCATGTCCTAATTACAATAATAATAGCATTGACAACAGCAGCTGTTGCAAGTAATATTGATGTCGTGCGTGTGGTCTGTGGCGTGTGACATGCGGTATGTTGAGGCATCCTGTCGCATAACATTTATGCGACGACGTTGTCTGGTGTCTGCTCTGGTGTCTGCTCTGTCGGTTGTGGGTTTACATAAAGCCGAATATTCTTTACTTATTCTCTCTCATATTGTATTCGTCCTATGGAGTAACTTTGAATGTATATAATCGTAGGTCATGGAGTTAGAGAACTTTTTGGTACATATTTATAAATATTAATATGCAATATGTTAATAAAGTTCATTTTGTCGGTTTGTTCGAGTTAGTTTTTGTTTTAGGAAATTATATTTGGTATTAGAATCAACTCCATCCATAAAAATTGCACTTTCAAAAATAAAAATAATCAAAAGAATATTAGTATATTATTTCTTTCAGTTATGTCCGCCTAAATACATTGGTCTCAGTAGTGGTGGTCTCAGTACTTAAAGTATTATATTATTGCCTTTGAATGGCGTTTGGAATTGTGCAATATACAGCATGGCTTCTTCCAATTTCTTGAGTTTGCCACAACTTTCTCCTGAAAGCTAAATATAAAGGCTTTTGAGAATTTCAGGCGACACTTTTATGTCAAAATTCTATTTCTGTACAAGGATACCACTGTGAAAAAAAGTGGTAATAGAATCGATTTTATTTTCTAATAAGTACGACACTAATCTGAGGATAACATATCTGAATACTTCTGTTCGAATATACAATATATTGAACCATAATAAAACTACTGTTTGGAACCCAATTTGTAGGTTTGGTAGGCCAAAGGTTACTCAATGGCACATTTTAAAATGTAATTGCGATTCTCTGCAGCATTTTTTTATACCTTTACCTGCATTTTAAAGTACTTGAGCTTAGCGCTTGCAGTTTTTCCCATTGTCCGCTTTGATGTAGCTGTTTATGTAGCCACACCTCAGCCTCGACCGCACATATCTCAAGTTAATTTATTCATAGCCTTTGTGTTGGAACTTTGGTTGTTTCCCTTTCGTCGTCCTCGTTTTTTTGTTTTTTATACTCTCGCAACATGTTGCTACAGAGTATATTAGTTTTGTTCACCTAACGGTTATTTGTAACACAAAGCAAGCGATAACTTGAGTAAAAATTAAAATAAAGTTAAGTAAAAATTAAGAATTTGATGAAACTTGGTACACGTATTCTTTGTCACCGTAAGATGGTTGGTATTGCAAATGTGTTATTTGGTATAGAGGATCCTAGTAGGGCGTAGCATCTTTGGACAAAGTTTTTGTAAAAGTGGGTATTGCCCCCCACCCAAAAGATTTAATATTATATCTCGGAAACCCTTAAAGCTATAAAAATCAAACTTACTTCAACTAAGTTTTTTGAGCATCTCCTCATATACTGAGAAAATGAGTGAAATCGGATAATAACCACACCCACCTCCCATACAAAAGTTATGTTGAAAACTACTGAAAGTATGTTAACTCGTTAAAGGAACACGTCAGAAACATTAAATCTTGTAGAAATTAAAATACGGAAAGGTTGGATAGGAATCCGTTAAAAATTTTGTTGATGGGCGTGGCACCACCCACTTTTAGGATAAATCCCATACCTCATGGGTGCCTTAACCGATTTCAACAAAATTGTGCATGAGACATTACATTTGCATTCGTAGGTTACATTGTGAAAATGGACGAAATCGGATAAAAACCATGCCTACTTCTCATATAACACAATTTGAAGTTTCATCTGATCCTTTCACTTTAAAGTAGATAAATCGAGCAGCAATTAAGATACTGGAAAGCAGTAGCAACAAAGCTTTCAAAGAAAAGTACATTTAAGCTATGCCATCTTAAGCGTAAAATTGTTGAAATCGGATTATAACTTTTCAAGCCACCAGATACCCAATAAATGGACCTCAGTGCCTCTATCTGACCTTTTACCGAAAATATCGGTAAATCTGTGAGATATTGTAATGAAATTGGAGTATTATCTTTCCATGATAATAATGTGCTCTTGTATCAAAAATAGGGAAAATCGGATAAGTACTTCCCCTAACCCCTATGTACCTATGATTTTCAACCTCTGGGTAGACTTATTCCATATATTTCAGTCAATATGTAAGATGTCTTAGCAAAATTAAGTGAACGTGTAATATCGGATACACCATAGTTTACTGCCGAGAATGTGTGAAATCGGTTTACGAATTATCCCAGCTACCATATACTACATATAATGATTTTCGCTATTCTAGCAGACTTTTTGCCGAATATTGTGTGAAAACATGTTCCCTAATATACTTGAATAATGAAAACGGTTAATGTAATCAGTGCAGATCTTCATCTATCCCAAAAATGCCCGATATAAGAATTCGCGACTTCCCATCTGACTTTAAACCGTTTATGTTAGTCAATATGTGTGATATTTAATGAAATTAAGTGGATATGTTTTCATAAACACAATGTGATTTCGCTCTAAATATGAATGAAACCAGTCTACGCCGTGGTCTAAGCCGCCTGTTCCTAATATAATATGATTTCCTTTTCTCTGGTTTACTTTTTCTTCATGTATCTAACATTTTAAATTAAGCCACTTTGGTTGACTTTATATCGCATATATCACTTTTCAGTTAATTTGGTAGATTTTAATATAAATATCTCGGACACGAAGCAAAATATAGCAATGAAAGTACATGAGTCTATGACCTTTAATATAAGTTAATAAGATACCAAATATGATTGCAATCCATTGACAATTTCGTCCGATAATCAATGTTGAATTCTTCCGCAACATTTTTTACTATAAAGTTGTGGCAGCACCTGAAAACATTTCCCCGCTTCTGATCCTTGCACATTGCGAGAGTATAAAATGTTCGGTTACACCCGAACGTAGCCCCTTCTTACTTGTTTTGTTTTAGCTCCTTACTGGGTACACTCATATAACTCGAAAAGTAGGCTATGTCTATGTGCAACCGCAGTTTTTTACCACATTATTCGTACGTTTATAGGAAAATGTACGAACTCATATATAGTCGACATTATATTGCAATATTTACTAAGGTAGTTGTTGCGTCTGTTTTGCTGTTTTATGTTGTTTAAGTTGCTTTAATGTTTTAATTAATATGTAAAGTAGAACTAGAGTAAAGTAGTTAGAGAGAGAGAACAGCAGACATAGAGTCGATTACGTAAGAGAATGTGGTGTCTTTCCTAATTATCACTACTAAATTTATGAAAGTCAAGTATAAGATGATAAGTATAAAATGAAATCGATGAAAATAGAAAACTTTTGTTCCAACTAGTATTGCATTCACTTGGTTGTAAAATTCGTATGGTTCCAGAATCTGATTTTGCTCGACACATGAATTTGGAATCTGTGTTCGAGAATATGTGAACGAATTGGTGGCAGTGTGAGTGCAAAAAATTTTTCCGACGCCGTCTAAGAAGACGCTTGAATATTTGTGGCACTTAAGTGATTATCTCCACTTGATTCTCTTCTGAAACTACAATTTAATTAGGCGAAGTTCGGTGTAAAGTAAAATGCAGCAGAAACTAGCGCATTCACACGCACGTATACCCAAGCATGAAGAACTTTTGGAAAGCAGTAAATTTCACACGTGCATGGCAACTGCATGTATCGACGTGCTTGAATGTGCATTTGAACAAATTCCACGAAGCAGCTACAAAAACATATGGATAATCTCGTCGTTTTCATTTTTTTTGTGCTTTTGCACGTTCCTTCATGTTCATTTATTTCATTTCTTCTGGTTTCGTTTCGCTTCGTTTCAGTTCGCCTCTAATGTCCGCCATTAGTGTTAAACTGATGACCTTCCCTTGGATGTGGCTGTTCATGAAAAATCCATTTGAGGGTGCACAATGCGCAATACGTCTAGCCACCGATCCGAAGCTCAAGAACGTAAGCGGCGAGTATTTCAAGTAAGTATTAGCCGCATACCAATGCGCACACCTCCCACTAGCTCGGCATTGCATATCGCGATACTTTGAGTGTGAGTTCAATGCGGGTGAATGCCCTTCAGAAAAAGGCCTTAATCACCCAATTTGGAAGTTTTCTATGTATGACATTGGCTGCTTATATCAGGAAATCGGGAAAAATTTTAGGAGTCCTGTGGACACAGTATTGGGTCGGATATTAAAATAGCCATTTGAACAATTCCAGCTAGTATGGAATTTTTCTAAGGACATCCCCTAAAACTTTATGGTTTTCTGAGGTTGAGGTTGAAATCTCCTGTCGTACTACTACATTTGAAAACAAGTAAGTTCGAGTGCAACCGCATTATACTCCCGAAATATGCTAGGATCAAAGCAGGGGAAACACTTTCAGGTGCTGGAAAAACTGTATATTAAAAGTGTTGCAGTATTCGACGAAACCTTTAATGAGATATTTTAACATTTGTTATCTCGTTAACTTATATTACAAGCCTTAGAAATTTATTAGGAAATTATTATATTAGGAGTAAGGGGCTTAGACCACGGTCTGTAGTACTTTCGCTCATATTTAGCGCTAAACCACATTATGTTTAAGAAAACATAAAAACAAAAGAAATGGTTTCAAATCAGCTGGAAAGTCAGAAATCATTACATTGGGTATATTTGGTACCACAAATTTTACGTTTATTCTTAACAGTCTCTGGTCCAGGTGTCAGTCCGAAACGTCTTCAATAAAACTTCAATAGAGACATACTTCATTAAAACAATACGACAACAACTCTTCCCGAAGTTTCTTTGTTTGTTTCTTCCTGTTTGTTTACCTTTTTATTTACCTTTTTGCTTACCCTTAGCGAGGTCCATATTTCCTTTTTTCATTAAACTAAAGTAAATTCGAGAACACACTTCCAGTCAATATTGATTACCTCAAAATTAGACAGACATGTTTGGCATAGAGTCCACTAGAATAACGGTAGTCATTATTTGTAATGTATGGAAGCTGGGGTAATTCAAATATCATTTTCTAAGATGACTTACATATTGACCGCTATACACGGAATTTCGAAAATTCTCATGATAGGTATACAGGAGTAGGGGAAGTATTGGTCCAATTTTATTTATAGGGGCCATGCCCCCTTTTCAGAAATTTTCAACTCACATATGCCCCTCCCTACTGCAGCACTCTGTTTGGAAACTTAGTTACAGCATTTTATAGGAATTCATTTAACGGCATTTTGTGGGCGTGGAAATATATTACGCCCATCTGCAATACCAGCCGTCTTACGGTGACAAAGAATACATGTACCAAGTTTCATCAAAATATCTTAATTTTTACTCAAATTATCGCTTGCAAGGACGGACGGACGGGCGGACAGAGAGTCACTCGGATTTTAACTCGTCTTTTCATCCTAATCATTTATATATATATATATATGTCTATATTTAGCTCGATTAGTTCTAGGTGTTACAAACAACCGTTAGGTGAATAAAACTATTATACTCTGTTACATAATGTTGCGAAAGTATAACCAGTAGTTCACTCCACTTTCGTACACTTAGACACAAATACTCACTGCAGGTACAATTTATATTTTATTATCCCAATTTGGGTTACACAAAAGCCCTCACATACTCAGTCGCCCTAACCTGTAAAGAAGAACTTTTCTCTATTCTTTAATTTAATTTGCTTTTGTTATTGTAGTGATTGCGAAATAGCACAATCGTCACTGCATGGCCGGGATATAGCTTTGGCAAAGAAATTATACATGCAAACAATCAAGGAATTGGAAAAGGTTACCAAATTAAGTATTGAGAAGGATATTGAGAACGAAACTTTACCTCTGGCAATAGCTGCCGAACCAGCAGAAGAGAATCACAACAAACAACGGGAACAGGAAGCGCCAAAAAAGAAACAGCAGCAAAGACAAAAGCAAGACAAAAATAAAAATTATTGATCAATTTGGGACAGGGAACACACAAACATTTATTAAAAGACTAAAGATTATAAATAAAATGCATATCTAAAATATAAAAGGTAATAAATAAACAAATTAACACAATTTTATTTTTCTTAATATCTTAACGTTTGAATAAAATAAAATTTGGTGCAGGTTTCTCTGTTTCCAAGTTGACTTCTTTACTGATGAACAATTTCGTTAGAAAATGGTTAAAGGAATATGGTGGACCATCTAGCAATGGTGGTTAAATATCCTTCTAATTATAAATAAGTTGAATTTTCACTAAGTTTAAATGTGGAAATTTATATCTTACGTATCTGTTTGAAAAATTAGTATATGGCCTGTATTCAGAGCAACAAAATTTTCCTGTATACATATTGATCTCATATCATAAGATATCTCAGACCATAAACTCGTGAAACTTAATTTTTAATACTATTTTCCTACGATTATGCGAAATCAAACTTAACAGAGAGGACTTACAGTCACTTATAATCTTGTAATCGGCAGAGTTGAGCTATTACCAAACATTTACATTCCTATTTAACTCACATCCGATATATGAGGTGTGTTCAATAAATAACGGGAACTCTCGTTTTTTGAAAAAAATATTTATTCATTCGTCTACATTAATATTGTCGCCTTCAAAATAGTCTCCATTCAATATTATGCACTTATGCCAGTGCTTCTTCTAATCGTCGAAACACTTCTCAAACTCGATCTTTGGGATGGTCTTTAGCTCTTTCAGCGATGCGCTTTTAGCGTCATCTATACACGTACTTGTTAAACAACGACCCTTTAAGGTTCTCTTTATGTTTGGAAATAGGAAAAAGTCACACGGAGCCATGTCTGGCGAATATGGATACTCGGGCATCTGGCATCGTTACAGTGTTGTTTTTTGGCCAAGAATTCACGAACAAGCAACGAAGTGTGAGCAGAATTGAGCAAAAGCGGGCAAAAGCCATGAATTGTTTTTCCACAAATCCAAGCGTTTTTTTCAGATTGCTTCACGCAAACGGCGTTGGACTTGTAGGTAGTACTCCTTATTGACCTTTTGACTTTGAGGCAAGAATTCATGATACACTTTGCCGTTAAAGTCGAAGAACACAGTGGAACACAGTTCACGTTGATTTCTGAACACACCTCGTATATATTGGCAAGGGAATAGAAAGTAAACTTACAGTCTGTGTAAGATTCTTAATCGACCCATAAATATAGCAAATTATTCAAAGAGGTTTTGATATCATTTTTAAGACCGACCCGTTTTGAACAACATGTCATATCATATACATTTATATTCCAAAATAGATTAACTTTGTAAAGTTGCCAGAGCAATGAAAAAAAAAAATTAGTAGTTAATGAAATTTTGAAGATAATTTAAGACAAGGTTTCAAAAGATTTCCTATTCAAGTAAAAGTTACAAATGAACAGTGAAGCGAGGTGGGTATTTGCTAGTTCTAAGAAAAAGCTTATGAAAACAACTGAATAAGCTGCTTACCTATAGCAAGTAGTCACTAATCTTATTTCTGGAAAAGAACTGAGATTACTTAATATCAAATATCTACAAGATGCTTCACTACAACCCAAGCTCATTCTGCATAAATAATACGATTCGTCATTTTACCTGTCCAAATAACTCGCTTTTATATTCCTTTCTCATTTTCCTTTCCTTGTGTGTCAAAATCGACGTGAAAACACCAATCTGTTACTGTCTTTGGCCCTTGTCTGCTTCTTACAACTTTGGCAGATAATCTAAGTAATATACTATATATGCTAAACACTATAGTAACTAATTCTAATGTGTGTGTGCAGATTTATATCCATGTGGATACTCGATTTTTTTTACGTCCATCTTTCCTAAATTTAAATCTGCTTTCAAGTTTTAATGCTACTGTTGCATTTCTATAAAACGAGTTACATATGTTTTGCTTTATGATTTTTGGCCACCTGCCCAGTGAAGCGGAAGCATTGCCCTAATTTTCCTTCACAGTATCATAAAATTATGTCATGTTCCTTTTAAAAGTTTTCTTGCATTTAATGGAAGGGTGCACCCACCGCCACTATGCTTTCCTTAATGGTCAGTTTATGTCAATAAGCAACATATCATACCAAGGAAGCTATGGATAACCAAAAGCTCTGCAAGGAGGTATGCTAAGGCGCATTTTCTTTCATACCAGCATACACTATTCATGGGTATATGTGCAAGTTTATTGTGTTCTGACGCACATTTGCCCCCCTTTTCCAACAAAGAAAAATTAAGCCTGATTATAAAATAGAAAAACCTCTCTCGCTTTCTAGCCACAACTAAATGTAATATATTTATCTGACAAATAGAAATTTTTTCAAAAGTAAATTTGAAGTGCATATGACACATATTTTTACTTTATCGAAATCTAATTTTTACACACAAGATTCTACGAATATTCCACTGTATGTTATGTCGGAACTTGTAGTCATCGAAAGCTTTTTGGCGAGAACTTTTTAAAATAGTATAGGAGTTATGTACGAGAATGTTAGTTGCAGATTCGTACGTGCTAAAAAAGCTTTGTGAACTTTCGTTCTTCTATTCAATATTTAATATTTAACCCTTGTTGAGAGAACTTATAAAATTGCTATTGGGAAATAATTAGATTTGAAATGCCTTCCAAACAAGTTAATTTGATGCTTGCTTTTCGTACAGAAACGAAGCTATTTCTTAACTCTGGTAAAGTCAAATATAGTCATAAGGCGGACGTCTAAGAGAAATTATGTCCAATAACTTCTTCTACTATTGCTGGAATTTTGCCACATAAAGGGTTTTTATCAGCGTACGGTATTCAATTTTCAGCTTATATTGCGGTTTCCCTGATTGATTTACTCAGTCAGCGATAGCTCAAAGCCTAATAATTTGATTTGAGTAGATTGTGATTAAAGAACCTCCTCGTAGTTGGCAACGCATGTACTTAATATTTCATTCACAAACTTGAACGGTATCTCTTCAGAGAGTTATTCAGGGTGTCTAGCCTTAATACGGCGTTGATATTGCTGAAAGCTCTGCATTTGAATTTTTTTCTACGTTTGACAGATTTCACCAAATTATTGGAAGTACAACTAAGGTATTATTTACTCTATTAATTAATAATTAATAATTAATTATTTTTTATTTATTTAATTATTAATTTTATTTAATTTTTTAATTATTAATTAATTAATAATCCATATTAATTTTGTAATAAATTCGGAACAAAACTTTATACTGCGCTTCAAAACCAGAATGCCAGAATATCTCCAAGATCTGAAGAATAGTTTATCAAGGAATCTTAAATTTTCAGATACCGTTTTGAGCTTATAAGCAATATTTTATTTAAAACGAACGAAAAGTGAAATAGTTCATGTTTCCGTTTTAATGAAACCCACTCCATTCAACTGAGAAACCAAGCACAAACGACTGGACTAATAATGCAATGCTCTCACAGCATTTATAATAAATAAACTTACAACAGCGAAATGGGCAAAAGCTCCGCACACATCATAAATGAGAACACGCAGAGAGCATAAACAAACAGGAAACCGCCCGCCAATTAAGCTGGCAGACTGATACATTTGATTAGAATCAGCAAGTGGTGGCGACGACGTCAATAGGGTGGATGAGATGAATGTTAAGTTCTCAAGGGGAATGCAGTGAGCGGAATGATTTGGGTAAAGGCGCGGATGATACGAACGGGGGTGGAAGCAGGGTTGAAAGAGAAAAAACCGAATTTTTAGGTACAATGAAAATGAGCTTTACTGAGCGGCATGCATCCCTAACACTGTTCAGCGTGAAATGGCGAGGTATGCTGCATGTTTTGCGTAAATGAGCAAACAGGCAAATGAGAGCTGATGGAGCGTGTGAGCCTACCATTCAAGTGCCAAGCGCCAACAATTGTGGTCTACAATTGCTTTTGTTGGCTGTCTTTTGCTCGCTGTATTCCTGCCCGACCAAATAAGTTGTTGCTGCTCATGCATTGGACCCATAGGGTAGCGAAGAGAGTGTTGCGGTAGTGCACGTACGTTCATCGAGTGCCGTTGCTGCCGTTGCTGCTGTTACTGCCACTTTCGGTGGCCTCTCTGCGCTTAGCATGTTTGAGACGGCTAAGTGCTGTTGAGCCAGCCAGCAGGGTTGGCGGCTAGCGCGTTCTGCGAGCACACAAGAACATACATACATACCACAATCTAGTATTTTTACGTATGTACGTATGTACGTACGTATCTACTATAGCAAAGTCGAATTGAATTTGGACTTGAGATTGAATCGAATTCGTAAATTCAGTATTCCGGGGAACAAATAAACGTGCGAACGTGTTCGCCGCGACGAATTTAGCGAAAATACCAAAGTGAGCTTGAAGGAGTGATTTCTAAGACGTGTGCTATTTACTATAATTTCTTTGCTTTAAATGCGTTTTTTTTTCATCGCATGTATCACTTATCTGATAAACACAACTGTCGGGATTTATGTGATCGGTGTAATTAAAGTTGACAAATAAATAACATCAATTAATACTCATCGCAGTGGAAAAAATATAGCACAAAAAAAAAAACGTTTATGCAGCCTACTTATTTACAACAATACAAAGCTGGTGAAGTAAATTGCCTCGGCAGAGGCATCTTGGAGACGTTTGCGCTGAAGAATTACCTAACGACTAGGCGCAATGAAATGAATTAATTCTCAACTTTTGTGTGCACACACTTAAACATATAGTTATACAAATGTATATATGTGCAGACACACATAATTGCTTACATTTCCAACAATTTACCGCAAATATTTAGATGCGAATTGCCGTCTATTTAGTATTTAATTACCAAGACTGCGAACCTTGAATACTGAATATTTAGTTTGTGAGAACAATAACAAAGAGCCAAGAATAAAACAAAGAAAATCAAACTAATAAAATTTAACTAAAGTGCAGACATAAATCTAAATAAATAAAATGAATGGCAAAATATACCATTGTAGATATACCACGAACCCTATAGCAAGAGGCCTAGTTGCCCAAAGGGAATTTCCTTGTTGCAAAAAAGATTTACAAGTGCCAAATACTTATATGCCCTTTAAATTCTCTATATTAAGTGCATTTTCATAACGATTTTAACTGAAACGTTCACCAAAAAAATTTGAAATAAATTTCCCTTGAATATTAATATATTTTAATATTAATAATTAATTATAATTATATATATATTACTTCTATTCTTTTTTTTAGTTTTTTTTATGTTTAATCTTATTCTAGAATATTGAGATGGTGTAATGAACGGCAAGATTTTCTTGCAAGCTCCATATATACTATACTTACATATGTATATATTTGCTGAGCTGGGCGAATACAATCGCGTGACTGGAACGCGCACTTGCAACTCTAAACGCTCTACAAGTGGATACAGTCTATCCAACCAATATTCTATTTTATTACATATAAACTTTATTTTGTATGCAAATGAGTTCATGTGAATATGCAAATGCTTGCGAATGAAAATATATAAACATAACTGTAATGAGAGACTAAAAGAAGAGACTAAAAGAAAAAAAAAATTTTCAGACAGAAATTAGGTGGAGCTATGCTCCTTCGGGACCACCTCTTCTTAAAACTGTTGATATCAAGGGAATGTCTTACATATTTGCTCATTTAAAAATGAATTTCCATTGAAATATTCGAATAGAATATTAGAAGCGTGAACTCCATGAAAATCCATCTCACCTTTTTAGATAAATCGCCAACACATAGACCGTAACTCTTGTTCTTTGCAAAGATACATTCAAAATTAATCTAGTAACTCTAATTGACGCAGTCCAATGCACATTTTATGGATCTCCATGACTGACCCCTAATAGCAGTGAATAATAAAATATTACAAACTAATTTAATATTAATAACACTGAATACGGTGCGTCAACGTTTGAAAGTGCGCCTCACGAGCGAAACGCTGATATGAGCTTCGATGCGCCACACGCCGTCTTCCATATGTAAATTACACAAAAATGTACACGGGGAATAGCGCACCAAGTATGATGGGTTTTGGAATATTATCAGATATACATAGACCGTATGTATTATGTATATGTATATGTAAGCAAATGTGCTAGTTGTATATGAAACCGTTTGGCGTGCGGTTTTCACAACGATTAGAATGTACATATGTATGTATATGCGGAGACTGTGCTAAACCGTGAACGGCTCCGCTGAATGTACTAGCACCTTCACACAAACACTTGGTGTAAATGAGCATATAGCGAATGCGCATCATCCATTCATCCATCTATCTATCTGTAAATGGTTTTTGGATTATCAGCATGTGAGCTGACTGACTAACTAACTGAGTGTGTGCGTGTGTGCTTGTATACCAGTGCGCGGAACAGTGGGCTCGACCAAAAATTAATGTTTTATGGTTTCTCTTGAGAACTCAAATGTTATTTTCGTACCTTTGTGATAACTCCAATAGGCAATGCTGGCAGAAATTACTTACGTGATTTATTAAAATTTCATAAATGCCATTTACCCACATCCGTAATAATATATTGGAAGTATAATAGAATCTTTAATGAAAAATTGGCACTAAACAACATAACATTGGGTGTTTCACTAAACAACTCCGTTCTTTTAAAAACATTAATTCATAATATCCGCTTAAAATGTTAGAAGTAGAATTAAAGGCAAATTTGTAAGAATGGCAACCATTCCATACCCAAGACTATCATTAAAGGCACGTTATTTTTATATCACTTCAAATGACTTCGACTCATTTTTACGCAATATTTGGACATATATAAACATATGAGCCAATATACGTTCATATATTGTTTACATACATGTATGCATGTTTGTATTTTGTTTATTTACTAAAAATGTATATGTGCGAAGCGCCGAATGGCACTAATGGCAACAATAACAACAAGAGGCAGCTTAACATCAAATGTGAAAGCATTAAACTAATCGCAAAAATAACATACACACTGGCAAAAGTACAATAAAAGTGAATACATACATACACACATACATTCATGAGTGTGTGTTTGTGTATGAAGACGAATAAAGTCAATAGATTCGAATAAAATAGCGAATCGGTGGCGATAACAACAAGTAAGCAGCTATGACAATGGCAAGAACTGCAGCAACAATAACAATTACAATCGATAACGTAGCTAAAAGCAAAGCAAATAGATAAGTATAGACAAAAGTCTGCATGCGAATGGCGAATGGCGAATGGCAAATGGCAAATGGCAAACTTTGTCCCTTCATGGACTGGCGTGGCGTATACTTAATATAAAACTTCCTGATCGACCAATGGAACGCACCAGCGTATACCATTGTGAGTGCGTCAATAAAAAAACGAGGGTAAGTGCAAACAAAACAAAATAAGAAAAGTGCATGGAAACAGAAGCACCGTGGAATGCAAAGCGGACGGAACGTAACGACCGAAAGTAATGATCTAAAAGTAAAGACAGTAAAGTGAAAATAAGAGCATAAGTGAAAGGGAAAAGGGCACCTACTTGCGGTATGCAAGCATGAATGTGTGTATATCCACCGTCCACAACCGTCTAACCACGCGCAATGCCAACGGATGACATTCCTATCGGTGCTCGCTCTTTTCGAAGGTCTCACCGTTGTGCGCATTGCGAAGTGGTAGTAGGGTACCTTTCTACTTAGACCCTTCTGCTTGTTTACGTACGTTCAACTAACGACCTCGTTCGATGTCACCGACTATTTACGCTTTTGTTGCGCTGCGCATTTAATATGCAAGGAGCAATCGTGTGAAGTAGCGTTGCAAATGAGTCAAATATTTTACAATTAAGTTTCTCAACAAGGATAAGAAGAATACGGTTCAATTGACTTATGCCAAGTTGGAACGTGAGTGCTGTATTTTCTGTTCAATTTTCTGTTCAACGCTTCAAAGATAAATAATTCTATACCTACGATCGCATTTTAGTAAAATGTGCCAAAACGATATACTTAAATTCATAAATATATTCAGCTATAAACTATATTAGAACATTTCGGAAAGTAAAATGGTTAGTATATTAGCGAAAATACCAAATAACAAAATAAACAATTTTTTTAATTAATTTTATTTATTTTTTCACTAAATTTTTAAATATTCATGCACATTTACTCCTTCACTGTACATGATATATCTAAAGCTGACAACACTTGCATTCGTTATATAACATCACGCCGACGCCTACAGTCGTTCATTTAATCTGCAGCAAATTCTTGGCTTACTATTAACCTTTGGCACTCGCCGGACTCTCTACACAAAACTATTTGCAGCTATATGTACACCTTCACAAGTAAATTCTAACGCAGGCTCCCTTAACCTTGTTCACACGTCACACACATAAATATTTCAATTCAACTATTCTCGGCGTAACAAAGCAGGGTCACATATAAATGGTTGCTCTCACTGCAGCCTTAAATAAAACTTGTTATTTATATCTAAACTTTTTATTTATTGGCATGAACATACATGTATGAGCCTTTAGAGAAAATGAATTTATTCACCCCATGATATTTTAAAAAGATATCTAAATAAATT
The DNA here is from genome assembly GCA_021498325.1 of Bactrocera minax. Classification (NCBI taxonomy): domain Eukaryota; kingdom Metazoa; phylum Arthropoda; class Insecta; order Diptera; family Tephritidae; genus Bactrocera; species Bactrocera minax. The sequence goes on along the minus strand of JAKEEE010000012.1, from coordinate 2,386,593 downwards.
CAAATTTTTCGAGTAATATTAGGTTAGACGGAATAACTTTACAGTGTGAGAATGATCCGCTGCTTGTTGTTGCAAACCTTCTTTTGTCCCATTTTATGTTCGCAACATAGTTGGTGGGTTTTTATAATATTAGGTCTAGCCAAAAGGAGCTTCTGGCGAGTCACTATCTATGTGCATAATTCCTCTCCTGTTGGCCAAAGCTGGCCGCTTCTGGGTGATTGTTTCCTTCGGACGGTCCAATTGTTGACAGTACAGGTCCGAATTAAGAATTTGACCGTAGCGGCCATAGAAACAGGTAGCTCATAGTATATGATTCTGTGCCGGCTCGCCACGCTTCGACCACAACCTTCTGCGCTTGACGTTGTCGAAAGTGATCCACCTATCATCACCACCTATCATCCACCCATAATCATCCGCTTCAGAAATGAATCGATTTCGTTGCGATTCAGCAGCGATTCACAGATGGAAATTCAGTCCATGAGGTTTGTTTAGTTAACTCATGTGGCACCCATACATCGAGCTTCTATTTGTATCCTGCTTTATTTAAATGGTGCCAAACGGTTTTTTGTGCAATGTTTAGCTCCTAGGCAATCGGAGCAGTGCTTAGATTACAGTCGGACTCAACGATTTCCATTATTTTATAGATCGTGCGTGGTGCATCTTTATCATCAAATTACCGGAACAGAATCCACGAAGCAAAAATTACGCATATTTGGCTGTGAAAGTATCAGGACCATAAACACTATTAACTGTTCACATTTTCACCTGGTACCTTTACAACGCCAGATACAGATTACTAAAGCCATCTATTAAAAAAATAATGTACTTATTTATACCCTCCGGTTCATTTTTGTCACAGCACTTTGTCATAGTTTGAAGTAAAGTTCTTCTCATTTATACTTCTTTTCTAAACAATTAATTGAAGCCAACACCTTACCTCCTTCTAGCTCAAGAAACAATCCGCAGCTAATTTTAAATCGTACTATTGTAGGTATCTCTGTGTAACGCGATTATGAGCTGTCCTCCTCCCCTTACCCATTTTATATAATACAAACTAATTCTCACAACAAAAGATTAATGGAATTGGTATTCCTTAACGGATACGTTCAGTGCAAGACGACATTGTATTTGTAATAGCTTTGTGTTTTGTGTAAACGTTACGAAGTTATTAAAACAGTCGTTTATTGATGAAATTACTTTTTAATATCAACGAGTATATAAATAAATGCAAATTCTTACTGTATCAAAACGTGATTGAAATTTATTTTTATATCGTTCAATTTATTCTGTTATTTGTTCAAATCGCGATTTCTTGGCTTTCAGTGAACTATTACATTCGCCACATTCCTCGTCGAAGCCATCTGGAAAGAATTTTACAAACAAATAAACAATTTGATGTCAGTTTCGTAGCCCGGTAGGACAATAATTGCTTGAATTTTTACATGGAAGTGCAGAATATCAGGAATTTTTTATACTCTAGCAACGTATTGTGCAAACTATAATACAATAGTTTCGTTCACCTAACGGTTGTTTGTAACATCTAAAACTAATCTAATAGGTCTGTCCGTGCGTCTGTCGGTTCGTCCATGCAAGCGATAACTTGAGTAAAAATTTAAATATCTAATGAAACTTGGTACACGTGTTCCTTGGCTCGGAGAAGAGGTTGGTATTGAAAATGGACGGAATTGTTCTTTGCCACGCCCACAAAATGCTATTAATCGAAAAACTGTGAAAGGCTAAAATTAAGGCACAAATTAAAGTACGGGACTGTTATTAGGTACAATGCTTTCAGTATGGAAGTGCATCTGTGGTTTAAAAGTCTTTTAAAAAAAAGAGCGTCCAGGCCCCGCCACCTTATAAGTTTAATGTACATGTCTCACAAACCACTTCAGCTATTGTATATCAACCAAATTTGCCGGGAACAAGTTTTCCCAGCATCTCCTCATACTGCGAAAAAATTTATGAAATCGGATAATACCCAAGCCCACTCCCCATAAAACGATAATGTTGAAAACTACTAAAAGCGCTAAAACTCTTTGAGTAAATGCGTCAGAAACATTAAATTTCACAGTCAAGACGGTACCTAAGGTTTTTATAAGAATCGCTGTAAAATTGGGCATTACTTAATAAAATGTTAAGGAAATATGTTCCTCCAGCTGACTTTAAACCGTTTAAGTTGGTCAATATAATATGTGTGATATATTAACAAAATTAAGTGGATATGCTTTCTTGAACATAATGTGGTTTAGCGCTGAATATGAATGAAATCGCTCTAAACCCCATATCCCTAATATAAGGATTTCCGATTCTGTGGTAAACTTTTTTCTAATATGAATTTTCTAATGTGATGCATAGATTGATTTGTGTTAGTTAGATTGATTTTAAAACAAGTATCTCGGACATGGAGCAAAAATTTGTAAAGTATAAGTTAATAACATGCCAGATATAATTGCAATCCATTCAAAATTTCCCCGAATAATAAATGTAGAATTAAATGTTGAATAAAGTTTTGCCATCACCTGAAAGTATTTCCCAGCCTTTGATCCTTGCACTTTGCGAGAGTATAAAATGTTCGATTACAAACGGACTTAGCCCTTTCTTGCTTGCATAATTATGCAATTACTCAATATTATGCAAATACAACATTTTTAAATTTGATTTTTAGAGCCAAGTTTTCATTCTTACGACGTTGGCTAACACTGCTTATACTGCCCGTTTATACGTTACGGCTAAAACTAACCGGGTGAGCAGAAGAGCGCAGTGTTAGAAGCCAAGAGCGGAAGAGATTTAGACCCAATACCACAAGCATTGAAACATATATACATATTCATAGTATATGTGATTGTGTGATTGTGTGAGTGTAAGTGTAGTTCGCCAGCCGACCGGTATACCAGGCAACAAAGTTATGTGAAACCGACAGAATTGCGGTTTAATTTACATCCAACAACAACTTAACAAATGCTCAAGTTCTCCTGCACACTCGCCTAGCTACGACCATACGTAAGCTGAGCATGAAAGCGAGTTAGCGGCGGTAATGAATGCAATGCCAAGCGAAAGCCACAAGTAGCAAATGCTTAAAGGAATTTTTGTTGGCGTCATTGTAACTCACTCGTTTCACTTCCCTACCAAACTGGTAAAAAGAATATACTTAAATGCACACGTATGTGTGTGTGTGTAGTGTAGGCATGTGTATAGCATAAGTGCGGAGGTAAGCAAGCACCTATGTCATATTGGTGTATATTAAATACATATGGACTTTCATTGGCTTTACACACGAATATGACAATACTTACATACACACTCACTTTTTATTTACAAACAATTAACGGGGGTACGAGGCTTAGTCGCGAAGTATAAAGTATAAAGTTTTTTATTTGAAAGTTATATCTCAGATAAAATAGAAAAATTTTATTTTTTTTTTTATCTGAAAGAAGAAGAGCACAATTTTAGTACTGCTTCAAGTATAATTACATGAGTTTTCATTTCATTCTCCAAATGGGAACGGCCGCAGAGCTCGATCCCTCCTCAGTTTCCTTTCAAAAGGCTATGTTGACCAAAGACCAATCAGAGGCTTCGAAAACCCAGCTTTTTTCGTTTTACTTCCTTCCACGAAGCATTTAGTTATAGTTTTCCTCAATGTTAGGCCAATCTAATCTTCATATTTCCTTTAAAGTTTCAAAAGTGTATTCATAGTAGACGAGATCACATGCAAACACAACAATAAATATAATATATTGTATTATTTCTGTGTCTTGCTCTTGTTCTGCTTCTGCTGCTTCGCGCTCACATTTTGCTTCAACACTAATTTTCTTTTTGCTTTTTTTTTTGTATGTTTCATACTTTTTATTGTTTTTTTATTTTATTTTTTATTTTGTGGTGAAACGAGTTTTCAAGTTGTGAGTTTATTTCTCGCTATTTGTTTTGCTTTCAAGTTAACTTGCCTTGTCTGTTTCTCTTATGTGCACACATAAGCTACATCAGCTTACCAATTTAAGCGCGTTGGTAAGTGTTGGTGTTGACTGCTGGCGCAAACTTCTGGCCAAGCAAGCAGCCAAGCAGCCAAACAGCCAACCAACCAGGCACTCGTCATACATTCGTACATCGAGAACTGAGCTGAGCGGTTGCTTCTGTACATAACTAAAGCTTAACACTTATTCCGCGCTTGGGAGTTAAAGCACTCAATATTTCATATCACATGTCTGGCAGTTATTAAATTTGTTCTATAAAAGCTGTGCTTTTGGTAAAAACATAAAAATTCTGGTGAAAATTTGGAATGAAAAATAAAGTATATAGTGCAGCGAGGAGACTGTGAAAATAACTGTGAATTAAAGCGTTCTAGCACACCGTTTGCACATATACTTTCACAACATCAAATACACACATACATTCCAGTATATATATACACACACATGTAAACATATAATATACAAATTTTTTGTGTCGACTGATGCAAGTGTGCGTGTGCATACTGAGCTTTTGCAGTGTTTGAATGCACTTGTAGACGGCACGGCCAGCTACCAGCAGCACTTTGCTGCTGCAAACGCCAGAATTATAATGTAAATATTTACATCGGGATAATAAAAAATGCTTAGGCGATGTTTTTAATGCGGACCAAGTGAACTGTACAACTAAAAAGTAAAATAAAGCTTAAAATAAAGAAAAAAGTGAAAAAATTAAAAAAATATAAGAAATATAAAATATATAAAGTAGCGGAAGCAGCGGAAGCAGCGTAAAACCCTGCAAATGACAAATAGTAGCAGAGTAGTTTTTTCAAAAAATAACGCGAGTTATGTTATATAAAGTCATTGGACCTAAAACGAGAACTAAGTGCGATTAAGAGGTGGTAAGAGTAAATAAAAGAGAGTAATAATAACAACAACAGTTAGAGTTGGTGACAATAGCATCAGTAATAGTGGTAATAAAAACATTATTATCGAAGTGGCAACAGACTGTAGTGAACTGTTACCAAAGTACCAGCAACAGCGACCATAAAAACAACAACACTCTCCTATAATTCAAAAAGACCATCCATACAGCTCAACAACAATTACACGTAAGTAACGAGGAATTACCAATGGATTCAGCTAGCTTGTCTACTGACCAAACATTCTCTCCTTCAACCCCCTATACTCGTGGAATATCAAGCTTCATGACATAACCAATATATTTAAATCGATTCGGATAACAGCTATTGTTATTGGTCTCATTCTAATCGTTTTATTGGCGCGCAGAATCTGTCGTTAAAATTGTAAGTGCTGAAATATGTGTATAAAAATCGTGAAGGGCTTATATCTTCGGGCTTTTGTTGTTGTGCTAAACTAACCTTCCTAATCATCAAGCAATTGTGAGAATAAGTATAGAGCATATGCTAACTATCAAGAAATTGCTATGAAATATTCATATTTAATATTTTTACCCCAAGTGAAAGACATACTGCTACAAGATAAATAAAATGTATTGATGGTGCTGCTTCGGCTTCTCAAACCAGTTACCAGTTTAGCCGTTTTAAAATTGTTTGGGTCTAGCTAACCAAATTGAGTTCTCTTTGTTCATACGGATCCTGTTCCTCTTTAACTTGTGCATAAAGATAGATAGATAGATATAGATACTCGTATATAGTATTACATTAGTTAGGTTTGGAAAGTATGTGAAAAAGCGAACTTTCAAATCAACTTAATCTGCTCTTATTGGACTATATGTATATGTACATCAATCGTAACTGATAAGTATATATGTAAGAATGTACTTTGCTCCTTGTGTGCTTTTGTCCTTCTCATGTTTATGCCGCAAAACTTGGCATAACATCTTGCTACTTACAAGGCCAATTCTCTTTTTTTGTAAGTTTTAGCCTTAATTTCTATGCTTTTCGCTATTTATGTGCGAATTTTTCACAGTTCATAAGTCAACTGACATTTTTTGCGTTCCACATTAAGTCACCAAACGCCAAATGTGGACACTAGAATGCGAAGGAAAATCGTTGCAGACACGAAAAAACATTGTACGCGCCACTAGAAGTTATTTTAATTGCAACTCCTGTCAACAGTGCGCCCTTTTGCAGTACACTGCTAGTTGTTACATACATTTGGGCATTATTTGGGCATATATACGAGTACATACATATCTGCGAGTAGTCCCATATAACTCTTGCCCTTACGAGTACCAGCCGTAGATGCAGCCGATCACCTACATGCGCTTTATATCCGCAAATGGAAAGCCATATCGCCAAACTCTTGCTTTGCTTCGCGGCTGGAAAGCTGTGATTCAATTGAAAACTGAGACACGCACTTACACTGAGGCACTGTTTGTGTAATTATAAGCACGGCGTCTCGTCGCTCTGGTTTTACCTTTCAAGAGCAGTCACCACCAGCAGCCCCGACAGCAACAGCAACAATCCCATACTATTCATCGATACACCTACTTAAAAATTTAGAAAGCTGTTTGTGATAATTGTTTTGGTTTACTTACATTTTATTCGCTTTTTGTCGGTTTTTCTCAGTGCGGCTATTCGACTCTTCATCCGTCCGTTTTATAGCCTAGCGCACTATCCGCTTAGCAATTTAATGTTTTTTTATACTTTTCTAGTTAAATTGCTTTTGTGTCATATGTTGTTAACTGTCTTATTTAAGGCATTCTTTTGTGCTTTGACTTTGTTGTTGCGAAAAAAATTGCCTATTCATTTTGATTAAACATTTTTTTTTTAGAGTTTTAGCATTTGAGCAAGGGTCACAAGTGTTTTGAAGCCAAGGTCGATTTAGTGGTTAAATTGCATTCGGTGTTGAATAGATTTTTATGGAGAGGAGCTTAATAAAGAGTAGTTTCGAGTATACATATAAAACTTCATAATTGGGCCGTAGGTATGTAAGGATTTTTCACAATAGAATTAAAGAAATTCGGAAAGACTTAAGAACTGAAAATGCTGGGTAAAATTTCGTTTCGCCAGTGTTCAGTTCATCTTCCGCAAAAATTTAACAATTTCAAAAATATGTTGAATATTTTCTTACCTCAACTCAATATACACAACACATTACTAGTAAAATATAGAGCTTAAATATCGTGTTTCAATTCTCCTTCATTTTAATAACCGCATTTTGGCGAAAGGAAGTTTTGTTCAATGAAATATCTAAATAGAAAAATATATTTAAGTTAAGATTAATACCCCTCCGTGACATCTAAGGATTATATGAGGCAGCAAATGCGGAAAGCCGCTGATGCTTACATGGATTTAAATTATTATTTTCGTGCTGCTTACTCCCATCAGCCAGTTTAATATCTCATTCATAAAACTTTAGCTTTAAAACTAAAATCTATTCAGGCATAAACCTTACTTAGTTATAATATCTTAACTTTAAATGTTATTATTGTAATTATGATATTGAATTATTTGGACGATTTCATAATTTTCCTTCGAACAACAAACACCTTCTATACTTACACATCTTTTTTTTCTTTGTTTTGGTTTTCATAATCGAACTGTAAGTTTTAAATTTGCATTTCTTAAATTTTTTAAGGCTTTGCATGTAAAACTGTTGTCCTTTTCCCGTCAATGCCTAATTATTAGTGTCAAATCTTTGCTATCTTTCCACCCTTTCTAATGCCTTTAAGATGAAGATGATCTCGTACATCTATGCAAATAAATGATTTTGGGAAATACCTACAGGGATATTTTAGAAGGAAATTACTATCAGAACACAAACTTGATTATGCTTACATTCAATGGATCTGGCAGCATTATACACGAGAGTGATAATGAAAATGTTATAATTGGCAATTCTACATTCAATTTCAAATTATTTGTTTTTTGATCTTATGGATCTATTGATATACCACGATATAAATATTTACAAAAGTATAAAGTTTAAATGATTAAAACATCTATCACGGAAAACGATGGAAAGACAATTGATAATAGTGTGGAGATGTCTGTATCCGAAATAAATACTTCCTGCCCTCGGTGTTCACAATCATCAGTATCAATTGAAAGTGATCTATCCTTCTTATTATCAAATGAGCAAGAATTGGACCCACTTGTAATTGGTGATGAGCTTCCAGCGTTTGAAATTAGACTTATGTCACCGCTTGGTCGTATACCTTCGCCAATCGGCTCCAATGCAGAAGATTTACAAACGCCGACTCGACTCTCACAGTTGGATGATGATTCTACACCTAGTGCCTGCCAAAATTCTGATTTTGTTGCCCTTAAAGAAATCGATGCAATGATAAGTCCATCAGCTGATAATGTAGAAAGAAAAGAAATTCGTAGCCGTTGTAATAGCCTCGAGACAATATTTGAAGACGTATTCTTAAATACTCCTCCAAAAAATGCAAGTAATATACGTAAAGTTAATGCAACGCGAAGTAATATTTTCGAAAAAAAGTTTATTAGTGAAGCAAACAGTGGCAAAGAAAACCAAATAGCAAATGGCATTGATTCAATTAAACCATCCAGGAACTACCTCCAGCCCAAAGAGCACATTCCTGACTCTAATGTAAAGTAATGCAAGAACTATTCATTTATATATATTTATTCTAAACAAAATGGTTCCTAAAATAAAGAGTTTGAGATATACCACTATATAAAGTAAATGTTTGTAACTCTAATATTAATTGTAAAGATAAATAAAGAACATAAAATTAGTATTTAAAGACCATATTTTTTTTTTTATTTAAATAGCTTTAAAGATTACCGATAACAATTTCAGTGTCGTGGGAAGTTTTCTTTTCATACATTACGTAATTGTGAAACTAAATGAATTCGGATAGATCCTCTAATGTAATAGAATATTATTTCATTGGGTACAAAATTGTTATTATTTTTTTAATTATTAAACAAATTTTTCCATTTATATAGCTATGATATTTCATCGAAATTTCATTTTTTAAGATTACTTTATATAATCTTGAAATTGCAGTGTGGTGTCATCTAAAATTTAAATACATGTTTGGTGATGGTGCGAATAATAACACGAAGTTATTTAAAATTGTTTGTTTTTCGTAAGTTACTTCTTTTTGCTTTTTTAGAGCACCACACTCAGTTTGTTCCTAGTCCTTCTTTTATCATTACTTAGAAGATGTCAGCAAGATACAATACTTACCTATATATGTATACTTGTGGCTTAGCAGTATGTGTTTATATATGTGCGTATGTATATTTCACTGGAATGTGTTTCATATTCATAACTAAACTGCATTCAAAGAAACCATGCCTGCTAGGGAAACTTCTCGAGTTTATAGAATAAAAATTGCAATACATTCGGCCGTTGAAAAGCATACTAAAATTTTTAGAAAACGTATTTATATATATATATATAATATTTACACGCATGAAATGAATTCGTTGTACGTATGTAAGTGCTTCGTACATAAGTCGAGCACACATATAAACAAGTAAGGAAGGGCTAAATTCAGGTGTAAGCCAACATTTTATACTCTCGCAAATTGCAAGGATCAAGGGCGGGAAAATACTTTAAGGTGTTAGCAAAACTTTATATTGATTGACCGATATATATAGATATAGATATATATATATATATATATGTGTAACTCTATATCTATCTCAATTGCTCTTAGGTGTCACAAACAACTGTTAGGTGAACGGAACTATTATACTCTGTTGCAACATATCGCGAAAGTGTAATAAATTGACAGTCGTTGCATGCATGAGTATGTCTAAATATGATATATGAATAACACTTTGGCATTCAAATTGTACACCGGCTAGCAATGAGTTAGACAACAATCCGGAGACCGGAATTTACACGTTTTATTCATTTGGCGGAATTTTTGATTGGCAATTAGAGAATGCCAAGAAAATATGTACATACATACATATGTGTGTTGAAATTTGCCCTACCAACTTGACCACATCAAAAGCGATTATATCAGCTAAGATTTTAACCCTCAATGAATTGAAAATTTCTGTAAATTGTTAATTAGATTCGGTTATTCAGTGGACAAGAAGGAATATTGGCAAATTATATTACTTGACAGAACTTAATTAAAACAATTTTTTTGGACAAGGCATAGTTTTTTTTGTTATACATTATATGCACATAGAAAATGTAATATTATTTGTATTTTACTAATTAGAAAATATATATATAATATACATAATATTTAATGTACACACAAAGTAAATTATAGCTTGACACCGTGTTTCGGGATTTCCTTTTGCACTGATCCAGTAAGAGAATTCCATAACTCATTATACTTGTAATCAGTCATGATTATAGTACGTAGTAATATGCCACCTCCTAACGCCATTCACTGTAATGGATGTAACTAATGTAAAAATATTGTTTATTTCTTTCCTTTCAGGGAAATTCATAAATCAATTGAAGTAAATATTTGAAAAGACAACAGAAGACAACAAGCAAAATATATAAGGAAAACAACACAACCTAATGCCGTTTATTTGGGCAATTCATTGAAACAAGTTATCCGTTTAACCACTTAAAGCGGTCACACCGGGAGATTATAGACCCAAAGGACTCGCTACGCAACAGGCCCACCCACTGAAGGAAAAATATATACATACTTACATAACGATAGAAATACATAGGAAAGTACCAAAACATTGCATCCTTTATCTAATCAAGCCAAAGCAATAGGCTAACCACAGATCCTGCATTATTGTTGTATTATTGTGCCACAGGGAAAATATCCACTGTTGCACTGGCGCACTACAGACAACACTTCAATAATACCAACAACCGCAACAACCGCAACAACGCCCCCAATTTTGTTGCTGGCGGTAGTGGTGGTGGTAGCGCTGGTGCTGGAGTGCCCATTATTATGGAGGGGCCCGAGGTGACTTTCCTTTTTCAATTTGGCAGTTTGCGCGATGCTGTTTCTGTGGCCGCCAGCAGTTTGACGCTGAAATCGCTTAAGGACTTAGCATGTGAATTTATCAATACAAAGGTAAGTTCGTTTCGCTATCATTTGCTCAAGCGGCTGTGGGTATACGTGGCATATAATTTTTTGCCAAGATAAAATTGTTGTCTCAAAAGCCACACCTGCCCACAGCCCTGCACCACAGGCCAGTATGTGTTTATATGCATGTAAATACGCACCTTAGAGTTTGGTTGATAAATTACTTACTTCTGCTATAATATTTTAATAAATATTATAATCATACTCGGTATCCTCACGTTAGCAATGTAAGGACTAAACCTTATCTTTTCATGTATATGGGTGTTTGTATACATGATTAGTTTTCACACTTTTTTTATTCTCCATTATTTCCCATTTTATTTCCTGCTTGTCTCAAAGCAATAATTTTTATTTGAACAGACGATGAAACAGCATTTGAAAAAGCATTTAATTTTCGAAGTACTCAGTTGCAGCATAAATTTTTCATAGCTTCGCACACACATTTATCGTTGGCACATAAATTTCTCAATATGTGTGTTCATCCCCCCATGCTGGCGCTGTATTTATACACTGCCATAAATCGAAAACACCTAAGAACATAATATATTTACAAAACTATATTTAGTAAGTTCTGTCCGTACTTGTGCGAATATGTATTTTCTTTGTATTTTTATAGTGACTTATAAATTACAAACCTTAAACCTATAAGGCCTTAAATGCAACTTTTCTCACAAAAAATTTTGTCTGCAAAAATTAGTCAGCGGTTCCACGGTCCAGCAATTATAGCTGAGTATGCATGAAAGTAGAAATATTAAACTCTTAGCAATTCACTTCAAAGTATGATTTTTCAAAAACGGATATTGAGCAATTGTTCGTAAACATCCACTTATTACTCCCTTATCTTGACTTAAGCTATTTGTCCACAGGACCACTGACACGTACCAGACATGTTTGATAATTCTGTTATATCGCAAATTTTCCACAGAAGTCGTGGGTAAGAATAATAGAAAGAGACGGAGGTTGTAGAAAAATTATACATGTTATCTAAAATAAACATTCGAATTTGAAAAACTATCCTTGTGAATTACTAAACTGTGAAGATAAACATTCATGAAACTAACCACTAATTTCGCGTCTTTAAGATTTATAGTTTGAGTAGCATATTATTGGACAAGAAAGGCGGGACAACATTTTTGAAATATGTTTCTATTTAAGATAAGATTGTCTTATATATGGAGATCACACAATAATCTCTAAAGGAAAAGATGGAGCTCTCCCATAACTGTCATATGGGTGACCGTCTTTCACCTTCATTATCCAAACAAGCTGTTGGCGTCGTTATTGTTGTGGTTGTTGTGAACGTCGCGCAATAGATCGACCGTGTTGTCGCGAGTATCAGATGCCCTCCGCACATTAATTGCCTCGCATTAACTATTTTATTTTATTACAGCATATTTTCCGGATGTCCAGGAACATTTCGCCACCATCGGCTTTCGCAATACCCTGTCGACCTTTCCACAATGTATTTAATTCGATTTGCTGCACATTCAGTTATTTGTAGCGGGGGATATGGTACCTAGTATTTATTTAACACACGCATGCACACAAACATACTTGCAGCCTGTTCATATTATACATACATACATACATATATATATATACATATACATATTGACTCAAAAATAAGAGTCAACATATCAACGTGTGTGTGTAGGAGTATTCGCTTTTAATATTAATTTCGATGCGAATAAAAATGGAATGCGGTCTGAATATTGCATATCATCAAAGTAATATCATAATTAGAAATGACATGGGGGTTTCTGTAGCAACATTAGTCACATTTTGGCTGAAATACTCGCAGTGTTGTTGCACTTATCTAAATTCAAAGACTTATTTATTGATGAGTGAGTTCTAGTGGAAAATGATTGTAAACCATAATTAGACAGGGGACAAGAATACGCATTTTATTTAGAATCAAGTATTTAGATTACCTACATATATGATGTTATGACGTTAAGTAGGAAACTTAATAACAATTTTACATATGTATGTAGGTTCGCAAAGCACAACAAGAGAGGAGTTAACAAGACCATTTATTTCTTTTTTTTTTGGATCTGATGACGTGAGCTCCCTTCTAATCGGAAAATGGCTCCGGTTTGTGGACCTTTATTTGAAGAACGTAAGATGCATGTGCTTATTAACTGAAAAGTTTTGTGTGTGACCCAGTTTTCTAATATGATATGTACATTAACCTCGTATAGTACAGCAATAAATATGTCACCCAAATCCGTAGGTGGTATTCTTATCTGCAAACAGTCGCAATCTGTCCATAATTTCCCTAACCTCCATTCAGTGAATGAAAGGTTCTTGGCCTTTCCACACTGCCACGACAGTTGGGTTTACGTAACCGAAACGAACCCGGATTTATAGCTGGCCAAGCTCTGTCAGCACGGCATCATTCCTCAAAATAATTTGGGGAACTGTTCTCACTCAGTATTATTATCATCATTCTTGCTTTTCAGATACCCGACAGTGGTTTGACACATTTACCGGAGCGTGTACTACTCTTTCGTCATGACTACAACAGTCCAAATGTGTTGCACATTATCAACTCGGCTGCGGAAGTAGTTGATGAGACTTTGGTGGAGATTGTACTGACAGCCAGCCGTAAGTATAGTCATTTAAATAGATCAAAAGTTTCAACCTTTGCAAAACAATTGTCATGTGTCCTTTTACTGTCTCACACAGCTATTTTGTATCCCACATCGGAAATGCCAACACTAAAGCCACATACCCTCAATGTACATTCGTACAAAGCGCCAACATTTTGTGATTTCTGTGGTGAAATGCTATTTGGCTTAGTACGCCAAGGGCTCAAATGTGATGGTGAGCTTGTTGTTTTCATGGGAAATGCAGAATAATATTCATTATATTTCTCCTAATCGGCAGGTTGCGGCCAAAACTATCATAAGCGCTGTGTGGTGAAAATACCCAACAATTGCAGTCGCCCCAACGATTCTACCTCGAGACGATCGTCGGCCCTACAACCGCCACGCAGTCCTTCGGGTGGTTCAACACAATCACTAATTTCGAACGAAGACCAGGCACGGAGTGATGGCGGCAGCTCACTGGTAAAGCGAATGTCGGACCTGATGAGCGATATAATTAAGAATTAATTTAGAATTTTAAATGATAACACTTGTACGGAAATACAGAGAGCAGTCGAAAGCTTAAAAACAACACTTAAAAGACTAAAATAATTATCGAATTGAAAGCCTTGAAAACGTTATCATTAGCATTGTATAAGGGGTTTAATTTGTAATTTCATATATACTCTTAGTTTTTAGTTGGTGTGGGGTAATTTAGAATACGGTCAAATACTCTCTCTTAGCTATCACATATAAAAAAAAGATGATTGTGAACATTAGTCTCCTGTGATCTGGTATAGAGCATTTACAAAATATTTCTACAAATATGACTTATTTTATACTTTTTATTATTCAATACTTTATAACTTGAACAAAGACATTTTATACCAATTTTTCAAACAACTTAATAAAGATATGAAAATTTATATGTTGTCTTTTGACTTATCGTTTTATTTTTACAATTATGAATACTCTACGCCAGATCACTTAGTGAAGTTTAAAAACGTACTGTCATGAAGCTAGCTATTCTTTTTTCTAATTGACTTTCAATTTCTTTCTTTCTCCTCCAATTTTGATATACCTTTAGAATGTTCCGCATTTTCGCAGTCACAGTCGCTCTCCGTCCTCAAGCAGCCGTAATGGCACCCATGGTAGCAATCATTGCCTCGCCGCCAATATTTCCATATACACGCCCACGTTTGCTTACGCCGAGAAAATACGCATTCCGCACACCTTCATGGTTCACACATATGGTATACCGACTGTATGTCAATACTGCAAAAAACTGCTGAAGGGTCTGTTTAAGCAGGGCTTACAATGTAAGGATTGTCAATACAATGCGCATAAGAAATGTTTAGACAAAGTGCCACACGACTGTACCGGAGAACGGCTGTTACAAGCCAACGATTATGCGGACAACACGCCCACACATGGACATACGTCGAAAACGGGTGACAACTTCTTCCGCGAAGAGTTCGATGATAGTGATTTCGAAGACAATCCGTCGCCAAGTGCTAGCGGTGGCTATATGAGTAGCTCGGCGCATAAGTATAGCGCAGCGAGTGCTGGAGCAAAGTCTACACGTACAGGGCTGCCAAAGACCACAACGAATGCGCACAATTCTCCACCGGAGCTGGTCAATGGGCTGGTGGGTAGTACGGATGGACGTGGTGCATATACGGATGCACGTAGCACCGCCGAAGGACAGTCAGTTGATGGACAATCGGAGCAGTCGGGCTCTTCGTCATCGCCCAGTGCCAATATACCGTTAATGCGTATCGTACAATCTGTGAAGCACACAAAGAAACGCGGCGGCCAAGCCATCAAAGAGGGTTGGCTGGTTCATTACACCAGTTTAGATAAGACAGTGAAACGTCATTATTGGCGCTTAGATTCAAAGACGCTAACACTTACGCTGTTCCTCTCCGAACAGGGTAGTAAATATCACAAAGACATACCGCTTTCTGAAATACAAGGTATAGATACAAATCGCAATTCGCGCGTAGATAACAACTATTGCTTCGAACTTAAGACCGCTACGATTAGCTATTATGTGGGGCAAGATCCATTGGTGGGCATACGTGAAGAGCAAGCGGTAAGACTACCGCCATCGGACAGTGGCATTGGCTCGGATATTGCCAAGAGCTGGGAGACAATCATCAGACAGGCCTATATGCATGTAACAAACACACGTAAGTGCAGCGGTTCAAGCAACAGGTTTTGTGTATTTACTACAAGGTTTAGTATGATTTGTTCCCAGAATGCTGTGAATCCGAAGAAAATGTACAGGATATGGGACAGCTGTACCAAATATTCCCAGATGAAGTGCTTGGCTCGGGTCAATTCGGTGTTGTTTATGGTGGTGTTCACAAAAAAACCAAACGGGAGGTAGCCATTAAAGTTATTGATAAGTTGCGGTTTCCTACCAAGCAGGAAGCACAACTTAAAAATGAAGTCGCCATATTGCAGGTTAGTTAGAGAACTTAAATTCTTATAATAATTTTCAAATATACGTATAGAGAAATTGAGGCTTAAATTTTAAAGTAAACATTTTGATTTTTTTGACATTTGAGTTTTTATATATCTCTCCACTTTTATTAAATTCTGAGAACTTGATAGTGTTGAATGAATGCTGTTAAGTTGACAAACCTAAATCTGGTTCCGTTCCAATTACGTAGACCTAACTATCATGAGAACCTAATCGTTTATTTTGAAAAAAGCCTAATTTAACTAAGCGTACTTACAACTACAATATAAATGTAAACCTTTCATTGAAATATATTAGGATAATATCGATTTTTTTTTCGTCCAGAACATTTCACACTGTGGTGTCGTGAATTTGGAGCGCATGTTCGAGACACCTGAACGCATATTTGTCGTGATGGAAAAACTTAAGGGTGATATGTTGGAGATGATTCTTTCGCACGAACGCGGACGTCTTAGTGAACGAGTAACGAAATTCCTCATTACACAGATACTCATAGCGCTAAAACATTTGCATAGCAAAAATATTGTGCACTGTGATTTGAAACCCGAAAATGTTTTGCTCTCCTCTGACGCCGAATTCCCACAAGTTAAGCTATGCGATTTTGGTTATGCGAGAATTATTGGTGAGAAATCATTTAGGCGCTCGGTTGTGGGAACACCAGCTTATTTGGGTGAGTATGACTTACACGCCGTCGTTTTTAGTAAAAGAAAATTATATTTTTCGATATTTTCACAGCGCCTGAGGTGTTGCGCAACAAAGGCTACAACCGCTCACTAGATATGTGGAGTGTTGGTGTTATAATTTATGTGAGTTTGAGCGGCACTTTCCCCTTCAACGAGGAGGAGGATATAAATGATCAGATACAAAATGCCGCCTTCATGTATCCCCCAAATCCATGGAAAGAGATCTCATCCAATGGTATGCAGGCAGAAAGCTCTCCAATTATCTCCACTAATGTGTAGAAATTAATTCTTTCTTAACCTCTTAGCCATCGATCTCATCAACAACTTGCTACAGGTTAAGCAACGGAAGCGCTACACGGTCGATAAAAGTCTACAGCATTATTGGCTTCAAGATAAGCAAACGTATCGAGACTTGCGCAATTTGGAGAGTCAGGTGGGCACACGCTACCTAACGCATGAGGCGGACGATATACGATGGGCCAGCAGCGGTGACATGTGACCTGTTGCTATAGAGACCGATGATGCCAATTCACAAGAAAGAAACCACGAAGACAAAGTGCAACAAGAGGGTAAACACCAACAGCAATTTTCACAATTGTTACCCGATGAACAACAACGACCACGTCAACGTCAAAAGTCATCCATAGAACAACAATCACAGCAACACCAGCATCTCGATACTGAATCTTGTGGCTGTCGCAGTTTACCCAACACGCCAAAGGTGGAAGCTATCGGTGATAAGGCCATTAAATGGATGCGTGGTCACCTGTGTCGGAATGTGAAATGAGATTTATATACATATAAGCATGCATAGATAGACAAAGGAATTACACAAATTAAATGTACGTGAATATGAAATCTAATTTCGAAACCTTTAGGAAAAGGCATGAAAGCATAACAAATGTTTCGTGAATATTTATAGAATTTAGTGATCTAACTACAACTATTACATATATAATATATGTACTAAATATGATATATATATATATATATGCATATACAAAATTCTCTAAAGTGCCCAATAGGCAAATTTGTTTCTTTACAAATTTTTCTATAACTAACAAAGCTAAAGAAATCGAGTAATCGAATTATACGAGTATTTACAATTGTAGGCTATGGAAGGACATATTGCTCTAATTCTGAAAGTGTGTGTTAATCGAAAGCAAATTAAATAATTATTTATACTAGAAAAACAGGATTCCATATAACTTAATTATACATAATATCCTTAGATTACTTAGATTAAGGCATATTTTCAACAATAGAGCATTATGCACTGTAAATGTTTATCTCTGTATAGAATTTTCCTCTAAAACGTACCTTACTCGATTTTCGTATGGAATTGTAATTGACTTTTACTTATGAAAACAACAAAAAACAAACTAATTAAACACACTTATAAATAAATACATTTAAATATTATATTACTGAATACGCCAAATAACGGCAAATAAATTACAAATGCTTACAACAACTGGACCATAGTGCTAAATTTTTTCTCCGCAATTATATACACTAACCCCATAAGAGGACAGATAATACCCTCATACATTAACATAAAAAGTTCATAGATTCTATGCTATATATTCTATGTACAATTATTACGATTGTTAAGATCAGTCTTATGATATAATATGTTATTATTATGACACGCATCTTTATTTTTCGAAATAAATATTGGATATTTTGCTATTAAGCAAAATATAAATGTTTGTTATTTTGTAAGATAAATTCAGGAAAGCAATGGTAAGTTTTTCAAGTTAATGGCCAAATTCACTCTGTTCCACTTTCTATTTATAAGTGATTGTATTTACCATTTTCAACCTTATGAAAAATGAGAAAGTTTGAATGATATATTACTTTTATTATGCTGGAGGTTTTGCCTCATATATCATTACAAACATTTCTGAGAAATGTCATTTGATTTATCCTGTAATCCTTATAGTCGGAAACTCCATATCTCATCACAGTCCAGAGGACATTTAGAAGTTTGGAATTTTGTTTCCCCAACGAAAACTTAAGTCAAAGCGCAGAGCTACTCTACTCTCCTTTTCCCTACTAATGATAGTAACTGTGAATGTATTCTTTTTCTGTGGAAAAAACACAAAACAAATAACGTAACAAATGTGTTACTATAAATATGGCCAACAATGTATACAGATATGCGTCTCTTAATTAAATAGCCAAACCGTTAGTGGTGCATTCGCATGAAACGGTTGACATTCTTAAAAATCTAACATATCTAACATAATAAAAATTAAAATGCGTGAAATGCACTCAACGCGGCCACAAACAATGAATAATTTCAATTTCACATTGTAAGTCGTCATAACTTCAAGAACTTTAGGCAAATCAACATGCAAAAACTGCATTTAAGTGTTCATTTGATTATATTTTGTGTAGTAATTCATTATTTCCATAGTGTGTACGCGAAGAACGGATCTACTAAGGATCTCCAACCACATAATAATGAGGATGTAACGACACCTAGCTCAGAATGGTTAGAATATCAACGTGAACGCTTCAGTAATGCGAAAGACGTGGAGACATTGAGAAAAATGCTTGATCCAGCTTCGAAACTGCTTGAAACTAAAATCCAGCTTGATAGCCCAATAGGAACACCAAGTATTCAAAGTCCAGTAAAGCAAGGAGAAGCAAAATTGGAAAAAGAAAAAGTATATACTGGAGCAATGGTTGAACAAGTACCAAATGAACCCAAGCATAACGAAGAAATGCATATAGAGGAAAATGCAGACGAAAACGATGAAAGGAGGAGGTCTAAAGTAGAAAATACCAATATGCTTTCACATGTCATAAAAGGCATACAATATCCAACGCTTCGGGGTTTTATAAACTTTCTAAAAACTGCACAGCGAAGATGGGTCACACAATCAAAATTAACATTCGAACAGAAACTTAATAAATTAAAGCGTTTGAAAAATAAAATGATGCACTTGATAGGTAAAAATAAATGACGCTTGTTTAATAGAAGAGTGTTGATAATTCAAAAAACACAAAACGCACTTACAGATTTAAATTGTAAAGTAAATTAAATGATCCAGCGACAAGAGTTTAGAAGTAGCTATAAGATTTTGAAAAAAAATATTTCTGCATACTTCACACAAATTTTTTAGTTCTGAATTATGTATTATATGTATATATTATATGATTAGATCTTAATTTGGTATCATCAAAAAAATTACTTGCGTGGACATGTAACAAATTTTTTGTTTAATCATAACAGAGGACCAATTTAGTATGATTTGGACACCAAAGATGCACATGCGCCGCAGACGCGGTATATTGGAAGAATCAAATCTCAACTTTCCCCCAGAAGCAGCTTTAATTAGCATAAATTTTTTGACATTTGCTGTTTTTCTAATTAAACTAGTAATGGTTAGTATTTCAAAATATTATCATATAATTTTTCATTATACTATTTATCCATTTTCCCAATACAGCAAGTGGTACATATCATTAAGAGTAAACACTATACACTTAGCGGATTTGGTTTTACGTCCGCCGATACCATGATTAAATCTACATGAAACCAGCTCTACAAGTATAATATATGGATGCATATTTCAACATTACTTAACAAGACTATGGACATATTGACGTTGAATATGTTTATATGTCTATTTGTCTATTCACATAATAAATAAATAAATATGTCCATTATAAATAGATATGTCTATTTCACATCTTTTAGCATAAAATTTCAGTTTTCATGTAATTAAAAAAAGTTAAAATATTAAAAATTTAATTAAATTATAA
The DNA here is from genome assembly GCA_021498325.1 of Bactrocera minax. Lineage (NCBI taxonomy): Eukaryota > Metazoa > Arthropoda > Insecta > Diptera > Tephritidae > Bactrocera > Bactrocera minax. Next base: position 2,366,128 of record JAKEEE010000012.1, on the reverse strand, counting down.
TAGATGAATTTTCATTTAAATTGCGTATGTTTATCATTTTTTGTGCAATAAAAGGCGTTTACAAAATATGGATAGTACATTAAACATATTACTTATTAAAATATATATGTATAGTATATTTAACAATCGTTATGCTTCTGATAAAGATTACAAATTAATATCAGCGACTACTTAATATTAATTTAATCAACCAATATAACAGGCAAACAGTTCTTCCATCACGAATGTAATTTTCTTGACGTCAGTGAGGAGGGATATGGTGCTTATTTCAGTGAGAGAGCGCGTTTTTATAACATTTTGCATTATTGCCAGATCAGACAAAATACTTATTTTTGGGCATTTAAATTTGCAAACCCTATAATTATTACGATTAAAAATTATTATATATTGATCCTTTATAGAGTGACTATTTAAATATTTTCGTGATTTCCTAATATATTAAAAGTCACGTTTTGAACTTTCAATATAAAAAAAAGTAATTAAAATTGATTACTCTTAATTAATTAATTTTTTTTATCATTTTCAATTCAAAATTAATACCCCGGAACTGCAGATCACAAAACAATTCACGTTTCCTTTTATTTTTATTGCTTAAGGTTTATTTTTAGTTATAATAGAAAAAATATTATGGCACGCTTTCATTCTGGCTTTCGAGTTGCGATAAGTCAAACCTACCCGACCAAGTGAACTGTCAAAGTCAGGTAGGTGATTTACGCTCTCAATTTCCAGGGACATGAGAGTTGTACATTTATCACTGGTACATATCTTTTTTTTTTTATCATTGACGCGTGTTTTGTCATTGGTGTTTGAAAAACTGTAACACTATCATTAGAATATTTTATTAAAATAAGTTATAATTTTTCAAATTCCAATTATGAAAGAAAAAGCAACTGTCGAGAAGGTGTATCCTCGCAAGCGCAATACCGCCATGCCTACATTGTGTAAGTTTCTCACAGACCGAAAACAAATGTTAACCCATGTTTTGAACAAAAATGTTTTCAGTGAAATTTCAAAATGGTCAATTAGGAGTCGTAAGTAAGAACGCTACACAATTTACTCGCCTTCTGCAAAAACGTGGCAAAGAGTCAATCGCCAATGTAGCAATGGTGATTTCCAATGACCAAATTTACCATGGAATCGTGGATGTCAGTGAAGCAGCAGCGCTCACAGATACTTACATCTGTGTCCGCAATAAAGTAACAAATAAAGTATTGCATGAAATATATTTTATATATTTAATGATATTTTGTAAAATCCTTCTCTATCCCATAGCTTCGTATTATTCCTATTGAACAAGCTACACTCAGCAACCACATTTTCAATACTCTTGAACAAAAACCTTTGCCAACCTTGACGGCGGAACACACCAGAGCTATGCTAATGAAACAATTTGGTGGGAGAAAAGCTGCACGTTTTGCAGCTAATCAAGAAAATAATAAGATGAATGTCGATGTACTAAAGAATGATTTGGACAACACTATACGTGAAGCTGAATTCAACAAAGAAGGCGAGGAGCAAACCGATACGCAACATAACTTTGATGCTTTGCGGCCTAAATTCAATAAAGATGCTAAAAAGATAGAAGAAATTTATTATATACATGATATTGTGCCTGTAGAGCTGCTCGACCGTTTAGATGATGAATCGAAAGTGGTCTACTCGACACCGCTGGATAAGTTACCGTAAGTGTTATCGTCATATTAATTTTCGCCAAGTTATAATTAAACGTTAATGGATTTACAGAATACGTTCGGAATACTTATGCAATTGTATCAAACTTATACAAGATAATTCACCAACACCAGATGGATTTTTACATTTGAAATTAATTATATACATGGACTGTTTGCTAAATTTGATCAAAAGTCGTACACGTTCAATCAAAACTATTGAACTATCCGGCATCACAGAAAAAGCGGAAAACGATGTTCGATCACGTTTTTCTGATCCTCATTCAAAACCTTTGTAAGTTAAATAGTACTAAACTAATTGGCAAAATATATTAAAATTTTTTCTGTTATAGTTCTCGCACTTCGCACACCTCGGAAAAAGCTTTATGCTATTTTATAGTTCTTGCATTGATAATCAGCGAAAATTTCACAGTGGGTTTGAATGTATTGGCGCAGGAGCTGTGTGTTCCAAAAGTTAAATTGGTGAAATTTGCCCATATTGTTAATGCAGTTCGGCCAACAAAGTCAGATTTCCTGACATTATGTTTGCCTAGCAAAATGTCTGCCTTACCAGCAGGATTTAGTAGGAAGTCAAAAAAATAATCGTTCATACTCGCTTGTTTCTGTAAGAGTTGAAGTCATAGTCATTTGTAGACGATTAGATGTAAAAAAATACGCATTTTAGTATTCGATTTTGGAACTTGTATATTCGATTATTTAGGTATAAAATGCGATTTCAGAGAGGACACCCGTTTAAAATTATTAAATTTTTAATAATGAACATTATCCGTGTGTAATTTCATTAATTCTCAGTAAATATCGCCTTTATTACTATTTTAATTTTTTTTTTTTTTCATTTTGAGCGTGATTATTTGTTGAAGAAATGAAAATAACTAAACACAGAAACGTCTTTTTGGCGGTTTTCTCATTTCCGTTTTGTGCTATTATCGAAAAGGCAACTGAAAAACTATGAGTTGTGTGAACAGATGACATAATATATTGGGCTCATATGTCTTATTTATTAACGTAAAAAAATACGTAGAAAGCAACATTTACATACCATGAAAGCACAATGAAGAAGTAAATACTTCTAAAGCAACAAACTTTAGTCTACATATAGATATATACAGACATATATGAGGAATCTCCAAGGTCAACATTTATTAATTTTAACGACCTTAGCATGATTCATGAGCACAAACCTGAAGTGTCAATAAAATAAATAATTGCATACATACGAGTATATATATATTCGTGTGTATACGAGGTCCGATTAAGTGTCACTAAGTGAATTTGACGGAGATCTACAAAGACAACAGCTTATTATTATCATTGAAACTCTTAGAAAACTACACCCAAACCAATAAAAAAAAGTATATCTTATTTTGGATATTAGTGTTTTATTATCAATATTGGATGCAAAGCCTTAATTATATATGTATACATATATGTATGTGGTTATTCAGAAATAAATGGCATAATCAAGCACTAAGATTTCAATGTTTTATCGGAAACTAAAAATATTGGAATTCCTGGTAGTAAACATTTTAGCTTTTAATGTAAAATAGGCACTTACATATACATATACATATTTTCGGTACCCTCTATAAAAAATACATTTTCTCTGATTTTGTGTTCAATTGCTGCACATGTTGGACATTCTTAAAATCAGTACGCACATCACCCCAGATATATTTTTATTAAATATTAAGGCCCTAATGAAATTTATTTTACTTTTTTGTAGTTTTAATAACTCATGCAGCTATAAAAGGACTCAACACATTTTTTTTTGTTACAAGCTTCTGATCAGAGCCATAAATCGATTTCATAATTGAATTCAAATTGCTGTAATAAGCGTTTATCTGGATTGAGATGTTAAATGTTTCTATGGTATTTATTCTTTTATTTTCCTTTTGTGTCCGCCGAAAACAACTAAAAAGTCTATACCCTCCCCTGGATAGAACCGCTTTTGGCATCACCTCACTTCTTGTCTTCATCAAATCTTAAACGGCCAAACCGAACACCGATACAATACAATACATTGTTTTATTTTCCCAGCGCACAGTGCAGCTTCCATCTGTGTCATTATTCCAATAGCATGAACTAGCTGTATGCAGACCGGCGCCATTCTTTTGCATTATCATCGAAGTGACAATGTATTTGTACGGTTTCTGCTCCTTGGTAAGCACACTAAGGCAGTTCTCCACAACTTGTCCAGTCCAGTTGTTTACCTTGTCATGTTGGTAGGCGTTGCCGCCTATGGTGTTCTCAATTGCATCCTTAATTATTTTGCTTACGTCGTCCACAATAAATTGGCTTTCATCGCGAGTTTCATCCATTTTATATAGTATTTTCTTGTTTTAATTTGCTTATAATTATTTTAGTTCTATATATTTTCAAGCAAATCGTGTGAATTCTTACAATTTTTTCGAAAATTCCTGAATTAGTATCTTGAAAAAATTATAGCATTTCTTTAATTTTGCTTTCTCTAAATTGACGTTTTTCTCTTCTTCTACGTTTTTAGAGATGCCAGTTCACATTTACGTTCAAAAACCTTTTGTGCAAAATAATTCAGTTGGCTACTTTTATTATAATATTAACAACCAGAAAATTTTGTATCAACGACTTTTAATCTTTATAGTAAGCACCAAGTGCTATACTTCCTAAAGCAATAATTAATAAAATGGTTCAGAAAGAAATAGTTGTGGCATCTTCAAAATTCTCTAATATTGTAGTTTTACCGGTTTTGCCACTTTTTAATATTTGAAAAATGGTTTTTGCACTTCTTTTGTTGATGCCGTACCAAAAAAATTCCCATAAAATAAATACTGGTCTTAAACAATACAACAACCCCGAAAACCATACTTGCAATGGTTAAAAATTGCACTACATATTCTCTGTAGTTCTAAATTAATTAATAGTCGAACAAATATCATTTCTAATTTACAATGAGCACCTCAACCTTCTATAACTCTCCAGAGGAAGTTATAGAAAGGGAAATTGACTTGGAAAAGGACGAAGTCACACCTCCGCTTGAGCAGGTTTGGAATGGCACCCTATTAAAGATTTGTTGGGGATGGATTCGCCAAAATGGATACAAGCGGGTAAATTTATTGGTCATTGATGAACGAAACAAAATTAATTGAAGTATTTTATTAGGTCTGTCTCCAATTCCCTGATCATTACCTGGCCCATAGCGATGAGATAAGTGATAGTCTTAAAGCTTTTTTCACTCCCAAGAGTGGGACGACGGATATAAATCTTTTTATATTGGCCGATACTTCCTATGGCAGTTGTTGCGTAGATGAGGTAAATTGTCATTAATATAACACAAAACTGAATCGCAGTAAAAGAATCAAATCAAAATTTCAGATTGCCGCAGGGCATGTTGCGGCAGATAGCCTGATACATTTTGGGAATGCTTGTCGTAGTAGAGTGTCTCGTCTTCCCGTGTTGTATATGTATCCACAGTATCCTTTTAATTTAAAAGATTTTATGGTTAAATTGTCTACAATAGCTGAGACTATCAATGGAAAAGTCTTATTTATATACCTAGATATAGGTTACCATCATTTATTAGACAAACGTGTTGACGAAGCGGATGAAGATTCGTTATGCTGTGAGTAATTAAATCGCTTTTGTTAATTGAATTTGTTTGTATCAAATATGATGTAGATAAATTAAAGGAAATACTGCCATGTAAGGAATTATTTGTTGAGGCATATCCACCAGCAGAGGACGCAGTAGAGCAAAAACATCCAAGTGATCCAATCTGCCTTTTCGTGGGTTCAGAAAATGCAAGATTTTCCAACTTATCAATCACAACTCAAGGTATTCTATTTTATCTTTGTCAATATCTCATTGAACTTTTTCTAATTATTTATTTATTTGCAGCTTCACAATGGTTTATCTACGAACCAAATAAAAATACTTTGATCGAAAAAAATCCGTTAACTGCCCAATACATCCGTCGACGATACCACTATATAGAAAAATGTAAAGATGCTCAAATTCTGGGACTAATTGTGGCAACTCTTACAGCCGAAGGTTATTTAAAAATTGTATCTAGATTACAGGATATGGCTAAAGCTCGTGGTATAAAGACTCAGATTATTTCAGTGGGCCGGATTAATCCCGCTAAGTTGGCAAATTTTTTAGAGATAGATTGTTTCGTACTGATTGGATGTCCTTTCAATAATATGTATAATTCCAAAGAGTACTACAAACCCATTGTTTCAGTATTCGAAGCTGAAATGGCGCTCAATCCAGCATGGCATATGAAATATCCCGAGGCATACGTTACCGATTTTAAAAAGTTGTTACCGGAAGGAGAAAAGTTTTTGGCATTTAATCCTGCAGTTCAGCAGGAACAAGACGTTAGTCTAATTAGTGGTCGCCTTCGAGGCATTAATACCGAAGATTCTATGGAGGATGGAGCAGCAGCACTAAGTGAGCAGCAACAGGCTCTTACTGGGAAAGGAAAATTGGAAGTGATGACCACCAATACTGGTCTCACTTTTGAAGATCGTACTTGGAAAGGGCTTGACCCAGCATTAGGAAACACAGAGCCAGCCAAGATAGAAAAAGGTCTTCGTGGTATTCCAACCAATTATACACATGACTAGTTCCATTATTTGTAATATGTGTATGTATATTTACAAATAGTGTTCTAAACAAAAGTTCTTTTCTCTGGTTATTTGTATTAGAATAAAAGGCTTCTCAATAATTTTAGATTTTTTATGTAATTGATAATGTAATATGAAAAGTTTGGTAATATATTTTAAGGTTTGAGTAATTGGGACATTCAAAGATTTATTACTACACATTTTATTACTCAAAAGGAATACATATGTAAGTCAATTTAAACTACGCTTATTTCCCACCATTGGATATTTTCGTTCAGATTGTTTTATTTTTATTTATTTCAATTACACTACTTTGCACAAAGCAATTTTTCGTTTATTCAAATAAATTAGACTCTCAACCAATACATCGATGAGCGAATTCTGTTATATTCAGGCAGGTTCTCGACTGGACCGACGGCAGCTACTGCGGGGCATCTGTCATAAATATATTTCATAGCTACATCACGTACATTGCTGACATTTACCGCGTCAATACGTTGCTCTAATTCGTGCAAAGGAATACGGCGGTTGTAGCAGAGCATTTGACGACCAATATCTTCACAGATAGGAGTTGTACCATCAAGTTGGAGTAACATATTCGTCTTCAGCAAATTCTTGGCGCGTTCGACTTCAGCCTCAGTAACCATAGTGCAGAGACGCATCCATTCAGTTTGGACATTGAATAACATATCCTACATACAACATATAGTTCATAAACAATCTTAACAACAATAGTTATTCTGTTATTACCTCGCACTGCAATGGATCACAAACGAAATAGATACCCCACAATCCGGTGTCCTTGTAACAGGTGTTAAATGATTGGAAACTGTGGCATAAATCTGAAAAAATTCGTATATTTTCTTTTAGGTCTATTGATTGACTTTCTAAAACTTACTGTCCTCAGCACTAGCACGCGCTAAGTTCGAAGCATTATTGACCCCACCACCTTGAGAACGATCCCAAGCTCCAATCAAAGTATTGGCTACCATCAAGGGAATATTATCCTGATCTGTCCAACCACAACCTTCCACAGCAATGGCAACATGTGCAAGGGGCAATGAATCATCACGAACACGTACCTCTGAACCGGTAAATCGACATTGTGTGACAACTGGTGGTTTGCCGTCATAAGTATTTTCCAAACCACATAGATTCTCTTGGGCTAATTTTACGAGATCATCATGTTTAACACCACCGGCACCAGCAAGTACAATACGAGAGGCTTTGTAATGGGTTGAAATGTAGTCGCAAAGGTCTTGTTTTCCAATACACCTGATCGAAGAATAAAATGTAAAAAATTTATATATTTTTGATTTTATTAAATCCATACTTAATATTCTTAGTGGGTCCAAGAATAGTTTGACCTAATGGCGTTCCTTGGTATGCGGTAGCATGCAAATGATCGAACACCACTTCTTGTAAGTTGCTTTCAACTTCTTGCATTTCACGTAGAATAACAGAACGTTCGCGTTCGATTTCAGATTCACCCAATTTTGAATTTTGGATAATATCAGCCAAAATTTCGACTGCTTTTGGTACATCCTTCGACAAACACTTGGCGTAAAACACAGTTTGCTCGCGGGATGTATAAGCATTCAAATGAGCACCTAAATTTTCAACTTCCAATTCCAAATCGGTTTGGGAACGTTTAGCAGTACCCTATTATACAAAAAATATCTTTTTTTTATAAATTTAATAATTTCAAATTATTTAAATATGATCTTACTTTAAAAGCCATATGTTCCAAGAAGTGCGCAACACCATTATTCTTTCCCGTTTCAGAACGAGAACCTGCATCAATCCACAGGCCAACAGTAGCAGTCGCCGCTCCGGAATCTTCGCTAGCAACGCGTAAACCATGATCTAAACGTGTCACCTGGGTGGCTGGAATATTCACGAGGGTTTTCTTCAGGCTTACAGTTGCCTTGTAGCGCTACCATGAAATTGGACAATAATCGACGAATATCAATATACGTTCGACACATAACCTCAAACAAAAGTATTGATTCACACGTAAAGTGTTAAATAACATTTTAATTGAAAATATTATAGCACAAATTTCTTTGTAATGGTTTTCAATGTAATTGCAACAATATTTCGAAGTTGTTTCGAATATTTTATCAATTTTTCACATTACGTAATGCTAAAAAACCAATTATTAGCACTTTTTTTTAGTAATCACTTACTTTTAAAAGCTCAACTCCTTTAGAGAGCTGGCGTAAATTTTGCGAAACAGAGAGCACTCGCAACGCCATTGTTTCAATCAATTATTTAGAAGAATTTGTTTAAATTTTATTAAACAATTCGCCCTCGGCGATCTTACATGAACCAGACAGGGAATTGAGCTTAAAGTTGGCTGTTTTCTCTAGTAAAAAATTTTTTGTCAAAAAAGAGTACGTTAAGTCAATGTCAGAACTGGTCAGAAAAATTCAAATGTCATAAGTTGTTTTTGTTTTCCATTTATTTTGCCAATTCCTTTGACGGCAACAAAACAAAATTGGCATTTGTGGGTTCGAGTAGATTTTGCTACACAGTTTGACAAGAATTTATTATTAGTAATGTTTATGAGGGATTTTCCTTAACAGAAAATTTAATTTACAATTCAAAGTTGCAAAAGACAAAAGTGTTTAGCATATGAACTTTTTTGCAGTTATTATTTTAGTATTTGAATACAATTAGTTGAAATGGCTGGAAATTTCTGGCAAAGTTCTCACTCGCAGCAGTGGATACTAGATCGACAGGACCTCATACGCGAAAGACAATATGATCTACAAGTGCTTAGTGAGGATGAGTATCAAAAGATTTTTATCTTTTTCGCTAATGTCATACAAGTATTGGGTGAACAATTGAAACTTCGGCAACAGGTCATTGCTACTGCGACTGTTTACTTCAAACGGTTCTACGCACGAAACTCCCTAAAAAATATCGATCCATTATTACTGGCTCCTACCTGTATATTGCTTGCTTCTAAAGTGGAAGAATTCGGTGTGATATCGAATTCACGATTAATCACCATTTGTCAGTCGGTGATTAAATCAAAATTCAGCTACGCCTATACGCAAGAGTTCCCTTATCGTACAAATCATGTTTTAGAATGCGAATTCTACTTGCTTGAAAACTTGGATTGCTGTTTAATTGTCTATCAGCCTTATCGACCTCTACTACAATTGGTGCAAGATATGGGACAAGAGGAACAATTGTTAACCCTAAGCTGGCGCATAGTCAATGATTCTTTGCGGACAGATGTGTGCTTGCTATATCCTCCTTACCAAGTAAACTCTAAAACTAAAATAGATTGAATACAAATATTGATTTTATTTCATTTAAGATAGCAATCGCATGCTTACAAATTGCCTGTGTTATACTCCAAAAGGATTCTATGAAGACTTGGTTTGCCGAACTCAACGTCGATTTGGAAAAAGTACAAGAAATAGTGCGAGCAATTGTAAATCTTTACGAACTTTGGAAGGATTGGAAAGAAAAAGATGAAATACAAATGCTCTTGAGTAAAATTCCAAAACCGAAACCAGCGCCTCAGCGCTAAGTAATGAATTTAAAAGCAATGAATTCCTCTCCTATCTGTTTAAATAAAATAATTTTTAAGTATTTGTATTTTGTAAGTGAAAAATGTAGTTTTATAATTATTTATATTAAACATTAATATTGGAAAAAAACTCAAAAAATTTTAAAGATACTTTGTTTTCCCAGTTGCGAACTTGGTATTAAGTATTTTTGCTTTATCAACGATCTGTTTGGTTTGGTTTTTATCGATTTTGTTCAATTTCATATCTATGTCGCGACTAAATGGTCGTCGTTCGGGCCTAGCTCCTGCACTGCCCAGTTCCTTTTCCTGTTAATTTATGCAACAAATCAAAGAAGAAAAATAACCGTAAACAATTAAAAAACATACTCTTTCCCTTTGTTCCTTTCGTAGTTTCTTTTGGTGTATTTCTACTAAAGACTCATCTCGCTTGTGTTGTTTTTTGTGCTTCTTTGCAAGGCGTGCTTGCTCTTCATCACGTAGCTTTTCATAAGCATCTTCAGCACTTCGTTTCAATGCGTCAGCCATTGCTGCGGCTTTTGATGTGCTCGTGGAAGGCTTGTTTTCATCATGAGGAGTTTTGGTCCAAGAAGAACTTGTTTTTTCAATTTACACAAATATATAATATGTTAATTAAATACAGAAAAAAAGCAATACTGATTTATATTTTAAGTTTTTATATAACAAAAGTATACGGACCGATCGGTAAAGTCTGGTCTTTCCTTCCCTTGGTGAAACGTTCGCTTCATGTTCGAAAGCGCTGCTAAGCCTCCCTTTAGTCCAACTTTTGGCAATTCCAACATCCATTCCTCACGTACGTTTATGTTCGTCGTATTACCGGTACTTTCAATGGCTGCCAATTTGAGTTCCAAAGCGCGTTGCTCCAATTCCATTTGTGTTGAACTCATTTTTGCTAACCCTTCAGAATCGCTGAGTACAGGCATAGGACCATATGAGAAATCCATGTCCTCTATTTCGCCATCAATAACGGAAGTAGCCGCGTTTTCGTTCTCAGATATTTCGGAAGACTTATTTTGTATGCTCTCAATGGAATTTAAAAATTCATTTGGCAATGTAGGACCTATTAATGTTTTATCAGTTTTCATATCTCCTTTAAGTAAATGAGCTGGTAAGGCTGGACCGAAGGCATATTCTCTTCGATCGATTACCTCATTTTTTTTATCCAAACCCGAAATAGGTAAAGTGGATTCAACTCGGAGTTTTTCTTTGTGATAATGCTTCCTGTCCTTTTGTCTCTTCTCTTTCTTTTCCTTTTTATTGTGCTTCTTTTTTTCTGACTTCCGTTTGAGTTTCTTATTTTTCTTCTGTTTATAATGTTCCTTTGGTTCCTTTGCTGATCCGGATAAATCTGAGTCACTGGACATTTTATTTAAATTATTTTCGTGAAAATATATCAGTGTCAAACTATTGAATGAAATTAAACAAGAAGTAAAACTGCATTAGTGTTGTAAGTTGTAAATGATTTGCACTTTATTGCACTAAATAGTTAAGAATGCTAAAAAATAGTTAACAAATATTTGTATGTACAAATATATCTCATAGCCAATTTCTATTTTAAAGATTTACATTGCTGAAATCTAATGTGTTCTTAAATAATTAAATACTTTTAACAAATTTTTGAAATTGGCACTCTTTATAAATTACAAGAAGCTTCTTGAATAACTTGAATACTTGAGCATTTAAAACGAAATATGTACAAATAGTGTACCTCGTTTGCGTACGTTAACCAACTAAGAAAAAGTCTTCAGCGCCTTACGATAGCTGTAAATAAGAGATTTAAAGATACCTGCGCTGGGAATATTCTTTATTGACTGAGTGATGCTGCTGCGCCACACTATGTCATTTACTGAAGTTTGGACAAGCTCGAGGAGATTGTGGGATTCTGCCAAGTGTGGCAAAATTTTCATATAATCCCCTTGAAATGCTGAATTTCGCACAATTCGCTTTTGTAATTCACTAGGTGCATTGCGTAGATGATGTATTCTAGCTAATAACGATTTGTCCTGTTCAAACTGTACTATGGTTTTATCAGATCCCACTTCTCTGGCATTGAAATCAACTGCAACATAGTCAGTTAAGTTTTGCAAAACTGGGAAGTACAAATCCAAGAAATCTTTTTCTTGGGCCAGGACAATATTGCGCACCTTCTGCTTATTTTCACCAAAGAACATTCGAAAGTCACCTTTATAACTAAGACTGGAAATTGTGTGGAATAGTTGATAGGAAGTAAATTGTTGCGGCAGTAATAGTAATGCTATTTGAAATGCGCTAATTAAATTTTTCGCTAAAGCTTCGTTCAATTCGTCGTCACCATTCGTTGGTACCAATTCACGTACAGGCTTTTGAAGACGTCCGGCAAGGTACAAATATCGCCAATTTAATAAATCATCCAGTAGGTGCTCTCGAGAGACAACTCCATATTTAATAGTTACGTCAATGTCGTGTAAAGGCACTAACGTATTGAAGTATACACGGGCACCTAAATGCTCCTGATAATTCATGATAAAACGGGGACCCAACAGATGCAAGATTGAATAGTGACTCTCCTGGCGATTAATATTTTCAGCATGCCACCCAAGAGGATCACGTACACAAAATATCAGGTCGATAACTTTATATTTTTGTTTGGCAATTTCTTCATAGCCAACTTGCTGCTTGACACCGCTGCCATAGGCGAAAACATACGAAAGTCCACCACGAGGAAACCGCGCCAAAATTTCTTTGAACACCCCCATTTGAGTATATCAATAAAATAATTATTCTTTACCGATGCAAATTGTTGAAAACTGAATTCTCTCCATATGTTTATAAACTCGAATCCTTTTAGATTCTTTTAGATGTCCTTTACGCGTTGGTGTTGTAAGATAAAAAAAAATTATTTAAGAAGAAGCATGACAACAGCTGAGTGGTGAGAGGTGCTTTTTAATCAATTTAGCCTGTAAAAATGAGAAAAAAAGGGAAAAATTTAACACAATAATATCGTTGGACATTTTTCAGTGCGAAATTCATTAGATTAATTCTTTTTAATTACAACTAACCTTTAAAATCTCTTCAATCTAATCTATATTTGTTATTTACTGGCATCACATTTAGAGTGACCATCTTTCACCTTACTTAAGTAATGACATTGACTTGATTGATTTTTCTTGTTTCCTTTGATTTCATACTATTAAATTTTTGCTACAATTAACCATCACTAGTAAAGTTATTAAAATGCAATGGAAAACAATTTATGTCACAGTAGGTACTACTAGTTTCGATGAACTTATAAATGAAATGGTTTCTGTTCGGGTTTTAAACGTTCTACGGCGACGAGGATGTCAAAAGTTGATCATCCAATATGGTCATGGTAGACCAGTACAAAATTCGAAAAACATTCTTCGAGAATATGGTATAACCATAGCACAATATGATTTTAAACTCGAAATGCCCAGGGCTGATATTTTAAATGCAGATCTTATAATTGGTCACGCTGGAGCAGGAACTTGCATGGATATACTAAATCACGGCAAACCGGGGATTATTGTTATTAATGGCAAGTTAATGGGCAATCACCAAGCTGAACTTGCCCAACAATTGAGTGATGAAGGATACCTATATTATTCCAACATGGAAGGGCTTGTTGAAACTATGGAACTTGCAAATTTAGCAGACCTAAAACCATATAAAAAGATCAATAATATGAACAGTTTTGTAAGATATTTGAATGAGATGATAGCAACATAGTTGTAAATTCTAAGCAATACTAAATAAATACTAAATTAAATGTTCGACACCCGTGAATTTGGCTATGTATATATTAAATTTATTATGCTGTGAATGTGAAACACAGAATATTTTTGTTTATACATCTATGTATGATTTTTAAACATTACAGTAAAATTACAAAATGATAAAGAGCATTCCCATTTAGTCCTCTATGTATTCGAATGGCTCTGGTGGCTCTGGTTCCTTGGCATCGTCATTCTTCGGCCCATAGGCAGCTACTGGTTCAACGAGTTCTTGCTCTGCCGATTTGCCGGTGTGTTGCAGTACAATAATACCACCAATGGTAACATCTTTGAGGGGTATGTAGGCTTGGGACTCGGCAACGCTTATAACTTTAAGCTGCTGACGAACAACACGAGCCGGGTTCTGCAGTATCTCAAAATTCGGTTCAGGTTCTTTCTTTTCCTTCTTTTCTTTTTCATCTTTCTTTTTGTCACCAACATCCTTATCCTTTTCATCCTCTTTTTTCTTTTCTTTTTCTTCTTTCTTCTTCTTATCGTCTTTTTTCTCTACCTTCTCATCAACATCCATCTTCTTACTGTCTTTCTTTGAATCCTTGCTGTCCTCGTCGATCTCCATCTTGCTCTCTTCCTCCTTCTTATCAGCAATTTCACGACGTCTTTGACGGGCAGCTATCGAAAGCACAGCAGTGGCAACTTTTTCTCGCTCCTCCGATTTTTTTTCTTCCAAGGGTGCCGGGTAGGCATACAGGGATGGTTTTGCACCAGATTTGAACTCCATTTTAGGCATCTTAAGGTCAGAATTCAAACCAATAATGCATGTAGGAGTAAAGGCCAACGACAAAGAATGAGCTAACGGGAACCAATACCAGTATTGAGTGAAAACAAGCATTCCAACAACAGCTTGCAAATTGGTATGACCAGTGCGTGATTGCAAAGACAGCGTAGCATTGCGACCACCTCCATCAATGATGCCTAAAAAATTTTTTTTTTTCATTGTATAAGTAAACAAAATTGAAAATTTTAATCTAACAAACCTTGTGCTAAAATAGCTCCGAACTTGGCCATAACATCTTCGTGCTTATTGGTGATCACCTCAGCATAAAGCTGACGGAAGAAACTGTTCTTGGGACAAGTCTGGTCGGTATGTTGTATTAGAATCATAGCAGAAGCAATGAGGGCACCTTGACGGACAAAATTTACGGGGTCGAATTTAACCATGGGTTCTAAAAGACCGATAGCCTCACGTAATCCTGTGCCAGCACAAGCAATACCCAACGCCATAGCAGCACCGTAGCGGACATGTGGGTTGTATGATTCAGCGAGCAAACTCACAACGGATGGACACTGCTCCGGAGTACGGAAGAGAATAAAACCGATTGCAGTTACCGCAGCACGACGGACATCATCATTCACATCAGAAACAGCGACATGCAATAGTCGGCGGATGGCTTTATTGCTGCCGGTACCATTATATGCCATTGCTATGGTGTACATGCCGGAACGACGCAATACCGGATCTTTGTCAGTGGACAAACTGGTAACCAAGGGATCTGCCTCTTCTAAGCGAGCGAACATAGTCAGGGAGATACCAACTGCCAATCCACGGAGGATCTTCTCGTGTTGCGTTTCTTGGGCATATGAAACCATATCTTCGATAGCTTGCGCGTTTTTAGAGCCCAACATTACCATACCCATGGCAATACCTGCTGCCTCACCAGTAACTGCATCGTCTTGATACAAATTAAATTTCAGTTGTTCATACAAATCTTGACGATGGGTGCCCATAGCTGCAAGACCCAATCCTAAGCAGCCACCATGACGTACATTTTCATTTTGAGCATCTTTTAATTGTTGCAAAAGGTAATCGATGATATTTGCACCATGATTGGCGTGGATCAGACCTAAAGCATATAGACCACCACCCTCTGAGTATCCGGAGCTGGGGCCAGTTTCTTTTGGCAAGTAACTTTGCATAAGACCTAAAGAATCCTTTTCGTGACCGCGATGGATGACCCCTAGAGACGCTGTGGCTGTCAATTTTGCCCAATTGGTTGCTCTTGCCAACCAATCTAAGTTGTCACGTAGAAATTGATCCGATGTTGTACCAGCATGCATGAATGCATTGGCGATAACGGTAGCAGTGTGACAAATAGATACACGGACAGCTTCCTTAGTGCCACGAAGAATTTGCAAATCGCCGTGATTGCTGCGAATCAAAAATTGTAACTGCAGATCAATGGTTACTTCACCCGATAAAATGGAAATAAGTTTCTCAATATTTTTCTGATGAGCCTTTTCAGAATCATTTAAAGAGTCAATTGTTCTCTCAATTTTCACATCACCTAATAACGAAAAGAAATTACCAGAAATTTAATTACAACAAATAAGACAAATATATCCTTACCTTCTGCATCTCCAGCGGAATCTTCTGATTTAGGTTTATCATCACTGGATGTTTTCGACGAGTCTTCACCGTTTGTAGGATTTGTGCCCTGTGGCTTAAATGTGGACGGCAAAGCCGTTGGGATAGGTGCTGTTTCTTTAAGTGCTTGGAGAACTTTTCCTAAAAATTCTTGGGTGGCTGATTCATATAAGTCGAAGGCAATTTGATATGCCATCAAGTTATTTCCTTCTACTGAAGATCGAGTTAGTTTATCTAGTACTTCAGCAACAGCTAGCGGATCTTCCAAAAATATCAAGCACTGACACATATTTACGTAATCTGGTACACCCAAATCATGATACAATCCTACTAAACAACGCAGTACTTCATTGCGGAATCCACGGTTCTGAATTAAAGACATAGTGACATTGTATGCATAAGCTAACATGCCAGCAACATCATCCGACTTCATAATAGATTGTTCAAAAATATCCATTCGACGCGTTTCCAATGCAATACCCAATGCTTGACGATATTGACCGTCGTCCAAGCAGCGTTGGATCATACGGTTGACAATGGCTTCTAGACGTATGTCAACCGCCTTAGCCTCTTTGGGATTTTCAATAAAGACTATTCGTTGTGCAATGTAAAAATCGATACATTTGGCAATTATAGTTTCAGTGTATTCATTGCGAGAATTTACGTCGAATAAATCTCCAGCGCCTAATGCATAGGTTAGTGCGTCTTCGAAGGATCCCAAATGATAGAATACCTTAGAAGCTACCATGCCTGCTAATTTGTTTTCAGGAAATGAACGATCTTCATGTAGCATTTCAATTTTTTCTATAGATTCTGAAATCTCTGGCCAAAATTCGTCTACAATGTTATCAAGCTTCTTCAGAGCAAATACCTTCAGGTCAGGCATCGGCTCATCCAATAGCGAGATAATACCAGCGGCGGATGTCAGTGTCATCGTAGTTGTTGGTTGCTGAAAGTGACAAACGATATTCCAAATATAATTAAGTTTATGTTTATAGAGTGCAATTTATTGGAACAGTAAAATACTCATTTTGCATTTATGTATGCAAAACTACTATTTTTCAAGATATCTTTTTACATGGAGACACATTTTGCAAATAGTTATGCGGTCACTATAAAAATATGTATCCATTGCAAGAACTAATTTTGTAGATACTTCGGATTCCCAAGATTTAGCTTTATTTACACACCTTAACACTTTTCAAAAATGAATTTTGTGTAGACTTTTTTCTGTTATAATTCTTAAAATTTATATATTTTCCGCTCGATGATGAATATTTTTCAAACCGATTGAGAATATTTAACACCAAATAACAAAATTGCAAATCACTACTGTCAAACTGATTAGCCTCCAAGTCACACAAATGTGGTGTGTGTTCAGTGAAATACTTCCTATTGAGTTCGGTGTTGCATTGCCTTTAATAGAAATACTCATTTTCTTTGTTTCAATAGCAGAATTTGTAAAATTGCTTTAAAATTGTAGTTCGTTATGACAAACTTTATTTCAAAAAACTACAATTTTGTGTAGATAGAATTGAAAAATGCTTATCCAGTAATAACAAAATTTTTTACAAAGTTACAAAGTTTTTAACTATGAAAATATGTAATTTTGAGTTCGCATAGGTCAATTTTAAATTTTTCGAATATTTTACTAATTAAATAAATAGATTTGAAAACACATTTATCGGAGTGTATTTAATTCAATAAAGGTATACTTGTGCTACGGTGGTCAGGTGAAGTAAAGAAAAATTATTTAACAATTTTATATTGTTATTATTAGACAACTTTATTGCTATCAACATTGCCAACGGAGACTACATATTGCCTATGTTTGGCCATAGTTTGTTAAATAATAATCTTGACAACTATTGCTGGCAATAGACGGCCAATTTTCTGGTTTGACAGATCTGTTTTTATTTCTACAACAAAGTTGGAGCATTACCATGTACATAGTTTCCGTCACATGATACCAGCAAAGATAAAATACAAATGTCTGATATTTTTATGTTTTGTTGCAAAAATTGCGATTTAGCAAAGTGAGACGGAAAATAGTAATTAAATACATACGTATTTGTCTGTTTAGTATTTTATTGATAATTGTTAGCATTTGTACATATTTATGCATAAATTTTATTACTGAATTTAGTACCCTAAAACTGGTAAATGGACATTATGGAAACATTATTTAAGTTTTCAACGATATACTATATGAAATTTAATTTTTCCATAAATGCATTTGTCCAAAAAAGTAGATTATTTACTTTTTCGATTATCCTCATCCTCATCCCTTTTTGGCATCCCCATGAAATTTCTAAACGGTTCAAGAGCTCAAACACTTCTGTTTCAAGCATCTATATCCCGAACATACCTGAATGACGCCATTACGCAGATGATTTAACTGAAGATAACAAATGCCCTAACGTCAATGGCAATAGATTTGACAGTTGGTTGGCAATAATTATTGGCTGTGAAGATGAAGCGCTATCTCCAATTTCAAATAGAAATTAACGTCTCAAATCGTTATAAATAATAACAAGTTATAGAGCGCCAATAGCTCTAGGAAGTTGAACCTGAGGGATTGTTTTCATTTAAGTTACCTACGTAGGTAATTTGGAAATATTATATTTAAATTCTTCAAATTAAAACCTTCTACTTACTTCGTCACATAAATTCCTTTAAGCGATAACTCGGGTTGTGCCTACTTCAAGATATCTAAAAATTTTTGAGACGATTTCACCGAAGACATGGCTATCATCAATTTTAAATAACCTTCTTTAATCCCAATATGTTAGTTAGTTCTGTACTAGCCATTAGAGCAATAGACTGTTTCAATCATCTGCTAAAGAATTAATGATAGTTAGATTTTTCAAAGCGAGAATAAAATGTATAAATAATATATAAATATATAAATGTATGTATGTATATATGGCAATACACTATATAACGGAACACTGAAGGAAGTGGAAATGAATTGAGAGCAATTACCGTTAGTATTTACTTAGTACACCAAAGAGAAAAGAATTGCTTGAACTTGTGGTTTAAATAGCCACGCACTTTCGAAAATGGAAAAACAAATCAAAAGTGTGCGAATTCTTTGTGCAGCAACTCTCAAAAGGAAGACATACAAAAGTCACAACAAGTTAACCTACTTTCGGTGCAACAACGCACACCCAATTTACATATTCCTTCGTTTACTGCACGACAGATGCCGATATAAAACATGAAATCAAAATCAAGTTCATTGCACCGATACCGGCTGCAATTACCTGCGCGAGGCTTGTCCAACAGCGTCGTCAACGTCAGCGACATTGCTATCAATGCACAGCATATTGTCTGTTCAGGTAAGCCAACTGAAATGTAAAGCTGTAAGTTGCGGGGCTTAAACATTTTGTCATGCTGCCGCCGATGCCAAACCGGCTTTATGGACACAACGTCTTTGCAGCCACCATTTGCACCACTTTTTCCATATTTTGTATCTATAATATATATTATATATTATGGGCACATATACGTATATGTCATATGTGTGTATATATCAGTTTAATCAAATAACTGTGCACATTCGGTATTTTAACTCCGATTTGACCGTTGGCTGCTACGGAGTGCATGCGGAAAGGCTGGCCGACAGTGTGCAGCCCAGCTAATGGTTTGCCAATTGCCTATACATATATTGTAAATATCTTGTTGGGCACGTTTGTATTTGTTTTTCATCACAGTCCACTTCAGTGAACACTATAATACGCTTTTAATTACGTCAAATCTCTTGATTGCGTCCATTGTCAAGGTGAGTGCGTCACGTTCAATGCCTACTACAAGCAGTTGACAGCCACGTCCACGGAATAGAAATTAATTTAGATAAAAATGTTGATGCATATCTGTAAAGGAAAAAATTCCGGAGGCCCGACGATGACCTGATGAGAGCAGATTTAATATGAGGGAATTTTGAAATTGTTGAGAGTATCGATTTACAATTAAAAATGTTTTATTATAATATTTGTGCAAAGAAAACAAAGTAAACATGAAGGCATTCCAAAGCAGGTTCTTACCAGTTATTCATTACGATAGTTATATTTATTCATGAAAACAACTTATTTGTAATCATAACTCGACGAATACCGGAAATAAATGCCCCTTTCAATATTCTATTATACACATTGTGTAATAACACAAATACACTATAACACTAGCTGTTGTGGCGACCTGCTCGAAGACGCGTTTCTGTGGATGGATTAGTGAAAAATAAACTGAAGTAAGAATTCATAGTAGATGATTGAATATTAATAAATGAGAATTCTTCCACAACGTAAGCGGATGTCATCTTAGGTCCTCTCAACAGATTCAACTGTTCTTCTACACAGTTCGATTCATTGTGGGAGGCCTATAGATTGCCCTCATAATATCCTAACGGCATAAGTATTTATATATTCTTTTTTAAACTAATTGAATTTCACATGTAAATATGTACTTATATATGCACATTTATTTTGCGACTGCATGATGTGAATAATAATTGTTTCTGAAGTGTTTGTCAGAGTGCAGTTCAGATTGCAAGTATCTGCTACATAGATTCATACGTATATATGTATGTCTAAATGCATGTAAAGTAAAATAAAAAATAATTTTGTAACCATATATTGTATTTACATACAACACTTCACAAGTTGCTGCACATGCACAAGTTGCGCGTTTACATGGGTCGCTGTTCTGGTGGTCGCGTGAGGCAACATTATAACACAAGTTGTACGTTCAACCGTCATTTCATTCATTCATTCACCAACTCATATTTAGTGGATCTTTGTATAAATCTAAACACTTTAAAATTAAGTACTTCCGCTGTGACGACCGAAACTAAGCTGAGCTCATATCATTTGTTGTTTTTGCTGTCAGCACAATAGTCCCAGACTGTTGCATATAGGCAAATTTCACAAATATACATTCATACACGAATATGTAAACAAATTTGCCTACTCAAACTAAACTCACGTATCACATACATATAACATTTGCTATATAATAAATAAGAATGAATATATGGGGTGTTTTATTTTAGAGGTAGCCTCTACCTCTGCGGAAAAGCTGCGTTAATATTGAGTATTCAGTACACTTTGGAAAATTATCACACCAACACTGAAAAAATATTGGAAATTTATTTCTAAAACTGAGGCGCAAATAATTTCTCAAATTGGAAATGCGAATATTCCTGAAGAGATCCTCCGAGCTCCATCAATAAAAAGTTACTATCAGGTATGATTGCTTTCTGAAATCATTACTTCATGACTGCTCCAGGCAAATAAATCGGGACCCACATCAATACCAGCAAGTGCTAAATGGCTCCAGCAAGACGGAGTAACAACAGCAAGAGCGTTTGAAATCTTCATTTAATTCGCGCAAATTTTTGGTAACCGAATCATATTAAGAAAGAGACATGTTAATAGGAAAAATGGTGCAGAATTGTATTGATAGCTGGATCTTCATAAGACGCAATCGGGGTGGCTAAGTGCCTGAAACTCTGTTTCACCACAAACAGAAATGTGGTGTTTCAAACCCGACACGACATAAGAACTTGTATGAAGTGAAAACTGTTCGAACACCAATGCCATCCTTCATCTTATTTAACTTAAAATATCTATACCTACCTCTCTCTCTCTCTGAAGCACCCTATATATGTGCACGCGTTCGCACGTAGGCTTGTAAGAGTTAGTCCTTTTGATTTATATAATGACACACTTGCGCACATACATATGTTAGGTGCGCATATCCATTTAACGAGCATTATGCACTAAATGTTTATGACACATATACATATATGCATGCATATGTGCATTAAATGACGCTACCTACCGCTAACTCTAAACGTCAGACGTTGTAATATTCTGCGTAGTGATAATTTTTGCGTTATTTGCCTGCACAAACGCACCCAAGCATACATACATACATCCCTAGATCCATACATATGTATGCATTCGTAGAATTTGTACTTTAATCAGTTGTTCGCAGACTATTTTTATACTCTCGCAACAAGACGGTTTTCCGTGCGTGCAAGCGATAACTTGAATAAAAATTGAAATATCTTGATGAAACTTGGTACACCTTCTTTGTCGTTGTAATAAAAGTTGTAAGACAGTTGGTATTGCAGATGTGTGTAATCGGGCATCTGCCACGCCCACAAAATACCATTAATCGAAAACCTATAAAGTGATATAACTAAGCAAAATAACACATATGAATGATAACGTTAATAATAAATAAACGTGTTATTTGATATGGAGGATCCTAGTTGGGCGCGGCATCCGAGCGTAAAAAATTTTGTAAAAGTGGTCATGGTGCCGCCCCCAATAAGTTTAATATATATACATATCTCACATGCCATTACAGTTGTATCATTCAAACTTGCTCAGAACAAGTTTTTCTAGAATGTCCTCATATACTGGGAAAATAAGTGGAATCGGATAATAACCATGCCCACCTCCCATTACTAAACTAAAAGTGTTGCACTAGTAAGAGTGCGTTAACTCGCTAAAGAAACACGTCAGAAACACAAAATTTTACCGCAAATATGGCACGGAAGGGCTAAATAGGAAACCGTGTAAAATTTGACGATGGGCGTGGCACCGCCCACTTTTAGGGGAAATCCTATATCTCAAGAACACCCTAACCAATTTCAACAAATCAATTCAATGTCATGATACGTGACATCATATTTGCATCTCTAAAAAATTCATTTATTTATTTTTATGTTTATTATTTTAGATTATATTTTATATGTATTTTATATTTTATTTATTCTTTTATATCGATAACTTTATCTCGAAAAAAACTTTATCTCACCCTGGACCTTGGGGTGGTGGACTTTGCTAAATGTAAACAAAATGATCATTGTCCTCGAAAATGGAAATCTGATTATTTCACTGTCTTTCAGTTTTACAGTACAGTATTGTCTTTTCAATCCCCTATATACCGAATACGTGGACCTCGATGCCTATGGATGACTATTTACTGAAAATAGCGGTCATACAGTTAGATATATTAAGGAAAGTCATAATAATGTGCCCTTGTGTCGAAAATGGGTAAAATCGGCTCAATACATCTAAAATAAAAATTTTCGGTCTTCCAGTTGACTTTATACCGTATATTTTCCTCAATCTGCGAGACGATATCGTAATATAACGACGATATATCGTAATTCGGATAACGTAAAATTCAGATAACGATAGAATATTTCTGGTTATAATGTATCCTGGTGCAAAAATTTATAAGATAGGGATAGTACTTACCCTAACCCCCATATACCTAATATGAGAATTTCCAAATTCCGTGCATAACGGTCAATATGTAAGATGTCTTATCAAAATTAAATTAACAAGAATATATCTTGAACATACTGTAGTTTGGTGGTAAAAATTTGTGAAATCGATGTACCTTCCCACAGCACTAATATCATGACTATAGATGATTTGTCTTAGTTAGACTGACTTTATAAGTATATGACCTAAAGTAAAAGTTTATATAATGCCAAATATGATTTGGCATTGCATCGAATGACAAATGTTGAATTCTTATGCAACATTTTTTAATATCAAGTTTTGCCAGCACTTGAAAGCATTTCCCGCCTTCGATCCATACACATTGCGAGAGTATAAAATGTTCGGTTACATCCGAACTTAGCCCTTCCTTACTTGTTTATTATTCTTTGCATACTGACATGGTTTAAACAGTTTCGCTCGTGAATAATCGTTTCATAAATTACCCAGTGAGTCTCTTCGCCTACAATGAGCCGGGTCAGAGTGCCTCCAAATACCTGTGCTGGAATCTCTAAGGTAACCATATTTCTTTAATTTTTGGGAATCTTCCTAAAGTGCGAAGAAAAATCGAACGAGTCACAATAATAAAATGCATGTCTAAGGAGCTAGTGTTGGAGTTAGAGTTAGGTCTTAGTTGAAGGTATCAACAGTTATGAAGAAGCGACTTATGTAGCGAATATGACATGAATGGACAAACAATTCGTATTAAAGAAAAAACTGATTTATGTAAATAAATATTTATAAACTCGCTAGCATTTCAATTCTATATAAAATTATTTAAAACGGACATTTAATTAATAATATTGAACCGCCATACCAATTTATATACTTACATACTAAACCATTTACATATCTAAGTATCTAAGTAAGCTTAAGAAAAAGCTAATGCTATTGATTCTATTTAAATTGATAATTTGATAGTGGCTTGAAAATTAAAAAATGCCTGTCGATCCGACAGTACATATTTAGACAAATGTACATATATACATATATAAACCGTTTTTAACAGCGTTCGCCCTCAGCAGGCCTGTGGAGTCCGTTTAGAACTTGTAGGTCCACACATTAGTAGGAAGATAAGTGCATTATAATATATGTATATGTATGTATGTATGTATATAAATAAAATAGTTACGTGCACTTAAATAAGAGACGTGATTAGAAAAGCTTGTAATTTATATTGTTTATATATACATATAATATTATTATTCATATGAATAGTATATAGTATATATGTACTATGTACAATAAACATAAGAAACGTATGTAAATGTTTTAGTATTTATTTGGTTGCAATGCGTCATCTCAGAGTTCGGAGTAAAATCATGCAAATAAAATAATAAAGAAATGGCGACTACAACCGTTAATTTCTAAACGCATATAACAACTATTCTAGTAATTTAAAGATCATCTCAAGCCTGCTCGTAATAGAAAGCGGTGTAACCAGGGATCCATGGTATATATGAATCCATATCGGTGTGGTAAAGAAGAATGATAGCTCTTGGAATGTTACCTCGTGAAGTTGAAAAAATTAGTATCCAATCAAAAAAGTTTTTGAATCACGGAACTGGATGGTATTTTCAGCGGTCTGGTCAAGTAAATTTTACCCGCATCTCTAACTTAATCTTGGAATGATTATGTACCACAGCAAGAGTTTTTTATAAACGGTCTTTTTTCCCAGCATGATATTTTTCTTTTAGGGATTGCGATCTTCTAATTTCTTTCGCTTATTAGGTTAATGTGTCCTCACTTATTTGAGAGATAATGAATGTGGTTTTTAATTCAAATTTTTATAATAAATTTGTGTGAAATAATCTTTCGACCACTTTCTGACATTTTTATTGAAAAGCTGCGACAGTTTCGTAAAATAACCACTGAATTGTTGTATAAAAATGTTTACCACATAATGGACAGACATATATATGTATATGCTTGCACATATGTGTGTACTAGGCATGTGCATTTGTATGAGAATTGCAGGAATACCATAAAGTTCTCACGCGACATCGATCGCAATAGCGACGTTGAAGCGCCGGCATAAATTACATTCCGGCGTTTTGCGTCGCCAACCACAACTAAGCACGTTGCAGTGATGAAGAAAAACGAAACTGGTTCCTCGAGGCGTTGAAATCGAAATGTAAAAAGCCAGTTACAATTGCGCGTTACAGCGGAAAAGTCTAAGTATATCTGCGACTCTGCCATGAAGCGGCGCTGTACTTAACTTTGTTGCTATTATTGTTGTAATCGTTTCAGCTTTAGTGCAGCAGTGAGACTTACCTGCGCAAATCTTTGAAGTTCACAAGAAAATATCTAGTCGGATGAGATAATGGCTTTTGGGCGGAGCCTGCTGGCAACTTTGTTGTGGTTATTCGCTAATGTAAGTATAATATGTAAGTACTATTGTAATTGCATTCTAAGCGCGCAGCAGACAATGACCGCTCTACAAGTATGGCGCATGTGCGCCGATCGGTCACAAATCATTGTCGATTTCATGGCGGTGAATACCTAGTTGCAGCGTTGCACGTATTGAAATATGTTTTGGTACAAATGTTGCATCGGATTGCATCGGTATGTATGGACCACTTAGTATGCGGATGAATCCATTTTGGTATCAGCGGATAAAATTACCTTCCATAATCGGCAAGAAGCAAGAAATGCTGTAATTGAAATGGAAAATGCCGCAGATTACTAAGAATGCCAAGCAAAATGAAAAAGACAAATTGCATTCGGTCGAGTAGATTTTACTTTTAATCAGGATTTCACCTTCAGCACATCATAAGTCATAATTATTCTGGTATGTACATATTATATGTATATAATATTGACTTTTCGCTTTGTTCTTTTAATGGAATCTTCTCCAACATTTTACTTTCAGTTTAGGTTTAACTACGCAGACTGAGGAATTTATTCGAAACATACATACTTTTATTCAATAACATGTAATATATAATACTAGATCCCTCTTTCACAGTGTTTCTACCGTTCTTACTCCTCTCCTGCTTATTCCCGCGATACATAATGGTCTGAAAATTAATAAAACCTCTTCCGCGCTCCCGAGTTTTTCTTATTGTGTTACCTTTTCATCATACGCGATTATCATTCATTATTATCTTTGTGCTTTCACCACACTATTTAAGATAGGCAAACTTATAAACAAACACTTGTATATACCCAACCACATGTTTATTTAGTTGCTGAGATGACATCTTTAATGAGTAATTACTACCCGAGCTGTCTAGGCGACGCTACCTCTACACAATTTTTTTCAAAAACTGAAGCGATACATGGACTTATCTATTAAGATCCACTCGTTGAATCTCAAATTTCCTAGTTGTTTATACTTAGGCATATACTTGCAATATAATATATGTTATATAGATGTATATACTTATATTCTCAATGCCTCATTCAAACAATTCCGTAATTCGTGGCATAAAACCTTAAAATTAAGCTCGTGCCCATTACATACTGCCGCAATTGATATTTGTTTGTTGTATAAGTCTGATAATTTGCTTTAGTTTGTAGCCCACATGTTTTGAAGTACTTAAGCTACCTCAAGTGGCAGCCACCTTCCCTCTACCGATACCTAGTACAACATTGTCCTATATTCCTTGCAACAATTTTCATTTTCACTGAACATATTTTGTTGTGATTCTTCTTTTCAAATTTGCACTGTGGGCCTAAAGAACTCGGTTCCTTGTAAAAAATTAACGATTTTGCACCTATAAAATCTTAAATATTTAAATATATTTTATGGTTAATATATAGTATAATAATAATACAAATACAGTTATATATAGAGTTTAATTTATATTTAGGTTTCCTTCTTAATATGATTAAATTCAAAAAATATTAATTTCGAATTGAAATTGTGTCTATTAGTTATACTAAACCTATGTTATGTTCAGCGTTTTAATAAGTAGTTAAGATTTAATGATTTCACTCAAATAACCGCCAAATAGACGATCTCATAATTCGGAAGAAATTTTTCTTTATAATTACTCAGGTTACCTCTTATTTCTTCTTATTTCTCTCTTATAAAGAAGAACTATCTTTCAATAGTGTTAAGGTTAGTTTTACGAGAAAAATGCTTTAAAAATAAGAGTGAAATTGCTAATAATACATATTCCCTTTTACTTATGTACTTATCTTCTCGTCTGTCCACCATTCTCAATTTTTAGAGCTAACCGCAAAATCGAACCGAATTATCGAAAATCCGGTGTAAATGAGTGATATTGCAATATTCGTTTCATGTCACACAAACACACGATTGCTCACACTCGAATGGCCACTGCGGGCAATGACTCAATTTCAACCGCTCCACGAACGCACAGACGTCACAGTGCAACAGAGGAGGCGTCGCATAGCCTAAAGACTCAATTCGGTGCAACCCAATGGGAGTGGTGGTGTGCTGCTCAGCATTTGTTACTGCGGTTGGCACTTGGCTGTCTTTGGTGAACGGCAGCAGATTGGCGAAGGCATCGCCCAGACCATAGTCAACACTGTAATCGACACACCGCCAGCGACAGTTTCACGGTGGATGCTCATTTCGAACAACTCGAGACAACTGGTTGTTTGTTGTTTTTTGTGGTGGAGCAATCAAAAGTGGTTAACATGACTAAAAACAAATCAGGCAGCAGCAGCGCACAACCAACTACAACAAATCGCATTAACTTTGCCGTCAGTGAATGTGCGGATTGTTGGCAGCAGTGCCATTGTGGCGATGTTGCTCGTGGGTGTTCCGTTGCTGATGGTGTTGAACGGCGCGCCGACCGACCTAGACCCACTTGTGGTGCGCACAAGCAAACATATATTGGTTGCTTATTTGCGCACACACACACGTACATATCTACGAATATGAGTATGTAACATCCGTATATAAATACGTGCAAGTGATTAGTATGTATGTAGGGCGTCTATTTAAATAAATACAAATTTGTTTAGCCTCCGGTGCCTAGCCCAGAACTTGGCGCAGAGCTTTAAAATGTACAAATTGAAGCAGGAAATTACCACACTTGTTGCAACAACTGATGCAACCTACCGCAAAAGAATGCCACAGCGGTGGCGATTAAGAAAATGGCTCTGGTATTAAGGTGACTTTAAATGGTTTCGCCCTTTTTGTTCAATTACAATTCTTTTGTTTCATGTATGAATTTTCACACACTCACACTTCCATAGTTTTGAAAGTCTTTGAAAGTGAAAAGTGAAAAGTGTAATTGCGTCGAGAAGTAAGTGCCCATCAATGCGCCCCATGCGCAATAAAAATTAATTAACCTATTTTCGGAATACTGAATGGGGAACTTTTATAGGTCGCATATTTGGTACCCTGGCTAATATTACGAATTACATGTAAAGCAATAATACAAACCGGATTATATGTGTCAGTTGAGTGAGTAGTAAAGTAAAAATTTAACTACTGTGAGAAAATCCATTAAAGATTTTTGGAAAATACAGCTAACTCGCCATTTCATTCATTTCCAATTTCATTCGCAATCCACAAAAAGCGATTAGGAAGGCCCATAAAAAGTTTTGTTGTTTGCTTAAATGACACTATTTAATTTCTCCTTGACTGTAATGCGGAGGCATTGGGATCAGCTTTATTTGTCGATTGACAAGGATCTAATATGCGTTTATGTTTCCTTATTTCCACTCTAATTTCTCATTTTACAAATACATTTGTTATAATTACCTCAAAATTACTCAAACTTACAAAATAATTTTAAGTATACGGCCTGGATACGATTGGACAACCGTGTAGCCTATTATATGGCTATAATCTAAAACGATAAAACGAAACTCTAAACCGAATGTCTCGATCGTCAAGAGTCTGCTTGACAAGAGAAATGTTCTAGCATCACTCCCCATTTGGAACATACACGTGTATGTACGTGTGTAATATGTTTGTATGTATAAGGTCTGCTTAATTGCTTTTACTAATGAAATATGGATAAATAAAAATTCTCAAGCAATTTAACACTTAATTTTGCAAACAGATTCCCAACACACTCTATATACAAATGGTAGGTATGCATGTCTGTATGTATAAAGAATACGGTGCTCATGCTGTAAAAATGTACTTGACCAGCTTCTTGCCTGCATTATTAACGCTATTACGGTGGTGTTCTGGTTATTAAGCACAATAGTGTATGAATTAGGAACACTATTTTACCAGGTGCTGATTGGCGATGGTCATTATGCAATAAGTGGGCTAATAAGGTGGCCAGAAAATTTTATTGAATTATGAAGGAATTTTCTATTCTAGAAATACTGAATTAGTCTTAACTTATTTTCGGTAATAACTATTTCTGCAATCTAAGACCAAATAGAGTTTTATAGAGATGAAGCTCGTATGTAAACCGAGAAGCATGGTCTCCATATGAGTGAGTGGGAGCGCTATTTTTTCGATTATTACGGTTGAATATTATTTCCTACTACACCGTCTTCTAGTAGGTTTAGTTAAAGGTTTCTATAGTGTACCGACTATAACGGTGAAACTCAAAATGGAATATGAAAGCGTTTGTACAATAGAATATTTATAGAAAATTAAACATCTTTGAGCGGTATGTTTCGCAAATGACTTCTTTAAACTGACCAATCTGCTTTGCTGACAGTACATGACAAATTTCTTCAAATACTACACACTTGCCTACTAAGGTCTCTGCATACCGTGCTATTTGTGGCCGGCATTACCATTCCAAAAACAGCAAATAATTTAGCTGAAAGAATGTATTTTAGTTGTGGACATAATTGTGATTTGAAAAAGTGGGTAAAGTACACATTAAGTGACAAAGTAGAAAGAACAAAAGCAGAAGGCACAAAAACATGGTTAAATGCAACACACTTCGATACTCACGTATGCATGTACGTGGATATGTGCTCATGTGTGTAGAATTTGTGTGTGTATGAGAAGTAAAAACTGAAATTCATCTGCGATACTAGTAGCAAGAATATGGCACACGAATCTGTGACACTGCGACTGGGCAGCTTTGGCCACATAATTCAATTAACGGTTCTTCGGTTCTCATACCAACGCACAATATCACATACCATTTACCTATTAAATTTGAAGAGTTTTTCTATCGGCCAACGGCCAAATCTAAACGAAATGCAATACACTCAATCGCTGACATGGTCGTACTGATAGCGGTTAAGAGAATTATAGCCCATTTTCACATCCAATTAGTTCGCCAACAACCAACAGCAATGAGGAACATTGACGAAATGACTGACGGAAGTGGGGAAAATTAGGTTCAAGCGATAAGTGTTACACGTACTTGTACGCTTGTAAGGCGAATAATTTATAATAATAGCAACAAATTGGGTGTTTAATTCAACTAGTGACATATTTTGACAAAACCAAACCAAGTGACTGTACACTATTTTGGTTTCGTCATTTAAGCGAATTTCGGCGCAAAATATCAAAATATTTAGTACCATGTTTGTTTTAAGGAACTTATTGAGGAACATATTTGGGTGAATAGAATTATAAATATAATTTTCATTTACAAAATATGTGCCTAATAGAATTCTCCAGCCGAGATAATATATTTTCTATTTAACATTCTACATGCCTTAAACTTGTCTCTACCATATAACAACTATGTTGCTATAATTATAATTCATTCTAAAATACAACTAATTGCTTTTCCCTAGTGAAAAGTTTTCCTACTGGGCACATATGTGCGGTACTACACAGAACTGATAACAGTGATAAAAACGCTTTATGGGTTAATTTATTATTTTCTATATGAACCCGTTACACAAAGTAGATAAACTAATAAACTATTACCATTTTTATTTAGACCAGAGAGATGAGAGACCTTTTCATTTCCCATAGAGCAAGAGGTGTGTGGGTGTGTGGCTCTTGCTGTCGTCAGTTGTGATGCCTAATGGGTCAGGCCTTGTGACTGTTTACAATTAAAAAGCATAAACGCACGCACATTCATATGTACATGTACTATCTATGCATTTGTTTATTTGTGTTTGACAGTGACTTTAAGCACTTGTCTACTGGGCTATTATGGATTTATGTCGTTTATCCGGTCGCGGTTAGCTGTAAAAATGTGGTCGCGTAAACTGCCCGCCTGCCGGCTGATGAACGTGCGCAACGGAGTATACACGTATACATATTTATGTGCACTTGCTTGCGCAAACATGACTCATTAAGTTGTTGGTTGTTGTTGTAGTTGGCATGTTGACGGTTATTGCCACTGGTTACTAAACTACTTTCCTTGCGGAAGATGCGGACATACAAATGCACAAATAAGGCAGCTGGCCTCAGCCGATCCTGTATTCTTGTACAAAATGAACACACACACACACACAATTATCGGAAAATAAATGCAAGTTCTGCAGATTTGGGCATGGTATGTAGCATGTGGCATGTCGCAAGAGCTACACTGCTCGATTAACGATTAAGCACGCACGTGACCACTCCAGTGGCAATAATGTGGTATGGATGTAAGTATGTATGTATGTACGTATTTGCATGTATGCAAAATTTACCTTATCCTGGTCGTATTTACACTTAGCAATCGGGTGATGGCTACAAGTGCCGTAATTACAAAAATAATAATAATAATAAAAACAAAATCACCTAAAATTTTCGCATTTGTTGTAAATATTGGGATTTTAAGAGAGTTTGGACAACATGTCATTTATAAATTAAGGCCGGGCTTATCGCCAATAGCAATATTGTAAGAAAGTAGGTGAGGACTGCCTGATTTTGGGTGGAACCGAACATTGTGTACAAGGTCTCTTAATATGTAGGAGTTCATAACTTTGGCACAATTAGGGATTCCTCTGGGTAAAAAACTAATTTTAATTTCGAGGAATTTGTTCGCCTGCATTTTGGCGATTTTAAAAATTGCATGTGTTCATCACTGCTGTTAATGAGGTTTGTGAATTTCTGCAAAATTGATTTTCCTGAAACTTTTTGATATTTCTTTCTTTGCTGGCGTTTCTGAAACTTCCTCGTAAATATGATCTGCTGTTGTCAGCAGTTGCTAGACATCTCTATTCAGAGAATTTGTTAGCTTTGAGGCTATTAGCTTCTCTATAAATTGACGATTTGCAGTATAATAAAAACATAAATTTTTTATTTCTTTTTGGCATAACTTCATAATAATTTAACGTCATAATAGCGTTTGTACGCTGCGTAAATACATTCAGTTGCGGTGGTCTTTTTAATTGTTGCTGATGAGTGTGCTTATAATTTTTTAAGGTTGTACCAATTAACCGCTAATAATTAAAAAATTAATATTGCTTGCCATAAACATTAGCCTCTATATAAATTATTATTTACATGCAACCTTTCGACATTTCCACATATCAGCTCTGTAGGAAAATCAACCGCTTCGGAGGCAAATACTTTTGAGGGTTGAAATTATATAGTTTTTTTTTATGAATTTTGGTAAGTTTCTTGTTGCAAATAACTGAGAAAGGATCTTAAGAGACATAGGTGTGGATTTTATTAAATAATAACAATAACTAAGCATATATTCTCAGTATATTTCCCAAAGATTTTAAGAATAAAAATTGTTTCCATGTTAATAGATCGGTATTCTCGGTACGGCCTCGAAGCATAGTGGTGGCAAGGAGGTTGACCTTTCGCCTAAATTGGATTTTTATTATTATTTCATCGGATGTCTGCTAAAATATTGAAACCAATTAAAATAGTTGTCTCAGTTTAATGTCTTTAGAGAATTGCTGGGTATGGAGTATCTAATATTTACATATATTAATTAATTTTATATAGATTTAAGTATGTATGCACGGGTAAAATGTAAATAATTGAGTTACCCAACTAGTTTGCATCTCAACTAGTGCTTAATTACTTTTCCTTGTAAGTGAAATCAGCTTACTGCAATCTATAAATAATATATACATATAAAAATATTTACCATATGTGCTATATATAAATGTATGAGTATCGAAGAAAAGCGTAGTTACATAGTTTCAATTAAATGTTGCGAGTAAAAAGCCACATCACTCAACTTGTTGCAACTAAACAGGCGGGAAAACCTTTTAACTTGGCACGAATTATCTCTGTCAATAAGGTACATGTGTCCGGCGAACGGGTATTAGCTGGAAAGGGAACAGGTTGTGCGCTTACAATTATTTTATTTTTCTGCTGAAATTTCCAGTATATTTTCTGTAGAGTTTCAATATTATTTAATTATTTCGTTGTAGTAACAAGTCTCATTAAAAATAGCGATTATGGCAATGACTTTTGAGTTGTCGCCCCTTGATTTAGGATTGTCAACATTGGCAGTCGCCAACTCTGTGGATTCGCAAATTAATTTATGATTACATTTTATTCGTGTTAGATTAAATTTATAGTTTGCCATATACATATGCCCATATGAGCTAAGTCCCCCAACAACGGGCTAAAGCCGCTAAAGTGTCACACTGGTTTTTGTCTCAGGTTTTGGTAGCGCAGGAGTGGGGAACTTGCTCCTTCTTCGCATCACTGTCGTAAAAAAATGTCTGCTGGCAAATATCTTCCTCAAAATCGACGATACTAAGCAACCACTTGACTAGCTCTACTCAGGCCCCAACAAGTTCGTAAATAGAATAGATGAGCTCGTGTATACCATAGACGTTATTGGCAAAGAAATCAAAGTATGCCTCGAGCGAGTCAAACACTGCGAACTTCCGGACCCTAACACTTCAACAAGTGTTCTTCATTACGCTTCTCTGGAGGACTGTGAGGAAGCACAACATGACAAGCGATATGTGTTCAAATTATAAAGCTGAGGTTCAAACACAAATAGGCGGAGGATCCGGAAAATGATTCCTCAAGTTATTGTTTAAAAAAGAATTACTATGCAGAAGTTTTGGAGACATTTGGAAGCATTTAAAGCTTAGAATAAGCATATAAGTAATGATGAATATCTGCGTATAAGCAACAATTGGCTCACAAGGATGTTCTGCGACATACATATGTACCTATGTATCTGTATATAGATATGTTTGTTTAGCCGGGTGTTTATTAAATATTAAATTAAATTAAGTTAAAATAGGTTGATAGGTTTATTAGGCCGTATATGTATATTCGTATGTATGCGGATATAAATGTGTATTCCAATTAAATTTCTATTGGTTTACTACATAAGCCATCAACAGCGCACCTTTGACATTTTTAATCTATGACATCTACTCATGAACCTAATGTATGTAATGTATGTACACACATATAAGCGTCTATATTATATTCTCATTTACAAATACATGTATGTATGTATGTATGTATGTATGTAAGGAAGGTTTGTGCGTAAACGTATTTGTAATTACACACCATACAATAGGGTGAGAGGGCGGATATTTTTTGAACTAAATATATTCATAATGCGAATGAAGTTCTTAAAACAAATCTATTCCAAATTCAATTTCATTTAAGTTTGAAAATTGCATGAAAATGAATTCATATTTTTGGTTGAAGCAGTTTTGTAAGCTTCGAAAGATTAGATGTGCAAATTCGGTGCCTAAGACTGAGAATATACTTTTTAATTATCTAGAAATATTGAATTCAAGTAATTAGAAACAAATCAATAATATAATTTTGTTCCTTAAACACTTCTCTATTTAAATTTGAATATATTTCGCGCCTACAATGTTGGAATACCCTAATGTACTAACACATGCATGGAGGTAGCATATACAACTGAAGTGCCAAAGTTCGCAGAGATCTAATTAGATTACAGCGATTTTCAACATTTTAATGGATAAATAAAGTTTGCGAATCCCCTTGAGTGCGAATGTCATCAACAGCTTCATATAGCTATGTTTTTATAAAAAAGCGTCTCACATGTGGTTGTTGAATCCTTCAGCTCTCGTGTGCGGCAAAAGCGTAAGACACGTTGAATTTTTGTACATCCTAATGGCTTCTGGGCCTCTGCGGCAGGACACTGCTGCTCCAAGTTGTTGTGTTAATTTTTTACTTTCGATTGTTGGCCGAAAGATTCACACATTTTTCACATTCATTGCATCGTTGCATCGCTACTCGTTCACGTATGTGATATTTGCTTGTTTGGGTGTACCGTCTTTCGATTAAAGGTGCGCACCTCTGACGGCTTTTTAATACCAGTGCACTTTATACTTTGTGAGTATAATTAAAATTGGAGTCGTGGGTTCAAAGAAAATTTATATGGTGTCTATTTTCTAACTAACGGGATAGATAAAGAACCCGCTAATTCCAAATTATTTCAAAAATACTTGAAAGCGAAAAGCATCTCGAATGCTAAGTCACAATTACTTTTGATTCTTAATATTCCGTTTCGCCCAAACTTTGCTGCTTCCTTACTGGCTTGTATCGGCTACATTTCGTTGTTAATCTCCCTCTCTCTCATTTTATGCTCTCGCTTGCCATTCATACATTTTTTTTGTTTTATTATGTGTGTTTATGTCAATGCATTTGTTATCAGCGAAAAGGCAGTGTATACAGTTATTTAGTTGTTTATTTACATATATAAGTGGCTAAGTATGTGTTAGTAATGCAATGGGGTCAATATGTGTGCATTTGTTTGAAATCTCAATCAGCTGATTATGTTCTCTGTGGGTGTATTGTACTTCAGATTCGAAGAGTTCGGGTGAGAGCGAGAGTTATTAAAAGTGAACATTCAGAGCTAAGAAATTTTACTTGCATTCTGTAAGCACCTGTTATGGATAAATTTTACATACATACATACAGACAGATATAGATATAGATACAGTTTGACAGCTAGGTATGCATGTAGTTGTTATCAGTAAGAGGTCAATGGGAGCTTAGAGTGTGCGAGGAGCCGATTAACACCGAAATACTTAAAAACAATTTCGTTTTGTATTCTGAAGGCGGCCTTATTAAAAACCCATATCGCCCGAATTCCTATCAATGCTGTTCGTAGATTCCACCATTGTGCATCACAAACGTTACTGAGTGCGACAATGCAAACTTACTTACCGTTATGTATTTGTGTGCATGTGTATGCCGATATAAAGAAATAAACAAACATTTAATTCGCTCACAATTCTCAGTCTTTAGCAATTTGTTATTCTCATGCGTGCTCTCACAACCACCTTGCTCCATTGAACTTTGTTGAAATTATAAAAGCTCCATCCACTCTCTTA
Source organism: Bactrocera minax (assembly GCA_021498325.1). Lineage (NCBI taxonomy): Eukaryota > Metazoa > Arthropoda > Insecta > Diptera > Tephritidae > Bactrocera > Bactrocera minax. Next base: position 2,329,710 of record JAKEEE010000012.1, on the reverse strand, counting down.
CGTTTTTTCCACTTTAGTAACGAAGTTATTGTCTACTTATGCATGTGTGCATGAGATAAAGTTTTCATAGAAAGATGAGCTTTGGTAATACATAAAGTTACTAAAAGAAAATTTCCAAGTTCCGAGAGCGAAATACACACACATACATACGAGTTTGCCTGTATAAGTATGCGGATGTGTTAAACAATAACATTAGGCGCTTTATTTTACCGAGAATTACGATTTCGTTTATTTTGTTGTTGTATAACTTGATTACACTGAAGAAAAAGAACCGGAAGTCTGCCTTCGCTTAGGGGAAAAGTGGTTCCAAGTATTAAAATAAAGGTGAGAGAAGAAATGTGAACACTGGCTGAAATTCGATTGTGTTTCAGTTAACCAGGTTATCTGCCAAAGAAATTGATACCGTTGATTCAAAACGATATTTATATGTTCTTTTATAGAACATATAATAATTTCATTTTACTGCCTTAAGTTACTCCATGTATTAACTTTGATTTCGTGCTTCGTTAAAAATCTCAATTCTTATCACTCGCATTTAAGTCGGCAAATGCATGGATTACTTGAGGTCGATGAAGGCGGCAAGCCATTACTTACAAATTCATACTTTAGTTAAATATGCTAATAAATTTGTTCCGTTATTTACCGTGTAAGGTACGAAGCTAGTACTGAAATGAGCAGACATCGCTGCCTTCGCAGCTACGTAAATGCAAGTGTAAACTAAAGAGCGTGTATTGCAGTGAAGCAGCGCCGAACACTCAGCTGGGTCTGCCCCGCTATTTTCCGCACTCAAGTTAGTTGGACAAATGATGAGCTCGAAAACAAACTGCTGGCATTAAATTGGCATACATGTGTCGCGCATACATACAAACTCGAGCGCGTACGTATGTATGCAGATAGAGGAATCACTAAAAAGGCAACAACACACACACACGACAGGCAATGTTCCTCGTTTACTAGATGGCACATTGCGGTGCTTTTTGACCAAGCGAAAAATCATAGGCCAAACAGTTGATATCGGAATTTGCTGGCATTTGGTTGTGGAGTGCGCGTTGGTAAAACTACTCAACGTTTTTTCGTACGTACGTCACGAAACGAGCACGAATGTTATATGTGCACAAGTGAAACAAATTCTCCAAACGACGAAGGTGAATTACGTACAAGTGGATGCGCGCGCGATTTCTCTCTCTGAATTTTCAGTGAGTGGTTAGTTTTTTGGTGGAGCTCGTTGAATTCTACTACAGGAAAAAGAAAACAATTTAGCAATCTTTTCGTGGATTCAAAAAACGTAAGAAAAAATTGTGGACTATTAAAATTGGGACGCTAACCAATAGTTGACAACAGTTTTGACCGAAAAATACATAGAAACTGTTAAAGAAATAAATTAGCTAAATGCGAAGAAGACCGTGTGTAGACAAAAGAAGCTGAGTGGCGTGAATTAGTAGGCTAAATTTGTTGTTTCTTTCCCCTTGCTGTATGTCTATTTTGATGAAGATACACAAGCTTGAATATACGTCACAAGTGCTCCATGATAAAGTGCCTAAAGCAATAAAAATATATACAAAACAATACCAAAATAGAAACACGAAAAAATTGCAATAAATCTGAAATTTAGCCATCGGTAGAAGCTTTCTCAACAACTAGTGTTGTGGCAGCTATTTTGAGTTTTCAGTTTTTTTTTTAGATACCCATCATTTAATTAGTTGCATTTGCTATTGTAATTTTTTTTCTTTTTTCTATTTTTTGTTTTTTTTTTGTCAACACTAGCTGACCCAAAAGTGTGGCTCGTGCTTTGCGGCTTGACGACTTGAGAAAGTGCGTGGTGAATTGGTGAAATTTTTCTCAATAAAACAAGAATCGACAATAAACAAATAAGAATCAAATTGAAATTGTAGAAAAGCACCGCCAATAATAAAAAGAATTAGCAGCACATCGAGTAGAAGATGTAACAAACAAGCCCGCGAACGAGCTAGTGAAACCAACCAAAAATAAATTTTTGCTTTGCAAGAACTTTTTTCGTAGCGTTGGTGACAGCCGCTAGCTAGAAAAGCAGCGAGCAGCAAACTATTCGACACAGCTGAGTCTTCAGCAGTGCAAGAGAAATCAGCGTGTCTGTTGAAAGCGACGGCATAAACAAGTTGACATTAAAAAATAAAAATGTTTTCTTTAAATTGCACCGTTTTATTTGGATATTTATAAGCTTTTCCTGTAGTGCCTTTCTATTCACTTCACTTATATTATTTTGGATGTTTACATTGGGTTGCTGAATGGGTGGTGTCGGCAACAACCGCATACTTGCCGCAAAGCGCTCCGATCACTGCCACTGTCACTGCCACTGCCACTGTCAACTTTATGGCAGGTAGTGTAACGCCAACACGCCGCGCACTTTCGGCTGCCAAACATTAGAGCCATCGCATGGGAGTGTGTGTGTGTGTGCGTGCGAGTGGTTGTTGTTATGGTTTACAGCTCTTTCGCCATTCATATTAAATTGCTGCAAAGAAATCAATGGACGCCGAGTGTTGTTGGTGCTGTAAAAAAACTGGTGCAGCAAAAATAATAGACAGAAAGTTAAAAGTGCTTGCGGTAGGAAAAAAGAACAAGCGTTTAAAGTGAAATATGAATAAAATTAGATGGATATACAATAGTACACATACATTGCTTAATTACATATGGTGAGACTGCAATTTTTTCTGTTATCCAACTAACAATTGGTTTGGGCTATTTTTAGTAGCTCCTTAACAAATCCAATCCACCAATTTGTGAAATTGAAAGCAATTTTGAATTTTATATGTATATGTATATGTATATATATCAGCAGTGGCTCACGTTGAGCTGTACAGACTCGTCGCATCGTCTTATCAATTATCCAATAAATGGTTGTGCCACCGGTCAATGCGACAACCGGCCGCCGACTGCTTTGGATTTACATATGTATGTGTATCTTCACTTAGTGGCATTTTGCAGGCAGGCGGACAGATTGACTGACAAGTAAAGCAACTTAATAACATTTCAGTTGTGACACTGATAAAAGTACCGTTGTAGTCGCTTAAGCGACACTGTATATTCGTCATATAAATAGCTGTGAAATGTTTAGCTAAGCATATCAACTATGTGTGACTTACTTATATACACACACACACGCATATGTATGTTCGAGCACAGCTGCTAGTGCATTTTGCAAAGCTGTGGCATCAATCTTGGCTTTTGAGCTCTAAAATATTGCTTTGACATGCGGGTATATATGTACGTATTTTTATTCACATTGATATATGATTTCGATTTTTGCCTTTGATAAAAAAAATATCAATTTCCGTTCACCGCATAATTCATCGATTTTGTTTCGATAAATTTAGCGGATCATAGTGCAAATACAAAAGGGCAATTATTGAAAATTAAATTTTTGAAAAGAGTTCAGAATCAACAAAATATGTATTTGAAAATATAGACTAACGCTCACAGAGAAAGTAACAGGGCAATAGAAATTTGATTGATGAAACCTTTATTAAAAATTGTTTTATGTATAATTAGCATAAAAAGCTACGTTAAGAAATAACTATACTAATGTAATTTGAATTCTAATTCTAAACTAATTTAATTGAAATTTAAATTAAATTAGAAGAAATTCTCGTTAAAAATCCACAGCAATTTGTCACCGTCGCTTGGAAATTGAGCAAAGCAAATCAAATTAATTAATAAAACAATAAAATAATTTGTAAAATAACAGAACGAGTTCAGATATTTCAATATAATACATAAGTACGCTTCAATATAATGAATTGTATTGGTTATATGTATATACATATTACTTCGGAAACTGTGTACTATGAGGACCGTCTACTTCGGACTTCGGACTTCGGAAAGAACTCAAGCTGCAGTAAATAATTGCTCACCAAAAATTGAGAAATTGAATGAAATTAGAAATTTAGAGATTAAAATGTCAAAGGAATATCTGAGCTTCTCGAATGTAGCCCCATGCATAGATTAATTGTATTCAGCGAAGTTAAAATGTATTTTTCAAGATACAAATTTGCAGTAAAACTAATTCAACAAAGTAACATCAGTATATAGTAATAGAAGTATTTCAATAAATTTTCACTAGCATTAATTACGCGTACTAAAATCGAAAATATTGGACATTTTTAATCTTTCTTTAAAACTTTTCTTTGGAAACTGAAATTGAATTTTATGTGTTATGACCATATTTGTATAGCTTTTTTATATTTTCTGGACCGCATTCATCTATTTTGTACTTTTCTTGACGGGCTCGAAGAAGCAACTCGCATCAGTGTCTTAATATAATATTGTATTTAGGTGATCTTTAATTTAATACTTGCCTACTTGAAATTTTCTCCGAAATCGGTTCTTCAATCGGCATATTTATAATGCTATGTATACGGATATACATTCGATAAAAGCAAAAATATTTATAAGTTAGTTTTTACATGCACTATTATATTATATATAAATATATGTACATGCATTTGCATAAGTTTGTATTACTGCGCTTGAAAATTCCCTGCAATTTTGTGAAATTATAAATACGATTGCAAGTGCAATTTGGTGTCGTCAATTGCAGTACTCAGGCATGCGGGCACACAAACAAGCAATACGTTCTTGTTCATATGAATGCACGTTTTGCATCGTCCCTTGTAATCAGTCTTATTGACTCACACTCATTTGCATGCATACAAGCGTATTCACATGTGGAATTATTTTCAGTTAATCCGATGCAAGATTAAATAAATTGGTTTCAGTCTTTTTTTTTTTAGTGTTTCCTTGTGCGTGTTTATTGTAAATAATTTCCTTATCAACAAAGTGCCCAAACGAATCGACCTTAATCAATTATAAATACATACACACACACACATGGCTAAATACATATTATAATATACATATATGTAACTCAACTCAACTCAACTCCGACAACCTACAGACGCCGTCTCTTCGTCTCTTCGTTTCTTCATTTATTATGATTTTTTTTGTTGTTACCCATAAATCCATTATCAAATTCATTGTTAGGTGATTTTGTTCGCCTATTTTTTTGTTGTCTTTCTATTTGGGATTTAGCACTGGTGCCGTTGTTCTACCCCATATTTCGACGATTATTTGGCGTTTAGCTGAAATGTTAATGGCTTTTGGAGCAGGCCAGTTCACAGCAGCACAGTAAAGTTAAGAGAGTATTGTAAATTATCATTGAATTCGGCGCGAGAAAAGAGATAATAACAGAAGTAAAAGAAAAAGAACTATTTTCGAGTACATTGAGTGTTGTTCGCCTTGTTAATCTTATAAATATCGAATACACCACCAACATTCATACATATATGTCGAAGTGTTTGTATGCAGTTATGAGCTATTCTCACGCCACTCCTCTTTTCGAATGCTTGCGATTACTTTGTGATTTATGTGTGGAGTAAATATTTTCTCTAAGATTTTCTTACGTGCAGCAATTTGAAGGAAATATTCGCAATGAGAAGAATACATAAGTGCTAGGAATTAAGAAGTGCAATACTTTTAACGATAAAGAGTGTGTATGTAAATACAACTGCACGCACACCCTCACACAAACAGACAGCGCAGTTAAGCGCATGTGAGTATTTGATACGGCAACGTTATTTGCGCCTTTAATTCACATACAGCAGCCGCAATTAAATTAGCAGCGGCTGTAAATTGTATGAGTGCCCCTGAAAGTGTACGAATTGATTGCGCGAAAATATAGAATTATAATAAGTGATAATAATAAAAAGTATAAAGCATAAAGTATTTGCACAAAAACGTATATGGCACATGTCTGCATGTCTGTATGTCTGTATGTCTGTATGTAGGTACTGTGTTCTGTATTCTGCATTCTGCATTATCAGTGTTTCTCAAAAGTTGAAGTGCTGTGTGTGTGTGCGAGCAAATCCGTGGAAATTTCAATTATTCAGCAAGTGCTAATGAAATTAGTTACAACCAGAAGTTCAGCGGAATTTGCTGTGAGAGCAATTAGCGCTTGAAAACAACCGACAACTACATAACCGAAGGTGAGTTTTCCTTGAATTTCGCATTTTTTATGCAAATAATAATTGTGTCCATAGCGAGAATAATTTGAAAGCAATAAAAAATGTAAGTAATGAGTGATATTTAAATTTAAGCTTAAAATGTGCTAGTCATCCAGGAATATTTCAGAGGTTCGTTGAAATGAAGAAGTGTTTGTTTTAAGATTAGTCCAATAATTTGTGGTTGTTGGAGGGCTTTATACAACTGATATATAGTATTGCCTGCATTGCAGTATCGTGTAAGGCTAGGCTTGTTATTAATCATAAAAGAGAGTCTATGCGAGATGCGTTTAATATTCATATTTGCGATTTTGAAACAATTTACCGTTTTTTACTCATTGGAAAAACTTATTTATGCAAGGTTAAAAGAAAATTCTTTAGAAATAGCGAGAAATATTGTGTAAATAATGGAAGTACTAGCCAAATACTAGCTAAGCTTGGTTCATTTAGCTTTGAAAACTTTCATCTATTAAAACAAATTAAGTAAGCGAATACTTATTTGCTAAAAAGAAATAAAAATGTCAATTCATCAGAAGCGTTGAAATATCTCACAGGTTATTAAATTTGAATCCAGATTTCTTATAAATATATTTTTATGCATATATACAGCTTTTACATCTTTGCGAGTTGATTTGGAGGATCACATTTGAGAGGTGTACCTTGTTGTCGTCCGCTAAATGGGTGAATAAACATAGTACATTTTTAAGCCCTTTTCCAAGGGCTATTAGTACGCATACAACGGCATGGACACATATTTCATTTCATTCATTTTATCTATGATTCAAACAGAAGAAAGCATATATGTATTTTGCCACATGATAGTTAAAAGCCGTCAAAGCGCTGTCCTAGCACTTCAAAATTTAATTTTCAGTTATTAAAGGCAACTAGAAAATCAAGTATTCTTTGAGCCGGCTCCTTAAAATACCCAGCAATAGAAAGATTTCTAAGAAAAACATGCTTATGTTTTCCTCGACATCCATCTTAATTTTTTTTTTTATATTTAACAGCTCTTCAGGAATATTCTTCTCTGTACGTTTCTACCTCTTATCCAATACTAAACTTGTCGTTTAAATAAATATTTATTTGCTCAACTGCTGTCCGCATAAAAGGATTAATAGTTAAATTCCATCCTACATACTACTCGTATAAACTCAGAAATTGATTACTTTCTGCCCACTTTGACTGTGTCCTTGACGATGGCTGTATGTAAAGTATAAATGCAGTACTATTTCTGTAAATAGATAGCATATATATATGTATATGTAAAGTATACTCTTGAATGGTTCAATACATGTGCAACAATACTAGATAACACTTAATATAGCATTAGAAATGTCTTAACAACACTACACATTATTAATTAGAATTGATTAAATCGTGCTTTATTTGTCAAAAAGTGAGCAAAAATAGTACCGAAGTGAAATTTTGTGCCACGTTTAACCAATATTTCAACGGAACTGACATTGAGTCTTCGAAACAGCCATATTTTCTGAATTACTTTTATTTTTTATTTTTTTTTTCAAAGTGATGTTTTGACTTGTTTTACTAGAACATTCTTCATTTTTGAAAAACTTTTGGTTCGCTCCCTTAATTTGCTCACTCAATATCGGAGACTACAATTGGACGTTCCTAATATACATATGTACACACATTTATACTGACATTTTAATTTGCAGTTCTCTTTGTTGTAAATAGCTTAATTGTATTTACTTGATCAACACATTACATTTATAAGTAGAATGTAAGTAAGTACCGAGACTCTGCTTCTGCTTCAGAGTCAATGGCGTCACTACTTCTCCTCTATTTGATCATAGCTTGTGATGTCTGAGCACCTCAAGCGGTTCCCAACACTTCAGCAGATTCGAGCCATTGTGCGGCATGGGTTTTTGTTCTTGCAGGCTAGGGTAATACCGCTACGTAATTGTGTGCCATTGTCCTCACAATGGTCGGACAGAAAGACGTAAGCATAAGTGCGACACATTGCACACGCAGAAGCGCATGAATGCAAAGCTACTCATACTCATACGTATGTGTTGCACATTGTAGTGTTTATTTCGTGCAACAATTTCTGAGTTTTGTGCTCCTGTGGCATTAGAAGCCTTTTGATACTTCTATTTTATATTAAAAAGTATTTGAATACTGAAAGGCATTTCAGTTCATTTGAAAGTACTTACACATACATATACATTTGATTTATTTCTCGTCACGACTCGCTTGGCGCAAAGCATGTCATTTGGATACTAAAGCAGGAAACTATCGAACCCATAATGCCGCAATAACCGCGCCCTCCATCATTTGCACGTTGATAAATTTTCTTCGTTTCTTTTCAACCGTGTCAACTCCAAATAACTCCATGCATCTGTATGTAAGTACCATAGGTATAATGGCTTCAAAGTTTCTTTAATTTCCATTGTTGCTGAATTTATTGTTCACTAGTGCAGCTAAGCGGCTATTTCCTTTCTTCTTCCCTCGCCTCGAAGGCATGTGAAGTGGCCTTCAATCAGAGTGTCGGCTCATTAGTTACAAAACTAAAAATGTATTTATTTACCTTCCGCTACACTTTTTGTCTATCGTCTTTATCATTTGATCGAATGTTCGGCTGTCCCAAAAAGAAAAAAGGTATGATCTCTTTTGCGGTTCGTTGTGTTGGTAGCCTCGTGCTTAATGTCGATACTAGCTTTTAAGTGTAATGTTTCTTCGATTACCATCAACAGTTATTTCTTCGTATCTGCTCTTGATTTTTTGCTGTTTCGACTACATGCGTACATACTCATATTATTTACTACTATGTCGTTCGAAATTTTGTCTAAAACAACTTTGTCTGTCGTCGCTTCGCTAAATTTTTAACATATCTGCCTTAAATTTTTGAGAGGAAAGGGAGCAAAACTATTTCCTTAGACTATCTAAAGCCTTAGAGCTATTTGACTGCGGCTATTTTAGTGCGCATTTCGTTCGTTTTCTCTTACGACATATCTGTGTTTTAATTTACTTAAGATGGAAAAGGAAGGAAAGAAGCAAAAAAAAACTCATATTTGTGTGCACGCGTGCTGTAATGCCGTAATGCCGTAATGCAACTCAGTCCGTTCTGTTGACGTTGTTGCCGCACTCAACTTTAAAGCTGTGTAAGTCGGTTAAGTGGGTGGATTAAGTGTTTGGGAGGTTGGTTAATGTGGGTGTGTTACTAAATAAATATAATTATGTATGTATCAAAGAGGTGTGAACGTAGTTGTTGTTACGGCAATAATGTGGTGTGCTCATCCGTGAAATATGTATATACTTCTGTGTATATTTCCATTCGCGGAGTACATATACATAGTTGTATTTGTAATGAATGCAATTAAGTGGGTGTTGTCTACTATAAATTCGTCTTGTTCTTGTTTTAGTATTTGTTTAAATGAGATATGTATTAAAGGGCTCATATCCAAGTGCAAAGTGGCATGAAATTGTGTCTTGGGTCAATCAACGGTCACATAAGCATAAGAAGATAAATACGTTAAAAATATAAGATATTCTATTATATATCTCAGGAACCGTTTCAAATTCCAAATTAAGTATAAAAATTGCTTACTTAATTAATTTATCGAAATTTGAAAACAATCGATGATGCAGCTTTAGAGACAATTTGTAACAGAGATATTAACAAACATCCTTCCTTATATACTGCTTATATTGATAGATATAAGATATATATACATATGTCCAATAGTATATGTTTGTTTTGTTATTAAACAGTTGTATTGAAATCCTTGACAACTATTTGATTGCCGCTCTCTTCTCATTTTGTATGCTTTGGCCTTAGCAAATTCGTTATGTTTACATTGGGAAGTTTTGACATTTGCCGCGCAGGCGCCATGCATCAAAGAGACCAACAAACTTCGAATTGATGTGACGAAGTTAAACTAATGTGAGAGTATAACATTTTATGGCAAATGTTGCTGAATTTTTGATTGCAATGAAAATTTACATTCGAAATCAGATATTTGAGGATAGTAGTGGATAGGACACATTTATTTATTTCAAATGAGAACGTACGAAAGCGTCTTCTTTTTATTTCAACAATCAATCTACGGATTCCGTACGAAAGTCTTTTTTGAAACATCCTTTCTTTCTCTCTCTCTCCCTCTCTCTCTCTCTCTCTCTCTTCCAATATCTGTAAACTTGCACGTGTTTTTGTTTACAGTGCAATCTCTGAGTGTTAGCAAAGTCACTGGTCGTCGAAAACGGGAGTGTGCTCTCTCTCAAGCTTTAATCATTTTAACCTTTTATAGAATATTTCTAGCCATTCTCACCCTTTCTTGTTCAGGACGCTTCAATGTACCCTTTCAGCAAGTCAACGAAAGTTTCATTTCAAAGCTTTTGCCGTTTTCTCATTTCATTCGCACCCTTTTCGTTGTTCTTAAACGCCATTCATGCGCGCACACACACATTCACTTGTGTTATACTTGCGCTAAACCAGTATGAGCTTTCAAGGCTAATTACTTGTGCCAAACGTTTGACATTTGAACTTTAATCAAAATACCCGGAAGGCAGTGAGTCGGAAGAAGAAAGAATGCGTTCAAGGCAAAAGTTTTGCCGTTGCCAATAACGCCCAGAGGGAGGTAAATGAGTGCGCGCACAGTGTGCCATTGGGAAATGTCTGTTTGGTTTTACTGTTGTGTGCGTTGTTATTGCTTTGTAGTGGCCAACGATGAGGGCAACGATGAGGGCAACTTGTTGATGTCATTAGCCACTTCGCCCATTTGTATCCTTTTCCAAACGGTCTGCTTCTGTTTGCCGACATTTGCTTTGATAATTCGGTACTTGGCAAACATTTTTGTGCTTGAGTGCCGTGTGGACTCACCTAATTTTTGGTAAGGAATTTTGGAACTACGTGTCCTTTGGCTCGGTTATTATTGATTGATTGAGATTTTCTGCAGAATTGTTTTTGAAAGTGAAATATTTGTTCGCAAGTGGGTGGAATGACCAACAAAACACGAGAGGTAAACACCAATCCTTAAAAGTATTTAATTAAGTGTTTTAGAATTAAAAAGTCGGCTCACAGCTAGTTTTATTTGTGGAGTTTGAAAAATTCCGGTTACGCACACCCGTATTTTGTGTACCCAAATTAGGTTAAGATAATGCTCATTATTGTTTTATTCCATTTAGGTGGGGAGGTGCCAAACAAAACAAATAAAAAATATTTATCGTTCAGAGTTGGCATAAAAGCTTACTTACAAGGTCACACTTACAAGTCGCACACTGTTATTAGACTGTTAAATATATAAGTTAAACTACGTGATATCATCGTATTTGTATATTTTATTGCATCGGCAAATCCGCACAAATATAAATACACGTGTAGGATTATATTTTGCTATTGCTCTTGTAAAAATGTAAGCATATTTACTTTTTGGTGATAAATATCGAAATTCATACAACAATGTTGACGATGTTAAATTAGCGAAGACGATCCAATGACAAAGTTAAATAGAATCCAAATGCATATGCAAAGTTTTCCTATATTACGGGACAGTCAATATTGAACTATGATATTACTTCAATAAGCACATGAAATCGAAGGCACATTCAACCTTAGCAGGATAGGGAGTTACCCATTCAGAGAGACAGGCAGCGGTTAGTGAATGCCTTAGGCTACAACGACTACATGGTAACAGACTCTAAGAAAATGTATTCTGTTTTTCCGTCGCTAAAAACAGCAACTTGTGTAACTGAGAGGATGGATCGCAGCATATACTAGGGGTTTTTCAAGATATAGATTTTCATTTAAAAATTAATGATTAGATCTTGGAGAATGAACCCACCTTTTAATAACTATTATGCGTAAATTTAATATCAATTTTGAAAATTGCGGAAAATAGATGTCGAAAGTTTTCAAACCGCTTTTGTATGTAATGTCGGTCTTCCAGAGATTTGTGATTTAACAAGTCATTTCATGAACATCCGAATGGGAAGTATCTTCGAGTATAAAATGTGTCAAGAAGTCTTTTTCTCATCAATTGCTGGTAACACACTTTTCGGTTATGATTATAGATAAAGTTTTATTGATTAATAAGCGCCACTAACGCTGTGCTATTGAACCCCTTAATGGGTATTGCGAAAAATATTGAAATTTTCTAAACAGGTTCACTCTAAGCCCAAATCCATTACGAATTTTCTTATTGCACTCCGTTCCATTGGCGATGAGTTAACTCCCAAACACTCTAATTGATTTATCGATTTGTTATATAATAATAAATAATATCATTTCCATTACTTCTACTTATTTGGCTCTTTTAATTCCATTAGATTTATACGATTTTCGCGTACATCATCGCCCACACTGCAACTCATAACCATTATTGGCTATTGCTATATATCCCGTTACTCAGCGTGTGCAACGAATGCGCCCATGCCATCCCTTTCACTTGCATTGCTCCGTTTAATTGGATTTTTTCGTAACGTTGACCTTTTTCCCTTTCCTTTAACTGTTTACCTTTTTGCCTCTTTGACCTTTTGCAATGTGCGCCAAGTCACGTGCTCCCCACCTGAGTTCGCTTTGCTTTCCGCTTTCCGCTTTTCCTTTCGTTGTCGAAAACACTTTCTTCAGTTGTCTATCCGTCTATCTGTCTATCCGTCCGCCCGTCTGTCTGCTTGTCTGTCTGTCTGTCAATTTGCTTATGGAATATGTCTTTGCTCTTGTTGTTGTAATTTATAGTCAGACCAATAGATCCATCATTATCCCGCTCTGAGCGCTGAGCACTGACCTATGGCATACATGCTGGGCACATCGTTGTGTTTACAAATCGATTGTGGCAAGAGAACTAATCAGCAAAAACAACAAGTACTGGATACATATAAAAGTTTAGTGTTTATCTGCGAAGGGGGGAGAGAGGATTCCAACCAGCATCTGTAACTTTTCGATGTGTGTGTGTGTTTGTATGTGAAGGGTATATGTCAGAAACGGTCGCTACAATTGCTGCTCGTTGGAGTAACAGGCGATTGCTCACGCTTGATTGCTGAAAGAGCAATTCGATTGCTATTGGCTTTGTTATTGCTTATTCGCTTTGCTCGTATGTAGCTGAATTTGGCTGTTGTTGGGCGCCGTTGCCGCTGGCATATTTATTAGCTACGTCTACACATGAACGCCCCCGAAAAAACATTGCTCAACTTAATATTATTTTTTGGCTACTTTCTGATTTCGTTTGCCTTGATATTGTCTAGTCTTTTCTATGAACACACTTCCGTGGGGCGTACCAATGAATTTAATAAAAAATTAGAGTGATTTTCGGCCGTTCTTTTTCTCTGTTCTAGTTGTGTGTGTAAATCTACAAAGATACATTTTTCTCCCGAGACCAATGTATTTACTATATGTATGTATGTATTGTATGTTCATTGAGCAGTTGCCTAACTTCACTTTCGTTCTTTCGTTCCTTCGTTGATGTTGTAATATTACTACGAACACTTCCTGGATTGTAATTCTACTTTGATTTTATTTTTAATACTTATTCATAAACTAATGTCAACTGGAAAAATAAAAACATGCATTTTTCATTTTAAAAATTAGTAAATTGTTCGTGCTTTTCCTAAATTACATTGCATTTAGTGGGTTTGAAGGTTGACTCCTTGCAAAATTTCTAAGCTCTTTTGTTCTGTAACCAGTATTTTAATACAATTTAAAATATAGCAAGTTATACATTAATATAATATTGTTTTATAGGCAAAATTAAAATTAAACATGATAAATTTTCTATTTATTGTAAATTATTTTAACTCAATAGTAAGAACTCCAAAATTTCGTTTTACTTGTGTAGTCTCGAAATACTATGCCCCCAAAATAATAGTATCATTTAGTATTGTGACAATGTGCCCCTCAAGTATACTACATTTAATATATACAGGCGTGTGCTGTGCGTAGCAAGTAGTATTGTCTACGCTTTTGGCATATGTAAATATTTTATTTATTTATTTATTTCAACCACAATCATAAGTGACAATTTATATTAGAGTATGCGTCCAGCTCTCTATATAAACATATGTACATTCGTACTCCTACACATAAAGAGATGAGTACTTTTTGCGTACTTTGTTTCCCATACTATTCCGGGCTTACATGTAAATATACATATGTATATGCATATAAATATATACGAAGTTATATGAAAATTGGACAAACTAATAAACACGAATAATAAACAACTTTGTGAAACAACTTTGGGCATTGGAATGTTTTTTAATGAAGTACACTCTTGTACATACATATGTAAGTACATTTCGGTTGATTTAGAAACTTCAAGGCTTCTAAAAATCGAACATTTTCCAATTGTCACTTTGAGGTTAACTAATGTTCTTGAATGAAAATTTAAAATCTCGGTTTGCACAACACCAACAGATACATATATATTGTTCGCAGATATCCCGCAGCGAATCGAAATACGCATATAATTAATTTTTTATCACTTCAAACTCACACCGAACACTCGGCTACCAATTTCAAATGTCAAAATATCATTTGACGTGACCACTTCGACCAAAAAGTTGAAAAAACTAAAAAGCGAAAGCTAACCTTTATATGTTTTTAATGAACATAAGCTTATAATATAAGGTGACGTGAGTACTATTCTTCATTTTATGGAACATGTTTATCAAAGATATTACAGCAAAAACTCTCACACCATTTTCAAATATTGCTAAAGGAACGCCAAGAACGTCATCGGAAAATTGTGTAACAGAGGAATCGTTTTGTGAGCCCCTCAGAGTGTTTAGTTAAGTTATCGGTTCCAACGTCATATGGACGGACGAATAATAGGACATCAGTAAATCAATTTTACTTGGTATCCTTATCCTTCTCACCGTCCATTGATCTCGATTATTCAAAGGTGTTACAAACAGCCGCTACAAAACCAGTATGACCTCTTGTACAAATAAATTAATTTCGTAGCTATAAACGTACATAGTATAAACGTTTGTTGGCATTCTGATGTTGCCACAGTTGGTTCCTATTAAGAATACTTGCTGGTTATGAAATCGCTCATTTCGAAATAATATTCTTCCGTTAGTTTTCCGTAAAATTACGTAATGCTTATCAAACTGTTTTAATATTACATTAAGAAAGGCCTTTACGGTTTTTTAACGTTTGGTGGCGAACCAGATACTCTTCAAGTGCACAGTTCAGGTTCTTCCAGCGACGTGCACGCACACACCACTGCCTTCTTTGTGCCTCAATGTGCGGGTTACCGACAACTTAAATTACGCTGACACGCCATTAAAAGCATTAACCTTACACTAATTAACTGTGGGCTGTGTATTCATTAAGTAAGTAATGTGTTTGTTGTGGAAAATTCGCTCATATAAGCAGTACATAGCAAAATTAAACGAAGAATCTGAAAAGAAATGGATTACATATTCAATTCAATGGTGCAAAGTCAGCGAAATAAAAAGCGAATCTTCTGAGCACAGTATGGCATAGTACATGCAAATAAAGTTAGTGCGAAGAAAGGAAAAGTGCGCAAGTTTGCATAAGTAAGTGAGAAAAAATAGGCACTTTTTTTTCACTACTTGTTAATGTGTGTGTGTGTGTGTGTGCGACTCAAAGAGCATTTGTATTCTGTTATTCGATCCGCTCAGTATTCTGTAAATTATGCAGAACTCGTCTAGATGCCTTGGCCCTCTATGATATGCAGACGTATGTATATAGTGTGCTTTGTATGCGAATAGCATTTCTAGTTTGTAAGCGTGAACTGTGCCGTCAGACTGACTGTCTACCGCCGACGTACTTTATTTGTATTTAGTGTTCATCAATTTACACCGTGACTATGCCACAATTTGTAGCGCAAACACGTTTCTTTCGGCGTGGCGACGATCTTCCAGCAATGGTCTTTATGGCACATTGTTTACTTCTCATTTTCTTTATTAATTTGTACATTGGGGAAATAGTTAGGCGGATAGGGTATTTACAGTTGAAGCTTTTCAATGTTACAAATTTGTAAAAGGAAATCTTTTCTTTCTAAATACATACAGTTGAGACTGTAACAAAAGTATTAAGAAAAATGATCTTTCTATGGTATTTTATTTTCCCAAATTATAAATAATACATCCTAATGTTTGGAGATGAATCAAAAATGAATACCTAAATTTATGCTAGCAAAATTTTAAAAATCGAAACACATTAGCATGTATATGATATTTAAAAGTATATTTAAACAGTAAAATCATTACAAATACGAACTTTGAATATACAAATTTTCACTGAAATACTTTCAAAGCTAACTGTCAATTTGAAATGTAAAATCATTAGTTTGTTCATTGTACGAATCAAAATAGAGCGCCTTTCAATTATTGCCTTATATATTTATAGTTTGGCGCTCAAACTGACTAGTGGAACCTTTCGTATGCTTTTCAGGCGTAATTTCTGAAGCTTTACGGTAGATGGCGCAATGGCATCAAGAGCTTTTTCGCTCCCATCAAATCCTTCTTCACCAATGCATGTGTATGTCCTTTCGTATGCGAAATCCTTCGAGAAAGTTTATATAACGGTAAGGGGAATGAGAGAAAGCTTAAACCACAATATTTCTTACAAAGAAAAGCTCACTACTCTCAAGTCCTCTCAGTAAATTTATACAGTACACTCACAAGTATATTTATTTTCGATTGCTCTAAAACAATTTAAATGACATTTAAATTAAAAGAATTAAATAATAATAATAGCAAATGTCTGAAAAGGTAACGAAAACCCCTAGCTATGTACTTATGTGCAAATACAAGTATCAAATGTAATTTACTGTGTTATTATTGTGTATTGCATGCTTAAGGTCCAGAGTATTTATGCGAATTTAATTCAATACTTAATTAATGTCGTGATTTCAAGAATTAATGGATTTAAATTTTTGATTTCAATGAATATTGTGTAGATGGTCCTTATATACGCGTATGTGCGTAGGTGTGTTCATAAATAAAAATGTCGAATTAAGTGGATTAAAATAATATTTATTTCCTGATGGCCCATAACGACTGTTGATTTAAAAATTGAATATTATGTATCAGTTGCGATCTAGCAAGGCAACTACGTAGAAAATCATCAAAACGGAAGCTTCGCACTCAATTCGAAGTTCAAACTGTGCATCCACTTAATTTTATATATTCCAATAGCGCAAGCAGTATTAACAAATTATCGCTCGAATATTGAAAAACGCTACGCAAATGGCAACACACTTGGCAAAGTGTGTTCGGTGACAAAATTCGATATTTTAAAAAGGCAGCGTAATGGGGTATTTACACTTTAAATACGAGCGACAATTCATCAAGTTTGATTTGTCAGTCATTTTGTGTTGCGAGCATAATTTGATATTTATCTGTGCACATACATATATGTATGTGAAACATCTGACCAAAGAAGAAAAAACCAAGCTCAATTTGTCTTAAGTAAACAACTCTGTTGTCAGCACAAAGGCAAGATATAAAATTTCAGGCGACAAAAGTAAAACAGAAACCACAAAAACTGATTAAATTTGAATCAAATTTTCGACGCTGCATATTTAAATATTAAATTCGCTGTTGTTTTAGTTCGAATAAAATGCTGAGTGAGTCAGTGTGCGAATCCAGGCTAGCCAGGAAGACATTAAATGCAAAAAAACAACAAACACATATTATTTAAATATAATTATGCGGAATTAAACTGAAGCCGTAATTGCAGGCATCAAATGCATGCGAGACAACGATAAGAAAGGTAACATAATGCAAAAACAAAAACTCGATGTATACAAAAAATTAATTTCTGACGGCGCAGACAAAAATCTGACTTTTAATTTTAATGAAAAAGTTTATTATGTGCAAATTATTATTGCTTTTTAAATAAATTTACTCTTATTAAATATAATTAAAAAAAAAATAAATAAAAATAAACAAAAGTACAATTTTATTCAATTGCTGCAGCACAAATATTTACCAAATAAGAGGCTGGTTGTTTGACTTGAACTGTGGGAAAGAAAAATGTTCGGACACAGTCTTTGCGGCTGCTTTTAGATTTTCATTGTATCTTTTTATACATAATAGATTTAGAAATTAGAAATGGATGAATTCTAAGACCGAAGATGCAATGAAGAAAGTTCGTTCAGTCAGATTATTGTGAATAACTTCTTCAGTATTGGAGTTTAAATTAAAATTGTTTATTTAATGTTAAAGTCGAGCCTCTGATGTTATAAAAACAACTGACGATTTGGTCTAATGAATTTTGTTTGCTTATTTCAACAGCTATTATCAAAAAGGCATTTCTATACCTTGTTGGTTCAAGGGCAAAAACTTTTGTTGAATACTGTAATCAGTTTATTTGAGTGTGGGTGATGAGGAAGTTGCAATTGAGAGGAGTGAAGAGCGTACACGACCGGGTGTGACAACTACTGACAGGCGCAAGACAAGTGAAAAGAAAGCAGCTGTGGAAATGATACTAAAACACAAATAAAGTGAATTGCAAGTTAAAACACCTAAAATAAAAATATTCAAACGAGCACAAACGTTTATTTAAGTCACTACGGAAGAGTTCATTAACCCATCGAAACTTACACAAACAATACTAAAAAGGCAAGTTTTGTGGTGAAAATAAATTAAAACCGCGAAACACGAAGAGGAAGACTTAATAATGATTTTTAAGCTGAACTTAAACACCAAAATCGCCTGAAATAAGCTTACGAAATGCAATGTTTGCTCTTTCGTCTGAAATGCAAAGGTGCAATAGATTACTTAAGATCGCAGTTCCCGCAGAGTCATTAGTGACTTTGATAATGGTAAACTAATAAAAAAGACATTTAAGAGAAAATAAAATTAACCGGCGAAACCAATAACCACAAAAAGGTATTTAAACAGAATTTCCGAAGAAATCGTCTTATATTTAAGCGAATGCTTGCAGACAGTTAAGAACTTGAAAAGCCTAACGGAGGAGCTGTGCTGCACACTAACGGTAAGGCCAAAGATAGTAAAAACGAAACACGGGAAGTGAACTACAAATAGTAGAAAGCATTAAATAGCATAGCCACGGGTCATAGCAGCTGCGGGACTTTCGAGAGACTTTCATCTCATTAAACTCAAACACATACCATAGTACTCGCTGCGTGCGTACGTATGTATATAACTTGTAGATTTCGGAAAATATAAGTACAAATAATTATGCACTATTTATAAGTGCACACAACAAGGCACAGGTCATAAGCATATGTATGTTCATATTTTGTTCATAATTTGAGTGTAAAAGGTTTGCGCTTTCGGCAATTTCTCTGCAGGCAAGTTCCCGACTATCAACGTATACAAAATGAATGTATATCAATGTGCTTATAAAGTCTTGTGTTTAAATAATTTTCACTTTTCCAAATTTCACTGCTGCCGCACACAAGCAGCACAAGCACATCGCAGAAGTGTAGATGGTGTATGCATGCGTGTGCGCATGTGTGCATGACTGCTGTAGCGGCGGAGACAAGTTCTACTTCATACCATACGTCAGCTGAGACATCAGCTTTCATTATTTACAGCTACACACATTTCGAAATGGAGCAAAAAAAAAAAACAGAACAAGCTCGCTGACAATAGTATTAACAGAAATAGGTTATTAAAATTATAATTGTCATGGAACTAAATAAAAGTCCAACAAAATGACAACACAATAAAAAAAAAATTATGAAAAAATGAAATATAAAGTAAAATGTTATTAATATTAGTAACCGAATGGCCTGGTAGGCGGTGCTCCTTTTCTTATGTGTGTGAATATTTATACTCTCGCAATATGTTGCTACAGAGTATATTAGTTTTGTTCACCTAACGGTTGTTCGTAACACTTGGATCTAATCGAATTAGATATAGACATATATATATATATAAATGGTCAGTATGAAAAGTCGAGTTCAAATTCGAGTGACTGCCTGTCCGTCCATCCGTCCGTGCAAGCGATAACTTGAGTAAAAATTAAGACATTTTGATGAAACTTGGTACATGTGTCCTTCGTCACCGTAAGACGATTGGTATTGCTGATAGCCGTAATTGGAAATCTGCCGCGTCCACAAAATGCCATTAATCGAAAACCGATAATGTGCTATAACTAAGGAGAAAATTAAGATATAAATGTGTTATTTATTACAGAGGATTTCAGTAGGGTGGGACATCTGTTGGCTTAAAAGATGATAAATAAGTGGGTTCTACCCACCTTTTCAAAAATGTTATTTTTATTAAATTTTTTTTTATTAAATTTTTCTGGGAATATGGGAACCGTTAAAGCTATATCAATCAAACCTGCTCCGACGAAGTTTTTCTAGCATATCCTCATATACTAAGATATGCCACCTCCCATACAAAGGTTATGTTGAATACTACTAGAAGTGCAATAACTCGCTGAAGGAACGCGTCAGAGACTTCAATCGTACAAAAAATATGATACGGAAGGGCTGCATAGGAATCCGTGTAAAGTTCTGGTGTTGGGCGTGGCACCGCCCACTTTTAGGAGAAATCCCATATCTCAAGAACCCCTTAACCGATTTCAACAAAATTTGGTATGTGAATTATATTTGCATTCTTATCTCACATTGTGAAAATTGACCAAATCGGATAAAAACCACGTCTACTTCTCATATAACCCAATTTTAAGTTTCATCTGATAATTTCATTTTAAGGAAGATAAATTGAGCAGCAATTAAGATATTGGAATAAAGCTTTTCACGAATAGTACCTTTAAGCTATGCCATCTTATGCGTAAAAATAGACAAAATCGGATTATAACTCAGTGCCTCTATTTGACTTTTTACCGAAAATATCCGTAAATCTGTAAGATATTGTAATGAAATTGGAGGATTATCTTTCCATAATAAAAGTCTACTTTGTTATCAAAACTGGCGAAAATCGGGTAAATACTACCCTAGTCCCCATATACATAATATAAGGTTTTTCAACCTCTGGGTAGATTTTATACCATATAATGCCCGATATAAGAATACCCGACTTTCCATCTGACTTTAAACCGTATATATTGGTCAATGTGTGTGATATTTTAATGAAATTAAGTGGATATGTTTTCATAAACACAATGAGATTTCGCTCTAAATATGAATGAAACCGGTCTACACCGTGGTCTAAGCCGCTATTCCTAATATAATGATTTCCTTCTTCCTAGTTTAATTTTTTTTTATTTGAATTAATTTGGTAGATTTTAATGTAAATATCTCGGACACGAGCAAAATATAGCAATGAAAATACGTGAGTCTATGACTTTTAATATAAGTTAATAAGATACCAGATATGATTGTAATCCATTGACAATTTCTTCGAATAATGAATGTTGAATTCTGCGGCAACATTTTTTAATATGAAGTTATGTCAGCACCTAAAAACATTTCCCGCCTCTGATCCGTGCACATTGCGAGAGTATAAAATATTCGGTTACACCCGAACTTAGCGCTTTCCTACTTGTTTTGTTTTGTTTTTTGTTTATAACTAAATAATTAAATAAAGCTATTTAGTAAAATAAAATCAAGTCAGTTGTTTATACAAAAAAAATTTAATTTAATAAATTAACAAAATTATTGTCTCATGTATTAAGATGCAGTGTATAAGTAAAGAAAAAAAAATTAAATAACCACAAATAAAAAGGCATGAAGTAAAATCAAGCATTTAATTCACCATCAACTTAAAAAACAATTTATTTTTAATTAATCGTATGAATAACATGTTTTGTATTCGAAGTAACGTAACAGATGTTTCACACAACATTCTCCCAAAAACACCTTTTTTAGCGCCTTTGTTTCTTAATTTGTTGTAAATTGAATGAATTGTCTTTTTATTGCTTTAGAGTTGCTGGGAAGAATATAAATCAGTTTAAAGGGAATAGAGTGTCAAATAAAATTTAATTACAAAGCAGAATTATGCAGAATTTATTATACAATGAATATAAACACTTTAGTCATTCAGGAAATATATTGAAATATGGAACATGGTTGCAATATTAGGACTCGCCAGTTTTTATTTTTTAATTTTTTAAATTAAAAAATTTTCATTTTAAAGGTGTTGCCGTAAATTTACACACTTTGAAACAAATAATTAACACAAAAATCAATTATGCTTCAAAGTAATCTTAATACGTGCCCACATACATATAAAATAAGGTCCCCGGGCATCGCTACATATAATATAATACATATAATAATTGAGAATTTTAAATGTTAATTGCACTGACTGAGATGAGTTGAAATGGCCTTGCTAAGTTTTACCTTGCACCAATATTTTTTAGCTATTTGATTGATGACTTTTTCTTAATTGTGGGAATTTCTTTGAAAACAAGTTCCGTTCTACACGCCTAAAATAAGATTCTAATAAATTTAAAACACTTGAGAAAATCTTACTGCACGCACTCTTAATCTGGTTGTCATCATTCTAATACATTATTAAGTTTTTTGTGAGAATAAAACACCAATAATTATATTAAGGTTTCTTATGTTCTTAAAATGAGCATTTCTACTTAGTAAGTTAAGAATGTACTATTCAGTTAACTTCTTCGTTGTTCTGTTACTCGATTTCATTTATCATAATTCTCTACCTCAAAAAACCTCTACTTGTTCTTTCTCTTTTTTCCAACTTTAGCTTGTTCCCACCGACCACTATAAGCAACTGTTTAATTTCATTGCAGTAAAATCCCTCCATATATGACACATATGACACACAATTAGCACTTCGACCGCTTAATGCTCAACACACATGCATACTTATGTTGCTTTTTTAATAATTCAAAAAGAATGATCACTCAATATTTAAATGGCTCAGTGACTTGTGCGAACCGCGAACTAGTCAAACAACAAATTTATTTAAATTAGCGTTACCTATGCAAAGGAAACAAAGAACAGAGACATTAAATTCTAAAAACAAAAATAAAAATAGAAATTTATGAAAAAGTTAAAAGCTCACATTACTCCGTAAACACATGTGGACTTGAAATGCTTGCCATATTTGCAGTAAAATGGCATAATCAAGGTGGAATTTATGCAAAAAGCTTGATTATGCCAAAATATGAATGCAATCAATGGAACCAACTTAGAAAAGATATATATAGACCAGGCTGCTAATGGCTAATGGATTAAGGAAATGAAATCAACATTGAAGACTCAATGCATAAAGTGTAGAACTTCGCAATTTGCATTGAATTTATGCGAATAATTAAGTTTGAACTCAAAAGTTAGTCAAGTTGTTGCGCATTAACTCTATCCAAAGCAGAACGGAAGTTTAAACTAGCTTAACACCCACTAATAAATTGGACCATGTCGAATATATTGCGACAATTTTATGCATTTTCGTAACGCAAGCGCGCATTCCATCTAGTGAGGCTGACCGATTCTGAAAGTCCAAGTAATTTGAATTTAATGAGGACGACTCGGTTCACTAATCGAAAAAATAATTCTACGTTCGCAATATTTACTGGTTTTTAAATGAGTAATAGGCTAGATTTTGTAAGTAATCAATATAGCCCCCTACGCCGTGCATTTTATAACACTGTTGGAGATTTGTTAGTTAGGCTTTTCTCCACAATTTGTGGCACATAGGCAAACATGAACCTAAATACGTACATATACACTGATCACCAATTACATTGATATTTTGCTATAAAATTCTATCCGAAGACATTTCCCCCATGTGAAGGCAGCCACAAAATTGGGTTGTCGCAGTACACATCATTAAATATGATGATAAATGGTATTTTCAAAGTGTTGAAACTGAACAGGCTGGGAGCGAAAGTCACATTTACTTACTAAAGAGAAAACAAAGCCCAGTATAAGAAAGAAATGAGAAATGTGGAAATGATGGAATTAACACAATGACTTAACGCTTATCGGGACCCAGTTCAATGTTTATTTTGTAAAAAAAAATTTTTTTTAGATACTTTGTGTAAAGAAAAACATTTAATTTTAATACAGTCGAAGTTCTTCCATCCTTAAATATGAAAATAATTATTATGGGGAAAAATTTGGATTTTGTTTGAAAAAATTCGAATTTGCTTAACATAATGGGAGTTTTGAAAAGAATTTCACTATTTTTCGAATTACACGAAATCTAACATTGCGCCCTACATTCTTGAAAATGATTATTATATTGCTGAGGGTATTTTGATCAATATTAAGCCTACGAACATCTTTTCACGATGGCTTCTATTCAATTATATTTTTTGGTTATTTAAACATTTGAATTTTTCAACTGTTTCAATTGTCAAAATGCATTTCAGCTGAAGTATAACTTAGATTTTGTGAAACTGCTCGGATGAGTATATATTTTAATGTATTGAATATCTGCAAATGTTCAACAAAAACAACAATTGAACCTCTAAAATAATAAATAAATTCTTACCATTAATTGCACAAATTATTTAAGTTCAGCATGGCTTACTCAATATACTCAGAACTTAATTTACTGAGCAGATGATTAAGAATTGCAGTGCTCCACAAAGCTTTGCATTCAATATGTCAATAAAAATTTCGCAATTCATTAATTGTTGTGATATTCTGAAATAATGAAAATATGTGAGCTAAACTGAGGGCACTCTTTTGAATCTAAATAAAATTGAAATAATCAAAAAATATACGAAAGATTATGTGACTATAGGAAAGCCTTCGTTTTAAGTAATTTGCAGTACAAAAATTGTGATCATATATTTATTAAATTAAGCAAGTAATTGCATAAAGCTGAGAATAATTAGCGTTTAGAGATTTCAAAAACAAAAATCATTAAAAAAATTGAGAATGGTGATATATTTTGTTGCTGCGGAGTTTTATTTCTTACTTCATTTGCTTATTACTTTTTGTATTCGCAATTATTATTGACTTCAAACACATTTGACTTAATCCTCCCTTTTACAAAGACAATAAATCAAACACATGGCAATAAAAATTTATAATCCAACCGAAGATTTATAATCAAAAAGTAAATGAAATGGAAAATCCAATTTGACTTTAAATGGATTTAGTAAATATGTATGTACTTGCCTATGAGTAATATGTTAGTAATTGAGACAGACGCAATTAAATTTTAATTTTGAAAAAATATAATAAACTTTAATAGCTACAATTTATTTTGGTATTTAGAACAATCAAAGTTTTACAATCTGAGCAAAACCGCTTGATAGCAATTGCAATAATTGTGGGCAATAATCGCATGTGTATTTAAGTTTTGCGTAGTCGTTCATTCGTGTGCTGTGTCACCCACGCGATGCAGCGAAATCCACGAGCGCACTTGTGAGTATTTGGAAGCTTTAAGTGATTTAATATCAACAATTGATTTATATGATTTAAATATGTATATGCATTTCATTTTATTTTTAATAATATGTTCAAATATACTTATACTATACTATAGCAAATTAACCTTTCTTTGATGTTGTATAGTATAAGCACGTCCTTTTTTGATAACTAATGTCGTGAATTTACACTTTGTGGTGGTGTAGTGATTTTGTTAACTTCTAGAATTAGACATAGAGCGGTTTTTTTGTTTTTTTGGTGAGAGATTAATTTTTCAAGTAACTTGTAATAGAGGTTAGGCTTGCCCATCCTATACATATATGTCTAATAAATTTGGAAAATGTTAAAATCCGAATAAAAGGCGAATGCTAAGAAACAAAAAATTAGAACATAAACAGTTTTGCAATAGTTAATATATGTCATCAAAAGGGTATTACAATAAAGAAAAGTAAGAAACCCATTGAAAAAGGTTGAGAACCACTGTCTTAAAGTGCACAACCCAATAATGAAAAGTCCAGAAAGTCTTCAAAGTACTTACTGTGATTAGGATCGGTGTTATACAAATACATAAGATCCCATTAGTAGCCATCAATCAATCAAAAGATCAAATCTGCCCTCTGTACTCTCCTATAAATATATTTTTTAACCAGAAATTAATTATTGATTTTTTGATAAAACCTAAAAAAAGTCTTTCGAAAGATTAATGCTCAAACATAAAACTATTGTAATAAAGAGTTCATGAACACAGAGATCACTTGTAATAATAGCGCTCATGCATTATTGACTGTTTCACCAGTTCTGGCTTGAATGAGTAATCAATTGATTAACTGGTTTTAGCACATACTCATAACTATAATTATGAATGTCAATTTGCATTTCGCCTCATTTGGTGAGCCATTCAGCTGAGTTTAGACTTCCCATCTATATTTCTCCTTCTCTCTTTCTCTCCATCTCCCTCTCACCCTCGCCGGCGGTTTCACTCATTTTGTGGGACTTGTAACATTGTCATTTGTAACCGTGCCACTTCCAGCTTGGCCAGAAATCGTTTAATGAAATGTTATGGAAAGGAATTCGAATGATTATTACATATGCCATGTGTATAAATGGATGGCATGACCATTAAATTCAATTGAAATTCGCATGACTTTTTACGGTTTGCGTGAGACTAATTTGATTAGAAATGAAAAAATCAAAGTTTTGTGCTCTGCGTCCAAGTAAATTAACATGCATACTTAACGAAATACTTACGTGTGGTATTGAAAATACTATAGACTACACGTGTAGCAGTTAACTTTTAAATATTCAATAGAGAAAATAAATTAGACAAGACACTAAAAATGAATACCCAATGTTTTCGATAAGTTTGTAAAGTAATTTTGAGATATTGTTAAATGTTCTTATATAAATGGAGCGTTTTTAAATATATTGGCAAAGTGCTATTAAAAAAACGATAAACACATGCGATGCACCGTATTTATACTGTCGTAAAAACATACTTCGCACGACAGCTAAGTATTTATTAAATTTCTATTTAGGTGCATATTTTTATTACCAATTTTCTTAACTATTTATACACGTACAATGCTATACATATTTACGTGTCTCAGGAACACTACCTTGATTTTGTCAAATACAGTGTGTTCCATAAATGTATATTTTTACGTGAGTTATTTTATAATACATCCACTCACAATATAAAAAAAATTACCAAAAATTTAAAGATTGAAATCAAAGCAGATTGCTAGAGAAAGCAGATTATTAGAGAACAGTACTGATCGAGAAGAGTAATAAGTGAACCAGTTCAAAATTCCTCTCGAAGAAGGTATTTATCAGAAACACAAAAGTATTCCAAAACCACATTTCGAGTCCAACATTTAGTAAAACGTCACATCAAGTAAATTTTTTTAATTAAAAATAACAAGTCAGCAATCTATGAAATTGAACACATCACATTTTTTCCTTGCAAGCAATTCTGTGCTGTTTCGTGACGAAAAATAAAGATTCTTATAATAAGAACTCGCGAGTTCCCATATCTGTGATAAGAATCTATTGATAATAAACAAAAGCGGTTACTCTAGCCCTTTGAAACCAATATTTGAAGTTATTAGTTGATCTTATTAGTTGTAGTTAGTTGAACTAAGTTTAAATGTTGGGGTAAGAATTCAAAAATAATTTGGCAAAATAGAAATATTTTTCGTTCGCCTCTATCAATAGCTCACCTTGTTTGACATCCGCTAACATTGTTTTGCGTTAAGTATTTGTTCATAAGTAAATTACTAGTGCTATCGCGAACGTAATTATACGATACCGTATGCACCTGTCGCGCCACTATTTGTTATTTTATACTAGTATATTTTGTACAAATAAAATTTAGTCATAATTTTTACTCGTCCTAAACAGTATATTTTATTAACTTGTATTGTACTAGAATTTTAAATTCTATAACCAGTAACCAATTACTATTCTTTTTAGTGAGTTGAAATCTGAAACATACCGACAATTTTGCGAACAAATTTTAAATAAGGGTGAGTTGGATTTAACATAACTTTTCTATAAGCGCGTTATGTCGCGTAATAGTAAAACACAGAAGATATCCCTCTTTTAGTAATCTAGTAAGGCTATCACGAAACTCTATAAAACAATGTTATACTCGGTGCGTTCATAAAGTAATCTTCTTACAATCACTACCAGATACATTGTAACAGCGTTGCATTTGAACTAGTCAGCGATAATTTTGTTAGTCAAAGTACCGACACTCAGAAAATAGGTGAAGAGAAACAGTGATCGTTGTTGATAAAAAATATATTGTACATATGAAATGCCAATCGGAACTTGAGTAGCTGCACTGACTTTTATTTTATAATTTTCGGTAAACATGTTTTTTTTTTTTTTTGGTTTAATGGTGGAAAAATTGACGAAAAAAAGTGAAATAAAAAACAAAAAGTAATTAAATAACAATTAAGTAGCACTAAAAACTAAAAACAATTTACCGCCGAGCAAGCACGCATACCATCCCCTCTCGCGCTGTCGCTTGGTCATTTTAAAGCTTATATTAATTATAAACTCATTGTGGGTCAATTTAAAATCACTCACTTAGGTTTATTTTCACTTGTGCTTAGTTAATGCAGTCCCAAGCGCTTTTTCGAAATGGAAAACGCTTAACAGCAAAACTATTTGCAAAGCGTTCTTTAAATATATAAATAGCGAAATTGAAATTAAAATTAAATGCACCAAAAACAAGTCAACGAAATCTGTTTAACTACCAAAGTGAAAAAGAAAACAACAACCAAAAGACAAATGCAATGAAAATCAAGATAAAAGTTGCTCGGTTTCAGCAGAGAAATTCATTAAAATTATACAGCAACATCAGCTTTGGAATAAAGTACGTATAACGGAAATATTTTAAGCCAAGCAAAACCGAGTAAATAACAACAATGCATTCAACTAGAACTAGCAAGAAACAGTAAATTGAAGTTAAAAAAATACAAACTTTAGTTGACCCAGTTTTGGTGAGTAAAGGCTAAAGTACATAGCTAGTCATCGGCACCATTACCAACACCCACAACAACGAGACGTTTGGATCGTAGTTTCGTTTTTTATTTTCTTGCTCTTTGGTTTTTTTGGTTTTTTTTGTTATTTTTTGTTATTTTTTTTTGTTTTTTTTTGTTTTTTTTTGTTTTTTCTTTTTTTTTTTGTTTTTGTTTTCGGGTACACACAGCCAGCTGTCAGCTGTGCTGTGGCATTGTTTCGTTTGGGCTTGTTTTGCGTTTTGTCGCATCTCTCGCAACTCCAGCGATCCCACCCAGCGCCCGGCTAACCAAGCGTACAATCATCTGCGCTCGTCCATCCACAGCTGACAGCATTTATCACCAAAATAAGCCAATGTGGAAACGCATCGCCTCTCCAGCGTCACCTATACACCTCCTTCGCTATTTGCCTGTTGCTCATTGGGCACTGAAGCGCATCACCGGCGCCCCCAGCATGCCGTCCGTCGTCTCTGACTCTGAATTTCTCTGGCTGTTTTGACAACTTTTCAGACACAAATTGAATGAACACTTCAACAGATTTAGCTTATTCGGTCTTCGTGGCGGTGGGGAGAAACAGAAATCTCGAACGAGCGTTTGTTGTTCTAAATAAACCAAAGCAAATAAATAGCTTAAATAGAAACAGTATTATTGCAGCAAATCTAATGAGTTAACCCACTAAATTCCAGCTTAGGCAAAATAGAAAGCAACCGCATGCACTACGAAATGGAAGAATTAAAAAAGTAAATTAAATACTTGAATTATCTCAAGCGTAACCAATTTACTCCGCCCTTCTCGCGTTACGCTGTGGCTTATGGAGCAGCGGGCAGCCCAAAAAGCCGAATTGTCTGGTGAACACCGTGACTTTGTGCCACTTTTGCGAGTGAACAGTGTTCAAAATTATGAAAACGAATCCAATTTTTTTGTTTTAATTGGGTTAAGGTATATCTGTTTCGATTAGCAAGTTGGATTAACATTTAATTCGACAAATTTTTCGATTTGGTAATTTACCATCTAAACACTTGGAACGAGGCGCAGCCAATAAATTTTAAGTGAATTTTGTTGAATTGAGTGCATTGATTAATTTCAAGTGTTTTCAACGCTTAGAAAATGCTTAAATGACGGAAGACAAATGATTGGTGACCCCACATGAGGCTACAAATTATGGAAAAGGTTTCAAAACACAGCACTCGATTTGAATGAAGAATCATTTGCATCAGCTGTTTAAGAGTATTAAAAGAATATCAAAATTTATTCACAAATAAGTGAAGACCCCAACACTGTTCGACAATGACGTTGGCGCTTTTTGCTGTCGTTGCTGTAAAATCTGCTAATAATCACAATTAGCTCACCAGAATGCTTTTGTACTACATTCCATCACACATCTGCAGGGATTTAATCATTAGATGCTTCCATGTTTGAACTGCCGATTCTACGTTCGGCTGGCCGTTGAAAGTCGGGCAGAAAGTAACAAAAACGACTCGCCAATAATGCTTTGATTTTTTATTGTTGTGCAAAATTTTCTTGTTACTTTGCTGAATTCTACCATATTTAGCATAATGGAGTTGCTTTGACATCAAGTAGTTTTTGTTTTCGAATATACATTTATACATGCATTCTAATATTTTTGGTTGGTTGTTGTAATGTTTTAGAGTTTGCACTATTTAAGCACTTTGACACAGTTGTTGAGATCACTGTGGCCATCACCATGTTGCTGTCATTTGAATATATTTATTGAAGCCATCTGTTCTCTGCTTTTCTCGCTTTTATTAGCTTCATATATACATATATATGTGCTGTGTTGGGTAAAGTCATCGTTAACTCTCTTACGCTTCTCTTTTAGGTGTGTCTCCATACGAAAATTGAAGAATTTAAGTTTCTTTTCTTCGACAGAAATTACATTTCTTTCAAGATTATATTGGTCAAGTTAGGATTAAAATCAACGTACCGCAGACTTTCGGAGAGTAAAATCAGATAGATAGTTTTATTTATATCTCTAGCTCTCAAAGGTGTACTTTTGTGTTGATCCTTACAACATTAGGTCGGTAGAAGAAAATAAACTACAAAATATTTGGTTATACTAAACAGGATTTGGTCAAGTTGGAATGGTAGTAGACTTCTCTATTTTGGACCAACAACAATGCTTATATCGATTCATAGACTTTGGTTAAATGGTATTAATCCAGCACCACGTATCTCCACTTGAGGGTGGCCCTTCATTCATCAATTTAGAATGCGATTATCTTTGTTTCTTTATTCTCTCCTTCAAATAATACTGCTCTTCCAGTAACGTTATTGCTTCCTACCGGCTATTTAGTTTCTTTTCGGAAAGTAGCTGCAGTAGCTTCTTTAACGTGAATTAGCGTCATTTAATGTAATTTTATTCAGTTGCGCATAACGGTAAAACGCGTCATCAAATTCTCTTTCCATTTTACACTATCTCTTTATTTGTGTTTGCTTTGTTCTACAAGTTGTTCTAGCGACATAAACGTTTTTCGTCACTGACATGTTTTTTAGGTTAATACATTGCCGTTGTTTCCGCTACGCAGCAATTCCTTAACTAATTTTAGCTAATTGTTGACTGCTGGCTTTTCTCATTACCAGTTTAACAGTATTTTTGCTGCAGATTCAAGCAAGCGGCTGTGTTTTTTTTTTTTTTTTTTGTTCACGAAATAGCGCAATGACCGACCGCTCGTAGGTATGACTTAGCTGGATTTGCCTACACACAACACACACACCTATTAGCATTGTACAATGTTTAAAAATGCAGATATTGGTGAAGTGAGTAAAAAAGTTCGAAGCACTCTGCTTTGCTTTTTAGTTGGTTAAATTCTTTGAAATTGCTTGCCGGTGTGCTGTCATTAGTGATTGTTGCTTTCACTGAATTTTAACTTTCCATGATTATAGATATTGCCTAATTTACAGTTCGCTATTGGAAAGCGGTGCAAGGTTCTACACTAAGGCAAAGTAATTGCGCGTTTGGAATGTTAAGGTATCCACGTGAATTAGGTTGAATTTGTAAAATTTTGGACTACTCTCACCGAAGATAATTTTTATGGAATGTAATCAAATAAATACTAGAGAAGGTTCAAGGTTCATTTCTACCACTTATTAGCCAGTTTTGCATTTTGATGAAAGAAAATAGAAAGAAGTTTATTGAAAACAAAAAATGCCGAAAATTAATAAAACAAAATTCTTGGAAAGTAAAAGCGCCGTTTATCAATTGATTTTCAAATTAAAGAAAGCAGAGGTATGCCGAGTTTTGACGAAAAGTTGTATGCATAGAAAATATTCTTACTATCATGTCATAGTTGTGGCTGTAAAAAATTTATAAAGCTATTAAGATAGGCAAGAATATTTCCATTGAAATAAAAGTTAGAGCACTTTTCCATTAAAAAATAGTTATAAACTTAAAATTAGCTGACATTAGAAAAAAGATTATTCATTGTAAGAAAAATGATAAATTCTCAATATAATTTCGTAAACAATCACATGTTGCTGACACTGACGATCATCTATTTTGCTTTGCTTTTGTTTGCCTAAGTTATTTAAAAATAACAAGAATTATAAAATGTGATTGTCATGCGTCATTGTCTCAACTGGCGCGTCACTCAACAAAAGCCACATATTTATATCAGCGACATCAACACATAACGGGAAAAAATATGTAAGCGAGATAAGTGTGAGAGATTAGGATAAGCGGAATAAACTTGAAAGTTATTTTAATAAGAGAATAAGAGAATAAGTACATATGTATGTGTAAACCGGAATCACTTTGCGTGAGATCTTTAAGAGCTTTTCAGTTTTCCTAATTAAAATACAAGTAAATGAAATAATTATTACAGTAACCATTCTTAGTTCATTATCTGGTCTCAAGATGAGGAAGTGGAATATTCAAAGAGGAACGGCGAATCTTGTTTATTCCAATGATGGCGCTCTGAATTTGCATATGCATGTAGTAATGATGTAATTTCAAGAGTAAGAATCAATATTTATCAACATTTGAAATTGTAGCGGTCGCTTGTGCCAACAACATTTACATGTGTATGTATGTATTTACCAGTCAAAACATATGTAGGTGTTGCTGTCTGTAAACAAATAGCTGTGAATATGTGTAAACGCTACGTGCCGCCACAAGCGAGAAAAACACCAAATGATACACACTTAC
This sequence comes from Bactrocera minax, assembly GCA_021498325.1. Lineage (NCBI taxonomy): Eukaryota > Metazoa > Arthropoda > Insecta > Diptera > Tephritidae > Bactrocera > Bactrocera minax. The sequence goes on along the minus strand of JAKEEE010000012.1, from coordinate 2,296,763 downwards.
AAACATATGTACATACCATACCATACCACCCGTACATGCATGCACATTGCCGCACTTAGGCACATAAGCTACTACCTGCCCGCCAGCGTTTTTGATTGTCGAATATTAGATGTACATATATACATGTATACATGTGGGCATATAACGGTGTGAATAAATAAAGGCTACGAAAGTTGGCTATCCACTGAAGCGAGCAAGGTAAGCTTTATTTAAATGGGGGCCGGCGGCAAAGGTCAATATTGACTGTTGGAAATGACTTTAGGCCGCAAATAATGTGCCACAGCAGACAAAAGAAAGCACGAGAAATGCGTAGCAATTGCAACAGCGCCGGTGAAAGAGAACAATAATAATAACGAACCAATTGCTGTTAATGATAATGGCTGTTCGAGTCCTTCAAACGTCTTCTTATCCATTAACGGAAGCTAATAGACCGTTTATTAATCGATTACTGTCCGCCGCTCAAAAATTCTCATTACATAACCTACGCAACCTATTTTGAACGCAGCTGCAAAATTAAGAAGCTTTTAAATTGGAAATTTTATCGAGGTATGTGTCCATATGTGGATAAGGCAATGCATTTATGGTATGTGCGACAAGTGTATGGTGAGGTAATTGAAGGAGGATGGGGAATCCATTTTCAATTTTCTATTGTTTTCGAAAAACTTTCAATTTAATTTCTTGTTTTTAGTAATTATTATTTGGTTTCGCTTTATAGTCGAAATAAGTGTGCTACACGCCCAGCATGTCTGCCGGTCATAGTTTGTTTTTACGCACGATTGAGCAAGTATTTTGGAGGCCAGGCACAGTAAACGATTTTCGAAAGAAAATATTTCACAAAAAGTTGAATGAGGTAGTTGAGCAGGGCCCATATACTTTAACAGAACATACCCGAAATTTTCGAATCTATTTCTCTTAGAACGCAAGAATCCATGTGGTGTCTTATATCAACCACTTTTGCGGCCCAAGCTTCAAGCAGAAGACCACTGTGCACACCTTATTGCGTTGCGTAGATGGTTTTATTTACTTTGATTGCCGCCTGCCTGACGTACTTGTTGGTATTTCTTGGCAGTTGGCCAGAAACTAAAACATTTACCAATAATAGATTTTATGAGACGAAGGCAAACCCAAACAGAACGCTGAGTGGACTCAACTCAGATTGCAAGCGGCGGCATATGGCAAAGTATTCGAGTCCAAAGGCTAATGTGCGTGCTGGAAAGCATAAATATGGAATGGAAAAACGAAAGCTGTAAAACTGCGCCAATGTAAGCTGGCTAGTAAGAGTACACATGACGCTGGCTCGAAAATTTCTCCGAAATTCAAATATTTTGCATATTAGCACATATTTTTAGCTACAGTGCAATTGCAATTGCAATTATTCCAACAATGCGCTGCGCATAATTCAACGAGTCATTAGCCATTGTCGAGGCACGTCGGCGACACCAGGGGTAGTGCAAAGACTCAGGCTATGCACAATGCACTGACAGTCTCGGATCTGTCAGCGGCAGCAGTCGTAAAATCGTCGTTATGTGCCTCAGGCGTGATAAGCTACTTACAGTGGCCATACAGTTTGCGGCGACACACCAACCTGCGATACGCTCTTCCAATTCGCCTCAATTAATTTGCAGGCACTGTCACTGCGCTGCCACTGCCGCCGTTGCAACCGATGCCTTTGTCGCTGTTGTGTGGCATGCGCCATTTGTTATGCGGCACATTTATGCGACACTCATACGAGTAGCTCGACGAAATTTTAATGCGTCTCATGCTCCCTAATTAGCATTCGAGTTTTTCTACACACAATTTTTTTTAACTGAAAAGAGTGAAATACGTTGACGTATTGGTGGCAGGGATGTGGCGTGAGTGAAAAAACTAAACAATACTTAAAAGTGGAAAAAAGTCACAAAAAGCGTGGCAATAAGAAATGAAAAGCGGCTTTGAATAGACAAGGCTGCGAGCCGGAAGTTTTTATGCGCAAAAATAATTTTACTTTTGCCTGGTATTCATACTATCGGCGGATGCCACACGTCAAATTTATCTCGCCTTGTATATCTCGCTGCATTTTGCAGTAGTCGCCTCGAAACGCATGTCGGCTTCATGTCAAGCGAGTTCGCGTTGAGTCTGAGTTTTAGCTTGCAATGAGGCTAAGCACTTGACACAATAACATATTTATTTATGCACCTTTTATCTGCGTTTATCTCAGATTTGTTGGCTTTGGCTTCTCTAAAAGGCGATTGAAAGATATTTCTCAATGTTTCAACTCGCTGGAATATAATCAATTACCAGCGACGATCGCCTAATTTGCAAATAAAGATATCAGCATTTTATTATGGAGTTTAGCACACTGATTTTTAAATTAGTAAAATGTCTTTAACTCGTTTTTATAGTTCATCCTTCATCCAGCTCTTACACCACCATTATGCCCCCACACTATATATGCTTGTGTCAATATAATAATCTAAATTGCATATAGGTGATAAAAAATGCCAATTATGTGTGTATGTGTGTGTTTATGTATTTGTAACGACTCAGCTTATTGTTGTTTTTGTGTATTAGACACGCGTCCAGCAGGGCGTATGAGTGTTAATCATTTTGCTGCCGACGTATGCATGTATACAATGAATATTTGTATATTCATATATAAATATATAATATGCTTAACGCAACGTTGTTTATAATTATTTTGTTTATTTGCTGAAACACTTGAGAAGAGTGATTTTGTTGAGTCTTTTTTTACACTAAAATTTTATAATTAGATTTCTCAACCATTGAATGATTTTAATAGTTAGATATATTTTCAAAATTGTTCTAATTGATATGAGAACGAGGTAAAGTAGAACGACTTTAGCAAGTATAGCTTGTTTACCTAGGTTTTATCAGCGCAATTACTACTAGATTTTGCTATGTAGTTCAAACAATTGATGGCAAACTGAGTAATACTAAGATTTAAATTTCGATTGTTTTATTGGTCATGAGTGTAAAAAGTGAAATTGAAAAGAGTAAGGAAGTGCTAAATTCCGGTTTCTAAAGTTTTCTAGTACTACATGTGTTTTGCCGCAACGTGATTAGATCAGTTTACAACACCTATTTAGATAGCCAAAGAACATCTAATTCTTCAGGTTACGTCAAATTTTATACAGGTCATCGCGAACTGAATTGCTAATATATTGATATACATTATAGTCCGAAATATATATTGCATATCTCAACTAATTTATGAAAAAACGCTTTGCGCACAAAACTGTCATACACCTCCCAGGTGTATTTCCCTATTTTCCCTAATTCTCCCTAGTTTTTCTAATATTTTTCGGATTTTTGTCGTAATGTTTTGCTTCGAAATGATACCAGTTACCGTTAATTTGTCGATTTTCTTTTTTAAATAACTCTTTCAGTAGTTTTATGAAGCTTAATGCTATATATATATATTTTTTTTCATTTAAGTAATTTTTTCCAAATACCTATGTAATTCGGTATTCTAATTAAACATTCCATAAAGTAGTGAACAATTTACGAACCACTACTTTAGAGAAATATAATGTAGAAAATGTGTTTCTAAATAATAACATTATTTTTTTATCAAAGGCTTAGCTATAACGTAAATAAAAAGTGAAACGCCAGTACTTGTACATTTATCTATAAAATAATTACTTTCCGAACCTATACTGTTAATCTGCGTTTATGTGCAACAAAAACTAGTAAATTCTCAGACAACAGAAAGATATACTATTAAAATTGATAATAAAGGATATAATTATCTATATATTATATTATCGATATCTACTCGTATTATCTATTATCTATATATTTGCATTTAATTACATATGCATTTACTATACATACATATGCACTTAATAAATGACATTAAATGTAATTTATTAAAAAAGTAGAGCTTTATATATTAAATATTTCCTCAAGGTGTTAATTGAGTATAGAGTATAGGGTCCATTACAGTTTCTTTTTCTTATATCCATATCACAACCCTTTCACTTTCATCGTAGATCATCCATCTCTAGTTCCGAGTGCTGCCAATTGAATTACAAAAATTCGTGGTTTTGGGCAATAGTCACTCAAAAGTCAAGAGAGTTTCGAATAAATCTGCTTGCTGATAAATAAATTGTTGTTTAATGAGATGAGTTGCCTGGGGCTAGCTCAAAAGATCAGCTTTAACCGAATAAAACAGCCTTGGAATTATTTCGATAAAAATAGAATGTAGCAAAAGAATCAGAATTTTGTCAGCAAGTGGAACGCTTTTAACGTTTGTATTGCTTGATAATATTATATAAGGCCCGCATGGAAAACAAATTAACTTCACCTCGTATAAAATGTATGCAAGCGATTATTGACTATGTAAAGATGAAATTTACAATGTAAAAATTGTAGACATGCTCCAACAATAAAAAGTGCAATTAAAATATACGAATTTCCAATGCAAATCGTTAATTTTATAATTACTGAGATATCTTTCATCAAAATGTGTCCATGGACGTGCAGTTACTTTCCATGTCAGTTTGCAATTTTTATGTTTATTTATATTTACATTTTCTTTCGATATATTATATATAAATATGGGCTATATACTAATACCTCTATTGAACAAAAATAGTATTTTTTTTTTCATCAATTTTCCCCACACTGTTGTTTTTGTGCCCGCATTATCTGATGCGTGATAAAATATTGTGTTTTTTAATTGTAATTTTAAAAATTCGTTTAAAGGAAGCGACTATGAAAACAATAAAAATGAACAATCCACACCGATACTAAATACTTAAAAAACTTCTATACATATTTACAATGAATTCAGTTACTATTTGTGAACAGACGCACCTACAGACATGGAAAATATTCTGGCCATTTTTGCATATTTTTGTGGAAGTTAAAACATTCATACATCTGTTTTGATTCTGCTTTTGTTCAATAGTTCACGCTATTAAAACTGGTATATCCATTGGGGCAACAACAGTTTTAGTGCAATTTTATATTGCAAATTCAATTTTGTGATATTATTTTCCATATTTTTATATTTTCATAGATAGTTTCGATTTTATCACAAAATCATCTTTTTAAATATACAAACCGAATTTTTGTGATTTCGCAGTGATTTGATTTCATGTAAATTTATAATTGCAGCTATAAATCCTACTAAAAACGATCCAAAGTTATGCTGCAGTGGTGAGAATTCAAGTTGCAGTGTTTGTCAATCTTTCCGAAGACGACAATTTAACAATTATACAATAATCGGCATGATTTTCTACCTTCGAGTGGTTTTCATATTAGTAAGTATCATAAAAATGTATTATGTGCAGAAGGAATGGAATTTCAACATGTGTCCATTTGTCGGCGCTGATTTCAATAAAAATAATTCAAACTTGAATACAGCTATCAAAGCACATCCGCTTATGCTCAAACATATTTGGTAATATATCGAAACTAAATCTGAGAATGAAACGTAAAATACGGATGAATGTTGAAAAAACATACAAAATATTGGATATAAACCGCCATTACTGTTGTTAAACTAAATAACTTGAATTAAGTCATTACATATTTTTGTTTTGCTAAATATAGCACGTTTTTTCCAACTTCCATTAACTTAATTAAGCGCTGTAATTCGCTTTATCGCATATGCTTTTGAATTCATACAAAAGTTTTTACCGCACAGTCCCTTTTCCATAGTCAAAACTGTAATTTTTCGCTCGGGTTGACATTCGTAAATTATTATCGATTGTGTGGCGCATTGTTTATGCCTCTGACGGTCAATTAGCTATTCAATGAATAATTCAATTTTCGCCAGCCATAATCCCGCAGCAGGACAACAATAGCTGATGGCGGGTGCCCGTAAGTGTATGTGCCGTTAAATAATGAATCGTATAGCACTATTCATTAGTAGCGTCAATTTTGTTATGATTGATGCTCTCCCTTTCATCGAGACTGAGTTTCTTTATTATTCTAATATGTATACATAATAGCAGTGTATTTTTTATTTGCAAGCATTTTTCTGTTTGTCTGTACTTATGCATGTATGTGTGTGGCAATGTGGCGAGCGTAATTAATTTTAATTAATTATTATATATGCGCAAATATGCTTAACTATGCACACGAGTACTTGTGCAGCTTTTTTTTTGTTTCTTCTAATTAATATATTTATGCCTAAATGATTGTTGCTGTACATGCCTTTATTCAAACTGTTTGTTTGCTTTAAACTTGAATGCATCAGCGTTTGCAATTATTATAAGCATGCTAATGTAAATCGCGCGCTTTCCACCCTCCGACACATTAATAATGATTCTTTTTTGGTTCAATTCCCCACAGGCGTATTATTGCGTAAATTGCGAAGTGTTGTCACCTATCAAAGCACCGTTAGTTTGGTTGCGATAACATTCGATTACACTGCACTAGCTTTGCGTCAGGGGGCTGCTGTCAAATTTGCTTGGGGGATTTTCCATTTTATTTTCCAGTGACATCAAAAGCACTTTGAAATGATTACTATCCTTCTCATTAATGGGCAATGTAATCAGGCTTTCATGACCTTTATATATTATTTATACAATACTCGTATATTCATATTGGGAGTTTCTGAGAGTCAGTAAACACAATGATTTGCCTAATTTATGGGCCATTACAAGTTTCTTTGCGTGCATCAAACAGAGAATACAAATTTTTAATGAGATCTGTTAATGTAGATAAGATATTTTAATTGTATTAGTTGGGTAAATATTATAACATAAACATTGTTGCAATATTTTATTTTGTACTGATAAATAATAATAGCATTGGCAATGAATCCTACTTACTACCGGGTAAATAGATATTTAATACGAATTTATTAATTTTTATCCAAAGTACACATCAAAGTAAAAGAGAAAATTCATTTAGTAGACTGAGGGTCTCTTGGTCTAAACCTTTCTCTGTTTTCCAATTCCAAAAGTAACGGGTCGAAAATATTGTAATATCTATTTCTGTTCCTCAAGTTACTGCATTGATACTCACAGTGTATTTATTAATTTTAAAATATTTTTATATTATACATCGAATGCAAACTACTAACTAGCTCATTATTGCCTTAGGTGCTTTCATAGTTTGAAATTCTACCAATATTACTTTCAAAGTAACGACTATAATAAAATACCAGGAAAGACAATAAATATCTATACAAATTACTGCTAAGTAAGTGAGTTAGAACTAAATGAGTTAGCAGAAATAAAAGATCCAACTTACGACTTATACGTGATGAAGCAAAATAGCAGTACTATAATAATTTTATTGCTTGTTTTAAAACCACTGGAAGTATTCGTAAAAGGAAGATACTTGGGTTAATATTTCCACATGTGCAAAAATTATTTTTAAAAAGGTAGTTTCACGGTTAATTTTAATACCTAAACCTAGTCGAACACTAAGTTTTCTGATATGGTATGTGGGCAGGATTTTTCTACTCGTGAAATGCGTGACAAGGGTTTTGAGTTTATCCTTGAGTTTAATATTGGGGTGAAAATTCAACGTGAAGTTTCTACTAGAAGTCAACCTGGTCATGGGTCGATCACCATGTTGAATGAGGTTTCCTTGCTTTCAGATTCAGTCAAGCTCGGCATGCGAATCACTTTGAACTGAACACCAACTAAACCCATTTGAAAGCGGCTACTATAGCAATTAATAGCCAAGGTGTAAACTATCGTTAGCATCACTAAAACATTTTTGTTTAGTTACCTCTAATCTTTCTATTACAACCAACAAGTATACGAAATATTGAAACTAATCAAATCAAAATTTGAAGGTATTAGACAGACGCGTACATCCGCGTACATTACTAATGAAGTACTCGTACGTATGGATTCCATTCCATTCATTCCATTACGACCAATACAATATGATTTCACTTTAATGAAAGCAAAAGCAAATCACCTACATCGAAGCTGGTGGCAGACACGTCGGCATTTCACATTAGAGATGCTGAATAGTTGTTGCTAATACATGTCGGCTTCAGGTGCATCTCTCAGCGGCATGTGGCATGTTGATGCTTTCGTCGCCGTTAATGCCGGGAAATATTTATGTTTATTGCATTTTAATGGCAGATAGTTATATAAGCGCCACAAATGCATAAACATGCGAGCATCACTCGCGCACATTGCCACAGTGCCGCATTTACGGCATTACATTATTAGATGATAAATGCGCGCCGAGAGAGGCACGTCAACTTCAATTGCATAATTGGCATTAAATGTGTACACAATTAAAGTGGCATTAGTTGCAAGCAAATTGAATAATGAAAGCAATGCATTGAAAAGTAAATTAAATAATGGAGGAAAATTCATGCAAAAATGCACATAAATAAATATTTAATGCGCTGCAAATGGAGTATGCCAATTGAAAAAAAGGGGAAAAGTAAAAATGTGTTTACACACACGCTTACACGCGTCGAACAATAACAATAAAGAGCGCCATTGTTGTTCGCTTGTTGACTTGGGAGTCCATCGTAAAAGCTCAAATGAAAAAAGTAATTGTCTATTCACAACAAATAGAGCCGGCGGTTTTGTAGCGGCCATGCAAGCCCAACAATAAATCAGCATACATATATATATGCATATAATAGGCATTCATATTCATGGGAAATACATAAATAGAGCCATTAATTGCCTGCTTGCTAGCCCGTGAAATTCTCAATGGCAACCTAGCGATATGCGAAAATCAATGATATGCTAAGTGCTGCGCTTATGCCACACCATGAATGAATAGGCACATATGTATGTATCCTTTAATGGGCGCATGCAGCGTTCGGAAACATGGAGATTTTTTTTCTACACTTGCTTAGTTTAATTAAAAATTAAATAACTTTGTTTTAAACAGGTTTCAGATCACCAGCCACCTTTACCATCACAAACATGGGGTAAAGACCGGCAGGCACCTTTGGAGTCCGTTCTCCAATCAAGCAGTGTATGGACATCGAAAAGCGTCGAATATTTGTGGAGTCTATCTAGTTTTACAGCTAAACTGTCTATTTCGTTCACGAAAATAATTTGCTGATCAACAGCTCCAATGAAAGTTCATTATGAGAGCTATTCCTCTTAAGTGACAAAAGCTTTTGTGAGACACCGTAATGCTAATCTAAAGACATTGCCAAGACATTGTACCCTTGTACTTGTACTTGCGCATTTACTTGGGCAGCTAATCTAATTAATGCGTATGTGCGGGGCGTGTTGTGCGAACCACAAAAGCAAAAGCAAATGCCAGACAGCTTTTCATGCTTACATATCTACACACCATAAATGTACACTGATATCTGGCCATTGACTATCGGGCAGCTAATATCAAGTGAGCAGTGAGCCGAGTCAGTTGCATTACACGCGCGCACTTCAATATCATTACGACGTTACAGCGGCGACGTAGCGACTCTTTGTTGTGTGGCCACCGCCGCCGCATTTCATTATGGTTGTAGTGAGTTATATAGTGGTGGCTGCTGTTGTAGACCACTTGATTAATCCACGCTGCAGACCACACTCGACGCCCATAAGTACGGTTACTTGGCTTAGCTTTGTACTCGACGTCGCTGAACACATGTCCGCGAACGTACAAATATGCTTGTGGAGATGTATGTGAGTAAGCGTACGCGAATAATTATGTGAATTTGTATTCGCTGGAGTGCTAGAGTACTCCGCTCGCGTGGACTGGGTTAATGACTTAATTTAATTAGAAGTTAATTGCTTGCAACCTGCACTGCAGAGGAGCTTATGGCATGCTAAAAGTGCACATCGCCTTCCGATGCACGGCGGCAAATGGCTAAAAAGCGCTGCGGAAACGGCTGCGTCCAACATTATATTTGTGGGGCTGTAATGGTGCATTCAAATCTGCTAAATTTGTAAATGATAACAATTTGAAGGAGAATTACCCTAATGCTAAATATTATGCGAAATGAACTATTACATTAATTTCTTAGCACCGAATTTTCACACTTAATCTTCTTGTACACTCATGCAAATATTAGAAAATTTATGGTCATGTGAACCCATCATAATTTTGTAATCTACTGCCTTGAAATAAATGATTGGTTTTCGCAATTTTTTCCGCATGTCAAACTTTTGAAGCAAGCTCTGCTTTATGCTTTCCCGGACTTCATGCTCTATGCTTTTTATATTATATAATATATCAGTGCGCAAGTACTCGCTGGTTACAGTCGCACCGAATGAGCTTCTTCATATAAGCTCTAAAGACTCCTATATTTGGTTAGGTGTGTAATAAAGAGTACTTAATCATGGGCTAATTAGTCCTGTTGGAAAAATTAAAAAATAATGCTTTTGTCACAAAAGTTTTGCTAAACACAAATATAAGAGTGATTTAAATTGTCTATAAAAAATACCAAATGATTTGATACGCTTCACACTCGCTTCAAATAATGAGGTTTCAGTGAGGTTTTCAAAACATCGATTTCCGTTTCGGAACATATCTTAGCAATGAGTACCAGTAGCGCTATTCTCTTAAATTCGAAACTTTTAATATGTTATAGCAGATAGAAGAAGCAGACATTTGAGCCATGAAGTTGAAATTCGTAATTTTAGAGGATACTGCTTTATAACGGTATTTTCAAATATTTTTCTCCAATTTTATTTCGAGAAGAGCTTGAAGGTTTAGAAGTCTGCAAAAATACCAATTATCATTTGAAAATACTAAAATTGATGAAAATGTTTGAAAACAGGTCTTCGAGGTATAACTCCCTTAAAAGCGGTCTAATCTCAAATAATAACTAATAAATAATAGGGGATAGCCCAATTTCTTTGCCTGCCACTATAATATTCAGAGGATGAATTGCATGTCACGCATGCGCAGCAATTTCGTTAATGAAATCAAATCTTTCACACATTGCTTTTGCCTCTTTAACACGCCTATTGTCGGATTTTGAGCCTTTTCTCGATTTTTTTTAATAACCAGTCAAGGTTGTTTACGCAATCTAATGTAGTGGCAATTTCCAAGATTAGCAACCTTTGGCCGTTTTTGACATCACCCAGTTTGAAGCTTGCGTGACGGGTTCAACAATATTCGCATCTCTCACTGACTCACATATCTCACTGACGACTCGAAATGATAAAATGAAAAGGTACGCTTTACTTCGATGGAAAATTTACTGGTAATTTCCTGTCGTTTCTTTTATTTTACTCAACAGTGTATGCAGAAAGGTAGAAAGAGAGAACGCTTGAAAACGCTTACTTTTGAGAAGTAAAGTGGTAAAGCGATTGGCGGGCGTAAATTTTCGGTATTGAGGTCATTTAGGCAGCGGAACCAACAAATGAATGGCATTAAGTATTTGTTAGCAAATCGACACTTGTATTTAACTAACTTTAAAATTACCGCAAACGCACTCAACTCTCACAGGCATAGATGTGAATTTCACTCAAAAATCATATTTTCTTTTCATTTTAGGCAAGCTGATGTTGTTTTAAAGTTTTAAAGGTCTCAACAAAATGGAAACTTGAGGTAACTTGGAATAATTAAAATTGTGTGAAGAAAATATTTTTAGTGTTGGCAATTTGCTATAATACCGAATGCTAAATACCGAATTGTTCCCAAATTTGCATATATCTCAGCAATTTAATTAGTTGTGAATTTCATGAAGCAAAAGTGGCTAAAAACGCACACATACAACACACACACACAGAAGGGTAGGTGAGGGCGCTGTTGCATAAAGCTTATGTTGCGAATCTCAAAATTTTTTCTAGTCTTCTGCACCATAACGCCACGTGAATTCTGCACGTCTGCCGAACATCCACCTGCCGATCGCTGCTCCCAACTCCACGGCTCGCAAGCCGTGTGGGTAATTGGAGTATTTTTTATGATCTGCATTTTTTATCTACTCACTTCGTCGTGTTGTTATCAGCCTGAAAATATCGCTTTACTTGATGATGCCTCCAATTTTGATGACTTTATTGCGCCAGCTGTTGTTATTGCGAACAAATGTTGGTGGGATTTTCGCTGTTTGATTTTGTTGTCATTGTTGTTGTTGCAATTTCAACTGCGAACGCTGCGACTCATCGCGAACGGTGCATTTTGCGTTAATTTTTTCCTGCCAACAAGTCAGCTTTTGTTTGCGTGCATTAGAAAGAAGTTCGAAGTTTTGTTTACTTTGCCTTAAAGACGCGAAGATCGGTTGGACGTAGATTGTTTATATATATTCACACAGATACCACTTTATGTATTTTGTGTGTTTCTGGTAGGAATGCTTGTGATTTATGGTCACTTGCGAACAAATGTGTTTGTAAGACACTTGTTGATTGCTCGTGTTGCTCTGACGGGGAGAAAAGTTGCTTTACATTGGGTGCATGCTGAGTCTTGGTTGCAGGAATATTTATGGACCAGCAATTTTTCTAAGTTTTTCAACATTTTATGTTTTAAAAATTATTTGATTGGGAAATGATGCATAGTTGGTAAAAGTAAAGTCTAGGCCAGATTATTTCGAACGGTTGACCATCTCCCGCTATTCCAAATGTGGGACGCAGTATTGCAAGCGACATCAACCTTGTTTTGCTACATTTTGATCAAGAAATTGTTAAAGTGTCGGGATCTATAAATCTAAAAATGTAAAAGCCCCAGATTACTAACAAAATGTTTAGGGGTATATACATATATATACATATGGATTGTGAAACTCTTAAAACTGAAATAGGGAATGAGTTCTCCCTTGTTTAAGACTTCCAAATTACCAAATCGTATTTGGGTTCATCGTGATACCAATATCAACAAATTGTATAATTGGTATGGTTCCAGTTTTCAGTTGTAAAAGAAATCCTCAATAAGCTCTACAAATAATTTCGGAATATCGAAACTAGACATTTCTAAAAAGGAGCTGTTTTGGAGCAATCTTTATCTCTTGTCAATCACTACCACTGCATTTTATGTCATCACCAAAAAGATATTTTTATATCTCATCAATTTTTGCGGACGACTGTCACTCATACAAATATAAAAACATGCGAGTTAATCTCGATGGTCCAGTGTTTCATGAAGTATATGGTTTAAGGCTGTAGAGCAGTCCATTACGTTCCATCAGTACATGTGTATAATATCTAAGCATTCTTAAGCTTTAGTAATAAAAACATGTGTGTGACGGATAACGTTTACATTTCGCTGACATCGTGTACATAAGTGCATACATATGTACATTTTGTGTTTACACTTCCACTGATAAAAAAAAGGTCTTACTTAGAAATCTGGCAGCAAGCAGTGCTGCCATTGAATATAACGTTGACGTAGGTGTTAAGATAAACCAACAGACAAACAATAATTACCAACAAAAATAATTAGCAGCGAGAAACTCTTGTTATTAGTTGCTTTATCGCACTCTGACTATAGATAATGAGCGGCGCGTCATAATGTTCTCAGCAAGAAAAATAAAAAAGTAAACACAAACAATTACACTTGTGAAAAAATTTCCTACGCTCGCTTCATTAGCACATTGTTTAGCGATAAAAAGTTGTGTATTTTCAACAGCGAATGAGACATTTCAGTCTGGTGATTGATGCTCTAATGAATAGCTTTAAATTTGCTTTGACTGGAATTTTATGAATTATTGTTTGGGTTTACTATGAATATGGGACGCCTCATGACTAATTTTAACTTCACCACTAAAAACGTTAAGCTTAAGAGCCCCTCATACAATGCTAAGGCAAACGTTTCGCCTTAGAAAATCATAGTAAATGAGAGAAGGCTTTTGGTGGAAAGCAAACATTTTATGTTGAAAGTGCTAAAATAAAGAAAATAAAATTGAAACCTCAAGTTCATTGTTGGTAAATATTTGCTATTTAATTTCATATCTTTATGTTATATGCTATGGCTATTTAGTTTTAAAATGTAAATCGATGGCTTTGGTCATAACTCGGGATATATATATGAATATAAAAAGCTGAGAAAGCCGAATTTCACAGAAAATACTAAAAAATGGTCTGATTAAACTATTTAATACCTTGCTGTTACAGCTAACTTATCGTCAAATATTGCATCCCTACTTATTGGTAATAAATCAAGCAATATACGAATTTATTTAAAGCGTAGGAAAACAACTTTGTTAGCTCTTTCGATAATTGGAAATTATTTTGTTCAGCTAGCTAATTAATTGCACATTCCAAATATTTGCTTTCATTTTCTAAATTAATGAAATGTACAAAGGTAATTTTTGGTGGAAAGCATTACGCTCACATCCACGTTTTCATAATGACTACAACTCAAAACGCACCTCAAATTTAAACTGCCATGCATTCATTCGGAGCGCCGCAGCTAAAAAGCCACCAGAATTTCAGTTGTGAATATCCTCTGTAAATACACATGTTTTTTCCTAGATTATGCCATTAGCTAATTATGATATTAGGCAAACATGTGTACCACTAGTCAATAAACACAAATGTACAATTACCGATAATATACGTGCACATATGTATTGCAGAACGATTAATTAAAAATTGTTTGGTGGATATTATTAGTTTAAAAGAGAAGTTACCAAATAGATTATACGCCGTGGGGTACCTCTATGCGGTACTGTCTCCGGGTGGGCACGTCTAGGTAACAATGCACTACAATGTCTGAGATTTCACAGAATAGTGACTTCATCTTTTCAGGAAATAATATTCAGCAAATATTGTTTTGATTATTAGAAGGTGCGTATTCTTGAAATATCATCGCTTATACCATATCAACCGCATTAAAGTTATAATAAAACATACAAGTGAGTATGTATGAGTATGTGAATTTGAGAGAAGAAAACGCTCTAGGAGCTCTAATATTCACAGGAAGTTCACGAACAAAAATATTTATTTGTCAAAGTAGTTGAATTGGAAATATAACGCCAGTATCATGCAATATCTAAAATAAATGTAATCAAGTAGTATATGCTATGCATTCCTTGACCCTCCGTTAAGTAATTCATTGTAAATTTTCATAAATTCCACCTTTCCAACATTTTCGTTTATTCACACTTGCTCCCACATATATTTTTCATATAAGTACACACATACATATGCATGTAGATGGCGTTTTGTGTGATAAAAGCAATAAAATGTGTTTGTCTGTTTTGGCTTTTCAAACACAATAATTAATCGCATCAAAACCGAAAACATGTGTAAACTCCATCGACCACATTTGTATCGACTGGTTGAAAGCTATTGATGTTTGCGGTTTGCTGCTGGCAACTGTCGGCATTGAAAAATTATAAACAAATTACAAGAGTCCGTTTGCCACAGAGGGGTCACTGAAAGAGGCGGACACTTGTTCCACCTAGTGCGCTGCTGCAAGTCCACATTATTGATTTTTAATTAGTTCAAACATGTACAAAAACTTATATAATATGTTTGCTGTTATTTGTTTAAGGCATATTTATAAAAGGCCATCCATCCAACAGAGATAGAGCAACGTTGGGCTTCACCAAGCATACATTAGAGGGTTCGAGGAGACTTGGGGATGAGTGCAAATTCCCTAAATGTTTGTAAACATATTATTGATTGTGAACCCAACTAGTTCAACGCCCGTCATTATCAGGGTGAATCTCGATGAGCGTGAATTTTGATCTGAAATGAAAAACAAAGAGTTAGACGTTGAGTTAGTTAAAGGTGGATCTTTTCTTCAGGGACTTATTTAAAACTTTTATTTAATATTTTTGTAAGAAAAAAAAAATTATTTGAAAAATTTAAAGGAAGCAAAATTTCCTTGGCGCCATCATTGTTCTAAATAATTTTATTGATTCTAATGATTTTAACGAGCAGTACGAATCGCTCTGTGTAATAAATATTAAATATTAACAGTGACATTTGGTAGCACATTCGTTTTAATTCAATCAGCGCGTTCTACAGCACGTCTCCTAGGCTGACCGATAGTACTTATACATTCGAAAATGTTTACGTATTTCCACTGCAGTTAACTATTGAAAAAATCTCTACCAAAATAATAAATTTCGGCGCAACTCATCCCTTCTACACACTAGTGGAAATACGTATATAAATATATATTCATATATATGCATTTGTGTCTGCGCCCACCTAAAGCGGCCAGTTGCATTTGATCGGATGAGTGCTTTTCTAAATTGCATTTGAAATTTTAATTTTATTTGACATAGCCGTGTACATTCAGGCATTGTGAATGGGCATGGCGTTGCCACAAATTCTATGTACCTTTAGGTTTGCATATACAAAGTTATAGTGAGAGTGCGCATGTATGTATGCGGGTTTGTGGGCTTGGAGCACTCACTGTCGTCTGCAACGTAATGAGGTTGTGCAAATAAATTCAAAACCTATTGCCCGTTCATCGAGACGTGCTCTAGTTTGAGCGCAAAAAATCTAGTAATTGAGGCACAGGAAATGAATTCTAAACTAAGGTGTGAATTCTGTCTATCTCTCTTTCTCGCTAACAAACATTTTGTTGACTTGGCCCAAATTGCATACCAAAACTATTTTGTTAAGTTTTGGAAGTACTTCAATGTCATTTGTGTTTGTTAATTTGCACAACTGTTGGTGACTATATGCAGACTATATTTTAGTTGTTTCTTCTAGTAAATTCCACATGTATGTGTAAAATTATGCCTAAATATCTTCTCATCTTTGTACCTTAACTCTTCAAAATAGTTAGTATATTTATATACATTACGAAAGACAACAAAAAACAAAAATTGAAAACCATTTAGAGACTCGCACGTTCGCACGTTGTCAATTCTGTTCTGTTTTTGAAGCGCAATATTCGGCATCCGAGTAGGAGACAACTATTGATGAAAACTCGGTTGCTCTGTTCTTAAATACTTAAAATGTAGTTAAACAATTTAAATTCTTTAGAAAATGTTAGCGTTTTGCTACTAAAGTCCTTTACTATGATTTTGTTAACCCTCTAGAAGTTTTTAGCTGCCTTCAAATGAGTAAAAGGTATAAGCTTTATCATGACAGAAAAATACCTGAGCTTCTCCATTGACGCCCGAAGACGAGGAGTCTGATTTAGATATAGATAGATAGATATAGATTTTTGGGGAAAATTTGTAATACAAGACCTACGACAAAGGATCTTAGTAATTTTTTATATCGATTTGTTTTCCACATCCACTTTCTCAAAATTAACTTTGCTCGTTCACTACCTTAATTGAAACATAAAACCCACAAAAAGACGTCTACAAACGTACGTTTTCGACACTTGGAGCAAAATAAACGATGTGGTGCGTGTTGATATCAACAATAGTTGGGCTTAGAGATTTATGGTTAAAGTAAACAAATTGAATAAATGTGCCATAAAAAGGTTTGAAATTGGTATTATTTAAATTTTGCGAAACTTTTCTCTTTTATAACTTAATCCAACTATGCTAACCACTAATACCCGACATTATAAATTTCGCTCCGTAAGCCGGAAGCACACACATGCTTGTTTGTATATTTAAGTGATATCCCTTTTCAGTTATTTAAGGGTTTAGTGGGTAGAGTAAGGATTTGTTGTTCCAACGAATACAACCGCTTGGAAAATGTAAGCCTCCAATAGATAAAACTGCAGTAGTTGTAAATTCTCACAAAGGGCATTAAAATAATTTTACTGAAAAAGTTGTGCTATTCGTTCTGCCCAGTGCCATATGCCTTCTTATCTATGATTACGAGTGCGTGTAATAATTTGTTTTGCCGTATTTCTTTATGTAGCCAACCTTTTGGGTGAATCCCACACACCGTTACGTGTTCACCGTTAAAAGTGAATAAACGATTCAGCCCAATAAGGTCTCGTTCGGTGTGGGATTAGAGATTGTTAAACATTTAGGGTGTCTGTATATTTGTTTTTATATCTGCACGTAGCGTGGAAAAGGTCAATAAAAACTTTGAATAATTTGAAATACAAATTGAATTAGTTTATCAGGGAATAGGTACAATTTCTCTAAAAATCTTGAATATTTTCTCCATGATATTTTATCTTTAGGCAATTATATTTGTTTCACTACTCACACTTGTTTCAATAAAAATCATAATTTTGTTATAAAACAAATTATTTAAATAAAGTACTGCATGACTAAAAGTGGAATAAAGAAGTTAAAATTAAGTTCAGTTGACTTTATTTACGTTCTGTATTAAATAAATACCAATAAAAAAAGCTCTTAGTCAAAATTTAGTGTTTTGAGAAGCTAGAGTTTCTCAAAAATTGTTAAGATGGCCTTCTAAGTTGGAAAATATTTGGTATTGATTTAAATCCTTTTGCCATAAAATTTCATCCCTTCCATCCTTGCCTCTGCAATCACAATTTATTAATGAACTCCATCTTGATTGTTACACATACACATATACGTGTGCGTCTGAGCGTGCATCTTCGAAACCTCAATCAGCGAATTATTGTAATTGGAGCTAATAACGCTTTCATATAATCCACTTGCCGTGGCAATGACTTACCGGTTTTGTTTGTTGATGTTACATGTAGTTAAAAACTTGTTGTTGTTGGTGATTTGGCTGTTGGCGCACCTTAACAATTGGCCGTTTCAATTATTTATAATTTCCGCTGCTAACCAATTGCATTGCACGATTGGAAATTGGTATATACATACCTACAATTAAGCACTTAGGTATATTTTCTGGTTTAGTAAATGTACGGGAAAATCGATAAACAGGTGTAAGCCCTGAGGCAAATCCTATATGATTAGGCGTTTGGTAGTGATTGCACTCAAAGATAAATGTCGACGGCTTAGAACACACAATTGCAAAGTTAACATTTAAAATATCCACAAATGAAATATTAATAAAATATTTTTGATTACTAAAATTTCTTCCTTTGAATAAAAGCTGAACTCAAATCTAGTTTCGCCCTTTTTAACATACGTGGTTGTGTATAGCTTACTCCAGAGATCTCCATATTTTATTACGATTTCCATTTAATTGTTTCGACTACTAGTCGGATTAATTTCATTTACAACACTCTACTGCAGTTCTCTGTTGCTTGGTGTATTCTCCACTGCGTATACGCAACATTCAGACTGGGAGAGTGGGATTGTGAACACATCCCTATTTACATATAGAGAGATGTGCAAATATATTGCTTCAGTTCATAAATATGCGATGCTGTTAGTCAAATCCCCATAATATTTCAGTTCAAATAAATAATTATTAAATACAAGAAGAAAAAGTGCTCGTTAAACAAATTGTGTGAAGGAGTTATGAATCACACTTACACTCACACTCATTTAAGTGTGTGTGTGAATATGAAATATCTTAAGCTAAGTACTTCCCCTGTTCTTCATATTTGTTCTGCAAATTTTGCCAGTCCACTATCCTAAATTTCTAAGATTAATTGCCTAAGGCAATTGAAAAAAATATTTAACAAGAAAAAACCAAACAAAACTAAACACTTGACTCGAAGAGATTACGCAAGTAATTTAATTGAGACTAGCATTAAGTTGCTCAAGTTATCTAATATTGCAAAACTTTTATCATTGGAACCAGCGCCACAATGCGGTAATGCGGTAATCGGTAACTTATGTGATCTAAATTACAGTTCTCTAGATGTGACGAGTGGCTATCCGAATCTCACTCAATCTCAGTGTTGCAAGTTTTAAGGTTATAAACTTTTATCGGTGGTGGGCAGAAATCGGCAGAATAAATACTACTAACAGGGAAAGTTCATTAAACACATAAGAATAACGCATTTCTTCAATGTCTAAGTGATTAATTCGAGGTTCCGTTTGATCAGGTTCAGGTATATCATATACATGATAAATGTATATATGTAAGAACGCACATTGCACATTTGGGTTCGGTGGCATCCCTGGCAATTGTGTGTACCTGATTTAGAGAAAATGTTTCCCTTTTGCTATGTATTCCACCATTTATTTAATTCAACTGCCAATCAGAGCAACTATTTAGTTGAGGCGTAAATTCTCGTGGATCAATGTGTGTGTGTGTGTGTGATGAACGCGTACAAAAATTATTGCTTGCAACATAGCCAGCAGAGTTATTAGTTCTGCCAAATATGGCGCGCAGGCGATCGTAGTGCGATGGAGGGTAATGCTGAATCAGTGTTTGGGGCGCGCAATCATTTGCAGCAGTAATTTGGCGCTTTTGTTTGTTTTCGCTGACAGACAGATGTCAGACGGCGATGCGAAGCATCGAAGCTTGACGTGAGGGACAGAGGGACGAAGCGCGAATGAATGCGACTGCGGATGGTGTTGAGGCAGAGGCGGCTCAGTGAATTGATGACGAAGTGTAGCTGCAATTTAAAATACATATATGTACATACATATTGGATGTATGAGTTAAGTGCGCGTATATGTGGGTCAGGGCTTACACAGAGCGCGTGCATGTGTGCGAGTGTGCTGGTGTGAAGTAATTATTTTGCCACTTGGCGTGTCGTTGCGAGCTCAGCGCATTAATGGGAAATGTTAAAAAACCGATATGTTGCATATTACTCAGCGTTTGAGGCGCAGCGAAAGTGCCGCATAGATACTAATCTGTTTTACATCAGCGAGTGGTTTTCAACATTTTTTCTCAAACATGAGATGTGCAATTGCTGCGGCGGCGTGTCTTGTTTCACATGCTTAGCGCAACTAAGGCAATCGGAAAATTTGCATTTGCACGATTTGCAACAAAGCGAAGCTTGTTATTATTTTCCAATGTTTTCCTCTGCAATTTTCGCTTGTTCGCACCTGAAGCGAGTCGCCACAGCAAAGGCAAGCGACAAAGGGGCCTGCGTACAACAGACGTAAGTGGAAGCACGCTAAATGGAAAAGCGGCGAAATGAAACCCACCGGCGCCAACAACAAAGCGCAAATATTACACAGCTACATACAAACAGTGTAGATGTTTGCAATGCTGTGAATAAGAGGCTTGAGTTTCAGTGGTCGATGGGCATCGAATATATAGCGTTACATAAACTGATATCAAGTGCATTGCAGCCCTTGCGGTGCCTCTTATTTCATACAGGTGGCGCAAAAATTGTTTACTTGCAAATGCCCGCGTAAATGTGCCGCAAATGCCGTGCGACGGCTATGCGCGAAATGCGCGAAGACTGCAGGCTTGCTTGATTGCGCTAAAAAAGGAGCAAAATGTGATTCCGATTTTGGGCTCCCTTCCGTGCCAATAACGCCTACGCACACGCTTTTCGCTTCTTTTAATTTCGTTTCATTTCCCTTCAACCATCGCCCAACTTCCCTCAACAATCAGCGCATCTGTTGTCTGCCTGCAATGCGGCACGTCTGCCACGAACGAGTCGTGATTGTAACAAGCAGCCCAATGCAATGCTCTGCTGTGCGCTGCTGTGCCGCATTCGCAATTGGTTTGTAATTAAGCGCCATGCAATGGCTCACGGTCTGCGGCCCACTGCCCGCCCACTTGGTGCCCTTTTCTAAGTACTGTTGCAGTTCCTCCGGCAAGTCACCTTTAGTTTCTGGCTTATTACACAATTTCAAATTTGTATTCAAATGGCAATGTTGTTGTTGGAGCGTTGTTGGGCGGTTGAATGGCATGCCAACGATGCGTTGGTGTTGTTTGGAATGCATCTTCTTGATCCAGCGTAAGCGCACAGTGCGTCGCTCTCTACATGAAAAGAACACAAATGAGGAAATCAAATCATCTCCTGAACAGCAGCTCAGTCGGCTAGTAGTTTTTCTGCGATCATCATTGACTCATCTTAATGGGACTTAACTTTCTTAAGAAAGCGCAACTGAACCTGAAATTTCAGATTCGCAGAAGCTTTTTTCGAAAAGTGCCGAGGAATTTCAGACCAAAAAAAGTTCCTTATAAAATCCATCAGCTTGTGAGTATCTGTAAGTCACTCATAGAACGAGAAGCTTTTTCAAACAAATTTGAGGGAGCTGTGTGCTTCTGCACCATGGTGCGGACTTCACTGTCACTATCCCGATTAACTCTTGTCGACAGCATCATTTTCTGTTTGTTTACAGCAAGTAATTATTTGTTGCTGTAAAAAGTGGCAAGCGAACAGCTGTACACAACAAATATGCAAACACTAAAATGTGTGCAAATGGCAAAAGAAACATGTAAATGAATTATATAAACGCGAAAAATAATTAACTATTGTTAAAATAATAATAATGGTGCAACATTCGTTGGGCCCTTTATGTGCCAGTTTTTCCCCGTGCTTTTATTGTTGTTGTTTTTTGTTTGGTTTGCTAAATCTCGTTGATTTGAGTTTGTTTTGTCGCGTTCGCTTTTATTCTGCACACTTACCACGTACTTAAAATCATGTTGCACTCTGTTGCACCAACGCTGGCAGCAACGACGACTACAATATCAATAGCAACAGCGACTACAGCAGCAACAGCAACAGCAGCAACAACGGCTGTGGCTGTTGCAATGAGTAATAATGAAGCGAGCGATGGGAAAAAATTAGTACTAAAAAACAGTAACAACAACAACAACAACAATAGAAACAAAGCGAATACAATATAAAAAGTGAATTGTTGTCGAGAAAAATCACACAAAGTAAAACGTAAAAAGGAAAAATAGAGCGCAAAGCCAAAGAAAAAACTTTGTGAAACATCACGAATTGGTGTTGCAGCAATGCAGCAGCCGTTGCTGGCTTGCAACTGCACTTTAATTTTGTTATGGCTTTGGTTGTTGCTGTGGTTAGCTTCGGCTTGCGGTTGAGTAATGCGGTTGAGTGTGTCTCTTTCCCATTCACTTCCTTGGTTTGTGGTGCTGTGGCACGGCTTATTTTGCCAATTGTTATTCTTCTGCTTCTTTAGTTGTTACACAGTGTTAATTCCTTTTCGTATCGAGAGTAGTGTTAGGTTATCCGAGAAGATTTTTAAGTGAAAAACCAATTCGATGAGAAGCAAATACTTTGCTCTATTGTTCTTGGTTTTCAGACAAAAATCTAAAAAAAGTATTTATATTTTTTTTGGCTTAATTCTTGTAGTATTGTTAAAATTAGCCTCCGAAATTCAGATGTTTGCTTTCAAATTTCGAAAGTGAACTTATTGAAAACATTTTTGTTAACTATATTATTTTTCTCATATTTCAATGGTGCATAACAGTTTTCGGTCAAGCCTATATAATTGAATGACAGTTGCTATAAGGAGACAAAGTCGCATCTTCGAAAAAAAAAAGTTTTACAACTCAAGAAATACTGGTACGATTTTTGGAAATTTAGTAATCGTCCCTTCTCATATCATTCTCATATCTTATATTATTTTTAAAGGTATAATAAATAATTCTGCCTTAGATATTTTTTAGAACCGTTTCCACTACAAATTGATAAATTAAATGAAATGTTTCATGAAACAATTTCCATAATTAAAAAAATTTTCAAAATATTCACTTACACGGACTTTTTACCTGGGACTTTTTCCTGCTAGGTGGGCCGAGTGGATAAACATCACGACGAAATCAGAATCAAATAACAATGACCCTCAGTAGGCAAAACTTTGAGCGTACTTTTTATACGAAAACACTACTTTCGGTGATAGCTTCTGCTTTCGCAATATTGAGTTTGAAACATTTTGGATGTCAGTCAATCGGACAAATTAGCTAAAATCGAAATGAGGCTCCTTAACCGATGTGTTATAGGACTCAGAGCGCTTCATAAATACATGATGATTGCTTTATCCATACATAGAGGTTTGTGGCATCCAAATGGGTTGGCGAATCCAAGTCAGATCAGCATGATTTCCATAACAGTGATCCAAACTGAGCCTTAGAACCTAACTTTACCAAATTTGTATCTCGTGACGCTGTTTACGAAAAACAAAGTACAACCGAGAGCAACTGAACTGAACTAAAAAAGACGCCTTAAACAATATTCACTGAATTCCGTATTAGAAAATTATGCCATTATATTAACAACATATTATTTATTCGGATTATATGCCAATGGTTATTATTTTATTTGTCTTGAAATAATTCTATTTAATTTTTATTAGTTTGTTTGCCATTCTGCTTGCTTTGCACTCACAGCTCTAAATATTTAGCGTTTATCTCTCAATTTTTCAGTTCGCATTGTCAACTTCCGGAAGTGAAGGTATACTGAAAACCAGGCGTATCTGCTTTGTGAATGGTGACCACCTGAGTTTCGATTCCAACGTTTGAAAGTAATATTTGCCACAGGAAATTTCCATTTACGCAACTATTAGCTAGGCTTGCTTTCTCATATATGCACACATACATACATGCGCTTACACATTTTAGCCGTTGTTTTCTGCAAGATCTTTGTCATTTTGTTTTTGTTCATTTTTGTTCGTTTTTGTTGTAGTTATCATCAGTCCTTTATTGTTAAGTATCTTTGTTGCTTTGCACTGCCGTGCACCGTAGGGTAACATTGCGCTTGAACTTTCCACCTGCTGAATGCGGTATCAGTGATATTCACCACACACACATGCATACACACACACACACACACACAGAGACAGACAGCTATTGTCGCAGAAACGTGAGTTCAAATAGCACAGGAGCAATTTGTTTGACATTCTATACGGCAGATTATAGTTCGCAACATTAGAAGCATTTAAATGCAATTCATATGTGCAAAAGCTCGGGCACACACACACGCGCACAATGTGCATACAATTGCATAGAAATGTGCACATAACCTCACTTTCACACACAATTGTCACCTGCTTACTTTCGCTTTTCTTCGGTATGCTTTTCTTCTTATTCAAATTTTATCACGTATAACGCTATTAACAATACTGATGCCGTTATATCGGATACGTTACCACGCATATCGTACTTGGATGGTTTTGTTTACAAATATCACAATTGTGGAGAATTAAACTAAAGAGGAATGTAAAACGATTATCTTCCATCTCCAAAATGACGTCGTTTGGAGCAGAAGCAGTCGGGGTAGAGATTTTAACGCCACTTAAAGAGAGGTATAACCATTTCGAGCTCCGCAAATTGTTACTTGCAATATGAGGGTCCGTATAAGGAAATAACACTTCTTCCAGACTTGCAAAGTATCAGTTGCCTAAATTCGGTCAGATTTGTATTATTCTCAAACTAGTGCCCCAGTTGTAGGGGTTTTAACCAGACAACGTCCGAAAAGCAATATTGCTCGAGGCCTGATCGCCAAAGTTATCTATAAGAAGGTGTGGTAGAAACATCTCGACACTTTGTCCTCGGCTAAACAGCCTTCACTAGACTGAGATTGCAATATCTCGTATATCATACATTCAGTCATCCGGAATCAAAATTAGCCGCCTCAGCAGATATGTGAGAGGATATCGAAGTGCTTCGTCGATACTTAAGGATCCCCTGATCTATATCTGGGGGTTTTAGGCGTCATCAATGACCGTTGCTTCAATTGTTCAATTGTTCGATTCTTCAACCGTGATCCATGTGCTTTCCGTTCCGAAGATTAATTGCGAAATGTAACTGACCTAACCTAACTCATTGTTTTTTATTCGTTTAGAATAAACGTAAAGAAATCCTGCAATCTTTTGAGTACTGGTCAAAATCAAATAAAAGAAATCGTTCATAAAAGGATTAGTAATCTGACCCTTTTGGGGATAGTTCAGGCCTTTTAGTATTTTCCTCTTAATATTTTGATGTTTCATTGTAGTGTTCAGTGTATGCCCAAGCCGGGAAACGAACGAACAGTAACAAAAGAAAAAAAAAGACGGCATATTAAAAAGCACCAGCCTCAGTCGATCAATATCTTTGCTTGTATATCTCATTTATTCATTAATTATTCTCCATTTCACTTTATTTTTGCATTGTCCTTCACTTGATAATTTCCCTGTTACCACCAACAACAATTAAGAGTTGAGACAAATGGCGGCCGATTTTAAATACTTATACATAATACAGAATATTAAAATTGGCAGAAAATTAACATACTCATATAATATTGATATAGCCGAATAAAAGGAGGATGCTAGCAAAGATGTGGATATGGAATGGATATGGATGACTGGGAAGGGGAAAGCACAAGCTGAAAAGCTGATAAAGTATGCTTACACAAAGTGACCGCAACCAGACAGCAGTGAGTGCTTGTTGCAACGACAACGACAACGACAGCGTCGATTTTTACCGATGAATAAAAATGATCAGCAGCAGCAACAACAACACAATTTATTCCGGACAATGACATTACATGCCCCAAAAGCATAATTTTACGAGACAAAGTAAATAAGAATATAGCGATACTTGGCGAAACAGCATTTCATATGTACATACCCATACATATGTACATACATACGTTACGCACATAAAAGGACAACATTTCACTTTGTCCCGCTCGCTTGTGTACCGTGTGTCCTTAGGCTGTCATAATGAACTCTACATTTACCACATCCGTTTAGTATGTTTCCGCTTCCACCGTGACTGTAGTGTCTTATACCTTCCACACACTCAGCTTTTACAAACATATTTGAATATGTGTGTGTGTGTGTGTGTGAAGAAACATGCATTTGTCGTTTGCTGTCCACTTTATTGCATGAAAGCTGCTTAAATGCTGCCATTTGTGGCGCTTAATTTTTGCATTGTCAGACCGTTCATAAATCCTCCTGCTTTCTCATTTGTTGGTACATGAATGCACATAAATACTGTGTACATATGTATGTGCATATGGATGTGTGCACTTATTCGCTCTGCTCACTTTCGCACACCTTCTGTGGCATTTTCTCTGAGTTTAATGGTATTGGAGCAATTCTGCCGCCATGATAATGCGATGTTTCACATTCATGCAAAAAAATGTCTTTGCGAACCGTAAACGCTGGCAGCATTATATTGGGTTGTTCGGAAAGTCATTTCGTTTTTTTTGGGGAACATGAAAGACAGTTTTCGTATAATGCCTTTCAAATGGCCATAAACAGTTGAATTCGACAAATTTAACCTCTCACCGATCTCTCGTGTGGTGATTCGCCGATTTGCATCAACTAATGCCTTTATCGCATCGACCGGCCTTCCAGACCGTGGTGCATCTTCGACATCAAAATTGCCGGATCGAAATTTTGCAAACCAGTTCTGGCACTGGCGTACTGTTAACACGCCTTCTCCATACACATCCGTCAATTTTTTTCTCGCTTGAACAGCATTTTTACCTTTTCTGAAGTTAAAAAGTAAAATATGACGAAAATGCTGCTTATTGCTCTCCATATTTAAAAAGGCACCAACCAAAAACTACTGGGTAGAATTAATAGAACTTTTTCACACACAAGCCTTGCAATATCAGCTCTCATGACATATAATGGTTATGGGGCTTAAGTGTGAAGTTAGTTTCGAAAAAACGTAATTAAGTCCTCTGGCGGGAAAAAACGAAATGACTTTCCGAACCACCCAATAAATATTCAATTCGGCAACTTATTCAGCGTCACTTATAGTGTTTCATTAAGTTATTAAATTTGAATGAATGCAAAATTTATATTGTTGGATTATGGTATATCTTTCGCTTGGATGGGGCTCAATAAAATTTTCTTAATTACAAGGAAAATATTTATCTTTCTTCAATATGTATTTTAGACATCTCTCTGCTTTAAACATTTTTTACTTCAAAGGAAATTTTGAAAATCAGATGTGTACTCTGTAGTGCCATTTCATGGTCTCTATGTTATGTATGCCCTTTAATGTGACTTGATATTATTTACCGAACGTATCAATGCTTCGTATATTTTTGCAACTGTTTACGAGGTGTAGTGAGAAAGTAAGAAATTTCATGGTTTTCTCGCGGCGTTTTTTTACTGCTTTATATGAATAGTGCTCTGTTCAAAGGAATCCAATGCAGCTAAAATATATATATATAGGTGAAAGTTTGAAGGTTGTCATCCGTTTGAAGTTTTGAAAATCAAAATAATTTATAAGATGAAGAAACCTTAGAAACCGAAGAAATTTAAGACAGTTTAAAGTTGAAATTATTTCGGAGGAGCGTTGCCACCTATTTAAGATTCAATGAAGGTAATGAAATGAAGGAATTAGTACATTATTTATATGAAATTTGCGAGATTTAAGAAGACTTTTAAGATAGAGCTGCCACCTGGAAAATTGCATCTGCGATTATTTAGTTTAAATCTTGAACTTATGGCCGTGACAAATAAAAAATTGTAACTTTGGACCACGTTGGTATTCAAAATCTTATTATCTTAGCTTCTGGATCCACTTTATATATATGAGCTTTTTTTGCAGTAAGCCATGCTTATTTGTGGTAATTGCGAAGGCGTTAATCCTTTTATTCACAGCACTTCAAAGTATCATTATAATTGCTACAATTACATTTGCATTTCAATCAATTACAATTTATAACCGTCAATTTTAATTTAATTAAATGCAATTTGTCAAAAACAAAGAATGTTCTGGAATTACAGCTGAAGGTATTGTATAGCGGTGTAAAAAATGGCAAAAAAAATGTATTTTGTGAAAAATTGATGGCCATACATACCACACACACCACATACATATATATGCAGTTCGATTAAAAGCCCTTTTTTTACTTTAATTATTCGCGTCCACTTTTTTGTCATCGTTGCGGTCAGAGACCAGCATCCAGGCAATAAAGGATGATTAAACATTAAAAGCGTTACCCGCAAAATGTAATTTTAAATCAATGGGAAAAGCGTTTGGTTAATCTTTGGCAGGACACGTACATATGTACATTTACATATACACATTTGCTAACCCCATACAAACATCTACCATAAGTCTATAGATGTCCTGCGGTCAAAGTAACTAGTTGTAAACTACCTCAAAACTAGTATGTAGCACAAACTCAACTAGTCAGCCGACTAACTGGTATTTTTTATGAGATGATCAAATTGCAACTAATTCCTGACCAATTATGGGGCAAAACCACTGGTCAAATAAAATAACTCAGAAGAAAATCGTTCCATAATTGGTATAAGTCTGCTGATCTGCTGGTTCTGGTTCAAGCGGAGATTTCTCATTTGTAAGCTGGTATATTTCCTGACTAGGTAGATGAATCACTGCGACGTACATACATACACACATACATTAATATATTTATAAGGCTTTTGCATTCCTGTCGATTCATTGGTCGGCAAATTGGAAGCTACTCCACAAACTGAATGCATTTTTTTTTTGCAGGCGAATAGAACAAAAACTAAAAATATAAAGACTGAGTAAAAAGTATTGGCAGAAAGGTTGTCAATGGAAGGAGGAGCAACAAAAGGGATATTTCTATTGATTAACTAGCCCACACCGCATGGTATAATGAGAAAATAATTATTTGGAGCGAAAACGACCGAAAAACTTTTCTACTTTTCAAATGTTCACAAAAACACTATGCTATGTACACTCTGCGATATAAAAACTACGTATGCATTCTGCAAAAATATGCAAGTGGAGGCTTTATATCACGAAAGTTGCATCACCCATACATAGACTTTAAGTTAAGGAATTAGGTGAGCAGTTAATGTCACCCATCTTAAATGTTATTCGTTGTTGGTTAAAAGTATCTGTTGCATAACTTGAAATTCCTGCCGATACAAATGTAAAAGAACTTCTGGCACATCTGCATTTCGCTTATATAGTATGCACAAACAAGAAGAGCGACCATTGCGGGAACTAATATGCTCGTAGAGCACCTTAAATTCCTTCACAAAGAAATCACGCATATTAATCTGACAGTGGAGAGAGAATTTGTGTAGGGAAAAAGAGTATTGCATAAAAGAAGATGCCATAAAGGTTGTATTAAAGGTTCGACTGAAGGTTGTCCTTTTAACTTCCAATGCCGCTTCTTGACTTGCTAAAGTACACAACACTTAGTAAAGTGACTTGAAACGTGCAACATCCTGCAATGTATCCACCTTCTGAGAACTTACTAGATGAACGCTTACCAACAATATATTCACTAAGCGATGGCAGCTTTGATTAAATATTTTACCCAGAATATTTACCTTTATTGAGTACAGATCTCTTCACGACACCCAACATCCGGCACCCAACACCCAACACCCAACATTTCTCTTAATGAAAACAATTGCCGTTAATGGCGCTACTTAGTTGTTAATTGAATGAAACTAAAAACCCGCATAGTGCAAATGAAGAGCTTTTGTGTGCATACACACGCATACATATTTAATGATGTTCAAGGGGATGCCTGCCACATGAGGAAATGCATAAATAAACAGTTATGTATTATTAAGTTTTATTGTTTCGGCGGCCACATGGTGAATATGTACATGCGTATATGCTTATAAGTGGATTCAAGTGCCAACATTTGTACATACACACACCAATACATATGCGTGACGTGCGTAATGTGGTTCCAGCTTCACAATTTTGATATTCACAACAACACCAACACCAACACCAACACCACACTGTTCCGGCTTGCGTACACAATTTCATTGTTATTCATTGTTATTGTTATTGCTTTGCGAAATTTCGGCAACAATTTAGCGCCATTAACGCGCCAAATTTTCCACTCTGTTGCTGTCGTGTCGACAATTGTTGTTGTTCCAGTTGCTGTTGCAGGTCAGCCGCAAAGTGCCAGCGATTGGGCAAGAAGCAACAGTACGCGAGTAGATGCGCAAAGCGACCTACGGCGAAGCGCCGCGCAACAAAAAGGAATAATATAGGAACACCTAATACTACTAATAACAATAACTAAAATACGCATTAGCATTAGCGTTAGCATTAGCAATTGTACGGTCAGCCAACAATTGTCACAGCAGCGGCCGCTGGTCGGTTTGCGTTCGGCGTTATTGTTGTGTTTTATGTACGCAATTGTTGTTGTTCTTGTGATGCTACGCCGGTCGGAAAATTGTTCGTAATTTTATGGCAGAACGCTCCTAAATGTCTCACACACACGCCGTTGGCGACAATGTAGCTCATACCAAATCGCTATGTTAACACTAGTGACAACAGCTGAAAGTGATTGGCCAAGCAACTAAACGTTTAATTCAGCCTACAATGTGACCATAAGTAAATAGCTAGTTAGAAGATATTTAGGGACGTATCTAACGGCTCATATGAAGGCGTCGCGAAAATTTCAGATGACTTGTTTCAGTATTTTCCATTTGTTTTCCATTTCAGCATTTTACATTCCTTTCGGTTATTTTTATGAGGTAACTTGCTCCTACGCATGAAACCGCGCTATATCTTTCCATAGCTTGTGTATACTGTTCCTGATATCTTAATAACATTGAATAAGAGTGTTTGCCTAGTTGGTGTAAAATGTTGGGCACATTTGATTAAATCGGTTTCTATATTCCCTTTTCCCTTATATAACGAGTTGATTGATTTCCTTCTTATCGATTGACTTTGACAGTGGACAGCGGCTTTTGCTTTTAATATGTTGAGGTAATTGAGATTCTATTCCAATAGTTGGCTACTAATGTTCTATAGGTTTCAAGCCCATTTCTTGATGTGTATGTTAGCATGGAGGAGAAGATGACGATGAAGGAGAGGTTTTTGTAGGAGTATCTAAATTCCAAGGCTCCAATCAAATTCTTGCTCGTCCATTTATGAAGGGTTAGAACTTTCCCCATTTCGGAAATTTTCTTCTATCCCCAAAAATAGATTAAACAATGAAATCAGCAAAAAGAAATTGGAAATTTCGAATAGATTACTTGAATGCAGCCCCAAGTCTACGCCAAGCTGGTTGCCAGGAAAATTTTACTTGAGCACAAATTGTAAAGTCATTTATGCAAACGCACAAGTACTGGATCATTTTAATTTGCGTGAACTTGAGCCAAAGCGCATGATTATAAAAATATTCAACGAAACACAATGAACATAATTTCATTGCGATGCAAATTACTGCCATTATGCTCTGCTATGCTATGCTATGCTATGTTTGAAGCATTCGTGATTTCTGTACTACTTGGCGTTTCGCCGTTATTTAATCTCTTTGAGAAGTGATATTAATTTTAATTTTCTTGTCTACACTTTCTGCATATTTTTGCTTTCATCTCTGCAATCAGCTTAGCGAAATTGAACAGCTCACTTGAGTTGGGAAACTGTGGGTTGCTGTTTATTCATAAATATTTAGATGGGATGAAAACACAGCCGCAAGTGTTGCAAGTGTGCGCATCCCCGCCAACAATAAATCAGCAAAGCCAAACGCTAACAACCAAAACGAGAGCGCTATCAGTGGCGCACAGCGTATCTATGCAAATGTGCACACATAATCGATTGAGTGATTGAGTGTTGAACTTTGCTTGCAACACGTTTTCGTAATAGCAACTTAAAAGTCAAGCATACATACGTACATGCATCGAATTAATAATAATGATAAAATGTGGAAACAGTAGTCGTCTGCGGTTTGTAACGGAGTTGGTAGCTGGCTCGTCTCCAGGACGTGCACTTGCTTTGACTTATTTCAGCGAGGGAGTTCATACTTTCTGTTTGGTATTCTTTTCGAATAAAAATCTTATCTTGTTACCGCTTTTACAGTTAAATGTGGCATTTTGCTGGATAAGTTTAATCACGAGGAAGTGATAGTTCCATTGAGTTGAATATTCTGAATCCAAAGACTAGTGCAATGAAAATCTCACTTGATACACATTGTGCAAAGTGAATTATTTACTTTTCCTTAAATGAAAGGGTGGTTGTATTAACTTGCGCCACCGGGGAATGATAAATGGGCAGAGGTTGGGCTCATTCTTCTAAGAAATGTTTTGTGGTCTCTACTTTTCATGATCTGAGGAGGATCGGGAAGCATTCAGGGGATAATCAAATTAATATATAATTTTCAGATTAAAGTGCATCAAAAAGAGTTGTTCCGGTGAATTCTGTTCAGATTTACTATACTATTTGAAAGTGTTGGGTATTTGAGATAATTGTTTCGAAAGAAAAAACAAAAGCAAGCAAATCTGGTTATCTGACAGGTTATCTTTTGTCGTAAGAGTTGCTCCGATTTAGTGCACCATTCAGAGTTAGTCTCCCCATCTCGGCTTAAAGTCATACTTCAAATGGTTTTATTGCGATTTTACGCCAGAATCGGTAGTAAAGGAGTATAAATCTCCATTATGACTTAGATGAGAAGAAATGGCACACATTTTGTATATAAAAAAAACGAGACATCTACACATGCCTTTTAAATTTCCGTGGGGATTTCCTGATTTCCTTAAATTATTTTCTTTTCATGATATAAAATGAGAGATGCATGGAGCTGTCATCATCGTAACGTCAACCATGAATAGGCGGCAAATTCAATTTCAAATTCGTGTACTTAAATGCTTTATAAATACGAAAATTTAGTATTCTAATTTCAAATCAAATTTGGGATAATTCAATGAATTTCACACATTATTCAAATTTTCATTAAACATCAGACATTTTTAAATATCCTGTCTCCCTAATCACATATGCACACATACACATGTCCATAAGCAAATGCACCAACACAATCACACGGCGCGAGACATGTGAGCGCTTTTCGCCTGCGGCAACATTTCCTAATTACGAATGCATCACATCGAATGCGGCATTAAACGCACGAACAGATCAAAGAGAGCACGTACGCGTGCGTTTATTTATGCGGCAGCGTTTGCATTTACTTGACTTGCGTGTTTGAGTATCGAAAATGGTTTAATGAAATGTTGTGAAATGAAAACTTAACAGGTATACCAATCTACCCACCTGTACACATCCGCACATCCCCCAAAACGCACACTTTTGCATTACATAAAGTGCTTGCCACATGCCTGTGCAACCCTTTCCAACGCGCCATTTCATCACTGTTATCAGAAATTTATTTTCAATCCATTTCAATTTCATTTACATTTCCTTTTTCGCATATTATTACAACAAATGTTCGATGGAAATTCATTTGCAAGCGAATTTTCAAACATCCGACATGAAATGTAATTAAAACTTGCTAAAATTCGAAAGCATAATGATTTGTTGTGCAGCGCAATGGAATCTATTTTGGGCGAATATTTCCGTGCGTGTAGGAAAATGGGCATTCCACGAGCGTATATGGACACACACATATCTGTTCGGCAAGTTTAATCAGTCCTTGATTTTTTCACTTTGCTGTTCAGATGGATTTCAGCATTTCAATTGAGTATATGATATGATATGGAAAGAGTTTCAAGTGATTTATTGTGGTAAACTTTTAGTAACATTGTAAAATTGTAAGCAATTATTTCTATATTTGGTGGCGGATTTGGCCATTTTTATTATTATCTACGAGCAAAACGTTGAAAATGCAAATTTATTCGAATGGAAATTTAGGGTAATCTGACGAAATTGTCATAAAGAGAGAGAGAA
The DNA here is from genome assembly GCA_021498325.1 of Bactrocera minax. Lineage (NCBI taxonomy): Eukaryota > Metazoa > Arthropoda > Insecta > Diptera > Tephritidae > Bactrocera > Bactrocera minax. The sequence continues at coordinate 2,262,681 of JAKEEE010000012.1, read as the reverse complement.
TATTGCTTAAGAAACTTTAGTGAACTTTTAATAAAGAAACATTCTTTTCTGAGATCGACTCTAAAGTGATGAAGGGCGATGCAAAGATTTTGGCGATCTTCCAGGTTTTCAATAACATTTGTTTTTAGTATGGTGTGATTATTGTTTCAAATTAGGCCTCACGCTATTTCTTTCTAGCGACCTTTCGGTTGGTGTAGGTTTAAGAACAGGAAAACCGGGTCGCTGGTCATGTCGGCGCACCCACCTACCACGGAACCTTCGTACATCTGAAATGATTTTGTGGATTTTTTGGTATTTTCATCCGTCTTGCTTTGCCTGCCACAATTTATCAAAATTTTGTATTCATGCAGTGATAGCTCTATAATTTATAAGTTTGTCTTTTGAAGGTTAGACCTACCTACAAAATAGATTAATTCAATTCTATTGACGCTTCCTTATTGAAACAATACAAATCTTTATGCGAAGTGGCAATCTGAGTAAACAAATCGTCTTCCAATATATATATGATCTATTGTCATATATTTTGAAACTTTTAAGCGCAATTACCTATGCTATCACCACGATAGCCACAATTGGTCACAAAGGCGACCCCTCATTCGAATAGGGCATCTATGTATATAAATATGTACGATAATGGCATAACATCACTTTCATTCATTGATGTATTTGTGAAATTGAAGCATTACACGAGTACTTGGTGCAATTGCACGCTATCTGCTTCAATTGCATCCAATCGATTGTGAGATTAGGCAATCGAGCGTGACTCGTCACAACGTCTTCCAATGGCCAATCACTTAACTTTTTGATCATCGGTGGGAACTGCTAATGCCACGTTGACGTTTGGTGCTTTCCCACTGACTGATTGGCAGGAAGGCACACCGCTATGACTATGTATGTATATATGTGTGTTTGTCTACTTGTTGCTGCATTCCTGATAGCATTAAATTAGCTCATAAACAAAACTGCATTGCATTGTTGCGATTTCACTTTTCATCCGCTGAAGCTGTCATTAACCAGAAATGACTGTAACTTTGAAACGCTCCAGCGGGCAGATACTTTTGTAAGCTCAATTATATATGTACATACATATACATATATGCAACAGGAAATCACTGCTGCTCAGAGATTGTAATTTGCCACTTGGTTGGGTAATTGACCGCACTGACATAATACCGAACAGATATTCATAAGCACGTCTGTGGGTGGAAGGCTTGACGACTTGCAAAAAATATGCATTTAAATACTACATACATTTGTACTCAAGTATATAAGGAATGCTGCAGTGATAAAGTTGACTGCGTTGTTGCCGGAGCTGATAACACGAGTTGCTCTCTTAGGGTTGTTGTGGCTGAGTCCTATTAATCGGTGAACCACCTATTTTATTATTATAAAATTTATAGAAAATCTTTACTCACAACATTTTTATTTTAGAACAAGTAAGGAAGGGCTAAGTTCGGGTATAACCGATCATTTTATATCCTCTCAATGTGCAGGGATCGAAGTTGGGCAAATGGTTTCAAGTGCTGGCAAAACTTTACATTAAAAAATGTTGAATATAAGAATTCAACATTTGTCATTCGACGCAATATCAAATCATATTGGCATCATATTAGCTTTTACTTTAGCTCATATGCTTATAAAATCAATCCAACTAAGACAAATCGTCTATATTCATGATATCAGTGCTGTGGGAAGGTACATCGATTTCACTAATTTTTACCACCAAACTACAGTATGTTTAAGATATAATCTTGTTAATTTAATTTTGCTTAGACATCGTACATATTGACCGTTATATTGACCGAATTTTGAAAATTCTCATAGTAGGTATATAATATATTTTTGCACCAGGATACATTATAAACAGAAATATTCTATCGTTATCTGAATTTTACGTTATCCGAATTACGATATATGGTCGTTATATTACGATATCGTCTCGCAGATTGACGAAAATGTACGGTATAATGTCAACTGGAAGACCGAAAATTTTTATTTTAGGTGTATGGAAGCTAATGGAAGTATTGAACCAATTTTACCCATTTTCGATACAAGGGCACATTATTATGACTTTCCCTAATATATCTAACTGTATGACCGATATTTTCAGTAAAAAGTCATCCATAGGCATCGAGGTCCACGTAGACAATACTGTAGTGTAAAACTGAAGGACAGTGAAATAATCAGATTTCCATTTTTGAAGACAATGATATCTTTGTTTACATTTAGTGCGATCCACTACCCTTTTCTAGATCAATGACCTCTTTGTTTATCTTTAGTGCGGTTCACCGCCTTTGTTTACCTTTTTGTTTACCTTTAGCGAGGTTCACCTCCATTGTTTGCCTCTTTGTTTGTTTACCCTTTGGAAGGTTCACCACCTTTTCCAAGTTTGATGACCTCTTCGTTTACTTTTAGTAATGTCCACAAATTTTAACGAAGCGCTGCACAGTTTTAAAAAAGCTGCCAAAGAAGTTTTTTCCGTGATAAAGTTATGAATATTAAACATTAAATAAAATGAATTACTTACTGAGAATCTGCAAATATATGCGGTCTAGCGAACTTAATGGAATCACAATGCGTTTACACTAAACACTTTTAACAAACTTTTTCAATCACAGATGCCCCTGCTCACTACGATTCCCTATACCAAATTATATGTTTATATCTTAATTTCTTGCTTAGTTATAGCACTTTATGGGTTTTCGATTAACGCAATTTTGTGGGCGTGGCAGTAGTGCGATTAAGCCCATTTGCAATACCAACCTTCCATAGCGACATAGAACACGTGCACCAAGTTTCATCAAGAGATAAATAATGATGATGAATGATAATGATGAACGATGAAGATAATAATCGCTTGCAAGCACGGACAGAATTCAACTCGTCTCGCCATCCTGATCATTTATATCATGATCTTTATTTACACATATAACTCTAAGTCTATCTCGATTAGTTTTAGGTGTTACAAACAACCGTTAGGTGAACAGACCCAATATACTCTGTTGCAACATGTTGCGAGAGTATGAAAATTACCCATAATAAAAGCAAGGTGGTGCTAAGAGGACATAATCCTTTTGGAAACGCACCGTAAGCAGAAAGTGTTAACTTTGCTTTAATATTATGCTACAAGGATTGGTTGGTTGGTTGAAAAGGGACCGGGCCGCAAGCGGAACATTGTGTTGAAAAACTGTATATTGTATACAAACCAGTATATATGTATGTGTGTGACGTCTGTGGCACCGTCCTTGCAATGCAATCACAACTGCTTTTGCTTTTGCTTTGTGTCGCCATATCCTCAGTCAACTGGCTTCGAGATTGTGGTGCAGAATCGCTTTTATTTCGCGACATATTTTTGTGCATATTCCTTCCATTATGTGTATTTTTGTATTCTGTCTGACCGACTAGCAGGGACTTTCGACACTTACTCCCTGTTTGGTGTCTGTTTCGCTTTTAATTGGCAATGCGTGCAGACGCAGCGTAATTGCATTTTCCGATTTACCGTTAACGATAATGTCGTCGGTGGGGTAATAAGTGCGTACGTCGCATTCATAAAAGTTATAAGGGAAATTGTGTCCAATTTTATTGTTTATGAAATTATTTTATGCCCCGAATGAAACTCTGTTGCGCGCCGAATATCAAACCACACCACACAATATCTTCTATTTGCAACGGTAAAAATAACAGTCGAGAATTATGGGAAGACTTTTATTTGCAAAAGTACAGATCTTTGCAAAGTTAATTAGCTCAATTAATTTGGCATACTGTTCTCAATAGTGGTCTCATATACCACATATATTCAGTATTTAAATCGCAAGAAGCAAAATTTATGTATTTAATATTAATTTAATGTTTAAAGTAAACTTAATTTTTGATTAAATTATTACTAACCCCACTTAAAAATGCATCCAACTTCTGATATTGAGAAAATTCCCTTTCTAATTTTAATTTAATTCCTTTTTCAGTTTTCATACAAAATATAGAAATATATTTGGCAGTAAAATCCCCACCGTAATTGATCGAGGTAAGTGGAAAATGAGCACGAAAGAAGCATGCACATTTAATTACTTTCATGACACACACATTGAAAATAAAAACCTGCTTTTGGTGTGTGTTTTGAATCGTCTGTACTACGCTTTTACGTAAATTAATTCAAATAAGAATATCTTTGTGACTGTGTGATATCAGTGACTTTAAATACCTGGCTCTAAGATTGCTCTAAGTACCGAGGTACTGAATAATCTCGTTCCATATACCTATGCCTTGACCTTACGCAGCAGAAACCTATAGAGGAACAAAATTACATACATCTTTTTACCGTCAAATCAAATTCTGGCATAACAAGTAATTAAATTAGAAAAGTTCCCGTACTTGGAGTGTAAACAGTCTCGAATAGGCTTCATGTAGCCAGCAAACTAATAAAGGAGCCAACGAAATCGTTTATGATGAGGGCAACTGCAAATGATTCGTGAAATTTTCGTTTCACACCTCAATATCAATACCGCCTGAGTGCTAAATAATTCTCTCACTTTAACCTGACAATGTTTGGTGACCGAATAATATCAAAAAGATTGGACTGTCAATTGGTCAGCTAGGTCGTATGATTTGATTCTGTTAAAATTTTCTACCACTTTTTTGGATAGCCATATATCAGAAATACTGATTTAAATAAATATGTGCAGTTAATTTCTACATCTCCAAAAAATATACTCTTTATAAAGTAAAATATTCGAAAACACGCTTTTCAACCACTCTATGTATTAGCAATTTACCTGAGGACACATTAACACATTAGGCTATGAAATTGCACGCATAAAATATCAGCTTGCGTGTTTGTATTTGGTTTGCGGTTTATCTGTGAAAGTACTAAAACAATTCAAATACATTCATAAATAATTTATTTATGTTTGTTTTTTTTTCCGCTTTGCGACAGGAGTAATAAAATTAACTGCATTATTCCACATAAATGCTCAAATGAAACAAGCAGACACACATACATATGCATATAAATGTGGTATATGCGCAGAGAGCACATTTGGGTGCGTGTGTTCGCTCAGAGTGTAGGGCATTAGCTTCAAGCGCCGCAACTTATGCAATAGTTTTTTACTTGTCGCTTCATTCTTGTGCGTGAATTGTTTTGCTGTTTTTTTTTGTTTTTGTGGGCAATTTTGGTTTATTATTGCGCAGCCATGGATTGCTCATTCAATCGAAAACTTCAGGCGAATATTTTGCGGTTGAAAATTTGAACGCCGAAATGGCAGGAAATATCCCAAAAGCAAACAATTATATGCGTATTAGTTGTTTTATTTTTATTGACATAGGAAGTGACCAATTTTTTGATCAAAACTAAGTGGTTAGATTGTTGGGTTCATTTTTCAAATGCGTTGTTTGCACAACATTTATTGAAATCTGTTTTCTTTTTGTTTTTGAAAATTAAACACTTTTTTACATTGGAATTCGTGGTTACAGTTCAGTGATAGCAGAAATTTTATAGAATTATTGTGTTTACAATAATCATACGTATTATATTTATTTGAGTTTCGTTAATTGAATTTATTTGTCATACAGTTAGATGTTATTATTAGATAGACTATTTTATTTGCGTGGTTAAAGACAAATAAATTCGTGAAATGATTTTGCATTATTTGCCATTTGAAGGTAGTTTTTTTTTTTGCATTTTCCGACCACTGAAATGACTAGCAACATTACACCAATAAAACAAATTTTATAAACACTGTGAACTTTGCGCCATCTGTGGATTTTCTTGAATATCATTAGTATCATTATCATTAGTATTAGAATATCAAATAAAATTTGTACAGTGCAGCCTGTGAGTTTAGCAAAAACAACCAAAATGGAAATAATATAGAGAGTTTTTAAAGGAAAAAAAATTACCCGAGGTTTCTCTGTAAAAATAGAAAAAGCACTGAAACTAAAAGAATATATTTTCAGGTTGCCTTGAATCCGTATGTTATTCAAACGCTCCGTCTGCGAACATGATTTCAACCAAAAATACTACCATAACAAGTTCAACAAGTGTTACCTCTATGAATCTAGAAATAAAACTGACTCGGGCGTTGCCTTTTATTTAGCCTCGTTCCTTTATCCGATCTTATAAAGCAAAAGTTTCCGAAATAAAAGATTATACATTTCAAAGTTCTTTAATGTGATTACTTTAGAGTGTTTTTTTTCACATATAAGTACAAGTATAGTATAAGAAGAACAGCACAACCGCTATTTACCACAAATATCTTTGTGGTTACGTGTATTTGTTTAGGCATTTTTATAAATGCATTTCCGTTTCAAAAACTTTGCCACAACAAAGGCAACCCCATTAATCGGTACTTGATTTGAAAAGAGTTGCGAAAATGAAGTTATTCACTTATTCACATATTTATGTATGTGTGTGTGTGTGTGTATGTGTATGTGTATGTGTGTTGGTTCGCCTGTGCCAAACCGGTGCTATAGACATTTAGATACGCTGCATACACCGTTATACACGCAAACATTCATTTCCTCAATCGCTTGCATTTTAATCGAGCAAATTGTACAACAACAACAGTCTGTGGACTACCACATTTGTCTTAGCCTGAGTGTGTGCTCGCAAGCTTCCTTTCATAGCGTAAGTACACTTTCTAGTTTTTCCTTTTAATTTCAATTTGTACATTCCGTTATTTGCAATGTTTATTTCTCTTTTGTCTAAGGCAACACTGAAAAGGTTATTTTAATTTATTTTTACTTTCCTCTCTCCCCCTTTTACTTACACAGCCTCGCATAAATCTCCACCCAAAAAGAAAACTAGAAATAATCGAAAGTAAGGAAAGTAAGGAAAGCAAAAAATGCGACCATAAGCAACTAAACATTAAACGCAAGCGAAAGAGGGCACATATAATTGTAATAAAAATAAGCGCACGTACTAAGTCTCTCTCCGTTCCAGCAACTAGCAATTTCCGCTTTATGTACATCCAGTTCGCTTTGTGCTTTTTTATCGCACAGAAGTAATCTGCGCTCCTTCTTTGTTTCTCCAATACTCACTCACTCTCTAAAAGTGCACCGATCGCCCGCTCGCCCGCTCCCCCGTCCGCCACAAGCCGGGTCCCATACTTACAAATTCGTTTCCATTTCTACTAGTTGTTGCTGTGCACACACCATTCATTGGGATGGCTGCACAGCGTCCGCAAGTAAGTAGTGCATATATGTATCTTAGTTGCTATAGCTTAGCGCTGCTGACCTTTCTGGGATTTGTGTACCGAAAGGCAGGTCATAAAAACACCACCGTCCGCCTCCGCGCGAACTGCAGTTCCAAACAAAAAGCAAGGAACAGCAAGGATGGCGTGTAATCAATCTGACGTCCAGAATTTGATTTACACCACAATTTTCGCCCATTCCGTTTTTATAAATTTCGTTTGAGTTGGTTTTTGTTTTGCGTTTATTTATTTGTTTATATTTTATTGCTTTTATTGCTTTTATTGTTTTTATTTGAATATTTATTTGTGTTTTTGTGAAATTGGAATTTGTTGCTGAGCTAATTAATTTCTGCATGCAAGTTTACGTTTATTATGCTGTTATATTATATAAACAACTAATTAATGCACTGGAAATGTGAACCCGAATGCGGTGCGGAAGCTACACACATTTTTATATGAACGATAATTTTCATTAAGGAATCGCTTTAATGTCTCTTCCAACGTAAAAAGCGGCCAATTTTGAATTTGTACGGAATTCTGACTGTTATAGAGACTAAAATCATTATTTTTATATGAAATATATAATGCGAGTATGTTTGAAGTGCAGTTAAGGCATACGTATCATACCGTCTCAAACATATTTCAAACTTACCTTTTATTGACTGTAAGGCAACGGATCATCATCGGATCATCATTATTATCGAGTCACCCAGTAATTAATTTCTCCAAAATAAACTAAAACGAATACAATCACACCTTTTACATATTTTACAAACTGTCTAACTGGTAATAAATGTATTTAGAATATATTCGAATAATTGAATAAGAAACTGCTCCACAAAGTTCTATGGTAAAGGTCCAAAAAAAAAAAAAAATTAAAAAGGTACTTATGAAGATGGTTTTTAGAGTAATTATGGACACTTTGTATACATATTTACATATATATACGAGAGGCAGAGTATAGCCTAAACAGAAAACTCAAGAAATGGAAAACTCTAAAGCTTGTAACATTTTTTTGTAGTCGAACTCGAAATCTTGTCAAATCGACTATTCGCTTACCCAATTTTCTGAAAGAGTAGATACAGATCGAAACTCGGCTTAGCATGAATCTAAAATCCATTCCATTTTATTAATTATTAATTTCTTTGAACCTTTCTTTGAAACCAATTTTTAATCGCTATGCCAGTGATAAGTTCTTTATCTCTTCCGTCCTCATAAAATTACACTTTGGTGCTAAAAGGGCCAGGCGCATTTTAGGCGGTAGCTGGAGTTTGCATGTTTTAAGTTTTTCATGATATTTTGGACCTTTGCGCTTTCTCTTTCTCAGGAAAACTCGCACTTTATATGAAGCTAGTGGTCATATAAGTAACTATCCATATTTAACGGTCTGCTATGACTTTTGTCTCCTCTACAAAGCTCACAACGGTCATTTGCGAAATAGATGATTTCAAAATACTGTGGGGAGATTTGGTCCAAACTAACAAGCAAATTAAAATGAATTGAACTTGGTGTCTTTTTTGGAATTTCACATACATATCAATTGCTTATTTTAAAAGTAAACGTAAATTTAGTCAGCAAGCATCCATTTTGTGAGTGGAACTGAATACTATTGATGCGCCGGAAAAAGCATTTTAATCTAGTAATTGGTTTCACTTCTACGCGATTCCTTTGCCAGATGAAGCGCATTTTTGGGAAGTTTGTTGCTCGTTAAATTTCTATTTGTTGAACTAACTGAAATTAACTTGTAATGTTCGCATTATTGTTGGTTGAATTTTTATGGTTGGATAGCCACGTTTTCCACTTTCGCTCCCAACAAACTAACAAATGTTCGAAATGGAAGTTTTTGCCATATATTAACACACGCATACAAGCGCAAATGAATTTCCTGTTGCAATTCGGAATGAATACAAAAGAAATCATGTAACGTAAACATTTAGGTTAACCAAAATGGCGGAAATAGTTTGGACGATGCCAATGCGAAACGTAACGAAAGTTTACGGACTTTTTTTCAAACGAACAAAAACGCAACGAATACAGCAAAGCTTCAACGTGGACAGAGCGAAGGAGAAGCTGAGCAATTCTACTACAACTACAACTGCAACAAGACAGCGTCTAAAAACAACGGAGATGCGAATACAGTTAACTACACGTATGATGATGACGTTGTGCACTTTGAAAAGAATGAAGCTCCAGTCAGTGCCGTAGCTGGCTCAAGATTCGACCAAGCTGCAGGCAGATGGTCTCAAGGAAATGGACAAATTGCTGATGGCACTGCTGTTGCCAACACTGATTACAACAACGCCAATTCGCCGGTGAGGCGCAGTAACAGTCGCATACGACGGTGGAGTGTAAAGGGCAGCAGTGTGTCAAGGGAAGGGCGATTGGGCGGAAATCCCTCGATGGCCAAACGACAATTGAGTAAAAGTGTTGTGGACACAAATCAATTGACAGTGTCTAGCAATCAATCGCCATTGAAAAAGAGCGTACAAGACATGAGCAGCCATTACACCGAAAGATACAGCTATTATTACAATAACAACGATGCTGCGGTAACTGAAAGCAACGAAAGTCAAAAGACCAGGAACAGCGAATCGCACTCTGAGTTCGGCGGCAACGATGCCACTTGGGATTGTCTTAGTCTCGTCGATGTTGACATTGAAAGGGACGAAATGAAAGAGGGTGGAACTGGCACAAAGGCAAACACAGTCTTTGACCTGACAGTTGATGACGATGTTAAAGCAGATGCTACTTCGCAAGAGGAAGGGCAATGGGGCACTGCATGCTTGTATGAAACAGGAAATCAAGTCCATGGCCAGCAACATACGCCATCACCGGACCCATGGTCAGCAGCTCCTTTGAATGCGCACAGAAATTGGCAACAACAGCAACAAGCGCAATTACACACGTCTGAGTCGACTGAAACGAAGCGAGTGAATTTAGTCGCAAAGATTGGGAGCGGAGCGCCCAGCAATTCCCACCGCAATAGCACGTCATTCGCTCCACATATCAGCGCGGCTGCAAGCGAGCTGGAATACTGCGCCACACAACATACAACCCTAAATCGCATTTCACTGGCGGTAGGCAGCCACCACGCACGCAACAATGAAAGTCCCCGCACCCATCGTGCGGGTGGCATCGACGTGAATTATGAACCCTCTTCTACATGCGCCACTCTGCGTCCCAGACAAGAGTTGCGACAAAGCACCAATAAAAGGACGTCAACAACAGCTGCACCGCAAAGCTCACCACAATTGCAACTTCAGTCAAGGCGAGCGGAAGAGGGAAGTGCCAAGTGTACGAATAATGCCAGCCATGTTTCGGCGCTTTTCAAAACTCCGCTTGCGAAGCGCGCACGTGGGCGTAGTGTAGACCGCTTTGGTACGGGCGCCACACATACCGCTAACGCCCAGTGGATGTCTGAACGGGACATCAGCACGAAAATTACTACCGAATTTGGAAGAGTTATGACAGCGGCAGCCGCGTCTGCCAAACCACAAGCAATGGTGTCAATGGCAGGCGGAATGATACAAGACAACAACAAAAGCACTGCGCTTGACGAATTGCGGTGGCGATGGCAGCGGCGAAAAGGAATTACGCACATTACTGCGCCACGGCAGCAGTGGGTCCTCGACGGCTGCCACAATTACTCAGTCGCTGCTACTGAGTTGGCACATCAAAGGTAATCTGCTGGACGCCAATTTTTGTGGAATGAAATACCTCTCTTTTTTTTTTTTTTAATAATAATTATGCGAACCATAAGTTGGGGGTGGGGCTTTACAGATTATTTGAATAAATTCAATAGAAAAAGTAAAATCAAAGTGAAATCAGTTTTAGGCTTATTTTTTAGTAACAAAAATACACATTTTCACGTTTTTTTTCTGCAAAGAATTAATTGACGGCACAATATTTGAGTTGATGCACATTTCGTTGTTTTTAACTTTAGGTTTTGAATTTGGAAATTTTTGTGCCTTAAATAGATTTAAGATACATTGACCTATGATGTTATGGAAAAGTAAAACTGAAACAAGTAAGGAAGTAAGGAAGGGCTAGGTTTGGGTGTAACCGAACACATTATACTCTCGCAATGGGCAGGGATCAAAGCAAAGCAGGAATTTGATACTCATTATTCGACGAAACCGTGAGTGGAATACAATCATATTTGGGATCTTATTAACTTATATTGCAGACCATAGACTTACGTACATTTATTGTTATATTTTGCTTCGTGTCAGAGATATTTATATTAAAATCTACCAAATTAACTCATATAAGATATATGCGAAATAAACTCAACCAAAGTGGTTTAATTGAAAATATTAGATACATGAGGAAAAAGTCAACCAGAGAGAAGGAAATCATTATATTAGGAATAAGCGGGTTAGACCAAGGTCTGGACTGATTTCTTTCATATTTAGCGTGAAATCACATTGTGTTTAAGAAAACATATCCACTTAATTTCATTAAAATATCACACATATAGACCAACATAAACGGTTTAAAGTCAGATGGAAAGTCGGGAATTCTTATATCGGGCATTTTTGGGATAGATGAAGATCTGCACTGATCACATTAACCCTTTTCATTATTCAAGTATATTAGGGAACATGTTTTCGAGCAATTTTGTGAAGGTAACTCACACAGTGACCGACATATTCGGCTATTAGTCTGCTAGAATAACGAAAATCAGTATATGTAGTGCTGGGATAATTCGTTGACCGATTTCATACATTGTCGACTTTAAACTATAGTATATCCAATATTACACATTCACGTAATCTTCCTAAGAAATCATATTTTGACCGATATATATGGTATAAAGCCAACCGGATGTTTCAAATTCCAATTAGGTATATGGGGGCTAAGGGAAATATTTGCCCTATTTTGACCATTTTTGGCACAAGGGCACATTGTTATCAAGAATAGGCACTGAGGTCCATATATTTGGTATTTGGGGGCTTGGAAAGTATTTTTTTTTTACGTGATTCTTAAGCGAGTTAACATAACTTTAGTATGGGAGGTGAGCGTAGTTATAATTCGATTTCACGCATTTTTCCAGTGTATGAGGACATGCTAAGAAGACTTGTTATAAGTAATTTTGGTTATTAAAGATTCAGCATTTTGTAAGATATGTAAAATAAACCTATTGGGGGCGCGGGCCATAAACACTTTTACAAAACTTTTTAACCCAGATACCCCGCCCTACTAGGATTCTCTGTACCAAATTACACATTACACATACCTTGTACACATTTATATCTTTACTTGTTGTTTAGTTATAGCACTTCATAGGTTTTCGATTAACGGATCTTAACGGAGCGGAACGGAGTACGGATCTTAATAATCACTTGCACGCACGGACAAACAGTCATCCAGAATTTAAATCGCCTTTTCATCCTGATCACTTATATATATATAACTCCATATATATCTCGATTAGTTTTAGGTTTTACAAACACCCTTTAGGTGAATAAATTTAATAAACTCTGTTGCGACATGTTGCGAGAGTATAAACATTTACTTCCATTACTAGGAACTAAAACTGAATTTTCGTGTTGTTTTTCATTTTGCAAAGAATTAACTTACAAACTGTATACAATGGATATAGCCTAACAAATAACCGCCTGTGAGCGCTGGAATTGTGAGCAACTCTTACGTAATTTATTCTAGCAGAGCGAGAATTTTTTACTGTGTTCTATATATAACAATATTTTAAACTCACTCTCAAATTAAAGTCACTTATTTTGCCAATTTGGAATGATTATTTATTAATTTGCTAAACTCATTCCCTACAGGCAGACTTTTTATGTTAACAACAAACGAAAATAAGTTCCTTATATACTTTAATGAGACTTACAAAGTTTTATTTGTGGTAAATTTTTAAAGCAAAGAAATGCAGTGACAGTTTGTGAAAATTTTCTAGCCAACTGAGAGGATATAGCGGCTTTTAGATCCTGAAATGATAACCGTTATGTAAAATATCGTTATATGAAACGGATGCTGGTCTACATTTACTCCCTAACTTAAATTCATATGTAGCTTTAGTTCGATATCGCCATTAGTTCTATAATACTCTCTTAATTACTTGAAAGTGGGGATCCAAAATGATCTTTTCAGCGACATTTTCATGTTCGCAGGTCGCAAAGGAATGTTCGCTGGAAGGAAAACCCCGAGATTGAAGCATGCTTGAAGCAGAGGCAATCCGAAGATCGCTATAATCAATACATCGTTTTCTAAGGACAACATATCAATTATGTTGAATAGTTTAATCGAAATATTCAAAAAAAAAAAAGGTGTGTATCTTTTTGAAGCGAGAAGAACTTTTCAGTCTCCTTGGCACACACAAATTTTTCACTTGAAGAACTGTAGACTTTGAAGACTACATACCAAGGCTATTTGAATCAGTTTTTTTTCCACCATCAGACCTGTAAACTTGGTTCGTCCAATTCGTCTCGGCGTTCTCATAACTTTTTAAGTACATCGTTTGAATATGGAAACAACTAAAAGAGTTTAGTGAGTTTGAATGAAAGACGGACGTTTTTTTAGACAAGAAATTAACTGAACAGTTTTCTTGAGATCTTCAAAATCTGATTCCTTTTCGTTATGTCCTTCGAATTTGAAGCACAAAAGGCGGTAAATAGTGACTATGTAAATATTTATATTGATGGTAAATGAATTTAGGAATATTATGAGTTTAGCCTTAGCATTCAGATTTGTAGACTTTTCTGTTTAAATAAGGATTACTTTTCGTGAATATGTGCCGTCCTTCCTATTTTAGTTGCGCCTACACACTCTCGGGTTCAGACAGCGAGCGCAGATGCCTGTGGTTGTTCCTCGCATTTCATTGGCGCTCACATGAACTTGCTGTAAACTGCTCGGTATTCACATACGTGCATGCGTGTGTGTATCCGTTATCCGTGTACACCCTTGTGCGCTTACATAATTAACAGCAAATGACACATTACACTTTTGACACGAATAACGGCAACCATTCCGTTGATAATGAGGCAAGCCAGTCAGCAGGAAGTTCAAATGAACGGTGAAGGAATGTCACGTAACCAGCTTGTGGGTTCGTTGGTGTCGTTAGCGTTGGAATTAGTTTGCCATAAGAGGAGGGGTTTCCTTGCTGACGTTTTTAGAAATTGTTGAAGTTTACAAATCGCCTCAAGCGTTTCGTAGGTGTGCGTATTTAATGCAAGTGTGTGAGACACTTGGAAAATGTTAAACTTTATATTTCAATGCGACAGTGTTGGTAATCTGCTATTAGCTGAATGGGGAATGACGACTATTCAATTATTTAATGCTGACTCTCTCAACCATCACCGTTAGAGGACTTCAAGACTTCAGTCCAGTTTTGTATATATTCCCTCGAAGCGAGTACATAGAAATTTTGAGAACTTAGTTCGATATATTTTGAATTATTTGTGTAACAAGCGTATAAAATGGGTTGATTTTAAAATTTATAAAAAATTTTTTAAGGGAAGAACAATTTATTAATAAAACAAATGAAAAAAATTACTGCAGCGGGTAATAAATTAGGTTTTGGATATAAATAAAGATGTCTGGGATTTTGGTATAACAATGTTGTTCCAATATCTTGTTCCAATTTGATGAGCATTCGTTCCTTTTGTTAACTTGAGGTGATAATAATTCGAAGATATTCAGTTTTGTGAAATAAAACTAAAAGTCGAACGAAGAATTATTTTGACTGCACTCAATAAAAACTATTATGAATTGTTACATGAAAGACCGATCGTCTCGTATAATTTGCACGATTTTGCTCCCCAATTTCCGATCCATACATACACTGCAATATATTTTAGCAGCTTTTTCTTAGACCAAATTCACGCCAATTTGCATGCATTTTCCTTTTCATTTAATTTCTCACAAATATTTCGAAATTTGCTAACGAAATTCTTCAAAATTAATTTTCAGCACTGCACTTGCAGCACCCTTGCCAAACTCAAATTTAAGAGCCTACAACAGCAATAGCAACAGCAACAGAAATCTTGGGAAACACGGTTTCGATTCATCACCAGGAACAGCAGCAACAACAACAAGCTGCGCAGACTGGACAACAACACAGGCATCGCTGGCTGAGCGTTTAAACAGATTTCGACACAAGCAACAACAACAACAACAAGTGGGTGGTGGATGGTTGATCGGAGGTGAATTTTCAACGCCAGAAGACTACTACAAGCATTACAGTGGCGCAAACGATTGCATTAGACACAACAACAATCCATATTACAATAACAGTGATGTCAGTAGTGCCAATAAACCAACGGTATTCAAGCGCACTGAATTAATACCCACTGCGGAACCGTATACTTCAGCAGCTGAACAACATAGTTCATCGTTGCTGCGAGCAAGATTCGTTAATAGCAAGAATAACAACAATAACGTTGGACAACATCATTATAAGCTAAGTCAACAAAGTGCGGATGTTGCAACATTTGATGCAACTGAGTCATCTTCCAATCCACTAGATTGTTACACTAAATCGAGCAAACGGAGCCGTACATTAGTGCGCAGGCGCAACAACACCAACGTACAAGCTAATTCTACAACAACTACCGCAATCAAGTCACCCAGAGCAACAACAACTGGTCGCGTCAACAGTGAAAGACAACGGACAGTGGCAACAAAAGCGGCAACAACTGAATTTTGGTTTCTTTCATTCTTGCACAGCATCGGCCTAGGCAGCTTTGCCCAGCATGTTGCCGTGCAGTTAGGCGTATGCCGCAGCAACAGTCACAGCTTTAGCAACGAAACGTTGCATACAAGTCGGCGCTCAACGCCAACGCCTCCCACAATTCCCGTCGAGAACATTCCAAAGCCATACTCATTCGACGTAATGGGTTTGCTACGCAGCATGAAGCTTAAAGATCGCCTCGCCATTAGCCTGGGTGCAACCCTGATACTGCTGACATTGCTGTTGGTGGTCGATGTGCAGATGGATTTCGGCGTTACGAATCGGCATTTATTACAACAGCAATCACGTGTGCGTTATGTAAATGAAAATGATGGCAGCGACACTGGTGGCACTGGTGCCTTCAGAGACTTCAAACGAAAATTCCTGCAAAAGAGGTGAGTACTTGAGTCGAATGTGTTAATTTGTGGGCGTGCGGACGGGACGGAGTGTATGTGTGTGTTTGAGTGAAAGACAGATTCAAGCCATGTGAAAGACACTATTGGGCACTGTTGTCAAGTGAAGTTTCGTTGATTGATGAGGGCCTTACAAATGTTGATGCAATTAAGGTTAATAGATGATCTGCGAGAAGAGAAGCGTTGAGATTTCGTCTTGGATTGTGATATATGGCACTTATCTCAAAAAAGTGCATACATGGTCGGTATAATATATAACAACATATTTTAAGTGGCTTCATCATTTCACTGATTATCATATTAGTCGATTAAATTAAAGAAATGTCTACTATTGCCAAATGTATTTATTAAAAGAAATTACTTTCTAAGCCCATTGGCCGAAAATTGTTGTGTAATGTGCAAAAAATACTTGTGGCTCTCTCACTCATCACTCTTGACTCTAATAATATAGGCCTGTCCACTTCGAGATTTGTAACGTGATTTCCTCACAGCACTCGTTGTTACACTACGGACTAATTCTTTTAGTCAAGAAGTGTATAAATAAAATTATCTATTTCATTAGCCAAATTCAATTCAGAACAATCGACATTTTAAGTCAATTCGGTTTTTTAAAATAAAAGTAATTGAGGGTAATATAAACCAAGTTATCGTTGCGCAGGTACTCTTCGTATTCGATTAGTCTGACATCGGTTCTAATTTGTTGTCACTTTTAATAATTAAATGAAACAAAGTTACAAAGTTCGTTTCTTCTGTGAATCCACCGCGATATTACTCACCAAATATAGGTACAATTATGTTTATCTTGCTATGTGCAAGGTACCGTTACGCACAGTTTATTAGTACAATAATCTGGAAGCTTCTAAATGCAATAAAGTTACCTGTAATTGCTATAAGTAACCTCTACAAAGCAACACGCCACGAACAGTCACCTTAATATTGCAGGCAACAATGGGAGAATTATTACAGGAATCAATTGTCGCAACAGGCAGCATAAAAAATGTAATAAACCGCCATAAGCTGGTGCCATGCCAAAAGCTTTAAAGCTCAACCTTTCGTCGTCGAAACATCGAAAACATCCAAGCACAGGAGGAGTCAACAATATTGCTAGAACGATGTATCGAGCATATCAGGCCAGCCGAGGCTGAAGCAGCGCCAAACGTCATATTACTTAGAGGTTATGTGGACTAGCAGCGAATGCAGGATGTGCGAATTGATGGGGAGCAAAGCGCCTGGCCGGTGCCTGCCACATTTTTGTTACTCATAATGGTGGAATGGGCGGGTCTTGTTGACATTGTATGTATTATGAGTGTTGTTGTATGTGTTGTTGCCATTGCCGTTGTTTGCATTAAACGCTATGAGCCATCTTCTTAGTTGTCGTCTTAACAGCATTTGCTGGCTTCGCCTCGGTGCTCTTCGCCTCTGCTGCCGCCTCTACTGTCTCCTGCACCTATGCGGTTGTTCTCTGCGCTGGCTGGCTGCCTGGTGGCTGACTTGTGCTGTGCCTTTAATGCGGTTGCGGAAGCCGAGTAATAAAACATCCAAATGGCGTAAATTGCGGAAGCAGCAAACGTAAGGAAATTCAGCGGCCGGTGTAGCTGCCGCACAAAAACAAAAACAAAAACAAAAACAACACCAACACCAACACCAAGTGCCATCGACGGCCGTAGTCGTACATTAAGCAATGGGTAAACGAATAAACAATGGAGCGGTGTATATGTGGAGAGGAATGTCGCAGCTAGCGCATACATATGTACATGGCTACGTAGTGTAACACAGCTGTGGCCACAGCAGCAGCACCGGCAACATTAAAAGCTACTAATACCGTTACACGAAAGCGCTGTATAGCGGGCAACCAACAAAGTTATTGCAGCTGCAACAAAGCAGCGCCCTGACTAACGGCATCTTTTGAAGGCGAAAGTGTTAATTCGGTGGGGAGTGGGGGCATGAAAGCCGGCTGGCGCTAAATATGATGTCAAGCAATCGGTGGTGGCCACTGCTACGCCTCACCACAGGTCCTTTCTGCAATCCCTTTAATGTGGTAAATGCGGATTTAGGTGCGTTCAAAGCGCCGCTAAGACAAAGTAAAGTATTGAGGTTGTTGCAACATGGACGGTTGCATGGTTAGGCTATTGGCTTAGACCACTACTTAAACTGTAAAACATTTAATTAATTCATAACTTCCATGCGCATTTCCGTATATGTGTGGGTGTATATTTTTGTGCTGCCTTTAAGGCGCGCTGGCATATTCTCCTTTTCATGGTTACTTTGTCATAATGCGAGCCTTGCAGTTGGGTTGGCTTGGAGCGCAATAAAATAACGTGCAGTTTAAGTTAAGCGTTTGTTATTGTTGTTTTAGCCGTGGTTAATTATTGTCTTAAAATGTTTTGGCTTAGATTGCTTTGGCAAAGCCAATGGTGGTTTGAGCCAATGGTTGGCTGTGAAAGTTTAAGTTTGACGATGAAATTTATAATAGATACTTTTAGTATATCAAATTTCTATGAAGCTATTAGGCATCAATTTATTTCATTTTCACTCGCTCGCCTTTCGGTAAACGTAATCTTATGTTATGTTTATATTATGTTATGTAAATAAGCAATCCTTTATTGTTTGAAACTACTTCGAGGATAATTTTAATTGTCAGGAACTATAAATTTCCCATTTCCCGTTTCCCATTTCTCATTTTCCGGTTTTCTGCACATCCTTCCACAGTTTCCTTATGGATAAGTGGCTTTCACTTTGTTTTTGAAATTGTGAAACTTTCAAACTTCAGTTTGTGTTTCCAAGTCAGCAGGTGTCAGACGCCTTTTCAATTTGCTTTTTTCTTTTCAAAAACAATATGAAATTGGAAAGTTTTTCTACCTCCTTAAGCCCAGTGCGCTTAACTAGTTTACAAGTGTGCTATGAAATTTTTTATTTTTGGATAATCGCTGTGAGCTTCTTGACTTTCAATGATTCTGCATATATATGTATATATAATATATGTTCTTACGTAGAACGGAAAACTCTATGAGAAACAAAATATTTAAAAAATATCCATACATATTTATATGCACGTATATACATGTATGTGTGAGTAGGAGTGGATTAGTGTGTTATGCCGTTTCCTTTTCTTCCGTATGTAATTTTATTTCCCTTCCTCGCTAGAGAGCTAATAGCAGGGCTTTTGTGCAAAGTTGACCATAGTGGACATATATTAGACTAAACAAATGTAGTAAAATCAAACATGTTTTCCAACAAGAATATCTACAGCCCCATAGTCCGACTTGGCATCCAAACACTACAGTCATTTATCAGCCATAATCCTTTATATTTTTCGGTTGTTTCCTCACAAATGATGTATTTTGAGACCTTCAGTGGAGGAGTCTTTCGAATCGAGTGAGACGACAAATTTCCACGCATTTTCCACACATGCACATCAATTTCTAGTAATTGTGTAATAAATTTGGTACAATTTGTCCATATGGTTCGGCTAACGCAGCTTAATTTAATTTGGTAAAACTTGAACGTAGGATGGGCCTCTAGTGGAGAGTTCTCACATTTCATCTCATTAAAATAGTGCGAGAGAGAAGAATTGATGACTCTCCGAGGAGGGTCCTTCACAGATTAAGTTCGTCCGCTTAATTGGAAAAAGTCCTCCAACCATTTGGAGCATGGTTAAAATTAAGCGTGTTATACATTTAAGCGTGTTAATGACAATGTATGGTCTTCTGCAGTATAATTGAATCCATATTGTTGACAATGTAAGACTTTCTAAAATGTATAGCTAACCCATCCTTACCTAATTGCTCATATTGCATATGTGTGCCATTTACATAAGTGCGAAAAGATTAAGTTTAACGATATGTGAAAGTTCCTCATAAATGGAAGTATATTTATTTTGAATTACAAAATTAGCATATTAGATGACTATTTGTTGTTTGGCCAAAATTTGGAGACAAATTCGGAAATTTTGAACAGAAAAACGTTAGTAGTCTATTTTCAACACATTGCAAAGTAATTTTTATAATCACTTTGCAGTGTGAACACATCTCGAACTCACTGCTGTTGAAATGGACCATCAACACAAGTGCAGACAATTACCATATACTTTGAGCATTTTGGAGCGGCATTTTCAACGACTCACTTGCTGATGACACTTTACTCCACATAGTGCTTGAGATATGCAAAATAGGTGAGCTCCGCATTGGTCTGCCGGAAGGTGAGAAAGTTTCCGAGCAAGTTCATTTGCATATATGAATGCAAATCTATTAGTGTAAATGCATAGGTATTTGTATATAAACTCTTACACATCTTTATATTGCTCTGTTTGTCTTAATACAAACGAAATATAGTATATTTAAATGGTGTGGCCCAGTATGTAGTTGTGTCCGTCAGTATGTAACCTCGAAGTAAGAACTTCTGAAGCGCGCTCACCTCACCTAAAAGATAGCCATCTAATGAGGTCGGACCATAGTTGAGGTAGTTATGTCAAGCTTTGTTTATGTTTGATATTTAGCATTACTTTTTTGTTTTTGAGAATCAGAACGATTGAGGACATGAGCTAAAAAATTTACAGAACACAGTAAAACGAACAAAGTTAACGGAGATGCCACTTTGCATAATTTATCAGTGGCATAGTAGCAAGAACTGCAATGGCTGCAATGGCTGCAATGTCACTCCGGCAAGTGAAACAATGAAGCGGTTAGTGCATTTCAATCTTTGTTTGTTGACAAAACTTCACGCATATCAATTTCGCCTTATCCCCGCTTCTCTTTCCTGCGGTAACTGGCAAATTTCAACTTTAAAACTTGACGCCGCTGTTTGGTGGTGGCAAAACTTTTGGTGGCCAAAGATAAGATGACAAAGTTAGAGTGAGATCACTATTTGCTTGCTTGATTTTGATTTATTTGTGTCTTTAGGAAAATATCTCATGTCGTAATTTCTATTTTTTAATGTACTGGGGGAACTATTGAGCCTCAAAATACTCAAATGTCTAATGACATATCTTTGCACTGAAAAGAAAGTAAGTAAAAATATTATGAGATATTGCGAATATAATAGAATTTCAGTGGACTTTGCCGTTTTTAGTATTAAACAGCCTACGAAAGTAGCAGTACTAGAAAACCACATTTTGGTATGGCACTGGTTCCATTCAACGGCGATGGTCTTATCTCGGATCAAGCCAGAACATTTATCCGGAACAGAATATCATTATTGGTTGGAGAGTTCTAAAGACTTAGTGTAGACTATGACAGCCCTATGAGAGTTCGGGAGTACCGATGACAGGTCAGGGATCGTTATAAGAGTAGACTTACGAATGCATAACAATCGAAGTAAGCACCTTAGTTGAGGTAATTGCATAGGATTATATTCCTTGAACTCGGTTTAGGTTACTTCCATGGCGATTAGGACATGTTGGGTTTGTTTAAGAAATAACTAATTGTCATTTAGAATTCTCACCGCTTTAAATATAGATACCGAGACAAAACGAATGCAGGGTACCATTGCTCTGCATTAGTTTATCAAATAATTTGAAACTTTCCTTTTCATATTAAAGTTGTTGAACGTTGAAGCTCTTCGTAATTGGAACTGTGCTAAGGATTTCTCTTTCAAAATTTCTAGTAGTTAATTGCGTTTGTCTGCATCATATTTCATTTTATTATT
This sequence comes from Bactrocera minax, assembly GCA_021498325.1. Taxonomy (NCBI): domain Eukaryota; kingdom Metazoa; phylum Arthropoda; class Insecta; order Diptera; family Tephritidae; genus Bactrocera; species Bactrocera minax. Next base: position 2,240,749 of record JAKEEE010000012.1, on the reverse strand, counting down.
ATTTACCCATTAAACTAACTCTGCAATTCAAAACACTTATTTTCGAATTTGGAAATTAATTGCAAAAACATTTAAAGTGCTTTTATTCTGAATTGTTTTCGAAGTGGAAGCGCCGTATAAACTTTTCGCATTTGGCTGCAGCGCCGCCAGGAGTAATGAATGCAAAGGGGTGAATACAATCGCATACATGCACACAAACGAAAGGCGCACGCCAGCAATTGAAAATACTCGGCTACTACTTGCCGAAACTCTGCAGAGGGCGCTTGATGGCAACTAGTTTTATGCACTCACTCATCAACTCAACTCAACGCTCCATCTTCACCATAAATAGCCCACATGCATATCTCGTGCATACCGCTCATCAAACACATGCATACTCGTAGCTGCCTCGCCAAGGCGTATTGCCACTCGCTTCGCTTTTACGAAGCCATAATTATTTTCGACAAACTTTTATTGAAACTAAACTAATTTCGAAACAAGCAGCAGTGACGCACCGACTTGAGATTTTCAGTAATTACAAATTTTGCATAATCTCCTGCCTATGCTGTCATCGCGACTGTCGCGCTGTCCATGTCTTACATCCCTTAGCCGTGTATGCCGTAGTTAGCATAGTTTTACTAATGTTTATCTCTTGGAAAGTCCAAATGTTTCATTTTGTTATCCAATTATTTTTATTTACAGCAATTCGTCCGGTTCAAAGGAGACCGCCACGCCGACAACCACACAATCGCGCCCTGCTGGCACTGCGGCCGGTGGCAGTTCGGTGGATGTGGCGGGCGCGGCGGGTGCCGGTGCGGGCGGCGTTCAGCAGGACGCAGCTGCCAGAGAGGATATGTTGGCGGTCCAGAAGTTAGAGCGGGAACCTCATGACCCCTTCGACGATTTGTTCCGGCTGCTGATGGGCCTGGACAAGACCGACTATTCGCACGTTTTAATCGATGATGATGGGTCTGTGATAACGGATAATCCAACCTTCGCTGAAATGACCGGCCTGAAACCGAGGTGAGTGCGAGACCTTCTTTCTTTAAAACACAGTAATGAATACCGCTTTCTGAGACCTCGACTCCAAGGTGTATTTCTCACCGCTAGCATTCTGGAACTTAGCCTTTCTTAATTGTTCTTATACGATTACTTAAACTTCTGCAATGTTGCCACACCGACTCTCGTGCTCACAGCACAGTTGGTGTGAAGCTTATTCAGCATTTCGGCAGCTCAGTACGTTCGCAGTTTCGCAGGAACACGAAACAATGTAACTGAGTTATATATAAGCGCTCACATAAGTATATATGTATTTTATATATATTTATAGAATTATATATCTATACATAGATGTATGTAAGCGAGCAACAAAAAGTAATGACATTCATCCGGATTTCTTCACGCATGCAATTTCACATTTCGTGAATGCTCCATGGCGGATTCACGACAGTAACATAATTGTATGCATAGCGGTATGTGTAGCTCTTTTCCAGTATCTTATTGTTTTGTAATTCCCTCGGAAAAATGACGACTTGCAGAATATGGATGCAATACAAATGTCGATGTGTGTGTGTGGCGCCAACAGCAGCACAGGGGCAATTGTGAAATTGCCGTGTCACTATTAATTCTTATGTGTTGTGCTGCGATAAGTGAGTGGCATCCTGCAAGGTTTTGAGGTTTGTATTCTCGTATGTCCTTACTTGTACAGATGCATATACATATATATATATATATATATATATATGTGCATTTGTTAGCTGCATTCTACATCATGCACTATCCCACGATATGTACAACATAATTGCATGGATATTTTGCGGACCTGAGCAATGTCTAGGTATTTCAGTCATTTTAGTATTTATGTATAATATATGCATGGGTTAAATATGTAAAATACTGCTGCCGAGATAATGCCACAACGTTACTTTCTCTGGGATTGTGTGTGTTTGTGTGTGTGTGTGTGTGCTAAAAATTGTGTGGCATAGTTTGCTGCGGTTTGACATGGCATTGCAAAACACGACTTCACGACATAATAAAGGGAATGACATTGCATTAATTTTTTACCAAGACAGCATTTTTAATCAAGCGCATTTTATACCCAAGGTCAATGCTTTATGCAAGGGCACAGCCTTTAGTGTCATCATCCAATGCTTCCTCACAATAGTCGAAATGAATTGACATGAATATGGACCATAGATCATGAGTCAATCGTTATTGTTCGCTCTAGAAATTATTAGAAAGTGACAACTCGATGTGGATGATTCCGTTTGGTAATCTCAACAAAAAGCTGCCTATGGAGTAGCGATATCATTTGAAATGGGTGAAATTGCAGGACAAACACATCTACCGCTTATCCCTTCATGGCAGAGATGAAGACCCAAATTGTTGAGGCAATCGTTTCTTAGGCGTGAATGAGAAACATTTCACAGTTTTTTGACATGTGCTCTTATAAAGCTCCTAGAAATGCGCTCCAGAAATGAGAGGAAACACCAGGAAGATGAAGCATTTGATTACATGTAAATCGAAACGAAAATATATGATGTCCTCCTTGTGATCAATTCAAATAGTCAATTGGTCAATTCGTCAAAGATCTCAATTCAATGTTCAATACACTCCTCCATTTCTGAAACTTTAGCTCCGTTCGAACTACTCCTCTCCCTACTTTTTCTAACTTGAGTAAGAAAATTTTGGCTTATGTACTGATATATATAATATTACCTGCATTTATATACCTGCGCTAATTTATATTGCAGCAAGGCTTTTAGCCTTATTAAAACTAGTGCGCTCAACCTCAGTAATTATTTATCCATTTTTTAACTTTTAATTATTCCTACAAGGTAGAACGTGATTTTTTCTGATCCCAACCAGCGTTTGCTCGCGAACGTCACTAAGCCTCGGATTAATACGCCATCTTTATAATTCACCATGTCACATAGTTGCCTTGACAGCTTTTATTATTATCCCGTCAAAAGCTGTAATATTAAAAGTTCTTTGCAGTTTTGATCGCAGCAACGAAAGCCGAATCAGTGCTTAAATTTTCATGTTGTTTACTTTATGGTCGCTGCCTCGCTGCCTCGCTGTCTCGCCGGTTGCTTATTGCGTAAAGTTTGTCAGCTCTTTTGTTATCATAACAACTCTTTCATGACTTTTTGACTGCCTATTTGGCGCTCTATTCGAGTCATCTCTAAGGGTTTCTGTTCCCTGATTACGAAGCGTAAAGTTTTGTGTTGACCATTTTGTAGCTATTTGCATTGTGTTGGTGGCTCAATATACTTTGTACAGTTATTTAGGACATCAGCTGAACAGTTAATTCTAAAATAACTAACTCCAATTTTGTTCGGGAAAGAATTTCATTGTCAATTTATCTATAGATTAAGGCGAAATCTTACTACTGGGGATTAATATATGCCGATTTTATGTTATTTTATATTATTATATTTTATTTTATATGTATAATATTATATATTATATATATATCATATATATTATATATATATATCATATATATTATATAACATGAATTTTAAGAGGACTTTTCGTGGGATAAATTCACGCGCCTTACTTACTACCTTGCACTAACTCAGGTCTCCAATAGCGGATAATTTTTAGACAAATGAAACAAAATAGTCAATATATATCCATAAAGATCCCGAGCCAATAAGCGAAGCGAAATGTTGAAGCGGCTAATTGCAATTGCAATACCAGATTACTAGATTCACTTCAGTGCTAAGATTATTAGTTTCGCAATGAAAATATGTGCTCGAGACATTTGTTCAGTTATCGAAGCGAAAGCCTACATCCCTGAAAGGGTTATAGTTCAAAGCAGAATAAATACCAATTCTTCAATGGTAGTCAATTTTAGCTGAACGACGCAGCAGTGATCTCGAATCCAGAAAGTAGTAAGCGTAACCTTTGCATTAAGCCCCGAACCATCCACGACCAAGCTTGCTGTTTATAACTTAAGTAATGGTATATTTTGAAAGTAAGACAAATTTTTCATTATTTGCAGATCCATTATTTGTTAATCCACTACCTTAAGATTGAATCTGGAGAAACAACCAATTTTATATACATTTCCTGAGAGATTTTATTTATTTTGCAACGCACTGATTTTAATCTCGCAATGTTGTTACTATTACAAACAACCCGCATCCAAACTATAACGGCATTTATTGTAGTACAAACTGAGGCACCTTCTCAGCTCTCAGCGGCATAGCGAACACGTAGTTGATGGCAAGGGAGCTCCGTGGGTTATTTCAAAACGCTTTATACACTAAGCCAATCTGCTTTTGCCCATTTTTGCTTGTCGCATGCTCTCATCCACCAGCGGCATTGATGCCATCTTGCCTTCACATATATTTGTTTGTATACACAGATGTATGTATAGGTACTATGTATGTGTTATTTTGTGACACTGACACACTGCTAGTTGAATTCGGATTTGCAGTGAAAGTGCAAAAAGAAAAACTGAATTTTTACTTATTTTTATTTGGGTGTGTGTGTTGGAGTTTGCGTCCACCAACACCAACGCGTCCAGCATTTGAGATCTACAAGAATGTTGCACATTTAATTTACGTGACTCAATTACAAAAGGATTTATTTTTCATATCGTTTTCGTGTATAAATTAGAGAAATGTTTACCACGTCAAAGTGTTCAAATTTCTCACGCATTTCGTGCAACCATCAAGCTACGTCAAGTTGATTTACATATATTGGACTCAAATCAAATTGGTTTTCAAATAAGGAAAGGAAAAAACACTTGGTAAAATGTTACCAAATTATTGGCGAAAGAAATTGAGCTATATATAGAAAGCAATCATCAAAAATTATTTAATATCTTTAAGTTAAAGACAAATCGTCTTGAGTACAATGAACTAGGAGCAATTAGCTTAACGGCTTTTAATAATATTTGGAGAGCTTTAAGATTTTAAACTCACACATATCCTTAGCATGCTGCGGCCCTCAACACTTTCAATGCGCTAACTTACTCCTTCTTGTCGCTGCTTCTATTCGCTTTAGTTCAGACTCATTTTAGGGGATATACAACAAATAACATAATTTTATATTTGCAGAGTTTTATCCAAAATCACTCTGCGCTGTTGGCATCACGTTGAAGGCCCAGTAATTATAATATTATGCTTTACTGTTACAAAAGCCAAAAATAGAGCAAGATGCGCAGGAAGAAAGATAATAATTTAAATAAATTTATTATGTAAATATTACGTTTGCAAATCAGGTTGGGTTGTTATTATCGACCATGTGGGAATAAGGCATACGATGCTTTATATGATAGTTTATGTGGAATATTAAGAGAACTTTAAAGCCTTCCTATTTTATTGTAAAAATTATATATTAGCTTTCTTTCATACTTTCAAAAGTTCATTTTGTTCTTCTTCTTGTTCAAACGGATTGTCAACTTGGTAAAGAAGTTTGTTTCAAACTATACGCGAACACAAATCAAAAGGGGGCACTATCGTGAGCGTCTAGCTATTTATTTAACACCCAGGCGGCACAGCTTTCTTACAGTGCCTTAGAATAGTTGCACACATTTTCATTTCACATTGAAAAGAAAAACTGACAAAAGCAAATGAAAAGCTTGCGCAAGAGCAGTGAAACAAAGCGAAAATGTATTAGACTAACAGCTTCCAGTTTTATCTGATTAAATGACTTTCTAAAATGCGACTATAAGTCACATTAATTGTAAGTCAAGGTTGCTGGTATTTTTCTTTATTAGCCTTAGAATTTGTTATCTGACACAAACGCCTTAAAAGGGTGTAAAAAAAGGAAAATTTTCAACTGGAAAATTACAAAATGCAATTTGAATTCAATCAAAGAGCGTTTAATCAATTTCCCCAATCAGCGAGTCGCGCTTTCACACAAATACATATAAATGTAAATGTAAAGCTGGGTTGTTAGCCAGTTTTGAGACTCAAAGTGAACATCACTCATACGCCACGTTGCATCCCCAAGCGCACTAACGACAAGCAAAACGCCAAAGGAATGCTGACAAAAGCGCGTATGGCTTATTGAACAGTTGAGTGGCTGAAATGTGTGTTGTTCGCATATGCATACATGCACAAATACATAAGAACACTTTCTTCTCTTCTTTCTCTTACAGTTTTATAACGTGCCGTCACATGGTCCTGCACGCGTACTCTACTACAGCACTCATAAGTAGAACCCACGGAGCTCCTTATGGCTTCTTGCAACTTATCCCAATTCTTATTTATCCAATTCACTGGCAGCAGTCGAAACTTTTTTACGCAAATTTCGAAGAAACTGTAAAAGTTTTGCAAGCACCTTCACCCCTCGTTATCTAGTATCTGGCTTCAACTTAGCAAGCGTCACGGCATACCGCTCACATACTCCCGAATATTTCCGTATTCACATTTCAACTTCCTATATTCCGTTCTTCGTTCATTTGAATGCGCCTTGGGGCAACGTGGCTGCCGCTGTTGCAGTTGCCGTTGCTGCTACAGCTGCTTGTTTGCATATCATTAGGGGCAAATTGCAGGAAAACTATGCCAAAATGCATTTAGCTGGAATGCAGCCAACAGTGTAATCTACATACTTGAACATATGATAATCGTTGACCATGTTAAGAAGAGTCCCAGTAGGAAAATTAGTTCGGTTGAATGATAAGACATTTTTTCTTGTAGTTTCAAACTTTTTTATAAGTATTGACATCAAATATATAAGTAAAGGCTGATTGTGTCACAATTTTCATCAAACCCAACATTTCACAAATGTTTGTAATTTAATTTTTCTTAGACCACGTTCTACTAAAAGTTCACACATCTGTCATTATCAGCTACCTCCGCCTTCAGCGCCTTTAAAGCTCCTAAGTTATGCTTTATTAACCACATCACAACTGTGTGGGAGCACGATGTCGATTCACGTATTTCCAATGCCATACATAATGGAGAAAAGAGATGAACCCTCAATGGCTGAAGTGCGTTCTCTAAATAGTTAATTGTTCTCAATTTATATTCTCACATGCCGTTATAAGACAGTTGTAACTGTCAGGTGGCTGTTGTGTGTCAAGCGTGCTAAGCGGCCTCTCAGAGTTCATATTGGTCAGCTTCTCAAGCATTTAAGGTGACATATTTCACCTTAAAAAATTTTCAGCTTATAACCTGTTGTGTATTACGGCATCGACGCGTTCCGGCTACCTCTTCGTCTCGAAGTAACATATTATTCTTTTTATCTTTACACACTTATCTTTAAACATTCTGCCGCCGAATTCGCCAATATAAAAATGTTATGCTTTCGGATTAGAGTTCTATTTGCATATTTGCTTAAGTATTTCATATCCAACTTTAGTATTTGCTTCTTCATTTCTCTTACAGCAAAAATGCAACAAATTTGGAACGCTTCCAATGGCACATATCGAAGCGGGAGCTTTACAAGGAGAATGACACTATCGTGGACAAAGTGATACGTGATATGATCAAGTTGCCGGTGCAACATGTTGGTGAGTACAAACAAGCATATACAATTGAAGAGAACAGGCGTCGTTAGTAGTTCATATAGCTTTATTCCATAAATTAATTTAATAATACAACATGGCATAATAAACAAAAAACAAAAATTCAGAAAAGTGTCACTACTCCACACTCTTTTAGCCTATTATTACTAATACACTTCAAAGCTACAGCACAACGAATTCTTATATTAGCTGAGAGTGCATATCACCAGTTTCTGAGCTCTGTACCGATCATTAACCATAACATGCCAATTACAAAGCATTTTGCTAACTATTCGAAACATTTTCTAGTTTGCTGTTGAATAACGGTACTTGCGATGGATCCTAGTGAATGTATAGAAATTAAAAAGGAAGTGGGTTTGTTGGCCGCGAGTCATATGCGTGTATAACTTATTACAACTTAATTTTTGATTTGAAAATTCATATGTGAATACCACGTGATCAAATGTGAAACGCATTTATATTGTGCGCAAAATACGCAATTTTTGTCTCTAAATTGATACAAAGTAATTTTACAACTGTGCCAAGTTAGATTTGATTTATTTATTCAGCTCTGGTCGTGAGATCGCACATGACTTACCGCTGACAAGCCAACATCGTAAGAGTAAATGAAATCGCGCTCGACATCAGCGAGCCGCCGCCACCTCAGTCGCCACATTTATATTTCGCTCTCCATGAAAATCAATTATCCATTCCGGTAAATGCGGAATGATTGGCACCTTTAAGCGGTATTCACCGAAAATGCTGGTTACTCGATGTCATAGAACTTATTAATGTTAAATGTTGCATCCTGACGGCTTTATTTCATATCTTACTTCCTTCAAATATCGGTAGTGGGTCCAAACTTCTCTCAAGAAATTTAAATACACTCTTTTTTTTTTTTTGTTTTATAAAATCCATATGCCATAATCGGGCATTCAACGAACTGCGCTCGGCTTAAGCTAGTTTATATGTTTTAGCTTAAAAAGGTTTATAGTTTAAATTAAATACAGTATTAAAATGACTTTAGAATGTGTATTTATTTAGAATGACACGAGTATTCTACAAATCGAGAATGACTGAAATATAAATGAATGCTCTTACGTGAGCGGCAATATATGAAATGTATAACAATATGTGAATGCAGTCACGCAACTTCAACAATTAGCCAAACAAATAGTGTTTCCTCCTTCGCCTGCTTCATTCGACACTACATCTTCTATATATAATACATGCACGTAGACTATTCCATTATACTCGTCCATCACTCCCGTGTAGGAATTAACCCAGCCCAAAGAGTTCTCGCAGCAACTGCAACTGCTGTATGAGAGGCATTGCAGATGCAACCTACATAATTGCACTAATTGTGTTGTTATTTCAGTTGCCTGTATGCGTTGCAACAATTGCTGTTTTTGTTTACAACATAAAGGCAGCTTCTGCAATTCCGTGCGAATGTGTGAGTAAAATTGAAACAAAGTTGAAGGTAAAACTCGATTCAACTTAACTCAACGCGGCTTGACTGTTGCCACTTGAAGTACAAGTTGTTGCAACTACGAGTATATGAATGTTATTGTTGCTTGCTACATGTGGCTACAAAATTGAAATTATTTCTCTGAAATAAGGATAGCCTCATGCTTAATATTTGCAAAATTTAACAAATTGTGGGTAAAAAAGCTTAATATATTTGTAGATTACATAATTGTGAAGTCATTTGAATCAGTTGGGAGGAGTAAGCATGGATTAAACGACTAAGCAATTTTAAATTAACATGCTATTATTAGCATTATTAATTCAATTACTTTAACAATTTAATTTTCCATCATTTGGTGTGCGATATATGCCATATTTCCATTTTATTTATAGAACATTTTGAAGGTTTTGGCAAAATTTTGTTACAACAATTATCAGCTATCAACATTATTTAGAAATTGTGGTACGAAATAAATCAAAAAAAAAAACACAAAAAACAATAATATGGCAGCACAAAAAACTGCGAAAGCGAGTATTTGAGTAGAACCACTGGAAACTTTTCACCGGAAACGCAATCCAAAAACAACTATAGATTTTCTCATTTTATTGTCTGTCGGCATGAATGCTGTGGTTAAATTTGTAGTTTCGCACTGTGTTTCTGTTTGCTTGTTTGCGTTACAATTTGTATGGAATTTTTTGGTTTCGGTTTCTGTTAACAACTCAGGATCAGAGTAATTGCGCATTTCCCCCACAAAAATAACGCCAAATGGCTTAGGATGAGATGTTCCGTGTTTTGGGCGCAAACTGCATCCTCACTACATATTCGGGTATGCTTTACATATTGCACGTGTGTGTGTGTATGTGCGAATGTTTATTTGCGTGTGCTCATTTGATGGAAGCAAGTGTCGGCCCGACAGTGGAGACCCGATAAGAGGAATTCATTCGGACGAGTGACTTTGCGGTGCGCCTATATCACACTTTTCACCTCCCCCTTTAACGCGAATTCCTTCTCTGCAAAAATAGTGAAAAAACGCACAAAAATAATGGCAACATGTATGTGTGTGCCACTGTTTCCTCTACTACGCTACTCTTTTCACATTTTGTTATTGACATTTTCAAATAGCTGCGGGTGGGAGATTGCTTATGGTTCGACTTATTATTCCGATTGCTGCTCACATTCCTATGCATTCCGGCAGATACTAGCGCGCATTTGCCTCGAGTGTACGGTAAGTGGTCTGAGTGCTGTACATTAAGCAAGTTTCTCGCTCTCTCTTCTATAATTAACGATTTATCCATTTTCCTATGATTTGCACTTTGCTAGTTAGCTTGAGTTTTGGTCTCCGGAAGTAGAAGTAGCATATATTTAAACTGTTAGCCTGCTTGAGCTGGAAAAAGCTTAATTGCATTTATTTTGCTGTTAGGTGGCAGCTCCACGCTTCCATTCTAATCTGGTTTTATTATCATTCATTATTTATGTAAACTAAACTCAATTTCTCCTCACGCGGTTATTGTGGTTTGCAGGACCATCTTTTGTGGTTTTAGTGCGAAGCGAGGCAATAAGGCAATGAAGCATGAAATGTTTTCATTTAATGCTTTACTAACAATTTCTTAAGCATTTTGTGTACTTTGTATGAATACAAGTATTTCTCTTCACAATATATATTGTGTAATAGTTATCAGTATTTCTTATTTATATCAGATTTATTCACTTCTACACTACTTCGTTTGCATTAATCAAATTCAAATTGAAACGTTTTATCATAGAAATGCCATGTCGTATGAGTTACATTTGAAAACTGTTATTGCACAATTATTGTGTAATATCAGAAATACGCCCCCAGCAGATACGCTTTGGAAATTATTATATCAACTTATTAACGCAAACTTTAGGTGACAGAATTGAAATCGGATTTTCTTCGGATTACGAAAATTTAAAATGCGAATAACGTTTGTTCGGTTATATTGTATATTAGGACAAATACTATGATCGAAACGTATCTCCCTTATAATAGTGCTCTATAGCCTACTTGGATTAAGAATTTTACGTCACCACATACGTCACCACATATTTACACATACATTATATTTTCTCTCTTTCCAGTGCAAAAGGAAGGCGGGACGCAGTTGAAATTGATTATAGAATTTCCCAGCGACATCAAAGCGCTGATGAAGCCAATGAGGTAATTACTCTATTTGCATATGCCACATATGCCACATATACCACAATTAAGTAAGTAATAGTTCAAGCGTAGGGCGAATGAATATTAACAAGGTTATTAAATGATTTTCCCTTAACTTCAATCAAGAATCACAAAGAATTCGCATTAACTGTTGACGGCGGCAATGAATTGTGAAATTGCAGGGAATATTTCAGTGAATTCCAATGACCATATTGCAATCATGCACACGTAAGCACTGATAGGAGTCACATAACATGAGCCGTTGCATGTAACTGTACTGCCTGCTGCCATTTACGACTTTCCGCCATTCAACATAACCGCGTATGCAGTTTCCACACGCGCATGGGCAGTCAGTCACATTTATAACTCATACGCCACGGCGGCCGAGAGTGACTTCTGTTGTTAATTGTTGGTGTTGTGTGTAATCACAACGACAACGACAACGACAACGACAACAATAAACAATTTTAATCGTGGCTGATAGCGATTTATTGCAACTCCATTTGCCATGCAATCGGCGTAAGTAATAAAAGTCGAAACGGTTATGGGGCGCATGGCGAAATGCAAATATAGCAGATGATTATTGCCTTCGATATCGTGATTGGCAATGTCAAGGTGCGTGCAATGGCTGTCAGTGAGAAATACAATAAATATCGCGCTTTTATATACACATAGATGCATATATATAGCGGTATAGACACGCATACAAGCACGAATTTCCGAAAGTCTATTGGGTGTGAGATTGCTTTTGAGGCCGTGTGCGTATATAAACTATTATGGGTGCACTCAGTTAGTTAAGTTTTTTACTAGAAGTATTGTTAGATGATTGGAAATATTAAAATAAATTTCAATAAACTGAAAAGTTTTTCCTAAAACGTATTAGGATGTTTAGGATACTTACGATCATTCGAACTGTTTCACAAGTTAGCATTCTATTTCGGACTGTTTCATTAACCGTGTTACAACTTATATTGACACCTTGGTGAGAAAGCATCTTTAAAAGATCTAGTTTGAAAAACGTATTGATATTAAAACCAAAAGTTTTTGTCTAAAAGGCAAATTTAAATTATATATACATGCATATTATACTTTAAAAATGGAATACTTTTTTTTTTTACAGATTTCCCCGTGAGCAGCAAACTTTGCCGAACCACTTCTATTTTACGGACTATGAGCGCCACAATGCGGAAATTGCTGCCTTTCATTTGGATCGGTGAGTGAAAGAACAGATGACACTAACACGAAATCTACAATATACCGTTGCCCAGGCTCATATACAGAGTGAAGATGCATGTAAACTCATGGCAATAGCACCTTACATCTGTTCGCAGTATCGAATTAAATTAATCACTAATAAGTGTAAATTTACGCTCACTCAACTGGTGTTCATTCCCATTCATCTTCTTACTTGGTTTTCTCTACTTATCCATTCACATATATTTTTACTCATTACGCGTATGCAATTCAGAGATGCGGCTTAAAAGAAAAGCGTTACTCATCCGTACAGTATCCTCTTTATTTATGATTTATTTATGGATTCGACGAGTAATAATTCCCATTCCTTAAAATTTTTAATTTTCTTGTGAACGGCATCAATTTTAATAATTTCTAGATGAATGCATTACTTGGGTGGTTTAAGAAAAGTTATGCGGTTACCACCAATGATATTTATTATATAAATTAATTATTGGGTTGTTCGGAAAGTCATTTCGTTTTTTTTGGGGAACATGAAAGACAGTTTTCGTATAATGAATAAATATTTTATTAAATTATATATTGGCCATTCTGGTCCAACACCTTTTGCCATCTTTCTGGCAGTAACATAATTCCCCTCTCATAAAAGTTTTGGTCCTTGCTGGCAAAAAACTCGTCCAGGTGGTTTTTGACATCTTCATTTGAGGTAAAGGTTTTGCCATCCAAAAAATTTTGCAGGGACCGGAACAAATAGTAGTCGGAAGGCGCCAGATCTGGAGAATATGGTGGATGTTGCAGTACGTCCCATTCAAGCTGTAAAAGTTTTTGGCGAGTGACCAAACTTGTGTGAGGTCTCGCATTATCCTGGTGGAACACTACACCCTTCCTGTTGATTAATTCGGGCCTCTTCTCTTTAAGTGAATCATTCAATTTGTCCAGCTGATGACAATAGACTTCTGAATTAATCGTTGTATTGTCCGGCAAAAGCTCAAAAAAACGATTCCTTTGACATCCCACCAAACGGAGAGCATCACCTTTTTTTGGTGAATGTTGGCTTTTGACACGCTTTGAGCCGGTTCATCTTTTCTGCTCCATGACCTCTTGCGTTTAACATTGTTGTATACAACCCATTTTTCGTCCCCAGTAATAATCCGCTTCAAAAATGGATCATTTTCTAGACGTTTGAGGAGCGAATCACACGCGTCAACACGACGACACAAATTTCGCTCGGTAAGGACATGGGGCACCCACACATCGAGCTTCGAGGTTAAGTCCATGCCTTTCAAATGGCCATAAACAGTTGAATTCGACAAATTTAACCTCTCACCGATCTCTCGTGTGGTGATTCGCCGATTTGCATCAACTAATGCCTTTATCGCATCTTTGTCAGCTTCGACCGGCCTTCCAGACCGTGGTGCATCTTCGACATCAAAATTGCCGGATCGAAATTTTGCAAACCAGTTCTGGCACTGGCGTACTGTTAACACGCCTTCTCCATACACATCCGTCAATTTTTTTCTCGCTTGGACAGCATTTTTACCTTTTCTGAAGTTAAAAAGTAAAATATGACGAAAATGCTGCTTATTGCTCTCCATATTTAAAAAGGCACCAACCAAAAACTACTGGGTAGAATTAATAGAACTTTTTCACACACAAGCCTTGCAATATCAGCTCTCATGACATATAATGGTTATGGGGCTTAAGTGTGAAGTTAGTTTCGAAAAAACGTAATTAAGTCCTCTGGCGGGAAAAAACGTAATGACTTTCCGAACAACCCAATATATGATAATTGAAATAAAAATTATTTTTAATACACGAAAATTACATATCCCTTTCCTCATTGAATTCAATATTAACTATATACTTAGTGATATTTCACTCATGAACACAAAAAAGTTACCTCTGAAACACCAAATAGTCTCCCAGCTGTATAGATGAACGTCTCAGTATCGCTACACTTAAATTGTCTGCTCCAAAGAGAACATCAATTACGTTTTAATTCTTACAAGTATTTCTACTTCAGTGGAGTGTAAATATATATGAATGTATTTGTGTAATACCTTCGCCCCCCCCATTGCCCGATTTTCCTCTCGGCTCGGGCTTCTTCCCTTGTTGCCAAAACGAAATAAGCTGAAAGCAAAGAAAGCTTTAACAATAATCGATTGCTCCTTTGGTCCTCAGTTCCTCCCATGACCAACCATAGTACAATATATGGTATGGTCGCGAGCCACCTTTGCTTCACCCCCTCTCTATTATTTTTCTACATCTTAAGTGTAATTTTTAGTAAAAAATTGTTTACATGTATTCGCGTGTGGACAGAGGTATATTCTAAATTTTACAAGCCTCCAGACGCTCGCTAACACTTAATTCATTTTATTTGTAGCACATTAATTCAACTCAAGCATTATGGTATGCCATTTTTTCAGTTCGTATTCCTAAAGGAAACACATGTAGCCTTTTTTTATTACACTGCTTTTGTTTTTGTGCTTTTTTTAATTCCTTACACAACCATCTATTTGCCATTACAACGATTACAACTAGCGCTTACTCATCGTACATTGCATTTTATTGCCATTACGTCGCCACTTAATGTGTTTCTTGGCATTTTCTTGTGTGTTTCTATTATTTCAAATGTACGTGTATGTACGTTATGTGTTTTTTATTTGCAGAATTTTGGGTTTTCGGCGCGCCATGCCCGTCACCGGTCGCTTGTTGAATATAACAACGGAAATTTATCAAGTCGCCGACGACAATTTATTACGGACCTTCTTCGTTTCGCCCTCGTCGAATTTGTGCTTCCACGGCAAGTGCTCCTACTACTGTGACACCGGACATGCCGTTTGCGGTAACCCGGATATGTTGGAGGGTTCATTCGCCGCTTTCTTGCCCAGTTTCGAGCAGACGGGACGAAAGGTGAGTGAGAATGTTTTCATGCTTATTTCTTCGTACAAATTTGTGTGTAGTAAACACTCTGATTAAAATAAAAAGTAAAAGTGAACGCAAGTGTCTGGGTAGAATGAGTAATGTGTAATTAGAAGCGCTTGCAGTAAGAATCAATTAGTTTTAGCTCAGTGTGCATCCCTTGATTAGGGTGAGCACTGATTATAATTTTTATTACCACTAAACTTGTTTTTACGCAAATAAATTGACCTCCAAATGAAAGTCGGTGATTTCGGAATGGCTTTCCCACATATAGGGGAGTCCCTAGTGTACTGCGCGCGCTCCTCACTCTCCTTCATAAATAGCCAATTTTTCATAAGGTAGATTGTCTAAACAGATGTTACTAATGCAGTTATGACTTTAGTTAAATTTATTATCCTTTAATACATATATATATTATTAATGGTTCGTGGGTAGATTTGAGAGCTATCTGAGTTCGGGTTCGGGTGCTTCAAAACTCAATTACATTGAGTTATTACGTATAGAATATTACGTAGAATATTACGTTACACACATAATATTTAAAATGTACTGAAAACAGGTTTTTTTGTTTCAGAAACTATAACATATTGGATGGTAAATTTCATATGATGACTTGTAACTTTTTTCTTTTTCTTGCATTTCCTCATTTACCAACTTTGCTTTAAAATGTACTCAAAAATAAATTCCGTTGAAGATAACTCTGGGCTGCAAGATGTCTGATTAATTAATTTTTTTCAAATCAGCAAATCTACCGATTTTAATATAAAAGTTCTTTCGATATCTTTATATCATCTATCTTAGCTATAAAAAGCCTAATAAGATGTCGTGTTGTTCTCTCATCTATAGAATTTTAATTTAAAATATTTTATAGCGCACGGAATGTTAGATACACAACTCAAACCTATTTTACATTAACATATTTAAATTGTACCACATATATATATTTTGTATTATTGTGCCTCAAGTGAGCGTTCTTTGCTAAGAATTTATACCTTTTAATTACAACTAATCAGCTTCTCAAATTTGAGGAAAAGAAAAATTCTGAATTCCAAACAAAAGTCAACTTGCACGAAAAGCACATTGAAAGCGAAGGCCAACTGCGCATATTTAATGTAGCAAAAATAACAAACAAAGTTAAGAGTTTGCGCAAGCGAAATAATAAAGGATTTTTAATACTTATGTACTTCTCTAAATATATATCTTGACAGCTTACTATTCAAAGACCGAAAAGACCGAAAAGAGGGAAAATTTTAAAGCAGCAGCGCAACAAATGTTAATAAAAATGTGAAAACAGAAAGGTCGGAGTCCCAGCGCGTTGCCAAACAAAACGCCAGTGTGTTTGTAAACAAAACTAAGTAATGCTCATAACAATAATAATAATAATCCACAAAGGACCACTTCCGCCGGCGCTAGCTTTACAATGCTCCTCCTTCCGGTGCTTCCCGTCAAGGGGTTGTCGCTGCAGCCGCTTGCGTTACGAGTGGAAGCATTTCCTCTGCACAGCCTTTCCTTTGTACGTGCGTTTGTATGTGTGTGTGTACCTCATATTTATATGACATTCTCCTTTGGCGCTTTGCAATGCGGTAAATACAACGGCAATCACAAGTGAAAAGTTAAAATTAATCCAACCTGGCCCCGGTTGTGCGCACACAAAAACCCTCTCGCTACTTTAGCAGAAATATGCGAACAACAACAAATTTACAGGCAGCTACAAAATAGCTTAAGAATGAAATTATTTTAGTATGTAAAGTAAGTGAAACAGCAAAAATTATCTAGTAACCAAAAATCAAAAAAGAAGAAAAATTAACAAAATATAATCAAACTGGTATAAAAGCTAAGCAGAAAAAGTTAAGCGCGCAAAAAAGTCGAGGATATTGTTCGCTCGCACTTTTCAGTTTTAATGCTCAATAGCTGGCTCACTCTACTCTGTCGCCTGCCTTTACTCTCTACTTCCCTTAAATCCTCTATTTGTATTATTTGCATTCTCCTCCCTTCGTCCTGTTTGTATTGTCGTTAGTTTTTCATCGGCTTTCTTAAAAGCAAAAGCTTTCAACTTAAGGTTCTTAAGGGCGTAAAAGCTCAAGCGAATGGTCAAAGGCAAATCGTCGGAATGCGAAATGCGAAATACATTCGCGCTGCCCCTCAAGTATTACCTAGATTTTTTCAACTTTTTTCAACTTCTTTCAACTTTGTGTTTTTTGCAAAGTTCTCTTTTATCGTGGAGTTTGTTTGTCTGGCTTTTGTTTTCTTTTGTGCACTTTCAGTTTAAGTGCCACATAATTGAATTAAAACATTTACCTAAAGTTAATCTTAAATCAAGTCCCTTTGAGGGTAGCCAACACTTGAATAATTGCATGAGGATAAAATGGTGATAAATCTATTGTGGCCCGATAAAAGTAAGACTCCAATTCATACGCGTATGTCATATGACAAGAAGAATTTGAGAGATATTTGAGAGAGATATTTCGACTCCAGCGCCATCTGTCGTGCATATTGCAGCCCGAATATTTCTACGTGAAATGAAAATGTAATTCTTATTTGAAGTAAATCGAAGTCTAAAATTCGGTTGAAGAAATATTGCGATCCGAATAATAATTGAATTCGAATAAAAATCAAAGATAAATATGCCGATCAAATGTTTGCATTTTATTATCTTTATACGAAGTTATATTGGTTAAAAGGTGTGGCATATTTTTGCTCATACCTTGGGTTCGGCTCATCGGATGGAATATAGTTGCATTGGGTGCATTCTGTGAACATGCCCTGAGGTCACATCAAGGCCGAACTTTTGCAATAATTGTCCGTATATTTAGATTTGAAGTTCTGATAACATTTTCATAAATTCTTCATTAACCATTTTCCATGGTCTCCCATTTGCACTTTTTCTAAACAATCCACTGAGCATTGGACAAACAAGGTTGCAAGTTATATTTGGTATAAGTTTAGTTTTCTATGTTTGCATCTGAAATTATTTCGATTGAACTGGAATTTTAAGCACCGCTATACTACTACTGCCACAACTCATTCCCAATTGCTGAAATTACACGATGTCTAACAGTTTATTTTGTAGTTGTAGATAGCATGGCGCGATGCGCTTCCGCTCCCCACCGCAGCGCCGCTAGCATTTAAATTGCAAAAGTGATTTACAATGCGCCAGTCAGCAAAGTTATTTCGCAAAACTCGGCCCCGCAGCAGCCAAACAAGTTTTGCGCAGCGTTTTGACCAACTTTGCTGACTAGCAGGAAAAGATTCTCTTCCGCAGACTTCCTTGACATCTACACACACACACACACACACCTATTTAAATGTGATATACTCGAATAGCCTGCAAGCGTATTTACTTCGTAAGTGAGCCTGTATTTTTATTTGTATGCGTGTGTATATGTGTGTGTGTGTGTGATTTAGAAGTGCGTTTGTGGCCCAACGTTTTTGGCGATTTAGTGCATCACTGGCTGACTACTCTTACCTGACGGCGCTGACGTTGAAAGCAATTCGAGAATTTCTTTTCGCATCTTCCCACATATTTTCCTTTCAAATTCACTTTGATATTCATACCACGGAATTTCATCTTGACTATAATTTATTTACATTTTTACAAAATTTAATATGTTGCGAAGGGTTCCTTTTCTTTCCGGTTATTAAGTAATTTAATATTTTCAACTGATGCCGCCTAATTTATTGTGCGAAAGTTTTCTTTGAACTTAAATATTTCCCAGCCATGGCGCATTCGCCTTCGCTGTAGTCTTCCGCATCAGACATATATACACACATAATTGAACCAGAAGGAAGATTCAAAAGAGGAGAGCGACCGTTGCATCGACTACTTCTACTCCTTCATTCCCTGAGTTTGCTTTAAGTTTACGTTGCGTTGCGCGCCACCGACATCCTTCTTCTTAATTTGTGCAAATCCTTTGGCGCCAGTGATGACCACAACCGTTGTTGCCGTTGCGATTCCATTTATGTTTGTTACATTTCAATACTGGCCTCTGACATAACAAAAGTTGTTGTCTTTGGACTTACGGCTTGAGCGCCTCATTTCGCTGCTCAAAGTGCTTGCGTGCTGGACAAAGTCTGTTGTGTATGTGTGTTTTTGTATTTACATACAATTTTCTATAACCGAAATTTTTGTATTTTCCCTTTTAGCTTTTGCTCATTTAAATAACTAATTATTATTTAAATGGTTGAAAAATTTAAACTTTATCTTCACCTTTTAACTCTTTTCCATTCTCTTTTGCACTACTTTGCAGGTTTGGCGGCATCCTTGGCGTCGCTCGTATCATAAACGCAGGAAGGCTCAGTGGGAAACAGATTCCAATTACTGCTCCATTGTAAGTAAAAGAGACTTTCTAAAGTCCCTTGTAAAGAATCATTTGGTAATTATTTTCAAAATTTAAGTATTTGCAAGAGAGCAAGCCAGATGAGCTAAAAACTTAAAGTTGACGTAATTATAAGTTCTTGCCAAAGGACTATTGGTTATTAGAGAGAAAATAATAATGTAAAAAAAAAGTATTTTAAATTGATGCTTGTGCGACATTTTCCAACCGAAAATGTTTGTGATGATGAGTTGCGTTTTGTGTTTTATGTTTGATATATATTTCTCCAACGAGCTCTTTTTAAATGCATTGCCGTCATACACAAAAAAAATTGCTTAAAATTTAGGAATTAAGCCTTTTGCATTTGCTAACCTTTTTATACATTAAATGTCTGTCGGTTTTTTTTATTTTCACAATCATTCTGAAAGAGTGTACTGAAATTTATTCTATAGCTGACTTCTTTTATGGAATTAGCATTTAGTCATGTAAAGCATATAAACAACTGCAATTTAATAAATTCTACTAGAAAAGCCTTTTTAATAGCATTTTCAGTGCTTTAACCATTAAACTCCAATAATTTTTTTTAAATATTTTCTTTCTTACAATAAAGGTTCGCGAAATACCTCCATATGACGAAGGTCGACGCTTATTGGATCTAATGGATATGGCTATATTTGATTTTCTAACCGGAAATATGGACAGACATCATTATGAAACCTTCAAGTGAGTATCGAAACAACAATAATTAATTAATAATAATTACTTTTTATACTCTCGCAATGTGTTGTATCAGAGTATATTAGTTTTGTTCACCCAACCGTTGTTTGTAACACCTAAAACTAATCGGGATAACATAGAGTTATATATATATAAATGATTAGGATGACGAGACGAGTTGAATTCCAGGTGATTGCATGTCCGTCTGGCAGTCCGTGCAGGCGATAACTTGCACTGAATACCCTAAATACTTCTTTTAGCATTCTTATACCTAGTATAAGGATTTTCAACTTTCTGGTTGACTTTGAACCGTACATATCGGTGAACCTGTGAAATATTCCAATGATATATAGGCCCGCGCACCTGATACAAAGGGTGGGTAAACTTAGAGCAATAATTCCCCTAGCCTTCATATGTCTAATATGAGAATTTCAAACTTCCATTTGGCTTTATACTCTATATATATCTTAGCAAAGCAAAGTGAATTAATTGAACAACAATATACAACATTTTTAATATAAAGTTTTGCCAATACCTGAGAGTATTGTATGGCCTTTGATCCCTGTAAATTACGAAAGTGTAATATGTTCGGTTAGACCCGAACTTAGACCTTCCTTATTTATTAAACCTCCGTTTAAATTTCTAACATTAAAAATAACTTCAGAGCTTAAAAATATGTTTATCGCTTCGGTTTATGGACTTATTTTCGAGGATTCTACCCACATAAAGATAATCTGCAATAAAATTATGTGACAAACGAATTTCCGTCACGCTAGCAGTGTATAGAATACCGACATGTGGAGGCTGAACCGATTTGAATATTTGCGTCTCTTTAATTTGCTCATGGTAATAAGCTGATGATTTAAAAAAATGGCAATGAGATCTTAAAGTTATACAGTTAGTTATACAGTTATAAAATTATAATACTACTACAAGGTGAGTATCGAAATAAATAAATCGAAAAAACTTACACTTGAACACTCTTTATGAGGAAGGTTATCAATTTATTAATTGACTATTTAAAGAATTTAATTCAATAAGCTGAACGAGTTATGACAATTTAGTTTACAGAACTTTAAAAGGTCTTACAAAGGAAAATTTGAAAAAATAAATAAATATTTTAGAAAAATTTATATGGGGTAGGAATTTAAAAAGTTTTAATAAAGTTAAGTATTTCCTTTTCCATATGTCCCTCTAACATGTCCCCCTTCAATGCTTGTGATTTATTCTTCTTCTTATTATTTGAGAAGAATTAATTGACAGTAAGTTTTAGATATTTTGCGCATATTCATCGAACACAGGCACAGGCTAATATTCTCCATTTTACAGTTTCTTCCTTTACTTTTCGCGTAATATTTTCTTCTTGTCACTTTTTAACACATGAGTGACACTTCAACTAATAAAATTTACAAAGGTCCTATTTGCTTCTCTTTACTATTTGTGCCGTTAATTTAAAGGGACCCAGTAAGAAATTGAAATATTTAAGAACTATTCCACAGTTAACTCGTTAAGGTGAGGTATTGGGTGCTAAAATGACTTTGTGTGGTACGCTAAATAAACTTATTGTGGTAAATTGTAATTATTACTTAATTTTTAATTTTTAATTTTTGAAAATTTATAATTTTGTAATTTAATTTTTGAACATCATTGGACCGCTGATATATACTCAGTTTCATGGTCTCTAAGTCGTTAGTGGTTTAGCGTTTTACTTTTTGCTGCAGTTCCATTCAAACTTTCTCCGAGTACAAACATACATTTCGATATTCGCTTTGATGCACCAGTTTCTTAATGTCTAACGGAGAGCGCTGCAATATTTGCGGTTAGCTCAATGCTGTTACTCAGATGTCACAATAATTTTAATTAACTTTTAATGAGCTGCGCAGCTCTTCCGCTACTTTCCCGCCGCGTTTTGCCTCAGCTCGATTTTTGCAAATATTCGCGTGTGGTAATGGCAGTAAGCGAGTAGTAGAAAGTTTATTGTATATTTCTTGCCAAGAAGCTGTTGGAAAGTGCCGTTACTTTTCATCGTGCTGGTCTACGCCCTCTCCACGTCGCTTTGGCTGCTCGGGACCAGTGGAGCTCGTCTTTTCGCCGTTCAATTAAATTTGTTAAAAATCGCTTTTACTGATTTTTCTTTTCGACAATTTGACGCATTTTAATTGCAATTTACTGAGCAGCTGAGTCCCCAAATTTGTGGCGTGATTTTTTATGGGTTTTTACTCATGCAAATAATTGTTGCCGCTTCTAAGTTTCATTAAGCTAACTTCTATATGCATCTGTCTATTTGTTGGTTTGTGTATGGGTTAGTGTGTGTATGGGAGAGAGTTGGAAACTTTTCGAATAGTTTTAGTTGCAGTAAATAAATGTTTGTGGCTGCTTAAGAGCGGAAATTTACGAGCCAGATAAGCGAAGTTGTGCCCAACAATGCTGCGCAGCTGCAGCTGCAATCTGCCACTTTGTCCAACTAATTCCTTGACAGGCGCATACATGATTTGGATAGTGAAAGTGCTGCCAGAGTTAGCAAATTTTTGTAAAGAAATTTTGTGATAATAAAAGAAATAAAAGAAAGTCGAAAACTTGTCAGTAAGTTAATTTAAATGTAGCAGCATAAAATTTTAATTATGCCACGCATTTAGGTGTTGAAATTCAATTAGCCTGGCATTGGCAGCGACGCACTAACACTTCCGCACATATTTGGTTGAACATTGCAGTTAACAGGCAGCAACATATGAGCTCAAGCTTATCCCTAGCTCATGCCACAGCTCTCACGGTCTAATTGAACTCCTATATGCAGCATTCTTAGCTCTTATTGAACGTGCAGCATCTAGCTTCGCATTAGCATGCGCATATAATAAACTCGATGCCTTTGCTGCTGATTGTTTTAATTATGCATCTTATATTGTATGTGGAATGCGATTGGATTATTGGCACTTAAAGTGCTATTCGCTTACTCCGCCTGCGTTGTTATGCTGAAATACCAAAATACCAAAACACCAAAATGCACTTCGCGCATGATGAATGCAAACAAACTCTGAAGATTGTTTGAGCATGTGAGGCACATAATTTATCAGAGACTATAGCTGCATTGAAATGTTGAAGACTTCACTTCAATGAAATTATAGCCATCCAGCATAATCGTTAGTAGCAGAGTTGCCACATAGTCGCTAAATCCGTTGTAGGTTCGGTTTTCATGAAATCTACAAAATCGCTATCACTGAACACGAAGATTTACGACCTTTGTACGAAGTTCGGGAAGTGGATGTTCAAAGTAGAATCCTTATTTATCAAAGGAGCGGAAGGAAAAGAGGTAATTAACTATGGTTTCAGTGCGAGTCCAACATCCCTATAAGAAAATCTTGCTCAAACTTGTAAGATAACGCACAATATTTATACAACCCACTTGTAATGCCTATACGTGGATTAAAAATGCAGCCTTTCAGATTATAAGTGAAACGGAAAGAAAAAGCGTTAATTTTTGTTCATTTAAGACGATCTAGCACTGTTTCAAAGTTCTTACTCCGCGATACGAAGCAAAGGTGCGAAAAATAACAATGGTGGTAGAGAAGAGCCAGATCGTCAAATATGAAGATTTTGGTAGAATGGCTACAGGGAACAGTTTACTACTTATGTATGTCACTTTAATCTTGGCTGATAAGATTGTATAAGCACATAAGCAGCTGTCGGAAATTAGTCGCAATTACAGCATTATATGCACAATAGAATTACTAAAGCAGTAATGGTTTGGGGAAGCATTTGCATTACTTACAATAACGCATGCGAAATTTATTCATAATCCACTGCTCCAGCACAATAATACACACACGCATGAATATGCATTGAGCGATTTAGGCGTGTATTGAAACCACCATATGCATATTGCTGCGGCAATGAAGCGTGCACCAGATAAAATATGTGTGAATATGTGTGTGCGTGTGTACGTGAATTTGCATTGAACGCCGTTATTCAAATGCACATCAGCACCAGACCGCAGACCAAGCGAGAAGTAGCAAGAGCAAAGGGCGCGCTCAATAGAGTGAGTTGGCTTGTGTCAGCTCTCCGCGTCATTTTCGCTTACTGGCTTGCTGTGGCACCTTCGCGAGGCAATGCAGTTTTCCTTTATCGGCCTATTTGAGTGGAAAATCCGTTACTGTTTTCAATCGCCCACACTCAAATAATCGCCCGCCTTTGATCCTTTGTAGCCGCTGTTGTCTCGATTCGGAATAACGGCATTAACCCATTGCTCAAGTACGTTCCTTTTGTGTGGGCCATCGGATTGTTTGCTGTACTAGAAAATTACCTAAAACGCTTAAGGCGGCACAACGAATTAGACTATTCAACAATTATGGCACGCAAATGTTTTATTGTATGCTAAAGTTGCTCATACGCCTCGTACGGCACTTTGGCTTAAAGCACTGCAAGAGCCGCTAATAATAGAGGGCCTTCAATGCGGTGCTTTATTGCATTCGTAATTGAGAAACCGGTAGTGGTTATATAAGTGCAATTTTCACAAATGCTGCAATAAAGTTTAGACTTTTGTGGAGCAAATAAAAACATTTGATAATTTGCGGAAATTATTTACTCAAATAAACTTTGAAGTTGTGGCAGTGAGCGAAATGAAGTTGTGTGTAAAATTGTACAGTTATAAAAAAATTGCAGAACCCTAGTTCACGCAGCAAGCCATTTCTTGCGATGTACCTATCAATACTTTAATATCCTTTTATTTTATGAAAGCAGAAGACCTGCTTTGAACTATTCTTCTATTTCATCACTGAAAAATTTTTTACAATAAACTGCCTGTCGACGAGACTAGTCTCTTGATTATTTAAATTATTTGGAAAATACTCTAACACAACTTCAGTAGACAGTGAATTCATCTTTGAGAACTATACACAAATAACTATAAGACTTTTATTGTGTATAAAGTTGAAAAAGTGAGGTTATCTCCATTTATTTTTATAATACCTGCTAAATATATTTCCTTTTTCATTTAAATAAATTACTCAATGGGAAATGTTTTTGTTCCAGAATATTTGGCAATGACACATTCACATTGCATTTGGACCATGGACGTGGTTTTGGGAAACCCTTTCACGATGAATTAACAATTTTGGCGCCATTATTGCAGTGCTGCATGATACGTACGTCCACGTTGAAACGAATATTGGAGTAAGTAAAAATTTTCAGAATATCGCGCATTCAGCACTACACTCGAACTGCAGTGGTGGACTTAGCTGTCAGTATGTTATTGTTTTGAAATCCACAAAATAATTGCTAGAAAAAAATTTACGTTTTCAATTTGGAAATAGTTGTACATTTTAACTTGTTTGTGCGCCACCGTCAGTACCTGTTGTTCTTGTATGCATTTGCAGAGTAAAAACTTTAATGTTCAAGGGATCAGATAATTGCAAAAAGTTACAAATAAATAAATCCTTATATTTTTATAAAACAACACTCCAGCATAAATGTTTATTTTAAAAATCACCAACTCATCACATCTATTCTCCATATTACTAATATTTCACATTCACATAATATAAACATTTGCTTATTTGCTTATTTGCCAGCTTCCATAATGGACCCAAGCCACTGTCGGAGCTGATGCGCGAGTCCATGTCCGTCGATCCAATTCGACCAATACTCTGGGAGCCGCACATGAAGGCGCTCGATCGGCGAGTTACCATCATACTGAGCGGTATACGTGACTGCGTGAAAAAGAATCCACCAGAGGAACCAATCGACTCTGAGGATCTGCTGTCATAGCAATTAAAGCAACAGGGGCGGATAAAGATACAGGAGGGCAAATTTAAGTTCCTGATTCGTCCGAAAATTCGCCATACACAAATGACAGTTTAGCATTAGAACGTAGGATACTTAATGTTGCAGTAAAGTAAGAGTAAAATTGACTAACAACAATGTGCAACAACGTACCGAGAGCCGACATTTGTCTGGATGTATGACTATACGACTTTTTTGTTAATAGTTGACTAGTAGAATTTACATATAAACATATAATAAAGCATTAAAACTAAACGAAGCTTCTCGGAACAACGCTAAAAACGAATGGCGATGTGTTACTGAATTCAAGGCTGGGCAGGAGTTAGTGGAGCCGCAAGAGCCTTTGAAAAAAGCACAATGCGCCCAACAATCAGCCTTTGCCAAACATGAATTAATAATTGAAGACAAATAATTTGTAGACTTCAAGTGATAACCAAAATAATCGAAAAGTATAAATATTATTAACAAATTCAAAATGTATAAACTAAAAACATAAGTTCGTAGCTAAAGCATAAATATAGGCGGGAGATTTGCCGTAGACACCACTAAATTTTGTGCTAGTTGAATTTTTATGAGAATCTTTGCGCAAATTGAATAAGTACCTTTCATAAATAAATCTATAACATTAATTAACTAACTAAATATGAACATTAATTATGAAATTAAGAACGAAAAAATTATGATCTGGACAAAAATACCTTTTGGCAGCTGAATGTTCGTTTGTGTGCATGAGCAAAGAGCAGTTAGGAAAAATCCGAAGTAGAAGGTTGTAGAAATTAGCAAAACAAAGAAGTAACTAACACAAAGGGTGCGCGAATGTACGAATATGCGAAGTTCTGTGCAATGCAATCGAGAGAACAACGAAGTGAGCGAAATTCAGCACAAGGATTTAACGGTGTTCACGTTTCGATGCTGACTCCTTCGAGGAAACTAAATGAAAAGACTAAATAACTAACATTTTATTATACATTTGCGCTTTTATTTATTAAGAATTGAGGGAGTTTATTCTTTAATTTAATTTATTGTTTTGTAAAACTAAAATGGAACTTCAAAAATTTACTTAACTCTTAATTCCTACACTTTTAGCACTTGGTATATAAATTTAATTTTATCCTAATTGGAAATGTGTACTTTTACAAAATTAATTAAAAATTATTTTCGTTGTAAGAGGTGGATTTCGAAATCTGTAAGGGTTTAATCCTAAATTATTTAACTTAAGTTACTTCATTTAATTAATTAATTTACAATAAACTAAAAGCTAAAATTGTTGATGGACTTTTTCCTGGTGCAAGAGTGTTTACTATATTCGATATCGCCTTCGTTATCAATTTGTAAAGCTACATTTTAATTTTGCACTATACATATCTCATTAGTTGGTTAAAATATTGTGCGTTCATGTACTTGAGTTGTTTATAAAACACTTGCATATATACAGCTATGTACATATGTATATACATATGCATGTATATATGTGCATAACATCTGTATGTAAATAGTTAATATAGGAAACTCTATGGTTATATATATATTTATGTATATACGTATGCATAGCTGATTGTTAATTTAGTTGATTTGCCTTTGAAATGTTATACAAATAACTAAAATAATAATAAAACTAAAATTATTTGTGAACTTTGTAGTTAGTAAGTACTTATGGAACAAAAGAAAAAATACCAAAGAATTGTGAAAAAATTCTTATGATAGTTTTTTCCTTATCCAAGCTTTTATGTGTAAATGTTATGCAGAAAATTCTTAATTTGTTCGAAAATTTGCAAGTCGTCTCGATGTCCACTATAAACAATTGTTTCTTACCCAAACATTTGCTTCATGCGTCGAGATACAATATTGGCTAAATAATAATAGTATAGAAAAATGTTTATTTCTTGTTGTAAAAACGTCAGATTTTCGTTTCGAGCAATAAAATGTTTGAAGAATTTTTATTGAAAAGGCTTAATGGTACAGTTACAGTTGCTCTGATTGAACACGTGTGATTCTCAGTTTAAGTTAATCGATACTGGAGAGCTGAAGAGAAAAAACTGGGGTCGACACTTTGACTCCAGTGCATTCGTCTTAAATACTGCATATTCATTCATTTCCATATCTCTCTAGATTTAATTTCATTTAACTTTTTGGTGTATTCAGAAATTAATAAAGCTTTTATCAAAATATTCACACAAAAATATTATGTATTATACATATATTTAATGTTATTTAATTGTATTGAAGGTTAAACTAAATTAGATTAATGAAATGGGAAGAAATTCGCAGACCAACTGATGGATGGATAATTTGTAATATGAATATAACAAAAGAAACTTGTGAAATATTTGAATGAATTTAAATAAAGTAATATAAGATTACATTAGCTGTGTCATGTTTGTATTTCAATGAGGATACCAATTTGCAGCAGATTAATTACCTATTTCAGGGCATAAATACGATCTTTCACAGAAACTGGACGCCAACGCGACCTAGCACCAGTATTCTACCAGATTTCATATGATTTCATAACTAAATCCAAATTTCATGCAAAATCGGTTCAATGTATTGGAGTCGTGCTTATATATGTGAAAAGCGATTTAAGATTAAAATCCGTTTTCTAAATTCCATTTTAAATAACAAAGGAATAAAATTAATTGAATTGAATAATGTTATAATTAAATTCGATGAAATAAAACCTGAAAACATTAAACACTTTGTATTTTAGGCAAATGTAAGTGATTACTCCCAAAAAATTTCATTCATTTAAACATTTCTAATGTTGAAAAAAGCTGGAAGAATTTGTTTTACTTTCTTATTATTATAAATATATTATGAAATTGAAGTTATTATATATAGTAAGTGTGACAATTTCATGGTTTGATCGGTGCTTCTTCGCTTCCATCCCACAAATGAAATACTCAAAAGCAGAGTGTGCGACTTATTAATAAAGCATACAAATACGCAAATCGGAATTATCAGCTGCCACATTTCTCTCACTGCATCTCTCACTCTCTCTTTCGTTCTCTGTCTCTCTGTCTCTGTAGCCGTAAACTATGACCAGAGAACACAGAATAAATAATATAAAAGGCATAAATAAGAATAAAATAATTATACGTTCTCTGTTATCGCTCTTCATAGTAAACAACATTTCCAATACATTCCTTGAGTGCCTGCCCTAGCGACATATATATATGTTGTGTTGCCTTACAATTGGACCACATGTCGAGTGCTGTCCGATCGTCGCATTAACATTTTGTGGATTTCATAATATTTTCTTAATATAAGCGAAGTAATCGATGGATAAGTTAGTAGCCACTGAGTGTCCGAGTCGCGTTGTCCATCTTCGAATAGAGCGGTGTGAATAACCAAACGGAAATTCGTCGGTCCAATTCGAGTAGTGGTAAAATTTATTTGTAAGTTAAACTTTGTGAAAAGTGCCTTGTGTTAATAAAAACAAATAATTCATTATGAATATCAAAACTTAAATGAAATAATCTAGTTTAAATTATTTGCGGCAGTCTTTCTATTAAAGTCCACAGTCATTATCAATTACATAAATGTTTCATACTTCTTGTGCCGCCATCCGTTCGCACATATGTACTTGCTTAGATATGTGCTCGCATAGGTAGAAGTGTGACTTGGAGAAGCATAACAGATATTCTTGCATACTTAAGAGTATATTTGAGTAATTCAGTGATAATCAGTAAAGAATTACTTTAAAATGTGCACAAAGGTTCAGATGAATGCTGTTAATGCACACAAAATTAAGTCGCTTCTGAAATACACTCGCTTTAGAAACTTGTTCTGAATCTGGATTCAACTGCAAACTAACCGATTATTTGAAATATACATATATTATATATGTATGTATACTTTGTAACAATTTTAAATGCCAACGCTGTTTACCTTTTTATAAAAGGAAAATTTTTTTAACTGCACACATATTTACTGCATTTACTACATATAAAGTAAACCGATGACCTCGATAACCGATGCGCGATGTAATTTTTGATGACTTGCTCAATAAGGTTCAGCTTGGTTCTAACTAAGTGCTTTTCAGAAGATTAAGTTTTGTCTAATC
Organism: Bactrocera minax; assembly: GCA_021498325.1. Classification (NCBI taxonomy): domain Eukaryota; kingdom Metazoa; phylum Arthropoda; class Insecta; order Diptera; family Tephritidae; genus Bactrocera; species Bactrocera minax. The sequence goes on along the minus strand of JAKEEE010000012.1, from coordinate 2,210,671 downwards.
TAGATGGAGTCTCTATTTTCACACATTTATTTGACGATTTTATTTCGGCTTTTTAAGGACCATTTCTGGTAAACCCTTCTGAATGAAATTAACCTAATATTCTGAGGACCTCATATCAAACACCTAAATTAATATTTTCTCATGCTCGATGGTATTTTGTAAATTGTATTGTAAAAACCATTTATGCTTCCCATTATATAGAAATGGCAACTAGTTAAAGTGGCAGAATTATCAAAACTTACTACCTAATAAGCAAATGGTTAATATATTTACAATAATGAGGTATATTTGACATATTATATATTCTCGAGGCAGTGTATAAATATACTTGTGGAAACATTCTATTCCGACTGCAACGAAGCGAAGTAAAAAACATGCCTCATCACGTAATCGATCTACGTTCGGATACGGTAAGTGTGCCGACAGCGGAAATGCGCCAAGCCATGTTTGATGCTGTCGTGGGGGACGACGTTTATGGAGAGGATCCGACCTTACGGGCATTGGAGGAGAAAGCGGCCAAGTTGTTCGAAAAGGAGGCAGGTCTGTTTGTGCCCAGCGGCACCATGGGCAATTTATTGGCTTGTAAGTATACAAACTGTTGTACTCACTCGATCAAGAAACAAATAAATTAACTCCACAGACATTTGATAAGGTTAAGAGAATACTTAATATAATTGCTAAGCGCTTCATAAAATTGTTATTTATTTATAGGGAAAGATATTTTGATTATTGACCGAAAAAAGAGAATTCAAATGCTTTGCTACCGAGTGAGCTTCAGGTCTTTTACTTTTCAAACATATGAACTGACTGCGAAAAACAAGACCAAAGAAATGAAAACAGTTAATTACATTAATTAGTTGAAAAATTGTTCCTCAATCCCAATTAGCATACACGGATACCATATCCATTGATGGAAGGTCCATACAACGGCACTTTAAAGCTGCTGGCGAACAACACCACTTCGTCCTGCCACTTTTCTCAACTGCCGAATTCAATGTAAAAAGACTTTGGAACATCCCCTATATCCCCAACAAAATTTTTTCAACTTTTTTCAATTATTTCAGAAATTTAAGGGGATCCCTCAGAAATTCGCACAAAAAGTATTCTACAGTACAAAATTCTCCATTTCTATTGAAAGATATTTTTCTATCTTTATCCTTAGCTAACCTTACCGCTAGCTCTTGATTTATAAGCACATTTATGATGTCAACTCTGTTTATGTTGGGAATTAAAAACGACCATAATGCGCGTTAACGCCATTAAAAATTGTGACTTCAGTTAGTACGACCGTATATACCACATACTGGAGAATACGAGTGACCACGGAAATTATTTTCCGAAAATTGCCAAAGCGCTCTAATTCCATAAGCACTTAAGGCCGCATACCTTATAAATATTTCAAGCATGGAATTTGAACACCTTGCTGTAAGGTGATATTTCTTTATGAATTTCATATAAAATTCCCTTAACAGAAGGCAGTCAGCAAGAGTTCTACTGGAATTGCTGTATAGTTGTTGCTGCTGCTAGTGTCGAGGAATGTAATTCACTTTCATGGTTTCTGCACATTTACACTGCGTTTGCGTTCCTGCCACTAAGTGCATACTGTTGCACATGTCCCACCATACACCCAGGGGAAGGCAACTAGTGCCATATTGAAAGGCTTCTAGTGAATGTTGTGCCAACACTAGTTCTAGGTAATTTTTTCCTTCTAAACTTCGCAAATAGCTCTCGGTTTAGCATAATTGATCTTCGGCTTTGTGATCGTCAACGTTTCTGAATGCCAGAACCTCATGGCGTTTATTGCAAAACGAGAAAATTTATGTCTAGAATGTGCACAAACCAGATTAGGTTTCCTAGTTCAGTTACCATCGCAGAGAAATATGCCAAAAAATAATGAAATTAACCGTTAAGTGATTAATGAGTTAATGAATTGCGAGACCTCTTTATTGGCAGACATTAACAGGATGGGATGTAACGCCTCAAAGATTTTACGATAGCGCCTATACACTAGACTTTGTACACTTTTAGTATGAGTCTCAATGTCCAGCGTCAAATAAACCATAATTCCATTGAACTTCATTGAAATCGGCCATTCAAACGTTACCAACCCAATTTCGACAGACATAAATGAAAATTTGAACCAAGCTGCTATTGGACCATTTGTATGGTCTCGCAAAGCCGCAAGTATCCTGCAGGATACCGGCATACCAGCATACTTACATATATGAGAGTGCATAAAAGTGTGTTCCAGTGCAACCTTTCCACTAAAATACTTAGTTCGGCTAAAATCAACAAATTTATTCTCCCTTCAAGTATTCCGTTATATACACAAACACACAAACACACATACATACATACATACACATGACACATACATATATCACATTCTTATCTAGCCATTTTTATACTTTTCAGGTATGGTGCACTGTCATCGGCGTGGCACGGAAGCAATTGTGGGTGATTTATCTCATGTATACCTCTATGAGCAAGGTGAGTTTCATTTCCTAAATGTACGGTAAGAGTAAAAATTAAAAGAGAAAATTAAAAAAAAAAACGAAAACGAAAACGAAAACTAAAGAATGTAAGACGAGAAAACGTAGAAATGCCAAAATTGGGAGAATATTCGACTGCGTCCCAAGACATTGCCGCAGATAGAACAGCGTAAGGATAACCTGCGAGATCGGTTTAAAAGTGGTATGGCAATCGAGAATTACTATAGTGTACGTATTCCGTGAATGCATGGATTTGTCTGTTTGTTTGTTTGTTTGTTTGTTTGTCTGTGTGTGTGTGTCGGTGCTGCACGGCAACAGCGCGCTGAGCATTACACTGGATGTGCGAGTATAAATGCCGCGCCATGTTCCCGCTTTCGATAACATCTACAGGAGGCAGCGCACATATGTATGGGTGAACGCACACACATGCTCTCGGTTGCGATTGTTGTTGTTGATATTTCAACTATTTTTTCCAGTCATTAAAATGCGCACAATAATGCAATTTGCAACGCAAAAAACTACGAAAAGTAATAATAGCAGTGAACAGTTGATGGGCAAAAAGGGAAAGACTTTATGTAAATATGTAGGAAGATCAAATGAAAAAATTCACATTTCTCGCGTTACAAAAAATGATACATGCATACATGTACATGTACATATATATGTGTACAGTCGTACATAAAGTGAAATTCATGTTTATAACCCATATGTGGTTAAAGTTATGAAAATTAAGTAAATATTTATTTACGTTGAACGAGGAATATGTATCAATTTCTATTAACATTTTCCCAAGATCTCTACAAGGTCAATAATATCCTCTGCACACGCCACCGCATTCTTCTAATACTTATTTCCGGCCACCATTTCTTTAGAAAAAAAATAAAATTTAAAACTGAACATTTAAATTTAAATCAAAGTTTATTAAGATCCGTAATTCCGCCGTAATTCCGCCGTAATTCAGCCGTAATTCAATCAGATCCAAAATATATTTCCTGTCGCTTATATTTTACATGAAGGGTTTTGATACAGTTAGTAGTAAATTACTAGACAGTAGGTAGACATAAAAAACTCAGTTCGAAACAAAACAAATTAAAATATTTCGCTTATAATCCTGTTCCTGTTTTGTTTCATTAATTTTCGCGGATTGCAGACATGAACCCCTACTTATACATATACACATATATAAACGCCCCACTTTCCCAAAAAAAATTTTAATACAATATAAGTATGTACGATGCACCACTGCAGCGCGGTTTGAAGGGAAAAACAATGGAAAAACAAAACTTTTTCTGATTTACTACCGTTGAGCGCTGTTCGGGTCGCGCTGCTCATATACTTCTTCGCCTCAGTCCCGGCAGACTTGAATGTCGACATTGCTGATGGAAAAAAAAGTTAAGTGCCTTGTATTTTAGAGCAAAACCAAACAAAATTATTTTAGCTTGTAAAGCTGGTAAAAAGTTCACGATTTATATTTTACAACACCTCGGTGTATTTCAGCGCGGATTTTCGAAAGACTATTCACAGTGAGCTAGTGATGATTGCATCCAGAGCATTATTATTATTTATTTGGTTAAATGAATAAACAAAATTAAGTTTGTTCGTAACGGTTTGTAACGGTTCATTATAGTGAAAGTATTTTAAATAAAATAATTCATCCAATTAACGTTTCCTGTTCATTATGGGAGACTTTTATTAATGTTTCAAATGTTCAAATAGTTAAAATTGTCCAGACACTCTAAGGCGAAAAAAATAAATACGGTGATTTCTGCGCACCTTTGATGAAAAAATATGTATGGCATCATCTTAAAAATATTCCTGCTAAAACGAAGTGTGAACTAACAAATGTTAGTTTTACCAACCAGCCTTGCTTTATTTTTTTTTGCCTTTGAAAATTATCACGTGTTTCGAATTGCCCTACAAGAAGCACAGGAATACGAAATTCGGAAGCACAGAATTTCTAATATCCGGCATTTATTCAGGAATAGCAGTTTATTTTCGCAAAACCAAAAAAGACTTAAATGTCTTTGGATTTTGAATTGAATGTAAGGAATGTGCTCCTTTAATATTTAGTTTTTCGGTGCAATTATTCATGCTTAGCCCCCATATCGCTCGGCTAGCAGGAGCACATCCCCATACACACATACACACACATGTCGGTTTAATTTAATATTTGGGCTTCTTCTCTTTTAGGCGGCGCTGCTCACATCGCTGGCATACAATTAGCCACAATACCCAACAAAGCGGACGGCACATTCTGCCTCGAAGCACTGCGTTGTAAGGTGCGCTTGGAGGACGATCACGAGCCAATTACGTCGCTTGTAATAGTCGAGAACACACATAATATATGCGGTGGCAAGGTGATTCCGCTGGAGTGGCTCGATAAACTGGCAGCTCTAGTTAATGGCGACAAACGGCTGCAGCCCTATGGCAAGCGTATTGCGCTGCACATGGATGGGGCGCGCATCTTTAATGCGGCCGCAGCGCTGCAGGTGTCTGTGGCGCGTATTGCGCGCGATTTCGATTCGGTTAATTTGTGTTTGAGCAAAGGACTGTCGGCGCCGGTGGGCTCAGTGCTGGTGGGATCGCACGCTTTCATTAGGCAGTGAGTAAAACGTATTAGACGGTAGGCGATAATCAAATAAAAGGTGTGTGCGAGTGTTGCCGCTAAGGCGATTATTATTGCCTGCCGAAAGGCGATTTGTGGGCGAAAGCAAAGGTACACAAACCAATGCTCTCAAACATTTATTTCAAGGAATTGAAGTTTGAGTCTTGGCGCTTACGCCCCAAGTGCTCGCACAGATGAAATTAATGTCACAGACTAATTGCCACGCCCGCTCTACACCTTTCGCTTTCCAATCACATTCTTAATCTTCGCTTGTGATGTTTTTCTTTTGTCACTAACTTTTTCTTTGTGTTTTCATTTCATTTATCTCGCAGAGCTCGCCGTCTGCGCAAAGCTCTTGGAGGTGGCATGCGTCAAGCAGGTATTCTTGCTGCAGCCGGTATTGTAGCATTGGATACTATTGTGCCTCGTCTGGGGCAGGATCATCAGAAGACTAGACGCATTGCGGAAGGTAATTTTTATTGTAGCCTAAGAACCATACATCAAAGTGGCAAGATGTGGCAAGATGCGGCCAGTGTCGGTTGATGAGGCGACAAATGGTTGCTGACAAATACCTTCGAATTGGTTGACTGAGTACTAGGTGACACTGACTTGCGTCTAGACGCTCTCCTTCCGACTCCTATTATACTCCTTTTCCCGTATTCCACCTCAATTTACGTTGAGATAATTAATTTCCTTTAATTACGCCTCGATTAATTTCGCCTACATTCCCATTTCCTCTTTTTCAGCCATTCACAATGCTAAAAGTCCCAATGTCACCGTCGATTTGGCGACCGTGCAAACGAACATTTTGCTTATTCATCTGCCGAATACGAAATTCAGTGCCAATGCGTTCGTAAAGCGCTGCGGCGAAGTCACGCCCGAAGAGCTTGCCGCCGGTGTGTACGTCTCGCACAAGGGGCAGGGTATTAAGCTGAAAGTGAGCGCACGTGATTGGGAATTCGTTCGAATTGTTTTGTATCATCAGATCAGCGATACGGATGTCGATTGGGTAATCAAGAAATTTAATTATATTATACGTGATGTCGACGGCGGATTGCCAGAATGAATGCCATGTGAAGTAAAGTTAAAATAAAACAAATTTTTTAGTCTTTTTAACGTCATAAATGAATTTCTTCATTCATTTCATTCATTTGATTAAACACAACGCAAGATTTATGAATATATCGACTTTGATCAGCAGACAACAGTTATTTATCCGGAGAGTCGACTTCTCTTTCTCAGTCGACTTTTTTATTTCGATTAATAACGAAGCGGATTGTACATACCAATACTCGGGAGGCTATCATACAGGTAGGTATTGTGCAATGCAAGAGGACCCTCGTTTAGGTTCGTCTTGGTAAGCATGCGACTTTTTCCTTGTTCCTTGTGTCATCTGTGGTCATATGTCAAAGTAGGTCAAAATTTTAAATTTTTCAGAGCTTCCAAGGCAAATTTCGAAGTGTTATCGAGCGAGAGAACCTATCTGGACGCCAAACTTTAGTGGCGAACTTTGACACTTCACAGTCAACATATATTGCCTTCGCTACAAATTATTTTGTATATTCGAACCCAACTACTTCTACTTGATCTGGGTGTATTCACTTAGCAAGAGCCATATTTAGTCGGGATTAAGAAATTCTTACTCGATTATAAATCAAATGAAAAACAAATAAAAATTACTTATAATATACGTAATGCAATCACGTGCGCATATATACATATGTATTTATTGGCGTTAAAAAATTTCCTCAATTATTTTAGAAGGCCTTAACTAGCATGCGTTGCGACATGTTGTACAAAGGCAAACTCGATGCCATTGCAGTATCGCAATATTTCAATTTGTGACGCTTATTTAGTCGCCGACACAGCGGAGCAAGTCAGAATATACGAAGCGCCTGAAAGTATGTGACATACTAAAGCCTAGCTGATTTATTTACGAACTAGCATTTGATTGCCTTACAATTGAGCAAGGCTTGTATTATAGCTTGAAAATCGCCATTATAAGCACATATACGTTGGCGAAAGAACAATTTAGTTTTATCGTGAATTTTGCTTTGGATGAATCCATTATGCTATTTTCATGTCTTCGTGCTTCTGGCCGCAAGATTTGTCCAAAATAGATTTGTTCGATATTTCCTAAGCGCACACAATCAAAGCTACTCCACCAAAAGCACAACCGAATAAACATTTAAGCACTTTTACATCATTTTTGAAATGAGCACGACCGAAAGCATGTTCGTAACTGTTTGAGTAAGCTCACAAACAGGGCCGAGCTGGATATGTATTCTACCGAATTAGAACGTCAGAAAAAGCTTTGGCGAAAGTTTGAATGGACTCTTCTGTTCCGCCAAACTGCTTTGCTGCGCTCACCGTGTTTCTGCATTTTCGTGCTGTTTCGGCATTGTGTGTTTTGCTTTTTTGCTTTTTGCCATCGATTTGAAAGTACAAATAACAAAATCTCCGGGCCATCGATCAATTTGAATTAATGGAAATTAAAATCGCATTGGCAAATGGAAAATCAATTTACTTAAGTGATGAAGTGCTGCCTCTGTTTCCTCTGTTGCCTCTGCTGCAACAGCAGTCGAAGTTAGGCACCAGGACTCATGGCGTGCCATAAACTAGAAATGTTTGCGGCCATTTCCACCTCATGATGGCATGCAGCAAAAGCCACTAACAAACGCGATGGTTATTGCAATCACTCGAGAATCATTTTCCTCCACGCACCGTTGCAGTCAAAGTGTTTGAGAGCGCGCTTTCGCTGAAACGCAAGTGCTGCGTGATAATTGTTGAGCGCAAAAATTATGCAAATCTCGCTTCAGACGCCGCCCCGCCGCCGCCGTCGCTGCACCAACAGAATTTAGTTGAAATTTAATATAACAAATTTGTTCGCTCCCAGAACTTTCGTACGCTCAAGTGTTGTAATTATGCAAGAGCAATTTGGCTCTTCCCTCCTGCAGCATATCATGGCATGCCTGTTTACAACACGCCTACTTGGGGCCTGCTGCCAGCACTTTAGCGGCGAAATTATTTGCATATTAAGAGTCGCTTCAGCACTTTCGCGTGTTGTTGGCGTAGTTGTTTGCAGCAAATTTCAGTGCTTCCATTTGGTATGCGTCTGCGCAACTGCTGCGTTGCGGAAGTTTTATGCAACTCGTTACAAGCAAAAGCCAAAACCAAAAATTCGAAAAAAAAAACAAAAACAATAATTTTAAATTTATATTTATTTTTTTCATTTTCCCCTAAGACTATTCTTCAAGCCACAGTGTCGGCTCGGGCTTACGCAAAACGATGGGATGGTAAATTGCGGCTGGTGCGAATATTCTTATTTCGCGCCTTCAAATATGCCACTAAGCAACACATGCACGCATACAATGTATGTGTGTGTGGATTTGTTTCGTGTGCGATCGTGTGTTCGTGTGTCCTGTGTGTGTTTACTTGGCATGAAACGACTGTTGATATTACAAACTTGAAGAATTTCCTTAACGCCTCCAACTATTTTGGATATGCATGAGCGCGCGTGTCAGTGTGCGTGCGCATAATTTGTATTCAAAATGGAGCAACGGCCATAACGATACTTAGGCCGTTCATTTTGTGAGCAAACAGCGCTATGCACAAGAAGCATAATGACAATGTAATCGAAAGAGAATTAAGCTGCTTAAACTTTGTAGGATTATTTTGCACTTAAAGATTTCAAAATACACGCTTTCATTGTTGTATGGCAAAACTAAAAATCCCGAGCTTTCATTTTCAGGTTTTCTCAACAAACATAGATATAAAGAGAGGGCTTTAAAGAATTATAGTAGGTCACCTTTGGGTATTTATCTTGATGGAAATCCAAGAGCACGGCCCTAATTCGTAGGAAGAAGCCCAAATTAAGCAAAGATGCACAAAAATATTATTTTTAAATCCCCACAAGTTAAGTGTTCATAACCGAGCGATTAATATTATATTTACCATTTACTTCCCATATACATATTGGTAACGCCTGAAAATATGTTTCACGCCTTATGTATTATACGGCACAACTTGACAACGAGATTTTAAACATCACCATTGCTTTGTCTTGCTATCAATTTCGAGGCAATGCAGCGCATGACTCACTAATCTATTTTTATATGTTTATTTACATCATGCGTGTTATTCATCTGCTTTACCTTTATTGCTCATGTTTATCTTTTGCTTGTTTTCTTTCTGTACAACATTTATGCGGTATTTGCGCACACACAGCTCGCATGTCAGGATGGCCGAGCGGTCTAAGGCGCCAGACTCAAGAGCAATTCTTGCTCGCGAAGTGCACTCAATTGCGATTGCATTGGATTTGTGAGCTTCAACTGAGCGTTCTGGTCCTCTCTGAGGGCGTGGGTTCGAATCCCACTTCTGACAATTAATTTTTATTATCGCTTTTAATTAATTTTTTTCTTTTGATTTCAATTAACTGTCTGTATATGAATGTATTTTCAAATATATCTACATAGATACTGAGTACTGAGGGAGTATGATATTCAGTGTGAGCACAATTAAACAGTGTTAAGTGTTCAGTGTTGAGCACAGTTTAGTTAAATTTGAATTTTAGTATAGGAAATTATAAAAATAATTATGTATTTTTGTAACAATGACACTTTGTGTCCACCCCTCTTAAAAAGCACACGCGTACACCAATTGTTGCCAGCTATCAAAACCACGAAATGACTTCGTATAAAGTTTCTGAAAAGAATATTGCAATATGTCATTCTGTCTTCAGTGATACTTTGAGGTTATAAAGATTCCAAAGAAAAATTAAAAGAAAATATTGTGCAAATAAGTAATTGAAAAGCAAGCAAGCAAGCAAGCAAGCTTTTGAAGATACAAATGACTGGCACTGATGCTGAAATGACGTGGATTTTGATTGTGGCTTGTGGCTTTTTGTTGGTCAGTTTGTGAATTTTCTGTGTCAATCAAACAGCTTAACATGTTGTTATTTGACTTGTTGCTGACATATTTTTCAACTTGCGTGCAGGTACAGCAGGTTGAAGAGTTTTCATCCTACAACTTAACTACATACATATTATTTACTTATCTGTGTTAGAGAAGTGAGGCTTTGAATAAGACACTCCAATCACGACACTCCTGATGCCTTTGGTTTTTAGTTGGTGGCTGCCTTCTTTGTTTTTATAAAAACATTTTTAGTCATCTACGTAACACGTATCAGAGTATGGATTCCATCCAGTCTAACTGCCAAGTACTCTCTGATAATTTTATAGTATTTGAAAAGTCTCTTGCCTTTCGCTAACAAATAAAGTTAAATGAGTGCTTTTTCGAAATCCTTAGCTTAAGTTAAACAGATTTATATTTACTAACTAAAAATGTTGAAACGAGGCAATATGTGGGCATCAATTTTTAATACAACCTCATATCTATATATATACGACCATAATGTAAATATTTCATATTGCGTGCAAGTTATTCGAGGCAAAAGTAAAATTTTTATGTGACGTTATAAATGGCAACGCACAATTAAAATGTTTGCTGCATTTCACCAGCAAGCTATACATAAATTCAATTTGCCGCGCAGCAAGCACAATCGAACGAACAATCAAAGGCTACAGAGTAAAATATACCTTCGGCAGAGTGGCAAAATGTGGTACAAGAACGATAAGAAACGCATACGGCCCACGCAGTGTATCCTGTGTCTCACGCAAGCAGTCCACAAATTGCGTTTCCTTGCTTGCATTCGGAATTTCAATTTTAATGCATTTGTACAACCCACGGTCCCATGGGTGGCGGCCAATGGCCTGAGGGCTAGAAGATCGGCCAACTGAATTCCAACTACCGTGAGGCCGGACGGAATATGTTTGTAATGCGGTGTTGTAATGATTTTATCCTACCAGAGCAGCATTAAAGGAGGACTGCATATGTGTTGCGTTCTGTCAACGTTGTCTCCTCCATTGTGCGTTGACTCTTATATATGAGCGGGTAGGCGTGCGTAGTCAACAGAAATTTTGCATACAGTTTCATGTGTTCTGGTAAATGCACTGAGAAAACAACAGATAACAGTTAAAGTGCTTCGAATATAAAAGTGATTAACTTTGGTATGGACTCCGTTTCCACGAACACACACATATTCACATACCATATGCGGTTGTATATCGAGAAATGCAGTGAAAAATAAACAGTTTCGACCACCACAAATTTGGCAAACATTTTTAACTCGATATTAATTAAATATTTTCCCGGTTCCACGAGAACAGTTCATACGATTTCGATTTTAATACGTATATACATTATTTTTTTATTCAACGAAAACTTTTTGAAGCAAACGTAAATCAAGTGAATAGTTTGTTTCTCACATGTCAAATTTATACCAATGTTACAACCAATTATGACTACGGTGCTGCGGGTACGGGTAAGTTGTTATGTATATTTAGCGCAATTAAAAAGAAAAAATATTAAATAATAAAGCAGAAAAAGTAATCGTCAGAAGTGGGATTCGAACCTACGCACTCAGAGAGAACCAGGATGCTCAATTGAAACCCACAAATACAATCCACTCCCAACTGATTACATTTTGTGATCAACAACCGCCCTTGGGTCTGGCGTCTTAGACCACTCGGTCAGCCTGATAATTATGACTTAATAAATTTGAATAGTAGTAAAATAATCTAAAAGTAGTAAAGCAACCCGAAAGCGCAGACTAAATGGTTTCCAATATTCAATCATCATTTAACAAACCCGATAGTGGGACCCCATGTGGAAATCTTAACTTTAAACAATCAAGGAAAAATTATGTTCCAATGAGAAGGCACAACGAACACTTTAGCTAGCTGACTGAGGGCAAAATGGAAGGAAAGAAATGTGATTACTCGTTATATGGGGGGTGGGTGAAAAACTTACTCACATTGTTCTATGCGAGACATTATCAACTAATTTCACTTGAGACACAGAGTAATATAATAAATAAAAGTAACCTTTATAATCGGTAACTGGAGACTAAACGAACCTAATTCGACCAAAGTGGATTTTGCTAACTTCAAACCTAACCAAACAGCATGTATGCAAATTTCGCAGCGATTTTTATCAGTGTTATAATTTCACCAAAGCTTCCCGGAGGACGCACAGACAAGCAGATAAGGCGAAATCACGATTTCTCTTGATTCTAATCCAAAATGGAGGTGTTTGTTTTTCAAATATTTACAAAAATATTGTCATTTCATATGATATTGTAACCCTCAACCCTCTTTAAACCTTTACTTTTTAAAAATTTTTAAACCACAGATAACCTGTGCCAAATTATAGTTTTGTGTCTAAATTTGTGGCTTAGTTTAGCCCATTATAATAATTCGATTAACGAAACTTTGTGGGCGACGCAATTATCCGATTACACCCATCTGGAATACTAACCTTCGCATGGTTCCAAGAAACACGAGTACCAAGTCTCATCAGGATATCTCAATTTTTACCGATAGACGGGCTGACCGTCACCCGACATTCAACTCATCTCGTCATGCTTATCTTTTATATATCTAAATCTATATTTATCTTGATTTATCTTGATTTATCTCGAGTTGTAAGTGTTATAAAGCACCGTTATGTGAACTATTATGCTCTGCGGCAACATGTTGCGGAGTGTAAAAATTCCATATATTCATATAAAGGATCGGAGGAAAATCTCCAATAAATCCATTTAACAGCTCTTTAACCTGTTTAAACAGCGTCTCAGTGAATTAAATAATCACTTTCAAGCGCACATTTCTATATTTTCAGCTCCTTTTCGGCTGGTTCCGTGCCGGCAGCATTTCCTGTCTTACAAAATAAGCCATACATTAAAGTCGACACCGAAAGGTGCAACAACATAATGGCGAAATAACATGAAATAGCAGCAACTGTGCGGAGAAATAAAGAGTTGTGTGGAAAGCGAGTAAATAAATAAGACATTTCTTGTATTGCACCAGCACCAGCACCTCCATAGATCCACATACAACTTCGTGCTCCGCTATAAATCTTTCCACATGCCTATATTGCGCAGTTATATAACCGAAGAAGAGCGAACATATGTAGTCAAAGTGTGTGTGTGTGTGTGTGTGTGTGTGCGGTGCGCTGGCTGACACGCCATATGCTCCAGCAACGGCATTTGCATGTTGCGTTGGGTTGGCATTCAAATTTAGAGGGACTGGCGAACTTAAGAAGCACACCGAAGCGCACCGAAGCGCACTTGGCTCGCAACTCGCAACTCGCAACTTGCAACTCTACAATGAAAATGCACTCCTTAGCCAGAGCTGCGCAGCCAGTTCATATGCCCGGGTACATAATTATAATATTATGCAGCACAATATCTGTGTATGTGTTGCTATGAACGCGAGTGAGCTAATTTAGTGCTCAGCGGATGACGGTGAGTTCGACGATGGAGAGGAAAAGGCAATTTACACTTGCTCCTGTAAGTTATAGAAGAATTATGCAGAATTATACAAGCCCTGCTCACTGATACTGTACTTAAGAGGCCGACAAACATCGACAAACACACATGCATGTTCACATACATACATATTATAACAGTATAAAGATAAGTACATGAGAATGTTTTCAATTTTGAATGTATAAATAGGCAAATGTAGCAACTTGGATCGATGCTTATACATTAGTTTGTTATTTTTTTTTTGTGCTAGCCCTTTCGTGCTTAATGGCAACCCTGTAAGTGTTAAAGTGTGAAAACTTTTGTGAATAAATGTGTCACTCAAAGTATACAAATATGCAATTTCGCATCATCGCAAAATTTTCAAAATTCCACTTACTCTCATTGTTAATTAGGACAAAACATTCGTTTACATTATACATATATCGCTGATTGCTTTCTATTATCTTCATAATAATAAATCCAACGATTACTCTCCTCCGCTTACATGCGGAATTAGCCGAGTCACGAGAAGGAAGAGAATTTCTATAAGCGTCGACCCCCTACCTTTAGGTGAAATCCTATATCTGGCGGACTACTCCACCACTTCCAACAAAATGGCAAAAGGCAAACACAACCATGCCTACTTCCCTCATATAAGAATTTTGATTTCTATCTGATTCGTTCACTTTTATAGTATATAAAACGAGAAAGCAAGCACCAATTAAGATATCGGAACAAAACTTTTGCACAACTTTTTTACCTTTGTACGGTACTTTGTACTATACATTTTTTAGCCCATGATTTGCTTTACACCGACAATTTGGTAAATATGTAAGATATGCTATTGAAATTCAGAATGAATATTTTCCTTATATCAATGTGCCCTTCCTATTGGCTTTTTACCGTGAATATCAGACAATCTCGATAGTTTGGTGACGAGAATGAGTGAAATTGGCCTATTCTAATAGAAATATATTCTGAAGCATAGATATTTTAGCTTAATGCCAAAGGAAATTTTATCTACTCAAACCTTCCCCTAGCCTCAATGTACCCGAAATTGTAATTTTCGGATTTTCAATTGACCTTAAATTGTTTATATAAGTCAATATGTGTGATGTTTTAAAGCAATTAAGTATTAACTTAACCATAAAATTTTTCAACACTGAATATGATATAAATCGGTCTAGATCTTGCTCCAAACCCCATTTCTCTGGTTATATTTTTCCTCATACACATAACATATTAAATTTCGGCCCTTTCGTTTAGTTTATATCGCATATATATATATCGATGTAATCGTATATCGATATAGACTGTATAGATTTCGAAATAAACGCATGTGTTTGACTTACACCGGAAAATATACATATATAACCCTGAAAGGTTCCGTTGTTAACAGGAAAAGTTTGTGACTAGAAATTATTCAGGTATTTGTGGTTCCTCATATCAATAACAATGACTAATCTGATTAAGTGCTCTATGCGGCACATTTTGGAGCAAAAAGTGGTGTAAAAATGGATCGACCGGATAGGTCTCACAAAACGCAGGAGCGATGGCGACATTCTCGATGGAGAAAATTTTGTCTATTTCATTCCTTTTATTTACCTCTGAAAAGTACGGTTTGTATTGTAGTCTATTTACAAATGTATGTATACCTACAGTGGTGGGTGGTCAGATAGGAGTGACAGAGCACTTTTATATAATACATGCAGATTTATATTTCCTAAACCAGATTAGAGTCATTCATTAAGCCGGACGAAATTTCGTATAAAATAATATCGCGCTTGTAATCTAGTGCTTTTTATAACCCATCAGGCTTCGGCATTATGAAAACATTTCGTAACACCCACACAACTACAAAGCAGTCATTTGGCAGCCCCAAAGTCAAAAATTTTTGAGAAAGAAAAAGATTCAACTCAAGTCACTCCGATTTATTGGAACTCTCGATCCAGCCTTCTTTCCTCGTAGCCAGTTGCGAACTAATAATTTTGCTCTTCTCCAGCCGAGGATATTGCCAGTAGGCTACTAAAGCATTGTCTCAATGCAAAAAGCCTGCTTTCTAGGCACATGTTTTTAAATCGACTTTTACGATTAATTATTCACCGTTAGAGGTCTTACAGACAGGCAGGATTATGAAGTTCTTATGGAGTTAAAAAAAATTTGTATTACAGACAATATTTGCACCAATTGCGGGACCCATTGATTCATGCACGAATTTGATTTTCAAATGCAGAATGCTGAAAGCGTGTGTGTGCGAAAAGATGAAAGATATGTGCGAATATTTAAATTATCAGCTGCTTAAGCTCGCTCGTTCTTCACCCATTTGTATGCTTATTGTACATTCGCCGTTGACTGGTGCATTTACAAACGAACTTATCTCATTAAAAGCATATTTTTTGGAACCGCTTTTGTGCCCGAATATTTGTGCGAGGCTGTGTGCAGCTTACAGCGCACAAAACTGAATTAGCACAATTTGTGTAAGTGCGCCTGTGGGAGTGTGTGCACTACCCCTTCGGTCACCCTTTCACCAAATCACCCATACAAATGTGCACTTACATAAGCACCACATCTATGTACATATGTATTAACCAATACAATTGTTGTCATTACACACTTTCTAATGGAAACATGCAAACGCATACAGTCAACGATATATATATATATATATATTATATATGTACAACCGTGTATGTGTTCGTGTGCATGTGCAAGGTTGAGAATTTGGCATTGGCTCACCGAATGTTGCAAATACCATTCATCAGCAAAGAGGACTTAATATCCGTTAGACGGACTTAAATGTGTAGTACGTGTGAATGGCGCTTGGAGGCGCAACCGCTATCACCGCCGCAAACTATCGTTAACGTGCACGCTGCACATCCGCCAATATCGCCAACAGCTGGTCATTATTGAGCGAGTCGGGTTGTATACGACATTAAATATGTGTGTAGTGGCTTTGGTAGTACTGCTTAGTTCAGCATGAAGGACATGTGCAATAGTGCAATAGCATTTGAATGGATGCATGCCACATGACACTCAAATATACACATACAGGACGTTCGTGTATACATATTAGCAAATGCGCATATTGGGGTTTAGGGGTATAAAAGGCTGCTAATACATGGATTCATAGTGGAGGCATGATAAACACATCATTGTCACCGCTGACCACCAGCAGCAGGTAGGGTATATTTTCAGTGATTTCAGAGAATATATATATTCGATGTGTGTTTGGCTGCATTTTTATTTCTGTTGAACACCAAACGGCCATGCTAACCGAGAAGGTGCAAGAGTGGTTGTTAATTTCATATCTGGAATATTCTCATTTGACTTACCAAAATAAAAGTTTGAAGAGATAATACCACAGCTATGGTATGAAGAGAAGCACATGACGTGAGAATAAAAACCTTATTGCACTTAGCCCATTAGTTCACTTAAACTTCAGGTAAACCTGGCTGAATTAGTTAAAAGAACATGTAATAATTAGTAAAACATTACTTTACAGGTATTACAAACCAAAACTGGATGAAACCTGGATGAAACTCCACGAAAGTGTGGACGTCATTTAATTCAGATATGTGAAAATGTCCAGCCCTTCTTCACATTGTTATTGGAAATTTGTTGAATTTGCCACACTGCAACTTTTCATGCTCACCATCACATTTTTATATTACATATATATATATATATATATATATATATATAGCGAGAGCGAGCAAGTGCAAGCCATCATGCCATTTGCAATAGTTATTCTAACGTGTTTGTAAATGAATGTTGTTGTAGCCGCTGAATTTCTGC
Source organism: Bactrocera minax (assembly GCA_021498325.1). Lineage (NCBI taxonomy): Eukaryota > Metazoa > Arthropoda > Insecta > Diptera > Tephritidae > Bactrocera > Bactrocera minax. The sequence goes on along the minus strand of JAKEEE010000012.1, from coordinate 2,193,411 downwards.
AGTTGTCGTTTGAAATTACCGCATATGAATTTTCGGGGTTTCATCTGTAACTTTGTAAAAAGTTGCGAATGATGTGCGTTTCGAGGTTATACAGAGAAAGCGGAGCGAGTGAAAAATGCTCACACAATAGGGAGAACGACTGTGTGTGTCGCTGCGAGTGTGCACATGTGTGGGTTTGTCGAATAATAGAACAGAAAATAGGTGAACTAAATTTGTTTTTGAAAATTAAAAAGGTCATAAGGTCATTAGGATCGCTATTATTACGAGAGCGCATAGCCACTGCTAAAATATTAACGTTATTATTAAATTTAAAATTTTTTATTTTTAATTGTCTGCTATGAAAGGGAAGAGGATTTTTTATGACAACTTGGAGCATAACTGGTTTAACTGGTCTTTAACTGGTCAATGCATGCGGAAAATATTCAAGATATTTCTTCAAAATATTTTGTATGCGCTCTATGTAAAAGCGGCCAGTCCTTCAAACTCCGTTGCATTGAAATATATAGCTCTTGTTGGAAGATTGCAATGAAGTTCGCAGAGTAAACGTATGTTACGCAATAGAGGAGGGAAAGGATTGGTATATTTTCGATATCTGTTATCGATTAATCGATAATCTGCTCCTACTGCATGAATCAGGCACTCAATAAAATTGTTATAAATTAATTGCTCTCCAGAATTAATCTCCAGAATGTAAGAAAAGCTTCAGAGGGAATTAAAAATTAGATTGAATTCATTTTCTACATGGCTGCATGCTAATAACTCTATTTTTTACCTTATTTCATTCATTTCCTTCTATTGTTGCTTTTTTAGGTATGCTGGCACTTTTATATTGCGACAAAGTGTCCAATTGACACCTGTGCAACTAATGTATGCGCTTAAGAATTTTCCAACTAACACTTGTGTATATCGTTCCACTTTTCCAACCTACCAACTGTTTCTTTATGAGAGTCAGAAAAAAATATAATCTGAACAAAACTAAACAAAAGAAGGAATGAAAACACTAGCACATAACCAAATAGACGCTCGCTTTTCCGAAAGAGTTGTGAAAATGTTGTAAGTCTATGGCAAATGGTGTTAACTGTTGGTAACAAGTTGTTGCAAAGTGTTTAGCCGCGTCAAAGGCATCAAAAACTTCAAAACTCAAACGGTACGACAAAACGCTTTTAGTACTCGCATTTAAAGCGGTCTTCTGGTCTGCAGAACAGAACTTGTGTTTTCGCGTACTCTTATATCTAAGGGTTTATGGAAGCCCTGTAGGAATTAAAATTTCATGTTTCGAGTTAAGATCTTCGTTGAGTTCTTTAATCAGTGTCAAATATATTTGGCGGGTGCTTAATGAGAACAGTATAGAAATAGAAAACTATTTAGAGTCACATTGTTTCGTTGTGCCTGAGGACTTCATCAAGTTGTCATCAAGCGGTAGCACTTGTAGGAATTTTCCTGCTTGGGGCACAAGGCCATTTACTCATTCCTCGAAGTCTGAGTACCTTGAGCATGCATGTCTGCAGGTATACGTTTAAACAACTAAATAAGTAAGAATTCTCGTTTACCTACTTATTTATGCGATATATGCCTTTCTTCTCTCTTCCTGCCAATAGCCAACGCTCCCCCCATCGCTTTCATGAACCTGAAACTTGCCGCTTACTTTTCGCATTGTTAGCTCCATAACAGCCACATGCCTTCCTCGGTTTCTTTCAGCATTTTTTACTTTCCTTATTTATCATTTACATACGCATATAACTTCATTTGTAATGTGAGTGCTTTATGAGCGTATTGCTGTTGTTGCAACCACACGAGCACACATGCATATGCGTATGGCTTTGTCTTGATGCATTCTCGAATAAGTAGTGCACGTGGGTATTTTTTCTGCTCGATGTTTTCGTTATTACTTTATCCTTTTGTTGAGGTTGCGACGGAGAAGACTTTGTGGCATGCAAACTTAGAAAAAGGTGTGCAATTTGAAATGGTAGCATTCATCTCTACATATCATCGCACATGTGTGTTATCCTATATAACTATGTGTGTGTAAAGGCATTTGAGTGCAGTTGTGCTTATCGATTTTGGGTGCATGGTTTAGAGCATTTTCATTGTGTATTTTCACTTAAGTTGATTACTATTTCGATTATGAGTTTGAGAAAGTAGTTTTCAAGAAATTAATCTATGAGAAAGCGCATAACCGATGTACTCGTGTATAAATTGAACTAGGAGAATATTCACCGCAATAGTGTTAAGTCAAGAAATTAAGCCTTACAGGCAAGTGTGTTGAAAGGGTGCAGCTGGGAGTTGGGAGCTCTTAGAAAGGAAAATTTACCCAACAGTTGAAAAAAATAGATCATCAAAAAATTATAATCAAAAAGTTAACAATGGACAACTAGAAAGTTAGAACTTTCACAACTACCTGTTTGCTTTAAAATGTTTACAGAGCAAGCAACAAACAAGTTCCGGGATAATACAATTGTACTATAAGTCGTGTTATTCTCAGAAATTATTTTAGAAGAAGACTAGATCTCGCTTTACAAGATAAGCTTCTCGAAAAAGATTTTGAACACACCCATTGCTTTTCTGGCAATACAATATGAGAGGACTGATTAATAAGGCTGCAACGAGAGATGCATTGAAGATTCGGTACCTAAGAAAGGCTTTGAGAAGAAGTCTTATTTTATTTATAACACCGATAGACAGCATATAGTAGTAGTAGCAGCTATTGGCACCTTCCAGCTAGATGCGCCTTGCACCTTTCATTTATATGACGCTTTAATACTGAATAGTTGGCATTTTGAAAGTCCTTGTACTCTGTCTTTGTAAATCCTTGTAAATTCCAAACACCACTCCCGGTGAGAACACCATAGGTGATTTTAAGAGCTGTTTCTAGTAATTAGAAGCCACCATTATTTACATCATTGTGCGTATGAAAACGAGCAGAGATACCAAGTCTGCTGGGACTGGCTTTCAGCCGACCACATGCAAATGTCAAAGTAGCTCATAATTACTTGAATATTGTTCGTTATAATAACGGCAAGCGATCTGAATTGTTGTTATTGTTGGCTGATGTTGATGTTGATGTTGATGTTGTTCTATTGCTGCTGATTTCAATGAAAGTTATTGCATCCATTCCAATATGGTCACACGTGGCAGGACACAATAAACAAACAAAAGCAATCAACAAATACCCAGTGGCAACACCCTGATATTGAAAGCATTGTGGCGTTGCAAGGAAGGCCTGTGTTCCGATGGCATTAAATGTTGCAAGCGACTGTGCCAAAGCAATCTTCGAGCCCATCAAGTGGGCATATAAAGCACCTGTCTGATCCAGGTTTATAATTGAGATTTCATACACGTGCTTACATAAGTTGGCAAATAAATTTGGTATTCCTCTAGGAATGCTTTATTTTAATGTAATGTGTATGTAGGTAGGCACTGACTTGCTAAACAATAAATTTGGGCAATGTATACGCCCATGTTAAGTGGTGGTAAACACAAAGCAAATGTTTATAACATTTATGTTATGTTTATAGTAGATTACCACGAACACCAATTACAAGTTGGTGAGGGAGGGAGGCATTTGAATTATGGCATCTAGACAGGAAGGCAAGTGCAATGCAATTGATTACTTGGCCGATGGCAAGAGGTAACTGACTAGTAGGCGCTGCCTGTGAGCTAGACACACGAAGGAAGCGGAAATATCCGTCGAATCAATTGCACTTACTGCATGCACGCAGATTTACTGAACGACTGGCTCTATAGGGCGTTACGTTCTTTGCCTTAAATGTCGACTAACGGTGCTTAAAATGCTCAACAAAACATTATGACTCAAGTGATGTTATGTGAGGTATTTTATAATACCGATGAACACAAGTAAATCAGGCGACTTGAGTATACTTTGAATAAATTTTAATGTCGCAATTAGAGAGAGCACTTTTTTGTTTTGTATGGCTTTTGTGTTTTTTGCTTTCCTGTGAGATTGAACTCCACGTGACTCCAAAATCGTGTCCAAAACTATGGCGCTAAAGGCTTATTCAATTCAACATTATGCTTTGCTTTGCTAAATGTTGATGAAAGCAAGATATATTCACATGTCATCGTTTCCAATATATCCCTATCACCTCCTTTGACTATTTTTAGCCCACCTTCTGTAACTCAGAATCATACTAGTAATAAAAATATACCATTAATAGACAGGAGCAACTGATTTTGATTTTGATTTACTGAGCAACTGATGACATTAATACACTGCTTAATTGTAGAGCAGTGGCAAACAGAAAATTTTCCGAAAGAAAAAATGTTGAATACAATGTAGGCTATCCAATAAAAATAACGGGAATGATATAAAATAAAAAAGTAAAGTGTGAATATGTTTCGTTGTAGATGCAAGACCTAAATAAAGTGTAACGAGGCAGTAGTTGCCGCAATAAGTCAGCAAAGCCCCAACGATTACCTCCCCACCTTCCGCAACCGCTTTCATGCTTCTTTTTTCCCCCAACACAATTTCACAACATTGCCTTGCCACCTCGCCAGCCGGTGCCGACAGCAATGCGAAAATCGATCGGGTTCCCAGTTGTGAAGTGGTTTTATTTCGCCGCTCCCTTTTTATTTTCCTCTTAACTCTTTCAGCTGTATTGTTATTGCATTTATTGTTTTTGCAGACCTTTGCACAGAGCAACTCCGCGAAATTATGTGCTTGCACTACTTTCCGACGCGTGTGCGGATGTAATGCACTTGCAACACTTCGCCACACAGTGCAACATTGCAAGTGCGCGCGCTCATTCTCGCCCATTTTGTGCGAGTTTTGTTGCATTGTCGCACTTTAACCATACGCTTATGTGCAGCTGTCAAGTGGATTGTATGTTATGCTGGGTTGTTTGGCGTTTCCTTTAATTTCAGTGTGGCAATTATGATAGATGGCCAACACACTTGCTACGCAAGGCCCAACCGAGGCAGCCATGTCAAGACAATAATTACTATTACTTACTCAAGGCGGGTTGGTGGCAAGAAGTTCCCTTCTAACTCCTTCGTTTATTGCTGGATGATCAGGGGAATCGGGTGCTTTGATTCTCGCGGTTGAGATATAAGTTTACGCTCGACTTACTTGTGGTGAAATGCTAAATCGATAATATTTCTATTCCTGCGTATGACATTATGACAATAAACTTTTAAGTTTGATGATTAAACTAATGAAAACTCGTTACACTTATAATTTATAAAGTACTCCTTACCTATAGTACTCACCGATGGATTATATTAATGAGGCAAGAATGGGAACGAGGATATCGAATTTTGTTACACTTACAGAAATTGAAGATTTGTATTTTTCAAGAATATATTTATCATTTTAAGGTTTGGACTTCGGATAATTGTTATGTTGCGTCACAGGTTGTCTAAAATTTATAATTTAGTATTGTCGAGATCCATTCATACTTTATCCCATCGTCTTCTGTGTCCCAAATATACGAATTACACCAGTTTTACACCTCGCACACCCTAAATATCGCGCCTTAACAAGTCGTCACTTCACTGAACGTGCTGATGATCTTACTTATAATGTATAGTCTTAACAAACACTTATGTTGTCGCACGTGAAATTATAGTTGATAATATTTAGAAGGGTGCTGGGAAAGTGCTTCATTATCCGGGCATAGTAAATATGGGCTGAATATCATAACTCTAGCAATACTCATTCATTCAAATTCATTATTATCCTTTTCTTTTGATCTCTCATAATTCTAAGTTTTATATTTACACCCATCGGAGTATTATATTTGAGAGATTTAGTACAAAAAATTCCCTCACTGGCTTACTTGCAACAGATTTACGTAAGCCTCGTTAAATTAAATACTATTACATCAACATTAAATACTGTTGTAGTATGCAGCCATAAAAAGCTCCGATGTATTAAATTGAAACACGTTTTTCGCAGTTTAACACAGACAGTTTTCTCTTCAATTTATTTGAATTGCTTCTCCCGCAAGCGATTTATAATCACCAGGCGTTCCACTTGTGGCCCCGCCTGCCGTTTTTACTCATGCTACACATATTATATTTGCCGCTAATACTCAATTTTGTATGTTATTGAAAACAAAAAGAAATTAAGTAATTATTTAAGTAGATGCACTAAAAGCGCAGACAATGCGAGTATTACATACATCCTTACAAATGGAAGCAGCTTATTGCTTAAACACTTAGCTCAGACAATATTAAGGAGATTTGTACATAATTAATAAGAAATGCATTTAAAATATTTGTTTTACTAAAATTGCCTACATAATTCTATATTTAGTCAAAGTAATTTCATTTTAATATTAACATAATTACATGGACTATACTTTTGCAAGCCAACATAAAATAAATTAGTACATACATATATATATGTGTGTGTAATTAAGCAGTTAGTCAATTTAATTGTATGATCTGCCGTCTTGCCGCTTTTGTTGCTTTTATTTAATCCAAACTATTATCGTATCGTGTTTTACTTATGAATTTGCTACAATATTATTTGCACACAGTAATTATATAATAATAACTTACATTAAATTTTACCATTTCCATCCAACTTGATAGTTTAATAACATTTACTTATATTTACAGCCGTATGGATCAATAATTCTCAATTATTAAACATTTTTAAATAATTATTTGTGCTTTTATCAAGGCGTATCATATATATATGTATGAAAATGTTAGTCATCAGTAAAGCGCACCTTAGCAATGACTGCCGTTTCGGCGGCTGCTAGAAGAACACGAGGTGCTGTAATCCGAAACCCTTCGTAACCAAACAAAGCTGTAAGCGCTAATAAGAAAAATACCAGATTTAAACAACACGCCAAGATTTCCCTCATTCCTTTGTCACTGCAATGCCAGTTGTAATCAAACAAAAGTTTCTGATATTAACCCAAAACACTTTGCCTGTATTTATTGGTGCTGGCTTTAATGCAACGATGAAATAAATGAAGCGCTTTAGAAATATTGCACACTTAATTTTTTTCACCTATGAAGCTGATGAAAAAAGGCTTTGGATGTTATCGGGAGAGAACGTTTCCGAAACTACATCTATTTTACGAAATTCTAAAAATTTAGGGATCTATAATTTCTTTTTGTAGAAGCTATAATAGTCCGGGTTTCTAATTTTACTTGAATTCAGGAAGGACACGTTCGAAAGGTAAATAACAAGAAGAGACGGGAATCATTTCAATAGTGTACTTAATTCATTTTGCTTGTTTCAATTTCAGCATAAAGTAGAAGTTCTACGGTTTAGCCTGTGCTTCTTTATCTGGTCAAAGATCAATGGTATTTTCCATTGATTAACAAAATAAAATGAAATTAAAACCAAGCAGCCTTTGAAATAGGTCTTACTTACATTTGATTTGAATTTATTTTAAAGTTCCTGTTGGTTCTAATATACAATATATATAAGGACATTGTTCTGCCTTTTGCTTACATATTATATTATGCTTCTATATAGTTATGTAGTTCATATGGGATATGTACAATATATTCAATGATCAAACCTCATCGCTTTTGTTTTTTTTTAATTCCATGCAATTTCTACTGAACAAATCAATTTAATGTTAGCATAAAACATTTCACAAACCTTAACAATAATTTAGTCGTATTTAAGTTAGCTAACATAGTTCAATGTTGCGTATACGCCCAACCACCATAGCCTCCGCAATGCTTTTGTGTATAATGCTCTCAGTCATGAGACAGCTTACAAGTCAGTTTCTTACACACTTTTATTAGCTTTGCACTAACTTAAGTTTGATTTGCCTTTAGTTAACTGTACTATTTGGGGTAATTTTATTGACTTCCTTTATTGTGCACGCTTGTGTGTGTGTGTGTTGATGCTGGTTTGTGTTAGTGTTAATGTTAGTGTGTGACTAATTTGCTGCAGTTTATGGTTGTTCGGTGCTCAATAGTAATTGACATATTATTGCTGGTATTGTGACGGCGGTCAGCAGGCGCAGACTGGAGAGAAAATTTCCCAAAGGATGTAGCCGAGCTGCAGAACCACGTACTGGAAAGACAAAATTAAAAGAAAAGCGAAAAAACATTAATGAAATTTAGTTATAAATATCTTTCGCTCTGCTGCTTAAAAAACGAGCGCAAGCGGAAGCGATGTTGCAACGCAAAATATTTGGTCCACTATCGTGGGGGCCCACGAGTTCGGATGCCTGTCTCGCAGACACCGTCAGCATATCAAGCGTTGAGCAATCAACTGAAGATTCAACCAGCTGCTACCAACAACAACCAACAACCAAAAACAATAAGCATCAACAGCATTGGCATTGGCAGTAAATGCAGTTACTGGACGCTGTGGACAACCATGAATACACACGTACGTCTGTCAGGGCGGGGTGGTCGGGGTGGTCAGGGTGGCGGGCATTGTGTGTGCGTGCAGCGATTGCATTTGGCACTCAGAGATGCCGCACACGTACTGTGCCGTTACTGGCAGAGCGCTAGCAATGAACATAAATGGCGGCAACATTAAAATTCAAGTCAACGCCACGGCATAAGACAAAGGCAGGACATTGAAGAGCAAGCACAAGATTGCGCAGATTGCACAGATGGTGGTGATGTAAAGCTTCGGAGCTCGCGTCCTCATTCAGTGCAATTCCATTGATATTGTGGTGCATTGAATCGAATTTTTTGGCGCGAGGATTTAATGCAATTTTTGATTTTGGAAGAAGATCTATGTATATTTAAGCTCTTCTTGAAATTACTGTGCACAATAATAGAGTGTCGCCTTTATTGTTAATCAATATTTCACCATAATTATTCTTTTATTAGAACTCCGAACGCATAATTAAATAGGGATTTCAAGAAAGGGAGTTAGTTTTTCCATAGCTTAATCACTTAATCCACTAACAAACTGGTGCGAATAGAAACTAAGGTTGTTCAAAACTCCGAAATGCCCCAGGTGTATAGTTCATGCTTCAAAATGTTATGCAAAGATATTTGAACAATGTCAAGAAGCTGAAACCAAATAAACATCTATTTTAGCAAGTTTTTGAAACCCCGACCGATTTTGATATAAAATTTAGTAAAAACATAGGGCATATCTAACCTTAAAAGAGTATTTATCACTTTAATTATTAGACGAATGTGAAGTTGAATTTGTTTAAAAGGAAAAATGTGTCAAAGATGGTCATGCATTTCCACTACAAGTAATCAAAACACTGTATTTAATAAGCAATTTCAAATTTATAATGAGCACTGGGTATTTAAAGTTCACTGAACTTGAAACATGCTTTAATTGTTTTCGATTGAATTTAAGTTTTGTATGCCTTCGACTCACCTAGGAGCATTGCCTCTCGATTGTCAATAATGCCACGCCGTCGCTGTAACACGCTCTCCTTGTCACCGCTCCACAAGACCGGCGATATGCTGGCCAGGCATTTCACGCGCATCTCGCCATCCTGAAAGTGACGTCCATCAACTGTCAACTCAAGGCCTAGCATTGACGTTATGAGGCCATGTTTGTGCACGGTGTCATTGTAGGCTACCAGATAACTGTCGTCCACCACCTGAAATCCATAGAACAAACACATATACACACACATGCAAAATTCATATCAAAGTACGAGCGTAAACGACTACACAAACGGTAAATACAAAATGTTGATTGAGCGGTTGCCAATGTGCGGCAAAACCTAGTGAAAATCGCCTCTCGGCTCAAGGATACACTGAGTGGATGAGCTAAGTGGTTGTGTGTTGCACTGACGCAACACGAGTATTTTTTATTTATAATTAAACGCTGCCAGCTGACTAATGGTCATGCAAAACCGAACGAAGCCAAAACAATATTTAAAAATGTGTCACGACTCATCGGGTGAAAGTGTTGGCACCTCTGGCAGCTGTCCCCAATGATTGGCAATTGCATTGGGCGAGTTTCTACTGTTAGATTGATTTCGATAAAGTATGGGGTTAAACAATTTATATGCAGCTGCTTAATGTAACTAAAAGTATCATTTAAGTGAAAAATTGCTTATGTGATCTGAAATTTTGTAAAGCTTTCACCATAAACAAGTATTTAGATCTTTTAAAGCATTTGTGATTTAGTGGTGATGTGCCTTTTGTTTTTCGAAATTCCGAAATCATTAAACCTAAATCACCTAAACCTGTTTTTTGCTAGGAAATTAAGTGATATCAGTGAAGGCTAGAGGTGCAAGGAAAGGATTTTCATACTTTTCATTTTGAATTTGAAAGTTCCTGTTAATATGTGTGTGACATTTGAGAAAATATAGTGGAAATTATCCAACTAATATATATCATTTGTGTGTAGAGTAAAATTAAGATTTTTATGAGTAAATATATAAAATATGATTCATATGATAATAAGGCCTATAAAATAAATATGATTCAATGCAATTAAAAAAATTTTACTGTTTACTATAATTACTTGTTATATTTTGATTTTTTGATATTTTGTTTTTCTTTATATAACATTAAGGTGAGGATTAGCAGAATTGTTGATTTTCGTCGGTACTTGGTCACTAGTTCCTGCAGTGTAAGCTGGTTTCAGCTCTATAATAGAACAGCAACAACACACACAGTTCCAACTTCCTCTTTGTACTACCATTCTCCAAAACAAAGCTCAGCTGAATACCTCCTCTTGCTTGCCAACCAAAAAAGTCAGTTTGCGTTGTTAACCAACCAAAAGCGACTTTATGTTATAACTGTATGTCAGTGCAGCAATGACATTGACATAACCGCATACCGAAGCAGCGTATCGCAACAACCCACATGACCCACCAGCATTTCTGCCGCCTGTAATATATATTTATGTATGTAACAAACAAATTGTGCAGCCACAATGGACCACTTTATTATTTAGCCATTTTTAAATAACTGTTTTTGATATATTTGCCTTTGAATTGCAGGAGGTACAAGTTTCATCAAAGCGCCTGCACTATACGAGCTTCGACTGGATGAAATATGTGATTTTCGGCAATATACCTGGAGAAGCTACTTATGCTGTAGATAAATTTCAAATTAAATTTAATTTTATTGAACGAAAACTGCCACTGATTTATGCTTCATATCAGACTTTAAACACTATATTTTAAAACTCATACCAAAAAAATATAGAAAGATAGCATATGCTTATATATGCTAAATATAGATAAAGTCCATGCTTAATTGCAAAATGAGTTCTCAGTTCCTCGTGTCCCTGCTTCCAAATTATACTATAAAAATATCAAGGTTATAAGAGAGTTTCTTAGTATCCCTCACTTGTGAAATCGAGGTCTCGATGCACCCCAATAAATTGGCAAAACATCTGTCAGAAATGGCGTAATGGTATATTATTATATATATTACAGAACATCTTGTTTGTTCTATTTCTTGCATATTCTTAAACACATTTTCTTTATCTTCCAAAAAAGGTGGCGCACTTCGCATCTTCCTGTTCGACAAGTCTTCTACTGTCATCAGCATCTGGAAACTGACTTGAGCGCACATGGAGCACACAGAGCACACAGAACACACGCCAATCTTACCGGCAATGACGCAGAGACAATTTTCTTTCATAAATATTTAAACAGTAAAGTACCGCAATGGGTTTTCACCAATTTCCCAAACATTTCAGCAGCGCAGCCTGCCACGATGCCAATCTGCACCGTTCGACCCGGTTGGGCGGGAGACCGACAACGTCAAACCAAGCAGCGCGGTGATAATCTCCTTGACTAACTTACTCTCGGTACTTACTGGCTTGTCTACCCAGTGTGTTGCCGTTTTTGTTGTGTGTCGTGCATGCTGGTAAGCAGCACTGCAGTTTTAATTCTTCTTATTGTTAGAATTTAGTGCTCCATTTGCAGAATTTATATTTACCATTTGCATTCATCCAAACCACTCGACCAAGCTCCAAGCCTTTCTCGCAACTTCACACATAACCACCAACACAAGCTCGTGCATACACACATATGAACAAATGTACATCATATAATAATCGTATGGTTGTGTTTGAAACAAATTAAGCAATGCACACCCGAATACTTAGAGAATTAGTGGCATGAAAATAGATCGAGTCCATAAAGTACCTACACATGGGGTTCTACACAGCTCAATAACTTTTTTTTTTTTTTGGCCAAGCGGCGTCATCTCGGGCGCTGAATTTCTGCTAAACAACAAATATGGCTGCTGCTTTAAAGCGAAACGCAAGTTGCACGATGCAAGAAGCACTCTACAAAATGAAAATCTGCGCCCATTCACGTTACTCTTTTCTCCCTCCCATATTTTGGTGTGCGCACGTGTGTGGTAAGTAAACGAGTGTCGGAATGAAAAGGCGATGCGGAAGTATTCGTTCTCAAGTTGAATGCGATTTCCAGTGCAAATAAAATCTTAGCGAATCGCACTATATAAACACTGAAATGTATGCTGACAGTCAAACTGTTGAGTGTTATGGTGTTTGCGGCATGCCACCGTTACTAAAAGGCATTGTGCCACATCAAATGTAATCTCAACATGTGCAGGTGTTGTGCGGTATTTATGTATATCTATGGTTTTACTCTCAACCGGTTATTTACGAGTACTTTCGGACATTTCATTTGTGCATATATTATATCATCTGTACACGTTCCAGTGGAATATGTGCAAGGTCCAGGATTTGACTTAAATACTCGGAAATATCGGGGAGTAGTTCAAATTTTATAGTAACAAAATAACGGCATCTTTGCTTTGTCCATGAAAGTTAAAGGATTTCAATTGTGGGATTTTAATAATAGGGCTTTTAATGCACATTCATGTTGAAATTTAGGAAAAGATTATTTTCTAGATATTTTCTTCAACATAAACGAGAATTATATTCCCCACTAAATAACTAAATTCCTCAACAACAACCCGCTTTAATGTTGCAAGCAGCATGAAGCATACTTTAAGAATCCATTAAGGTTCATTTCGTATATTTCACCATTTTCCCGTACAACTACCTGTTAAGATAGGTCTGGGCATGTAAATAAAAGAAATAGTGTACATAAATATGTTTATAGGTTACCACATTCAATTTCTTACAATCCTCATAACCAATACTTGTAATTACTTATCCGCATATGAACGCCATTCAAAGCAATTGTAATTTAATTACAGGGAATTACAGAAAATTTACCTTTCAAAGATTTACTTGGATATATTCTTATTTACTTTTGAAAGGCAAGCACATGCACATCTCGTTTCTTTGGAACCTATATCATCTACACGTACATACAGATTAAATAGTTTTGAAAAGGGTTTCTTAATTTTGGGCGGCAAATACACAGTAAAGACAAGATGGTTATGGGAAATCCTTATGTTAGCTATATGGGCCTAGAAAATAGTAAGGTGAAAAGTAACCATATATAGTAACCATATAGTAAGGTAATTGTAATCAAAAGCCCCATTTGACTCTGTGAGGTACAATAAAAGAAGGCTGACTTTTCTTCTCTCTTAGTTGCTCAAAGATCTTTATTTAGCATGCCATAAGTACACATAATGAGAGAAATTTTATTCATGATCTTAAAATGGGTGCGACAATGCTCATTTACTCAAAGAGATTTCCAAAATAAAATGTGAAGCAGAGAAACTTAATCAGCTAATCCAAAAAATAATCAGGTAAGTTAAATTTCCCTACTTTTAGTTCAATACTACGAAAGTCCAATAACAAAACAGAAGTACTTCTCAATATTTATTACTCATTTTAATAATATTGATAGTTAATTTTCCACTTCAGCAAAGCTCTTTCCTATTTGTTTTAATTTGATTTTTTTTTTTCTTTTTCGATGAAAACAAAAAGTATGTGGTTGTTAGGGGTTTTGGGATAATATAATATATGCATTCGTGGATATATTCGCATGTTTCTCCACATGTACAAGTGCTATATATATTACATGTGCCCATTACATGCAATCGAAGAAACTACCAATTTGCACTGTTTCACCATTTTATATATATATATTTTATGAGTCACACAAATGTTAAATGATGGTTTTGCGCTGAATGCGCTGAATTGCGCCAGCATGCTTATCTGCATGAATGCCTACCAACTTGTGACTCAAGCTCCAATGCATAAGTCGGCAGTAGGGATAGGTCTGTGAAGGAGTGAATGAACGAATGAGAAATAAGCAAATACATTGACTTCAATTTCGGGTTAGTAAATTTAGTTTCCAGACATGCAAATGGGCGGCTATCAGCGGGAATTCAAATGCCAACTCGTGGGTATATTGGCCGTCGTGTATATTCGGGGCATGTACATGCCAAAACGGGTTCGAATGTAAATATGTGAGGTGCACATTTGTACATTTGTACATATTCACATACATATGTAGTTGTACATGGTTTCTGAGCCGTAAGTGTACACGAGCGACAAAAGCAAACAAATAGGAGAGCGTGCCTAATCGTACTCATTGGTTTTTTCTGCCTTTCAGTGCATATATATGTATGGTATGAGTAAGGGGAATTCGTGTGGGACCTATGTAAGGCCTAGAGACTAGCCACTGTGGAGGAAATCATGTCCCAATTATATTAGGCATGCAGTAGTAGTATTGATATATGAATAGTTTCACTAAATGGCATTTTTGGAAATTCATAACCGAATATATATTTACAAATGCTATACCCCCTATGCTTTTATTGAATCACATTTTTACCCGCATACACGCATGTATAGCGTATGTTTCTATGTATGTGCTGCGTATAAATTTGGCAAAATTTCATGTGTTTCAACTACATTGAATGTAGCTATGGCTATGGAACTCCTATAATACACAAGTGTTGAAGCTATGTGCACACAGTTGCATACGTATATTTCTCAGCAGACATTGCAAGGCGAAAGCCAGCACACATATGGCTTTATGCCGCAGGTGTTGCATGAATGCATTCATAACCATGTTTTCTGTCCCACATACACATCGACACCAACATCAACACTAATGCCTGTCGACTACATGCCAGAAATTTGCTTCATTGCAACCCTTCGCCACAATGTGACGCATACGACCTGTTGTACATTGCAAATCTTTCGTATGTGTGAACTGCCTGGGCTGCATTTGACCTCACTGCTTTTGTTGCACAAACAGACTTAGCCACTAAATACCCATTTAAATTGTAAGCAAATGCTCAGCTGCCTCTGGAGCAAAGTCAATGGCTAAGAAAAGCAACACAAATGTAAATTTAACTACAAGTACAGACTTGAAGGTGGCAGTAGAAGGTGAACAAATGTTGGTGGTGATTTGCATAGAAATTACTTTTCTAGCTGGGAAAAGGATAGAGGTAACGTTGCAGCAAGGATAATTGAATGAGAATCTTGCCACTGATCGTTGTTGAGCTGTCATACACGGTAGCATATGTCCACATGCGGCAATTTGTAGGCAAAATACTCATAATGACCAGAGTTAGAGTGTTAAAGAACAGGATTCACTCGTCATTAACCTAAGAAAGCCTGACTTCTAAATTAAACAAAAAGATCAATTGCAAATGTGGAAGTTGAATATTTGAATGCCTTATTCTTAGTTTTTCATTCCCACACACACCTGTTGTCCTGCCAATTTTGGTTCGCTTTCGTGAATGACTGTGATCGGCTGTTATATATATTCCCATATCAATGACTTCAGCCATCCCTCGGACATTTAGCTCCCGGACACCCAAACTACATTTACATTAACTTTTTTTTGGTGGCCCTCATCTCATCTCATAATCTTCTCACCAATTTAGGACCTTTCCTTGTACATAATTGACAGCCCATATTCACTGCACATATATATATTTATAGGATATGAAAACGGAAAGAAGGGGAAGTGTTAATATTATTCAAATTTAGTAACTAATATTTCATAGGAAAAAAATTTTCGCATGAAATACAAGAAATTCCAGGCAAACGAATGTATTAAATAACTTATTTTCTATGCCTCTTTCTTGGTTAAGTTTTGGAAATTTCATAATATTTAAAAGAATTTGAAGTAAACAAGAAATAATAACACTAAAGAATTTACATATGAAAATAAATATGAGTATACGTATGTATTTCGAAATGTAATGGCTATTAATAGATACAAATCTTGGCGTAATAATTTAATTAATGTGCAATAAACAACAAATCCAAATGCTTACAAGGTTGAATGAACTGAGGCATCGCAGTGTTTGGCTCTAAGCATACGCAACTGATTCGAATATCCACACATTTTATATAACTGAATAATAAGTAACGAAGGACCTTCAAGGAAGTATGCTTTAAATTGAAGTATGTGTGTATGACATATGGCAATAGAAAGCTTATATGTATGTACGTTAGCCTGTAACTGACAAGTTATTACTCAACAAAATTGCATTTGATTACAAATATTTGCATAAATTCTTGGCGAATGCATAAAGAAATCTTTCAATTTAAACCAATGAGTTCAGAACTCGAACGTGTTAGTTTTCACGAACACACATGCAAGTATGTGTATGTATGTGTGTGTATGTGTGTGTATGCCAACACTTTTCATCTTTATCTACGTTTGTAGCGAGTTCAACACCTGAGTAAGTAAATCTAACATTACCGTTATTTTGCATTTACAATCATGAAGTGAAAATTTAATTAAGAAGCACAACAGTGCAATATAATTTGCTCATGCGATTTGAAAAGCCTGAATGAACTGTGCACCAAGCGAATTAGCGTTATGCTGTCTGTTGGCTGTTGATTGCTGTGTCTTGTCTACAGGCGGTCCACTTGTAGACGAGACACGCCAACAAACCTCTGCTTTGTCAGCACTCGGAAACTTATATATTTATTAGTGGTATAAGTATATGTCTCAAATAAACGTTTCTAAGGTTACCACAATAAGTTTCCAGAATGTTATGCTGTTAATGTGAGGCAATTCATCGGTGAAGGCACTAATTTAAGCGATAAAAACATTTTAAAAGAGATATAATCTTTAATAAGTCTATTTTCAGATATTACCCGAATTTCGAAACGAAGAAGCAATATAGAATTTTAGACCTTAGCCTTAGCGTCCGGCTTACTCTAACCTTGTTACTTGTGTGGCTAAAAAAACATACTTATTATTTCGTATAGGCGAGTTCAATCTGTAGTGCTAGTGATTACTTTAACTTTACTAGTTTTTAAAATCAAATACATAGAGTATACTCAACATTTTTCCGAAGTGGGTGAGAACAAATGAATGCAAATTGAATAAAGAGCGCTCTGGCATACACATTTTAGCGACAGTGGCGGATGACATTCCCTGCCTGTGCGATGAAATGCTCACTGTTTTAATGACATCACGTTCATCATGTAAATGAATAAATTTAATTAGACTAAACTGCGCACACAACCGCACACGTGTGTCACATGGCCGCCGCATGTCAGCTTCCTTTGAACCGAAATTTAATGGAATTTGGAAAAATTAAATTGTCTCAACTGCCAGCAGCAATTGCCGACGCAAACGTCACAAGACCCAAAATACTGTCGAAATACTGGAAATGAGGACAACCAGCAACCGCCGACCTCCAACAACGGAAGTCACTATTATTTATGCAGATACATCGTTGCAAGGCCCTGCAGTGACGCTCGAAATAAAGACGAAATTTATCGCATTAACAGACATTGTAGTATTCTCTGCGGCGCCGGTACGAACCAATACTCCAACCAAATTAATTACCAAACTGCGCGTACTCATATGTGACAATAAGGGCAGATGTGAGTCAGCACCGTATCAGCAGCCGCTGTCGTTTTCTTTCAAATGAAGAAGGGTTCTCTAGATGGTTGATGGACTATGTAAAATTTGCTAGTTCTTATAGAGTAGTAAGAAGAACAGAAGGAGAAAGGCATTTACATTGAGAGTATTTTGACCAGAACTCTATCTAACCTAACTTAAATTGGTTGGACTGGAAGATATTATAGAAAGGGGATCTTTCTGGAAGACGCGTATAATCCATTCAACTGATATGTAACTGTCACTCCGGTAATAAGGCACTGCAACTCATCGACCAAACACTACCATTAGTATTTATAGTACCATCACTCAGTCGCAAGACCTCTTATACGAAAGTATTTACGCATGTAGAGTACAAATATGGCGTCTATCTACTTACTTTATGTCTAAGATAAACGATCAAATGTCCCTGCTTCACATCGAAGCGGTTGCCTGCCATTCACCTTCTAAGTAATTTATAATCAATCTAATGTTGGAACTTTGGCGAAAGCACATGAGCCAGCACACGCCAGACGGCTTGATTGTTGTGCAATATGTATAGCGTTGCTGCAAGCCGCTGCAAGCCACTGCAAGCTAAATGCGTGTTGCATACAAATGACGGTCATTAATTTCTAGCGGTAATGGCGTGTGTGGCGCTGTTTGTTGTACGTATTTATTTATGCGGTTATATTAAGATGTCTAAGATGTTTAAGATATGGCCGGGTCGACTTGCAGCTGTTCCTTAAGTTACAACAAATGCAAATACACATACACACATATGGATGAACAATACAAACAACATATAATTAGATTATGCCTTATCGCCACCGATTTGCAAAACATCAGTTTACATTGTCTACCAACGGGAATTTTGCATTTCAAAAGTAGTAAGGAAATTTTGTGAATATAAGAAATATATCATATATATTTGTCTTGCCACTCAGCCCTCAGTTGAAATCCTTCTTAATTTGTTTATGTTGCTTGCTGCCTTATTGAGGTTTTTCTCATTTTTAAAGTACAACTTTACACACTTGAGTTAGACTTATGTTTGCCAAAAGCTTGGCGTAAAAGAACCTACCCGCGCCTACAAGTTTACATTGACTATGTTGTTTACTTTTGAGAAATACGAATAAATATTACACTAAATTACTCACAGTACCTTGAACTCCAACGAAAATTCAAAATATAATTAACAAAACTGTGAGAGGGATTACATTTGTATATATGTATAACTTCAAATACTAGTAGACACACTAGTAATCTTCAAAGAGGTCTTCTTAATACTATGAAGTTCTGTACTAATCTAGTAAATTCAGATCAGAAGGGCAATAAAAATAGTCTCCATTGGATAGATAAGGTGAATCAGCCCTAATAACCTTACAAACAAGTAAAGAAGGGCTAAGTTCGGGT
Source organism: Bactrocera minax (assembly GCA_021498325.1). NCBI lineage: Eukaryota > Metazoa > Arthropoda > Insecta > Diptera > Tephritidae > Bactrocera > Bactrocera minax. The sequence continues at coordinate 2,174,365 of JAKEEE010000012.1, read as the reverse complement.
GTAACCGAACATTTTATACTCTCGCAATGTGCAAGGATCAAAGGCGGGGCATATGCTTCAATGTGCTGGCACAACTTTATATAAAAAAAATGTTGCGAAGAATTCAACATTCACTATTCGACGAAACCGTGAATGGATTACAATCACATTTGGTATCTTAGTAACTTATTTTAAGGTTATAGATTCACATAATCTCATTACCATATCTCGTTCCGAATTGTTTAACTCAAAAAAGATATATGTGATGTAAACTCGACCAAAGTGGCTTAATTGAATATATTAGATATATGTGGAAGAAGTCAACTAGAGAAACGGAAATCATTATATTAGGTATAAGCGGCTTAGACGATGCTCTATACCGATTTCTTTTATATTTTGCGCGAACAGTTTAGCCCGGTGGAAAGTCGGAAATCACCATATATTTGCTATATTGAGGCTAGGGGAAGGTCTCAACTGATTGCGTTTTGCATTAAGCTTTGGCGTTACTCTATGGTATACTCGATAATATGTTTCCATGCAATTTTATGAAGATATCTCACACATGATCGGTATATTCGGCGTAAAGTCTACATTCATTTTATGTAGCATATGGGTCTGGGGTAATTTCAATCCGATAACCATCTTAAGAAAGCCAAGAAAGAGTATTTCTGGATCGATATACATGGTAGAAATCCAAACGGGAGTTTGAAATTATTATAGTAGGTATATGGGAGCTAATCTAAGGGAGCTGATCAGAATTTACCAATTACCAATTTTCGACATAAGGGCACATTATTACTAGAGAAAGATGCTCTATCAATTTCATTTATATATCTTACGACATTTTCGATGAAAGACTTGAAAATATATGATCAGTTTTCCAAAATTTTTGGCAAAAATGGCATATCTGGAGGTCACTATTTATGTGTGATTGCCAGCAACAATTACAGTTTTCTATCTTAATTTGTGGGTTACAGCATTTTATCGGTTTTCGTTTTACGGCATTTTGTGGGCGTGGCGAATGTCCGATTCCACATATATACAATACCAACCACCTCAGGGTACCAAGGGTTGTATCAAGTTTTATCAAGATATCTCAAGTTTTACTCAACATATCACTGGCACAGACAGACAGTCACCCGTTAGGTGAAAAAAACTATTATAATACATAAAAAAGTATTATAATATATATATAATAATATAATAAGCAACATGTTGCGAGAGTACAAATATAAAAATGTGCCATTCACAGCCGAAGTAAATAGAAATTTTCGTGAATATATACTCACTCAATTGCAAATAATCATCGCCTTAACCAAGTGCGATAATATATCAAGTTTATAGGCTTATAAACCCAGAGTTGAACGAAGGCTGTATTGAAATTGATTGCGGCATCCAAAACTACTTTTAACTGGCTAGAGCTGGGGGACTTTTTTAAATTAAAATATAGTACATATAATCGTATTCCCTTATTGTGTCCTGCAATCGTGATTAGTATATAAGAAATTAGGTTTGTTTATCATTTTCATTTTAAACGCGAGCAAATGTGAAAAAGAAAATTGTTAAAAAATATTGGCGATTACTTGCAGTTATAATGAATAGCCAATCAGCAACTCATAGCAAAATTGCGCAATTGAATTTAACAATTTAAATGATGCCTGAATACAATAGAATTACCTGTGAGTGAATAAGAGAACTTGATATGGGTATAAGTAAAATGTGAAAGAAAGGAAGACTAAGCGCCATAAATTGACTAAAGGAGGAGAGTAGAGTGGAACGGAGAAAGCAAGTAATCAGAGTAGAAATGCAATGAAGTATGAAACAAATGAATGAACAACAATTGAACAAAGGAAAAGTGGTGCACATTAATGGGCAAAGTACAGATAAATGCAAAACATAGAGCAAAAAATGGAAAACGGAGCACGAGCATGGAAAAAACAACGAGAACTTTTAAAAAACCTTTAGAAGCATAATGTAAAATGTGAACGAACCGGTACAGCCACCTGTCGCAATTTAAGTGGAACAATTGTAAAAATTGCAAACATTGTTTTGTTTGGCTTAAAAGTTTGATTGCCCGCCATAAAGTAGACTGCAGAGGCCGTCGCCACATCAATTGCAAATTGAATAGGGAACAATGAAAACTAAAATGTAAAAGATAAAAAAATCTAGCACAAAACCAAATGCAAATAAGTAAAGAAGGTCTATCTTCGGGCGTAACTGAATATTTTATAGCCTCGCAATTTTCAAGGATCAAAGGCGGGGAAATACTTTCAGCTGTTTTATATGAAAATCTTATATTAAATAATGTTGCGTAAGAATTCTACACTCATTATTTGTCGAACTTTTGAACGGATTGCAATCATACTTGGCATCATACTAACTTTTGCTTTCGGTCATATACTCATACAGTCAATCCAACTAAGACACAACATCTATACTAATGATATAAGTGCTGTGGGAAGGTACAACAGCCATAATTTTTGTTACCGAATGACGTATTATTAATTGAAATCTTTTCATTTAACTATGTTGACACATCTTCTATGGGAATATATGCAATATAAAATCAACCAAAGGGACGAAACTTAATATGAGATGTGTATATGAGAAATAAGTCGACCGATTTCTTTCATATTCAGCGCTAAACCAGATTGTGATTAAGAAAATATTTAATTTGTTTAAATCACGCATATTGCTCTATATAAACGTTTTAAGGTCAGTTGGAAATCCGAAAATTACTATTTCGGGTACATTGAAGCTAGGGGAAGGTTTGAGTAGATAAAATTTCCTTTGGCATTAAGCTAAAATATGTTTGCTTCAGAATATATTTCTACTAGAAGAGGCCAATTTCACTCATTATCGGCAACAAACTGTAGTATATTCATGATAGTTGTTAGTTAGTAGTTCAAGTTAATTTTCGTTTGACGCCATTTTGTGGGCATTTAACCTCCTCTGAGTGTCATCAACATGTGTACAAAGTTTCAGCTTGCACGGACGGACAGACAGTCACCCGTAATTCAATTCGTCTCGTCATCCTGATCGAGACGGTATTTTGATATATATCTCCATTAGTTTCAGATGTTACTAACAACAGTTAGGTGAACAAAACTATTATACACTGTTGCAGCATGTTATAAAAGCATAAAAAGGTTAAATGTGTATAGAAGTGTGTTAAATGAAACAAGTAGAACATGGACCAACCTGCATTTAAAATAGTCGAATTACGAGCACTTCCAAAGATTACTTACCGGTTGGTCATTGATTAGCCATTGCAGTCGGGATGCTGGATGCGACTTTCCCGATGTGCAGTTCAAGGTTAAGGTGTCACCAATTTGATATTGATTCTGTTGGCCTCGAATATGTGGACCATCGCGCGGCAAAACTACGAAGAAAAAAGTAAAATGTATTTCATATATTATATATAATACATTATTAATAATTGGCGAACTTAGCTATCGGTCTGTTGGGATAAACGCTATTATCGAAGCACATCAGTTGTGTTAGGTATGTGCAAATTTAAAAATATCAAAGTGGAATTACGGATATGGGCTGGAATTTTCCTGCCCATTCATCAAAGAAATTATTTAAAATTTGCCTAACTAATTAATTTGCCTAGATTTACCTAGTTTTAGTAAACTTAGGTTAACTTAGGATAATTTATTTGAATACCGATATATATGCACTGCGGCTGCTAATCGAAACCACTAAATAAATTAACACTACTCTCTTTAAACAGTTGTCTTTATCTCACTGCACAATTTCACAGCTGATCATAACATGTTTATTGTAAGTATGCAATTTACATCTGAAAACACTTCATTACAAATTAGTTTCAATGCCTTTTCACAAATTGCCCCGCTAAGTCGACATTTTCTGCCATATTTCCCTGAATATATATTTTTACCTTACTCAATTTTACTTAGTACAAATATGTTCATCGAGTCGCTATGTAAATTATTCTACAGACACAAGTCGAAATCGTTTCCATACGATGTAAAAAATAACAGAATTCAAAATCAATGCTTGCAGGTGTCACTGCAACTTGGCGTGCAACCCCCACACCTCGGAAGGTTGGTTCAAATCGTATTTCGCACGCTTCGACACTTTTCTTTACAGCGTATAAATCTGATGCTTTGTCAAGGAAAAAACTCCGACGCAACAAATTGAAAATCACATCACGTCTTCGGCGCATACATGCGGTTATATACGACTACAGTGGTGGCCAAGAATCACGAATGTTAACAGCATATTCTTTCTAGCACTCAGGTGTTGACTTCTTACCAAGCACATAAATATTAAGGTTTATCTAGGCTTTAAGCAGTTTAAGAAACGAGAGAACTTTACCTAAAGTAATGTATATAGTAAAAACTGATTAATTACATTATATCATTAGTCTGATTATATCTGATTATAGTTAATTACTTTATAATTACAATAGTGAATCATTTTCTTTGATTTGTATAATCATATTTTATCATTGTTTTAATGAACATGTTATGTATGTTTTGGTTATGATAGTTGTTCCCAATAGTATAGCGACCACTATACTTGCAGGAACGTTCCATCAAGCAAGCTCAGTGATTTTCCGTTCATGCGTGAAGGATGCGTGAAGGGTGGGCAATTTTCACTAACATATGTATACATACATACATACATAATATATATATAAATATATGTCCTATGTATATAATATATCAATGTGATAAAATTCACACAAATGCTTAGCAGTGACAACGATTCACGGATTCATTCATAAATTGTGCTTGTTCGCACAACTGACATGTTGGGAAGCACGTGCGACAAATAGACACCGAAGCACGCGACGAGGCGCCGATATTCGATTGTACTCCGGTCGCGTATGATGAACGTTTTGAACCCCTTGAACCTGTCGGCATATGCTTGCACACATATCTCTAGTATGCTTACACACTTGGTTTCAGCTCAAAACACTGAATAAAGATGGCGAGTTTGTGTTGATTAAAGTTGCCAGTGAATTATATAAATCATCGGTGCTGAGTGCTTTTATTATACTGTGTCATTTCAAGACTTTGGAGCTGAAACCAAGTTGCTCGCTCTATTATTTTAACAAATCAATTCAGTTAAAAGTTATATCTATTATTTGCCATAGCAGCTGAGAGAGTCAGTTAAAACTTGAGAATTTTATATACCTCTTCAATTCACGCTAAACCAAAAGGTAAAATATCAAGTAATTGTGGTTACGATATAAGTGGTTACAATCAGCGTTTCTTCATTTAACATTGAATTAGGAAAGCCTCATTACTTTTGCCGATCAATTTTAAGATATTTGTTACAATAGTAATTGAAATGAATGCTGAAGACATTAAATCAACACTTGCTGCTCTTAAGGAGCACTTGTTAATGCATCTAGCAACAAAGAGACGGGAGAAATTCGGAGACTGTGTTGCGTACCAAATAATATACGTATATGAGTCTCCTGCTTTCTCCGAATACTTAGCGAGCTGGCTAAATACTTCAGATCTCCCAGATTCCTACCAATTCCCAGCAAACGTGCCAAGTATTTAATTTTAAATACATTCAAACTTATTCTATTCAAACATTAACTATTAATTATCATTAAGAGCATAGCTTCTACTCACATAATGAAATTATAGATAAAATAAAGGCAGCAGGAAAGCAGGAGAAAGTGTAAATTGACGAGAAGTTATTTGCAGATTCACTAAAGATGTTCTTACTTATCATAAGTATAAATATTATATGTGTAATAAATCAATGACTATGAAGCCGGAATGTATGCCGAATTAATTTTGCCCAAATTTTGTGGTAATTGTAATTTTAGGTATTTAATAAGAGTCGGAGCAATTTTTAAGGTCCGTTCTTTTATTAAATATTCCCCAGGCTTTCAATTGTATTGAGATGCGACTTTTCTTCAAACAAATAAGAAAGATCGCATTCATCGTCGTCTTGAAACACCCAACAAAAAAAGCGGCTCGTTATCTGCCAATGGAAACCTAATTGTTCTTAAATTGAACTTCCTCACCTCTTCACTGCATCTTGGCGCCTTTGTTGCAAGACCAAAAGTGAAGAGACCTGGTTTCTGCTCTGAAAATATTGTCATTTAAAGTATTTTGGGTCCATTGATAATGAATTCATCACCGTCTTTTTTCCAAGTTTCGTTACATAATACTAACAACTGATTTTCCTATTAAAGCGATTAAGCAAGCTTACTATTAAAAATCTATAGTATAATTAACCATCATGCTTCTCTACAATTTTAACAATTTATTATTTGATATTTAATTTTTGATGATTTGATGATTTGATATTTAACCATATTTGATATACCCGTAATATACCCGGTACATGTTAGCACTTTAGCACCTTCAGAAATGTTTCATATCTATTATGTAGATAATTTGATAAAGTAGTTTCTTTCTTTAATTTATAGCGTAGCTGTTAATATTTGTATGTTGTTTGTATTGTTGTTGTTGTTGATGAAATTTACTCACAACTAATACTGGACCTTTAATCTGTGCTGTTTTCCCCACTTACTCGCACATTTTGCTGGATTAATGCAATTGAAATAAGAAAGCATGATTTCGACAAATACTTGAATACACGTATAAATTGAGCATTACAACAACACACAACCACTTGATGCTTTTAATACGGAAAACCTGTTCGCACACCAACTGTTGAGTGCAAAAAATCGCGTCGGATAAAATCTGATAATATTGACTTTTGAAGCACTCGCATATCTGCGCAAAGTGCACTCTTGCATTAACCGCAAATCCTTGCGTGATAACGCCGCAGCCGCACGCCGCACGCCGCATCCAGTTCGCTTTAGCACTTTTCGACCCACTTCCTCGCATGCGCTGCAGATTTCCGTGGCTTAACAGTATTGTTGCTGACCATTAATGGGTCGCGGCGGTTGCCGCCGTTCATCAAAGTGTGTGAAAAATCGCTTGAAAATCGCAAAAAAAAAAATCTGCTTCCGATTAAGTGAACTGAGTGCAAATAATAATGCGCGGAAAGCAAAAAAGTTAAGCCGAATGCAAATTAAGTGACCGCACCGCACCGCCCTTGAGAGCGCAAAACAGTAGAACAGATTATAAATATACAGCTGGAAAATGTTTATACTGAGTAATTGCCATTACTGAGGTGCCATACTGCTTCTATTGTAGATCAAACTTGGAGCCATTCCGCAAACTTTTCCTTAAAGTCCAAGTCACTCAACTCATAGGCATCTCACAATCTGTCAATTTACCTTAGTATTGGGCGATTTACTGGATGAAAGGTGGGGGTGATGAAGGATTGGTGGTAATAATTTTAATCCAATCGAACACAAACCCTTTCGCTTCCGATGATTATGTAATGCATGTTATAAAATTAAGTTTAAATGACGATCAGACAAACTTTAGTCTAGAAAACATGACACAGTAATCCTTGTCTAAATATTTATTATTAATATATATATATTATATATAAATATTAAAGGTAATTTTATTTTCAAAGTTATTAAGTTGAAGAAACTTTCTTGCAGAAGTTACAGTGAGAGAGGAGTTATGAATGCCTTGATAGTGCTTCTCCTCCATATGAAAGGCCCGGCGGAATCATATGCTCCTTTCAAGGTAATTATGAAGACGGGAAAGGAAAGTCTTGTCGATCTCCAAACGTGGATACATAGTGTCATTGTGCCCGTTTTCCCCTTTTTTTTTTTGCGTAACCCCATAATTTTCTCTCGCTTCTGGCCGGCACTCAAACTGCTAAAATGGGTGTCATAGACACATTTCGCACATAATCCTTCCGACTGGCCTCTGTTTTCTATCTATATTCTATCTATCTTTCTAAGCACCCTAATATTGGGTAAAAATTAAACCTTTAGATTATTGGCTTTTAACATTTTAATTCTTTTCTCAAATAGGAAACTATACTTCGTAGGTCCAAAGATCAGAAATATGAGAACTTCCTGAAACTCCAGTATGCAATTGACTTTGTATTATTCAATATAGTAGGGCTGGATTTGAATATGGTCAAATAGTAGGGAATTTCTCCTGAATCTTTCGTTGTTTCCCAAATATACTCTCCACGATGATCCCGGCATTGTAATTCTCACTTGAGAAAAATACAAATGATGAATATTTAAATCGCTGAGCGCACAAAATACTAATGCTTTGTGTTGAAATCGCTGCACCTAATTGTGTTTATAGAGAGATGTTAAGATGTTAATATGAAATCGTTTCCAAACTGTGCTTTTTTAAAATGTTTTTCAGCAAAATATATATAAGAGTCCCTCCGTATAAAATCAGAGTTCTATATCTGGAATGGAGTGTCTACTTCTGACGTCATTAATGAATGAAAAAGATTTTTCGGATCGAGTTTGTCCATGTTAGTAAATAATCCCAGCTTCATCATCACTTCATATCCACATCGCAGCTACGTGCATATCCATATCAGATCCACTAGCTGCCACAACCACAACCGTTTGCTGAACAAAAGCATAATACACTTCACACCAACAACCATACAACCGAGTACGAAAACAGACATTCATGTCGAATTCTAAGTTTGACTATATGTATGCGCATAAGTGAACTTTTCATTTACACACACACACACAAGCCATACAGTTATGTACCAGTATGTACAAACACATATACATATAGATGCATACGTATATATGGAGCAGTGGCTGGTGGCTGGTGGCTGCAGCATAAATTTTAAAGTAAACTTTGGTGCAATCAACCAAATGCACTGCTGCACAGATTGCCCCAACATCTTTGCCAATTCTTGCTTTTATTCCTCCGTTTTGCATTTTTGCATTTGTCTTGCAAATTGTTTGGCATATTTCTTCTTTGTTCCTTGCTAAAAAATTTCCTAAAATCGCATCGATACTCTCTGTTAGTTGAACTAAATTGTTGTTACTTCAAGTAAATAAACAAATGTACAACAGACACAGGCACACACACAAAAGCCATAAACTAATAAATATGTATGAGTGGAGATTTTGCCGAAAACTACAGGACCTGCAGATCTGCTAAAACTTCAATCTGTGCAAAAATATGCACTCAAGCCTTTTGAATTCATTCACACATATAAATGTACATACATACACGCACACACACACACACTGGTGAATTTCTGCTTTGTGGCCCGCATACGTATGCAAACGTGTGCTGTGGTTGCTCAGTCGGCTCCGTTTTGTTTTGTTGTTATTTAAGTGCGGTAATAACAAGAAATATTTGAAATTCACTTTCTGGATTTTTGGAATAATAAATCTGGAAATTAATTTTAGAAATTCTGGGAGAATGATTGCATTTCTGCGTAAATTCATTTGAAAGGCGTCTATTGGCTTGATTGGTCTGTGTGTGGAAATAAATGTTGACGGAAAACACTTCCGCCGATTGAGTGACTTACGCACAAATTACTTTAAATACCCATTGGAATTCGCCAATGGGGCAATTTTCCTCCATTAAATGAAATTTATTGCAGAAAAAGGAGCCGCTTTATTCACTTGGCATTCATTGAAGCTTGAATGGAGTACTTCTCACGGCTTTCGTCGCCCCATGTGGCTCTATGTAAAACCCCTCATGGGTTATAGGTTGAAAATCTTATCTTTTGATATGAGCGTTGTAACTTTGCGATAGAGGTCCATACCATTTCCGGGATATGGACCTAGATTATCTTCCATACACCCACCAACCCAAGCACATCTTCAAAAATTATTTCAGTTACAATAAAAACATTATCTATGAGAATTTATTTAGTGTGTACTAAATCACTTAAAGTTATCCTTTTCCATTACGGAAATCTCATCATCAGCTTATATTATATTGCTAAAAAATTAAAATACCTTAATTAAATTTATAGAAATTCTTAAGTCATGATGTCCTTCAACATTTCGTTTAGACATTTCGACGTTCGCTATTATATAAGTGATTACAACGGCAGTTTTTAAATGCTACTTACACACGATGTCCATGCGCCCCTCGCCTTGCACCGAAGAAAAGTTGGGCGCCTCAGCTGAGATTTCGCAACGGTACAAGCCGGACGAATTGAGTGTTAAGCCGCGCAAAAATACACGCCAACTGTCCGAGTGCTCCTCCTGTGAGTGATAAAAAAAAATGCATATTAATAAAGATTTTGAAATTGCGAAAAGAACGGAGCAACTGCAAGCGCTTAAATGTAGAGTAGGAGAGGTGGAGGTGTGACATTTTCACTCACACGTCCACATTTCGCATTTTCCAACTTCCTTTGCCATTAGAGTTTTCCAATTTCGCATGTACTTACACTAACACGTATGCCATCAAAGCGATAACTCGTCTTCTGCGGGCGCGCCTTCGGCACAAAGCGATAGAACTCCTCGTTGTCCTTGTACCACTTTATGGCATACAACGCCTCACCATCCTCGTCGTCATCGTCCTCCACTGCGTCGTCTTCTTCCTCTTCCTCCACCTCGTCGTCATCGACGCCGTCGGCGAATTTATAGCGATGTGACGAGCCCTCCGCCGTCGCACCGTGCGAACCACTAGTGAAGGTACTGGCGCCAACATGCGCGCCACTGCTGCTGCTCCCCGTACTACTGCTGACACCGCTGTTACTAAAGCCGGGTATGCCCAACGCTTGACTGAAAGCCGCGCCGCGATAAACGCTATGACCGTAGGGAGAACGCTGCGTTTGATATGGGTGGTGCTGTTGCTCATCTTCTTCCTTTTGCTGTTGCTGCTGATAATAACTGCCAGCGCCATTTATGTCGCCGCTGCTGCTATTGCTGTTGCTGTTGCTGTTGCTGTTGCTATAACTTTGCGATGGCTGATATGGATAGGTTTGGTAATGCTGCTGGTGTTGTTGTTGCTGCAGGCGCTCTTGGTGCTGTTGCTGTTGTTGATGCAGTTGCAGTCGCTCCGTTTGGTAGGAGTATTGACGTTTGTGTCGTCTAAATTTCGGCCTCATTGCCACAAAGTGATGTGCATCGAAGAAATTCATATTGCCACCATAACGGTTGCGTGTGTTCGTGCGTGTGCGCGTTCGTGCGTAGCTGCGATGTCGGTTGGTAGCGCCACTGACTAAAACTTCACTTCCGCTGTTGCTCCCGACGCCGCCATAATATGGCGGGCCGCCTGTGCGATTCAACTCATACTGGCATTCGAGCATGGCAGACTCGCCTCGGAATTTAAATGCTGGTATGGAGACTTTCACCAGACGGAGACCGGCTAAACCTGGAAGAGTAAAAGAAAGCAATGCAATTTGTTTTATGAAAAAGTAAAGTTTGTGTCTTAATTTAATTAGACTGGCGTAGGTGTTTTTCAAAAATTTCCCCAAGATCCAATTTCCAAGATCAGGTGTTGAAGCACGCACCCTATATTTATTAGTTTCATCCGCCTAACAAGATCCAGAAACACTTGATTTGTTTAGTAAAATGCGTTATACATTTATCAAAAGCAGTATTTTTCTATTAGCGCTGGCCTTTCAGCATGCAAAATCCGGCCTTCGAGAGTATTTTTACTATGAGAAAACTTCTCCTAAAATCAGTCACCCATTCATTTAAATCTTGGAAGGTCCTCAATTTGACGTATAATGCATCAAAGTTTTAGCTTTAACCCATTTCTCTCTATTCGCATTACTCATTCGCCAGACAACAGATATGGAGCAATCGCATAATATTATATACAACGGCAAAAGCTAAATAAGTTCAAAATTAGTATTTAAATCAAATGATAAATCGGAAAAATTATTGGTAATCTCACGCCTTGCAAACAGCTCGACAAATATAAGCCAGGTTTAGTACGTTAACAAAATCAGACCATAAAACTTGGGACTTATCGTATAGTAACCCAGATATGTCGCTGTCTTTTTCTAGTATCCATATATCGAAAGTCGCAAAAAAAGATTACCGTCCCTAATTATTAGTCAATTTATGAGATATGTTAGTAAGAATATTTCATTAAGAATGCTGTCATTTCATCATCATCAGACGAGAATTTTGAGAAAGTGATTGATATCTTCGAAAAATATTTCAGATACTAAGGGAGGTAACTTAAGGAAACTATATTACACTATAAAATTTGTAGTTGTGTTAGTAACATTTTACGTTCTCCCTGTTTAAAATTGTATAGTCAACTATATCCAAAAATATATTTATGTGCTTGACAATCTCGTGACAACCACAAGCAAAAATCATTTGAATTGGAAGTGAAAATGAAAGTGAAAAACTTGTAGTAAATATTGGATCAACTGACAAATTAAGTCCTTAATTTAAAATGATCTAAAGTTCGTTCGCAAATCAGTCCACAAACTCAAAAACGATTTAAATACAATTGGATTAGATTCAATAAAAGTCTTAAATATCTTTATTTATATCATAAGTAGTTACTAAAGTGTTACTGGAAAGTTTTCAAATAAAAAATGTAAAAACAAAAATTATACAAATTTCATTAGTCTTTGCAAACGGTTCTTTTTAAATCCTTCCTTCATTAGTTGACATCATTTTACAATTCTACAAATAAGATTTGACGACGAACAAATTAAGCCAAACTACTCTTCAGTTTAAGTCAATGAAAGAGGTAAAGAGACTAATAAATTTAAACTGATCTCAAATTTGTTTAGGGGAGGCATATTGCCATCCACTTTCATTTTAATTAAGGGGGGCCCGGCGGTATCCTTTATGAAAAATTGTTCTGAGGAAAAACGTCCGTCTTAACCGCAGTGTGACACTACCACTCGATCAGTTGGGGTCTCAAATCATAATTCTAATAGCACTGGCTCAACTACAACTTTAAAATCCAGACGGAAGTGCCTTGAGCCAAAACTGTCCATTTGTCGAATAATATAATAGGGATAGATTGGGCATACTATTTCAGCCGCTGTTGGTACTAAAATTAACATCAGCCATTTTTCCAAACCATCAATACACACTCACAAATACACCGCAAAACACATAAGGAAAATTCGGAATACATATAGCACATTAGCACCGTTAGTTATACGACGTATGCAAATATACTCTCCCTCTCCTATTGAAATTGGCAGCTTGTTTGGAACATTTAAGTGTTCACAACAACAGTGGCTCAAGTGGTTCATTGAAACTTGCTAAAGCGTAAAGTGTAAAGCTCGGCATTACAAGCCAATTGTTGGCAACTTATTTTTTGATTTTTTACCCTGCAACTTGGTTGAAGGATTGCGAAAAAGCGGTGATTTATTTTTATCAAGCCGATGGGGCGGGGCGCGGTGGTGTAGTGGTGTAAGAACATTAAAACACACGCACTCGCACACATGCGCACTAATGGAAAGAGTATAATAAAAATGGATATAGGCCTATTGACCTCACTCACAACTTTCCACTGAAGTGGTGTAAAAGTTTAAGTGCCATTCTGTTAATCCTGGTGCCTGCAACTTGCTGCAGCATTGAATTGTGACAACAAATTGATGACTGTCAAGAGTGAAGGCGAAAGCTCCCAGCTGCAGCTGCAGTATCTGAATAATGGTGAATACGAGAATGTGGAGAAAAACCATTTCCAAGTAAGTAGGAGAAAACCTCTTCGAAAGTTTTCGAGCTGTGATTGAAATGATTCGAGCGAGTGTGAGGAATATAAAAGCGAAATCAACCAACAAAAAGCATATGTTAGTGGCACTCTTGGCTCCGCTGCCGGATAAGGACCAATAAATTACTTAAGCATAATTTGTGCAGCAACTGCAACACAAGTAGACCAAATGCATACGGCTGGCGCGTAGCGAAGGCATCTAGCAAAAAGCAAAAATTAAGTCAATGAAGCATAAGCTGAGGCAAAAGTAAGCCGAGATCGAAATGTGAAAGCTTGGCAGCTGACAGCCGGTGGAAGCTATTTGGTGCACTCTGCATAGCCACTTAAGTGAGAGTGTTTTCTCTCGAAAATTCATGTGCATTTATGCGTTAAAGCGCTTTAAAATCATTTGAGAAAATATATATAGAGATCTTCAAGTTCACATTGCCAGCTAAAAGTTTCTCGATACTAATCGAAAGGAAAGGCAACATATACCCAAGTTTAAGTGTTGAAAAAAATTTCAAAATTCGAATTCAATACAGTAGTTTATTTTTTAAAAATCGAACGTAACATCAGTACAAACCATATTTTGCATTCACTCCAAATCACCGATATGTAGTTAATAATAAGTGTAGAAAGATGTTGAATTGCTTTATATACCTACTCACTGCACACAAAATATTTCATACACGTTTCAATACTAGCTTGGAAACAACTTACAGAGTATTACATTTGTCATGTTGCACAGAAGTATTTACAACCGATAAATATGCAATACTAAGTGGGTATAGAATGAACACGTTTCACTATAGAACATTAAGAATAGAAACATGTGGATTATCTCTGCAGGAAATGCGAATTGTAGTCAGATCCAATCCAATCCAATGTAGTCAATTTCTCAGAATCCACATCAGTTCGAAAGAGGCTGAAAATATGCTTGTGATCAGATTTTAGGAATTGAACTTAATATACCGAATATCATCCATGTTTACTTCTCTTAACTATTAAATATAATTATGAAATATGTGTATATGCTTCTTCTTTCCGACTCCACATAGCTTCAGAAGTTTATGAGAACTAACTGTTTTGATGTCGATCAAAACAGGGATGGTACTCAGGACCCGTGTTGTGGTTGCGCATACCATTGTACTACGATTACGTTTTCATTTACATATTACCTACTACTACGAGGGAAAAAAGGAGGAGTATACAGAGGTATACAATCAAAAATCCCTACGAAAAAGCAACGCAAAATTAACTAGATTAACGAGGCAAAATCAACTTGATTGAACCACTTTGAAACTTGTACATTTTCCTACAGGGAATACTAAACGTTCTCTCACTGCTTATATACATAGAAAATGTATTCATAGCATACTTATGTAGATTTACACTCAGTTAGCCTGCAATGTACCAGTGCAATCACAATAGAAATAACTTATCCCATTTCACATTGATATTCCATTTGCTCTGGAAATTTTACAAAAGTAGAGTAGTAAAAAACTGCATGAACATACCGCTGCAGTATGGATCCGCGCGCGCGCACACACACACACACAGCCTACACAAAGGCTCAGTTTACACATTCCTCTTGCACATAACCGAAATGCCGCCGCTAATGCTGATAACTTTACAATACTCGAGGTAAGTATAAATTCACTTCCACGAAAAGTAAAACTCTGTGCTGATGACGACACCGCTTTGTAAGCGCTTCTCACGTTCGAACCCCTGCAGGCTTTTGCAGCTCTAAAAACGATCTGTGGAAAGGATATTTTAACACCGAAGACAATAAGATGAGCACTCAAGTCGATTTTATTGTTGCCGAATATGTTTTGTACGAATTTCAGCGGACATTATACTCGCAATGGAGCTTTCTTTCTGTTTTCGTTGTGCATTGTTTGTTGAGTATCAGTAGCAAGCCATCAAAGGTTTTACCATAGGATTTTTAAAACTTCAACCTCTGTATGCTGCTCACCTTCCTTTTGGAGTATGCAAGCTGAGCTGCTGGAGTAGACCACTTCTATACCGTTATTTACAGTTATAAGTATGTGTCTGTTTACGGTAGTTAAGTTTAGATTGTGTTATATAATTGAAAATACCAGATATATATATATAAGGTGGGCAACAAAGGTTGTCACGAACACCAGGTGACTGAACTTCACCCCTAACCGATTTTAAACATACAGAGCCTTCATGTAGGGCGCTCAGGACCGTTGGTAGGATGTGAGCATGATTAGGTCTTCTTCATCGGGGGAAAAAGATTAAATGTAAACATCAGAGTGTAAAACCAACGAATTATATAAGATATCAATACTGGAAATTTTCAGTTGGTATCTGTTGAATGGGTATGTTTGTGGGTGCTTGCGATTGAGTCTCTCCGCTTTTTATGGTTGAATCATTGCACTTTTGTGGTTGCAGTCGTCGTAAACAAAAGAGTCTAACGTGCAACAGCTGTAAGGTAGTGGAATATTGTAATGTCGATGATTTGCATTTCCTTACTTTTGTTTGGCTTTTTTGTTATTTAGATAAGGCGGCAGCAAAGTTGCTAGCTAACATTTCAGGTTTACGAGCAACTGCATAACGGCTTAAGAGAAATTTTTACATATATATTTACGTTATCGCCAATATGCTGAATATTCTTTAATATTATAATATAGTCAATATAACAAGTTACATACATGTTAAGTACGGGATAAATTTGAATTTTCGTAACTCTCAAGGTCCACATCTCTACAGTAGAACAAATAGAAGAATAATTTATCGACCGCGTGGACCTTCCACGTCCAATTATATCTTCCCATGTATCTCAGCGAAGATACTAGGTTTCATTTCTTCCAAACAGTATAATCTATATTGTAAATTTCGAAAATTCGAAACTTAATCTCCGTTTTTCTTCACTTTTGGATAAAAACGCCCATTTGCGAATCCATCAATAAAGCGGAACTTCGAAGAATCTTAAATGTTGAGTGTGTCAGCAGCCACGCACGTAAAGGTCATTAATTCGCTGACATTTGTAACCGCTGCGATGAGAGCTCCTGCTCTTGCCATTGCTGCTGAACGACGAAGACGCGTGACTAGCCTGCCATAGCGGTGAAAGCGATGGGAAATATCCGTCAGATGAACGCAGTTTTGACAGCTGCACATCAAGTCTGCGGTCTACGGTTAGGGGTCTGGGGTTGAGCGCTTTAACACTGTACAACACTCGACTCTGTTGCTTGAATGATGGCAGCACTTGGAATTTCGATTTGCTGCTTAAAATGTCATGGTGCGTTCGTGCGGAGCCGCCATAAAATACCATGAAATAGCTCGGTGATGAGCAAAAAGTGCCAGTTGCAGGTGGAAAACACAAACAGTTAGATGGCAAGAGATGTGACCAAGTGCAAATATATTCGCGCTGCACATTTATACATATTTGTAGCACTTGTATGGTTCCGCAAGTATATTGCATGCTAACCTTCGCTTGATGAAACGTGCTACCTGTTGTTGGCATGACAGCGCATCGCGCAGCGTTCGAATCACTCATATGCGACGCTATGCGACCACCTCGAAGGAGTACTCGTGCGCTCTCGTGGAAATGCAACTGGCGTGAGGCTTGAGGATAACTCATACATAGATATGTGCTGTTTCTAATGGAAGCACACACACAAACATAGTAATTGGACCCATATCAAAAAATACATGCCTAAGAAAGTTCGCAACTAATTCGACAAAAAAGTTCTAAAAGACAAATAAATACAATTTATAAAATAAAATACAATAAATTTCATCGACCAGTAACATAAATATAGTACACTAACAGCGCACATAACATTACATAGTACAGCACAATATAAATAAACATACAGACCTATATTTATCTGTACTATCTCACTTAATTCAGGAGACGTTCATCAAAATTACACCGCCGCATGGACATGTCAATTGTTATAACTGGGGTGGGAAAACCTACTATAATTTAAGATATAAATTACAAATTTTTTATTATACTTATTTCTCTCTTTTATATAGTCATACACCATGCGTTACCATAGAAGCGCATAACATAAACTCAAAATGTTCCTTAAAGTGCAGCAGGTAAACACTTTATTTATTTTATTTTGTCAACGCAAAATATAGGCCTTGCCTTGTACTTGTATAGCAAGTGCAAAAATGAATCATAGCGAATCCGCAAACGGAACTCCAACAAATAAAACAGCAGAAAAATGAAAACCGCTGTTTAAAAACTGAATGTATCTCCAAAGCAAAAAAAACATAGCGCTCTGGATGGCAGCAAGGACATCACCAATTCAAAGCTGAACGAAAAAGTTAACCTAATCTAAACTCGTGAGCAACCAGATTTTACATATACACTCCCAATTGGCTAAAAGCAACGGCGTTTGTCTGCGAAACTTTATTATAAAAAAAATTTATTGAATATTGATTATTGATATGATATTGATATTATTGATTGACAGTAGGGCTAGCCATTCTAATTTTGACTTATATATTCACCGATTAGTTTTAGTTGTTACAAACAACCGTTATCTGAACAACTTTTATACTCTGTACAACAACAACATGTGGCGAGAACATAAAATGTCAGTCGTTGCGCAAATCATAGGGAAGGTGAAAAAAGTCGAGTATATTTCTTTAATTTTTATGAGAATTGCTCTCAGGAATGTCTGTATGTAATTGTCAACTAAGCTCTGCTCTGGTATCTGTACTACAGTATGCAATTGCCACGTGTGTGCAAATACTCGTTTGATAGCACTGCATAAACAGCGACCGGCTGCTATTGCAACAACAGTTAAAACGACAACGCAACAGTTTAAACGCACAATACTGCTTACATTTCTAACCATAATAGCTTTGTGAAGCCAGCGGGTGTGTCTGATGGTAAATACAAAAGTGAACACGCTTCCGTGAGGATACAGTTAACTAGCTGTGCTTATGCAGCTAGAGAACCAGCGGCTTTATGCTATTGGTGTATGAATTTTGGAATTCAACATAGCGCTGAAGCTTAAAGTGCTATGGACAATAAAGTCTAAAGGCACTTAATCGAATAGTATCACATCAGCACACTGTTTAAATTTAAGTGCCAATGCGGTGCGATTTGGTGTATTTTTTATATCTTTCTCATAGGATCTCCTTGACAACAACACACTTTAAGGATAACAGGCAAAAAAACTAAATTTTTAACTAAAATAATACTTTATTCTAATCAATGTAATGTCACTTTCAACATCCAATCAGATTTCCTACAGGGCTTTACCCTGTGCCTACCTCAGCAATATACTAAGCACCAATGCCTCTAGCACAAAAAATATGCAAACTAAGCACGTGCAGGGTTGCATTCCTATACACACATGTCTATCCACCTGTGGTTTTTCTTGATGCCACTATGAAGCTTTTACAGAGAAAACGCTCTGAAAAAATCAAACCCCACCCAACCAAACTTCTGTGCAAATGAAAAATAACGAAGCAGAGGAAACCCTAATTGAAATGTGGAACAAAAAAGTTATGGAAAGTGCAGAGTTTTGGTGAAAACATTTTGTAACTCTGCTATGATCGCACATTCCTTTAATGAACACAAAAACAAAAACAAAAACATTAAAACCGATTTCAATCGCATATGTAATTTAGGTGTCCAAAAAATAATGGAGAAAGGAACCGACAGTTTAAGGGCCCTTAAAGAGCTCCTAAGATGCATGTAAAAATCTCTGGGTTAGATTCCTCAAGTCTTATAATATATTCTGTCGATGACAGCTACTGAACCTCTCTAAGGTCTTGAATGCATTTCACATATCAGATACTTTTAAAATCAGCGTCACCTTGTATACTGTTATAGGATCGTTCGTGACACCACCATTTAATTGAGCATATACAATAATTGTGTGTAAATATATGCATGAGTATGCCTGTACCATAAGTAAGTGTTAAAGAAATACACACATTCGTTCATTCTTGCAGTCTAACAGGTTGGTAAGCTGGCAGTGAGCTTGCTCAAGAATGTCACTCAAGTGTCTGTCACATCAGATTCGTCGGCGCTCTGTTTGATACGAGCATATAACATTATTGAAAATGTGCCCCGTCATGCTACATACGCTACTTGTACATACACATGTACACATGTATATATTTTCATACATACATATATATATATATATACATACTTGCATCGTGTTTAAAGGGAACTGACGTGTGCATGTCGCAGTTGATTTGTTTGCTGATGAGTACGTGGCGTGTCGGTAGTAAATCTGCTCCATTTTATGAACGCGTTTTTGTCACAATACAACAAAAGTGACATACGCAAGCTGGTGGTACATTTTCTTTCAAGCACTTTCCTTTAGTAGGTAATCTGAGGTATGAAAATTTTAATTACCGCCTGCGAGGAATTACATGCAAGGCCACAAAAAAGCACAAGCAAAAGCTCTTGATTTACATAAAATTAATATGAGTGCACTTCATACTTTGTGCTCCTTACGTCGGCTTCATTTTTAACACTTACTTTCTTTTAATAAAATACGGTACTAATTAATACAAATATGTGGCTAAATTCTACTTTCGGGTAGCAACTCGAGTCAATGGCATCAGTGATGGTTTTTTCCTTTAGTTTTCTTGAAGGCCGTCACACATTGACAAAACCGCAAAATTGCTTCCAACTAGTTTGAAGTAAAATGCTATACAGTACGTAAAACCAGCTATCTACTGGCTCGAACTTTTGCGGATCGAATCATACTCGCCTAAAATCATAGGCATGCTGAAAACGTTACTGCTTAAATGACACTAAACGGGCTAAAACCCAGTCAAATGCTACATGTGCGAGGTCTGCCTCGATACTAATTATAAATATTTTATCTTTTACCTATATTCCGTTTAGTATTCTAATGTGCTATTTGATTAATACAAAAAGAATACATGTTTCTAAATTAGTTCGACTTACCATCCAATAAACTGACGCTGAGTAAAAAAATTCGTGCCTCAAATCTGAATATCATTTTTTATAGCCTTTACCAGTACCACATGTACATACGTCTACAGCATTCTTCTTTAAATAGTAAACTCAATCTTGATCATTTCAACACAAAAATTCACTTGTGTAGCACTTTTCCCTCGAATGTATCTGAAATAATGAAAAAAAAAAATTATTAAATAATTATCGGAATTTATTTTGATGCTATAAGCATCAAATGAAACATTTTTAAATAACACTTAATCCTCTACAAGATGTCGGCATTAAAATATGATATATTTTCTAAAATAATAAATGAACGAAATTTTCCGTTCACCAAAATTAACCCTTTAAAAGTCTTCAAACGCGATGTCGCAGCATAATAATTTAACCTGGCATCACCAAGTAGACAGTTTTGAAAGCCTTCTTCTCTTTTCTCTAAGTCTTGTCCGGATCGGACCACAAATACGGTTTTTGGTAATGATTTAACTCCGACAACCTCATCATTCGGAATTTGATTATGCCTAAAATCTTGCCCTAAGTGAAAACAGTAAGTTCGGAAAATTTAATGATAATGGTATGATTAACTTTTGTACATTAAAAGAATTCAAATAACTACCAAATTGGAATTTGTTCACCTTCATATTCACCGTTGTGTAAGCAGTACGCCAACTGTGTGATGACGGTTAAATAAAAATGCAAAGTGAATTGACTACGTCTGCCGTTGAGTGTATAAAACATTAATGCATAAATATCAAGCATTAAATTTTAAACTCCGAAAGAGTAAAAATGCAAAATATGCAGCAAATTTAGTAAACTCGAAAAATTTGTCCTACGCCGGGCAAGTAGCTGCGGCGAGAGGCGATGAGGAGATGATTAACACGACAGGCCATGCATCTACGAGGCATGCCACAGGAAGGAGAGTAAGTAGGAAGGAGGGAGTTGTGAAATTACAGGAAATGGCAAACATGATGAAACCATACGGCGTGCGCTCCGTTATAAATTATGCATATGTATATGCATAAATGCATAAGCTACTAGCAGTTACTTATACGCCATCGTGCGACATTATTATCATCATAAAAACGACATAAATCATATGCGCACATTTTTCTTCATAAGCGCGAGCGACGCGCGAACGTACTGTGTGTTGTTGTGAGTTGTAGTGACGACAAACGTGTTAAGCGAAATTGCGAGGCTTCTGACGCTTAAAGGCCATAAAACATAGGCGAGCGCTGCCTGTGGAGAGCAAATCACGAGCGCCAAAAGTATAACCTCGAAACAATGTATCAAGCAGTAAAATTAAAGCAGCGCACAGTGTTTCTTCTACGCAAGTGCTATAATTGGTTAGAATTGGCTCTATGTGACAGAAAAACGAAGTAAGTCAATTCCCGAACTTCCTCACTTTTTTCAGTAAACATTTTCAAGTAGTTTGTTTATATAACTTCCTCTTGATTGCAGGTTTTGAAATGTTTAAGGTCTTGCCACTGTCGCACACCATGCCCCCCGACACAGGCTCAGATGGCGATGACGCACAATAAAATGCCAGTGTTTTGTTGCATTTTGCTTTTTCTTTTGCTCTTGAGTAATTTTTTCTCTCCGCCTACTTGCACTTGCTGCCAACAGCTTGAAGTACACACTTTTCTAGTTTCTTTTCGGCTCTGACTACAGATATTATTGCGAATCGATAGCGCTCTAAGGCTTTTTCTAGTTTTGCATATTTTTCGTGATGTCGGTATTGTAACGCGAACATGTCAGTGCCTCTCAAAGTGATGAATGTCCCGACGAACCGCTGCTTTTGCTTGTCTTTCTCACTTTGGTGAGGGACTGTCATGGATCACTTAGTGTCAGCTAAAGAAAATTTCCTTCCAATGGAATAGGATTGAAGCAGCTATGCATTTGGATAAATACTAAGTTTGTCGCTGACTGAATTACTCATATGTTTTTGTTTTTATAGCAGTTATTAAACTGAGAATACCCTATTGTCTAACACTTGGTTTAAGATAATTTAGAATGAGATGCAGACGTGCATAAATACATCACAAATTATTAAGTCAGCGTTAATGAGGCTTGAGTTTCTTGTAATATCACATATCTATAGGTCTCTCCGAAGAAACGAAAAGTTTTTGATATTAGTAAAACACAAAATAACGAGATTTGGTTAAACTATAAATATATGTATTGTAATATTTTTATCCTTTTCATTTGTTTCATCTTGAAATCTAAGCAAACCTTAAACACTTACAGCATATCTTCTTCCTTACGGAAGTCTGGTGAGGTTGTGTTGATTAATTTAGGCAAAAAGAAAAATTGTGAATCTTTTTTAAAAGTTATAAATCCACTATTTCAGCCTTATTTTTCTTATATATGTGCCGCTGTCGCCATGTACACGGTAATATATAGGTGCGAATTATAATATATTATACCATCATCACTCAATTTTCCGCTGCTTTGGAAATCTTGTTTAATTAAATCATATATTATTCAACCTCCAACTGCATTACTATAATTTACTTAAGAACACTAACTACTTCGAAGAGGGGTAATAAATTAAAAAAAAAATTTACTTACCCGTAAAACGTTTCTGTATCGTTATTAGGGGTATGACAATTCACACTTGATTACGAATGTTATATTAACGGAGTATTTTGTTTTGGTTTAATGCATAATGCTGAGATTGCTTTTTCGACCTCTTTTGAATTTTCCTTTCCACACTCTCTGTTTGTAAATGCAATATTATCCAATTTTAACGGTTAATTTCTTGTGTTCAACAGCGCCATCTGTTTTCTATATGAACAGCAAAGGATGGTATAGTTACTTACAAATATTCTCTTATATAGTATATGAGCATGAAATTCTTATTCGTCATTAAAATTGCTTCCCTTTTCCTTTTGATTTAAAACAAAATATTTATTATTTGCGTGATTCATATAAAATTTTATGGTTTTTATAGTAGTCTATTCTGAATTTTTACTTTCTGTACGCCGTTTTGTAATACTATATTGTTATTTAACATTTTCTGTGATGTATTACATGTAGCCATCATATATAAAATATATTCAAGTCGCCTAGTGTGTGCAACATATTACGTTCACTATTTTTCGAACACTGTTCTGCCATTTTCGTTTTCGCTGTAGCTGGTACAAGTGCGCTTTACGCTACCCAATCCATAGATAACTAAGCATATAAAGTGTCTGACAATTGGGATATGATAAACTTATCTGTTATTGGTTGCTCATTAATACACATTTTAAGTTATTCCAGATCCCTTTGAATGGTCGGTTTACATTATCGAAAAATACGGTCTTATATATTGGCCTGGAGATACTTCCCTAAGCTCAGGCAGCTCCAATCAGCTGGTACTGTTAAGATCAGTTAAGCCCAAGGAGGAGCTTATATCCTTACCTTTCTGGAAAAATCATTGATAACTCAGCATCTCGCAGAAGAGCAGTAGCTGTTCTTATTGAAAACCCTTTAAAAACTTCGACATATAATTGTCTACATACATCCACATTTATCTGCTTATATATATATAATTTGGTAAAATGCAAATTTTGCGAATCTCAATTGACCTAGTAAACCCATAGCGGTGGAATCCTGTAATAGGCATAAATTATGTGGAGCACTTTCACCTGCACCCACATACAAATGTAGCATAATAAACGGGCAATAAATTTATTTTTCCATTTGAAATGAACTAAAGTAACATTTAAATATGTGCTTATCACCATGTCAATATGCCTTAATTAGATTTTGTGAACGAGTGAACGAGTGATTCGAGTGAAGTGAACTTCTTCATTGGAACTGAGACAAAAGGACAGATATACATATAATATATTCAAATGTCCTCACCTACATGGTGAAATCACTTTCGTGTCCATAAAAAAAAAATATATATATAAGCTGACCAATAAAGTTCCGTTCTACAGGGTGGTTTACCTTACTTTATAGGAATTTAGATAACAGATATTCAACATATTGCTGCTATATTATTGTACCGTTATGCATAAAAATTAAGAAAAAACACCACAAAATAATTTCACTATTTGCTTTGTAGTTTTACCGAAGTTAGACACTGCATATGGCTTATTCAATAAATCGACGCATAACTGTATATATATACAGCAAGCATGCAAACACACGTGAATCCCGTAAACTTATATGCATACATACTCGTAGTTATGATATGTGCAAGCGTATAGTAATCTCCTACACCGACATGCAACAGCCTGCGGTCAGCCATCGAATGACTACTTCCATATTCCGTTCCTGTCCACCAGAGCATTTGTAGTACACATGTCTCTTTGAAGTTTTTATTTATTTATTTAATTTTTTTTTTTTTTGTTTAACTTACTCATCATCGGCACTGTAACTTCAGCACACGTAATAGCAATAAATCTCCCTTTGCCTTTCCACA
Source organism: Bactrocera minax (assembly GCA_021498325.1). Taxonomy (NCBI): domain Eukaryota; kingdom Metazoa; phylum Arthropoda; class Insecta; order Diptera; family Tephritidae; genus Bactrocera; species Bactrocera minax. Next base: position 2,149,539 of record JAKEEE010000012.1, on the reverse strand, counting down.
GCATTGACCCTGCCGTGAGGCAATGGAAGTTCGTTGCATACATACTCATCTATACGTGCTGTATATAAATAATATGTTCTGCAGCAAAACTTTAAAAGCAAAAATTTCAGTTACCATGTCAGAGCCCGCACTTTCACGAAATATGTGAATGCCTTTTGTGTTTGTAGTGACTGGCAGATCTTTGATTCATAAACTTACAGAATTATGTTCGAGGGAAATATCTGGATTTTAGATATTAAGAAAATCATTCAAAGATTTCTTTTTGCTTTGAGCATCATCATTCATAGACGAAAACTTTTGGTGCCCAAACTCGTAGTTTGTGGGCTAGGGGGTGATGAGGAAAGACGAATGGCACAGAGTTGCTCGTGCTCGGACAACAGGCTTCGCGTTCGTGTTCGTAACATTTCGTTGCTGCGTAAATCGGCATTCCTTTTCAATTTGAAAATCGTTTCATGGTTGCAATTCCGCTCTGTTTCCAATGAATATTATAACATGTTAGAAATTTTTAGTTTTATCGTCTCTTCTTTTTAAAGTAATATACAGATATGCTTAATATAATAGAAACATTAGAACATGGTGAATAAGAGTAAAGATTAGCTAAATTAGATTAGAAAAATATTATTGTGTAACGCTTAAATGAAGCGTACGAGAATTTGAGAACTTGATATGAAAGGTAGTACATAAAATTGCACAGCAACTCGAGTCGACCGTGTGAATGCAATGGGCAACGTCAAAACGGAAATTTCCAATAATATGCAACAAAAGTTCAGGTGTATATAAGTAGACTTTCTGATATGACCTCAATAAAGAAATGTGTATAAATATGGATGTTTTGGAAGGAATATCTAAAATTATTTCAACATAGAGTAATTACAGCTGAATCGCAAGTAGATAGTGCTTTCGACTTTCACCTAAATTGCATAACTTTCAGGCTAATGTATTCCCTCGGTCCAATAGCAATATCCCGTCATATCTTGGTATATAAGCATTGACTATGCAGCAAATGAAAAGGTGTTGCGCCATGTATGAGTAACATGAAACCTTTCTGAGAAATATATTGAACATGAATTTTAATTGATTAACTTTTGCTATATACTTTGTTTGGGTTTTTCATCTTCTCCTCTTTCAAAAATGATGAAAAGTTAAATCAAATCTTCACATGTAATTCTGATATTTCAAATAATAATGTTGATGTTAACACTTAAAAAGAACAGTTATTTACAGAAGTAACTGTGATAATTCGTATTTTTGTTAAGTGTTCCATCTGGTTTCTTCTGGTGTTATCTGAATCATAACCATTACTTGTCAAGAGAGCGCAAGAAAACCGAAATCCAGTCATGTGACTGCCGGATCTGACATGGTACAATTTTTGGTTTCTTCAAAACTTTACTGTCCGATACACAGATATTTAATCAACGCATTTCCACTAGAAATAAAGGAGGTGGTTTGAGCACTGTGGACCAACAATAAAGCGAAATCGTGCACTAATTGTGATTATTTTTATTCATATAAACAAATACCATCTCATCAATCAATTTTAACATCCAGCGAGCCAACTATACAAATTCTCTTATTAATTTTGAACTCAGTTCCACGCCATTTGTTGGTCTACAATTTTATTACCAGTCATTTCGCATCAATTTGGTTATTGAATCGATGAATTAGGTGACTGAGCAGGCGAAGGACGTCGCGGTTGCTTCAATAAAGTGATTATTGAGGGGAGCAGTTAGTTAGCTAATGGCCACGGATACACACCACATAACAAACACACACACACACACAAACACTCTCTCAAACAACCGCTAAATGAGATGTCATTGCGCCATTCGAATGCCAACGCAATGGAAATATCACCTAATAAAAAATGAAATGAGCTTCTTCTCTTTCTTCGCCTTTTCCTCTAATGTCAAATGTGGCGTTGGCACGAACACCACCCCACATAAATGCCACTCATACAACGGCCATTGTGTGCATTTGTCAACTTGTGTATAACTGTGTTTGTGTGTAGCTGTGTCTGTTTGTCCGGTCGGTAAATAAGGAATAAGTAAGAACGCGCTGTTGCGAATAAAGTGAATTGCAGAGACATGTGCACTGATGAAGACAGATGTGTGTGTGATTGCGAGTGCTTTTGGGCATATGCCTCAGCGCCTTTCAGTATGCTAAGAACTGTTGCCAAATGTCGTCTATGTACACATGCGGTAGCGCGATTTCCTGCATCGTTTTTGGCAATTTTTAATGCGTTGCTGTTCTTCTTTGTTATTATTTCGTGCGATTTATTGCTGAGGATTCGCGTTCTGCGCGCTTCACAAATACTTATTTGTCACATCACATCAATTTTCATATTAAAGCAGTAAATTTGTGCGGTTTTTTATAACGAGGAATGCATCCAAAATTGGAGCTGGCCTGAAAAATTTAGATAACAATAATAACAACATTAAAGTATGTTGCATGAAATTACATGTGAGTGGGCTTTAAAACATTTACTCAAGGAGAATGGTGACACCAAAATTTTGTCATTTCTAGTTTTATGACTTGGCGTGATTTTTGTCAGTATCTATGAGGATATCAGTAATAAGCATAAATTATAGGTCAGAGTCCACTGCTAAACTTAATAATGAAGACTTAATAATTTAATAGTCTAAGTAATATTTGCTGATACTGTATTACAATTTTTATACTCTCGCAACATGTTGCTAGAGAATATACTAGCTTTGTTCACCTAACTGTTGTTTGTAACACCTAGAACTTATCGACTTAGATATAGACATATATGTATATATTTAAATGATCAGAATGAAAAGTCGAGTTGAAATCCGAGTCACTGTCTGTCCGTCCGTCCATCCGTCCGTACAAGCGATAACTTGAGTAAAAATTAAGATATTTTTATGAAACGTGGTACACGTGTTCTTGGTCACCGTAAGACGGTTCGTATAGCAGATGGGTTGGATTGCGTAATTGGACATCTGCCACGCCCATAAAATGCCATTAATCGAAAACAGATAAAGCGCTATAACATAGTAGTAAATTAAGATATAAATGTATTATTTATTACAGAGGATCCCAGTAGGGTGGGGCATCTGTAGGCACACACTTTTGTAAAAAGGAGCAGGGTCCAGCCCCCAATAGTTTCAATACATATATCTCATAAACCGCTAGAGCTATATCAATTAAACTCGCTCCGAGTAAATTTTTCTAGCATTTCCTCATATACTCAGAAATTGAGTGAAATCGTATAATAAACACGCCCACCTCCCATACAAAGGTTATGTTGAAAACTACTAAAAGTGTGTTAACTCGCTGAAGGAACACGTCAGAAACTTAAATCGTACAGAAAATATGATACGAAAGGGCTGCATAGGAATCCGTGTAAAGTTCTGGTAATGGGCGTGGCACCACCCACTTTTAGGAGAAATCCCATATCTCAAGAACCCCTTAACCGATTTCAACAAAATTTGGTATGTGACATTACATTTGCATTCTTACGTCATATTGTGAAAATGAATGAAATCGGATAAAAACCATGCCTACTTCTCATATAAAACAATTTTAAGTTTCATCTGATATTTTCACTTTAAAGTGGATAAATCGAGCATCAATTAGGATATTCGAATAAAGCTTTTCACGAATAGTACCTTCAAAATATGCCATCTCATGCTTAAAAATAGTCGAAGTAGGCAAATAACTTTTCAAGCCACCGGATACCCAATATATGGACCCCAGTGCCTCTATCTGATTTTTTACCGAAAATATCGGTAAATCTGTAAGATGTTCCATGAAATTGGAACATTAACTTTCCATGATAATTGTGTACTCTGGTATCAAAAAGGGGTAAAATCGGGTAAATACTTCCCTTAGCCCCAATATACCTAATATAATGATATTCAAACTTCCTATGGACTTTATACCATATATAACGGTCAATATACGAGTTATCTCTTTAAAATTCAGAGAGCGTCTCTTTCTGATAACAGTGTGTCCGTGTGCTTAAAATGGATAAAATCGGGTAAATATTACTCCTAGCCCCCATATACCTAATTTAAGGATTTTCAACCTCTGGGTAGATTTTATACCATATATTTCGGTCCATATGTAAGATATCTTAAAAAAATTAAGTGAACATGTAATATTGGATATACCATAGCTTACTGCCGAAAATGTGTGAAATAGGTCTACGAATTATCCCACCTCCCATATACTACATATAACCATTTTCGCTCTTTTAGCAGACTTTATACCGAATATATCGGTCACTGTGTGAGTTGCCTCACAAAATTGCGTGAAAACATGTTCCCTAATATGCTTCAATAATGAAAAGGATTAAAGCAATCAGTCCAGAACTTCCCCTGACCTAACTATACCAGATATAATGATTTGCGACTTTCCAGCTGACTTTAAACCGTTTATGTTGGTCAATATGTGTGATATTTTAATGAAATTAAGTGGATATGTATTCTTAAACACAATGTGATTTCACGCTAAATATGAAAGAAATCGGTACAGACCATGGTCTAAGCCGCTTATTCCTAATACAATGATTTCTTTCTCTCTGGTTGACTTTTTCCTCATGTATCTAATATTTTCATTTAAGCCATTTTGGTTGAGTTTATATCGCATATATCACTTTTGAGTTAATTTGATAGATTTTAATATAAATATCTTTGACACGAAGCAAAATATAACAACAAAAGTACATGAGTCTATGGCTTGTAATGTAAGTTAATAAGATACCAAATATGATTGCAATCCATTCACGGTTTCGTCGAATAATAAAGGTTGAATTCTTCTGCAACATTTTTCAATATAAAGTTTTGTCAACCCCTGATCATTGCGTATTGCGAGAGTATATAATGTTCGGTTACACCCGAACTTAGCCCTTCCTTACTAGTTTTTATTTAATTTTGAGTTCTAGTGAAGAAAGAGCTCAATTAACCTGCGTTTCATCATTTGCTGATAGAGGATATAAAAGCAACCGTACCTGAAGTTACCCAAGTATTCTATAAAAGTTTATCTTCTTTGATGTATAAACAACTCCTGAAGTACAATAATTCAAATGGTGTTCTAAGTCTAGTGCAGAAACACTGTAATCTAATTTTGACGATGAATTCAATGAAGACATTAGCAAACTGGCATATATATACAGTGACTCCCACTATAAATGGGACACCCCAAAACTACTTCATTTTCTAACTTAAAATATGAATAGTAAATGGTAAATTCGGTACACAAAAACTTGTGGGAAGTATGCCACATTATCCCCATGATGTCTTATTAAGGATGGGAAATCCACAAGATATTGAACTCATACAGACTTAATTTTTTTCTTAGCTCTACAAACTGTCCTGGTACAAACCGTTTCAAGTGTGAGTTGCATTGAATGCACAATAAATGTAATTATGTTCATTTTGTTGTTGTTATAGCATAAACTTTTGTTCTTTTTCTTTACTTCAATAAAAAAAAATATGTCTTATTTGAACTAAAAGGAATTTTGAAATGAATTAGCCTACTTTTTAGCTTACTATTTATATTCTAAGTTAAAAAATCAAATAGTTTTGGGGTGTCCCATTTACAGTGTGAGTCAGTGTATATGAGATCATGTCTAATCATAAATCTATGATCATGTTAATTTGTAAGAAAAGGCAATAAGGCGCATTTATGGCGCCAAATTAAATTGCTCGAAACACTTATTGTTTAAATAATGATAGCATTGCATATCGCTACAGAATTGCCAAAAAATATTTGGTGGTTAAAATTAATAGCGAAAAGTCTTGGCCTTAACTGGCTTTTAAAGTTTTCAAGTCAATACAGTCTAATTTGAGGATGTAACGATACGTTTGCGAAACACTTCTTGATTGAAACATTTTCCACCAAGTTTCTGCCACGTTGAGGATTTTTGTTACTTAAATTATTACAGTAGGTTAGCAAACACACCCAAAATAAAATAAAGGTTGTATAAGTGTTTATGTTTGCAATGAACTCACACACACACTCACAGCTTGATATCACAATAAAAGCAAAAGTTCTAGCAAAGAATTGCGCATAATTTCCATATTTATGGACTGACTTATGCGCGCTTAGCAAATATTATAAAATACATGAACGCACTTATGCTCACCGCATGCAACCCTGATGATATGGTACTCAAATGCAACCGGTAAGCAAACTTTATAGTTGAAATCCCGCACAAATGATACAGTGCCACTGCACTTACATACACAAGAGCATATATATTTGTGCTCTCATTATGCTCTCATTATGCTTTTTTATTTTTCTATTACTTCAAACATTTACTCGCACTTGCAAGGCAATTAGAGTAAGTAGAATGAAACGGTTTAATATAGTGTTATTTATCTTGCGCTGTTAGTGACCTCAAAATGTCATATTTATTTTGCAAGCGCAACAATCTTAAATGCTATCAATGACACGGAGATGTTTGAGAAAATGTTTTTGATTTCTCTTCATGTTCGCCTGTTCCTTTAAATACAAAGTAATTTCTCTGTAACTGCTCCACTCAGGGGTGGAAAAACTGAATGGATTAAATGTTACTTGAAAGTCGTTCCCTCAGTGTTTCGTATGGAAGATGCTCAGAAAAATTTGGCAAGCTTTTTACCCACTTAATCTCTTTAGTTTACCTATAAATAATTGAATTTGAAGTCTAAAAACCTTTCAAAAATTATTTGGATTCAAAACAAACCAAATGCTATTTACAAAATCCATTATTCGTTTGCAGGTGACATGGGACTTGTATGGTTCTCCAAATAAGGGAAGAAGCTGTGCCAAACATCTATCAGAGGCATTAAATTCCGATAAACCCTATTATTATGTTTCCGTATCACAAAAGAATAATAGGTCGGAAACTAAAGGAATTCAAAACAACAACGCCTAGTTTGGCAAAAATCACTGTTATGAAATAAACGAGCCCAAGTGAAGTCCGGCTTGAGTTATGGTTTTGGACAATTACTAATTGGATCTAGTGTAAATCAGAATGATTTGCAAAGGGATAAAAGTTGAAACAAAGGCTTTTAACCCTTTTAACCGACCCAAATTTTTCTGAAGACTATCAAATTTCATTTTTTAAACTGGTATGGCACATAAAGGGTGACCCAGTTACCTTGAGTGGATATATCCGCAACAAAAATAGATGTGCCTCATTTTTGGATGCTCCTTTTATGATTCTAAATTATTTTATATTATTTATATAGATAGTTGTACGATAATTTTTGGAACAATCAGGTAAAGATGTTGCCAGATTTTTTTCAAAAAGATGTAGACCACTTTTTACTATTTAACCACTAGATTTTATTCACATAATTAATACTGAATGGACTTCCAACAGTATTAATATTTTTTTCCTCTGATGCTTAGACACATGTTCTTTTTATTTATAAGTAAATGATTTCTTTGTTTTAAATTCTTGTCGCTCGTAAATAATTTTACTTTCATTGGCTTCCTTTTACACATACTTATATATATATATATATAATATATCGATAACGATATATATATATATATCGTTTCGATCACTTCACTGGAAATCTTTTATGCACAATGCCTCAAGTTTTAAATATTTTTATATTTTATTATTTATGCATCACTTTTTTACATCATTTATTTCTATATTTACACTGTTGAACAGATTTTTCAACGAATTTCAAAATCTCTTATTGCTCTCCATTTTTATCCTAAATAACTGCCTCCAAACAAAAATCATCTGTAATTTCAGCGATAATTTTTCACGTTTTCACATATTTCCTCCATCCTTTATAACTTTCGAGTCGGCACAGCGCTCATATCCTTTCGCGAGTGTGCATTCGCTTTCACCGCCCAACAAGAACTGCCACCGCCAGCGCACTGCTTTGGACTGGTTGCGTCGCATTTTATTTACAAATCTTTGTCCACCGCATCACAGGAAACTCGCTCTTTGGCTCAATGCAACGCAGAATGCCGACAGCATAAAGGAGTGAGAGAGCGTGTGAGTGAGTGAGCTGGGAATCCTTGAGTGGCAACAAGTTCAGTCACCGGCACAGACGCACACACTCCTTCAATACTTCTTTTGTTACACATGCGTTTTTGTTTGGTTACTTTTATCGAGCTTGCTTATTTATACTGGCATAATTATGTATGGGTTTGTGTTTAGGAATGGCTTTATCTGGCTGGCTTTGCCACACACTGATTGATGTCATTATAAACCCTATAACTTTGTCATTGCTCTATAGAGGCGAAACAAGTGCGAATTTTTATATGAATGTACATGCGCGCTCCCAGAACTCCCGTTTAGGTGCCGGTGTGTGAGTGGGTGGGAATCATATGCTACAGCACACATTTTGGCGGGAAAATTTAGTTGTACGCGCATTTCTGCTTTGGCCTCGGCTGGCGTCATTACGGGCCCGCTTTTTGTAAATAACTCGCAAGCATTTCACTTATTACATTACATTTGTGGGTTTTTATTTTATTTACACACCTACACACACATATATATCTATATATATACATACACGCACTTTGCACGAACTGCCATTAATGTGCGATGTTTTTTAGAGCTTGCGGCACACGAGACATGCTCATTACAACGAGTTAATTTATGTGTGTTGCAAAGCGTTGACGGACCCACACGTCATGGCAGTCACAAAGCCGAAAATGACGTCGACAATGATGAACCGAAAACTGTCTCCGACAGCTAAGTCATTAAATTTTATTAACAATTTCATGTAGTGGCAAAAGAATGACACTGAAAGAGCGGCAATTAAGAACAATGGAAAACTGCATTTTGGCTGAGGCAAAAGGATACACAAGAGGACACATGTGTGAGCTACTTTTAACCGAGGAAAAAGCACAACAAGCTTTCAGTGACTGCTTTGACAAATTCTCCCAACATACCCTGGCTCCTTTACGTGCTTAATTCAAATGTTTTCGAGTTGTGAGTGTGACAGAGAAATTTCACAAGTAAATTCTAAAAACATTAAAAGTAGTTTACCTTATTATTTCGATATCGTACACACATCCTGAAAATATGCAAATTGTACATAAACTGCTATTTCTCGTGAACATATCACATCAAAGATTTCTCAAATTCCTTTAATTTCATATCAATTATGTAATATTAAATTTTCTTTCCTAATTGGTTTGAATTCAGTTTTTCAAGACCTCAAAATTTATTTCGACAGAAATCTTCTATAAACCTGCTTACCTGCTTACCTGCTCCATTTTATCAACCTAATTAAGTAGATTGATAAACAGGCGGTACCCATTTTCAGAAAGTAATTTAAAAAATAATCATACAATATATCCAAAGCGGCGGTATACCAATTAGTACTTTTCCGGTGAGTGTTTAAAATATTGTATTAAATTAAAGGTAACGTTTTTGTGAAAAATCACCTTTTCGCTATTTATATCAAATTTGGTAGCACGAGAGTGATATGCCTCAAATATTTACCCACCTGTATTTACTTCCCACCTCTTTACCTACCAATTAATTATTATATAATATGTGTACGTATAATGTATGCTGATGTTATTTGTTGTTGAGGTAGGACAGCCAAACAAATGTGCAAACAAACTCAAAGCCTCTCACTCAAAATGAGTAATTGCGGATACACAAACCTACATATCTCTATGGTAGACATGCGCAATATAGAGAGTGAGGTTACTTAAGAGAAATGTACAAGAAGATTACTCTATCCTCAATGAGGACTAAGAGCACACGTTAGTTTTAAAATGGGGAAAGTTTGCCCTTACTGTCTTTTTACTGAAATATTAAGATTAAGTTTAAGTTGTAATAATTACGTACATTTTCTCCACAGATAAACCAAATTTTTTCCAATACGTAATCAGTGAGTCACTGCTTTTAACACCTTTTCCACGGCGGTCGGCTCTATGTAACTGTCAGAAGAATTCTGACCTTATTCGCTTATTAAAAAAAAAAAAATAGTTTTAATATTATTATTATACAAATTATTAAATGCTAGAAGGTTTAATCTGTAAGGGTAACGCTATAAAAAGAGTAAGTGGTATTTGGTAGATGCAGATTGGAAAAATAAGCATTTTCCCTACTTAAATTGCTTAGCTAGGTTCACTCCCAAATATTTAAGTAAATAATAAACTTTAATTTTTATTAATGGCTAAAAAAAAGGTAAAATTCATTTCAAGAACATATCACAGAGTATAATGAAAACCTTAACTAAAAGGGATAGTAAAAATAGAACACATACTCACTTAAACACCACAAAATGATTTTCCTTATTCTCATGCATAGTATGGCATAGTTTTTGGAGGACGAAATTATCCTTGAGGGAAACATACAAGTGTTGTTAAGTTTGATGTCGATTTTTTTCGATACTAAAGACATGTGAATAAACAGTCGATAAACTCTACACATGCCTACAAATCTACCGCTTCGAAATTGAATTAATAATTTCAATATGTAATATTTGTAGCATACCCCAAGGCGTTTCCAACTCATTTCATCTCAAATAGTGCTTCACCCCACACCACAAGCATTCGGCGCTGTCAAGGATAAGACTTAGCACACATTTGCCGCTCTAATTATACAAATCACTTAAATGCCACTCGGTTTGTGCTGGTGAAATGGGTTGTAAAAGTGCTCAAAGGCCACATTAAATGCCGCAATTCCGCAGTATGGAAGAGGCGTAGAAATCCAATTTATTTAATGTTCATAAATGTTTATTCAATCTATATCTAAGTATGTTTACAAATGTGTAAGCGCGATCTATTTACATACCTGCATACATAAGAATTTTTTATTTTGCAAGTGCGTTTTAATCATGCCACTTCAAGTATTAATGAACGGAACTTACTTAAGAGGAGTATAAAAAATCAAATAAAACAAAATAAACCATAATATTTGATTTTGCGAAGGGGGGACATATTTTCAGCATAAGTATTATATTGTGCACACGCCTGATTGAGTAATTACAATGCAATTAACGTAGAGGACTGGAGACCTGGAAACAATAACTGTGCAATTTGCTAAATTAAAAATCGTGATTACAATTAAAATATGTCACAGATTGAATAAGACACTTTTTCCCTCGATATAGTGTTGCCAAAGGTATGATAATTTCAACATAATAGTATTTGGAGGAATTCATTGAAGTGATCCAGATATCTATGTGCAACAAGAACAAGAACACATAGCGAATAAGAACAAATCTTTTCATCAACCCCCACAATTGGTGTGAAAATATGTGACATAGGATGATAACCACGCCCACTCCTCATATAACGGTTACGAATATGAAACTTAGGGGTTTCAAATGATTTTTGCAAAAATTGGACAATGGGCGCGGCACCGCCGATCTTTAGGTGTAATCCTATATCTCAGGGACAATTTAAACAAATTTTGGAACATACATTTCGTTTGCATCCTTTTGTCACTGAGTGAAAATGGGCAATATCAAAATAAAATTATTTATAAATAAAATATATCAAATATATAATATATACTCCTACTTATCTTATATCACAATTTCAAATTCCCTATCATTCTTCCGCTTTGTAGTATATAAATAAATTACCAATGACAATACCGGCGCAAAACTTTTGCCTTTAGGGCATGCCATCTCACATCTAAAAATTGTTGAATTCAGATTAAAACTTTTCAAGCCCCTAGATACCGAATTTCTGAACACAGTGTCAATCTGTGAGATATATTATTGAAATTCAGAGCATATCTTTGTTTAAAAATATTGTGCCCTCGTATCAAAAATCGGTGAAATAGGGTATATATTCCCCCTAGCTCTCATGTACCTAATATAAGAATTTTCAAACTTCCGGTTGATTCTATGCGATTATACGTAAGATCTTAGCAAAATTAAGTGTATGTATAATCAACAGTTTGGTTTGGTTTTGGTGTCGAAAATAAGTGAAATCTGTTAACAAATTGGCCCAGCTCCCAAATACTTCATATAATTATTTTCGTTTTTATAGCAGACTTTTTGCCGGCTATGACTTGTGTTATCTTCATAAAATTGCATGGAAACATATTCCCGAGTATACTTCTGCAATGCCCAAAGTTGCTAAAATCGGTCGAGACCTTCCCCTAGCCCCAACATACCCGATATAGGGATTTCCGATTTTAAAGCTGGCTTTAATCCCGTTTTAGTGGGTTACGACTTTCCACCTGACATTAAACCGTTTATGTTGAACAATATGTGTGATATTTTAATGCAACTAAGTAGAAATGCCTTCTTAAACATAATGTGGTTTAGCGCTGAATATGAATGAAATCGATGTAGACATTGGTCTAAACTCCATATTCCTAGTATATGGAGTTCCCCATTCCCCTCCCCATTCCTAATTTAACGATTTCCGATTCTCTGGTTGTCCTAATATACCCAATATATTAAGTTTAGACCTTTTGGCTGAGTTTACATCACATATCTCATTTGAGCTAATTTTGTTGATTTTAATACAAATATTTCGGACACGAAGCAAAATGTAGTAATGAAACTGAGTGAGTCTATGGCCTATAGTACAAGTTAGTAAGATGCCAATGTGATTATAATCCGTTCAACATTTCGTCGAATAATGAATGTTAAATTCTTAAATTTTCCCGCATCAGAAGATCCTTGCAATGGTAAGGTAGTGTCAATTTGAATACATTCCTGTCAGTTATTTATTAGTAGGTTAATAACCCGCTTAATGTCTCTTCCATCAACTCACTTCCAAGTGGCATGGGATAATAATCAGCTCAAGGGAGCATATACAGCTTTCTTTGTATTAAGTTTTGAGCGTGAAACAGCTTTCCACAGACTTACTTGAAATCAGTCAAATATGACAGACATATCGTCGGTTCTGGATCATATTCGACATATATATATAACACAAACACTCATAAAGAATTGTCCTGCTAGCTATCAATAGAGTATAGTATACATGAAAAATCCGAGTGCTATTAAAATTTATTAATTTTTTGTGTGTGTATTTCGTCCAAGAGTGCTATAAATCTGAAGTTAATTAAACCAGCATAAATATATTGAAAATGACAGATTTATAAGTCATTTACTACATCCAATCTCTGCAATGAGTGGATGGTGCCAATAAGCCAATTGCGAGATGTTAGCATTTTCAAAACTCCCAGCTCAACTTGACGCAGTCGAGTAATGCTAGTTTGCTGACAGCAGGCATATTTATTCCAATAATTCCTTTAAATTCTGCCCAAAGCCCATGTTGTTCATAAATGTGTACAATGTAAAGCCAAATTTGACAATCTAGGACGAAAGGGAAATCTCAAAATTTGTCATTGTTGCTCTTTACAACAAGATTTACTCACCGACAAGTTAGTTGTCAGATTGATTTTGAAGAGTTTGAGTGCTACGAAGGTAACGTTCTCCTGCGCTCGATGCATGAAGTAGATGGTGAGCTTGCGACAACGCTTGTCCATGGCCAACCAATTGCAATGAAAAATGGCGTCAGGCAACTTGGTGCTATACTCTTCTATCATAGATGCTTGGTAGCATGTAGGCATAATCTGCAATATAAGGACCAAATAATATATTAACGTGGACACCTGTTGTTGCCGATTAGCAAATACGAAAAAGTTAAGCATAGAAATGCAGAGAGCTATGGCCACAACAACGAATTGAATAAATAGTGTTATCGAACAACAGGATCCTATGATATTTGTCGCCCTTAAAATCGAAATAAACATCATTAGAAACTTGTTTTACTCATTCAAATAGCCGTTACTTGATCTTACTCCAACAATTCCTGATGGGTTACAATACAATCCACCAATTCGTCATAATTCTGTTCATCAGTAAAGTCCGGATTCCCGCCCAATTGGCTAACGCGTTCCGTCAATAGATTTAAGTGTGTGCGCAAATTTCGTATATAAATTGCCGGGAACACATCCATCGTGAATTGCACTGACAATAGGAAGGCCATGTGAAAAACTTCGAACATAAAATGCGCCCAATATCTTATGGTTGGCTGAGGAATATAATCGGTGAAAGGCAACCAGGTACGCAGAGGATAGTTATTTGTCACAAGCGCTTGGAAATATGTAATACCGCCATAAAGATGATACATAAATCCTACGATGGTGAATAAGCGTGTGCTGAGGGCAACACAATTTTTTATCTGCTCTCGACTCTCGGTGCTCTGGTAGCGCTCGTCCAAACGAACAAAGATCGGTTCGGCGCTACGTAAATGCGTTTGGAATATTGTAATGACAATCGCCTTGAGTGGCAGGCCTAAAACATTAACAGTTGCTTGCAGAAGGCTAAGTTGAACCATTACAGGGGCAGTTTGTAATGTCTGCAGGTAACCCATGTAGAAGGAAAACGGGCACAAGATAAGGCAAAACCAGCAGAAGCACATGTGCAGCAAACGACCCGATCGATACTGTTTTAACGGCTTAATACCAAAAAGTGACCAACATTGAAATATTAGCTGAAACGATTCATTGGACTCAAACTTCGCAGCGCCACGTCCATATAATAAATCAGTGAGTTTTCGCATATTCCTGGTATTCTCTGGCGATCTGCAATAATACTACAATGTAATGTAATGCTAGTAAGGCGTGTTTGGAAAAATTATTTCAATTTTTAATTTTGTTATGCAAAACAATTCTTGGGAGTTCCCATCCTCCAACTCAGTAGAAATATGAGGATGTAATAATAGCACAATAATTCCTCATCAAATTTGTAAACGTTTTCTATACGATTTCCCTTAAAATTTAGAATGGTCCAAATTAAACTTAATTCACTTAGACCTTCCAAATAAGGAATCCTATGAAATTCATTGAACAGAAACCTCAAAACTTTTACTCGTTACTTTATTTGGTTTCATAAATTTCTACAATGTTGCAACCTGGTCAAAAATTCACTTTGGTACAATTTTGAATATTTACTTGAGAGCACGTCAATTCTCTTGAAGTGAAAATACTTTCTGTTCACTTCTACGCAACTAATGCCCTTATAAATGTTACAGGCGTGCGCGTGACTTGACTTAAACGATAAGTGTGTGTGGATAAGCGACATTGAATTTTGCGGGCTAATTACAGGTTGCGATAATTGGACGACAGCTTCGATAATTTAAAGCGAACACCCCCATGCGAGCGTAGCTCGAAAGGATAAAAAATAAAATGCCGAGTAAAGAGCAAATGGCACTTTCAAGGACCTCTCATGAACTCTTCTCCAAATCTATAGGTTTAACTGTTGTGATGTACGTACTACATGGTTTTAAAAGATTAGCGGGTAATACAAGTGGTGGTAGGATAGAATACTGGCTATATAATCTGAAGAATATAGTTTTTTGTTGAAATAGGACAATATTATAAACAAGTCCGAATATCATGCTTTTGAAGGACTTTGAACGGGACAGTTAATATCTTACGGTGGTGACTTATTTACCATTTTAGGCATGCTTTCGTTTTTTCTTCTAAGATATTTTCCGACGTATATAAAATCTTGTTTCCTGACTACGCTCATCCCGATAATTTTTATTGAGAAATTATAATTAGAACTATGAAACTCAGCGTCGAAGGAAGTTGCTTGAAAATGGTTTTGTAGTGAGCAAATAATTACTTGACCATTCTTTGATGTTCGTGAGAAAGTGAACATTTAATTAGACCTTGGATGACAAACGGATTTCTTTCTCATGACTTTGCAAATCTTGTCACACGCAAAGCAATTTTTTTTCACACAAAACCCATATTTAAAATGTATAAAAAGTTGACCCTTGTTAGGCCTTTTTTCCGTACGATCAAGCGTTATATTTGTTTTATATTCTTATGTACGTATATTCTTGTCACGTTATCCTCCGTTGTAGAGGCAACCTGACCTGGTCCTGGAACATCGAAACTCGTTAATTTCTGGGAATATACTACGCGATAAGTGCTTCTCTGGCGATGGTGACGCCATCGGGCGGTGATGCTAAATACTTATCGAATCGCTCTGTGTCACCAAATAAAAATGAAATTTATACTCTTTTTCACCTTCATTCCACTTTGTTTTCTGTAACACTCGAAAGCGATGCGATGGTGAAATTGGTTTTCTAGCATGGCACTTTAGAAAGGCGACAATGTGGCATTACTCAGTAATGAGCCGTATCTTGAACAGTAGTATGTATAGTTTATTTTTGAATTTACTCCGCCCCACTTACAGATTTATTTAAATTAGCAATTATTCACACTAATTAAGCCATATTGTTCACATATCCGTATAAAAGTGACTAAAGAAGCCGATTTAGAGCTAGTTGCGGGGAATATTTTTACACGTAGTGATCGGTTGAGAAACAAATAACGAAATGAAGCTTCTCAAGTTGCTGATAAGTTTTGGAATATTATCATTTAGACCAGTGTTAACTTGTTTTTCAAGCTTTATGCCTTCTATGGACTATGGGCTGGTGAATTATCAAATGGATTACAGCAACACCTACGATTATCAAGCTGAATATGTATCGGAGTGGACCAGTGAATACTTTATAGAACCCGTAAAGGATTACTCTTTGAATGGAATGTGTGAATTTGGTAGCGACTTAATTTCGGAAGGATCACAAGATAATTATGTAGACTGTACAAATGACTGTAGCATAGATTTAACGCAAGACTATAGTCTAGCGTCCACAAGCAGTTACAATACTGAATGTTCAAATTCGTACAGTATAGATTTTGCATCTGGCTGCAATTTATATACTGGTATTAATATCCTTGGAGGGAATGAAAATGATTATAGTGTGCAGCATACAACCGACTACACTGCGGATTACTGTGTAGAGTGTACAGAATATAGTGCAGAATATTCAAATGAGCATTCTATGGAGCAAGCAAAGGAGCAAGCAAAGGAGTACTATGATTTACAATTTATTAAGGACTACGCTGCAGGATTTACAAACAACTTCAATATAGATAATATAAAGAACTACTTAATTGACTTAGTCGCAGATGTTTTTTCTGAAACCGCGTCTCATTCAGGTAGTGCATCAGCTGAAATCTCAAGTTACTCTTGCCATGATGGTTCCAGCGAGTCTTGTTCAGGCAGTGCATCATCAAAAACTTCGGATTATGCCTGCTCAGATGGGTGTAACGAATCTTGTTCAGGTAGTTTTTCCTGTTCAGATGGGTCCAGCGAGTCCTGTTCATGTAGTTCGGCATCAAAATCGTCACGTGAAACTTGTTCAGGGGAGTCCGGTGAGAGCTGTTAAATTGACTCCTCTTCAAGGAATGAATTATTGGATAAAGTTTGTAATCCTTTGGAACCCAACCAAACTACGAAGCAATAGAAAAGATATGCAAAGCAAACGGTCTACTGACAATACATTGTGTAACTATGGTATAGTCATTTCCAGTTTAAGTTATCCGGTAACTTTATTATTGAAATTGCCGTTAATAAACTACTAAATACTTACCAAGATTAACTGCAAACCACTTTATATGTGAGCTAAAAGCAAATTTTTAGATATTCTTTAGTAAAAGACAACTCAGTCGATATCAAGGTATTTGCTAATACGAAATATAGCTACTTGATTTAATGAGTTTGTCTCACTCTATCGCTGACTTTTTGAAAAAGATCACTTTTGCCACAATTTATCTTTCGACACCAAATGAGGATATATAACACTTACCCCATATTACATTCGCCATTAACAACACGGCCAGCCGATATTGACTAGCTTTAAAATTTAAGAAACTGTATAATTAACTGTATTTATTTATGTTATCCAATTGCAAGGAAGTTCAATATAAATAAAAAATGGGAAAATATAGAAATCGCCGAAGCTGAGAATGATAAGCTTTTACATTATAAGTGTTACTTATTAATTCTACTCGACTCTACTTTATACTTTGGAGTTACTACAACTAACAGCAGCTCTGTTTCGTAGCCTTTCTGTGCCAAAAGTCTTTCCAAATGTGCCAATGCGCCAATGCGCCCGGAAGGCAAGCAACGGTAATTATTATAAATCGCTCACCTCGGTTGAATCTAAGAAAGGTGATACAATGGAATAGATGCAAGAGTCAGAATTATAAAAGTCAGAGCAAAACTTGTTATTTGGAGTAATCACATATTTAATATCTAAGGACCCACCGGGAATGTTTAAATGTACGTTACGTACATTTACGTTCAATACACGTTTCTTAGAGCACGAAGAAATTATTTGATGGTAATATCTTCTCAAAGAACGTATATTCTATTCAATCAAAACAATATATAGGAGTGTGTATGTTTCTATTTTTAAAGTACAAGTGCAAATTTTAAAGCTTTGCACAATTTTCATTTACGCAGAGTAAAACAGCCTCCAGAATTTCAAGAAAGAGTAATTATTTCGAAATTAGCAAAGGTGCTACACTATGCAACAATAACAAGCACAGTGCAAACAAATGTGTTGACTTTCTGTGATGAGTTGCTACGAACACTCAGACTTCACACTACAGTTGTGATGCTAAGTATGAAAGTGTACCAACAGTAAGCAACCAAGATATGAGCTTAAACACGCTCGCCCTCCTAATTCCTTATTTGCACCGGCAACATCAACACCAGGCATCAACAGATTATCTTCGTAGAAGCACTTACATTCTGGTGACAGAAAAAGGAATGAAGATTTGCAAAATATGCAGTCAACAAGCCAATAGAAATTTTATTAAGCATTTTTGATATTTTCATATAATATATACTTACATATATATAATAATGCTGGTTGAAGGAAAAGGTGACAAACAAATGTAACGCTTCTAAGAGGTCACAAAATTTCAGAAATAACGGAATACAAATAACTGTTCAGCAGTGAGAGTGAGCTATAAAATTGCACATTTCTGGAGCTAAACTCAAGTAGAATTTTAATATGATTCCACCGATGTTTACATAATATTTGCGCGCCAGTGTGAAGTTATAATCGGCAAAAATGGCGAGCAGCTGGTAGGCCATTTTGCGAATGTTACTGTTCCACTGAATGCTGGCAAAGCTTAAATATTTGACATCAAAGAAGTTTAAGATTTTCTCTTAACATAGCTTCTCACCATTATGGGCATTGATGTTATATGGTACAGTAACACCTACTGCTGTCTGCTGTCAGCTTAACCGATTTTGATGCACTGCGAGGAAATCTGATGCCAAGTTCAGAGAATGCAAGGAAGAAATGTATTTTGTGCTTCCGTAAAATCGGAGTTATGTGAGAATAGCGTCCAAATACCTTTTCGCCCATATAACTTCACATGTTTCTGTGTGAGCCTGTCTGTCAGCCAACAATCAGATCATATTTCCAATGGGGCTTCCAAATTTTAACAAAACTGTGTTGTATCTCTAAGAGTGCCAAAAAAGTAGCGTTGAGTTCTTGTTGAATCTTAAACACCAAGGCAAGTATTTGCTAATATTGAGTATTTAATGGCAAGCAAAATAAAATAAGTGAAGTAGTAAGAAGCTAGGCGTAAATGGGGATTTCTGTATGATAAATATGAGATAATGGCATATGCAGCATTCCTTTGCCGTTGCCATTTACACTTCATGTCTCTCAAATATCAAATGAACTTCCGATGACGTATTTCCTTGCACACACTCACTTGAATTCGCTTCGGAAACTTATCAAAAGTAAACTTTTTTTGTACTGCGTGAAGCCTTTTCTTTCTTTACATGTCTGCATACGTAATATATTAGCATCTTTTGTTGAATATTAAAAGAAACTTTGAACGTTTTCATTCAATTCGGGAGAGGAACGTGATAACTTAAAAAAAAAACAAAAAACAAATGTTTTCATCAAAGCTTTCTTTTGGCACAATACATGTGGCCTTGTATTTTAGGGAATTCAAACATAACACAAAATAGCGCAAATGTTTGAATTTTTCAATTCCGTAAGGCCTCCTGTCAGCCGTGTTAGCGCCCAAGCAAATGTATACTTCCTAGTCGAATTCAAGTCAAACGTAACCCGCCGAACAAATGCGGTAACATTAATAATTTTCCAACATTATAGAGTAATTTAAAAGACCGAGCTTTTGTAGATATATATGCATGTGTATGTGCACATCTGTACCCGTCGACTTTATATATGTCGCTGTTGCGCATTGCCGCATTTAACCCAAAGTAATGCCTTTTTGTGCTCAGACGCACATACAAGCCCGGCCAGTTCACGTGGTCATACGTCCGGGAATATGTGTAAATGCTCGTTTTATGCCTTATTATTTGCATATACACACAAGTAAACTGCAACTCATATACACATGCATACACGCTTACACTGTTATGTGCACATATATCTCAGTATGAAGCGCTAGTTCATTAATTATAACAAATAGTTCCCCGCAGTTGCGCCGCCAGGCAAGTTTAAATTGGAGTAAAAATGTTAACGTGTGCTCGAGTGTGTTAAAAACAAAATGAGTTTGCAGTTGTTTCGTTTATGCAATTTATAATTTTTAGTGACTCGATATGACACACATACACATGTATAAGTATACATCAATTAAGTGCTGGAAACTAGTTTACAATTTTTTTCGTAATCTCTCTATAAATCTGTAAACATAACAACCTTCATAGGAGATGATAAGAAGTCTGGGGTCAAGAGGATACATGAGTGTCGCTGATGATACAGAATAATTTTGCAAAGAGTACAGAAATCGTTTGCTTCTACACTCTTTGCTCAATAAAAGATAAAATTCGTTGTGAGTAAATGTTCTAAGTTTTATTATTTTTCAGAGTTTTGTCCTTTTCCTCCTATTTCAAACTGCCAGATCAGGAGATCAAATTACAATATCTGCTGGTTGTCACTTGACTCTAAATTAATTTGCTTCTATATTCATAATCTCTCACTCTTTGGGCCAAAAGAGACATAAGCCACCCAACATAAATATTTTTCAAATGTGAAGAACATATGTACATATGTACTCCCAAAGGAACTTCAATAGTAAATTCTCTACCGCTTAGCTCGTTTTGATGACGAATTCTAAACCTACAATACCTCTCCACAGGCATTTGCCAAAACTTTAACTCATGATAGCATCATCCAACAGGATTCTTCTCTAATATAAGGTAATTTTGTGTCAAACTAATCGCAATGAAATGTGCGGAAAATTAAAGTACAAAACTTTTTAAGAAGCAAAGAAGTGAAGGAAATAGTTAGCCCAAAGTGAGCGCACTAGTAAGTGAGAGCAAATTAAAAAGGAAGCAAGGAAGGAAGCAATGGGAACTCTCGAAAATCCTGCAAACGAACATACAGTCTGGGTGTGCAAATTTTACACATTTAAATAAGAAATTTTCATAACACCAAGAACAATCAAACGTATTCTGGGCACTGTATTCTTATTCTTACATTACTGCAAGTCATAGTAAGTATAAGTCTGGTTCCTAGGGTGTTCATGACAGATGTGCGAAATATTACTGCATTGAAGTTTTCTAGAAAAGATGAATTTTTTTAGAGAAATGTGATATAAACATATATAATTTATAGTAAATACATTTCAATGCTATTCAAATTGTCAATAAGATTGAAATGATAACAATATATTATTATACTTACTTATATTATATTATTATTATATACTGAAAAGTTAGAATTCTACAGATATCATAACTACTATTTTTTAAGTATCCACTATTATTGTAAAGAACTCTATCATTGCAGCTAGACTTCCTTTTAATTTAGATCCAAGTTACCGTTATACAAGCAATACTTTTACAAATTGGGCGTTGTTTTAGTGAAGTAGGCAGATATTTAGTACAGTAAAGTATTGTGGGCGATAGCTTTTGTTTTGTTTATGATAAATTTGGTTTTATGACATTTGCGGTTTCCATTTTTCATCGCAAAGGAAACAAGCTGCATTCTACACAGAACAGAACACTGGTGTCAGTAATATTTCTCCTTATCCTTTTATACCGTTTTCAAAAAGCTGATTATCTGTTATACTTAATCTGTTAATTGATTAATGGTATTTCGGATTCATATGAGCAAAATTTAGTTTAGACAATTAATATTTGACAGTGGCCGAGACGACGAGACTAGTTTGATAATATTTTTGAAAGCTTTTGAGGAAGTACCTGGGATATAATTAAATAATGACTTAACTTTTGGAAAATTTGGATTTGGAAAATCCATATATCAAAAATAATTTCTATATATACAGTTAAAATCGGTTTGGTCAACAATTCGTATTTAATTTTTTTATTTTTAACGTTACTATTGAGAACGCTTGGCGGTGAATTGTCTATTAAATACTAATTACCTTACTGATCTATTGTATGGTATATTAAAAACAATTTATGGACAAATTTCCGAAATTATCTTAATTGCTTAGTTAGTAGGATATTTGGGCATGGTACTGTGTTAACCGTTAAATTCAAATTTCCTCGTTGTGCTCTCGAAGTATTCGCAGGATATAGAGCGGGTTTCATTTACACGACACTAACTTACTTGGACACAAGTGTTTATTATTTCCCTCTGAAGCCAAGTGCTGAATTAAATTTCCCCTCTGGTGGAACGGTGACTACAAATTATCCTGTATTTTAGTGCTTTTCTTGTTTCTCTCGAGCCAAACTATGTCCAAAGACCATCACTCAAACAAATCGCCTAGCACTCTTTTGCGATGTCTATCCGAGCGCACGAAAAGTGCGCATCAGTCTATAATTTCATCCTCAACCGCATATGTATGTGTGTATCGTTTTTTTTTTTTTTGCTGTATTGTCAGAGTTGACCAACTGCAATGAAGTACAATTTATTTAGTAAACTTTTCAACCCAATTGCAACAACATCAACCATTCATTGCATATATGAAGAGCAGCGTGCTGCTAGGCAAATTCTGCACACCTCTTACTACCTCTTGCTGTTGTGTATACAATAAATTTGATTTATGAAACAACATCGGATAACGGGGAAAAAGTAAATAAAAAATAAAAAATAGAAAGGACAACAAAAAGTTCAACTTGCACCAATCTGTTGTCTGTCCAACCCGTTTTCGTGCTTCATTGTTCGGCTTTTTGTTGCCTGCACGTTTTTTAGTTATTCATAGCCACCACAGCGCGATGATGTCGATGGCGTGGGGGGAAGCACCCACATGCACAATCACCGGGTAACAAATTGCACATACATACGGACATCTGCACACATGCCGCATGCCTGTGTTGCGGCAGCAATAATTTTTAATCACATCAATGATGGTTGCCACAAGTCTGTTGCATGCAACATCGTTATGATGTAACAATAACGAACGCCAATCGAGTAATGCATGCAAACACAACACCCGAGGCACAACGAAGGCACAACGAAGGCACAACGAAGGCACCGGGAAGGCGTTAAACCGCGTGTAAAAAACGAAAATTAATGCAATTTGTATGCGCCATAAATCACTCGGCAGCGCTAACATAAAGCCAGCACAGGACACACAATATTTATTTGCCACTAAATTCACTTTCCCATAAGCATATGTGCATGTACATATGTATGTATGAATGTGTGCATGAGCGAATTGAAAAATACAGGCGCAGGGAAGGGCTGCTCAATTATTCATGAGAAAATCATCATACAGTTGCTTCAGAGTATTTCTCAGTGGGCCACTGAAAGCTAATACACTAAAGTATATTGTCTGTCATACTTTTCAATCAAAAATATTTACACAAAATATATACCTATATATACCAATACCTTATCTACTTCTAAAATGTAACACTTTGTTTTACCCACTTGGAATAATTTAAGTGGGAGTACAATACAAAAATTAAAGTAACAAACTAAAGTTCTACTATAATCTCAACTTAGGCAATAAGTCTCAATTCTTTTCTACAACTCCCAAACTCGACTAAGTTGTGCGTACTCGAACGGATGGTTTCTGAGTTAAAAGTCAAACAGTGCTTATCATTGTTGTTGCTGGGTGACCTACATAAACTCGAGGCTAACTATTTTAATTATCTGGCCATGATTATCAAATAAGTCCCAGTTACAAAATTGGGAGCCCCTCGACACACTTGTGAGAGAATTCGTGTTCAAAAATGGGAAAACCCGACTATCCATCATTGCAGCAATGCAAAGTTCGCCATTGAAATGTATTTAGGCTAATAGGAGCATAAAGTAAATTGCTCACTCAGTTAAATTGAGTTACTGAACTCAAGCTGCTGTTGGAGCTGCAGTATACATATATATTTTCCTAAGGGCACTAACGCTCGCAATAAATTTAAATAATCACACAGCAGAAGTGATATTTATCCCCCAGGTATCACTGTAGTAAAAAATTCACTCGCATATGTTAAAATGGTGTTTTCTGCCCGATTTCGCCCATATTTGTAATTAAATTATATAACATTTAATATGAGCAGTTACTTTTAATTCCGATCAGTGATCCAAACGATTACTTGCATTCGGTAATCATAATGATTAATTGAATTCGTTTTCAAACTGTACTGTGGCTGTACTTTTTAAACTTTAGGTCAAACTCAGAGTTATATTCAAAAATTACTATTGGAGCAAAGAACAAAGTTATCGAGCCAATTATTATTTATATATCGGGGGGAAGAATGCATGACAAGGATCAAGTAAATTAAAACATTATTGTTTGAAAACCGCTAATAAGAGGAAGAGAATAAAGCTTGTGTGCGATGTAGTGTGGTAAAATGGGTCGAACTATGCTTTCCAAATCCCCATGAGTGTCGGGTGCATAATCACTGAAACACGTCACGCACGAACGAGGCTGTGATATGAGGGAACCTCACCTTAGTTTTAAATTGTATTTCTAGAGCTGTAAGGTTTTTATCCATAATGTTTTTTTAGCCAGATATCTTGATAGTTTAATAAATTTATATGCATATGTATGTGTTCGAAATTCTTCAATGCTTATCACTAAAAGTATGCCATAAATAATTGCTCCTACACTTAAATGTGTGTACGTATGTTTGCATGTTGGCTAAAGTTGCAAAGCACATTGCCAGAGATTGCCGCTTCTGTATAAATTAGAAGCTCGATATACCTCGGTCAACAATTATCAAGCGAATGTGTACAAGTCGGTCGGACTTCTATGTTAGAAAAATGGCTTTTAAGCAAGTAAACGTCTTCATAATATTGCTTTCATTGTTGAGTGCGCATGTCAATGCACAGGTGGGTAAAGATCTTACTTCTACTTTAAACAAAACTGAAACATACGCATTTTTATACACAAATAGGACATCGACAAGGATTTGGAAAATATTAATATGGATTTGAATGCAATCCTCAAAAAGAAAATTGATTCCCCATCAACGCAGGATGAAAGAGAATTCAATGATGAATTAAGTAAAATACAGACCGCCGTCGATCGGCCCAATGGTACTAATGAAAACGACAAGCGAAACTCTTTCAGTGAAAAGAGTGAAGCTAAAAAGAGGTTTGAGTATTACCAAAGTCGCAGAGAGGATTTAAAAGCAACGATTAGTAAACTCTTATCATTGGCTGAGAACTTAAACGACACTTCGATTGTCAACAGCTTGAGAAATGCTCTGACCCAGAGGAATAATTATAAAGAATTCGCTATAGCGAATGCTTTGGAGCAATTGGTTGCCGAAAAGGATAACTCTGACAAAACAAATAATTCGAATGGTGGTGCCCCTGTTAAGCCAAATGGTTCAAATGAGTTAAGTAATTTTCTTGAAATTTTATCAAAATTCGTAGGGGCTGGCGGCCATTTGTTTCCACCTACTGTGTGTAATCAAATAAATCCTTATCATCCATCGAAAAATTCCCAAACCGACACCAATTTAAACGAACAACTAAGGGAGTTGTTAAAAAAGTTAAACAAAAGAATTGATTCTTTAAACAAAGAGGCCTATAATGACTGGTCTGAGTGGTTTGACTGGTTCGATGGTTAATGTAAAAATGAAATGGTGGTTTCTGGTAAATGCACAAGCAACAGGAACCTCTCTTTCTTTTTCTACACCGCTTGCTCCTTCGTTTGTACGAATATTTTCAAATACTTAATCAAATATTTTATATGTTTAATTTTCGTCAACAATAAATATTGAAATCATTTCAGTTTTCCTACATTTTATTTGAAAACTTTGTCGGAACTAAACCATCCCCATATTAATTTTCCACTATTAGTTTTGCGAGTTTGCAGTGAAAAGGTGAAATTTACCAGCACTACCAATCGATTTGCATTACAAACGAATGAGGATGAATGAGGAAAAAGCCGCTTGAGCATGCGCATACATCTGGGAATGTGAGCCTGACACGAGTCTCAGAAGTATAAAAGGCGGCAAAGAGATAATATCCATACTATATACGCGCAACGAGACCATCTCTACCTTTGAGCTTAGACTCATGCCATTGCCAAAGTGCAATAAATGCCACCAAAAAATGCGAAGAAAGAAAAGAATTTATAGGAATGAAAACTCTGTTTACAAATACAGCTGAATACACTCACAGCTTGACTAAGCTTACGCGTAGTTATAAAGCGTCATTCTTTCGAGCTTAGCAGTAGACAGAACCTTTTAGCTCAAAATTTGAATATTCGAGACTTTCTACCAATAATCACCAGTGTAAGTAAGATTTACCTTTGCCTTTACCCATTATATTCTTCTACCTATCTCCTCCCACTCCATTTCCTCACACTAACACTTCCCGATTTGAATATAAGTGATACAGTTTTAACAATCCGAATTTTTTGGGAAATATGAGAGCCGCAGAAATGAAAAGAAATTGAAATATGAAAATTTATGCAAATGATATTATTAGTTTTACAAAGCAGATAAGTAAGCATTATACCCATTACTTAAATATTCACGCATAAAAAAATAAATAAACTTCACACGAAAAAGTGTGTGAGTCCGACAAAAAACGTATACTAACCGTTCAAGGGATCAAGTTCAGATGAATTTGTGTTTCCGATTTTTGAGTAAGAGAAATATTTGATGTAATAATGACAAACGGTTGGGAAAATCAAGGAAATAGTCAAGCTTTCCCAAGAACTCAAATTGAAGATTTCTGTGTTCCTCTTAGGTGAATCTATGCACTATTAAATTACACCCTAAATGTAGGCAATTGTTTCTTCAGAAATGTATAAAATCAGAAATATATAGGATAGTTAATCAATCCGATAATTCGACAAAATTGAATAATCTTGATCCAGCTTTGTACACTTTGTATCTCTACTGCATTTTATATTGGAAAGTGCTATACTCCGCACCCAATTAAACGCCGGGGTTAAAATTTTTCATGGTGTGTCAGAGAGGAACGAAGTACGTGTGGTTTCAACCAACACTACATTAGGTTAGGACTATAACATGCGCTATGATATTGTGATATCATATATGTTGAGTTGTTACTAATAATAAACAAAGTCAATCTCAACTTTTTAATTTTAATATTCGAGTTGCACCTCATGAAGCTTTTACAAAAGTATACATTAGAAACACTTCTATATTTAATAATTTAAATTCAAAGAGTCCTAAATGTTCTTGAGCAATCAAATGCGAAAAAGAATATTTGGTAGTACAAGAAAGAAATGCTTATGCTACAGAAAGATAATAAAACATTGTTGTTTCACTTGTCCCAAAGTCATTCATCACCTTTAATTGGAAATTAATATATAAGTATGTGCATGTGTGTTCTGTAGTACAATGACATATTGCAAAGTATAAATATTTATTCTAGTGATGGCAATGTGTCTTCCCACAATGCCAATCAATTCTCTGCACAATTATTACAACACCCTTCTGGCTTCATGCAGTCGTATTTTATTGCCAAATCAAACCCAAAATCGACAAATAAGCAATCTAATTTTTTATCTGCCACTCACAAGCATACACACTTTTTCATTTACTACGCAACTGACAACTACGAAAAGGCATAAAATCTGTTGGGCACACGCACACGCACACGCACACGCGCGCATACATACACACAACACAAGTGAGCCCTTGAAAATTAGTAAAATTATTTCCTTGACTTTGATTTATTGTGCATGCGCTTACTTCGAGCACGCAATAAAAAGGAAACTCAACACCCCGACATCGTCAGCTTGACTTTGACTTGAATTGAATATCGGATTTTGATTGATGTCGCGCCAAAGAAGATATTAATGCTTATTATTAAATCGATATTACTCATGTTCTTGCAATAAACTGGAGAAGGTTCATTCGTATTGTCTAAGTGGCAAATTGGTTGCGTATATTGGAATTTATATAACAGAAATATTTTTAACTCCCAAAACTTTCATGGAAATGATTTAATAAAGATCAATAATATAAATAAAATCAGCAAAAATTAAAAATAATGGCACTACATAATGAGAATATCGTAAGTTGCAACCTGTCTTCGTTAAGGATTCGCCTGCCAAGTTCCCTCATATTTAAATTTTTTTCATAACCAAGTGCCAAACAAATAACAGAATGATTAACACGAACAAACGAAGGAGTTTTGGTCGCCGAAATCAGGTCAGAAATCGGAAAAATTTTCAAATTAAATGTCTAAATACTCATGAACAAAGAAACTTCCAAACTGGGAATGAAAGGGTTCAGATTGAAGTTCTTTTTTTTAATCTAGGTAGGTATTTTTTCATAAAAATGCTTGCTCGAACACAACAGAAAATATCATTCAAACGATGCTTATGTAGATTAGGTGTTCAAGTATCCTTGAACACGTTTAAATTTTTACCCTCGACACTGCAAACAAAGGCATCTACAAAACATACATACATACATACATAACACTTTCATGCAATACTATCCTTATCTAATGTAGATAACAAACATTATTTATAAGTGTTCATTCTCAACAATACAAATATGTTTACTTAGGTTAAAAACTCACATATGAACATACATACATACACATAGTTAGTTAAGTAAGATGAGATTCAAAAAGTGGTATATAAGAAATGAAAATATCAAAATAAATTCAGAATCAAATATTTCTCACTGCATGAAGTGTCTCTCAGTTATTGTCCACCACCAGCGCGTAAAATATAATTGGTCATGTGAAGTGATCATGCGGTCGGTCACTTATTAAAACACCATTCTATCAAAGATAAACAATGCCTGCGCCAAAATTTTTTGATTAAGAGATTTGTTTGATATTGATAGCTTTCATAATATTACACACTACGGAAATTCTATGTTTTTATTACCAATCTATGATCGGACACAAAGTAGGCTTAGAAGGAACTTTATCGAGAGTTGCAATATTAGAATAGGCATGACACTTCTATAGAACAACAAAGTGGGAATTGATAAGGGGTTACCAGAGGCACAAGCCACAAAAAGGGTGATCATCCAATCCCCTGATGCCCCTGCATCTGGTTTCGGTCGCCTTGCAAATTGGGTCAAAGCAAATCTTCTTTTCAATGTCAATACCAATATTGACATAGAATTAAAATATTCGGAAGTGTATCCCAGTTGTTTAATTCTATTACAAAGAAGTAAAGAACTGACAATAACGAAACTATAACTCCTATCTTTCATGTGGTATTAGTGACGCAAATTGTTCACCAGTAAAAGCAGAAACAAAAACAGCAAAACCTTTCATTTAAATCAATCGACCGAAAACTAATGGATACCATACATGAGTAAAGTAATCGTCTACATCAATAGGCGGATGCAACTACATGGAGAGACGCCATTGGGACGATGGGAAAATAATGCAAATCAGAAGAATTGCACAAGCACAGCAGAACACAAATTGAAGAGGTGGCACGCGGGTGTGGCGAAAGTCAGTCTGACTGAGTAGGCACTCACATTTTAATTTATGCGAATTAGTGTAGAAACGAGTGCGCGCCGAGCGGGGCTACGTAAAAGCCGGGCTACAGTATAAATATTTGATAGCTAAATTATTTGGTAAACAACGTGTGCTGAAATTAGTAGCCACAAGGGGTGCGTTTAACGAGCACGAGGTGTCTGAGAGCGCATCCGTATATTTCCAAGAGAGAACTTCGCATCTAACGCTTAAACTAAAGCGCATAAACGCAATAGGCGAATTGTTCAACAATTTTCCTGCACAATTGAATTCAATAAATTGAATTGAATATTACGAGAGAAAAATAAGCATGCAGGTATTTTTTTCACTTTGGCAGAACCAAAAAAAAAAAAACAAAAAACAATATTTTGCGCGTAACTAACTAAATTCTAAGCCGCAGATTTACCCATTTATCTTCCATTTCTTTCTCTATTTTTATTTAGTTTTTGTTGGCCGCTCCAAAACTTTTGTATTGCAAAATTGGTGTATGCAGGAGCTTTTTTTTGTGCCCCCTAACCACAAGAGGATCAACTGTTGAACAGCTAAAGTGTTGACTCTTGTGTTGCCTTTAATCTGTAGTGCATGTACATATGTCTTACATTAGACATTTGTTGCTCATATGTATGTATGTGAATGTACACAGTAATTTTGTGGTTGCGAGCAACTTTGTGCCTCTAGCTCTTCTCTTCTCGTTTATTGGTATATAAACACTCTGATCTCTAATCAATACTGACACAATTTAGTTGGGCATTAAATTGTAATAGAACTTTAATAGAACGAAATCACTGAGCTTCTAACAATAGTAAGTGCCCATAACTAACAGTTGGTGGAAAATTAATGTTGGATATTTTTAAAAAAATCCTTCCGTTCATGACTCCAATTCGGACCAAAGTATTCCATATATGTACATCGGTACTTTTATGTGCCATCATTCAGATGGGTATTGATGGCTTCTTGAATAGCTCTTCGAATAGCTTTCGCTGCTCAGACTTTCGAATGTCAAATCAATGTAAGGTTTTCATGATCACGAACTCTGCCCATTAAAAATGGATATCCTTTCATTTTAATAGCAATTTAAGACAGCACAATTGAAATGGAATACTTGTAAACCCGTTAAAGTGCTTTCAAAGGACCTATCCTGAAAATCTATCATCTAATCTTGAAATTATTGAATTCGCATTTTAAATGACATTTGTATAAGTAAATTATCATATAAGCATTAAAATACATAGACTTCAGATAAATAAACAAATGAACTTAGTTTCATTTAATTAATACGAATATACTCAAAAACGGTTAGATACTTTAATATTTTATCTAACTGCCCTGTAGCTCTTAAAGCAATACATATATCAAATAACATTATTGAATTATTATTGAACGCAAGTACCACTCACTACTACGAAATTCATTGCTACGGCAGATATTTGGTTTGAGCGATTTACATACATAAATACTAATTGAATATGTAAATACAACTAATAGTTAGTAGCACCCTCAAGTGACTAAACGCACATAACACATTTGCTAAATCCAGTTTGATAATATCAGAAGAAAATTATAGAAAATACTTACACTCGTATACGAAAGCATGAATAAAGGCAGGCGTAGAGCCCAAATCAGAATTAGGATGCGGAATTTGTAGAATGGATTTAGCAGCAGAGTCATCTAAATAAAATAAAATGAGGACGAATACGATCAAAATATTTTAAGCTGACATTGTCAACGCATCAAAATGAATAGAACACAGTTTACACCATTGTTTTTGGTGTATTTCCAAAAGTCAGCGGTTTTACGGCCCTAGGAATTATATTTGACTAAAATTTAAGACACACATTACATTCCATTCGCTATAAAACCCCTATTCCATTATACGATTCTCAACGTATTTTAACAAACTTGGATTCTCTTGAAAAAATTGAAAAAAATCCATGTTTAAAAGAAGAAATATTTAAACTTTAAAACTACTTCTGCGAGTAATACTTCCACCGCTCATGCAAATCGAGAATTTAATTAATTACTTCACTCGAATATGCTTGAACGCCAAACCCGTTAATTTGCACACCCATCTCCCATCAGCACTCTTTCCTTCGCTCGACATTGGAACACCCTGTAAACGTCGATTCTTATGCCACAACTCGATTAATCTACATATCTACATCGTATTAATGGACGTAAGGACCAAATATTTCGTTAAAATGAACAACAGCAACACTAAGAAAGCAATAATTACTGAACAACTTAAATCAAAGGAGCGGAGGGAAGGAATATGTTGGTTAACATACACACACACTTATATGCCCGTATCGTAGAGAAATTATACGATAATATGTGTATACATGGTGTTTACTCGGGCATTTGCGTCCAAGTATATAAAGCCGCAATAATAATGGCATCAAATACAATAGCGTTGCACATAATTGAATATAAGCCTGCACACACAAACGCACACACAAACACACACGCTTCCAACTGCGCTGACCACTTCAGTTATTAGTTGTTTTTGTTTACGTATTTGGGGCGAGTTTAATTAGTTGTTGGCTCCCAGAAGACAATGGCGACACATAAGTCCGTAGTTTGGTTAACGAGTTGGATACAGTAATTGACTTTGAGTTGACATTGCAGGGTGTAAAAGACAAACTAAAGTGTATGAGTTGTAGGTATTTAAAGACCTCTTATTGCAGATATTGCCGTAAGGGATAAAAAAACATGCTTTTCGATGTAATCGAGTGTGGGACAGATGTTTCTGAAGTGTGCTGGATGGATAACAATTTTAACTTCGGTTCATTTGTGATGAACAATATAATTACAATTAATTATATAGAAATCAAATAACAAATGGTTTGTGGTTTCACTAAGGGCAACCCTCTTCTTTGTATCAGAAAGTTGTTTGGACTGCCGGAGTTGGACGTAAAAATTCCCTAGTTGGCAACCAACACCAAAACGGACATATTTGTTTGTTGGTTTTTTCTTTTTATGTATATGTACATATTTTTTTATATATACATATTTTACCATAGCCATTATATATATGGTAAGTATTATAAGTATAATTATAGGTATTAAAAACAAATGTTAGCTAGAGTAGCATTAGATAGTTCCCCGTCGAAGAATAAATCAATCTATTATCACGTTTTCGGTCATAACTCAAATTTAACAGAAGAAGCAGAATACAGATTATTTAACTTCGGGTCGCTTACTAAATGATCAAAGATTTTACCTCAGCATTTCATCAAAATCGGTTATGAAATGTTTCGCAGTGCCGCACTCCAAACAGTTTCCACGACCTTCATTTAACTTGAACCTTTCTGCGAGTGCTTGCTCTCAGTCTTTGCCTTATTGCAAACATTCCACGCATTTCGAGGTGCACATTTCATTGTTTATTGCAACATTGCAGGCAGCACCAAAGACAGCGGCTTATTGTGCATGTATGGTACTTTGCAAACGCTTATTACACTTATGTACCGATGTGAGCTTTTTTGTTTCTACTTTTCCACCGTGCCGCATAAATACGAAGTGAGCGAAATGTTTCGTCGCCACAACGTCAGTGGTTCGCAATAAGTGTCAGTTTGACTGTTGGTTGACTCGTTTTTTTGTGGCCACAAAAATTCCGCTAAAATCTAACACTTACATGCATACAGTTATGTTCATATTGAAAGCAGTGCGAGTTATGATATATTTCAATGCTAAAAGCTGATCTATTTGCAATAGCAATTTCACCTAAAATTGTGTTTCCAGATTAACAAAATGGTATAGAAAATGAGTACTAATTCGGATTTACTTAACGTAATCGTAACTGTATTCATGAATATATTTCAAGTAGATCGAGCCCTTTGAATTGTTCATAAAAATAACATCCCTGTCTTCAACTGTTGGTTGTGTGAAAATGAATGCGTAACTTGGTCTTAAAGCATATGATTACTGTTAACACAACTCAATAAAATTATTTAAGACAAAAAAATTAAGTTAAGGTAATTTTTTATATAATGGACCGTTCCAAGTTTTATGTCGAATTATCTATACATACATATATATATTTAGTTTTGTATAATTAAATAATTAGTGGCATATATGGCTTAAACGGATAGAAACACAAGTAAGCTGACCGAAAAATCTTTAAATTAGTTAGAAGGTACCCAAATATTAGCTCTCAGAAAGGACTTAAGGACCAGTTCCATCATCATATGAGTACAGGGACATTCAGAAAACATTTATTAAATCCCAGCTTTTTATCCCATACAAATTCATCACTTTTAACTATGTGACACTAGAAAATCGGATTGCTGTTTACGAATAATCACATAAAGTGGTCAAAGTCAAAATAGCGAAATATTTCATGAATGGATGAAGATAAAAAGAACATTTCGGTTTGAAATGTTGCCAGCAACACCCTCTTGCCCTCAAAACTGCTCAAGTATGCCTCAGTATACTTCTATTACCGAAAAGGAAGGTGGGCCTTAAACAATGGTTTTGTGGTGCTACTCATATAACAACGAATGGCCTATATATAGAAAAAAAAAACATTATATATATTGAAATATATTGAAATAAGATTCTGGGTTATTTTTCAGTATACAGAGGAAAAAAATTGAGCTTAAAGGGGCCTTCCAAGAAGACAAATAAACCGAAACACAAAAGGAAGTGTTAAAGGATTTCTTCAGACTCATCAATATTGATGAAAAGGAGTGGGCTGTTCAATTCCTTGATTTAAAATGTACGAGGAGATATCGGTAGACACGGTATCACCGTGTGATCGGTGGAGGGTTTAATGGAACGCGAAGATGTGCCACCGATAGCCGCAACAAAGCCTATTCAAATAAATATTACTTGAATTATGGCATTATTTTAGTTGACGATTGAAATTTCAGATTTTTTAGTTAATTTAAAGTCTTATGTTGTTTCACTGCTATTTTTATGAACATACATTTCGATCTACTTTTGAAATATTTTTAACTTTGCTGAAAGAATGTAAAGAAATAGTATGTAATTTATATATGCCAGTATTCGTCAACATAATAGTATTGGAACTGAATTGCACTTATTTATGAAAACCGTCCATTTTTTCTCATGAGCAAATGAGCACGGCTATTTTTGTGAACATAAATATATATACATACATCCGAACCTGCATTCGGCAATGTTTTGTTTTTTTCGATTCAGTTTCGAACCGAAACTGATGTTTAACGCATTAAATTGGTTGGGAAATGTCAAATGTGCAACATGTATTTTATTGGGCAACGCAGTAGGAGGCGATTAAGGGTGGAAGTACCACAGAAAGAATGAAATACATAATTTAATACATATAGCCGACAAGTTTTCTTTATTATTTAAGCTTACAACTTTTCTCAAAAATTAATGTAAATTTAAGATAAATGAAAAATAGACAAAAGGCTCACCTTTGAATCGCCGGTGAAATACATAACTATAGCTTTAAAGTCAGAGAAAGATTACCATCATTGCCAGACCGTGAGAGAATTCATCATCAGAGAATTTCAGAAGGAAAATAACGATGTATAAATTATATGAGGAGGAATATGAATTTCTTACACACCAAATATATTGTTCAGTTTTATCCCATTTTTATTATTTTCGACTTTAAAAATCGGAGTAATGGCAAGGTGAAAAATGTTGCATTTGAACCACAACGCCAAAAGCCACCGATAAACGATTTTGTAATGAATCTGAAGGGAGCTAAGTTTAATTAAAAACTATTTTTATTTCAAAAGCAACAACAACCAACTCAAATTCTAGCAAATTATTCGGCCATAAACCCAATTTAGAGATCAATCAAGTTAGCATCGAAAATATCTGAAAATGTAATAAAAGCATTTTTGATAACCAAATTAATTGCTCAAACAAGCATCTTCCACATGGCCGCGCTGCAAGAAACTGAGGAAATAAATTGAGCACATTTTCACAGATCAAAATAAAAAAAATTTCGTAAGAATATAAATAATTCAGCTAAGAAAGGCATAATAAGCGCACATTTAGGAAACAAGGAAGTAGTTTCTTTCAAAAGAATACCAGGGCTCTTCATGGCTTTGTTTCACCATTTTATTACTGTTAGCGGATTTGAAATTCATAATGAGCGCTTTTGTTCTGAGTATTTGCCTCGCTCAATTGAGTAATCCTCTCCCTATTACTTTGCTTCTCTTGCACTTCTTTTGCCTAATATGATATAATAAATATTTTCAATGCTTGCATTATTCGGACAATGGAAATTTCTGGGCATTAATTTACTCGCATGTATTTATGAAGGGAGTAAATGGAGCGTATGCAGGAATAATTTTATGCAAATGACGGCAGATAAGTGTGAGAGTGAGTGAGCTGATTATGTGCACACAATTTCCCATTTCGCTATGAATGAGCTTTCATTGTTTTGACAGTTGCTTATAAATTTCACAGACAGAGTATTGGGACACATATCATCTCGAACATAAGAACTTCCGGTGAAGAAGAACAATTAACTCTAAGGTGATCTCTCTCATGTCTTATCTTTTCTAGTATTAGACTCTTCGTTTTTATGGCCTTGATGCACCAGTAATTATCTTAGCTCATTGTGTTTATGAGATGTCTATGACGCAACTTCGTTTTCGAATTGACCCCTTGAAATCACCCTAAACAGTTTTACAGGGCATTTCGTCCTACCCGCCTCTTTTCACTCCAATGTGAATAATATTTCATTTTTCACTAAATCATATTTTCAACTTAGGAAAAATCAATTCAAATAGCAATCCGATGTCCCATGACATAGTTGTGTTGGGAGTTATTGCTTCAATCGCCTTTTTTATTGGATGTGCCAATATCAGTTACTTTTTCAATACAAATATTTATAAATGCTTTCAATGCAATTTTCAATTGCAAATAGAAGTCCTCGGCAATTCAATGCACAAAAAAAACTTCTAACCAGAACGTTTTTATCATTTTGAAAAAAATTTAATCAGAACAAATTTCAGGGGATATTTAAAACTGTGTGCATGCGAGAAAATATTTTGGTAGCAAAGCCTCTATATTATAAAAATTAATATCCGATCTGACATTCAATGGAGAAAAGAACTTTCGACTGGCAGCAATATCTTCATATGAAGCTAATACATACTCGTACATATGCATAATTCTAACATATGAGGGGTGCATTTAGACAGATGGGCCGCTATTCCCGTCGCACACTTCCATTACCGCCCTGAGGAGATCCAAAAGACCAACGAGTTCGCCTCAATTTTATGTCGCCATCAAGTTATTCATAATTGCATGCAATCGAATATGATGTAAATCAACTTCTTCAAACAAAGGGGCGCTATAAATAATTTTCTAGCGGGCCTTTGAAATCGTAACACCCCGCCACTAAACACACATGTGCAATTTACATAACAATACAACAGAAGATACAACAAAGCAACTGAAGGATCAGATGGAAATGTCATACCATAATTTCGGGATGAGAGAATTAGTTTCCACATAGACAAATTTGTTGCTCGGCTCAACAACGCTATGCGCATACATATGTAGATACCTAGCATGGCGTTCGAAATTTCATCATACACTTTATATGGTATTCATATGTTTATTTTGTTGTTGTAAGCAATTTCCTGCAAAACTTAAGCTGCGTTTTATAAAATCTCGCTTAGGTTCTTATTAAACGAAAGTAAGTAGGATTTTATTTATGAAGTTATTTGTGAAGTGACCAAATTTCTTTCAGTAAATAATAACACACCCCACCGAAATTCTAAATACAAAGTAGTAATATTTGGTTGTTTGGTGGACAAAACTATACGTAGTTGCCATCGAGGGCAAAGCTTTCATGAATGCGTTGAAATGCGTTGAAAAAATAAACACTAACGAATGTGTAAGTATATTACTATGAAATAGTGTAAATATACACATATTTTTGACACATTGCTTACTTATATCAGAGTTTGATTTTATTTTACTTGTTTGCTATCTTGTGTACTATCAATAATGTTGTATTCAACTTAATACAACACCATTGCCAACAACTAATCTTCCCCATTCTGTAGCGACCTACAACATAACTGTTATTCACCTACATATGTATGCATATGTATGTACATATATATTTTGAAAACAATGGAGGCCACAGAACAGCGCAACCACAGATATTGGCCAAAGGCCTTCGGAGACACGTACAAGAAACAATAAGAAAGCAAGTTGCGAATGCATAAAAGACGAGAACAAACAGATACGCTCACGACGGCATGATGACATGTGTATTTAAGTACAAGATTTATTTCCGTGGAAGGAGAAAAATCTGCGCAACTGCGACACACTGTCAACAACTTTAGGTCGTGATAATAGCAAGAATGCACCAAGGATTGTAAAATAACTAATAGAAACAAGCTAAGAAAATGTTATTTAAAAAGTTTAGAGCAGCAAAAGGACAAAAAGAAATCACTTAAAGGCACACTTTATTCCACACGCTCTACACGCACACACACAAATGTTTGCTTCTTTTCCCAGGCAACAATGGAAATGCCAATTTCACCCTTCATATGAACATCTACATCTGTTGGACAGTAGAAAAGTTGTAAAAATTTTAATGCAAATCTCTTCTGGTGGAGTGTCCAGTTTGCAAAGTTTCAGCGCACTTTATGACCCAATCAATATGGCATTCAAGTGATTTGTCCAAAAATATGAAAGAAACTTGCTCAGCCATGGACTTTTCTTGTTCTACAATGAGAACTTCTTACTAATAGGGCTCCGCCATACTTTTATTAATAAAGCGCTTCTCAACTAATTTTGCATGCAGGAAAACTCATTTCATGAATTGCCAGTGATGGTAGCATTTTTTCTATTAAATGAGACATACATAAATCAAGTGGCTGTGCCAGGCCAGCCAGTACCATTTTCAGCAAAAACTGACAGCTGAAATTGTAAAAAGAATGCGCAGAGCAAAGGAGGATGGGAAGAAAATCATAGTAGATATTATGCAGAGCAAGTGGCGTCTTTGAAACTTTGAAGAGCACAATAATAGTAATTAAATTTGCACTCGCTTGGGCGTCCGAAATAGCGAAAACAAATTTATACAGATGGTATAATGTGGGAATTTATTATGTGTAATTGTAAATAAATTTGCCAGTTATTACCGAAATGGCCTTTATGAAATATTTGTTTTCTCTCTTGATGTACATACAGCAAGTATGGGGTGTGCATATTTAAATGTAATTTTTTAATGCGAGCATTAATCTGATTGTCCTTATGTTTCTAATAATTTACAAAAGTTTAATTTATTAACCTATGACCTACCACATATCATTGATTCGAATACCAAATCACTTATTTTCCTACAAGGAAACAGACATGGACATCAATTTCACTTTCTTTTTAACTCTTCATTTAAATAAGAAAATTAAATTTATGAAACTTCGCTGAGGAAACTTCAGCGATAACAAGCATCGCCCGTCTGGATACTGGCCAGCCGTAATAAAAAGTCCAGTGTACTATCAAGTCCATCTCAACACCTTAAATGGCTAGAGAAATGCTACAATATTTAAAAATCCACACTCACGTAAACCCACGAAGCCGAAGGGAGAATGCTGCTGAAATGAGTTTTAGATTTAATTTTAGATACGAATTATGAGCAGCATTCCAAAGCCCTTCCTCACAATGCCGAAGCGTGAGCGTGCCGAAGATAACAAGCCGTCGCATCCGCCAACAAACTACATATGTACATACATTCATTCATAGATAGCAATAATTCTAGGCGGCCACAGGGTTCCCCTTCGCTGTTTGTAATAAGTGTTTCCAACCTTCGTTTAAGCACAAGTTAAACCAACTGCAGCTACGCGCGTGTGTGTGTGTTTGTTAGACCTTAGTACGGAAAGAAATTGCGCACCCAATCATTTATTTAATGAAAATGCCAGCAGGGAGCCCACCAGCTCGATCGGAGTAAAATGCAGAAGGGAGTACTTGGGAGGAAGCTTTTCTTCATATGGCAATAGTGATATTTTCATACGAAGAATTCTTCCAAATGCTCACACTCACTCAAAAATACAAATACAAACTATTACATGTTTTATCTATAAACACATTCTTATCTTCAGTTGTGCATATGTATTCGTGTGTGCCATTCGCATTGCGGCAGTGGTAGATTGCAAAGGAGGATACTGCTTTACATATCATAAAATGTTTGGTTAAATTGCACAAACAATAACTAGCTCGCTGAGAAGCACCCGCGTCGTGCTGAAAAGTTCTTGCAATGTGTACTCACGTTCCTTTTGTGGATAAAGGGTAATTGCCGTAGGCACCTTGCAGTCCTTTACAGTTATTTCATCGCGTTATATGCATACACGTATGTACCATATTTGTTATCAAATGCGAAAGGTTGCAAGGGATATTATTGTTGTTTGATGACCGTTTATGGGATGCATTGGAATGGAAGTCACATAAGCGGTCTCTCAACAAATGAGCTTACAAGGATTAGAAATTAGAATTTTCTGGAAAATTTTACTTAAATAACTGGTGTCAACTGGTAACAGCGATATTACTGAGTTCATGATAAAATCAGAGTGTTACCTCACAGAATTCACTGATTTTACACGAGAAATAAATCAAACATGCTAACTTTTTGAAAACTACAATTGAAAAATGCACTGAATTTCTTTCTTACTGTTACTTCTGATAAAAATATATATTTATATATAAAAAAAGGTATCAAATAGAGCCCATTCCCACTACAATTGATCTAGTCGAATTTGTTGCAGTACATAGGGATCACTGTTGTAGTTGATAAAAGCATAAATTCAAGGGGCTTCAACAGGCCTTCGTACGTTATCTGATCTTGAGGGCATTTTCCTCGAAACATAAAACCAACAAAAGGTTATAGAAGCAGTAGTGAACAACATTTTTGAGCTTGATACAGAAGAATGGAGCATAAGTAGATTAATAGATATTTAGTGTATAATTTTAAAAAAATGTTAAATTAAAAAACAATTTAAAGAAAATAAAAAAATTAGATGCAAGTACAAACCAATTTCAGCCTTTAAACAGCAAATTTGAATTCATAAAGCTACAGAGGAGCAACCAATGTCCCACTATGCAAAAATCGAGCTGTATTTAAATGAAGCCCCCTGTCTGTTATGTTAACAGAGTAAGATGGTGAAATTTTCTACAATGCTAATTAAGTTTCACAAGCAATATTTAATCAGTTAAAGTTAAAGCACCATGTATAATCAATTTAGTTGTTGAGGCCTAAATATATAAATAAATGTTAACATAAACTGAAGGTTTAAAAGGGCCAATATTTGGCTTTAGTTTAAAATGAAATTAAATAAAGGAAATTCAGTCATTAAAGTCAACGTCGAATGGAAGAATATATTTTACATCGGTGAGTTGGTTACTTGGTAAAATTGGAAATCGAAAAATTCTTAAAGTGTGAAAAAGTCTGAACAGTAGTGCCGACTGTTGCAAACTAATATTTATTTGATAGTTTTCTATGGAAAGGCATTGATGGACAGATTTCATGTGTAGACATCTATCCATTTTAAATATATGTATGTAGAACTTTAGAGCTAGTTTGAATTAAGGGGGAATTAGGTTGTAAAATGTCCTGCCAAAAAAAAAAAACAAAGCACAAAACCGAAGTGATTTTAGTATCTCTATTTTAGTATCTCTAGATAATGGCAAACCCGTTGACAAGCACTTCAACTCACAAAGGCATAATTTTGGAATTAGACAAACAAAATTCACACATATGTAGTTTGCATATTTGTTATTTGCAGTATTCGGTCTGTCACACCCATTCGAATGTCCTAACTTACATATTTACATCGAATTTACGATTTTGTAAAGGCAGCTAACTGAGACGTCAAGCTCTCAACACCCAGTCTTTTCTAAATTGTTTTATCGCCGTTGACGCAACATCGCCGCCCTCTACCCATTGTCACATTCCTTTGCAGCCGAGAACGCCTCCGTCTAAATAAAGTAATACTTCCATATTATTATATCATTCTTTTTTGAAGTTTGAACAAAATTTCCCCAATTCCTCCCTAGCAGAATAGTGCTCCACTCATTGGACAGTGTTTCTGACTTGTTTGGTCAGTCAGCTGTGTCGCTGAACCTGCGATAACCTCCGCTGCTTCCGTTAAAACTTTCTTCGTCCAGCTGGTGGTTGCGTGTCCAAGCGCCATTAGAGAACACTCCACGGCAGAACGGCCAACTAACACACAATTTCAATGGGCTTTGCAAATAAATGCATGTATATGAGTGAATATACATATACTAGAGGTAAAAGGTTGATCTACATTCCTCCACATAACCACATTTTTGGCAAAGTATTACATAAATATGTAATCCTTTTCTCACCTTTTTAAGTTGTATTTAATTTTTTCTCGCTTTTCTTTGCCCAGCCATGTGCCTGTGTAGTTAACGGTATTTTCGGTTTATGCATGTTTGGTTTATTACGAAGAATGATATATTACATGTGATAAAAATCTTTGGCTAACGTGTTATTTGCGAATTAGCTGTGTGCTCCTATCCGTCATTATGTGACTTCGCTTCCATTCGCTGGTTAAAATTATGAAAAATAAAGCGAAAACAACTTTTGTTAAGGCAGGGTTTGGCCATTGGAATATGAAAGCGAGAGTTGAGGTTATCAGCGCGACCTGGAAAACTTTCGAACGGTATATTGCGTGATTACTTACACTTTTTTTACAACATTATTAATATATAAATGAAATGAATATATAATGGCTTTATGAGTTATTTGCGAAATTAGCATTACAGTAAATTAGCTTTCTTATTGAAAGGTAACAATTACAAGTAGCCAAATCAATAACAGAATGTTAGTAGATTCTAACTAATATATGCTTCGGGCATGTGTGCGTACAACTCTTTGCAACGAATTCACATTTTCACATTTCATAATTCACATTTTTGTAATGTCTGTCACATTCTAGTGCAGAAAACAGTGAACAAATTATAACTCACCAACTCGTGCTAGTTTCGGATGCGCTCTTTTGCTTGCATTCGTTGGAGCAATCGGATATTGTCTCGATGTCCTAATCAAGTTTTTAATGGAGCAAACCTAAATGATATAGAGAAATATAGTAAGCGAACTTAAAACACCAACTAAACAACACTTAGGATTTGTTTGACAGCTGAGATGCCTTATTGGAATTTTTTTCTTAGTTGAGCAGTCTCGTATTCATCATTTCCATAAAACAGGTCTTATATACGCAGCATACAAACGATTGGTATTCTTTCATGCAGATTTCGTACAAGAAGTCACTTGTGAATTTCAAACAAGTAAGGAGGGCTAAGTTCGGATATAACCAAACATTTTATACTCTCGCAATTTGCAAAGATCTAAGGCAGGAAATACTTTCAGGTGTTATATATATAATACATATGTATAAATATATATGTTAGATTAAAAGATGTTGCATAAGATTTCAACTAAAGTATGCTCGAGAGTATACTCAAACTCAAGTTTTTTAAGATAACTGCAAATTTGACCGATATATTCGACATAGAATCCACTAAAATAACGATAATCATTATATGTAGTATATGGGAGCAGGGATAACTCGTGGATCGATTTTGCCCATCTTCGCCGCCAAACTATAGTCTATTCAAGATTCACTCGTTCCCTTAATTTTGCTAAAATATCTTACACATTGACCGATAGAAACCGGTCAATTATATTGTCAACCGGAGATTTGCAAATATTTATACTAGGAATGTGAGGACTAGGGTAAGTATTGATAAAAATATTTTATCTGAACTTCAATAATATATCTCACAGAGTAACCGATATTTCGTAAAAAGTCAGTCATAGGCACAGGGGACCAAATATTCGGTATCTGGGGTCTTGTAAAGTTGTAGTTCGATTTCGATCATTTTTAAACGTGAGATGGCATACCTTGAAGACACTCTTTGTGCAAAGTTTCATTAATAATAGTACGATTGACGGCATTTTGTAGGCGTGGCAATTATCCGATTCCCCCCATCTCCAATACCAACCTTCTCATTGTGTCAACGAACATGGGTTTCATTAAGATATCTCAATTTTTACTCAAGTTATCGCTTGCACGAACAGACAGACAGACATCTGGAATTCAACTCGTCTCGTCATCCTGATCATTTTGATATATATATTCCATTAGATTTTGGTGCTACAAACAACCGTTAGGTGAACAGTTTCAGAGATTTGACTGTGTAAGAATAATTCTGCACTCAGGCTTTTTCATTTTGCTTTTTGGATAAAACATAATCAAATTATTATTTAAATGATATTTGCTGTTAAAGTCGGCTAAATATAAAAAACTTACTTCAAAGGGGTTCTCAATGCTAATCCTATTTCCATTAAAATTATTTTTGAAGGCATTTCAATTTAATTTAGTTACTAAAAAAATTCAAATAAAGTTTTAAGTTTTAAGTATGTAAATTTCATAAATTCATTGGCATATTTAATAAGTCCTTATCCGTTTGTATTCGCTTCTTACTCATCTTAATTTAAATTAATTAAAATTAAATTAAGCAGAATTGTATTAAGTCGTCGATTTTA
The DNA here is from genome assembly GCA_021498325.1 of Bactrocera minax. Lineage (NCBI taxonomy): Eukaryota > Metazoa > Arthropoda > Insecta > Diptera > Tephritidae > Bactrocera > Bactrocera minax. Next base: position 2,105,387 of record JAKEEE010000012.1, on the reverse strand, counting down.
ATTAAATAAATCCCTAATAAGGAAGTTATTTCGTAAGTAAGTTCATTCACAAACTCGTTCAATTTTGCTAACCAAACCCTAGTTGTAAACCAGTATTTTTCCTTACTATTTCGATGTTTGACTTGAAAACGTTATTCTATGACGATGGCTCATAATTTGTTTTTTCGGTAGTGGAGTTTGCCTTCACTGTCTTAGCCAACCACACAACCGGAAAAAAAGGAATACAACATCGACAGGGAATTTTAATTAATAGAAAAGCGCATATGTTAACTTCCAATAACATTCTCTGTTAATATTAAAGTTAATTCATTAACATACTCTCCCATATATTCGGTAGCATTCACAGATATTAACCACTGAAGAAAACGAACTTTTCATTTGAACTCATCGGAAACCCTTACCACTACTTCCAATTGTGAACTTGTAAACCATTGAATGACCCGCACATGTTGTCTTTCTCTCGCAAATAATGGGGAATATCTGAAGAAAATGCACCACTTTACACATTTTTGTCCGTAGATAGCCCTTGCAAAGTGGGCAATTGGAAACAGATGGCCATTTTATCGAAAAGGCAACATAACGGTCACAGAAATGAGAACAGCAGGTCGCCGGCCAGTAATGGTGTCACATAAATAATAATTTTAATCGACTTAATTAGTTTAATGTGTTGCAAAATAGATTAAAATTGAATTGCCCTGTGTAATATACACAACTTTGAGAAAATGTAACTGTAAGCAGTAACTAGTAGAGTGCATCTTGTGGACAAATGCATATTTTTATCTCACAGATCCTACGGCGCCTTTTGCGCCCTATGGTGAAACACACACACCGTCATCGACTTCAGCACTTACCATAATTCAGAACCATTGCGAACAGCTGAGGGAGCCGTCAGATTCACAATAAACAAACAGCAAATGTCAAAAGCTAGCAGTAAAGCAGTAAAATTCGAACAGCCGATACTCTCTAGTCATCTCTGTCGCACGCGTGTCCATCGCCCAGTAATATATTGCTGGACGACAGCAGTGACGCGAACGTCAAAGTCAAAGACTGTCCGTTTGCATTTGCTAGAGTTCGATTAAGTGCAGCGTTCGCGCAGTCTGTGAGTGAGTAAATGAACGACGCATGAAACAGATATGCTAAAATTGGTCCAGTGCATTGTAGAGGCAAATTAGCTGTGTTCAGTGATGATTCAGTTAGCTATGCTGTATAAAATTTATAGAAAATAACAGTAAATAAAGTGCATGTGAATTTGTGTTTAACTTAAGTGAAATAGGTGTGTTTAAATTAAATTATCTGCTTCTTTTCCGACTTGCTGGCCTGTGTGAATAAAACAGCGCAGCGCATACATACAACAACTAAAGCGTTGCAACCACAACAACGAAGCAAGCAGTGAACACCACAAAAATATTACAGGAAAAATTCAAGTGCAGACGTAAATGCGATTTTTGCCCTTTTTTCTTCCACCACCTTTACGACGTTCGCGTCATCCGCTTTCTGCCAGCTTCGTTGGCTGACTCCTAATTTACGTTACTTCATTTGTCGTTTCGCTCCACGCTTGACGCCCTGTAAACACTGCCCGGCACAATCGGAAACTGTGTAACGCTCATATACATATGTACAAACACACAAACGTGTGTATGTAAACAAAAATACGCTTGCGAGTGTGCGTTTTCAGGAAATAATTCAATCCACGAAGCATTTGTCCTTGTGCGAGCAAGATGACAGTATAGTATTTGTGAAATGAAATGTGTGCGCGTGTGTAGTGTTTCATGTAAACGTTCACAAAGAATCCTAAAAATGCAAAAAAAAAAACATTAAAAGTTGGCGAAAGTTAATAAAAATGGCTTACCACTTAGAATAGCCGAATGAAGTGCAGTGATTATGCGGTGTTTACATAAAATGAAATACCAGATTATTGGATACAAATTACGAACACTTCCTTTTTTGTTTTTCCCAAAAAAAGATCGATTTTGTAATCACGAAAGCAAAATATAGCAAGAATCACGAACTGGTCGGCTGCAAACGCCCTCCACGCATCATCACGCGCGTCGCTTTGTTGTCCTTTGACATTTCCCCCGCATATCCGCTTACTGCCGTTGCACCGCATTGAATTTGCAAGTTTCCAAAACCGCAAAAACGCGTCTGCTCGTTTGTGTATGTGTGTATGAAAGTATGTGCGTTTTGATGTGTGTGCTTGTTTATATGTACATACATATTTCAGAGCAGCAACATTTCTCATACATACATACAATAATTGAAACTATTATTGTTCGTTTTCAAGGATACTTAAAGCAAAGTTAAAAGCAAAAACAAGTCAATTTGAAAAACACTCATGTTCACTATTTTGGATAACAAATAAACTAACATTGCTGTAAAGCATTGAGAATATACATATGTATATAGTACTCCATTTCGGATCTCAATTTCGACAAACGAAATAAGCAATGCGATTTTATGATTGGTGAGTGTTACAAAAATATGAAATATAAATATTATTGAATTCATTTAAATTTATTTTGAAATAATATTTAAATAATAGATATATTTATATAGAAATATATAGGAAGTTATTGCAAAATTGTGTAAAATATTTTTACGATAGAAAAGTTTAAACTGTGGTTCTAACGACCAGAAAATTACCTTAAATATCGCATTTCCGTCCTAAAATTCTTTTTTAATATTACACAATTCCCAACTATGTTCATGTTATTAACTTGCCGAAGTAACATATTCATCACCGTTTGGTTGTGTGTTAATTTTTTTCTACGGTTTTGTACAGATGCTTTGATTAATTTTATTCCTTTATGCATATGTAAGTGTGCTTGTACTTACACCACTGCTATTCCTTAATACTGACACTTAATTAAAAGCCTAAGCCTAGAGTTCCTCATATCAATATAAAGGAGAGAGAAAAGTCCATTTGAATGAAAATTTAACCTCGACCTCTACTCAATGATGATGTTGCATCAAAAGGGCATAAATGGTTCAAACAGAGCAGGCTTTGTATGTATGTATGTAAGTTATAGTGTTCCCTGCAGAAAAAATATATAAGTTTGTTGCTTATGATTATTTATCCAAAGTGATTATGAAATAAAAATTAAAAGATAACTTGCTCGTGATGGAAACTTGTTTACTGGTATTTGTGAATTTTCTAAAATATCATTTGAAGAATTAAATTATTGCCATAAATTTGATTAAATGCTCGACATTTTTGTTTTGTGTCAAAAGTTTAATTAAAAAAAAAATTTTTTTAAATTACCCTGTAATATTTTAACGAATATTTCAAGTTTGTATCCATTTCAGTACTAATTAAAGTATATTATATAATTTCCCGCTAATTTACATAAAACTATTGCTTCTTTGGGCAAATTTTCCCTGACTGCCACCTGACATTACTGTTGGTGAAAACTGCCTTTGGTTACTCAGTTACCACTTTGCTTGCTCTTACTTTGCCCGCCTCCTACCACTCATGTTACCTATCTGCATTTGTTTGCTCTCAAAGTGCAGATTATAATCAGCGGCGTGGATGGTAGTCCCCCACTCCCACCATAACACCACTAAAGCAGCTTCCGAGCCAGTAGTCAACCGACCATCGTATCCGCCGAGCAACCAACAAACCAGGCATCATCCATCACATAAGCAGCAGAAACCAACCGCAAACACACGTACATACGGTATTTTGATATGTGTGCACATAGCTGGTTCGTTGACTATCGCTGTGCCTATTTGCAGCAAAGACTGCACTTTCCCACCACACAATTGCACATAAGCCACATTTCATCGTCAGCGTGTTCTTAACGTACATATACATTGTTATCCATCGTTATTAATTATATGTATGGATGTAGTCTTTTTTCAAATTTACCTAAATTTTTCCGATGCTCACTTGGAAAGCTTCAACATTTCATCATTGCTTTGTAATAAAGGAAAAAATGTGTAATCAGTAATACATATTTAAGTAGGTAAGAGTGTATGAGAAGGTCGGAAAAGTTTCCAAAAACTTGGTGGAGTGAAGGCAATTGGTCCCAGACACCTACAAGTACTGCAGCGATGGTACGTTATCACACTCCCGGTTTGGGTGAACGTTTCGACAAATCTCGCTTTAAATTCAAAATATGTATGTATGGGTAAGTATATGCTTTTAATCAGCTTCTGGTGCGGATGGTGTTTGCTGAGTACACATTTGCTTGTATGCAAACTTGTATATATATTTAAGTGCACATTCATTATTTAAATGAGCATAATTTCATGCTGGCGCCCGAACGATGTTTGTCTACCTTGCTTGGCTCTCATTAAGCGGTGATAATAATTTTAGAAATCTATTTATGTAATTATTAAAATTTAAGAGATGTGTTTTGATTTGGAAAAAATTCCCCCAAATATCTTGCTATTCGCTGGTCAGATGCTTCAGGAAATAAAAACAGCTTACACTGGTCCAAATATTTCTTATGAGAGGCCTTCTGCAGTGCAAATAATATGTTGCGTCAAAGTTCGTCTAGTTAGTTCTCTAGCCGAGAGACTCATTTCCAATTTACAACTATATATCGCAAAGTGTAATGCGATCCCATTACCTTGCGTAGTTGGAATATACCCGATTTTATATCTGGTCAAGGACTGGTAACTTGCCAGTAGAAACTATTAGAAACAGTATTTTTAATGAAGGGAATAGAAATCATAAAAGAGGTCTTCCTCTACTTCTTGAATTCATGAAGAATTCTATGGTTTCTACAAATCTTTCTGTCGCTATTTCCACATTTTCATTATTATCACTGCATAAGTGTGTATGTGTTTCAAACAATATTTTCAAATCACTTCTTCAACAGCAACTGCCAGACAACCATTCTGTCCGAATAAGTTGGCAATGAAATGTTATTCACTCTTTTGCTACATCATCGCTCATCGCACAAACAGCAGAGATCAGACAGTATGAATGGGTATGTGTGGGGAATATCCGACAAGAATAACAGAAAGTTAAACTGAAATCATAACCAGCCGAACATCAGAAACAAACATAAAAGAAGAACTAATAAATAATAACAGCAAACATTGTGGAAACGGAGCGCAATCACTTTGTACCAAACGTACGTGTATATTATGATGCAAAAAGAGCATGAGAGCAACAAGCGTCGGAGCCGTGTTGCACCAGCCTAAGCGACTCCAATCAGCGAACCAAACAATTCACCAGCAGTCAAGCAGCCAAGCACAGACGCATAGCCGATGCAACCGTCCATGGTAAGAGTTACCGAAGAGGAGTGGAAGGCAGTGGCGTTTGCGGCTGAGTATTGTCGACTGGAGATGAATTTCCTGGAATTCGCCGTGATTCAGCCGCTTTTCGTACTTGAAATAACGCGACACCAGCCGTTGGTAAAAGCAGTTGCCCTTTTTTCATAAAATTTTTTCGTTTTTGTAGCTAGCTGTAATGCATAGTTGTTTCAGTTGGTTCAATTTTTGTTGTAGTTGTATGAGCACATATACTCGTATACTGCGCAATGTCTGGCGTGCTGTGAATTCATTTGCTTCAATTTCCAACTGATTTTGTGTTTCTCTGCTTTTTATTATTTGCAAAAAATATTATTACAAATTATTGCATGCAGTTGCGAACACTCCAAATGGATAGTTAAGGTTACCAGACAATAGTGGCAGCAACATAAATATATATGCAAGATGAAACAAGAAGAAGAAGTGAAGTAGACTGTTCATAATATTTTCAAAAATTGTAATTACAGTGGTTACTTGATATGTGAAACGGGATATAAGGGTAAATTTTAATGGATTTAATTTAATTTTAGTTATTTCAAATAAAGAGTTGAGGAATTTAGATTCTCCACGAAGAAAATTTTACTAACTATCTTCTTAATTGATTGCGATAGTACAAAATCTGTTATCTACTTTACAAAATCTGCTTAATCTATATCTATCTAATCTATTTTACAGTTATATATTTTACCTTTTTTCTTTATATTTCTGTTTCATAGCTCTCCACCAACGTCTCTTAGAATAATTTCAGTCGATGCAACAATTCTAGCAGTGAACCCTAGATTAGCCATAGTATGGAATGTGCTCTCAAATGAGTTTCGGATGTATCTTTACTTAATAAACCAACGGAGAATCGCGAAACCATCCCATATTTACGTAATTTTCGCCATAATGCTACCTCTGCACTTACACTGCTTCCACTACTTCCACTAAGTCCTTAAAAAGCATTAATATTAATTATGCAAAAGTTCTATCACCGAGAAGAGCTTTCTTTTGTGCTCTCGGATGCCACCAAGACCACTCAATAATTGAATGATGCTTTGCCTATTTTGTCAGCCAACAATTTTCCGTTGTTTAAGTATTTATACCATTTAAAATTAATGGCAAAGAACTTGGGAAACAAAGTGCATAGGTTTACTTGACTTTCGCTTGACTTGACTGAACAAGTGCGATCATGAGATTTGGGTCCAGTACAGCAACAACATCGTTAGTGGGGGAATAGTGGAGAATTCTATTGGTATGATATGTTCTCTGGGATGACTCCAAAGCATTTGTTGTGAAGAGTTGAGTCGTACGTATACGTACATACTGACCACGCAATAAGGCACCTGAATTTTGTGCAAACTTCTTGTACAGATTGCAAAATTGATTGGTCGAGATGAAGTGCTTTATTTAAAGTTTCAAGCAATTTTGTTATAAATGTTTGGTTGAAGTATTCCTGTCTGCCTTAAATGTTTGTATTTATGTGGTTGCAGTCATTTGGAAATATGAATTCGCCCAGTAGGAACAACTAGCCGTGATATATTTTTGCCCTGTTTTTTGATCAGCTTATGATTCTAGTAAAAAGCAAAAAAATTAAGTTCAATAAGAGGAGTTCCGATAAAGAGAATCCGAAGATTCCGATCTTTTATATATAAATATATGTATTTTTTTTTCGTAGATATTAAGGCTTCCAAGCTCTTCTACGCTGCTAATTCAGTAAGGAGTGGATACTTCGGCTGATCACAACGAAATTTTACTTAGAAATGTGATAAAGAAAGATAAGCGAAGAACTTTACATCTCATTTAAGATGTATCCGGTATTAAGGAGAGGGTAGTGCCTGCAGAATCGATTCGCCCGAACTAATCACAGATAAGCCACATAGCTGCCGAAGTCCCACAGGGTGTATGCTCTACTTGTAAACCTACACCTATGCTACCGAAAATGTCTGTTTATAAGCACTTTTGAATTTTCGGTCTCAAGTAGTGTTTTGGCAATTACTTTCCCTCAATCAATTCAACTTTATAAACATTAAAATTGTCTTTAAAATAATTAAATTATATGCAAATGACTTTTGGATGCTTTTCTTGGCCCTATATTTTTGGAGATTTCTTGCTTGACTTTGAAGTACAGGTTACTTACATAGTACGTATATATATCAATATTTTCTGTCGCCTCTTTACTGCTGGCAAAGGTGTGGGTTTATCAGTTCGAATTAATTAAAAGCCATGCGCTGCGCTACTTGTCTCCGAAACTGGCCAAACTCAATCTATAACAAGTAAGGAAGGGTTAAGTTCGGGTGTAACCGCACATTTTACACTCTCGCAACGGGCAGGGATCGAAGCAGAGGAATGCTTTCAGCTGTTGTTAAGAATTTAATACTCATTATTCGACGAAACCATGAGTGGAATACAATCGTATTTGGTATCTTATGAACTTATATTACAGGTCATGAACTCTACTACTTTCATTACTATATTTTGCTTCACGTCCGAGATATTTATATTAAAATCTATCAAATTAACTCAAAAGTGATATATGCGATACAAACTCAACCATAGTGGCTTAATTGAATATATTAGATACATGAAGAAAAAGCCAACCAGAGAAACCGAAATCATTATATTAGGAATAAGCGCCCTAGACCACGGTTTAGACCAATGTTATTCATATTTAGCGCAAAACTACATTATGTTTAAGAAAACATATTCACTTAATTTCATTAAAATACTACACATTGTGACCAACAAACGGTTTAAAGTCAGCTGGAAAGTCGCAAATCATTATATCTGGTATAGTTAGGTTAGGGGAAGTTCTGGACTGATTGCGTTAACTTTTGGAATAACTCAAGTACACTAGACAACATGTTTCCAAGCAATTTTATGAAGATACCTCACACACTGACCGACATATTCGGCATAAAGTCTGCTAGAATAACGAAAATCATAATCTAGTATATTGAAGCTGGGCTAATTCGTAGACAGATTTCACACATTTTAGGCAATAAACTATTTTGGTAAGATATTTTACATATTTACTGTTACATACCGTATAAAGCCACCCGAATGTTTGAAATTCTTATATTAGTTATCTGGGGGGTAGGGGAAGTATTTACCCGATTTTCCCCATTTCTGACATAAGATCACATTATTATCAAGGAAGGATAATCCTCAAATTTCATTATGATATCTCACAGATTTACCGCTACTTTCGGTATAAAGTGAGCCATAGGCATTGTGGTCCTTATATTGGGTATATGGGAGCTTGAAAACTTATAAGCCGGTTCCGACTATTTTTACGGAAGAGATGGTATATCTTGAAGGCACTTTTTGCACAAAGTTTCATTCCAGTACCTTAACTGATGCTTGATTTATATACTTTGAAGTGAAAGAACCAGATTAAATTTAAAATTGTGTTATATGAGAAGTAGGCGTGGCTATTATCCAATTTGGCTAAAGTAACATAGGAATTCAAATATAATTTCTGGTATCAAATTTGGCTGAAATTGATTAAGGTGTTCTAGAGATATGGGATTTGTTGAAATTAAAAGAGGGCGGTGCCACACCCATCATAAAAATTTTAGACTGATTCCTATGCAGCGTTTCCATACCATAACGTGTTTCTTCAACGAGTTAACGCACTTTTAGTAGTTTTCAACATATCCTTCGTATGAGAGGTAGGCGTGGCTGTTATCCGATTTCACTCATTTTCTCAGTATATGAGGAGATGCTAAAAAATCTTACTCGGAGCAAGTTTGATTGATATAGCTTTATATACATGCCCACTTTTATAAAGGTTTTTAGCCACAGAGGCCCTGTCCTACTAGGATTCTCTGTACCAAATAACACGTTTATATCTCAATTTGCTTCTTAGTTATAACTATAGGTTATTTATATTTATAGGTTTTCCATTAACGGCATTATGTGGGCGCGGTAGTAATCCGATTACGCTCATCTGCAATGCTAACCTTCTTATGGTGATAAAGAACACGTATCCCACGTATTCCAAGTTTCATCAAGATATTTTAATTTTTACTAAAGTTATCGCTTGCACGGACGGACGGACGGACGGACGGACGGACAAACAGTCACTCGGATTTCAACTCGTCTTTTCATCCTGATCACTTATATATATATATACAATATATATATAACTCGATATCTATCTCGATTAGTTTTAGGTGTTACAAACAAGCGTTAGGTGAACAAAACTAATATACACTGTTGCAACATGTCGCAAGAGTATAAAAAGGCGTGGTACTATCATGAGAAAAATTTGATGAATAAATTTTCATCTTGGAATTGCAATTGCAATGGCAATTAAGTTAGCTGCTATAATACCCATACGCACGCCGAGAGCCACAACCACAACCACTTCGAAGCGCTGTGTCACGGCGCGCGGAGAGGGAGTGACGGCAGTGACGCTGGTACACCGCATTGCGAATGAGTGACAATTGCATGTGCATACCAAGGTGCGTGTGTGTGTGTGGGGGGGAATGTAGTTTGCTACTGGCAGAGGTTTAGCTGTGGTTGCCTCGCAATATCCCACTTAAACAACCGCTACCTGAGCACTTAACTAGACACAATTACATAGATTGAGATGTGGCATTTTATTATGTATATGGGTGAGTGTATGTAGTGTGGCAAGTGCGCACGCATCCTTTTGGAATTCTTCGCGCGGCACCATTACCATTCTGAATGGCTGTCAGCTACCGTTATTTACAAATTTGTTTCACTTCACTCGAAAGGTAGACGACGGTGTCTGGAAGGCCGCTGGCAAAAACTTGTGAGTTAAGGACACTCCGGCGCTCCGTTTCAACGAACGTCACTGCCTTTCACCACAACATCAAACAGTCAGTTCAAATTATACGGCGAAGAGTGTGTCAAGCAACGTCTTTAATGTTTGTGTGTGTGCGGAGCGGCAACTACAAAATAGTGCTGTTAATACAACATGAGCGAACGTCCTTGGAAAGGTACAATATCTTTAGGCAGCCGGGAGTCGCTTCGCCACTTCCATTTAAATACATATGAATGTGTATGTGTAACTGCGTGCAAAGTATGTGATTATCATGTATTTGGGCTATTCAAAATGCAAAGCACTTGAACTTGACTTGAGTGCTTAACTACAAACCTCAGGCAAATAAAGGCAAGGCAAAAGCAAGAAGATGGAATAATTTAGCAGTAACTAATAAAAGTTCGTGGAGAATGCAAATTGACATTTGCGAGGATATACAGAGCTGCAGAATTCAAGTAGAACCAACAGAAAAGCTTTCGAACTATAACCGAACCGCGCAGCTAAAACTTACTTTAACAACAAGGAAAATCTCTTCACGTTTCTGTAAGTAAAAACCGTAAAGTAAGAAGAATGCTCGGGCCGGAAACCCCAACCGTTGAAAGTGGAATCAAAAGGAGTCCCATTCATAGGGAGGACGTCTCTGTATTAGAACTTATCTAACATATTATGTACGAACAATTCGATCTCAACCATTCGATCTTATGTTTACACAAAAATATAAAACAAATAAAGCATTAGACCATTAAAGTGAAGTCACACAAAAAATGAAAATATATTGTTGTAATTCCTCTTTTTGTGAAGTTTCTGTCATCCTTGCTGAAGAAAGTAACTAACGCAAGGAGCACACAGGTAGCAACAAGGACACATAAAAGTTATTTCATGGTTGCATTCGAAGAGAAAAAGGACACGCAATTACTAGCTGAAAGCAAAATAAGACACTTGAGACTGGTGTAGTATATAATGTAATGTACACACGAGGCAAGTTGTTTAAATACCAGCAGCGCACTGACCACCTGATCTCACCACGCTATGCCACCATGCCGCCATGCCCTGCACGCCGCACTCAATTTGCAATTGTCAATAAGAGTTTCGGTGTTAAATAAATGTATTTATAACACAAGTAAGTGTATCCAAAGGAAGTAATCAGCAGCTGCATCACTCTCAAGATGGTCCGATTGTTGTTGTGATACAAGCCGCAAGCAAGTTGAGGAAGGTGTACGGTTGGCCAAAGCTGCGTCTGAACACACAGTCTACACTGAGCATTCGATAGTGCTCCTTGACCTCGCGACGTGAAAAGGTTTAATGTCAAATAGGTGTTGCCATGTTAACAAAAAAAATACCTTGTTAATCGCAGCTCAGGTTTTTTGCATTTGTTAAAAATTGGGAATCAGAATCAGAAAGAACAAAATACTGACCCGATATAAATGCGGTCAGCATGGAGAAAAAGTCATTAATGTAAATCTGCACTATAGGAGAATGTTGCCAATGCGTAAGAGAGGCAATGACTTTTTACTAAAATAACTCTTTGTAGTTTTGAACTGGCTTCTCAAACCCAGGTATGTTTTTAACACAATTCGCAATGCGCTTAGTTAGTCCAACAATTAGCAGTCTCTGCTTCAACTCACTTCATTAACGCCATCGATGTTTTATGGTTGGTAGCAAGTGGAATTTTTTTTTTTTTTTTTTAGGCGCTGCAGTTATTTAGCGCATTAAAAGTAAAAATCACCTAGTGAACATTTCATCATTATTTGTAATATATTTTGCCACAAGGTCCATATAAACAACTAATAAAATTTTAAGTGGCAGCACACGCTGCTTATCGGTAACAAACACATGTATCCACCAACCTCCCCATTGGCGCTCATGCGCACACCCTGTGGCCACAGCGTTGACCATCGTGTCGCAATTTGCACTTTCATAATGCGCTTTTTATGGTTATAACTGGAGTAATTTTTGACGCTGCTGCAGGCCATTCCCACACAAAGGATCTACAAGGAGCGCACAACAGCGAAGTACACAGTTGTAGCAAGTAGGTGAAGTAGAGTAACAAGCTTGTAACGTGAGAAAGTAGACACGAATGCCGAAGGAAGTTCAGCGAACAGGACTCTACGAACACAGCACACCGAAAGGATTGCACAACACAGGCGGCTACAACCTGCGTGATGGTGAGGGAAGTTGTACAAAAAGGGCGTATCCTTTACGAATATTATCTTACCATTTTCCAACGATCCTCATCGACAACATTTTGGACAAGTAACTGGGAAATGAAAACCAACATTTACAAGGGAACATACACACTTATGTCCGCAAGCGAAAATGTTACCCAATGACAAAGTATACGAAAGCCGAGTGCAACACAAAATGGATGAAATATATTGTAACCAGTCAAAGGGATCGACAGAAGTGGCAGAACGTGAATGTCAGGAATAGTTACACAATTCGAATTAGTTTGTAAGTGTGTGCGTGTGTGTGTTTGGGGTTTCCTTCTGCAAAGCTGCTGGATAAGTTGTAATAGGAGAACTGTGTTGTATTAAGACCTAGTAACATCTGACGGCTTGTGTTTACTATATTCTTTATTTTCTCCTATCATAAAGATATCTGTATGTTTGTGCATATGTATGCATGTATGTACAACAAGCACAAAGTAAGTACAAACGGGTATGACATAAGCCACTCACTGACCGAAATGGCCTTTTATCATCCAATAAAATTGAATACAACTTGAGAAAGAAACTCTGCTACTCAACCGCAGCTGTGGCAATCGACCATTGGGAGCACTTAAGCTGGCTTTCATTGGTAATTTAAGCTTGCAAAAATCAACCAATAAAAAATTTAATTGAAACGAACATTTTAATTGTTCTTGAAGTACTACAATACTTTGTTGGTTATTTAATGCCTTTAGTGAACATGAATGATAAAAGTATTGAAAGAGAGCTCGCACAATTTAAGCGGTTTAACTGAAAAATGTCAATAGAATCAAGTAAGGTCGTCGGAGTATTATTAGGTTACTCACAAGCTTAATGCTTTATTTTCCTCAAAGTCAATCTTGGTTATAGAATTCGGAAAATGAAAAAATTCACCAAAATTGAAGAATTTCTCATCCAGAGCTTTAATATCGGCCACAAAGAACAAAACAATAAGTGTAGATTATGTATGATAATAATAATAACCGTTACTTCGGAAAATGTAAATTGTTTCAATAACATAATTCAATATTTCGAAAGCTCTAGAGCTCTATAATTATTTCAAAATTATCTGAAAATCTAACATAAATAGTTATAAGCTTACTGGAGCTAAGCTAAGCTTACTCGAGAAATTTTATAAAAAAAAAACTATCAAAGAAACCTCGTGCTAATTAAAATCATATTTATACACTTGCAATTCCCTGGACCTTAACTGTGGGCAGAATCGCCTTAAGTCGCAATTTTCTCCGCAAATAAATCTTAATGAACAGCCGTACCGCTGCAATGAATACTCTAAATGTTATAAATGTAGACGGCACAACAAACAACAATCCCGGACCACATGCAATAGACATGTACAATTTATATAAACGACAGTGACAGCCGGCAAAACGACCGTCACACTAGACATTTGTTAAAAAAGGTAAACAAACTTTGCAAACGGAGATACTCACTCACCCACCAGTTTAGCCGCAAGTCAACCGAGCGCCAAGCTAGACAGAAATGCCGCCTGCCTGCGCCACAACTCGCCACAGTAGCCTATGAATTCGTACGTGTGCATGTGTGTGTATGCGTGTGTATGAATTTGCAGAAATCCATTTTCACGTTTCCTACCGCATTTCGAAATTACGATTACACAAATTCGCATACACACACACCCACACATACAAGATGCCTATTGGATAGTATATGGGCAAATATAAATAAATACTACTTAATACACTCGAAATTGCAATGTTTCGCACTCCGCCTAAAAATAACGATCAGCCTGCGTCTGCATTGAACTCAAAATTTCCATTGAAAAAGTCAAGAAGCCACTGACCGCATAAATTCGTATTCAAATCGGCCAAGCCTAACCGAAAAAGTAGAAACGTAACATCAACAGAAAATTACCACAAATGTGCTGAGAGTTTTCCTATAAGTAAATATATATATATATATATACTTGCAACATGAGCACACATACTCGTACAAACACGAGCTTACATGCTTATTTAATTCAAATATGTGCCACACTCCACGGTGTATGGATGTGTGTATCGTGGGCTGTTGCAGCTGCCATTTGAGTTATGAATTTTTCATTTCACATTTCGCCAACGGGCCCAGCCTCCGCTTCAAACTCCCCGACTACAATTCGACTCAGTTCACATACATAGCAACATTTCACTCTATTTGTACCCATGCAAACATCTTGCAGCATTTTCGCTCGGTTTTTGGTTGCTTTTCACTCCATTTGCGTATAAAAAAGCGTCGTACACTGTGTAAAATCGCAATAAAATTTTGATTGGCATATTTGAGCAAACGACAGCCACAAATACAACTTTTATATTCTACTTGGGAAAACTTACTGCTTTTCTTCTTTTACTTTGATCTTGAAATGGCACAGAGTTGAAAAAATATCTATAAATATTTTTATTTTTAGTAATAAAATTGTTAGTAGTTTCTCAATGTCAGAACACTGTATCATAAAAATTGTTTTAAATACAAAAAGTTTTCCTAAGAGGATCTTTCCTTAGCGTGTTCTAGATTATAATAAATACTCGGCAGACACAACAAAAATTACTATAATTTCTATATTAAATAACTCTGCACTTGTCTTATTCACTCATTATACTATTTCTACAATGGCGCTACCTATCGAATACTGGAACTTTGTTCTGCATCCATTTGAAATAGTTCTCTTTGAAAATATTCACGAAATAAAGTTGCCTAGTCAAAGCTTGATGTATCATTCCACTTGGAGCAAGCACCAAATTTCGTTAAAATCGGTTGAATCGTCTCGAAAGTATAAGCTTAAGGTATTTGATTATACATAGTGACGAGGAATATTATATTGGGATATATAAAATTTATTACACATACATTCCGATACTACTAGCTTCAAGATCAAGTTCTTATCCAGGATGTTATGTTACAGTTTGTTAATTAAATTAAAGAATTTCTTGTTGTGGACACCACCAAATTTGGTTCACATCTAATCTCAATGGGATGAAATTTTAGACAAAGTACAGAGTGAATTTTAAAAATATTTATTTACGCTCTTTATAACAATCTTTTCCATCTATCCACTGAATATCATAAATGTTTGAAATATATTATAGCAGGAGGTGAATTCAAAGTATCGATTTCGCCTCTTATAATCCTCGACTCCCACTCACACTTCGTTTTTCGTTTCGCACTTTACATCCATTTCTTGCCTCTTTGCTTGCATTATCGACTGCCTCTTGCAATCAGTAGCGTTGTCGTTGCCAATCGAAAACCGGAATCCTAATCAAAGTATGGCAGGCAACACTCGTAACCGCCAAAGGCATCAGCTCGTCGATGCTGACCGGCAAAACAAACATACACACATGTATACATGTATATGTATATGTGAATGGCCTGGCCGTATGCATGTACTTAGATGAGCGTATAAATGTGGTTTTGCGGTTTATTGATTAGCTGATTGTCAAAGCAAATGCGAAACGCAGCAAAGTAACGAGGAATTACCAAAGTGAAAGGTAGAATGTAGAGGTAAATAAAGAAAACACTATAGCACTAATCCAATAAAGAAACCAAGCAACCGAGTGTGCAAAAGGGAAATTTATTTCCGCGTGAAGATACTGCAGTGAAGAAATTATAATTGTGTGAGCGTTGGCAGCCAGTGAATTTTCGAAAGCACAACAAATACGCGCAAATACAAAGCACTACCTAATCCCCAATACGTATGTATATATTCTTTAATTTCATGCTTACGCCTTCAACACTCCGTGTGACTATTTATTAGAAAATAATGAATTTTAATTTCCTATAAAAACTAGAAGGAAATGCAACGTGCCACAAAGCATGCAGCAAATCGATGGCGTTTTCTCTCCTATTCCTCTTTGATTTTCAGTTGGTGTTGCTCTGCGCAACTAGAAGAAATTATGTCACTCCACAGTATTGCATGTGGGGCCGCGACTGTTTTTGGTTTCCAGTTTTGCTATGTGATTTCATGTGTTTTATCGCCACAATGCGCTCATTTCTGCTGTTGGCCACTGCGACAGCATATTCATTCAATTTTTCTTCTCAAAAAACCAACAATCCCACCAAGCTATATAGACTATATGTTCTATATGTGCATATGCATAAGTGCTTACATACTAAGTTGTATGAGGGAAGTCCACAACAGACAAACATGGCCACAGCCGATAGGTGTGAACGCATCATTAGTATGCAACAATTAAAATATCAAATAATTTAATGAGAGTCCTCGCAAAAATCAGATATTGATTAAGGGGCTGTTTCTTAGTCCATAATAAGCTTGGTACTAGTGATTCGGAGCGCAAACATTCAATAACGCGTTTAAATTTGTAAGCACTGAATTGAAGCAAATATAGCTTGGAGTTTCTCATATCCTAGGAGCAGCCACTTTTCGATACTTTGGTGAAGATTTTTCTATTTTGGGTACCAACTCTTACCCTTAGCTTTTGTTTATTAATTTCGTTAGCTGATTGGCTAAGCTTTGATTTAACATTAGTAAACTAATAGTGCTGGAAATCAATTGTTGTTGGTTAAATAAAAAAATGTACATGTACATGCGTATGTAAGCGTATAAGTCTATGCCTATCCGTGAAATGTATTACCCAGCTGTTCACAAAACTAAAAGTTATCCAATCGCACATGGTGTTGATGTCCCCTCTCATTAACCCGAATGTGTCTATAATATTTGTGTATAATATAATATTTATATGTATGTATTTATGTACCATTTCTCGCCTCCTGTAAACTCATATTTATGGTGCATAATATTTTCCTAGTGATTTTCGTCGCTTTCGCAATTGTTGTTGCAATCGTAATTACCCCGCTTCACATTTTGCCGCATGCGGTGTTATGTTGCAATTTCAATTTATATTTGTTAATTGTAGGAATTGCATTTCCAGATATAAAAGACTAAGTAATTCACTCGCCACTGGCGTGCAAGTTGCATGAATGTGTGCATGCAACATTTGCCACGAACCCTCAGGCATGGTGCACATTGTTGTTTTGTTGCCTATTTATTGGTGTAATTGACAATCACACAATACACACACACACACATACACACACATACACACACAAATGCATGCAGTTTATGTCAATGTAGCACATTGTTGTTGCTCTTGTTGTAGTATTTGCCATGGCTTTGACTTTGGCTTGGTGTGGCCTGGTGATGTGGCGATTGCATTACTTCGCCATATCATTTTTTTCTTCCGCAATATTTATTAGTATCCATGTCGTTGTTGTTGCCTGGTACTCGAATTGCTCTCGACGAGTTTTTCTTTTACATGCGCTCCGCATTCAATACTCATTAATATCGCTTGGCTTTGTGTTGAACTTGGAACTCAATTTTAATTAAAACACGCACACACGAGCAGATTGCACACATACACACATGAGCCTATCAATGTACATGACTGACGATTGTTCGCTTAGTGTTGTCCGTTTTCATGACACTTGTGTGTTAATATTCGATCGAATTGATTAATAACAGTGCTTTTGTTGGAAATTCAATGATCTAATTAATGAGTTCACTATTAATGAGTGCGGGTGTAAATGGGGCGTTCTATAGATTTGTCAGTTACAGAATTGAGTTCCGACTGTTAAATGGGTAATTTAGTATTCAAATATTTTGTTCACCAAAGTTGAGTAATCTTTGCCTCAGCTTAGAAAAATATTTGTATCTTAGTAAATATGCCAATTATTTCATTTATTTTATGTTAAAAACGCTAATTGAAAGGAACTCTCCTACATTTTGTCATTCCAACGCATTCTTCATGCCGCACACAAATCTACTCAAATATCTGAAATAATTTCATTGTTTTCTGTTAGTTATTTAGGCTCCTGAACTCTTCAGAAAAACAAAAAAATTATTGTACAGCTGCAGTTCCTCATTGCCATTAGATAGCAAGTTTTCTCAAATCGGCAACGATATAAAATTATTGTTATTATTGTTGCCTATTGTTTTTTCTGGAAGTATTCTCAACTTACAATAGGTAGGAATGTCTTTATCTGCACTGAAGGACAACCTGTACCAACAAACGAAAAGCGTACTAGAAATTTATGCAGCAATCACTAAACTCAAATATTAAATTGGTTGTGAAAAGCACCAAATTGGAAACAATAGTGATAATACTAGTACCAATAACGTTGCCAAGTTTTGTTTCTTTTTATTTTTTTTTTATGCTAGTTGTTCGCTTGTTTCTCTATTCTTTGAGCATTGACGAATGGAAGGCCTTAAATTTCCTTAAAGGCTAATTAATTGCTACTATTTTCTAATAGTTACATAATCTCTTTCTTCAAGATTTCTTTCTTACTATTAGATTACTTTCATGAATTTTTATCAAGCTTCCAGTAAGCAGATCCTTATATTTATTCGCACACATATACATAATCGGTTATGATGGTTTAACAAAGCATTTCTGTTGATTTCTTGTTGTTGGTCCAGCATAGCAGCAGTACTTAAGTACAGTGATTTCATCCATACTCTAATTGCAAAAGTTCAAATTTTCGTATACATTTTCCATTTGTATTCATGTACGCAAAGCTTTGAGCACAATATAGTATGGTACGTATGGTACGTATGTATACATAATAAAGTAAACAAGGGGAAAATTAATTTTAAAACATAAAGCAAACGCGTACATACATACCCACACACATGCACTCAAGTGCCTGTACGTGTGCGCCACGAACTTCTTTAATTTCGGTTGAATTTTATGATTCTTTCATAAATGTTTCATTCGAGAAGCGTAAACAATCGACAAAGCACAGCTGGCTGTTGTCGGCGTCAGTCTGGCTATCGCACTTTCAACAAAACGCAAGTGGTTAAAATTTTTCACTTTTCCTAAACGTTTTATTATTATTTCTTTATCTTATTCTTCGCATATGTCTTTGCTTGTTGTCTTATGACTTCTTCATTGGTTCTACGAAAATGGAACTATATAGTGCCGCCATACATACATTATAAAAAATCGTGTTACGCCTGGTTTAGACTAATACGTACGAACGAGTTGCTTTCTCTCATTCTCTGCGAGAGCAACTACTGTTGCCGACATTCCTCTTACCAACCAGCCAACTGACCATCAGGTTCATCGACTGATAAGTTCGTTCTTTAGTCATGGAGAGGGACGTTTTGCTTATGTATATTAAAATAAGTAAGGACGCCTAAGACCGAACGGTAGCGAACTTTATGCTTTAGTACCTATATAAAGAGTTCCGATAAAATTCAAGGTTAGTCGAATGTAGGATCCATGACGCCATGATAGGGTCATTTCAATATTCATAGAAGTTATGAATATGAAATTTAAGCAATAAATAAGTACTTTCTGAAAGAGTGTTATTTCTTGTTGAGTGGAATCACATCCAAAAATATCAACAAAATAATGTCAAGTATTTGCAGGTTTGAAAAATACCTTTTTACGCATGGTGGTCGTTCTGATTAATCGATTTAAAAGCTCACTTTAAATGGTGGCAATATTAACTCCAAAGTTAATTACCCACGGTAAAAAGCCTATAAAAGTAGATGACAATTAGTAATCTCATAATTATGTATGTATGTATTTATGTAAATTTCTTTCCCATTTTGATGACTGCACAAAATTGTTACAAACAACCGTCATATGAAGAAAGCTATACATCCTTAGTTCACTTAGGCTACTTAGAGGACCACTAAACCCTCCTATACCTAAATATCCACGTTTCTAGAGGCACTTTCATTTGCCTGTGCGGACGGCCTGTTATGTTCATGGTCAATGGCCGCATAAGACATTACACTCGTTATTGTGATATAATCGTGCAAGGTGCGCGCGCCATCTCTCATATTCTTGTTTGTGGCCGACACTTCACTTCGCTCACTCACTCGCACCAAGCGTCGTCTGTTATGCTCCATTTTTTCCCACTTTATGCCATTTTTTTTTTGTGCACCCTATCAAGTTTTTCTACTTTGTTCTGTATAATCTGCACTACCAACTTTCTTGTTGAGCGTTTTCTTCACTTTCCTATATAGAGATATAAATATGTATGCACAAAAGCTTTTGCAGCCAGCTGCATTGCATTGTGGTGTGAAAATAATTTCTTCAAAATAACAAAATGAAGACAGACATTCGCTTGGCAAAGCAGGCGGCGGCGGAATACAGCGACACTCGTAATACGCGGAAAGTAGCGAACGCGTCAAATTAGTAACGGTACTAAGCGGCGACGGCTGAAGAGAGGCAATGACAAACAGTTTTCAAGCAAAGTTACAATTGTACATAAGTACATATAAAAGACGAGTAAAGCAAGCTTATGGCATGTATTATCTACATACATGCATATATGAAAAGAGGTAGAAATAGTGGAGCAGATTAGTACCGAATGCTATCTTTCACAAGAAGCTTTCACGGCTGATTTGTACTGATTGTGGGAAGACCTCCCACAGCACCATCTATGCCTATGTGGCAATGTCTAGCTTGTCGAAATTCTGCAATAACCAGGTCTGCATGGTTAAGAATATCGAAGTTAGTGAGTCTAATATTCGTTTCAGCCCAACTTTGGTCCGAAAAATATTGAATATCATTTTCGAATACTAAGGAAAGTTCTTCAATATTGTGATTTGGTAACTTTCGCTGTCTTTAATATTTACTAATCTTTTATCAATAGATGTAAATTGAGAATAGTTTTCAAGCATGATATAAATGAATCTTCATGTTTATTATGCAAACATTTTCTTGTTTCATATTACAGTTATTTCGTCAACTTCTCTTTTAAATGAAGTCCTAAAAATATTACGAGTATGTTCCTTAAATTTGATGACTTCGTAGTTTGCCACACTGTAGTTTGTTTTCTCCATAATTTCCAAATATCTTTTGCGTGATGGCGCGGCCCCAAGTGCTCTTCGACAATGTAAACAAAATTTCGTAATTTCGTGGCTGTTGCTGCGTGGCGCCTCTTAGTGGTTTTGTAATGCACTATAGAAAACCTGCAGAAGCCAAAATCTGCTGTTGAATTCGGTCAAGATTTTGTGTGTGCGTGTTGTTGGTTTTATTTATTTCTATTCTTCTTTGTTGTAAAGCATACAAGTTTTCAGAGTGCATCGTTCCGAACTCACGAAGTGCTTTGGTATTGTTGATGTAAGAAAATATTCCTTTACAGTATATTTAATAAATACATTTATACGAACACTGTTATTTTTAAACCAATTCGGTTTTTTTTCATTCGTTTCTTCTGATTCGTGACAACAAAATGTTCGATTTATATTTGAAACATGAAATCATAAGCATCACGTATGCTAAGTAATTCCTTCGTTTTTTTCTCAGCCGCTAATCAATTTTGGGCTGACCTACTTTTCAAATTTCGTTTAGATAGAAAAATCTCGACAAACTCCTTTTATGTTTCCAGGAAGCCCCTTCTACTTCCTCATAGCATTGTTCCGCGAACAACCGACAACATAATTAATCATTGCCTTTGTATATTTAGTGAGCAACAAGCTTTGATAGTAAATATATATCAATACATACATACATACATTATGTGTGAGTGCAGCTGGCTGATTGGATTCCAAGCATACTCCTTCCGCAAGCACTCAAATCTGGTACATGCGAGATACGAATTGTTTCGCTATATTTATTTATAAGCTCACTAAAGTGTGTCAGGCGTTGTGCCATAAATTGATAAATGACTTCGGCATGCGCGAATGCAGCATTGCAAATGGCGATTCGCTGCTCATTGCTCATCAAATAAACGCGTACACACATACCCCCACCGCCTCAATGAAACAGCTGTGAAGAAATAAATTTCAAAAGAATAATTGGTGAGAAGAAAAGAAAAGAATACCTTCGGACGTTATGTGTTGTTATCACGAAGGAGGGAAGAGAGAATATATTTTCAAAATCACGGTTAACAGATGATGGCTTCCAGTTATGGCGAACATAGCAGTAAACATTAGACAATTAAAATAAAGTTCATTCTCAATCAACAAATACAGTTCTGCATGATTTAATGAAACAGTTTTAAAAGAACAGGAAATAAACCAGGTTCTTTGAAGATATCTACGTCCTTGAAGCATAATTATAGCATATTACCGAAATTCGAATACTGTTAAATATCGCCAATGTGAAAAAGAAGGCCCTGCATTGTAATAGAAAATGAATTGTTTGAAAATCTTTTTGGAAACCGGTCGATCACAATAAGGATTTCTTTAACAATATGCTAGAAAGTCCCAAGCTCCCATATTGTTGCATTTCTTGTTTCTCATTGGATGCAATTTCCTAATAATACCGAGTATTTTTTTTTATTATTTGAAGCAACTTATCCGATTTATCGTCAAATATTACATTACTAGGGTTACCAAATGAACGATATCCCTAATATTGAGTACTTTTTAAAGTGGAATTGTACGCGAATACGAGATTTGGCCCACAGCAATATAAAAGCTTTTGAGGGACTTATAAATGCTTGTACCGTAAATCTTTCTATTTTCCAACGCGTACAATGACCTCTAACTACGAGTGTGAACAAACAGTTCATACGAAGTCACCGTGTACGCCACCTTACACAGGAGCTTACCTACTTATTAGGTACTTATTGGTGTACCTACAAAACGCCAAATGACAAATACCGATATATGACAAATGTGCACACACAGATTTTAAGCTATAACTAATACTCTAATACCCATTGTCCGTGAAATACTGAGCACAAAGGTTGGCTTTGCTTTGGTTTCTTTCCACACTTTTCTCTACGCTTCGCACACATTTAAGCTGCTTTTGGAGGGAAAGTAAAATTATCTCAAATATTTTATTAGAAATTGTAGAAATATGAAATATTGGTAGGAATTGCTACGTGTGTACTATTATTTGTGTATTTAGTAATAGAAGAACTTTATTTCAATGGTTGCTCGTAATAATATAAATAGAGTTTCTTAAAAATTAAAGAAGGAGCAGTACTGAATATTAAATAGATGAGCCAATTCACTATTATGTTGAATTCTGCAACCGAATTTTACTTATCTTTAAATGTAATTTTCATTTCTTGTTTAATGTTAGGAATTTGGAAATATATCTGAAAACTGCCGAACCTGGAGCACCACCAAGTCAATGAAGTTTGGAAAAGTGTGCAGTTCCATTAATTTTCTAATAGCTGCTTTCCAACCTAGAATATATTTATATTGCCTTATAGGACTTCGGTAAAGGCACCAATTTACAAAGCACTTGTAAGCCAACTCTTTTATCTATGTTGATAAAGAATCTAGCAAACATTTGTGTACGCAATTACCTAAAACATACATACAAAGTTGAAATAATATTCTGTCTAAATCAACACATTGGAAAGTATCAGTAAGCATCAACTTCGTTGTCTCAATTATTCGAAAGTCCAGTCAGATGGCAACTCCCATCTTTTATTTGCTGCCATTTCTGCATCAATGCACCGTTATAAATCGTTGGAATTTTCCACATATTACGTTTTAACACAATTTCACATTTTGTCACGCCCCCCAGACTGATAACACTCGAATAAGTCCCTTCCGTACATACATATGCACAGGATGGTTAGTCATTGCTTCCAAATGGAGAGACACAAGAGAAACATCCTGGCCGCTGTAACAGCTAATGGAGAAGTTGGCAAACAAGAAGTGGTTAATAATCGACTCATTAGCAACTAAGGAGTCTCACTTCACAAATATGTACATACATACACTTAAACAAGCTCATATTCAAGCTCATCACATAAATGAACTTTGGAGGAATTAAATTGACTCTACTCATGTGACTGACGAGCGCATCGAGGGATACACTTTCATGGGTTATTACAAGCTGGTCAAAGGTTGAAAGTTGAGAAAGTAGGGAAATGTCAATCTAATTGTTCATTAATATATTAGACGATGAGAGATCAGAGAGGGCAATCAAAGGAAGTTTGCAAGTATTATTTTTATATTTAACGGCAGTGTAACTATTAATAAATATTTTATAAAAATTAAATCGTTTGTTAGGAAGGAAAGAAGCCTCGTAGAGTACTTATTAGTAGCTAAATTAGAAAAAAAAAAAAAATAAATGCGTGCTATTTTGATTCTATATTATATAATACAGGTCCCAATCTCTTGGAAGCGAGTAACTAAAGAATAATTCTTTCAATAGTTACGAGTTCTAAGAAATTAGTTAAAAATAACCGACTTAAATGTGGTATTATGACGGGTAAAACAATAATAGGGAATTTTCAAGCATATGGGGCAAAAATTTCACAAGAGAAACAAATTTGACAGACGAAATAGGTACAGAGGGCGCTGTTATTAAATACCTTCAGGCAAATTTTGGACTGAGTTGAGCATTATGTTGCCTAACCTAACTTACTATATTTGTAAAAGCCAAAGTAAATGGCAATTACTTTAAACAAATGTAAGTAAAGAGTTGAACAAGATTTCTAAAATCCTTAAAGAAGTTTGTCTTGATTATTTTTCTGGTCGCTGCACATACCCTTAAACCCTTATTGTGCTCCAACAATGGTTGCCTTGTTTGAAAGTTTTCTTGATTTGACGAATGAAATTTTCATGACTTGTTTGCTTGAAGAAGCTGGTTGCCAACAACCTCCCAGCAATGACAATAATAAATTTCCATTGTTGCTGAAAGTAAACAGCAATTTATTTGGGTCGTAAATTGGAAAATTTTCCTATTATACTAAAATATAATATTGCACGATGCATATACGAATTCGGTTGTGATTTTACGCGAAAACACAAAAGCGCAAAGGCAAGACAAACGCAATAAAAGCTTGCAAATTATTTGAGTTGCGAATATTATTGTTTGTTACTCTAGCAGCGAGTAACCATAATAAACATTGTTGTTTCCAATTGGAGCTAAGTTGGTATGGCTCCTATGTGAGAGTCGAACAAATGAAAAAGTTCGCAAAAACAACAACAACTCCGAAGCATATAATGTGAAGGGCACTGTTCTTCAGTGGCAACCCCAATAGATACCCTAATTCTGCCTTTCAGATCAACGAATATCATGGAGGTAACATAAAGTGTCCTACTTTAACATTTGCATTTGCATTTAAAAGAGCGGAACTTTCGATTGTTATTATTGGAATTGGGAAATCTGATACTATTGTACATAATACCTTTCATACCTTTTATATAGATCATATATTTAAATGTTTAATCTAACGCTCTCTTTTGCTTATTTTTCAGGCACCTGCTTGGTAAGTGACTGCTGATAATAATAATGACTAATCTTATTTCACAAGTTGACAGCATATAAAGTCAGTGCACAATCCAACCTGACATCTGATATGACCAGACTGAAAAACTCCTTGGGTCAAGGGCCAAATACCGGCAGCTAAAACCTACTAACCTATGCCTTTATTGTTTGTGAAATAGGAGCAAAGAGAGCTGTAGTAGTCCTTTACATTCCCCATTACACTGCGTTGGGAATTTGAGTCAATAAAAGTACGTGCCACACATGTCAAGTTTTGCCAACTGTGCAACTGCATTCTGTGGCAAGGCAGCGAGTGCATTTTTATTGATTACGCAGTAAATGAGACGCAAAATTTGCACACATTTTTGTAGATAACTATTAACTATTTAAAGATTAACCTTACGCCGAACAACCGAAACGCAGGGGAGGGCGCATTGGAATCGATTCAATTAACGTTTTAATGGAGCTTCAATAGCGGTACGCACATCAATACTGATCATTAATGTGTTAAGTACATAAATTATAATTTCCACACAAAGCGCATTAAGCAGTTAAATGCCAAGCCAACGATATTTTCCAGCAAACACACCATGAACAATTAACTGCGACTTAATGTATTTAGTTGCGGAAAGTTGTGAGGATTTACCCTAACAGTTGCCGGAATCAGGTAATACTTTAAACTTTGGTTTACGTTCCACCCTTGTCTGTACCCTGATAAGCCTTTATTTTTTTTATTTTTTTTTTGTTGTAGTACTCCCAATGTTTTCATATGCCGTTAACGTCCATAATTCGTTGGCGTCATTCATTGCGGCGGCCCACTATTGTCGGACAAAGTGGTCCGATTGTAATTCACATTTAATTTGTAATTCGCCGACAGCGCCAATGGCGGCGGCGTTCGTTCATTACAAGCGTGTGAAGTGCACGCGACACAAACAACAAGAGCGGACGGGCGCGCGCCGGAATAGAAATATATACACACATGTACTTCGTTCATTTATTGTTGTTATTTTCTTTGGCGCATGCCACAACAATACGCGTAATAAAAATGAGTCAGTGGGGCGATAATCAAATGAAGTAAGATAAAATCTCACGCAATAAAAAAGCAACCAAATTAACTATTTCGATAACAATAGCCGCTAACTAACAGTAAAGAAAGAAAAGAAAAGCGAAAATTTAATTCCTATTTACAGCGGCATACGAGGGAACATTTTCCGAAAACGATGGGGAAGGGATCTTCAATTATACTCACTATAAATTGTTAAAAGAAAATTTATTTATTGACGCAAGTGCAACAATACCTTGGAAAAGACTGCGGTGAAGGCCACATACCCTACGAGAATTCGGAAATGTCCAAAAATCTCCGTGACCCGAGATTTCAAGACAATATTCTTGAGAATGTTGTTAATATAAAAGTCTGAAACTAAATATTAATAAAAAATACATTGTAAATAAGCGAAAATAGAAAAATCGAAAAAACGAAAAATCGAAAAAGTTAAACTCGTCTATTGGTATACATCCTCTTTTCGACAGTAGCAGCTTTGAAGGCAGTAGTTTTCAAAAGTAGATTGATTAAGAGGAGTGACAGCCTGAAAAATAACAGCCAGACATTTATCTCAAATATGAGGAAAAAATTTTCCAAATCTATGAAAGGTCTGCTTCTTCTTCTATTCTATAGAAAATATTAAAAATAGAAATATTCTTGTACTTTTCTGCCCTCATTCTGTTAGTAGAATTGAATAGTTTATCAAGAAAAATACGGTTGTTTTTTGTATTTATTATACGCGTACTTGGCCGCTAATTAGAGCGCCATAATTCTATTTCCATGTTCTGTAGAATTGTTTCACACTTGCCTCATATTCTGCTTTCGCTCCACTCTTCCATTATACAGAGAATCATTAAAATCGTTGCTCCGCATAGAATTATTATATAATAATGAAATAATGAAACAAAGTGACAGGCGTGATGTAAGAAGTGTGGCGATAGACAATGAAAATCCATTAATGGCAATGCCGCCTTGCACAATGCGTGAGTTGGAGGCAATGCAAAGAGCAGACACTAAAAATTCGCTGTCCATCGCTTCGCTTCTTATACCTTTCAGGAATGAAAGCAAGTTCAGTCTAAATATTTTTTATTCTAGCCGCAAAAATATTTAATTAAATTTGAATAATCGATGGTATATATATATGTTTGTTATAGATGAAGCCCCACGAACGATGAATACATTTGCATGGCTCTATACCAATTTTCATTAGATATCTTTGATACAACACAAGAGATTTTCGGCGGATGTAGATAGGGTTAACTCAACTCAACTTCTTATTACACCTTTACTCAATGTTCTTAAAAACATATACTTTTCATGAAGGGTATAGGAAATACAGACGTTGGGCGGTTAATTCCAGTTTTAAGTGTGTGTGTGTGTGACAGCACTAATCAGTATGCGAGCAGCGCTTTTCAGCACTGCTATCATAATTGGAGTGGTGCCTGACAAATGTGGAGAGAACCAAAGTCAACAACTTACTCGACCATTTTTCTATATTTTGTCCGCGTGCCCCTACACCAAAGCACATAAGTATGGACATACATACATACGCAGTTGCTACTTAGGCATAGTATGTACGAGTGGATTACTTTGAGGTGAGAAAGCGAGGTTCATTGATTATGTGTAACAGCGTGTACAGTGGCCACTAATGTTTGTGTTACTTAATTGTCACATTTATTTAAATGTGTGAATGTATATACATACATATGTATAATATAATTGCTACTGTTGCATTAGTTGTGATTTTTCGATTGTGTTTTTTTTTATAATTTTTGCTTTTGCCGCTGCTATTGTTATCTATATTGCCTTCTGTGATTTTCTGGAGGAAGTGGAAGTGAAGAATAATAGAACAGCAAAAATTATGCGGAAGCTTATTTGGACAGACTGTTGTGCTAGGATACCGCAAATAAAAAATAATTCATATAAAATGTAAAAGAGTTTTAGACATGCCAAATCTACACTTGCCCACGTACAAACTAGCTTTAGACGCGTTTATTACTACACACCCCACGCGCTTCTGCTGAATATAGAGTTAAGTGAATTGGAGTGGAGTGGAGTGGAGTGGAGTGGCACGAAGTCGCGGTGCGACTACAATGACATAATGAGCTCGACTTGCTGACAAGCACGGCGGCAGTGGCGGCAACAAAAGTAACAGCAGGAGTGTCGCCAACACTGCCGTCCAAAGCTATAGCAACAAAGGCTTATTCATTGAAAGCCAAAGCCACAACAGTCGTTGCCGCTCCAATTGCGGTAGCACTCCTCTTCCGTTTCACCTCCCTGCATCCCGCACGCTGCTCAAATATAAAGTAGTGACTCCCATTTACGAAGTAGAGGCGACGAACTTGAGCATTCCGTAAACGAATTGAAGCAAGACAGAAGAAAACAACAAACAACAACAATAAGATATTCAACGTCACAAGCAAGCAAAATATCAATTTGGATATCTATCAGCGCCACACACAACACCAATAGACAGGAGCTCGAAAATTCAAATAACTGCCATAAACAAATTTGCAATTTTTTTTTGCTGGAAACAAGGGAATTTCGTTCCAAACACAAGTTCACGCACAGCCATACACACACACATATATATATATATATATACATATTTGATGGAATATGATTTGTAGTTGTGTAAATCTATAAAACATATGGGCGTCCATTGAAAACGCATGCGATTGAATTTCGAGCAATTTTCTGCTTTCATAACTTAACACAAATTACTCAGTTCGTTGCACACTTCGACTGCAACAGGCTGAATTAAAAACACTAATAATTTACATACTTACATATAACTAAAATGTAATTAATTTAAGCAAAGTAATGAAAAGGATAAAAAACGGAAGCTGAGAGAAGAGCAACTGATTGATTACGACATTGGCTTACCGAAATAATATTCAAATATTTATGGAGATCCGCCTAAAAATGTAAATAATTTAATTAAAAAGCAAAAATATGAGAAATCGTTGAATTGAAAGCGCTTGAGCACAAAAAAGCACATCAGTCTATCAGGCTTGGTTTCTGTTTTATGCGGAGGATATTTACCTAAAAAATTTCGCCAGAGGAAAATGAATTGAACCTTAACAGAGTCCTCGTCCTGAAGAATCGAAATAGAAATGAGGAGAATTAGACAAACTAACGAAGCCATAAAATGTTCGATAACTAGACTGCAACCTCAATATTAAACGCCATTTGTTTTGGATTAAACTTCTATCAAATGTATGTATGTACATATACAAAATTGTATGCAGGATAAAATTTCAAGGAAACCAGAGGGAATGTTCAGGGAGTTCACCGAAACGATCCGATAAATTCATCAGTAGAAGATCATAACTCCGGATCAAAAAGCAACAAAAAAAAACATGTTTTATGGAACAAATTTCCCGAGCTCATATTTTAATCACATACTGTCACATGAAATAGGATATTCGTAAACCGCTAAATGCTTGAACAACTGTACACATATTGCATTTGTTAATGGTTTTTCCACAGAATTTGTCCTTATTCATTCTCTGAATATTTAAATTACCGTTACAGCGCTCATTACAATACAATACGTAAAATATTCATATTGAAATTTTTTTTCAGCCAGTCTTGTGTGAAAATTATACTAAAATCAGTTAAATATATTAAGAATAATATAGTTACCTAATTACAGCTAAATACCGCAGGCAGCAGTCATTTATAATGCAGTAACTCTAGCACAAGACTACGAGATAAAAACTTTAATATGTACAGATAGCAAGTTAACAATCCAACAGCTGAACTCATCCAACAAGTCCTACCTCATATCGCGAATTAGGAACATATTAATTGGAAATATGTATATGGATCCCAGGCTACGCTGACATTACAGGAATTGAATGGGCCGATCAGAATGCTAAACTAGCTATAAAGCAGCCATTGATTGTGTTCGACTACATCGAAAAAAAGGATATATTCTGATTAATCGCTTCACAACAAAAATAAATAAAAGATAATGCTTGGAAACATGTGCAACCAAGACGGGAAAAAAGCTGTTTACCCACCTCGGGCCGTTGCCTTTTTTATGGCATATTTTATATGTCATACATCAATAACACATTCTCATTTTTTAAATGGATATGGAATACAACATTGCCCATTCTGCAACTCGTCAACCATATCCACAATCCACTTACTAGATGAATGCCCTTACTTTAGCTCAGCAAGAACCATTCTTTTTCGGAATAGTGAAACTCCTGATGTATTAAAATTAACGTTTATTGAAAATATTACTAAGATATCGGAATTCTTATCTCGTACAAACTTAAAAAAATTATTTAAGGTATTCTTTCTTTTTCTAAATTTATTTATAACTGTAATTCTCATCGCATAAAAACATATTGTCAGTAAATAATCTTTCTATGGAAGATGACAATTTTTATTATTTAAGATTCATATAATTAAAACTTTTTTATTATAATATGTTTTATTAATTTTCATCTAAAAAAACAAAAATTAATATATGGAAAGGCGGATAAAAATGGTCATTCATTACCGCTATTTGTTTACTTCAAAGTAAATATTTAAATAATGAACCATAAAAGCCGTCGTGTATTTACGAGTTTGTACACATATATACATATATTTCATATCAAAACAAAAGCATGCATTCGATTACACACGTAAGCATATTGGAAGCCTGTGTGCCGTTGCGGCCTGGGTTTGCGATGGTAATTCATACGCGTGCATGGTACTGAACTGAACATAGTACCGAAGTCAGTTAAAATATCCAATTCCTAATCAAATTAAATGAAATATGTACATATTCAGGTATGTGTAGTCATGTGTTCTGGATAGTAAATATTTTTTGTATCGTAGATCACAGTAATGATTAGTAATTCTTTGTAAACAATATTTATAAATAATTCTTTATGATTGCAAACGCCATTTTCTATAAATTTTTGTTTTACGTTTATTACGAGTCAATACCAAATTTCAGCACAACGTTTGTTCCTGCAAGTATTACTTGATTCAAAATCTCCTCGTATGTTCTCCTCGTTGAATTGAATTGTAATTGTTGTAATGAATTTTAAAAAGTTCTCGATATGCTGGGTCGGTTGTTGGTAAACTATTTGCAATGAGCGGAAAATGTTCTAATATTTAGCTATCGTCAAGCTAAACTGAACGTTGCCCTTCTAAGAACATACACTAGGTATCTCCGCTCACTGTGTACAAAATCTTTTAAACTAAAATAAAAGATTGACCAATTAAGAGATTAAAAAAATTTTTTTTTGTATTATTAAATCATATCTTTTCGTTTAAGAAAATTCACTTCTTTTTTTTCACATAATTCCATAAATAGAAGCCACAGAGTTCTTTGTCATTTTAGAAACAATTAATTAAAACAGAAAGAGAAGTATCCGCTCATCAAACAAAACACAATCATATGAAGTAATCATAAAAAGTTTAATAGCTGGTCGGGTAGCCTCGAAATCTTAGAACATCTGCCAGACGTTTAGGTAATGGAATGCACTAATTTCCTCGTATCTTCAGTCGATATTTTACTCCATTCATCCAATATAACGGTCTTGACCATTTCTTTGCTGGTTACCGTATGTGTGCGAATTCTGCGCTGCAATAGAGCTCACAAATACCCAATTGGATTGCGGTCAGGTCATTGTGGAGGTGAATGTAGCTGTTTTGGAGCAATGTAAAGTAGCCAAATACGAACAAGTTCCGCTGTATGCTTAGGGTCATTGTCCTGTTGGAAGCAAAACACGTTTGGCAACCCTAATTTGTCAGCATTTTGCTTCATTTGTCGTTTTAAAATATTTAGTTAATCAAACTTATTAATTAAATTCTTTATTCATTCATTTCCGATTCCTAGTTCTTTCTTATTTCTTATTTCTATTCTTATTCATTTTAAATAAACTCAATGCCACCAACTTCACTTGCTGCCATACACCCCCACAATTGAACTCCACCCCCACCATACTTTACGGTTGAAGAAAGATTTCGTGCTTCAAAGGCCGTACCAGTTTTTCGCCACACCATCTGTCTTCCTTTTGTTCCAAAAATACAATATTTTGTCTCATCCGACCATGAAACCGATTCCCAGAAAGATATAGGCTTTATATGTTCGTTTGCGAATGCAATACACTTCATACGCGCATCAGATATTCTGATAAGAACTTTCAAAAACGCAAATATTTTTATTAATATTTTTATTGAAACACATTCCACAAATTAGTGAGCGGAGACTTTTTCTACCTAGTGTATGTACAATGTATAAGTATGCGTTAAGAAGAATTGCAACATTCGTACATCTGACAAAACTGGGTCACGTGTTAATTCCTTCAAACTTGCCAAGGAAAGCATTTCGCGTACCCGAACAAACCGACGAAATGTTGCGTTATTAACAGCCGCCCTCCAAGTAGCAGCGCAAAGCGCCCATAGCGCCCATAGCGCCCATAGCGAATAGCAGATGGTAAGAATTTGTCTTATAATTTCTCTGAAGAATGCGCAACCTTCGCTGACGTCTGACGCTACGACTGATGTGAGCCGAGCTGTGAAGTTCGCACATTTAAGCGCCACCTTCAGTGCGACAAGTGACGTGTAATCACAAAAGCACTTTGATTAGGTTTCCGCGAATGTGCTGCACCATCTCGCTTCTAGGTTAAATTGCTTTTTGTGAGCGATATTAAGATGTCTTCCCAAAAACTGCACTTGCACTTGGGACGTGGGCGTGTAAGCAACTCCTGTACGGGCGTGGCCTTAACCCTTAACCGAAAATATCAGCGCTTGCTACTGTTAGTAGATAAGGCGTCATATGATTTTACTTACTCATTTGACATACGTGTTTGTGTGAGTGCGTCTCTTATTTTCATCGCAACACTTACAGGCAGCAAATTTGTAGCAACACCGCTTGGCTTCCTTAATTTACTGTCATTTTCACCTTCACAAATGGTGAATTGCAAAGTGAAAGCAAAAAATATTAAAAAGCTGGGAAAAAAATCAATTTGCATGCAAATGAAATGATGTCAGCACCCATGCGCCCAAACGCAGGCTATAAAAACACAGATGCAACAACGACGCTGCCGATATTCGTTGCCAATTCCCAACAACACATGTTGTTGTTGTACGCCGCAGACAACCACCGCCAGCATGTAATCAATTTGTTGCCAACTACAACTGAATTTGTCGACCAAATCGGCCAAATGTGACAGGAGGAAATGCGGACGAAACGCAAAGTAAATAGAATGAAAATGTTAGGGCTTCGAGGCGCCAGGTGCAGAATACTAAAATGTAATTAAAATCTAGCAACAACAACAATAATTTCAACTTAAGGCAACTTAACTTGACTTAAGGCAAAACAAAGTTGATCACTTTTCTCCCAAATGCTTTGGAAGTATTTCTGTTACTGTTGGCTACAGAATTCACAGATTTTCACAGATGTAAGACTCCCACAAAGACAACATAGCAAGTTGATTTAAAATTAACCGTTTAACTGCTAATTGTACAGATTTAATCACCACTTCATTTCTTTTTTATTTAAGTATTAATCATTTCACGGGAAATGTGTGAGTGATGCCTCTGTAAGCATTTGCGGTTGGCAATCGTTCAAACGAAATAGTTTCCAGTGCCCCATTCACCGTTGCTGACGCATCGTAGAAAAACATCAATTGACACTCTCTTGTGTATTTGTTGTTGACGCTTAAAAACCTGCGCACTTTTGTGCATTCATTTCTCCAGTCACTTTTAACGGTTTGCTCCACTTTTCCAGGTAATCTCACTCACTTCTTATCACTGAAAACACTCAGTGAGCGACTTCAAATGCTTGCCCCTTGGCGCACTTCGTTTTTCTGCGGAATATGGAAATGTTGCTTCCCATAACGGGCTGAGGTCAGCTCTCCTCCTTTGTGCTCTAGAGTAAACCAAAAAATAGACTTCCAGAGAGAAGCAGCGGCAAACCTAGGAACACAGAATCGATAAGGAGATGGAAAGATAGTGCCAGTCTTTTGTGCACCTCTTTGTTTCAAATAGAGCCCTAAGCTATGCCTTTAAAGTTCATCAGTTATTTTTTCTGACGACTAGTCATTGTTTTTCAGTGCCCAAAACCCTTGAACTTCCCAAATAGGAAATTAATAAGGAGAGTACTAGTGAACTTATGAAAAGAGTTTCAGTAAAACTTTTGGTTTCATAACCAAAATTATTCACTTCAAGAGGCACAAGTGAGATTACACTAAACTTATTTAACATATGGGACTTATATAACATATTCATTACAACAGGCGTTGTCTCAAGTTTCCTTTATTTTGCAAAATATTTCTATAACCGAAAAATACTTTTAGCTCCATGCAACATAGTCGACTAAACGCTAATTTGGCGGAACACACACATAGGTACACAGTTTTGCACAATTTGACTAAGCACTCTATTAGCACCACTTGGCCATTTTCAACAATTCTGCGCTGCTCTGCATTTCCGCCTGTTGCAAACCGGCCAACCAGCGAAATCACTTTTTCTGCGCTTTCATAGCACTCTTTAGAATTTCACCACTTAGTTACCGCTAAAAACTATTTCAATTAACGCCAATTAAAAATGGAAAATCTGCTGCAAGCTATGTTGAAAATAAAATTTGGCGCCGAAATGGAAAAGTAAATGTTCTGAAATACGTGAAAGCTGTAAGAAATCTGTAAATCGTTCGAATTGCAATATGAAATTAAAATAGTTTAATAGCTTTAAATTTAAGTCCAGATCCAATAGAAATAATAATACCTCTAATTTGCGAATTTGCGAATTTCTTTTCATGAGCTCAATGGAGAAATGGAGCGTTCTCGGGTCCGGATGTTTAAATTCCATTAATAAGGAAAAGAAGTTACTAGGAAAGAAATCTAGCATATGAGTTGTAGTCAAAAGGGATCAGAGGATTGATGATTTTTTCCCTCAAAGTGTGCAACAGAATTTATTATCCCCGGATACTTTTATTTCGATTAATAAATTGTTTTAACTAAATAATGCACAAGAATTTAAATTCAATACATAATTTGCATGCATAAAAAATGTGTATAAAACAAGTAAGAAAAGGCTAAGTTCGGGTGTAAACAAACATTTTACACTGTCGCAATGGGCAGGGATCAAAACAGAGGAAATGCTTACAGCTGTTGACAAAACTTAATCAAAAAATTTTTGGTATATTTTTGGTAATAAGTTTGGTAATATTTAGTATCTTATAAACTTATAATATAAGTTAGACTCCATAAGGCCATAGACTCGCATACTTTCTTTACTATATTTTGCTTCGTGTTGACATAAACGGTTTAAAGTCTGCTGGAAAGTCGGAAATCATTATATCTGGTATATTTAGGATAGGGGAAGTTCTGGACTGTTTGTATTAACCTTTGTCATTACTCCAGTATACTAGATAATATGTTTCCAAAAAAAACGAAAATCACTGCATGTAGTAAGTGGAAGCTGAGATAATTCGTAGACCAATTTCATAAATTTTCGGCATTAAGCTATGGTATATCCAATATTACACGTTCACCTAATTTTTCTAAGGCATTTTACATATTGACTGATCTATATGGTATAAAGTCTATCGGGTATATCGTACCTATATATAACTCTACATATCTATATCTCGATTAGTTTTAGGTGTTCCAAACAACCGCTAGGTGGACAAAACTAATATACTCTGTTGCAGCATGTTGCGAGAGTATAAATATCAATATGTCAAAAATCCCAACATGAATTATAATTAAATTCATAATTGCAAACTAACCTAATTAGTTGTCAAATCTAATTCAAACAAAATCATCTACAGTTAATTAAATTAATTTTTTACCCGAAATGCATAGTTTCAATATTTAGCTCGCCTCAAACAAGGTGCTTTGTAATCGGTATAAATTAACAGTTTGGAATCCAATATTAAAATTGGAATTGGCTACTCCACCACACAAACAAATAATAACGATTCATAGCTAGAAAGCAATGGGCAGTGATGCGAATAATGATCCGGACTGGTGTTACGCCCAACATGAAGGGAGTGATATTGTTATTTATTGGGTGTGTGTTAGTGTGTGCCATTATTTGCCACAACACACAGTTAGTATGTAACATTAAATGTTTTTGTAATGCTTGCGAGCAAATGTGTATCTTGTGAAGATCTTCCATGTCTGCGTGTGTGAGCGCTAATTCATATTCCAATTCATTAATCAAATGCCTATTAAAGATAATAATGAAATAATAACAACAAATTAACAAAATTATTACACACACTCAGCATTTTTGTAAACAATTATGTAGTGTAATTAAGATTCGAGCTTGTCGCTACTGCTGTGAGATTACTGCTCTTCCACAAAATATTTTATATGCTTGTGAGAAACAGTATATATTTGATAAAAAGCAATACATCATTTAATTACACAAATGCAACTTTGGTTTTAACCGGAAGTTGTGGACATCAACCTTTTGATGAAATTGTGGCACGATTTATGCAAACGAAATGCTCAATAAAAGCACTAAGCCTATTCAAAGTAATTAATCTAAATTTTGTTGATAAATAATCCATTCAGTTTATCGGCATTTCAAATTAAATCGTTCCACTTAAATCTGAATGAGTTCATCGAAATGTAACTCACAATTTCCATTTATTTATTTACCTTCTAATTGTGTTAAATAATGCCCAACGCATAACGCATACGCCTTGTCACCCCTGAGCGTGAACACATTGAAGTTATTCATACATACATTTATACAGGGTACTTTTGAACCCATTTGCACGCATGCATAGACATTGAATTAATCATGTAGTCTCTTTCTCAGCACAGAATGAAGCAACTCGTAGTTACTTCTATTAGTGGCTTCTACGAGGTTTTTCTTTTATTGTCCTCCGGATCATAAACTGAAAAGGAAAGTTCAGTTCTTTTCTCACAAGACATCAGTGCTACTGTCAGGAGTTATATATGATCCAAATACGAACTCAAATAATGTATATGTTGCCGCAGCAAGTCATTGCTTTTTGAGAATACCAATCTTCCAAACGCAACTTTTTTCTTATGACATTTCCAACTTTGTTCTTCATCGATTCTACCCTGAGTAATAACCGTAATTTCTAAAAGTTTCGTCTATTTATAATCTCAAAGGTCTTCACAGAATTCTATTATAATTTTATCTTGTGCTAAAATTATTATAAAATAGCAAGTATTTACATATACATACCTCTACATATGTACTCTTATGTACTCTTATGTACAATATAATATTATATATCATTTCAGTAATCGTATGCAAAGTGCATACATGTTCTTTTGTTATGCGTCATACACTTCGCCGCTTTCTTTTTTCACGCCACTCTTTGTTGCTATTTAATGCTTTTTGTGTAGGTCAGGCTATCAAATTGCAAAATATGCCGGCATTACATCATCGACGCCTGACGACAATCATCAAGCTTTGGCTCACATTCAGAAGCGAGAGTGCGTTTAAAAAACAATGAATGAACTCTTTTACTTAAGAATACCTGATGACATATAGATGATTCCATAGCTTCTTAAAATCAAAATATATAATTCCTGCTATAAATTTAATCACGAATCAAAAATAAGAAAATAGATCTGTGTTAATATGCAAAGTCTATATCATTGACTCGAACAACTCCATTGTTCACATTCGCACATGCTCGCACTCGGGCATTCAATTATAGTTAGCTGCAAGACTTGGTTGGACTTGACGTGTTGCATGCCACCGCATTAAAATGGTGCAATGCATTTTATTACTCGAATAGCATTAAATATAGCATTAGTGTTTATGTATGTTATTCTATAACAGCGTTGCCACATAAACATAAGAATATTGAGGAAATTTTGTGTCATTAGCGAAAGTGCGGCGGCAATAACCGTCATCCGCTACACCTGCTCTCTTGCGGCCTTCCTTCTTCGAATCACCAGTGGCGCCGTAGGTGTGACGCGCCATATGCGAACGGAAACAAATCGGACCTCCATTAACCACTTAATCGCTGCATAAAGTAAAGCAAAAACAACACACATCGTTAGGCGACTTTCATATGTAAATACTGCAGAAATTAAAGTATTTTTTAGTAGTTTATTTTTCATGCATTTGCTTTTGTTTCACTCAACTGATTTATTATGAGCTTCCATGTTTCGCACTTGTTTTCATTTGCAACGAACCTCTTGTCGGCCGCTCAATTTGCACTTGGGTATTATAACTTTGTTAAATAGCTGTCCTCTGCAATAGCAAATTATAGTGGAAGTATTTGAGGAACTATTTACTTACCGCATGTGTCAAAACAGCACTCACATGTGTGTGTATGTGTGTGTGTGTCTTGATAATTTGAAGTAAAAGCCCGTTCAACCGAAATGGGATTGTTCATCGTCTTACAAGAAATTTAATCAACCTCAAGAGATGACTAATCGGACTGTTTAAAATTATGATATTTATTGCAATAAATTTCAACATATGAATTTCAATATCCTTAAAAATATCCCATGTATATAATATTCAGTTCCACCAAAATAAAGCGCCTCTTACTTATTTTTGGTGCCATTAACAGTGTCATTACGAATATTGTCGATGGGTGACGCAGTGACTGCCTGTTTTCATAATAGTCGCTTGATGTATTGCAAATGATTTGCGTAATTTAATGCGAATGCTAGGGTAGACCACCTGGAATTTTTCTTACCCTGACGCAATCGTGTTTTCATTAGAATTACGCTTCGTAAAAGCTGTTTGTTTACTTAATATTTAAGTCTTCAGATATATTACAAATAGCTTCCATTTGGGTGTGTCTGCAAGTTTAACCCAGAACACAACGTGTTTCCTTTTACTGTGAAATTTACTTTTCTTCTGGCTACCGATCAACAAGATTGTTATCTCGGTATTGTTATCATTTTCGACTAACCGGCTAAATTACATATTCTTCCTCAGTTCGGTTTGATTGATATAGTACATAGACGGTGTGATTGAACAACTTGTATGAATTTTTAATAGAGTCGCAGCATTTTTTGCAACTATTGTATATTTCATAAAACAATGCTATTATCATAAGTCCGCCCAGTTATATCGAAAAAAAAATCTTGTGAATCTCAATCACAAAAAATTGAGGTGCCGGTCCAATCCTGCTAGCCCTGTTTGCTTTGTCGAAAACTTCTATGGCTAGATAGTAGCTTTGAAAGTGCTCAAATTCTTTTCGTTGTCAAATAGATATTTCGGCTTTTCAGGTATGAGCCCACTTCCATACATTTTAGAATAGTTGAATTCATTTTCGACAGTTCTCGAAGCCAATCAACTTAAATAAGTTGATTCGGGCAAATTGAGTATGCTTATCGCGGCATCCTACTGCTTTTATTTTCATTTTCATAAACAATTTGTTATTCCACTTCAAAAGTGCAACAAAAATTATTTAAACTTCGATTTTGTGTCGAAATTATCGCAGCGCAAATTTCGTGTATTTCGTACATTTGGTATTCCCACTATCGATGTCAGATGTTAATTGGCTAATGGATAACCAAATCAATTAGCAGGAACGTAAAGAGAACGCCAATATGCATTTAGTGTGCCACTGGCGTTTGAACTGGAATTGATATTTTACATTCCCGTTGCAAATTGCGTAGATTTCTCAAAAAATGCGCACCAAAAATTTCAAAACCTGCAATTTATAACAATAACAAAAAGATTAGCAAATTTCAGTCAATTCAATCGCTCGCTTCGGTTGTTTTCAGTATTGACGCTGCCTAAGGACAATCAGGAAGCGGGCATTCAGCGGGTATTCAGCGGGTATGTGAGCATACCGGTATGTGAAGTGTCAACCGACAACCGACAACCGACAACCAACAACCAACAACCAACAACTAGCATTTCGTTGAATTTCGTTTGGCTGCATATCGTATCGTACATACCTATTCATATACGTGTTTTTATATGTAAATATGTATAGTATATAATGTATATCTTTATAGAGCTTGGCATTTGCTGATTCGCTATAGCTTTTTGTGTTATATTTTGTTCCATTTTGCTATGTTGCAATTTGCCAAATATTGATTTTTGATCATACCACACTTCCATTATTGCCAACGAGCAGTGGAATATACCAATGCGGAAGATTCGCCGAAAGATTCTTTATAAAAAAGGACATGACTTCATTTTAGTGCTGTATATTGATTTTTACCGAGTTTATGCTTGACAGTACAATTGGTAACTCTATCAGCCTGCAACGTGGGATTTCGGTAATTTGCTATTCACTATTTTGTCAAAAGTGTTGCACTGTTGCACTTTCCAGCGACAGGATAATACAAAAGCGCAGAATGAACACACCAGGTGTCTGTATGTATGTGCTTCAATATGCTGTGAGGGCAATAATAAACTGTCGTATGCCTTCGTTTCCTTTAACAAACTCAATTCACTCAATTTGTCAAATTACCAGCACTTTCAATTACATTTAAAAGCCAATACTGTTGAGCACACAACCTGCAGTCCTTTACTGAAAGAGAATATTAAGGTATATTGACCTTTTTACTGTCTGAAAAGTTGTTTTCTTAATTGAATTAAATACTTGCGTCAAACTATATGCAATCGAAGTATAAAATACTGGT
This sequence comes from Bactrocera minax, assembly GCA_021498325.1. Classification (NCBI taxonomy): domain Eukaryota; kingdom Metazoa; phylum Arthropoda; class Insecta; order Diptera; family Tephritidae; genus Bactrocera; species Bactrocera minax. The sequence continues at coordinate 2,064,393 of JAKEEE010000012.1, read as the reverse complement.
TTTCTTTTTACATGCCGATCTGTTATGTTTAGTAAAGACTACGCCTTTCATAGTTTGAGCGTAACAGCGTGCATTTACCGTTAAGGTATCCTTACTTCCTTTTGCTACAGAATATTTTCGCAATAAGTGAAGGTTAACTTCTAAACATGGCACAAATAAGTAAAGTTCCCTCGTAATTAGGTGATAGCCATGGCTAATCGACAGTAGTTAGTGGTCTTTGGAAAAAGGGCTTCTGCATTGGAAAAATATTGGCTGTATATTGTACGAATACTTTGCGCTGTCTGCCGTATATTCATTGTGTGAAATTCAAAATCATTTGATATCCCATTGTTACGCCATTTAAAAAATGTTGAAAAAAAATTTACCTGATTTTGTTTTAAGCCTTTAGGACCGGTTCTTACATAAAATCATAGTCTACCGTCAATAATATTCTCACACAGGCACTATCATTTCTTCAAATTTCAAATATATCTCTTCATTAAATATGCGGTCTTCCCCAAGCGGCGGTCGTAAAGCGCCGCTTTTTCTAACGAAGCGCACTAATCCCAAATAAACGCGTAAATATTTTTCATTTTAATAGTGTGGTTCAGGCAGGAAGAAATTACAGAACTGAAAATATTACTAAGAATAAATGCTTATTTGACCAATTTGAATGTGCATTTATGATTAATGCACAATATTAGAGTCGTTCAAAACAGTTTTGCTCCTATGCTCCGTACGTAAAGCATTTTGAGGTCAGAATTTGATACATTGAAATAAGACTACGACTTTAATTTTTTCTATAATAGTTACATTTCGAAATAAACAATTAATATTTATTATATCATTAAATAATGTAGTATTTCCAGAGCATTTAAATTTTATGACATCCATTTTGATTTCAGATGTAATTTCCGAGTACCGAGAAAATAAGTAGCCACCACAAAAGGTAAGTCTTCTATATATTTTTGCTTATATATGAACGCTACCAAGTACAATATGAACAAGCTTTACATATATTAAGGGGGTCAAGAGTCAAAATTAAATATCGTAGACCACATAATTATCCTTAAGCAAAAGTGTTGACATCTCACAGAAAGCAATGCAGAACTATAAAGTAAATATAAGTAGTACATAACTGTTGCAAATAGAAAACTATAATCCGCATTAGAACAATCAACCTCATTGGAGGACAGAGGCACCGCTCGGGTACTCGCCTAGCAGCTCACCACCAGCGACATTTCTCTGTCGGGTTCATCGGTGTGTCACGTGCACACCGAAAAGCGGCTGCAAAATGCTCCAAATTCGACCAATTGCGTCGCACCCGCACATCATGCATGTCATGGCCGAGGTGCAGTGGTTGCACATTCAACGCCTCAATCCGCGCCATGTTGGCGCATAAAAACTGCACAGAATTGACGAAGAACAGCTGTGGGCGCGTGAAATTACCGAGCCATTGGTAAGAAGCAGCGTCATCTGGGGAAGGATTTGCGAAGCTATTAGGAATTTCGTTTTCACCGATGGCGAGTTTTTGTTGACTTTTCGTAGAGGTGATACTTTTAACACGAGGGCCAATTTTGGGTGCATGTGCAGCAACATCATGTAAATGCTCTGCAGTCGCGCTGGTCTCGCCCAAGCCGAAGTAGGTTTGATACGCCAGACGTAAGCCCGCCACATCGGCCATATTCTCAGAGAGTACATCATTTAACTCCATTTGCCCCGTGCAGTTAATGAAGCTCCAATAATGCTGCGCGACATGCAAACCCAACGGGTTAAAGTTACCGTGCTGATCGTAGATAATGTGAAACAGATCGTAAGCGTGCATAATCTCGTGCGCAAGAATGAAGCCAAAGAGTGAATATTGAAACAAAGCGTCCAACCGGTGATCATAAAGCGGCAATTGTAAATAGCCATATGGCACAAGCACCACGTTATCAAAGATCTTAACCGGCGATGAAGAGCTTGATGTCTCGAAATTATGCTCGTAGATCAGCTGCTGTGTCGCATTTGCCGCACGCGGTATATTCAACAGCTTCGTCTGCATGCGTCGCACACTGCTATGAATTAGCTGTAAATGATTGCCGTAAAAGTCGCTAGGGTTCATCTTTATATCCGCATAGTATTCCTCGACTTGAGAAGTCAAATTCGCCGCCTCATGTGGCACATTCCCTATGCGGAGTTGCATTCCGTCTAGTTCGGCGAGTATGTAGGCACGCTCAGAAGCGTTCAACTGTAAAGTATTAGCGTCGATCAGCTGTGAGAAGTTGTCGCGCAACTTGTTGAATATACGATGCAGCGCGGCGTCACTAGCCACACGTCTATGTTTGTAATAATGTTCCTCGTATAGGTAATTGGCCGCCAGTGGCATATAACCACGCAGCAGGCGCATGCAATGCGTGGATTTCTGCACATCAGACATGCCAGTTGGTAAATCGCCACTCAATTGATACATAAACTTCAGCATTATGTAGTAAGCGATAGTTTCGTTTGAGTGCTCGGCAAGGAGGGCGGGCAATTTGCGAAAGTAGGTCAAATCGTAGGAGTAGGTTTGCAGCAGTTGTTGTTCCAAGTCCACTTCGCGCCCAAGTGTAAGTTGCAAATACCTGCGCCAATCAATTTCCGGCACCAACTGCACCAAATCGTGAACATTCATCTCCAAGCTCGTGAAGTTTGCATTCGTTACATTCGCTTCGCTGACATTTGAAGTGCCTGAAGACAGCAACGTGAGAGTGCTTAAGGCAACACTCAACGACTTATCTAGCTCAATGACACCCGCACTGACATTTCGAGCCTCAAACGCTGTCAAACCGAAATTAATAAATATGCCTTCAACATCCTTTTGCCGCAGAACTAGTGAGGGTGCCACCTCAGCCGATGACTGTTGCGCGTGCAACTCTAAAAGATAGTGCGTTGCATTGGTGAGGCGCACATTGACATCCTGCGTTATGAATATGCCGTTCAGTCCATAACCGCGTAGGCCACCTACTACGCGCAGCCAATCGAAGTGTGTGGCATTCTGCCAAGGTCGTTGCCAGTCAACGCGCAATATTGGCCATTCAAAGTGTAAAGCCTGTTGCACGTAGCGCAGAAAGGTATTCAATGCGGGCGCATTTAGATTCACACATGACCCATAGTAACGCCAACCTTGCTGCGTTATACCGCTCGCATTTGTTGCTCTGTCGGCAAGCAGAGCGTTCAACAATTGCTTATTCACTTCATAGTCCATATAACCGGGCACGTCTACATAAGCGTCGTCATGGTAGTGTTGCCCCCAATTGCCACATGCGTAAGCATAAAAATCTTCACACGGATCAACGCTCGTATTCAAATTGCCCAACAGCTGTTTCATGTAATTCTCATCTATATCTTCCCAGCTGGCATTCGTAGCAGAGGCGGCAAATATTACCGCCGCCATATACATTACTATAAAAATTTCGTAAAGAAAAACGAAATTATTCGCGCGCAGCATTTTGTAGCTCAATTACGTATTTGCACTGCAAACCGACGCGGTCACATCAACGGTTCTTAAGTATCAATGCACAAATTAAATTCCTCCTTTCTTTTATGGGAACGCACTGCAACACTTCGTTTCAATGCCACTCTTTGTTCTCAACTGAACTGAATGATCTCGACGATGCGCGGCATTAGTGGCTTTTTCTGGGAGCGGTCCATGGACATCAGTGTTGTCAGTGGCATTTCTCTCATTCCAAATCGTTCTGACTCTTCCTCGTATGAATTTATCAGGCTTGCGAGCAATCGCCCGATTTGCTGGCATACATGCACAAATGAATGTTTACTTTTTGTTTTTGGATCTATAGTGAAAGCATCAACTGCCCATACATATATTCCTGTATTCAAAGCGCGCGTCTTTCTGGGATTCTGGGATTGTCGACGCGTCACTTCGACAACTCTTCGCTCGACGCTGGCATTTCACGTTGATCTGATTATCTGACATCTGTAGTTTCTGTATGCCTGCAGCTATACAAAAATGTTTACAACTTTTTATATTCGCTTGAATGTCGCCTCCTGCCTTCTTCGTTTTTGGTTTATAAATGTAAATCTTTTAAGACGTTTGTGTGCATATCACCCGTTAATTCTGCTCGCTGTGAATCACTTTTCATAATTCCTTCGCAAATCTGTGTAACCCAGAAATGTATAAACAATTTTGATTAACGATCTGCCAATGATATTATATATGTTGTGTAGTGATGCTTTGGTTTATTCAACCCAGAATTTCTTTTGCTTTATGGAAATGAGCTAAAATTCATTTCCTAACATCTACGAAAGGTATGCGGAAATGGAGGTATTATTTTGGGTCCAACATTTTTATAACAAATGAAGTGTGTCCCATAAAATGTGGGATTATTAATATAATATGCCGTGCTGCCTTGAATGTGACCGGCCGAGGAAAAATCTAAATTTTGTACTAAGAAAAAGCCGAACCTTGGCTGAACAGAGTTCCGTGCCCATAATATAAGTTTACTCCGATATTTTTCAATGCTTTAATCTGAGGTCAAGAACAAAGGAGTAATCATTATTATATATCTTCTTCTTACAAATCTTCTCCGTTAGTTAGAAGGTTAGTTTCAACTTATCAATTGAAACTAATCTAATCTAAACTAATTGAACCTAATCTTTCATGTATGATATGTTAATGATGCCAACTTGAATTTCATTCATTCCTCCTCTCTAAAATGTTATCTCTCTGCGATTAATTTCTGAATACCGCGACTTATTGCCAACTTGCTTTCCCATCTCTTCTAAAAGGGCAATAGGGTGCTCCAAACCTTTGGCCAAGGCTATATATTTAGAGTGATATTCGGGTGTAATTGTATTTTAATCTATTTGCGATATTCTTCGAACGATACCAAGTATGTGATAATTTGTGCTTAGTGCTTACCAACAACATAATTACTGCACTTCTTGATAAACATGTAAATAATCCCATATTTAATTTATTTTATATGTTTTTTTCGGCTATATACATACACGCATACATATATACTTTTAAGTGCCACTGAACACTCAATTAAACTATTGCAACTCTCAAGTTTAAAGAACACTCGACAACTACAAGAGCCTCGTCATTCGAAAGTGTACTTGAGAATTGTTTAATTTTTATACACTCGCAATATGTTGCACAGAGTATAATAGTTATGTTCATCTAACGGTTGTTTGTAACACCTAAAACTAAGCGAAATAGATATAGAGTTACAGTTATATACAGTTTGTCAATTAATTCTTTGCAAAATGAAAAACAACATGAAAATTCAGTTTTAGGCTTAGTTTTTAGTAGCAGAAATAAATATTTTCAGTTCTCTTGTTTCATAATATTGTAAGTGAATGCTCTGAAATCTATTTAAGGTAACACATTTACTAAAAAAAGTGTATGTTAACTGAAAAAACAAACAAACTTTACATTAACTCAAATATTTTACTGTGAAAATTTTCAAAAAGTGGGCGTGACCCATAACAGGTTTAACGTACATATCTCACAAACCATTAAAACCGTATCAACAAAAAATGCTGAGGACAAGCTAAGGACTGGCACCTGTTCACATTGTGTGCAAATGGGTGAAATCGGATAATAAGCGGAATCGGAACAAATTCTGTAAAGAAATGCGTCAGAAGCCTTACATTTTAACATAGAGATGGTATGGAAGGGAAGCATAGGAATCGGTATACAAAATGGTACAATGGGTGTGGCACCGCATAATTTTAGGTGAAATCCCATATCTCAAGAACGACTTTACTAATTTCACCCAAACTTAGTACAGAATATTATTCGGTCGTTTTTATGTTACAGTGTGAAAATGGACGCAGTCGGACTACAACCACGTACTTCTCATATATCAGAATTTTAAACTCCATCTGATTCTTTCACTTTACAATATATAAATCAAGCACCAATCAAGATATCGGAATAAAAATTTCCACAAATAGTGCCCTCTTTCCTAGAAATTGTCGAAATCGGACCAAGTTTTTTCAAGCTCCTGGTTACCGAATATGCGGACCTCTGTGAATATCGCAGACTTTTTACCCAAAATATCGGTCAGTCTGTGAGATGTATTAATGGAATTCATAGCCAGAAATGGGTGAAATCGGGCCAATACTCCCTCTAGCCCCATCTACCTAATATTATGATATTCAAAATTCCGGTTAGCTTTATTCCGTGTATATCGCTCAATATATAATATATCTTAACAAAATTAAGTGAACGTATAATTTTGTACAATATGTACTATAGTTTGGTGGCGAAAATTAGTCAAATCGCCTTGCGAATTACCCCAGCCCCCATAAACTGCATATAATGATTATTGATATAATGAGTTATCTTAATAAAATTGAGTGGAAATATGTTCTCGAGCATACTTTAACTTGTGATGGCAAAAGTAAATGTTTTCTCAGACCTTCTCGTAGCCCCAATCTACCCAAAATAGTGATTTCCGACTTTCCAGCTAAATTTAAATAGTTTATGTTGGTCAATAGGTGTGATATTTTAATGAAATTAAGTGTTTTCTTAACCGTAATGTGGTTTAGCGCTGAGTATGAATGAAATTGCTCCAAACCTCATACCCCTAAGGTTTAATAATCGTTTACGTCCCTCTGGTTGACTTAATGAAAATTTAATTGAAAGGCACCATTTTTTAATATAACATTTTGTAAACACCTGAAAGTATTTCCTCGCCTTTGATCCTTGCAAATTGCTGGAGTATAAAATGTCCACTGGTTACACTCGAACTTGGACCTTCCTTACTTGTTCAATCTATATGTATTTGCATGTACATATGTTCAATTTACTCTTTGCTTACAGCAAACTCACAGCACATTATAAATACAAGCTAAGTATAATTAAAGAGAAGTTTCTAACGTCAATACACAATTTGTGTGCAATTTGAATTGAATGCTCTCCAAACTCAACAAACCTAATCCAATCAGTGTCAATAACACTAACAGCAGCAATGGACGCAACCGATGCCAAGCGAGTATAAATGCTACAAAAACAACAAAAATACATGAAGTCACTATACTACTTTTTTTATTATTTAAGTTCAAGGCAATATAGAACACCTCCCCACGCTCGACTTCAACCAGCAACTTGCTGACGATGATCCCAACCAACGAGAAAAACAACAACCTCGTCTATGTTGTTGGCTCTGTAGGTTGTAGGCTGTATAGCATGAGTAAAGTAAAGCGATTGTGAAACTTATAAAAGTGAAAGATTCAAAGTGAAAATTCGAATATTAAATGAGGAGATATTGCCACCGATAAAGTAAAATCACTTCAATAATCGACATCGACAATGAAAATGCGAGTAAATGTACCATGGAAGCGTCAGCTTTTTCGACGGTATATTTCTCTGGTGTAGTGCAGCTAAGCTCGTGACGGTTCTCATCATCACTGTCAGATTTACAGGCTTTATTATCAACAAATCATTTATATTTAAATGAATACTTTTTTCTACATTTTTCATTCATTCATTTATCAGGAAACATTCGCGAAATTTGTAATAGAAGACTGGTAACTACCGTTAATTTTCCTCTATCCGTAAATATCAGGGTTCACACTCTCAACTGCTCTCATTGCTATAAGTGTAGTTGGTGAAAACTTTCATTCGTTCAACTTATCATATTTAAGTTAATCAAGCTTTAGTAAAACCAGCATTTGTGTTAATTAATTTGGAGAAGTCAGCAGCAGCTGTTAATTCATTAATTAATACTCGTATGGGCAATCATTTGCAAAAGCCTTTATTTACCCTCGATTTGATGCCAAACTTTTGTTCTGTTCGATTACTTGGTTTGACGCCTGAAACATTTTACTATTCAGAAAACCAGCTAAAGAGAAGAAGAATTATACGAAATATTATACGTAAACAATGAAAATCATATTTTTAAGAAACTCGCATACCGAAGTATCGAGGCCAAATTTCAGTGAATATAGCAAATAGTTCACGAATTATATCCCAGCAACGTTACAGTGTTTCACAATTTCATCCTTATCCATTGGTTCTTGCACAGACACAAGCACAACATGCTGCTCCCTGACGCCCATTTAACGTTCCCCCGCCATTTGTGTTATTGCTTCCCTTCGCGATTTCCCTTGAGTAGTGCAGCACTAGTATCAAAAAAGAAATGCATCTTAAGCCTCTAACGTTTACTTATGCATTGTCACGGCATGTATGGAGGTGATTTTGATATTTTTTTCTTTTTTGATGATGCTACTGATGACATAAAAAATAACGAGTACACCATCACCGCCTCCCTACAAACAACTACACCATAGCTTACCTATACATAGTTTTCCTTCTGCTGATAATGAGTGGGACGATAACCATGTTCATAATGAAGATTCCAAGGGTGGCAATAAACCCTATGATGGCGGTGATGGTGGGAAGGTGCAAACGGCCTGTCGCATGGTACTCACCAGTAAGAAATTTTTTATGTAATACAGAGAAACAGAACTGAGGATATGGCCACAATATATATAACACATGTCACTATATGAAGACAAGAGCTGCTTCTGGCAGCTGACGTATCCCTGTTTCATGCATTTGTTTTGTGCACGAAGAGATAAGACGCATTGTTTTTTTTTTTGTTTTTGTTTTTGCTTTTAGAGGTATAGAACATTTATATTAAATTAAGCACAGACAAATTTCGGGCAACTGTGCCTTATGATCGATCGATTTTATTATTTTATTGATATCGATTTTACTAGCAAAACTACCCAATAACACACCGAATGTTTATTTCCAACTGGTTAGTCAAATCTGGTTTATCATAATTAACTTGATAGGCTTATTCTTCAGATGATTTGGTCACCAAAAATTCGTCCCAATAAAGTGATGGATACACGGGCTGTTGCTTTTGTTGGACCATCCTGTAAGATGCCGGGTGATGATTGATATTGACGTGGGGAACCAAAGAATCGCGAATCATTTGCTTGTAGCACTAATGATGGTAACGATGGCTTATTCTTGTAAACCATGCCGAACAGTAAATGTTTCTGTTTACAAGGGCGTCCGATGAATCACTTCTGGATGTTGTGCACAACAAGTGGCGATTTTGCTTATTTACATACCCATTGAGCCAGAAAAGTGCCATATCGCTGTTGTGTGCGAACCGAGTACTGAGTTTGCAACAGAAAACACGAACATTTTTTGCGAAAAAATCTTCAACTTTTTCTGTTCAAAATTTGCTTTTCCTAAATGCCATGCATATGTGTTTACTTTGAAAGCCGGTTTGACAGCTACCCCTTTGGGAAATTCTATAACTCTAAAAAAGCTTAAATGTAGATATTAGAAATATTTATTTATGTATAAATAATTCTCATAGTTGGAGTATGTGTTACCAGAACATAAATATTTGAAAGCGTCTCGACGATTCAAGTCGTGTGTTAGGCGAATTCTGAAATTATCGAAAAAGTGTCTTTTAATAGCGATCGGCAAGCTATGCCAAACTTCCCAAAATATACATATGCACGTAATAAAATTTTTTTTAGCTGTTTTTCTAGCTAAAGAGCAAACAGTATTTGTCTACATAATCTAGACGATGCTTAATTTTAAGATTAAGCTTCTCGCAGTAAGATCTGCTATAAATGAAATTCATTAGAGAAACTTAATTTGCAGCCGAAATGAATTCACTGAAGTTGAAATCAATTGCTATTGTCGTTGAATGTGCGAAGCATTTCAATAATTTTGATATGATGTCTGTCATCACTGATCTCTCGACTTCAAGCATTTGAAGTTACGTATACGCAATGCAGCCACTGTTATGAAGTTTGTCGAAATATTCATAATTATTATTTACTTCTCTACTCCGGAGATTATCACTCGATTTAACGACTTTAGACACGATCTTTAATTTTTCTGGGTCCCTACAAAATTTAACCCAGAAACCATTTTATTAGCTTATTTATGAGCCCTATGTGTGTTTCTGGAGTATGTGGCGTTGCACAAATGCAAATGCAATCTCAAGAGAAATCATGCAAATAACAGTCTCATAATGAGCGCAATGAAATGCGTCCGATGTCAACTGAAATGCATTTGACACTCGCAGCGCATATTTGCGGCCACATATTTCACTTGTATGCATTTATGCACATGTGGACGCGAGGAAATTGCATTTTTATTGCAGGCGTCGACATTTTATTATGCGCATTACTATTTGCATATCCGAGAATATTTGTATTTTAGTTTACCCACCGCCCACCGCCCGCCGATCGCCGCACGCTGCTCGCCGCCTACTCCTAGTATTATTTAGCCATTCAACTGCAATTTAATGCCAGTCGCACACATACATATGTAATTATGGTGTGGTAGGAGTGTTTATGGTTCGCAAATTTCGCAATGGAAGCAAAATAAGCGCACCTAATGTAGACAGACAACTGCAGTGGCTGAACTGTGGCACAAACCTGAACAACACTACTCTCGAATGAGCGTGCCGTTATATGCGAATGAGCACATGTTGTGCTGCTTGTATTTACTTTTGTTGCTTACTCCCGCCAGTTGTTGTCTGTTGTGTCTTTTCATGGGGTTTCCACATGTCAAGTTGTTACCCTACATTTCATTCATTCATGCATTCATTCGCTTATTTACACATTCTCACATACATTTACTAATACATTTGGTTACGTATAAGCATCAACCGTTTTAAGTGACGCGTCACTTGTGACGAACTCCTTGTGCTCCCTTTATTTGGCTACCTTTTTCTGTGTACACTTATCCTATCCATGTATAGGTGGTAGTTGTGACTTCGGTGCCTTAGGTTTTGCTTTCCTTTTCATTCGATTTTCTGGCATTTTCACGTAGTTGCCTTTTATTCGGCAAACATATTGACATTCTTTGACAAACAACAGCTCCAGGACGATAGGCAGTCGGAGAGGCGTGTGTGCAATATACCGGGCGACAATGCTTCTCTACACTCTCGTGCCATTATTTGGCGCTCCACTGCAACATCCTGTGACATAAACAGTCACGCGTTCACACAATCACACACTCACCACTCACAAATCCTCACCTACACATCTACGACCGCCCACGCGCCCACGCCCACTAACCTACGCAAATTATGTTCGCTTGTGCAGCCACAACCATACACAGAACGTCTCTACTCCATGCTTCAGTGGAACGCCTGTATGACGCGCACACGTACACGCAGAACACATGCTCGACATATGTACATGCACAGCCCTGCAATTTTCCACACACACACACGCACATACGAGCATCCGTATCCACTGGCATCCGTTTTCCACTTGTAACTCTCGCACTCCTGCGATTCCATTGCATGCGTTGTCATCGCATATTGTTAGTTTTCCGATATGTCAGCGCTGGCAGGCAGGCGTTTCTTCTTGTTATTGTTGTTGTTATCCGTGTATCTGGTAATAAAATGCGAAAATATGGGTTATATTTGTATTTGCATGCCTACGTATATATGTATATATATATGCATGTACGTGTATAATATCCTGCGCACAGTGTCCTGTCGCATTTCGCTTTATTTGCTGAATTTATTTTCTGCTTAATCTGGATCCAAATGTTTTTACAGCGTCTCGTCATTGTCGATTGCCTGTGGATTATAATTTTTATTTTACTTTATCTCTTCATTTTGTTATATTTATATGTGCCATATTTGCAGCTATTGTTGTCGGATATCGAATCGGTGTGGCATTTACCAAGTTACAAGTGCGGATAATCAATTGATTGATTGATTGATGAGGACATTGACAATGCATATAAAATTGATGAGGATATTAAAAAACATCAAATACACAAATTCGTATGCCACCAATATTGACATTTGACAGAATTTATTTATTTAGAAAGAATTTTTACTTTTTTCCATAGGGCATTTCCGATTAAATTCTAGATTATGTCTTCCTCCATACACTAGTCGTTTAAAACTTATAAATCTTCCTACACTCGCTAGTCGTAGCAAAATGCTTGGCATATTATTCTTAGTGAAACTCATGAATGGATCAGTCTGTACTTCTTTTCTCTTATCTAAAGTTAAATTTGATGTCCCGGTTCGCTTATCCAGGCAGTTTAGACCCCTACTGTTAAAATAATGTAGAACAAGTAAGAATGGGCTAAGTTCGGGTGTAACCGAACATTTTATACTCTCGCAATGTGCAAGGATCCGAGGCGGGGATATGCTCTCAGGTGTTGGGGATAACTTTATATTAAAAAATGTTGCGGAAGAATTCAACATTCATTATCCAACGAAATTGTCAATGGATTGTATGCATATTTGGTTGGTATCTTATTAACTTATATTACAGGCCATACACTCATGTACTTTTGTTATTATATTTTGTTTCGTGTCAAAGATATTTATATTAAAATCTATCAAATTAACTCAAAAGTGATATATGCGTTATAAACTCAGCCAAAATTGCTTAAATGAAAACATTAGATACATGAGGAAGAAGTAAACCAGTGAAAAGAGCATCATTATATTAGGGATAAGCGGCTTAGACCATGGTCTGTACCGATTTCTTTCATATTTAGCGTGAAATCACATTTTGTTTTAGAATACATATCCACTTAATTTCATTAAAATATCACACATATTAACCAACATAAACCGTTTAAAGTCAGGTGGAAAGTCGGGAATTCTTATATCGGACATTTTTTGGATAGAGGAAGACCTGCACTGATCACATTAACTCTTTTCATTTTTCAAGTATATTAGGGAACATATTTTTACGCAATATTGTGAACTCACACAGTGACCGACATATTCGGCATAAAGTCTACTAGAATAGCGATATATGGGAGGTGGGATAATTCGTAGACCGATTTCACAAATTTTCGGCAATAAACCATGGTATATCCGATATTACACGTTTACTTAATTTTGCTAAGATATCTAACATATTGACCGAAATATGTGGTATAAAGTCTACAGGAAGGTTGAAAATCCTTATATTAAGTATATGGGGACTTGGGGAAGTATTCACCTGATTTTCGCCATTTTTGATACTAAATCACATTTATTATCATGGAAAGAAAATCCTCCAATTTCATTACGATATCTTACAGATTTCCCGATATTTCCGATAAAAAGTCAGATAGAGGCCCTGTGGTCCTTGTATTGGGTATCTGGTGATTTTGAATTTATAATCCGATTTCGTCTATTTTTACGCATAAGATGACATATCTTGAAAGCACTATTTGTAAAAAGTTCGATTTTCATATCTTAATTGCTGCTCGATTTATCTACTTTAAATTTAAAGGATCAGATGAAACTTAAAATTGTGTTATATGAGAAGTAGGCGTGGTTTTCATCCGATTTCGCCCATTTTCAAAATGTGACATAAGAATGCAAATGTAATATCACATACCGAATTTTGTTGAAATCGGTTAGGATGTCCTGGAGATATGGGATTTCTCCTAAAAGTGGGCGGTGCCACGCCCATCACCAAAACTTTGCACGGATTCCTATGCAACCCTTCAGTATCATATTTGCTGCAAGATTTAATGTTTTTGACGTGTTCATTGAGCGAGTTATCGCACTTTTAGTAGTTTCCAACGTAACTTTTATATGGGAGGTGGGCGTGGTTATTATCCGATTTCACAGTATATGAAGAGGTGCCAGAAAAGCTTAGTCGGAGCAAGTTTGATTGATATGGCTTTAACGGTTCCCGAGATATATATATTAAACCTATTGTGGGGCGAGACCATTCCCACTTTTACAAAAATTTTGGCCCACAGATGTCCCACCCTACTGGGATCCTCTGTAATAAATAACACGTTTATATCTTAATTTTATGCTTAGTTATAGTACATTATCTGTTTTCGATTAATGGCATTTTGTGGGCGTGGCAGATGTCCAATTACGCCCATCTGCAATACTAACGGCCTTACGGTGACAAAGAACTCGTGCACCAAGTTTCATCAAAATATGAAGGTGAACAAAACTAATATACTCGGTAGCAACATGTTGCGAGAGTATAAAAAATGTTTAACTATATCAAATTTATTATAACTTATTCTTAAATCTTAGCTGTTGAATTTTTTATTTCCGTAGCTGAGCAGTTTTAGATCTCCGCGCTTAAAAACTCTCTTGTATGTCATGACTTGGCTAATTCCGCAAGTATGCCGATTGTGCATCTCACGTCGTTTGTGCGGGGGGGGTTGAGGGTAATCGTTGGGTTTATTATTATTATTTACAAGAAATTAAGTAAACAAAGGCCTACAATATTTGTTACGTTACTTCATTGCTAAAGATATGTCAGTGATGAAATGATGTCTAGAGTATGAGCACATTTTCTTTTCTCTATTAGTTCTTAATAATAAGTATATTTTCTTCCGAGTTTCATCCAAGTATATCTACTTCGACGAAATCGTTTCAAAGTTTATTTCTTCATTTGACAACGGTCATAATTCATAAATTTGGACAGGCAAATTTTAAATGCCTGTATAATTTCATAATCTTGTAATCAATAAATGAAATTATATACTGCGTCCTTTGTAAGTGTGTGCTTTCTGATTTAAATTGTCTTAATCCATTCTCTGCTAATTAACCCAACTCGGCTTCCTCGTTTTGCTTCGTCGTTCAGCCCTCTACCCTAGCCAACTTGAAGTATTGCTAGGTCACCAAGGAAAGGTTGCACCCATTACGTTACTCATTATTAGTATTATCGTTATTATTACTTAACACCTTCACTGCCATTAACTTAAGTACTTTTCACGCTAATGTCCCTAATTTATTAGGTATTTCCCAACGTTTACGTGGGTATTCAATGTAAGTAACATACATACATCCAAGTTTATGTCCATGAAATATCGCCAAAGCACCACCCAATCATGTCTGACACAATTTTCGTTAATTTTCTTTAGTGCCAGCTTTACGGCGTTGAACGTTGAAGAGTGACAAAATTAACTGAAAATAGCCGGTCTTTATAAGAAGTGGTAGAAAAGCATGAAGAGGAAAATTTGAGAACTAACTTGGTACATATATTTAGATTTGAATATGCGCATGTGTATGTATGAAGGCTATATGTCAATTAGTGGCATTTAATTGAGATTGCAGTCATTAAGGACTCCCAAAACTGCAAAGATCTGAAGCTAAACATCTCGCAAAAGTGTAAGCGCCATATATTGTAAGTACTTACCATAGAAAGCAAAACGAAATTTTTAGAAAAATGGCAATTTATTTCTCAACCCAGTTTTCTTCCGAGTTAGCTAGATACACTTGACCGAACGTTTTCTGGAGGTCTGCAAAGGAGGCCGGAGTGAGCAAACGCAATCTCATCGCGGCGTCAACTTTCTCAGGCCCAATATTTCATGCAGGATTTGACCGACGCAATCTTTTGAGATGCCTACTGCCTCCACTATCTCGCGCACCTCCAAACAGCGGTCTGCCTATACGTTATGATTCGTGTTAGCCGTTTTCGGGACACCTAAGTATGGCTCATCAAATACCGGCATGCGCAATCACGTTAAAACTCGTTAAACCAATTTTTGACAGTCGCCAGGTGAAAAGTCACCGTATACAGCATCCATGCGCTATTTGATTTCATTGAATTTTACAAAACTACCATTTCGATGTGCGAAATCGCACCATTGTTGATCAGTCAAAGTTGATACATTTGTGCTACTGAAGCGGAGAGTTGGAAGCAAGACGGACAATGGGCCATAAGACGCTTTTAGTCGTAAAATTTATAAACGCTATTTCTATTTTGTCTCATATGGTATGATATCTAGGCGGAACGTTATTCCTGCATTCCTTGGCACTCTGAGACGATTAACATTCCACATTACCACGCCCACAAAACAGCGTAAATCGAAAAGAATAAAATGTTATAAACCAGTGGAGTCGGTCATATGCGTTCCTAAAAGTTTTTAAAGGTGGCCGTGATCCCGTCTCTTAAAATGTACGGTACTTATCTAACAAACTGCTAAAGCTATTGGAATCAAACTCGGTAAAAACATCAGGAACCCTAAATCTTACGATAAAGATAATAAGCAACAGCAAGCAACATATCAACTAGTATGATAATCAGATTTGTTTCATACTAGATCGAAAGTTAAGTAAGATATCTGAAATGCTCCATAGCTTAACTGTATTTCGAATTAAATTCTTGTGCCTTATCTCATGTTTTACAACCTCTTAAATCATATTTTTATATAAGTACATATATAAATCTTTTTATTTTTTGGCGAGAGATAAGTATTTAAAATTAGCAAGCTGAGTAGAGGCGAATCGAAGACAAGTTCCATATGAGCCATATGGTGGTGCATTAAGCGTTATTTTGGACTATATGTTATGACAAGTGGTCAAAGAGAAATCCAAATATATAATTACTCAAAAAACATCATATTTAAATACTTATTTTTAGAAAATTGTCTTACTCAAATACACATTTCAATAATCTACAATTATATATATGCTTCCATAGAGTTTAAAAATTAAATTAAAAAATATGAAACACATAAATAAATAAATTTAAAAGTTGCAAATATAAAGAAACTTTAGTAAAATCCTTTTTAATTCATTTTCAGAGTTTCAAAAATGACTGGCGAGGCGAAAGGTTTGCACGAATTGTTGAAATGAATTTCTTCGCCAAATCTAAATTGTCTCACTAAGTTGAGTTTGTAATAGTGAAACTAATCCATAATCACGAAAATGTCGAAGCATCCAGATAGTGATAATCTACGCAACGATATCTACGAAAATCTACCCTGTCAGGCTATGTACAATGACGCTGTTCGCAAAATACAACAACAGAAATCTGCCCAATCGAATACAAACAATGCCGTCGCTGCAGCGGTGGCCAATAACCCGCTCTCTCAGCAGCTACTGTTGAATAATATTAGCAATCAGAATGCAGCTAACTCCAATCCTCACACTAACTCTACCGGCTTGACCAATAACAAACAGCAGTCTTCGCCGCTATCACTGCAACAGCAGTCAAACAACCGGAATTATGCAGCCACTAATATGTCCAAAGAGATGCTCTACGCCACACCATTGCGCAAATCGGATCGTTACAAAAGCGGCGAACGCCTGCGCTTTAACAGTTCGGGTGCACGTTTACATGCGGGTGGCAGCAATCAGGATACCCGTGATACACACGATGCCAAATTATCCAATCTCATGGAATACAAGCAACTAAACTCAAAAGATCTGACTCGTCTATGCAATCGAAACGGCAATGCCATTCCAGTAACCGATCTCGATGATGACGTGACTGCGGATGGTTGCTCGTCGAGCGTATTAGTTGGTGGTTCGCATTACTTGAATCAACCTGCATCATTGCCGCCGCTTCCCAACTCAACCACTCCCAGTCATCAACTGGAGGATCGGCGTATACTTAATTTTCTCAAGGACACTACACAGTTGCAGAAAAAATTGGAGGTTTCGAGCCGTGACTGTCCAAACGCCAGTTTTTCGAATTTGGCGCGAGAGGAACACTTTGCCAATTTAGTGCAACAGAATTTCACCATCGAAGCAGCGCGTAACAAAGGAGACTCCAATGCTGATGGAAATGAAGATCGCATCATGAGTGTCACAGTAGACACTAGTGAATCGGTGTTAACAGAAACTGCTGATAACCTAGAGGTTTTAATGCAGAAAAAGCTTTCACCCGATAAGGAAGTTAGCGGCATTACATCTTCATGTGGTTCTCAAAGTCAGACTTTATCTGCACGAAGCGGACAATCAGTGTACATACACCGCGAATGGGTGCTGAAAAAGATAGCGCTATGCTTGGAACAGCGCACCGCAGGCAAGAAGAATATGCCTGGCCTTTTAAGTACTGGAGCGGTAGGCAAAGCCGAAGCCGTTGGTTTTATGACGGCTCGTACCAAAGCAGCAGCAATATCCAGCTCTACATATAACGGTTGTCTCGTACTGGGCTCAAATGGTTCAGGTAAAACTTCGATCTGTCAAGCTATTATGAATGGCAACTCTGGCACAAAAGGCATCTTAAATCGCAAACTACTTGGTTGCTATCTGATCGAATCGCAGAACCCCGAATGCCACAGCCTTTCTCTATTCGTGCGTAAAATAGTACTACAAATATTAAGCCTTTCTTCACTAATCGCAAAGGACGAATGTCAGCGCGTGATTGATGAAGGCTTCTCCTTTCTGCAAGAAGAGGCACAACAGCAAGAGTCAAAGTTGGATGAGGCTATGAACAATATTACATTGGACGAAAATGTTGAGGATATTTTAATTGCCGAACTACGACGTGGCGCCAATAGTTGTGACATCGAGAAGTCAGAACATTTTCAACAAAGGCGTACTTCGACTAACAACAAGAAATCCGGCAACACTTGTATTATGCGGCAAAAGTCAGAACCTGCTGCAGCCGAAGGAAATTTTGTGATTGTTGACAATAAGAAATACAACAATTATGGCACACATCCTCCTTCAACAGGCAACAAAGGTAATGCCAAAGATCGCAACGAAGATAAAGACAACGTTACAGAAAAAGGGAAGCGCGGCGATACAGAGAAAGAGAAAAGCTCGCCTTCAACATCGACGAAGTGCAGCCCCGGCAAAAAATCAAAGATACCAGTTAAACTCGGCCGTTCAAATGCGGTTGCCTCACCAGTTAAAGTGACAGCTGTTCTAACTCCTAGTATACAACATGGAGGTGGTGAGGATATTGCTGACATGATAAGCGAAGATCTCAAAAGTGAGATAGAAGCAGCTATTAATGAGGACAATGTGCAGAGCAACAAAACCATCGAAGAAAATCCGAAATCCGACCGTGATGAAGACGACGAAGACAAGCCAGAAGCAGATAAAAATTTTCAAGAAGATCTCAAGGAATGCAAGAACGCATTTGAAAAAGAGAACATCAATGAAGAGGATAAAGAAAATTGCGAAAATTTAATTGAATTCGAAAAGTTCAATAATCGCGAAGCAACAGAAAACTACGTACATCCCAGCGGCGCAGACGATAATATGAACACGTTGCCACCGCCACTACCAAAGCCGAAAAGTTGTCGGACAGTAATCGCAGAT
Source organism: Bactrocera minax (assembly GCA_021498325.1). Lineage (NCBI taxonomy): Eukaryota > Metazoa > Arthropoda > Insecta > Diptera > Tephritidae > Bactrocera > Bactrocera minax. Next base: position 2,045,434 of record JAKEEE010000012.1, on the reverse strand, counting down.
GGTTACTATGAAATGTTACTTTCAAATCCAGAAATACTGGAGTGTTTGAATGTCGATAGCATTGAGAAAAATCCAGATGAATGCTTTAAAAAGGCACTGTTATTCCCACTGCTCGAGCTTACCCCGCCCAAAACAGCACTTTTGCTGCTAATCGATTCCATTGATGAGAATTACATAAACGAAGGAAATTTGATTACCACTTTGAAAGGTGGAAGAGGCATCACAACTAATCACAAGAGTCGTAACGTTGCAGAATTATTATCCAATCACATACACCTCTTTCCAAAGTGGCTCTTTCTGGTGTGTACCACCAAAAAGCAGACTAAACAGATCACACGGATGTTTACCGGTTTTAAGAAGATCACGTTGGATGACTTACGCAAGTCGCACGTTGTGAAAGATGTGCAAGAGTACATAATTAACAGGCTAAACTCGGACTTTAAAGACAGTATTATGCTCACAAAGGAGATAATAGAATCACTTCATCAATTATACATCAAATCGAATGGTTGTATACTGTATTTGGAGAAGGTATTGAACGGTATAAAAGAGAATTTCTTCAGTTTTCGTGAGATCAAATTGATACCATGCACACTGAACGGATTGTATTTGTACATTTGTCAGAAATCGTTCAACAAAAAGCAATATATGAAAATACGCCCACTTTTAAATGTACTGCTCGCTTCATCTGGTTATGTCGATAAACTCTTCCTCTTTAATTGCCTACGTACACACAATTACGCCATCGATGCGGAAGAATTTGAAAAGCGTTTACATCTCATGAAAAACATAGTTGCTTACGATGCAGATCAACAGCGATTGAGGATATTTCACAATTCCTTCTCGGACTGGTTGGTCGACGTTAAGTTCGCTACGAAAAAGTTCATTTGCGACGTTAACGAAGGTCACGTAATGGTCTCAATGTACTACTTGCTGGTCGCCGACACATTGTGCGCAAATAATGTTCGGAAATTTGTATATCATCTCATCAAATCGGGCGAATATCTCACCAGTCGCAATGTTAATTTGGATATAATACTCATGTTACTCGAATCACGACTGAATTTGAATGACGCATTCTACACTAATCACTTAAACTGCTGTTCTCAATGCGAAAACGATTTCAAGCACGACCCAAACTTTCTACCTAAGACACGCAACATGATTGAGAAATTCCTTAGTAGTGAATTAACTGATGAGTTTTCGCAATTTTTATGTGATTTCTTCAAGCCAAGCCTACCCACAGATGCGAAGATACTTAAGCTGTTAATTGAAACAGGAATTAATAACGCGGAAGCACAGGTATGTCGATGAAATAAACTCAAAATTTTCTCATATCACACTTCTCCCAATTCATTCAAAATTTCAATTTCCAACTTAATAAATAATGTATTACATTCGATACATCCATAAAACCTCAAATATTATCCTTTAAAAGACACCTTTCAATAAATTTTGCAGTCAGAGTGTTTCAATCATATCGCGAAAGCTCATTTATTTTTCCTTTTATTAGATTTCATTACAAAATTAATATAAGAAAAAATTAATATTATACACCTGTTCTCCACAATGATTTTGGAGTATGTATCAGAATTTTTGAGGATATTTCCACGAAATTTGCATTTTCGAATTGAACAAATTCGATATGTTCTTGCTTTTTTTTTTTTGGTCTCTTCAGAACTCATGCGAATCTTCGCTCATGTCTCCCGAGCTGTCGGAGAAATCACAAAACATAGACTTTGAACTGGCTGACCTGTTAATATCAAGCGAGAAGTCATGCATATTGGAAACACAACGCCCTGCCAGCCCATCGGAAAAGAGCGAGCCACACCACGAGAGTCAAGATGAAAATGCTTCCAGCACGCTTCATCAACTCTCCGACTCTAATCGAATTGAATTACACAAAGGTAAAGCACTGATACACATCCTGGCTAACGATGGCAATCATCAGCTTCTCGAGCGTGCATTGAATGCATGTAAAGGACCCATAGATCTCGAAATTGAAGACTACAACGGACAAACGGCTTTGAATATTGCCGCGCGCAATGGACATTTAGATGTTGTTAAATTGTTATTGAGCTTCTCTCAACCTTGCCACGATGGCACTGGCCGCATGAAGCGCGTGGATGTCAACCATGCTGATAGAGATGGTTGGACACCTTTACGTTCAGCCTCGTGGGGTGGTCATACAGAGGTCGTAAAACTCCTTATCTCACATCCTGCTTGTAAAATTGATCTAGCCGATAAAGAGGGCCGAACTGCACTGCGAGCAGCTGCTTGGAGTGGTCATGAAGACATTTTAAAAATACTTATCGAATCTGGTGCAGATGTGAATTCTGTCGATAGACAGGGTCGCACCTCATTGATCGCAGCCTCTTACATGGGGCATTATGATATTGTTGAAATCCTGCTGGAAAATGGTGCAAATGTAAATCACCTAGACTTAGATGGACGTAGCGCACTTTGTGTAGCTGCACTCTGTGGTTCGTCAGGCTATAGCAAGGTTATATCGACCCTATTGGAGCACGGTGCAAATACTGACCAGCTGGACAATGACGGCATGTCGCCACTTCTTGTAAGTTCTTTCGAAGGTAACGCCGAGGTGTGCGAGCTATTGCTCGAAAATGGCGCGGATCCTGATCTAGCTGATTTCATGGGTCGTACACCACTATGGGCCGCCTGTACTGCCGGACATGCAAATGTTGTAAAATTACTGCTTTTTTGGGGCTGTGGCATCGATTGCATGGACTCAGAGGGACGAACCGTACTTAGTATTGCATCAGCGCAGGGCAATGTGGAAACTGTAAGACAACTACTAGACCGTGGACTAGACGAAACACATCGCGACAATGCCGGCTGGACCCCGCTACACTATGCTGCATTCGAGGGTTTCCATGAAGTATGCCTTCAGCTGCTAGAGTCAGGCGCCAAGATAGACGAGTGCGACAATGAAGGAAAGACTGCACTGCACCTGGCCGCACAAGAAGGGCGAACTAAGTGCGTACAAATTTTACTCGAAATACATTCGACATTCGTTGATCAAAAAGCGCACGATGGAAAAACAGCATTCCGTCTTGCTTGCTTGGAGGGCCATCTCGACACATTGCAATATTTGTTGAAATTTTGTTGCGATGTGAACGCCAAAGACGCAGACGCACGCACCACACTTTACATACTAGCATTAGAAAATAAACTGGACATAGTTAAGTACCTGCTGGAAGTGACCAATGTCGATGTTAATATACCAGATAGCGAGGGACGCACAGCATTGCATGTAGCAGCGTGGCAGGGACACGCCGAAATGGTTAAGATGCTTATAACAATGGGTGAGAATTTCTCGTGCAAGGTTGAAAATAAAATATTTGATTATGCTTCCCATTGAACTTTTAAGGTAACGCTGATGTCAACGCAATGGACCTGGAAGCACGCACACCGTTACATTCTTGCGCCTGGCAAGGCAATCATGATGTCATGAGTATACTGCTATACTTTGGCGCAGTAGCCGACCATGCATGTAAACAAGGAGCAACGGCGTTGGGCATTTCCGCACAGGAAGGACACGAAAAATGTGTGATTGCTTTACTTAAGTACGGTGCCAATCCATACAAATCAGATCATTGCGGACGCACACCAATTAAATTGGCAGCCAAATCAAATCGCACAAATATACTAAAGATTTTTGAAAACTTCACGAAAAGTAAATAAATACTCAAATTGTGCTTTTTTTCTATTTGTAATAACTTCTACATTCGTATTTATGCTTCTATCAGGTGATTCGAACAATCTCGTCGAGCCAGCGAAATTCCACTCGAGCATGCTGCGATCTCCCGATCAACCACCAGCGTTACCTGCTCACCAAAGCATAGGGCTGGGTGCTCCATCGTATCCACCCCACGCTACCGCTCCCTCAGTGTGCTCCGCAGCGACCACAGCTACAGTAAATAACAGTATGAACAACAATAACAACATGCAAGTGCCATCAAACATACTGAATGCGTCGACGTCGACGCATAGCTCCAACAATTTCTACCAGAATACAATGCAATCGGATACGAGCAGCTTACACAAGCGAAAAAGCGTTATCTCTAGTCAATCGACAGGCAGCAGCAATGATGTAAGTATGATATACATAGTAGTAACTAAAAACAAACTTAATAATTTGTACTAAATTCACACCTATAGCAAGCGCCTCTTACGTTCACACAACAACTACAGCGTCAAACCAAACTCAATTCGCGTAACAATCCCTTCGTGCAAAATGCGCCCATCATCAATTCAAAGCATGGTGCCGCCTCAACATCTTCCAATGCAACTGGGGCAATGCTACAGCAATCGAAAGCGCATCACTCACATCGTCATTCACAGTTGCTGCCCGATCTCAATGAGCACCAATTTGGTGAGATAGAACTGCATTATACATCTACGCATTCGAGTGTCAAGTTTGGAGTTTATTCTTCACAATAATTTTTATTCTTTTATTTTTTGCTACTTTCAGTTTCTGGTATCGGTGCCAATGAGGCTGATCTATATGATATGGAATGCATGTCACCACTCTATGCTACACCACCACACTCGCCCAGCAGTGAACTAAGTTCTCCCGGGCAACTACCTTCACTGAATGCATTTGATGAAATCACCGCCGCATCAGGCAGTTCTCTGGGAAATCATGGCAATAGTAGTAGTTCTGGTGGAAAATCGGTACCACCAGATAATCACTTCGCCCGAGATACGCATATGCGCATAATTTTGGGAAATTTAAAGGAAACCCAGCCGAACTCATCTAGGTAAGAGCAGTGATAATAACTGGATTGATAAAACTACTGTTATACATATATATCATATATATTTTCTTCGAGATAAGATAATTGGAGTGCGTTTTCTTTTTATTTTCGTGAGAGAAGGACAATAATTGAAATGTATTTCCCAGAGTTAGTTACGCCTATTATGTAATATATGGATTGACAGTATCCTCAGTTCCGTACCTGCCCCTATCTCGGTAAAAAATTATCGCGATTTCTTTCTTAACAGGTTTTTTTTTATTTGGAGAGCATCATTTCAATACATTAATTAGATTTATATACATATATACATATATATTTATATATGCTATTATTATACATATTTTTATATGCTATTATTATATATATTTTTATATATTATTATATATTATATATATTATTACATTATATATATTTTATATATTATTACTTATTTATATATACATATTTGTATATATATATATATATATTTCTGTTTCGCAATAGAAAAAGGAAATGCTTTATTGATGTATTCTTCTTTGCAGTAAAAGCAAACGCAGCGGAATCACTACAAATCCAGCAATGCGTCTGATTCGTAGCCGTTTTGATTCTGCCGCCCAACTAATACGGCGGACCAACAATATGCTCTCCTCAAACAGCAATCAGGGATCTTCAAGCATCGGGGTGAAATCTGGTACATTTCAGTGGCGCAAGGAAAGCCAAATGTAAATTGCTGACTGACTATGCGATATCAGAGTATTTTATACGTTAATGATGTATTATAGAGTTAACTATGCTGGCAAGCATAATCAGTAAAGTTTCAATCGATAATTAGTCAAGATTGTATTTCCTTTAATTAAGTATGAGCGATTGCGATTTTATTTGTGATAATTTATGGTTTAATTTGGATTTAAGCTATAATTTATTTATGTTTATTCTTGCTTCTAAGTAATCAATTTAACGATATAAATACTATACAAAATTCCAATGCATAATTTAAAACGAATACTTTACATTACATTCAAACACATGTACTAGTTTTAGACTATACCGAAAAATAAGGAAATTATGTCGACGTCAAGGCATAAGCACATTTAATTATTGGAAAATTTAAATCGAATGTATGTAGTTTATTTTTACATTTTAAACAAACTCACTGCATTCATGTGGCATACATACATGAGTTGAAGCATAATAGATGCTTGAATTTTATGCACCGATAAAACAAAAAATCTATAAAATAAAGCTGCACACGAGAAATCATAAAGTTTAAGTGTATTTGAAAACGAAATTAAAATAAATGGAAAGAAACCAAATTCAACGGAATTTCGAAAATTGGATTTTGCATATAATTTATTAAAAATAAATAATTAAAATTATTATACACTATGAGTTTATCGAAATGATGAAGAATTTAGAGGCCTGCGAAAACGCAACTGAATTTCTCTTAGAAAGCAATATTAAGTATTTAATATATAAAAAAAATATATAACACTAAACATTCACATACAGGGTTGACAAAAAATTATATCGCCCATTCGAAGCCTTCACTCTTTTTTTATTTATTATTTATTTTTGTATACCCATGCAATTTCGTTAACAATGACAAATAAAAATCGACATAGTTATAATGAATCTCAACGAAATGATACATATTTCAGCTCCTCAAAAGCTTAATATAACGCGTGGTTGTTTTTATAACCTTCTTGATTTCTCTCTGTAAAATTTATGTGTAATTAGTTAAATAGACAATTTAACTTTCACATAAGAAGATTCGAAAATAAATCATGCGCTTGCATGTTTTACCCTAAAGTATAATATATTTTATTTTTGATCTCCTAATAAATAAATTAGCAATATTTAGACATAATTATATAACCCGGTTTTTTTTGTTTATTTAGCTCTTTCAAATAAATATTATATGAATTTGGGATAGTTGGAAAGATTATTTGAATTATACACACTGAAGACAATTTTAAATTTGTTATATAATGTGAACTTAAAATATTTATGAATTAGTACATACTACTATGTTGCAGCTGTATATAAACTAAAATATGGAGCGGAAACACATGCATTGAAACTACGTATATGGGTTAAACACATCTTTACTTTATCGTTTATTATTTCAATGGATTTTAAAATATTTTTTATTTCATTTATGCTTTAAACACTTGGGTAGACAGAAGGATTTCTCACTTTTGCTTTTCGAAATTATAGCAATACATATGTATATAATGGAATAAAACAACTTTTATTGTGTACAATTGAGTAAATAACTTATTATTTCAGATTGTTCAATATTTTAACAATTATTCTATTTATGAGGGATACGCATGTTCCTTGTTTTAGAATTTAAGAGGGATTTGTGAATTATCCATTATCCATTTAATTGTAAAATATCAATATTCCGTTCATGGACTACGGATTACAAACATGTAACTTTTTACGTTAGTTTCTTTTATTCCATTATCTTTTATTTTCACAATTGTTTAGGTTTTTTTGCTATAATCTAAGTATATCTCGGCAACCAACAGACAACATTGAGTCTCCAATCCATTACGAGGGATGATCTTTATATCTTGTAGCACCGTTTGTTGAAAAATACCGCACCCAACAAATAAAATAGAACCCCAACCAAACATATATATATATATATTTATAAAACATACAAGCATATTTATATATTTCTTTAAACAGAAAAACGCGTAGCAATTATTTCAAAATCCGAACAATTTGTTCTATTTCAGGCTATAGTTACAGTTTAATAGTTCATTTAATCATGATTTTTGCTAACAGCTAAATAAATGAAGTTTTGGTAAAAACTTTCTACAGTTTTAAGAGAGCTATTTCTTGTCGATAATTAACCGTTACGAATTGTAAAACAAATTACTATTTTGACGAACTTAATGCAAAAATTGTAAACGCTAGCAGCAATATGTTGAAAAGATATTCAAATATCATTCTAAATGTTTAAAAATATTATTAAACAACTTATCTTGTATGTGTAAGAACAGGTGTGAATATTTAACCAGATCTTCATCGTGAGATTTAGCAAATCAGCAAATTAGGAAGAGAAATCCAAACACGTCTTTAGGAAATAAAACATGTGCTTTCCTTTTATGAAATTTTTCTATGGTAGTTTGGATCATTATTCCAAATTTTGGTTTCTGTCTTTCCCCACATTTGGTACCAGCGGAACTTTCCCGCCTACCAGCCTCTTTTTTTCCTCAATTTTTATTTTCATCTTTCACAATCATGCAATAATAATATTATACAAATATATACATAAATTGTATGCGAAAATGCATTTCTATTTTTCTATGAACATATTTTAAAAAACAAAATTATTTCAGATATAAATCCACATGCGCGATTTCCCACATATATAATATATTCATAGTCGTACTTATATGTAGTCTTTATTTAGTCCTCTTTTTTCTCTTAAATTACACAAACTGCAAATTAGATGTTTTCCGATGATATTATGAATCGTTAAAATACATAAATATGTGCATATGAGCTTATGTATCTTTGAACCATTGGATTGAAGGAGTATTAACGTAGTTGTAAAGCACACAGCTAACGATCATTACATTGAATAGATTTGAAGTCATTGGTTTGCATGGAAATATATTACGTAAATTACTGTTAACATGAAGTATCATATATAAGCCATATACAAATATATTTAATATAAGAAATTAGAGAAAAAAAAGAGATAACTGGAGAAAGATGAAATATTTATAATTATTTAGCACTATGCATATGATTACAAAAGGTTAAAATGCACTATTAATGTTGGTTGAATTGAAATATTTTTAATTTGATTACCTATTAGAATTTCTGGGGAAGAAAACAGGAAATTTAACAAAATTTCTTGGTGAGTTCCATGACTTTGAAAATTATTGTTTATAACTAAATTTGCATTTTGAGAAATGTACGGAAAATTCAAAATTTATTTAATAAAAATTTATTTAAGAAAATACTATATGCAAAACAAATAGAGTTTGATGATTACGAGAAAAACAAAGTAAATGAAATATTTGTTTTTGATTTGGTTAAGCAATATATTACAAAAAGTAAGTATACTGTTACACAATTGATTCATACATATTTTTGTCACTAACCATTAAAATTCACCATTTAAAATGTTTTTAGTTTTAGCTGTTGAATATAATAATCCCCCTAATACTTATCTATAATAGCGCGAGTATAGTTGCCGTTCGACAAAAGTATACTAAAATTTGCATTACGAGTGGATATCGACTACCTACCGTAACCAACCGAACCCACAGTCGACATTATGTGTATATTATCGATTACTATCAACCCTTATATCAGAAAACTGATCTTGAGCAGTTGCCAACACTATTTCGCGAATTTTGGAGTTTGAATCTAACCGACCAAAATCGATTTCCCAAAAAATCGTTGCTCTTTAAACACTATGAATTTTCAAGTAATATTTTCATTAAGCCTTTTTATTGTGAAATATTTTTTAAGAATCTATGTTGCTTTTATGTATTAATATGATTAAACTAATATTTGTAATCATAATTGCTCCTACACATTACATTCTTATAAATTTATAAGAAAAACAAATTTTCAGATTGCTTAAAAATCTCAATATTAATAAACAGTATAAATTAATTCGAATCTTCCAAGCGACTTTAAATTTGAATGAAGGTTATTGTTTTATATTTCTTTATATTTCATTTTACGATTTATGTCACAAATTTGAGCAATACAGCCAATACTTTCGACAGTGCTTCCCAAAATTTCAAACTCTGGGTTGTTACCTACGTTTTCAAATACATTGACTTCAGTAGCCTTACGTAAAATAAAATTCTATTATAGCATCCAACGCAAGTGTACCGACAACTATGATCCAGTACCCTTCCGTAATAGGAGTGTAACTCTAAAAAAGTACTCAAACTAATTGAAAACAAATACGAAATACTTCACTTATTGCTATCAACAAGTATCTTAGGATTAGCTACTCGAAACACATTTGGCACCATGCCCGCTAATGTGGTAAAAAGTTCTTCTGAAATATCATGTGGCAAAAGCAATTGTAATGTGCTAAAATGCAAAAAAGAACAATAAAAGTTAATTATTTCAGATGGTGAAACAATATTTAGTTACCTTAGTTCTGCACCACCCCACGATGCCGATTCAATCATGAATCCCTTGGCGCACTTAAACACCAACTCAGCCCGTCTCATGCACCACTGAACTGTCATATCTTCAGACATTTCATGACGCATCAGCGCAGGTATTGTAAGGGTCGTAACATCATGACGGCTAGCTGTCTTTAGTATATTACGCAGACCCAGTATAACGGGATGGCGAGAATTAATTTCACTAGGACTATTGATAGGTTCGTCGGAAATCAAATGAAAAATAACATGCGATTGCGACAGATTTGAATGTTTGGTAATAAAGAAATCACCAGTTTTCAGTTTTGTGGTGGCCATTTTAGTTGGAGAGCCCCCAGCGCTCCCAGAACCAACTGTACATGTAGGTAACGATATATCATTCTTTCCATGGCCAGAACAATTGCTGTTCATACTTGGTGACGTGGAATCATCAACACTGATATTACATATTTGTTTTTCTATTTTTTCCATCTGGTTGTCTATCTGCAAAAGTTAATTTAGAACTTGGGTCATTGCAAAATAAAATTGATTATCTATTTTACCTGATCAAAGTGAAACTCGGTTGACATGTTGGCATTTCTTATAATACTCCTATTGGCCTGTGCTTGGATAGACGGTGTTAGAACAACTACACCACAAAGGGAACTTGAATATAATCCCAAAGCCATATTTAGTCCATTTAAACTGCATGTAAGTTTTAAATGTTAAAATAACTTTAATTTAAAAACTACTATAGTATCTCACCTCTCATCAATATGCAGTGGGCTACAGAGATCTGTAACATCTGCACTTAATATTCGTATATTATGCATGTGCTTAAGTTGGGAGCCTAAATGTATTGTGAAACTTTCTTCCATCGACGGTTGTTGTGATATAAACATAGATGAACGATTTCCCAATGGAGTAGCCGTCGGAGATGTCTCAAATATTTTGCCTACTTGACACGTAATCCAATCTCGATATTCATTGCGTTGATGTCCTCGTTTAGCTTGTAACTCAGACTCGTAACGTTGTCGTATATAATTTTGGGTGCTATATTGTTGGGCTAATAGGTTGTTTATATCCTAAAAACAAGAAATTAATTTAACTAAGTTTAGTGTTAGGCATAATTTGCATACATCGGATGTAGTGGTTATATCCAATTGCTTAATTTTAATATCCATTTCTTTTTGCTGTGTTGAGTTAAGTGTTTCAACTTCTTCATCCATTGAAGTGATCATATCGGAAATAACTTTTGCATAAGCTCTTTCACGTTTCAATATCTCCTCCAGCGAAGATGAGTGTACCAATCTTAGGACAAAATTTACATACATACATACAGAGAAAATATACAGATATTATAATTTGTAAAGAATTTACCGATGGAAACTTTGGGCAAATATATCCTCGTCGCTTGGTCCAATGCGATCTGCGAATTGAATTATTTCATCTTTATATTGGCGCTCCGCTTTACGTATCACTGCTTCCAAGTCTAGCTCATTATTGCTGGCATGCTCAAATAATCGATCGGCAAATTTATCCAAATAAGTTTGATTCGCATCTATTATAAATTTTCGTAGAGCCGATTTTATTCCTACGACATAATTTAAGTATATATCTGCAATTATTATATTATCTTATAGGTTTACTTATGTGTTCATCCAGGTAACGCTGCATTGTATCCATGTCATTTAATAGACGTGTTACTAACTCGTCCAAACATTCATCCCCACGTTCAAAAGGAAGCTCAATATTAATACTTGCTGCACATTCTTTATTTTCGTGATTATTATATTTATATATAAACTCAACTGTGCTATCCTTCATTGTGAAAAATATTAAACGAATCAATGGAAATCAACAAGACCTTGTCCCACAATTTTGTTTATAAAAAAAAAACCCTAAAATTTAAGATAAGAATATATATGTATGTTCCAAAAAACAAGATTTCTTTTATCTATAAACTTTATAATATCTTAGGTATATTTTGATTTGTCAAAAAATTAAAAATAAAGATTCTTACGCCGAATTTCCACAGGCAATAACTATTGCCAACCAACTATCAATTGCAATTGCAATTTTCGCAGCAAAACATAAAAACAGCAGGCGACGGAAGCTTTGTGTATGTTGCCGCTTACAATTTTTTGCATTTTAGCAAATTGAGATTCAAAATAGAAGTTATAACAACATAAAAAATTGGTAGCTAAATACAAATTACATATGAATGTATATATTTAGTTAATACTTTAATGATAATTGTCAGCTTATATACATTTCTATGCTTTTATTACTTTATTTAATTATTTACCCTCAAACTGGTAAATTGACATTACGTAAAAATTATTGAAGTCTAGAACCATACAAAATATGAAATCTTATTTTTTAAAAACAACATATTTGCAAGAAAGTAGATATTCTACTTTTTCTTTTTCTTTACAAATTTTTGTCATCCTCATAAAATGTCTATGCTGTTCAAAAGCACAAATGTACGCTACATCAGTTTGAACACAGACCGCGTTCATATGCACACTTTTGTTGCACGTATGCATAGTTTGTAGGAATTTTCTACATTCCCTTTCATATTACATTCTCAAATCCCTGTACGCTTCATTTAAACGGTATATAAAAGTGTTTTTCCTTAACTAATTTTTACAACTTTTCACCTTTTTCTAAAGTCTTTCTATTATATAATATTATGTATAATTGTATACATATTTGCATATTATTCTGAATATTGTAAATATTAATTTGAAACCGTGCGCAACTGTAGCCATGAAAGGAATTTCAAAGTGAAAAGTAATTCCAAACTACGTAGGAGCGAACAGTTGTACCACATTCATACAAGAAGACTTGTCGCCCACACTCGTAGTTTTCAGCGAGGGGTCGACGAGGAAAGACGAAGGACACCGAGTTGCTCGTGCTAGGGCAACACGCTTTGTATTCTTATCCGTACGACCGCGTTCATACGCGAAGACTTTGTTGCTTATTATCGGGAAATTCTCTCTTGGTGTTGCCCATTCCACGAGGAACTCAGTGCTTCTCGTCTTTCTTCATCGCCCGCTTGCAAACAAACTACGAATCTGGACAACCAAAGTCCTCATATATGACCGTGGTCATACAACCTAAATGGCAATAGATTTGACAGTTGCATGGCATTAGTTAGTTAACCTTTGGAGATACAGCGTTAGCAAAAATATGCGATTAATCAAATAATGACATCTCTAATTCGAATGAAAGGGTTTAGCTCGGCTAGTGATGTCATAAAGAGATTTCTATTGTAATAACGATAATTTGAATACTTCTAATTTCCCTGTTGTTTTATGATCTAATACTGTCTGGATCGTTTAGTAATATCAATATAATATATATATGTATATATATCGATGTACTTCGGAATTAAAAATGGTAATAAAATGCATTTTAGTGTATTTCTTGCTTTGACATTTACCCGTGGTTATCAGCTTTTATTACCTGTATTCTGGTAGGCAATGTTCGATTGAGGGTTAAATAACCGTGCAAGTGCAACAAGAACAGCAGCAGTTTCTATTCTTAATTGCAGACCTATTTCTAATCAGGATAATTATTCTAATAACTATTTCCTGTTGATATATGACCTAGCCCAGCGTGGTTTAGAGTATATCAGTTTAAACAAGTCATCGACCTTCCCACAGATAAACGACAATAGCTAAAAGCACACACTGGAGCTTTTTGCAAAATAACTGTCTGCATGAACGATCAAACCGACATGTCGATTTGAAAGCTTAAAATATGCCGACATCACAGAAGTAAAACAAGACGCTTTCTTTAGTACTTCAAACTTTATTAAAAAATAAATAAATTTCAATACAAGTACATTACAATAGAAATAAATATGATTCGTCAAAGTGGCTCCAGCTGTAACCAGTAATATATTTTACAAAACTTACCACACATAGCCAACTCACTTCGCTTCTACTTTCAGTCCCAGAAGTATGTATCCGGCATTCCCGTTTCGAAGCTCTATTCACTTTGGCAAAGATGAAAATGCGAAAATGCACTCACAGCATTTGGCAGCGATCTTGCAACAAAAATTGTTAAAATTACTTTGCGGCAACCAAAAGTTTCATGTATTTCAAAATATTATCTTTTTAATATAACTACATTGGTCAACAGATTTCGAGATAAGACTTTCTCTCTCCATCTAACTCACAACTCCAAAATCACCTCTTCTACGAAATGGTGAACACATTTGGAGAAGAAAATTTTTGGTATTGCTCCCATGATAGTGAATCCCTAATCAAATCAATTTTATTAAATTTAATCGTCTGCGTCTCACCAAGTGCTACACAATGTACGATGTACACATCTTTCCTGAAATATGTTACTGCACAAGCTTTGCGTAAATTATATATTTCTCTATATGCATAAGTTTACAATTATAAAAGATTGTATTCTTCAGTAGAAAATTATTCCAGTGAGAACTTAATCGAAGTGTTTAAGACATAAATTCTCAATATCAGGTGATTTTTAATGATAAAATTTAACTAATTTAAGAAATTAGAATCAAACAACCTGTCAATTATTGATAATTTTCTGTGATTACTACATCTCCACATCATCTATTTTTGCGATTCAATCTGGTTAATTTGTAAGATAAATTTCCTTTCAGACATTCTGACTTCAGACCTTGTGGGTATGACAAATATTTGACAATAAATATAGTACAACTAAACTTATTCTAAAAACTTATTTGATTATTTTACAGAAAATCTAAAACATTAGATATAACTCTAAATAAGGTATGAAATGTGGGAGGATCTGACGGCTTATAATGTGCATAATTTCAAGGAATTGATTCAGTATACCAAATCCATCCAAGAAACTGTGAAAATACTATTTAATTATAAAGTTGTATTTCTCCTCTTTTTAAATATTTCACTTTCTATTACATAATCATCCTTTTCATCGAAATGTATGTGGAAGTTTGTCTGGTATTTTTTTAATATTTAGTACTCGTCTTTCTTGCATTTGATCCTTAAAATTTTTCATCTTTAAAACTACGTACGATAGGTACTTATTTTGCTGATGTGGTAAAATGCCTACACATGATTAACTTCTTCGTATCTGTGTATAAGTATGCATATACATATGTAACTGTTGCTTATATATTCATCATCGTCACTCCTCTCCCCTCCTCTTGACCACCTGTGCTTCAAATTGTTCCTGGGGTATCTCATCACATTCTGCTTTAAATTTTCTGACATTTATTCTTTTGAACTGAAACTGTTAATTCTGCTGCTTTCGTGGCTGTTAAAAGTTTTCTTATATGTAACTTTTGGATTGCTTGCTTTAATCTTTACGAATGTGACCTGGCTCAATTTTACGACCTATAAATGTTTGTAAATAAGAAATAATTTATTGACATTCAAAAATAGCTTTGAATCTTTTAGTTCTATAATTAAAAATTAGTGAAATTAAAAATTGAATACATATTGTACCACACCTCCGCACTAGTCAATTAATAAAAAAAAAAAAAAAAAAAAAAAACCATTAAATTATAATAAGGGATAACTACTCTTATTAATGCTGTAGAATTTTTTTTAACAAATCTATCACGATTCAAATGTGATTTATCCTTAAAGATTTCGAAAATCGATATACTATTATCTCGCCAAAAATGTATCTCCACTATCTACAAATCATAATAAAAATTAAAACCTAGTAATTAAGTCTAAACATAAAATGTGTTAATAAGAATTATAAATAGAAATGTTAAATTTAAAATCAGAACTCACCTTAGTATCTTCTGTTACCGCCACCGCCTCCCATAGCATTTGGACCGCCAAAGTTGCCCTGATTACCAAAATTACCGCCTTGATTGCCTGTAATACAATGACGGCAAAATAGTTTTTATTTGATCAAGTATACTTTATATTTTTATATTTTGTTGAAGCTGAATTTAATGTATTTATTAAATACTAATAAAGCAAATGTGTTCATCAAGTTTTTGTTCCAAATACATTTTCATCAACTTATGAAACCCAAGGGACATAAATCAACAATGATATTATATTTGCAAATTTGTTATTACAGCCTCGTAACGCCGTATGAAATTATCGACTTAGTTTATACGGAGCTGGGACTGTGTAAAAAGTTAGTATGGGTGTTAAGATATATATGTATTTAATTAACACATACCCATTTTGTTGCCAAAATTGCCTTGATTGTAGGGTTGCGAGCGATTGCTGCTACCATAGTTGCCGCGTTGAGGACCGCCACCGTAATTTTGTTGATAACCGCCTCCAAAATCATTCCCCCAGTTACCGTTGTTGGCTGGTCCATTACTTCCAGGGCCACCAAAACTCGAAGGACCGTTATTCCAATTACCTCCATTATTGCCATTATCCCATGGACCAACACTGTTGTTATTCCATCCACCTCCCCCTCCATTACTATTGAATCCACCGCCAAAGCCATTGTTTCCACCCCAATTATCATTACCTCGATTGCTGCCACCCCAATTGTTTTGATTGCCCATCATTCCACTCCCCATATTGCCACCGCGACCCATATTTCCTCCACGACCACCACCACCGCCACCACCACCTTGTTGGCGATTCATGTCTTGCTTAGGTAATGCTTTCTTTACATCTAAAGCTTTGCCCTTGATGTTATGGGTTTTCTGTACTGAAAGAGAAAAAATGTTATCGTATTAATCATAAAAATAAAAACAATTACTTTTTGGTTTGGCACATTTAATTTAAATATACATTCGCATAACATAACTTAAACCGTCGCTATTTATAATTGCAGTTTCAACTATTTGAAGAAAGGAAACTCAGACAAGTTATAAGATAATTGTAAAATTATAAAGACTAGAACAATATGTATAAAAAAAAAAGCACATGTCATTTAATTTATTTTCAGTAAGAGTACCTTATTTTAATAATTGTAACGAGGCTGCGTGTTACACTGAATTTGATATTAAATATTCGCATAACATAGCGTTAGCCAACGCTGTAATTTATTTCACAGTTGTATTTTTCAGCAATCCAAATATTTAATAAATAACTTTAGATGCCGTGTCAGGGAACTGTGGTTTATATTTATCAAATGTGGCATATACATTTTCATCGATTCTTCATCGTTTAAAAAAAAATCAACAAAATATAATATGTGTCTACTTTTACTCTTACAGTCATGAAACGCCGCATAATGTTATTAAAAATACATATGCGGAGCTGGGACTGTACCTTATACAAAAAAAAAAAACTGGTGTAGATACACAAATATGTATCATATATGAACTACTTACACACAATTTTATCAACTGGGTCATAGTCATCATATTCAATAAAAGCGAAACCGCGCTTTTTGCCAGTTTCCTTATCGATAACTATATTCACATCTGTTATCTTTCCGTATTGTCCAAAATAATCCCTGAGGCATTGTTCATCATGTTCGTCTTTTAGTCCACCAACAAATAACTTTTTAACTGTGGCACCAGCGTGCGGATTATCAATATCTTGACGTGGAACCGCGCGTTTTGGTTCTACTACACGTCCATCAATTTTATGTGGGCGTGCATTTTGTGCATCATCAACCATAGCAGACCTCGAATAGGTGATGAACCCAAAACCACGTGATCGCTTTGTTCGAGGATCCTTCATCACTACCACATCAACTATTTTACCCCATTTTTCGAAATGTGATTTTAGCCCATCATCCGTAGTTCTATAGTCTAATCCTCCAATAAATAACTTCCGAAGACATTCTGGTTCATTAATTTCTTCCTATAAAACGATTCAATATAAATCGATTTTTCAATACCATATACACAGAAAACAAGATGGCCGACAAGTTCCGTCACCTTCTCGAATATCTGTTCAACCAAATTCTTAGTTATTTTACTTACATCGTTATAATCTCCATTATTTCCATTTTGGTTGGAATTATCTTTTTGGTTGCTCATTCTTACCATTTATAACTTTATATTAATATTTATAATAATTGAAACAGTTACGCAAATTTAAGAGCGCACAACCG
The DNA here is from genome assembly GCA_021498325.1 of Bactrocera minax. Classification (NCBI taxonomy): domain Eukaryota; kingdom Metazoa; phylum Arthropoda; class Insecta; order Diptera; family Tephritidae; genus Bactrocera; species Bactrocera minax. The sequence continues at coordinate 2,027,514 of JAKEEE010000012.1, read as the reverse complement.
AACAACTTAAAGCGAAAAATCCGAATGGATTCGTTTTATCTAATATATGCCAGCAATATCTTGACAATATGGAAGTTACGGAAGTATGGAGAACTGTCAGAGAGGATTTATGTTGTAGAACTGCCATATCAGCGCAATTTAAGTTTGAAACTTGAATAGAAGCAAAGCGAATTCGTATAGAATGATATCACCAGAACTCCTGAGACAAAAATTTTTCTTATTAACATTTTTATGTATGAATTTTTCTTATTGTTTTGGGTTTGTGCTACTAAAACCACCTTGGATGAGTTTACCTTGGGTGTACCTCTTTCCCATCTTAAGTTGTCATATACATTTATACGATTAACTTGAAAACCTTCATATACTCTGGTTAAAGTTCAGTATTCCTGTGTTCAGACGTGAAAACTTTTGTTCCTTATAATCGGCAATTTCTTTTTTGTGTTGCCCATTGCGTTCATGCTGGACACTCTGCCATTCCTCTTATTATCATTTTATCAAAAATCGTTATCGCGTATCCAAAAAACTATCAATTTCTCATTCACCATTTTCTAAAATTTGTATGTTATATTTTCCATATTTTTATAACCTTTACATATTAAATAGAAAAATATGTGTTATATAGCCCGCGTTCATACACGAAGACTTTTGTTGCCCAGATTCGTAGATTGTGGTCGATGGAGCGACGAAAAAGAGGATTGGCACCGAGTTGCTCGTGCTCCTGCAACACACCTCTTGTTCTTGTACGTAAGACTTCGCTGCTACGTAATCGGATTCCTTTTCATTTTTAAATTCTTTTCATGGGAGCAATTGCCTTCGGTTTCTAATGAATATTTACGATATGTTCGGAAATTTGAATTTTATCAAACTCTGGTAGGGCTCTCTAGTAATTAACGAGTGATGGTTCATTTGCAGGGTTGTTTTATAAGAATATTCAAAAACTTGGCAGCCCGAAAAAATGTTGAATACATACAAGAGAGCTCTTCTACCGCCACCATTTTATTTCATTTTGAAGTAGCCCTGGTCATTCCATTGTCTCATATATGTGAAGTGAACAAACACCAGTTTTCTTGTGTAGCGTGAACAAACCTGGTTAATTTAATTAAGATAGTTAATTTTTAACATTTGAAATTGATTTGAAAATGATTAAAACAACAGAAAACATTTACCAAGCGGGTCATAAACCTGAGGTATGCAAAAACATTGAGAAAATTAAGATATGCAACAATCAATATATTGTTCGCAAAAAAATTTTAATACTCAAAAAAAAATTCATTTAAATCTTTATATTTAAACCTTATATAGGAACACCAAAATGGTGGAGAGGTAGAAGTTGATCACCTTCGCAAAATGTTTATTGGAGGTTTATCAGCAGTAACAACTGAGGAGTCTCTCCGAAGTTTCTATAAGCAATGGGGCGATGTAGTTGATGCTATAGTTATGCGAGATCCAGCAACAAAGCGTTCCCGCGGATTTGGATTTATTACTTATTCTGACACGTTTATGGTAGATCGAGCGCAAGCGGCCCGTCCACACGTAATTGACGGCAAGTAAGCATCAGTCACATTTCTTATTTCAGAAGTGTACCTAAAAAATTCTAGACCATGAGTCACTGAATTTCTTTAATGTCATTTTTCTTACTTTTAATTAAAAAATATTGAAGGCAAGTAGATTCGAAGCGTGCATTACCAAAACCTGAATTAGGCAAACCAGAAGCTAGTACAACAGTGAAAAAAATTTTTGTTGGTGGTTTAAAAGAAAATCATGATGAGCAGGCATTAACTGAACATTTCTCGCAATTTGGCAATGTAGTTGGAGTTAAAATTTTAACAGACAAAACCACGGGACGCAAACGTGGGTTTGCGTTTGTGGAGTTCGATGACTACGATGCCGTCGACAAAGCAGTTTGTTAGTGTCATAAATCTTAATTAATAACAGGACTATGTCTAATGTCAATGTATTTTTCTTCTTTTTAAGTACATAAAAATCACACAATTAAGTATGTATTGGTTGATGTAAAAAAGTCAGTTTACAAACAAGAGTTAGCCAAGAAACGAGCCACTCAGGCACAGCAAGCAGGTGTGCCCCCAGGTGGACCACCTGCAAATGGGTATCAACAACCAGCAGCTCCGTATGCGCAACAGCCTGCTTATGGCTATCCACCACAAATGGGTCCACCGGCATACAACGGATGGGGTGGTTATCCCCAAGCTGCACCTCCAGCTGCTTATCAACAACCTCCACCAGCAGCTCCCGTTGCTGGATACGGCGCTTATACAGCGCCACCGCAAAATGGTGCAGCTCCAGGATGGGGTGCACCCACTGCCTACCCAGCTCCTACCGCTTGGCCTCAAAATGGGTACGCAGCGGCCCCGCCTGCCGCAGCCCCAGTGCCACCACCTTCTGCTGCACCTACAGCCGCACCAGCTGTAAATAGTTGGAACGGAGCCGCTACCGCACCAACTGCCGCTGCTCCACAAAATTTTGGTGATTACCAACAGTCATATAACGGTGGTCCGCAAAAAGCTGGTACTTTACAAGGAAACCGAATGAACCCTTATAGTGTGTCGTCGGCGCCTAGTTATGGTAAGCAATAAAATCAATTAATTTATGTCTATTAAACCTATTTAATCATCTTCCTTTTCAAATACATTGAAATATGTTTATTTTCGTATTTATATTACCTACCATATCGCTTTATTTAAATTTTTTATAAAGTATTTTAAGATTGTTTGGTTAAATGTTATATATATCTTGTTAATACATATAATCAGTGCGAAATAACTGTGAATGGAAGTAATAAATGCATTCACCATTCTACAAATCTTGAAAATTTCCGATTAGCTATTAAGATATAAGTATTTCTTAAAATAATAACTATAAACGCATATATTTGAATATTTGTATAAATGCAATATTCACAATTTTGAAGATTTTCATAACATGTATTGAATAATTGTAATTATAAAGACATAAAACCTACCAATTTCTGTACAAATACTACTAGAAAATAGATCCCTTTAACATTAATCAAAAATTGATTACTATTGTTTTTTTTTCGAAATTAACTTATTTTATCATTAAAAAATTGTTTTGATATTCACAGGTGCAACCGATTCTACCGGTTACCTGAATATGTCGAATACGACTGTTAAAAGTTCTTCAGTGAACACTGGTTGCAAAACGCAATCTTATGTTGCTCCGACCAAGCGTTCTTATTAGACTATACGGTTTCAAGAGTAAATATCTACAACAAATCGGTACAGTAGAAAGTGTATTTTAAAAATTTCAAAGACATACTACTGTATAAGCTTGCTGAAGCAGGTATGTTATTATGTAGTAATTGCAGCATTCACTGCTTCGCTTCTATGTTACAGTGGTAGGAAGCTAGTTTGTTTTGAAATGCCGTTATTAATTCATGTTTACGTCCTGTATTAAATATATGTCATGGAAGAAAATTAAAACTTCATATATTGTTAAATCATCAATTTAACTAGTTCCAACGCAAATAAATACTCCATTCACGTTCTTGATAAGCTGTGTTCATTGCTTTCCTAAATTTTCTTTATTTTGGTCAAAGAAATTGTGTCGGCCAGGAAGTATTTATTTATATTGCCGAGAAAGTCGTTGAATAGCTTCTTGAATTTTAGAAAACGCAAAAGTCTAAAATATGAGGCAAGGTACTAAGAAATATGAACTGTTGTTTCAATATCGAAATTTTCGTGGTAAAAAAATTAGTGCAGTTTATTTTGTGTATTATTTAGCATATTTAGTGTTTGCATAATATTCAGTCCCTGTTGATAACATGACTTTATATAATTTTGTCTTTATTTTGTATGTTCCTTAATCCTCAAAAACAATAACATTTATTTATATATTCATGCATTTAAAAATCAATATTTACCACTATATATTATATAAAATATCTTTCTTTATTTCCCATATAGGCATTTAAGATGTATGCTTATACATAACATTAATGTACTACTACATAGATAACCAGAATTATTTTAAGAGAAACAATTTAAAAAACAAAACAATCCAATCCAATCCCATGAAAGAAAGATTTACATAAAATGCACTACGTACATTACATAGAGCAAAACAAAAGAACAAAAAGCACTTCATTAAGGATGTTTTCCGATATTTATAGTTATTAATATATGAACATATGTATTTTAAAACAAATAACTTTTTTAATAAAGTATTCGCTGCGATGTACACATTATTATATAGCGTCCAAAATTATATAGTAGATCGCTTAATTAAATGATACTTAATATCGGATAAATTTTTCCATAAATGTCAGCGTGCTAACGATTTGATAATAAAAAGTAACAACAAATACTGAAGCATTGAAGTTCAAAAGAGACGCGAACATGTTCGCGATGTGTTCAGCACAACTTGGATCAAAATTGCAGGCAGCAATAAGAAATTCACCAACATTGATACACAAGATGTAGACATTGATTAATAGATTAAGAAACTTATTTAATATATCAGCACAGCTGCTGCAGCGTTTTAGAATTAGCATGAAACAGAAAATAACAATAACGCAAAGTATAATAAACAGCAATTATTGTTTTTTATGCTTTGCGTTGCAAATGATGTTTTGAAGAGTTTAGTTTTATTTAATTTTGCTTCGTATTTCTTTTTTTTTTTTTTACATTGAACTAATACAAAAGAACTGAACTATTTGTTTAACAACCATGACAAAAAAGTTTTATTTTATAAAAAGTTCACAGTCTTAACTTTTGGTACTATGGAATTCCTAGGTGTATGTATTTTTCTTTTGGATTACCACTTGCAATATTTTAAATTATAAAAAAGAACAAGTTCGCTTATAGTGATTGCAAAATTAAACAAAAACAAAAAAAAAAAATCAGACAAATATTAAAAGAAACAGTTTTATACTTTAATAATACTTATGTGTGTGTACAATTTATAATGTATTTAATAGTAATATGTATAATTACATTTATAATGATTGCAATTAAAAGCTGAATTACAAATAAAGTATACTATAATCACATTTCTATGGTATATAAGATTTACTGCATTTTTTACTTAACCACTTATTTGCTCTTTAAGTACAGGTATGGATATCTAACAAGTTTTTGTACGATTAATAGATATCTAAATTCGTATTTCATATTGGTATATCAACTTTCTTATCAGTATTTATAGTAATGTATGTTACAACGAATGATTTATGAAAAAGTGTTTTGCATTAACATAAACGAGAATTTCTGGATATAATAAAAATTTAAACGGTCCTAGTCCCGCATTTAATGCAAATTTCAAATCAAATAATCTAAGTGTTTCAAACGAAAGTTAAAATCATTTGGATATATTGAAAAGTTCTCGCGTTAAATTTGAAATATTTGTATAGGTAATTGTTTCCTCAATATATTAATAATAATTTAATACTTGCAATAAATTTTTTGCATTATTTTTTACTTTTATTACCGTTTACTTTTTCGTAACGCTACTTTTCTCCCAAATCGTTTCTTATAGACGCTCAACTCTTTAACACTGGTATTTATTTACCTTAAAATGTCGTGTATGTCCATGTGCAATCGAGATGTGCAACCGGATGTATATTATATGCATATTATACTTTATTATAGTTGTAACCCAACTTTTGTATTTTCAGGTATTAGAAATACTCAACTTATCGTGTATATTACAGAAACAATATTTTTATTCGCACTGCTACAAATATGCCGCTATAAAATATTCGAACTACCAAATCTATGTATGTGTTGTGTATATATGCTTTGTATCTTGCTCCTATGTACTACCTATATTCATTATAAGATATCGCATATACACCTATGTACATATACATATATGCCTAAGTATGTACGATCTTGATCTCTACTAAGTAAGTAAAATAAAGCGTAAGTAAGAGCAAATATTTATTATTATTATATTTTTTAATAAAAAACATTCTAACGATCAAATATTTAATATCCTAAGGGCGGAGTAAATATATTTACAAAAAAATAAGCTTATTTTTCATTTAACAACTAAAAGGGGTTATCGAAAGATCCTTTCACTGGTTTATTTAAATCTTTTATACAAAAGATAGAAATGCAAAAATAATAGTATTTTTTGAGCTATCAGCTATTAACATAATCAATTATAGAGGCATTGCGTTTTCTACAGAAATAATGCTTTTTAAATATAAAGCTCTTTAAAAATTTACATGATGTACTAATATTCATAAAATATAACTATTTTTTATAAAACCAAAATCAAAAACAAATCAACCTAACCAATTTGCGTTAATTTGCTTCCAGATATATAAGTATAATTATAGAAAAAATCTTAGTAGTGATTATTTTATATACCAAACATGAAGTTAGTATTTTTTAAATATATATGTGTGTACCAATTTAGATAAACAAGATGACATTTTAAAAAAAAGTCGCAATATCTGTATTGATATTCAAAAATTCACCTGCATAAATACGTTAAGGTATATAAAATATAAATAAATTTTTATTTTATTGATGTCATTGTAAAAACATAAGCTAAACCAACCACTTTAATTTTACCATGAATATTTAGTTCAACATAATAAAATATTAAGATTCATGCATATACATGTATATGAATATTATACTTATATATGTTATAGATACGAAATCGGTGATTTAATTTTGTTGCACCCAAAAGTTTGTAGATAAATAAACATTTTTTTTTGTATATTTTAATACTTTTTTTAAGCTCGAACTGGCGAAGGACAATGGTGAAACACGGTACAATCCAAGGGAGTTCAACATACTATGTATGGTCCGTGTAACCATTTTTGAAAAATGTTTGAAATCGAACACAGCAATCCTCCACACCAGATGCTTTTTTAAATGTGAGGAAAGACAAGAACGACCAAAGTTAACGAGGTAAGTAAGAAATAAAATTTCTCAGGCTTAGACTTAGCAGAATGAATAATATACGATATATACATACATAAAAAAAAATTAAAAATAAATAAACAATAAAAAAAAAACTGTTTTTTTTTTTGGGGGGCTTATGTATTAATATAATAACTACAGAAATATAAAGTTTGGTTCGATGATTATAATCAGAACCAGAGCATGGCACCCTCATTATTAGGTGAAATTCCATTTCATTTCTTTGTGAATATTGGTCATTGAGCACGTGGTCCACAACGCCTACTTTCAGTATAATAGAATTTTTGATCCCGCCTGTCAGTTTGATTGGTCATCCGATAATCAAGCAACAATAAAACTATCAGAACATAAATTGGAATATATATTACTCCTAATAATATATGGATTCTAACGTCCCAATCGGTATATACCTTCCATTTGCCATATACCAAATATAAGGAATAATACCTCCCGTTATTTGTATCCCGTACTTTGGATATATCAATGATAAAGCAGTTCACATTTTTCATTAATAAAGATATTGTAATTAGATGAAAACCTTTCGCTTGACAGAATCTGTATTTGCAGAAATCGGTCCCAACATTATTATCGCCGCCACATATTAAGTAATGATTTCCATCCTTCCGGTTTATATCATATGGGATGATATGCTAAGTATAGTATCTTAATAGACAGAAACAATAAATATGCCATTCCGAACTTATACTCGTATTTGTATACTCTCGCAACATGTTGCCACAGAGTTTCGTTCACCTAACGGTTGTTTGTATCACCTAAAACTAATCGTTTGTGAGATATCTTGAAAAAATTCAGAGTATCTTTTTGCGATAACAATGTGTCCTTGTTTTTGATTGACAAGTTTGATGATTATACCATATATGTATATCGAACAGTCCCTTAGATGTTTTCAGCCAGTATTATTCAGCCTGGTAATAGTGTGCGTTGATACCAAAAATTTATAAAAATTGGGCTAATACTTCCCTAGTCTGCATATACGTAATATGAGAATTCCAAACTTCCACTTGGCTTTACACCATATACGAATATATGGTCAATATGTTTGATATTTCATTTCATTAGAATTAAGTGGATATGTTTTCTTAAACATATGATTTAGCGCTGAACGTGGATGAAATCGATCTAGACCTTGATCTAAACTTCATATCCCCAACATAATGATTACCGATTCTCCGGTTGATTTTTTCCTTATATACCCAATATATTTATTTAAGCCACTTTGGTCGAGTTTATATCATATACATATATCTTATTTGAATTAATTAGTTAATAAGACACCAAATATGAGTGTAATCCATTCCCGGTTGTGTCGAATAGTGAATTTTGAACTCATTTGCAACATTTTTTAGCATAAAGTTTTGTCAACACCTAAAAGTATTTTACCGCCTTTCATCCTTGCACATTGCAAGAGTATAAAATATTCGGTTAATCCCGAATTAATCCCTTCCTTATTTGTTTATAATGCATCTTAGTCGGCAACCCAATATATGTTAATATTTTTACAATTTGCGAGAGTATTTAATTTTTGGGATCCAAAGTAGCCCTTTTACCGTAACTTTGGACTCAAAACACAATCTACTTTATGAAGCTATTGTAAATTCCAAAATAAGATCCAAGCCAAAGGAAGTTAACAAACGTTTGCTATATAAATTTCGTATTAAACACATTTAGTTTTTCAGACATTAGTAATAAGAAAACAGTCCATTGAGATTCAAACATATATTTTATTAATATTAATCAGACGCACCTTAAGAGTTACCATATTATTTTCACGTTTCTTGTGTTTATATTTTTTAAATAGTAAACTTTTCTAAATTTATTTTAATAATTTTCAATGCATTTAGCACTAAATTCAGGATTTTTAATTAGTTTTATCTTATAATAAAAAAACATGTTACCATTTACAAGAAATACAAATTTACTTTAGTTCGCTTATAACTGAAACGTTATAAAACATTTCCAGACTACTTTCTTGTTTACTACTTTTTAAGTTTCGTTTTCTTCGATTTAAATTCTTTTTGTAATTAGTTTTACGAGAGTTTTCGTTTTGTGCGACTCAATTTTGCAGCATTTACTTATTATTGTTAGTACTTGCGAAAGTTAATGGCATACATATGAAATTTTAAAAGTACGGGAACTTATAAGTTTGGAAAACAGTTCATTTAAAAGAGAAAAGTGAGTAATAAAACAACGAATAATATTTAAATAGTTTTATTTTTTAACGATTCTCAGGATATATGTATATTTTATAGTTTTGCTATAAATTATGTTTCAATCCATTTATTTATGTATTTATAAATAATAAGTTTAAAAAAACTTTTGCGACCTGAAAATAAACAGTTTATTATTTTTAAATGCTGTGATCCAACGATTTTCTCGTTCTTTATTAAACAGAATTCAACCGGTAAAATATTTTAATAAATGATGTTGAGAATGCATAAGCACTCCAGCCACATTATAATTAATTATCTTTCAATTATATCAATTCAAGGATGAACATATTGTAAGATATCCGCTTATTCACACCTAACGACGTACGCATTTAGAATATCCAATTTAAATACTGGAATATAGAAGACTTTTCAAGATTAAAAAAAAAGTTGTATTAAGTTCTAATAACCAAGCATTTCTTGTTCCGTATAAAGCAACAGAAACCGAATAGATTTATATCATTTATTAAATGTATTAAACTATATAAAGTCCTGAACTGGCGATCTTCGTGAAGATTCACAAGGAAATCAAATGGTTAATGCGTTTCACTAAATGACCCATGATAATAAAAAAAGCATTTAAAAACGTATAATACGTTTTGTTGATGTATTCATTATAACATTGTTTTGTAACAACGTTTTATAGTAATAAATTTTTTTTCGAGTTCTAGCCATTCACAATGTTGATATTTTAAATTATAATTTTCCAGAATTTACATATACGCACATTTTCAATCCTCCACATAAATCAATTTGATTTCATAGCTTTTTACAGAATTTTTTTTTGGATTTTTAACATTTTTCGATTTTTTCGGATTTTATTTTTATAAACGTACGAATATTATTACTTATTTATGTTTAGTTTTTATTTCTTTTAACGTGTTTATACGGATTTACAAGTCTTTCTTTTGCTTTTTATTGCATTTTGTATTTTTTAATTATCTTATGGGTTGTATTAAGTTTATAAATTTTTATTTTAGATTACTTGTAAGCTACGATCTTTTCATCCATATGATAAAGGAAGTGGTTTTGTTTTAGAATAAAATTATCAAAACTAAAATACGTACATGATAATGAAGTTTTTTTTTATTTGTAGATAGGGTTCAAGAGAAGAATGTTTTTCTTTTATTTCTTTTGTTAGTATAAATTAAAATATTAAATAAAAATTTACTTCAATATATAAAACAATAAACTAAATTTTGTGATACATGTACAAAGGAAAACGATTTACCGTTAGGAAAGGGAGTGATGAATAAAAAAAATTTGAGAAAGAGTGATTGTAGAAAGCGCCAAGTTTAACGAACAACAAAAATTGTAATCGATATACTAAACGATGATGATTGCATGAGTTTTTTGTTGTCTGTTTTACTTGCAAATTGCAGATTTGGACTTGATTTGGTTTCCTGTTCTTTTTCAATTACTTCGCAAGCAAATTTAAATATTTCTACTAAAACAAAAATTAGTTTTAGAATAATATAATCTTATAAAGATTACTGCGGTTGCTGTTGATTCTGTACTGGTGGTGTTGATGGCGTTGGCGTTGTTGCAACAGCAGCAGTTACTGTATTGTAGCGAGATGTCTGCTGTTGTGGATGATAGAAAAATATTAATGGTTAGCGCCGTGTGCCATAGCTGTTGCCGCCACTGGCTCCTGAAGGCTGTGCACTGTTTTGATTGCCTCCGCGTACTTGTGGACCATTGCCATTCGTTGGACCACTACGGTTTTCATTGCGATTGAAACCGCCACTGAGGCGTGGACCACCACCACTAGATTGTCCTCGGGTCATGCTGTTGCTGTTGGCACTACTGCCACCAGTGTTTCTCATCATACCACCGTTAGCTCCGCCACCGGCAGAATTCGATAGTGAACGAGATTGAGGGCCCCCGCTCATGTTACGTTGTGAATTATTCATGTTTCCGCCCATACTGTTGCCACCCATTGACTGTCGTGGCGGCATATCGTTATTTGAACGCATTGGACGCGGCTTTTTTTCTTCCACATTTAATTTCTGACCGTCGGGAGAATTTTCGGGGAAGTAAAGCGGCTGTGAGTAAGTAAAATTTAAATATTTTTCAATTCTGCCTATAATTATAGTAATAATAGTGTCAACATTTGTAGTAATAAAACTTACACAATTTGCTAAGCAGTTCTGAACTGAATCCGGATCTTCATAAGTAATAAAGCCGAAATTCTGAGGATTTCTTACACCAGGTGGTAGTTTCCCATTAGCTTTTGACATAACTCGCAATTCCAGAACCTGTCCGAAACGTCCAAATAAAGCCTTCAACTCCTCTTCTGAGGCATGATGCGGTATATTACCAAGAAATAGTTGCTGGTTGTCAGATTGTTGGGCATTGCTTGTACGGCGTGGTTCATATTCTGAGTGAAAGTAAATATTTTTTATGAACAAGTGAAAATTTTAAACAGTTTAACTTTTACCTTTATTGATTCGGGATGCAGTATTGCGTTGAGGCAATGGGCCTCCTTGTGTTACTGAACTCATAGTGCTGTTGTCAAGACGTAATGAGGAAGATTCGCTATTGCGGTTATTGTAGACCGAAAGTGAAGAGGTGGAATTAGAATTAGACTGTGAGTAGGTTGTGCTGGAGATGGTGGTAGCAGAATGGTAAGCATTATTGGGTGTTTGTTGTTGTTGCTGCTGTAGTTGTTGTTGTTGCTGCATAGCGGCAGTGACGAAACCGCTGGGCGATGAGGAAGTTGATTTGAAAAGGTTTGCGTACGTCTTTATCTCATTTTGTTGTTGTTTAGTAGCTTCATACTTTTCCTGCTGTTGCTGCTCATTAATTGTTTTAAAATCGTCAACAGCTGGCATGTTATCAGATGCAGCTAATAAACCGACTGAACCCGAGCGAGGTACTGATTCAGTATTATTGGACAAAGTGGAATTAATTATGTCATCTTCCAAATCTACAACCGACGATTGTTGAACGATCAGAGTTTGATGGACCAATGGTTGTTGCAGAGGTTGTGGTTGTTGTAAACCTTGGGACTGAAGTAGTGGAGATTGTTGGAAGCCGGGAATATTTGCAGTTGCCGGTACAGCAATGGGAACACCAGTTACTGCAGCAGCTGAACCAGTTTGGCCAGCAAGTACTGGTGTAGCTACAGTAATGCTTGTAGACTGCTGAACTACAGGTGAAGCAGACGGTCCAACGATCTGTTGTTGCTGTCCTTGCCCTGGCTGTTGTTGCTGATTTCCAGTAGATAAAAGATCCTCATGACCAACAACACCATTCAGCTGAACTTGCTGCGATACAACGGCTGTTGAGGCGGCAGTTGGAAATGACACAGCGCCAGTTACCTGCGGTGAAGTGCCAGTCAATAAAGGTATGGGACGACCGCCGGAGCCTGGCACCGAATAGTAAATTGCTTGTTGTTGTGGTGCACCAACGGCAGGCTGTGCGGCTGTTTGTTGCTGTGGCAATACACCTGTACCTGTTGTTGCATTCACCACCTGTGTGGTCAATTGAGCCAGTTGTGGAGGTTGTTGTTGTTCAGCAGTAGCAGGTCCACTGCCAGCGACCAAATTTGAAGCAACTTGTTCATTTCCAGGAGCACCAGCAGAAGTAACAGCTGATTGTTGCAATTGTTCATGTTCTTCATCGTGTTCCGTACGTGTTTCGCTATCGTTCTCTTCATCCGAAAACACGTCTTGATAACGAAAAATATCATTATGAACATAATATTTTTTCGGAGACTGGGATGCTAACACAAAAGTTTGCGTAAAACGACGCATTGGCTGACCATCATTGGACAATTCCCCGGTAACCTGAACGACGACACCATTACCTAGTGTAGCCTGAGCATCCACTTGACTTATCTTGGCATGACAATCATTAAAATTTAGCTGCTGAATGCGGTTGTAGATGTTTCGCTGACCCACCACCAAAGTTGATTCGCCGTGTATAAACGATGAATTGTTATTATAAAAACGATGCAAATGACTTGGTGCACGATTAAGCAAGGTATAGTATTGGCGCACAAATTCGCGGCCGACAGATTGTGGAGATGGCTGTTGTGATTGAGTTGCATCCATTACCATTGCGTTTTTCTTTTAAACTTTCGCTCTCTTGCGGATTTCTGGACTTACTTTAATTTATTCACAAGGAAAATACCAGCAGTATGCGGAAGGTGATCCGTTCAATAAACAATATGAGGGTTAGAACCAAATTTAAATTTTTCGAATGAATGAAATCTTCAATGAAGGAAAATGTCCCTTGATAGTATTGCCAGTCTGTTGAAATAACCGAGTGCGTAATATATTCGAGCAATTTATACTAAAATAAAAAATAAATATTACTCTTTGGGTTCAATAATTTTTACGGAAATTTTCAAAACAGAAAGACAACTCATATTGCACCTTTTTCAGTCGTTGCTTAACACAAAATGTAAAAAACAACAGTGACTTTGAAAATTTGGATTTTATTGAAAAAACAATTAAGATTTCCATTGTCAATAATTGCTTACAACATTATAAAATTACCAACAACTTTAAAATATTGTTTTCTTAAAAAATCTAAAGATGGTGTAAACAAATAAATTTAGGGTGAACAACTTTTTAAAAAGAAATCATTTAAAAAGGGGCAGAAATTCTGAGAATCATATAATAACGGTTTGTAAAAAAAATTGTCTGTAGCACAAATGTGTTTGTTGTCCCGACCAACAATCGATACTTATGAATATTTGGAAAACAAAATCATATTATCTTTAAACAAAAAAATATTTATCGATATTTGAAGTTTATTAAAGAATGCTTTAAAAAATGTACCAGGTTTTTAATGGAAAATGTGGTTTAAACGCGGTTTGGGATTCGCAGACCACTTCTGCCAGACCGACTGATAATATGGATATAAAATCAGTGAATTTAAAATTAATATATTTCTTTAATGATTTAATAAAACATCTGATAAATATATTTTGTAAACAGAATTCAAAATATGTATATGTTTTTAGTGAAAGCTTTAGTGGACTAAAACAACTGTTCTGCACAAAAGCAATAAGGTAATAAATAAGGATTTATTATAAAGTTTAACTTACTTTAGACACAACCATATGTTAATATATTTTCATACCAAATGCAGAAGCTTGCTGAAAGGAACTGTTAATGTTTGCGATTATACTTTTTATGTAGCATGTTTGTTCTAGTCAATTTGATAGAAATCACTACTATATATTATGGGAGTTATAATCAAACTTTGTCCATGCCTAGAATAAAGTTATCATAAGTCAAGCGGTCATTGATTCGATGCTTATCTGGCCACTTTGAATGAACTCTTCTCTCATGTCCGAATTTTACATGTAAAAGCAACAACAACAATGGTACATTTAATTAAATAGACGATATCTTAATAGAGCGGATGTTGCTGTTGTTGTGGCAGCTGTAGAAAACAATCGCCAAATAATTTTTAGAATGTAAACGAGTTGATTGTTCCTGGCCGGATAATAATCCGGTTCCGTTCCAGTCCCATACACTTGGCTGTAGTGGGAACGGTATAGCCTCTTTTTATTGTATATCTATCGTCTTCTTGAGTCGGGTCTACATAAGCGGAAAGGAGCATGATTTATATCCGTCTAAGTTTGTCAAATCGGCAACACTACCAAATTAACTTATGCCGCTACCACAATAACAACACAATATAACTATATTTGATTATGGCAGTTGTTTGTCCGATTCACTCCTATGTAGATTTTGGAAAATTTAAGAGATATAATTTAACTGCACAAAGGGAAATATGCACATTTAATATAACGTGGTAGACGAATTGTGAACCGATTTGAACTGACTTACTGATACACTCAAGCTGGAGGTTGTTTGACATTATGAGATGTAGAAACCAAAATTACTTATTGCTCATATGCCAGTGTGGTTTTAAAACTATATATATATATCTTGCACATTTACATATACGTGAATAACATATATAGCTACCTAAATAAGAATTCTTTATCATTTTCTTCCGATAATTTACATGTTTAAAATTGGTCTTATCTTTTCGTCTCTGTTCAAATTGAAGTTTTTGAAACATTCATATATTTGCTCTTCAACTTTTCAAACGTTGGGCACATGGTAGCGAACAATGTTAAAAGTATAAAAAAAAAGTCTATTGTTTAAATAAATTTATCACAACTTGTTCGTACGACAAATAAAATAAAAATTATTGTTAATTTGTATCAAAAGTTATAAACTTTAAGCTCTGAGGTTAATGTAGAAAGGACTTCGGAAACATATAAACATTCCGGTCAGACATACTGGAAAACAACGCATTCATAAGCAATAAAAATTGTAGTGCCCAACATAATGACTACGAAATACATAATTTGTTATAAATCCAAGTCTAAATATATTATTATATACTCTATAAATATATATAATAAATGTCGATTTTACTTACGCTCTTTTTTGATGCGAGAAGCGTGTGGTTTATGAATAGGTTTTGTAATATACAGGGTATTGCTTTAGCTTTAATGGTGTTTAATTATACAGCATATGTTTATTTTAGTTTAGAGTTAGTATCTACGCTATTTTCATTGAATCTAAAGCACTCTTCCTGTTATATCAATAGAAAATGGGTATAATTTTGCAAAATCTTTTGTTGTCCAAATTATTTCAATCGTTTTCTTGGCGTTTCTCCGGTTCCCTCGTTTCTTCTTCACAGTCTTCTTCTTCTTGACCGTCGTCTTCGTCTTTTGGATACAATGCAGTCGTTTCGACTTACAAGTTCTATGCCTTTCCCTTGCGAAAATATTTTTTAATTTGGCAAAATCGTTTCTCAATATACTTTCTCACAATCCCCTTATTGATTGATCACAGTTACAATTTATTTAATTGTATAGTACTAATAATAAATTTTATTTTAATTTAATAATGCAGCTCGAAATTGAACAAGTATTTAGTTGAATTGAAATGAGACGTAGAATTGTACTCATTCAGTGCACTAATATTTTCTTTCATGGCGTGAAAATGCGCTATTCTTTGAGTGTGTATATTTGGCTCGCTTACTTTTGAGAAATACCGAATTACAACATATTCAACGCGTTCATACGCATATATCCCTTATTCGTAACAAAAACCATCAAGATGAGCTGCCACCCAGGATTAGTGTAAAATAAAATAAACGTTGTTTCTTGAATAAATTAATGTATATCAGGGTCAAATAAAGTAATACAAATAATGCTTTCAATTTATATCGCCGACAACTGACAAACTGAACCATAACCTCAACTAGTACTTTGTTAAAAAAATTTTAATTATTTAGAAGTTTATAGAATTGCACCATCGCATATACCAAAGTATAAATGCATAAGTATAAATGCAGTATATATGCGTAAATATTCACGTAAGTTTGACATTTAAGTAAAATGCAAATGATCTAATACGAACATAGGTTTAGAATATGGTCAGATATGTTCAGAAATGAAAACTTTAATTAGAATATGCATAGAAGTTGAATTTTTTCTACTTTTATGAGTTAGAGTACGTAAATCCGATAGCACCACTCAATCAACAACAAGAACTGTCAACACATTTATATGCGCACTATTGAGTTCTGGAAATTTACGAAGCAAAATGCTTTGCTACGCCGACGCTTTCACGTATGCATTCCGGTTATGTAGATTCAGCTTTACCTTTTCACGTTACGCATCACTGAATGAAATGGTTTTTTGATGGAGGAATTGTAGATATAGTTTGGATATTTACAAGATAAAGGAAAAGGGACAACTAGATACTGATATTCAGCACGTGATTTAGCTATTCAGCTATTCAGCTATTCAGCACATGCCGAATGGCATACGAATAAGAAATTCTCAAGTTTGCCTCTTCCGGCCATTATACCATTCAGTACGGCTCGCCACGAGTCTACAAATTTGTGTTAAATCTTTAAAAAATAAAGTTAAACAACTTAAATTGCAATATTTTAAAGTTTATACTGAAAGTATATTAGTGTACGCCTGCCAAATAGCTAGTAAAAATTTAAAATGGCTGATTCGAAGAATAACGACGTTGAGATGAACGGTGAGGATTTCTCTAAAGACGTCACCACAAGCGAAAACGAAAACGGCACCGGCATCAATGGTACAAATGGAAACGTTGATGGTCAGTCAAACGTACGGGATGACGATAGGTAAATTTATGGATAAATTATATTTGCTTATTGATTTTCATAAAAATATTAAATGAATTTAGTCGAGTGTCGACGGTTTTTAGTGATCGATTTTTAGTATCCAAATGTGTGTGTGTTTTTTTTTTTCCCTATATTGTTACGTAAAACTTTGTTATACTGCGAGGTCTAAAGAAAGCAGATTGGCTAAAAGGGTAGCCGAACTTAGGGAATCATGTTTTCTGTATGTCGTATCAGAATCGTCTACCTCTTTGTTCAGTCTGTTCGAGAGTATGTGTGAATATTATTTGTTGCCTGTTTTTGCGCGTGTGTGTGACTGTACCTCGTTATGGCTTCAGCACTTTTATGGGTACATTTTCATGTATAATTAGCTTTTACATAGAGTCTTCAAGTTAATTCAGTTGAGATTAATTTGTAGGTGTTTTACTAAATCTATAGATATTAGTAAGAATAATATCCGGATGTATTCATAGAATAAACAATTACTCCAACAATTTACTCTAAATACAACTATTTCACGTGTGTATGCTTGTAACACGTTGGAGTATATCATTAAATGTAGTCACATTTTTCATTAACATTTAATTTTCAAAAGAAATTGAGGTTATGGGATATTTTTTTTTGCTTGTGCAATATAGCACGCTTTATTGGCCGCGATTTTTTTCATCTCTGCTTTGCTCTTTTTTTTATTTTTTATTTAAAATTTTTTTTTTTATGTTAATTTTTTTTTATTTTAATTTTTTTTATTTAAATTTTTTTTCTTTTTTTTTATTTTAATTTAAATTTTTTTTATTTTTTTTTAATTTAATTAAAATTTTTTTTTCTTTTTTTTTTTAATATCTATTCTAAAATCCTCTTTCCAAACGTGTTTTAAAAAATGGCGGCCCAAAACAAAATCAAAAAAATCTACTTTATCTACCTTTTCGTCGTTCTTAAAATCAAGAAAGCCGGCGTTGGCGCGCTTTGTCAATGTGAATGTGGCAGTGTCGGCTGAGTAGCTATGCTATAGAAGTGGCTACTAAATTTTCGGTGTATGGCACTTTCTAGCTTTTGAACTCTTTTAAGTAAAATACATTGTTCCAACAATATAAAATTGCTTAAAAGTAAGCTGCTATATCTGTTTTCGAGTTTCCCAATTTCGACAGTTGAAAGGATTTAAAATTAATGATACTTTTAGACTACTTTGATGGTTTAGATTGGTGATAGTAGGCAAACCGTATTGATTTTAATCAACTTATTTTTTGAAGTAAACACCATACTCTTCCCGTTTATTGTTTTCGTATGCTCTTGTCCTTTCTCAATTAGAAAATAATGGTTGCCGACATATGCTCTATTTTAATTAAATTGTAACAAAATATGATTCGAATAAATAAATATTTCATATTCATAATTAGAAATGATAAACATTAAAAAATTGAATACGAGTAAATCAGAATTTATTTAATTTTTTCCTGATTTCCAATCGTTTTGTTAAGAGTTAACACCCCAGAAGATATGTAGCAATTATAAAAATGAGAGAATAGATACTATGGAATCGTTTGTATGTTCCAGTTGCCTTGAAAGTGCCTGTTATTAGGAGAACAATTACCATTTTCGTCGGCTTTTTGACCTACTAAACTACTTCATTCGCCTAAGATGTAATTTTTGTTTATTGTTGCATATATATATAAATTTTTTTTTTTTTTTAACTTTTGCGGTTGTATTACCGGATACATGATTGAATATTATCGCAGTTATTTAACAACAGCATCATTTTTATGGATGCATCTACTTAGTGGGTTTATGTGGAAATTTACTGATATACTTTTAATTATAGTGACTTGATTTGGTTTATGTGCTCAAAGTGAAATAAATTTATATTACAGTTCGAATTTCTCAGTTTATTTTTAAAATATGCTCAGTATTGCAAAATTATTATTAATTTTTTTGCTATAACTTGAAAGTAAAGTGGTTGGATATCTGGCAAAGTTCGATTAGAGAATTGAATGTATGTTAGCAAAGTTTTTCCCGTTGTAAGATTTTTGTCTTCGATATAATATTAATTTATTCTATAAGTTTTTAATGATCCTTATGTATTTATATTCCGAATATGAAATTTTTATATCTCAAAATTTAGGAAAGTAGTTGGTTAACATAAGTATTTGAAAAGACTTCTATGTTTTAAATAAATAAATTTTAATGAGATTGTATAAAATGGTCAAGAAACAAAAACAAATAAAAATTATTTCTGAAATTATTACAAATATTTGTTTTCTTATCTTATACGAATGAGTATTACGTAATCTTTAAAATGTTTATAATGAATTAATTATTTTAAGAGAGTATTTGCCAGAATCCAATCAAGTACCGCCAGAGCTAATCGTGTTTTTGGGCGAAAGTCAAGCGATTAATAACATGTTGGTTAAGATAATTTATAAATGTAAGAGTTTTAATATATCGGAAAAAAGTTCTATTTTAAAGTTTAATGTGTAAATCAATAGATTAAACCGTAAATTTAAATGTGAATTGAAAAGGATCGGATAATTTCAAAAATAAAATATGTAAACTTTTAAGAGCAATGACTAATGGACTAAAAATATTAAACTACTTTTGACTGATTTCCCGTGTCACGGATGCTGTAAACATATGCAAATATATATAAATATATATATATCATATACGTAAAGAGCATGTAAAATGTTGTTACAATAGGATACAATACCCTATTTTCCATCATTGCTTTCCTGTTGTGTTTGAGCGAACTAATCTTGTTCCTCTCCGGCAGGTATTGAGTGATGAGCATTAACAAGCCAATTGTAGCTACACTTATGGAAATCTCCGCAGATCAACTACAACTCACTATCACTTCATAGTAACGGTACCAGCTGGTAGCTTAGCAACGGCATCAGCATGTGATCACAAAAAGGGTCAATTTTTGATGGATATGATGGAATTGTACAATATTTTGAAGTATTTATATGTTCAATAGAAAGTGAGTGAAGAAGTGAGTCCTATGCTGGACACAAAAAGCCTGAGACGACATCGTGGTTCATTACCCCGCAGCTTACATCGTTTACTGTTCCCTGGATTCATCTCATCAAACATGGCATTGAGACACCCTTTACGAGAAACTTGTCGATGGTATTTATCTATGAAAAACAAAATAGAAGAAAATTATACAAGATACACAAAATTAACTTTAACTTGAGAAAATTGGATTATACCATGATGTACTGTTAATATTTTTGAAGTGTTTATTTGAAAGTGTTTTCTATTTAATCTGAAGTTGAAGTTTTAAATTGAAATTTCGTACATTGCTTAATAATATTTTATCAATATCTCTATAATTATTAACTTAAAATATCAAAAAAGAGTATTAACCTTGAAATTAATACATTTATATTATTACGAATAATCGCGATAGAGATTATCGGTTGTTTTTGCTGGTTTCAAAGGGTCGATTCGGATATAATATTCAGTGTTGTAGTTTTGGTCTTTTACATAAAAATTTGATTTCAAGTTCTGTTGATCGTTAATCGTGCAATAATGTAATTGATGCAAAATGGAAACAGAACTTTTGTATTTCGTTTCTTTCGAAATCCATTCTTTTTTAAATAATTAATTGTAACTCCTAAATAGATTTAATGGCTCTATGCCCTCTACTCGCAGATATTTGGTGAGTTTGTTGTTATTTGAAGTGTTCCGAATATAAAATAGTCAATATAAAACTAAGTATCTACTATTATTTTAAATCAATCAATTAAAAAACTTATTGTCCAAATTTTTTTAAGTAAACCTTTATATTCCGATTGCAACACATATTTATCTTAACTATATAATTGTAATATGTACTAATTATTTCTTTCTCGTCGTTACAGAAAACTGTTTGTTGGTGGTCTTAGTTGGGAGACTTCTGAGAGTAAGTAAATAAAATTTTAGATGAAATCAGGTTGAGCAATGTTTACATGTTACATGTATTTTTATAGAGGAGTTGCGCGAACATTTTGGCAAATATGGAGAAATTGAGAGCATAAATGTGAAAACAGATCCACAGACAGGCCGTTCACGTGGCTTCGCTTTTATTGTTTTCACTAGTACTGAAGCTATTGACAAGGTTCATGCCGCTGGTGAACACATTATTAACAACAAAAAAGTCGACCCCAAGAAGGCCAAGGCACGACATGGAAAAATTTTTGTTGGTGGTCTTACAAATGAAATCAGTGATGATGAGATCAAAACATATTTTAGCCAATTTGGCAATGTGAGTAGCATTGCATTAAAATTATATTAGTATTGTATTCTAATTTATTATTTTATTTTTAGATTGTAGATGTTGAGTTGCCATTTGATAAGCAAAAGTCACAGCGTAAGGGATTCTGTTTCATTACATTTGATTCTGAACAAGTGGTAAATGAGCTGCTGAAAACGCCTAAACAAAAAATATCCGGCAAGGAAGTTGATGTTAAACGTGCAACACCGAAACCGGAAAACCAAATGATGGCTATGCGTGGAGCCCGTGGTGGCATTCGTGGCGGACGTGGAGGTTTCGGACGTGGTGGTAAGTTAATAAAAAGTTAAATAAAACTGGGCTTTTAATGAATTATTGGTTAAATAGTTCATATATATTATATTAAAAAAAAAGACAAAGCCTTAATATTTCTAAAACAAAAATTTTTACATAATTAAAAATACATTTTATTTTAGGATATCCACAATGGCCAGGTCAAGGCGGTTATGCTCCATATGGAGGATATGCAGGTGGTTATGATCCAGGTTATGGAGACTATTACAGTGGGGGCTATTATAATGGCTATGACTATGGATACGGTAAATACCAAACACATAGCAATTTACAATCAAACTCAAATTATAGTTATAATAATCCTACCGGTTATCACCATAAAAACAGTAATAACTACCAACAATATAAATAAGAACAAGAATTATATGAAAATCCATTTCATTGTTGCTTGGGTAATGAAATGATAAAAGATATGCAGCTAAATGTATATCAATTATATGGTGTTACGTCAATCTGTAAGACTGAAGTCAAGATGCACCAGCTTATTACTCAGCGCATGAAACACTATACAAAACATACAATTTTTTCAAATACCCTGAAACTAGATTCGTAAAATTTTACTTTCAATTACGAAAATGAGAAACAAAAACAAAAACGTAATTATAATTAATATATTCGTAGTTATCTTTAAAAACCTTGAATTAAGATGGAAAATTTAGATAACTATTTGGTATTTGCTTTCACCTTTATTTTACAAATATATTTGTAGAGTAAAAACTATTATGCAAAACATTTATTGTTAATAATTATTACTTTTAAATTTGAAAAAGAAAAAATTAGTTAATACAAAGAAGAAAAATACGTTTACAGCAATGTACTGGCTAAGCTTTTAATATCAGTGCGCCATTTTGAGTACTTGGACCTAATTAACAACAAGTAAAAGAAGTGAATAAAACTGACGAAGAGTGTATTTAACAAACAAACAAATAAATTGCTTCAAATTCGTATATATTACATATGCATATGAAACACTAAATACTTTGTATTTGCATATATAAGAATGAAACAAACTCAATAACTACGTGTTAAAATATTGGACACATTGTTGTTAGTCGCAATGAGAATTTATGAGTAAGAAAGACCAAAGTAAATGAAAATATTCACTGCTTAACAAGCAAATAAATACCTCCAATTGCCTTATTAACTACAGAAGATTGAGAACTGTCACCTATATGTGCCAAAAATATCTGAAGAGCAACAAGATAGAATGTAGCAATGCCTGGTGATCGCATTAGTAAAACAGTGCGAATGTGGAAATCTTTTTCTTGTAGTAATAGTCGAAAATGAAGTATAATTTTAATGTAGTTTCTCATCAGGAAGCTTTTTTTTTAACTTTTTTTTTTAACTTTTTTTTTAACTTTTTTTTTTCTTTCTTTTCTCCTTCGACTAAGGCCTAGTGTGAATAATTTGACAATAATTTTTTTTTTTTAGAAGTCTCTAATCTCACATGTATTAGCCATTCAGCTGAGCGCTCATCTATATGTAAGATGGCAAAGATATTTTGGTTGGTAATATCGTCCACCATCGGTGTTAAGATTATTGTGACCATAGCGCTATTAATGGCTGCTTACCTAATAACCAACAACCAACAACAAACAGACAAGAAATAAAAAAAAAAACTCAAGATTTTCTTTCGACTTTTAAGTCAAAACCATAACAGCGAAGAAATGTTCCCTTTTTTCGTAGTTTATATGTTATTATTTTAACAAATTATTGTCCTTTGGCATGTGGAGGCTGACATCTATGTGAGCCACATATACAACCGGCCACTACATGCCAGTCGATAGTGATGAATATATTTTTAGACGCATATATTTTCGTATGCAACTATACATAAAATACATATAAGTAAATATATTTTTATTGAATATATAATATGTATAAATGCTACATACATATAATTGTTATACATGTATACCTTTACAGACTGTTTGCATGAATGCAAATAAATAAATGAAAATTCCACGGCGTAGGCGTTTTCAGCCGTATAAGATGTGAAACATGAGCGGAGATTTGTTGCTGTGCAACAACAATCCTTACCTACGCATATCGATCGGCTGGATAGATTATTGTGTGTATGCACATCTGGTGGCGCTTTATATTCTCCAGATACATACATTTATAATCATTTTATTGAATATCGAAAATGTTATAGATTTTTAAACAATACATTTTCGTGATCTCACAGGAATGTTTATGTGGAGACAGATCTGATCTGAAGTATACGGATACACAAGGCCGCAATTAATGATAAATGCATACACACATAGAAATGACTACTAACATCTGGTAGTATTTCTTTTATTTGCTGTACCAACGGAACTTTTGATATTTCAGAACAAAAATCAGATTCCAGACATTATAATACTAAATTTGACTTAGTTTTTAAAACATAACCGAAAACATTATCCTATACAGAGTTCTAAATAGCTTACATGGACAATTTCGTTTAAATGCCATTGTTGAAATTTAGCATTACCGATTTATAACGAAACCGCTGTCTAATAAATCGTCCAACTCGAGTTGCAGGTGTTGTTTTATTTGAATGCGCAACGGCGGCGTTAAAATATAATTACAAGTTGTTACAATTTATTGTGTTTTGTATGAAACAATTTCCGAAGGAAAAATTAGAGCAAATTTTATTAAATCATAAAAATGTAATAATACACACACTTCGTCAATTTTAAAGTAAATGTTTTAATAATGAAATTTGTTTGTGAAAAACTATAGACAAATGCCATAGCGTAACTTTTATATGAATTGATAATGCTTATGCAAGTCGACCAACCGAACAAAGAAGTTGGACATTTTTTCTTTTTCAACATTTGACAAAAAATACACTCATTCAAGTAAGCAATTGCGTTTAATTAGGATACCCTTAAAAATCTGTATAAATATTTTCAATTTCCTTGCAAAGGAATGGTAGGAAAAGTCTTATGCACGACTTTCGATTTGCAAATTAGTATGTGGTGATGTCAAAAGTAGAAAATGAAACACAGACATGGTATATTTATGTATAAATTAAGTCCTGTTACGGATTTAAACCATTGAGTCTCTCTGTATGAATACAAAATACCAGAAAGTTGTGATTTATTTTCATTTTGACCCATACAGTAAATGTTTCACTTAAGATATACAAATTTTCCAAATTAGAAATTAATTTATTTGTGCTATAATCACTTAAACAGATTTATAGAAAAAACGTAAACATTTGCATGTTTCTCAGTGTTAAAAACTTGTGCAAATACACGAGCTAAAAATATATATCTTCTTACCTATGTAATTTATATATCTGCCTATATTATTTAAAATATATATTTGACGAAATGTAATTAATCAAATTAGTAGAGAAAAGGCAACACAAAAAGTTGAAGTGTGCGAGATTTCAAAAAAAGTAAAAAATATTAGAAAACTAATTACTGTTTGAAAAAAATAAAAAAGAGATCTGCAAAAAATAATTTCTTCAACCTTTTGTGCTTGCCATGTTTTTAAAGTTATTAATTATTTGTAATTATTATTTGATTGATATTTTTTAATTTATGTTACATTACATTTTTCATAGCACTTACTAAATATGTTGATTGAAATCTTAATATATATTTTATATCTAAATATGTATTTGTGGAACAATCTAATGAAAATATAGTATATGAAATAACTTTGTAATACCGAATTTTCTGATGTTTCGCCTCACACCACAAACCTATGAGATATATACCTTTTACCAAATACCAAATACCGAATACTACTACTGAAACAAGAAACTAACTTGATACCGTGTGCCGCTCGCTTCAATTACCAAGTACAACATATTTCAAAAATTTCACCATTGTGATGAATAGCAAGTATTTAGTAATGGCGACAACATTTCACCTTTGAATGACGGCAGGACATTTTACGACAGCTAACGTTGGCAGAAGTAAACATACAAAAATAATGTTTCATAAATGTTGTTATTTTGCTGCCAATAACTAGAAGTTTTTATGTTGAAGAGTTGCGGATAGAATTGTAGAGTGTTATATAAGAATTTTGAAATTGTATATTTTATTTTTTTTAAATCAGTTCTTAACTATGTGAAACTTTGTGAAACTTAACTAACACTTGGATAACTAAAATATATATATTTCGGTCAATAACTTTTTCATTTTTTAAATTTATGATTACATTTTCTAATTTTCATTAAATATACATTTGAATTTATTTTTTTTTTTTGAACATTTCCTAATCGTTTTTTAATTAAACCACAATAATATTCTATCGAAAAATATTTATTTTCTCCGTAATAAGTAACTACAATCAAGCACTCTACTAGTTTTTTGTTTTGATTTCTTAATTCATATAATAACAATTAATTGTAAACAATGTTAGAACATACATTTTTTTTCTTATAATATAAAATTTAACTATAATTAATATTTAATAATGGAAAATCTGGCACGTTTTGCATTAGTTTAACGTCGAGTATGGAATTAGTTTTACACTTCATAGTTATTCACATATTTTTAAAAGCAAATTCAATACTTAGAAAAAAGAATGATATAATATAAAATTTGCGTTTGTGTTTTTGTTTTTCTCTGTAAAATTTTACACTAGTAATAATTTAATTCATAAATATCTTAAAAACTAAATCAAAATTATAAACTATATTTGAAAGTCCCATGAGTTGCATATGTATGAATTTCTAATATTACTTCCAAAAAGAAAAAAAAAAAAACTGAAACGCCGACGACAACGACGAAGAAGAAGAAAGCGAGTGATGAAGTGAATTATTGAAGTATAAAAAGTGTTTTTGGTGAGGTGAGACATTCAAAACACAGAAAAGCAAGCAAAGCAGATATATTAAATTAGACGAAAATCGTTTCGGTGTCAAATGGCAAAAAATATAATATGTAATAAGAACCAACAACTACACTTCTTTGGCAATATTTGTTAATGTTTATTATTTGCTAGACAAAATTATTGGGCAAAGTTTCAAAAGTGATTTAATTCGTTGATACTTTTTCACTCTCAAATAATGATTTTTGCCATTGGCATTCACCGAAGTGTGCTTTCGTATAAAAATATGCTAGCATAAAAGTTTTGCAATGAAATTACTGTGTGTGAAAATGAGGTACCTTATATTAAAAAAGGATTTATATATATATGTTAATACATATGTAATTTTAGACATTTGTAAAGAAACAGCATTTTGAAACATGTAAACAATTATGCGACGACGCAATACATTTTTTTTTTTTTACTAATTATATGAAAATGTTGAATCAAGCGTAAAATTATTGGCGCAATTGATGTCGCTTACAAAAAGGTTTGATAATAACCGCTGCAATTTAAAGGGTTCGGTTTTGAAAGCATTTGAAAGCAAATTGTAAGCATTGTTAAATAACTAAATTTGTCCCGATTTTTTTTTTTTTGTTTACAGCCGTTTTGCCAACCATACACAAATCCTCTTTAAAATCTCGAAATCCTTTATAAACATTCTAAAACAGCCAAACCGAAAAAATTATTAATATGTGTATTAACGTTATCAAACTAAAGTTATATAAAAGTCACAAAGAGTGAGTAAATGGACATTTTATTCTTATTGTCGGTATCAGCCAATCTGCAGAACGTTTAAAAAACAACATTATTTAATTCAAAAACAATTGCAGGCGTATATAAATAATCTACTATATATCTACATAAATAATTATATTAACTCGCAACATTATAATCCAAAACGAAGAGCAAATAAAAGAAAGAAAACTAAAAATCACCGCTTTTCTTACTTCTATGAATGAGAGTTTTCCGTAAAAGTTGAGGTTCTCATCTAGATAAGTGCTGTTATGGATAACTCTTCACCTTGAGGCACAAATAAAACTTCACCTCGCTCACTCGCTTTTCTTCTTTCCTACAACTTTGGCGTTGGCGTTTGCGTTGGCGTTTGTATCGGGTGGGATTTTTCATCTTTAGGTGGTAGGTAAGTTCGGTTTCAAAAGTTCGGAAAGTTGCAACGGCAAATTAATATACTTACGGCAGATACACATGTCTCGATCAAAATTAGGGTCGCAATAGCTTTACTCGCGCCAAACACCACAGCCCAAAAGAAAGTTCAAATTGATATAAAATAATAAGTGGTTTAAAAATAATAATAAATACACTTTTTTCGTCATTAAGCATATTTTGGTACTATTTTCAGAGATATTGAAGATTACCTATATATATTATTGAATACTTTATATATCAATGCCATTGTGACTAAATGAAGAAACACTTCTTAATATATGTGTGTATTTTTAGTATGGTATCGTTTTGAGATACTCTAGATTTCTGAACATTAAAATGCTATCATAATTAGTATATTAAATAACTGAATAAATATTCTTTTTGTCTCAAACACAAATTGAAAATAAAATTTCAAACTACCGGCCAACAACCATACAATGAAAATCTTTACGCACTGCATCATGCATTAAACGCATCATATTATTTGAATCAATGCATGATCAAACCACAATTTTCTGAAACCAAATAACAAATGAAATAATTGTAAAGATTACGGGTACGGAGGTGGTTATGATGGCGGCTACGGTGGCGGTAGCGGCGGCGGTGGCCGAGGTGCCGGTGGTCCACGCGGCGGTCCAAAAGGTATTAAAAACAAAAATAAACAGCAACAATTGTTAACTATTTCCAAGATTAATTTTGTTTTTTTTTTTTGCTTGTCTACCATAGATTTTTATACATCTACAACAAAATTCTGTACCAAAATTAAAAAATTTGAAAATCTAAATGAAATTGTTAATGGCACATACGGTTAAATTCGTTGAATAACGGCTTTTTCCTTAAAATATTTAAAAAAAAAAATGAATAATTTCGAAAAATTTGGCTTTTAAACAGTATTTTATATACGTTTATTTTATATACATATATATGGTTAAGAAATTCTGTGAAGATTTTTGTCTTCGATTGCATCATTTCCGGTGAAACAAAACAACACTTAAATTTTGTATATTTCCATTCTTAACCGGAACTGGTGCAAATTAATCTACATAACAACAACATAGAGACGTATTTATTAGACCTTAAAAATACCTTTTGTTAAGATAGTGTTTTCTGTAGTTCGAAATTTTGGCTAAGTTCCCTTACCCCTCGTTTTTCTACCCTGTAGCGCATGTTGAATTGCATTAATATTTGGGTTCCCGTTGCCGCCTCTCGGCGTAAACACACTTCTACATATATTCATATTCGTATTATATATTTGTATTCCTTATTAGGTGCCGGCGGTTATCCTTCGGGAAAGCAAAGAGGGACAGGACGCCAACCCAGACACCAACCTTACTAATCATGTTCGATGCAATAAGTTGATAGTAATAGACAAGCGCCGGTATACTAAAATCACACACTACACGAACTTAATATGGCTAAGAGTTTAATTAAGTTTTTACTGATCGCTTGGAAATTAACTATATAAACGAATTGTACGATTTCTTTTGGTAAGTAAAAATATTTCGAATTAACAATTGCTACAAGAGACTGACGGTTAAGGTTAGTAATTCTTCGACTGAGCTTTGTGCTGTCAGGAATGAAATATATACTACAGAACTAATGCCTGATCATAATTTTAGCTGTAAAAAAGTGGCCCGCGCATCTTGAAAATATTCATTTAATAAGCCATTCACTTTATTATGAAGCTTCTTAACTAGTTTTATAGAGATTAATTTCAAATACATACATACTATTCAGATAATTGAAAATGTATGTCCCTGATCACGTTTCTACAGTAATGTGGAAAAACTATTACGAGTTTATACATAAACATATGATTAAATTGATAAAAAAATATATTTTATAACTAATGAAATGTAATACATCTTCACCTTATATCTTTTCCAGTGTTATATTTAACACGTCGCATGCACACAAACGAGAAATTCGCCACCTGAAATAAACACTACAACAGAAAACAAAATATGAGTATACTCAGAAAGGCAATGCTGACAACACCCCATTCCAAAAAGTTTATCACTAATCATATGAAAAAATTTCATTGTTATCGGCACGGTTTAAACAATAATTTAAGTTGTGTTTGTGTATGTGTGTCCAAAGAACAACCAATGAAAAATACACCGGCCTTATTTTTTTACCCAGAAGTGGAAGCAAAAAAGCCTACCAATTGCAGCGTTACATTCATTGCAGTGTCAACTTAACAACAATTCAACAATCAATAGTTTATTAGCAGTACTTTTCAGTAGTTTTAGATCATATATATTACAATTAATCTTATGTTACATAATATACTTACTTTAAAATGGTAATTTTATATGCTCTAAGTAGTAGTTGTGGTATGTTATCAGTTAGCAATTTGTAATTATCAACTCAGCCCTATTTTAAAATGCTATTTCCTTACCCGCATCCTATCCACATAATCCATGCGCACAATATGCCTCATAATACACGTAGATACTTGCAGTATATAAGTACGTGTATAAGGTGTTTGTTGCAAATTTTATTTACATCAAGCTGTCGCTCAATTCGTAATAAAGCTGTCATATTGTCGTTTGATAGCGTTTATCTCTTTGCTAGTATACATAATGCGCGTTATGTACTATTTTTTATACTTATCTATACTTACTAGTAATGTCTAAAAATAAGCGTATAACTGAAAGAATATCAAACAAACAAAATAAACTTATCAAGTTATGCTTAAAATTTGAGTGCTATGAAATGTCAAAAGATAGTGTGGTGAGAAAGGGTGTATCATCATCTTACACAACAGAATAAATCAGCTTTCATAGCAAAACAACAAAAACAAATCCACCAAAATATTCGACGCAGAATTCAACTAAAGACAAATTATGTATGTCCAGTTACAACAATTGCATACATATTCATATAATTCGATACATATATATATATATTTATTCGCATAGTGTATATATAAATATATAAATATATATAACACAGAAATAACATCATAAAAGAATTTATATATTTTAATAAAGATCTAAGAAAAAACAAAACAGGAGTGAATGTAATTAAGATCATTATTGGGCGGCGGCAAGTAAGGGATAATAAATTTTACCGAATATTGTATATTCGTTTAAAAATAGTTTTAATGATAACTGCAATTCCGTAAAAGTAATTAAATAACCTGATGGAGTTTGCTTCCTTTAAGTAACTGCAAATAGACTATGGTATGGATGTGTGCGTAATATGTAAATACATATATATACCAAAATATATGTAACATATTGAGTTTGTTTTTTCCTATAAGTACTCGTATTATATAGATTTCGAACCGATATCAGGTGGGTTATTGCAGGATTGAATGAATCGAAGGGGTTCACGGTGACGTTTACCGTCATTTACTAATGCACAATACAATACGAATGTGTATAAAGGATGGGCAATTTGCAGACTTTGAAAGGAAATTTGGTTAATAATAATAAGAAAATAATGATTTTGCTGTACTAAATGAAAAATAAATTCAAAACAATGCGCGAATAAAAGATGTGTGTATGTATGGATTGAGCATACGAGTACTAACTGATTTTAAATAGTTATTGCATGATTTGTTAAATTGCTAACATTGTAATGGTAATGTTTATTTATAGATCTATGTGTATGTACTCTATCTTATTCATTCAGAAAAAAAACAAAAACAAATACAAGTTAATTATAAAACAGGAACGGCAAAGAACTAATTGCAACCAAAATTCAACCTTGAATAAATATATATTATTATAAAAAAATTCAATGTACAAAATAACAAATTGATTGTTTGATTTCATGGAATATGTATTATGTATATATTTATACAGGATGATCGCTCATGTTAAAATACATATACTTAATATGATTTATAAATATAAAACTGCTTAGAACATGTAGGTCCGCAATGGTCCGTGGCTATGTTATATCTGTCTGTCCTCGATTTGCCTTCGTCCCAATCTAGTCCCAGAGTCCTATATTGATTGAAAAAATTGGTATTTTCTATTGTTTTTAGTCGATTCGGTTCTTTCATAAATGAAAGATGCTTACACATATGTATACAAATTTACATATCAAACTTGATTCAATTATATAGGGTTACTAATATTCCAGTCAGTAAAAATGTGTTTTAGACTGATAAATGAATATGAATAAATTGTGAAATACCCAAAATCATCAGAACGTAAACAAGCCTCGATGAGAGTTTTGTCCTCGCTAAAGGTAAAGGGTAATTGACTTTGGGAAGCGTTGCTGTCCTTATATTCTGTCACCGGGGCCAGAAATTGTTAAGAATGATCGTAAAATTTGTGGTTATTCGTTTAAATTTATTTCATATACAATATTATTTACCTAAATCATATTATATATATTATATTTAAAGCGGTCGACTTTATATCATATATATCGTTTAACATATGAGATATCGTCAGGAAATTCGCGGAGTATCTTCCCATGATAATAATGTGCCCTTGTGTCAAATTTGGGGAAAATCGAGTTAATACTTCTCCTAGCCATCCTATACTTAATATTAAGAATTTTCAACCTTCCGTTAAACTTTATACCATATATTTCGGTCAATATATGAGTTATCCCTGTGTTTCTGATAACAGTATGTCGGTGTGCCTGAAATAAATAAAATTGGATAAATACCACCCCGTGTCGAAAATTTGTGAAATTTGTAAAATCCGTGAACGAATTACCTCTGCTCCCTTATGCCACATATAACAATTTTCGTTACTTGAGCAGACTTTATGCCGAATATGTTACCTTCATAGAATTGCCTGGAAACACGTTCTCTAGTGTACACTCAAGACCTTCCCCTAACACAAATGTATCCAATGTAATGATTTACGACTTTCCATCTGATTTTAAACCGTGTCTTTTGTGATATTTTAAAGAAATTAAGTGGATATGTTTTCTTAAACATAATGTGGTTTAGCGCTAAATAAGAATGGAATAGGTCCAGACCGTGGTCTAAGCCCCTTATTCCTAATATAGTGATTTCGATTTCTTTGGTTGACTTTTTCTTCATATACCTAATATATTTAATTCAGCCGCTTTGGTTGAGTTTGTATCGCATATATCACTTTTGAGTTAATTTGATAGATTTTAATATAAAGATCTCTGACACGAAGCAAAACATAGTAATGAAAGTACATGAGTCTATGACTTGCAATATAATTTAATAAGATACCAAATATGATTGTAATCCGTTCACGGTTTGGTCGAATAATGAATATTGAATTCTTATGCAATATTTTTTAATATAAAGTTTTGTCACCATCTGAGAGTGTTTCCCCTGCTTTGATCCTTGCTATAGCGAGAGTATAAAATGTTCGGTTACATTCGAACTTAGCCCTTCTTTTTCTGAAAGTTAATTGAAATGAATAATCCGAGGAATGTTCACATGTATTATTTTTTTTCGTAAGTATGCACATATATTCGTATGCACATATTTATATGCATGTATAGAAAAATAGAAGCATATGTATTTATATAGATATCTATTGCTTATATTGGGAAGAAATTCAAATCAATGCAGGTTCGACTCTATACTCGTATGATAAGCATAAATTATTTAAACAAATGTGTCAAAATGTTTTAATTATTACTTTTTTTTTCAATTGGTAATTGAGTATAAATTAACCAACAATAAAAAATAAAAATTTAAATGAAATTTAAAAAATTCAAATAGCATATGTATATTCCATGTTTTCTCATCAATATTCGCCGGTTGAGAATTATATCGACAGAAAGTTATAGATTCCTTTCTGTTACAAATGAATGAAATGTTAATATTTTACGAGGTGAAGTCCCTCGTTGAAATTTTTAGACTTTGTTTCATTTCTGCATTTGTCGAAGTTGCACACGTTCCCTCATTTCAAATACGGTTCATATGGTTCAAACCCATTTTTTTTAGAAATTAAAACATCTACGTAAGGGATATCTTAACACATTTATTTTCTTAGAGTGGATAAGCATTCGGCTAAGTGTACAAAATAACAAGTTTATGAGACTGAGAACAGGTAATTTCAATTTTCAACGAACACAAATTCACACACACACATCTAAGCATTTCCCATTTTTTCCGCTTTATCTATTTTCTAATAATTGCGCTTCACCTGTCCTGTTTGGAATAGAATGTCCAGCATATTTAAGAATTCGCGATATTTGAATTCCAAGCGTAGACCTAATAGGGAACAATAAGCGTGTTCATACGAGTAAATATTTTTATATCTTCTTGATCAAAATGAAAACATATTGAAGAGTGGTGGTTGGTGCAAACTTACCGCGTTGTACGCCGAAGCATTTGTAGACTGCATCTAGCTCACGACTGCTCACAATGTTGTGCATTTCGCGCACAGTTAGTGCACGCAGCAACTGGTTTCGTGTTATTGTGCTGCAGTTTTCACGATCAAAGTCCTGGAAGACTTGTTTCAAATTTGATATTTCGTCCGGTTTACGCGCCAACTTCATGAGTGCTTGCGAACAGAGTGTGCGCTCTTCAAAATTGAGGAAGCAGTCGAAACAATCTAGATTAGCCAAGTGTATGAGCGGTACAGCGGTAACTTCTTTGTCACCCATTGACGATTCGATTTCAATGAAAATTTCGTCAAGCGCTCGACAGAAATCCCGATAAAGCACACAACAGGCACGCTTGGGCGAGCGGAAACTATAAAAAAAAAAAAATTTATACACGAGTTAAAATACGACATGTAAAAAATATAATGCTGTACATATTGCTAATCGCGTTCGATTCATCCGCTGTTAGAGATATAAGTGCGTTGTCTAAACCGCGCTTGAAGTCAATTTCCAGTATGTCGCCCTCACGATGTCGATCATAATCCTGCAGGAAGTCGATGATATTAATGCTACGCGTTATTGCTTGTCGTTTAATGTTTGACAGCAGTTTGATAATATATTCTTCACTGTAGTTGTCGCCGATACTCTTGCTTATTGCAGGGCATTCCGTTTTGAGTGCTTCTGGATGGGGTTTCAGCTTCGGGACAGCGTACTCGGCGGGATCGGCGTGCTCAAGGAATTTTGTGTAATTAAATCCCAACTCATTTCCATAGCGTGCCAGCAGTGCATTAAGCTCATTATTGGAAAGCAAAATGCCGTTAGTAAGAAATACTTGATTTGCCTGATTACAGCCGACATGCCCGCTGTTCAGCCTAGAAGTGTATGGGGGAAGAAGACACATTGGCGAACATTTTTTGTTATAGAAAATATGCAGTGAATCACTTACTTGTCGTAGTTCCGGAAAAATGGATGCAGGTGTAAGCGTCGATTACGTATGCGCATTTGTATACGCAGCAAAGCTTCCTCGCAATAATTACGCATGACCTCCTCGGCGTGGTCCCAATCTAAAGTACCCTCCCTAGGCATATGCTTTATGTAGTCAGGTGGCGATTGCACTTCCAGCAGAGGTGTTTTCTCCAGATGCTTGACGGTGAAAACTTTTTGAAGTATGGACAAGTTTTGATGATAAAAAATTTGGAATGAAAAAAAGTACGGAGAAATGGAATACCTTTATCGATTTCGTCCTCAAATAAGCGCCACATAATGCGATTTGTATCGATCGGATCTTTATAGCGGGTAAACAACATATTCATATTACGCTGCGTGAGATATTTACGCACCCCAACATTGTCTAGGGCGCGCTCAAACTGATTTTTGGTTATTGTGCCGGTTCTAAGGTGATCGAAGCACTCCAAGAATTCCTTTACTCGTACACGGCGCTTGTGTACGAAGTTTTGTATACAAAATATGAGATCACACACATCTTTGTTTTCTTTTGGGTGATTGCAAAGATCAGGAAATACTTTGAATGCCATTTTAGTTCCGTTAATTGCTGGCAACTCGGAGAGTTCGAGATCAACCAGACGACCGGGGAAGTCTTTAATTATATGCTGTTAAGTTGAGATATATATGTGTATGTAATGATAACTCTAAGTCTTCGAATATACCAACTCACCATGGCATTGTCTACCAGATTATTTTGCTTTAAATAGTCTATAATATTTTGTATATGCCTAATGAAGGCTACATAGTTCACCGTATATGAATCCTTGATATAACGTTTGAGCAAAAGCAAAAAATCATCGTCTGAGATGGGAATCTTCAGGAAGTGTAGAACCCGTGAAAAATGCGCGACGGTCACCACACCTACATTCTGGGAGACCTAAATATTGACAAAAAGACGCAAAGACATGCCCAAAGACTTGAGACATACAAAACAGCTTTTGGGCCTTCTTAACGAAACTTACTATTTCATAGTCTTGGAAATATGGAAACAATGGCAAATTGCTAAACTGGGCAATTTTTATAAGAATCAGGCACAAGCGTCGTCGATCTTCAGGTCTTGCTATAACATTAATATGCATAGGATCGTTCCATTCCAACCCGGTAGCCAAATCTTTTTTGTTGGTTGACGCAGCTACAGTAGCAATATAGCAATATATATATATATATATATATATATATCGATGTTGATTAATTTTAAGGTGTAACTTGCATAATTCGCATTCCAAGGTACTTACGTTCTTGGCAAACTACTTTGCAGAATTGCTTGTAGGCGACACGGCCATCGCGCAGACGAAAGTAATCGGTCACCTCACGCAGCTCGAATTCCGAAAGGCCCACTACATTTTTATACTTTCCCAAAATGCTGGTGAAGAGTGAATCTATAAGTACAATCCATTAAGATAAAAAAATAACATATTAAAATTACGGTGGTCTTACTTGATATTAAACCGGTACAATTTGGATCGTGCTCCACGAAGTCTGCGCAAATGTCAAAGCCATAACGGAAAATCGTTGCTTGAATTTTGCGGCAAGCTCGCCATATTTCATTCAAATTTAAATTTAGCTTTGGTTTGATTTGTAGAAAAAATTCGAATTAATTCTGATAAATATACGCCTATATAATATGAAGCACAAAATTCGCTTTTACCCTTTCATCGTCCTCCATATTTGAAAATTTTCTACTTTTTTGCAAATGTAATTTTGTATTTTTTATATAAATAATGAAAAACGGTATTTAATTATATTTATGCATACAAAATTTCACATTTAAAATGTAAGTATGACAAAAAGAGCGCCACGAAAATTTGACTGGAATTTTTTTTTATTTGATTGAAGTGATTTGGAAACTATTTTGAAGTATAGCTATTGGAAATATTAACCTTAGAGTTGAACGTTCAACTAAGTCAATGGTGTATTTTCATAGAACACCAAATTATGCATGAATTTCCACATCGGATTCGTTTTGCGATGTCGCCATACACTATAAAAAAGTTGCGCAGCTAGGCTAAACAATCCGAAGACAAATTGATGAGGTTTATTGAAATCTTATATGGAGGTGATTCTAAAGTAGTTGGGACAAATAGCGGAATCATCTTGAATCATAAAATTTGAAGCGGACAAAAAAAAAGCCGATTCTAGTTTTTATTTTAGAAAGCAGTAAGTAACATCATTTAAAGAAATTATTAAAATTCATTTCTGTCCTATATCTTATTTAATATTTAAGAGAAGGGTTGCTGATTTTATCCATGTTTGGTATTAAACTAAAACTTGGTTTAATAAAGAAAATATGTCCACTTAATCTCATTAACATAACTCATATATTGATCAATATATTTAGCAGAATGTAAAAGGAAAACATATTTTGTATATACGAATATATATATAATATAATATAATAATAATAATAATATACAATACAATTTACATTTTTGGTTAATGTATCTCAATATAATATATAGTATAGGTATATAGCGCATACGGGGGATAGGGAAATGTATAGACTTAGTTATATTGGGATATATTTGTTGATCTCTAAGCTATGTATTCTAAAGGCAAATAAGCTGTATCTGTAATTGTAAAAATTGGTACATTATCACCAAATCGTTTAGAACTTTCACACATTCTATTTTGTTGATGAAATTCAATATTAGATATTAGAAGGCCACTTCCATCATTACAAAAATAATATCCACCGTTCTGCTTCTATCGCCTTTTGGGAATTCGGAATTCGAAACTCCTAATTGCAGTTATTCTGCTACACGTCACTTTTTCCTATTATAGTCATCCTCTAACTCGCAATATGTACTTATGTATGTACAAATCAATTTTTATCAACTTTTCTGTAGTGATTTTATTGCCAAAAGTGATAGGGTGACTGTGACGACTTTTAATAGCAGCATTTTAAAACAATTTAAAAGTGAAGTCACGTACTAGAATTACTGTCGCTTTAACGGAACTGCGAGTAGCTCCTGCAATTTGAAAGTGAAATGCAACCGCTAAATGTATTAAACATTAAGGCCTACGGGAAGACACGAATGCAGTGAAAAATGTTCGGGTCTAAATTAGTAGATCATACTCTTAATACCATGTACCATATACCAATAAATTTGTATATATAGTACTATGTGTACTCTTATTGTCCTGCAAAGTTTTTAGAGTTGATTTGAGTCCATATATGGATATACGGATGTACATAGATTTGTAGATACGTACATCTGAATGAAATTTGGAACATAATAGATTTCCTTCTATATTAATCTTGAAAATTTGCAGTATTATTTTCATTAAACTGCTAACAGCATTCTTTGATTTATTCGTAAGAGCAATACTTTAAAGCATACGAATTTATTTATTCGTCTTTCGCGTCCACAATGACGTATTCCGTTATCATAATAAAATAATATACAAATGGCTTCAAAAGCTTTTTGCAGACATTTTTAATATGCAACACAGGCCTACTTATATCCATAATTCTTAAATCTGAAAACTTCTCCAATTTTCTAATTTCTTTTCTATGGGCCTAGTCATGAATTTTAACCTTCGGCACTGTGGGCTGGATAATTTTAAACACTCGGCCGCAGGCAAATGAAATTACCCCTCGTAATTTGCCTCGCTCAATCATACTGATGCGGTATTCTCTTCCGGTTTTTAAGATATTTTGTGTACCTACATTTGTATATTTAATAATGCAGATTGGCTTTTTGCGAATTTTCTAATATATGGATATGAAGTAAGTCAAGTATTTTATCGCGTTTGCCGAATCCCAAAAGGCAAAAGAACGTGATGGAAGAAATGTGCGCTGACAATTATTTATGCTAACAAATGGCAACGTTTTCTCTTGCATTTCGTTTTTTTTTGTCGAAGGTTTCTATGCGTGCAATGAAATTTCATTTAAAATTTTTGAATATGCTTTTCACTTTTCACTGAAGGGGTTTTGACTATTGCTTTAGCTTGGGCGCTGCTTATAAGAGAAAATGCGGTGCATTGAAGCATTGAAGCAAGTAAGCAGCATTTTTATGCATTGTTGCAGTTCAGTGTTTGCGTACGCCATAGTGTGGCGAATCAGTTGGTGATCAGCTAAGCGTACAGGTAGGTATGTAAGAGCCAAGTCCAAATGTTTTTCGTATTTTTCGTATTTTTGCGCAAGTGAGTGGTGCTGGGGCATGACGATGTATTGAAAATGAATTGCGCTCGTTATCGCTTCTTAATAGTTTCTCGATGATTTTTTCGCAACTTGCGTGATTCCCATTGTAAATTCCGATTTTTGCCTTCACTTCACCTATAACGCTTATAGAAATGAAATAAGGAAAGTAAAGAATAAAATGAAGTTGTGGTCAATCTCAGCGCTCATGCTGTAAAGTGCTGAATAGAAGCAGTGATAATATATGAATGACGAGAAATACTCAGCATTGAAGCGGTGCAGTGCTATGTAAGGACACTTCAGGTAAAAGCTAAGAATTTTCCCTCAAGTACTTTGCGCTTGATGTATTTGTGCTTTCTTTTTTAGCAACTTTCAACGTACGTGATTGCTGATAAAGTGAAGTGATTATGCATTAAAGAATATAATATCGTCTAAGAAATCTGCAATCTTATTTTTGAGTTCGGACATCGTGAAGCGGAAAAAGGGGAAAAGTTTTGCCCATTCAACAACCACTTAAATCACGTTGTCGTACTTCTAAAAAATGTGCTCTAATTTTTACTTTAACATTGAGAAAATGCGTGCCGTAGATCATTTTAATTTCCTTCAACTCATCTCACTTTATAATTAATTGCTCAAAGGTTAAAAAAGTTGACTCCACCTTAATTTACGCGCATCTGCTTTCATCTCCAATTCTGCATTTCTCCTACAACAGTTTTCGTATTTTTTACTTTTGACAACCGGTCGTCGTTGTTATATATACGTAATGCGTACTGTATGGTCGCTTGGTTGCTGTCCATCCCTTTGTCTACTTCTAATTTTGACTGGGCGCGTTGACACTTGTACGTAATCTGACCATAAAATTCATGACCAGCTGTACAGGGTAGGAGGTAATGCTAGTGTTATGCCAGATTAAATTGCTTAATGTTAGCGAAAATACAAGAGCAACAAGTATAGGGTTCTCCAAAAGGCACAATACAACTGCTCATCGCTATTTAATTTATATTCCACCGATTAACAAAATTCTTGATCTATTACGGATATTTTATTTAAATCAAAACCAATTTTAATTTGTTACACATAATAATTTTGATGACACTGTCTTCATATTTCTACAAGAAATCCCTTTTTTGAATTGTTATATTATAGGGGCCTTATTGGAAACCCCTATACACCTACATATATAGAAAACGAAGAACACAAACAAGCTTCAGCATCGTTGAAGTATTGTTTCGCATGAAGTTCGTACAGTGCAACAAATGTCAACTTTTTAAAACTTTAAAAAAAAAGAAGCTTTCATTGAATGTAGCCGTTTATAACTACTTACTTTTGCATAAAGTTTAAGTTAGTTAATTCCAGATTTTTGCAAAGGTACTCGGAAAGTTTAGTCAATTTTAACAAGGCAACGAAAATACAAATCTAGCGCAAGTTTAGGCCCAGCGATCCAACTCTCTCCAAATAATTGACAGAAACATTGCAATATTTGTTTGTTAAAGCTAGTTTGCTCAGTAAACTCTTAAAAAGATGTTATATTTACTTTCATTCATGCCTTTGCTTAAAAAAAAAAAAACAATAAAAATTAAGCCTCGTCGAGCTCTCTTAGTTACACTGTATTACGTGCTTTAATCTTTCATCTCCTTCTTTTCAGCATCTTTGGAGCAAAATCCACGCTGCCGTTATTGTCGGCTATCGCCTGACTAGCGGTTGCTGTCATCTATTTTAATCTTACGCTAATGTAGCGCAACAATAATTACACTAACAAAATGCCATTGAAGCTCCAAAGTAATGTACATTACACAGCTACAAGAGTTTTATTTACGCTCTTGTTGTTGCTGCAGCTGTTGTTTGTTGTACATTTTATTAGCATGTTGCTCGTTAATCATTTGCGTGCAGTCATAAGCAAATGAAACAGAGAGACCACACAACAACAGGGTACATATATATATGTATATTGAAAGTGTCATCAGCTTCAGACTCGGTCAACACCATAACCACTTATAGATATGCCACCAGATGCTTTCCAGCTCATTCGTTGCTTATAGACTTCGTTTTAGCAGCAATTTGTTAGGCAGTTGACCAGTTGGAATTGCTGTACTCTCGTAGCATGTTGCACAGAGTAAATTAGTTTTGTTTTTTTTGTTCACCTATCAGTGCACTGTAACACCCAATAATGATCGAGATAGATATAGGGTTATATGTGCCTATCAAAATGATCAGAATGATTGAGGTTCCTACGTTCTGAGATGTATTGATGAAACTTCATACAAAAGCGTTGTTAATCGGAAAAACATAAAATCGAATTGAATTGCAGGGGAGGTTTCAATTTGTTTAAAAAGTGGTCGTGGCATCGTCCTCTAATTGCTTTCATGCACATATCTTCCAGACAACAAAAGTTATGCTAACTAAATTTGGGAAAAACATTGTTTTTAAACAATCAATAATATAGCGCGTAATAAAAAGGATGAAATCGGGTGAAACCTCCCCACCTCATATAAAGGTAATGTTCAGAATTACTAAATAATATTCGATAACTGACGAGGACAGCAGGCTTCCTTTTGTTGACAATTTCGCCAAATAAAGAATTCATGATGACTGCATGATTTTTGTGCAAATTTTTCTAATAAACTTTTACAGAGAAAAATATTTGTTCATTTTCGTGTGTGTAAGACACATTGCGAGAGTTCAAAATGTTCGGCCGCATCCGTACTTATGTGTTCCTTACTTGCTTCTTTGTTACTGCGCTTTTGGTACTTTCTGAATTACGTGCAACATTAAGTTCACCAATTCCCTCATGCTGAGCATTTTTCGTTCGAAGATTATAACAATTAGGACTATGGTCATAATAATTATTTGTATATGCAATTATGGTTACGTAAGTATGTATGTATATATACTGTGGTGAGTGAACGCTTATTCATTTCAAAATATGTGTTTACATTTTTACAGTGTTAATCCACTGTTAGCCGTTAGTACTTCATAAAGGATGAGCAAGAATTAGCTCGCATTTTTGGGGCTTTACATTTGGGAAAGTTACATACAGTGACTCACAGCTTATTTGATGCAGGTAATACTTTTTTAGAAAAACGTAAATGACTCGATGTTTATTAAATTTTATAAAAAAATTTATACGACTTGTAATGAGATATGTATGTACTGTTTACCGCTGCAGAAAAAACAATAACAAAAACAAAGATTTCTGAAAAAATATAGAAACAAATAATTTTCTCATCAAAATATGCTCACAGCTTAAATGATGCAGTGTATTTTATATTTTCTCTGAGAATGAAATAACGGTGCAATGTGTATATATGCATTTTTTTCGGTTTAGCCTAGCGTCTTAAGTCATTCTCAACAAATTGTTGTAAAGAAAAGTTGAAAAAATAATAATTTTTTGGAAATGAGAAAACGGACTTCATTTGAAAAAAGGGAAGACGTTATTCCTCATTATAAAGAGGGCAAAAGCCAGCGAAAAATTTCTAAAATTGTTGCTGTTAGTGCGTCAACTGTCCAGCACATTATTGAAAGGTTTCGCCACAAAAATAGAATAGAAGATAAGGGTAGATCGGCGCCAAATAAAATATTTAATGATGCAGATAAGAGGTGGATTGCTCGCAAAGTTAAAGAAAACCCCCATTTAAGTGCTCCAAAATTAACGAACGAAGTCGAAAAGTACTTAGGCAAGGTCTGTAACCCTGAAACTGTTCGAAGAGTTCTGCGTGAAGACAATTTTCATGGAAGGACTGCCCGAAATAAGCCTCTGATTAATGCTCGTAATAGCAAACGAAGAATAGAATTTTGCAGAGAACATATGACCAAAGATATTTCGTTCTGGAAATCCGTTGTTTAGGCATTCCCGATGCCTTTTATGAATTCCCGATTAAAAGCGGTTCTTAATCAAAAGGGATACCCCACTAAATATTAGCCGTAGATGAAATCTAAATATTAAGGTGTTTATGCTTTTTTGCATACTTTTAATTTAGTGCATCATTTAAGCTGTTACCTAAAAACTGTAACTCAATAAATGAATTTGCTATTATCTTTCTTATGAAGAACAATTTTTTGTTAATTCTTGTTATTAAATAAAACATGTACTTTAACAA
Source organism: Bactrocera minax (assembly GCA_021498325.1). NCBI lineage: Eukaryota > Metazoa > Arthropoda > Insecta > Diptera > Tephritidae > Bactrocera > Bactrocera minax. Next base: position 1,984,153 of record JAKEEE010000012.1, on the reverse strand, counting down.
CATAAAAACTATAAGATTTTTTTCAGTGACGGAAATATCATAAAAGATATTTCACATTTTCATATTTTTTTTTTGTTGCATCAAATAAGCTGTGACTCACTGTATGTAGGTGCGTTTTATTAAATTCTACAGAAGTTGTTGAAAATATAAAATACGGACTAACTGTTTAGTGAGCAGCATTTTCGTTTTTTGTTTTTTTAATTCGCCTAGTTTTATTGTTGTAAAATATTCATCAAGCACATTAAGTTTTGACTGAGCTTTTCTAGCTACTAATTATGTAAGCATATAGTATAAATATGTGTTTCCAATAATTTATAGCTTATATCTGCACACGCCAGCAATTTTGGGGCAGTTAAAAATCGAGTTGTATGCTCATACCATATAAAAAAGAGGTATTTTAGAGAAAGAATAATGAAATGGTCAATATTTGGTTATTACTTACAAAGCATAAATATGAATATATACATATATAAATAATGGCAGTCGTACATTGCCAAGCAATGTCAAAATTTCGAGTGAAAATATAGTGGCTACCACCATTCTAAAGTAGTTTCTCATTCTAGACAACGAAGTCGTAGCACTATACTAGTTGGCCCCTCAGTAGTATTTGTTTTATAGCAAATCGATTGCAATGGAAAATCACATGCTCCGTGCTCCGTACGATACCAGTGCAGTTGGGGCAGTAAGAATCATAGATCAAACCAGCGTGTAAGGTTAGGACTGTTAAGTGACCGTTCCATTTCTATGGTCATTCTTTGGTGGATGGTTCGAAATGTATTGCGAAAGCGACGACTTAGTTCCCTTACTTTTTCAGACGGAAAAGATATGGCATTAACTTGGTTTGTTTTGGAAGTACATCGCACGACTTGTGAAAAGAAGTATTGAAACTAAGGCTTTTGGATAGTGTAAACCTATCCAAATACAATGGTACAAATGTATATGTTTTCTATAGTTTTTGAAATCACAGAAAAGCTTTTCGTGAAATTTCTGAGCCCGCTGTATCGAAAACAGTAGAGTGTTCCTTAGAAGTTTGGATGGTTTAAAAGACAACAGAATTGCCAGGTTTCTAAAAAAATTAATTACTTTAAGATGCAAATTAAGGCCACATGTCAAATGGAATACCTGAAAAATATATGTAAGAAGTTTAAGGCGAACAATATCTTAACCATAATTACCACCTTCTTAAGAATTAAATGAAATATAATAGCATGTGAACCATGCCACCAGCAGAAAGGCTGAAACGCAACTTAGATTAAGACAAGAGATTAGACAACAGATTAATAAAGCAACAAACTTACTTTTCACATCTCCAGGGTGTAAGTTCATGTGTGTGTAACTCTACCTTATGGACTCAGGATCCACTGCTTTCTAGTCAAATATACTATCTCTGTTTAGTACTAAAGTAGTTTTAGGTCTCACTGAAGCGAGATAGTAATGATTTTGATTCACAATGCTTGCTAATATACTGTGGAACAAGGTATATTAAGAATAAGACATACTTAAGTAAATAATAACTTTGAGATAAGAATTCCTTCTAATTTCATGGATATAAAAGTAATATAACATATCAATGATATGCATTTAGAACAAATGGAATACTTAAAGTAGTTGAAAATCTGTCAAAAGCCATGAACAATCCGACAGAAGACAGCCTTCCTTTCGAACACTATATGTTTCATAATTTATTAGTTACGCCGCAAATTGAGCACTGTTCCCAATTCCTTTCTTAGACGAGAGCAAATGAAATGTGAACACATCTTATTTTACCGTATTTGCCACAACTTGCTTCACCTTGCATAGTTGGTGGAATAAATCACACTTTCCATTTTCCATTTATTAAGTACTTGCGTATAAAAACACAATAAATTTGTTGATTTGCTGCACCATTACGTGTGGCATTGATGCAGTTTTCTCATACCAACGCACGCGTACAAAAAAGCAAGTAATCTATGTACTAGTATGAGCATTTTCGAGAATATTTCGGTGAGGCAAGCTGCGGGTGTTAATTTCCTTCCCTTGAACATCGAAAAATTATCTGTATACTGTTGGGTAAATCTTTCATAGTTGCCTTTGCAGCTTCACTGCCACTTGACTTTCGCTCAAAACTTCAGTCGAAATTAATGGCTCACAACCGCCAACACGGCAACGAACGAATGATATCATTCCAGTTACCAGCGCCATCGCTCAACCGATCCACATGCCACCCCATCACCCGACCACCTCGCTCATTCAGTTCCTTTTCCGCATGCGGTGGCTTAACTTTTCTCTTATTTATTGTTATTACTATTTTTCATTTTGGTGTATGCGCAGCGGGCTGCCCGCGGTAGTTTTCATTTTCCTTGCTGTTTTTGGCAAAAATTAAGAAATCATTCTTACATTATTTGCACACACACGCACACATGTGAAATATTTTACTGTTGGCATAGTCGTTCACGCTCCAACTGCTGCATCATAAATCACACAATTTAAAAGAGTGCGTTGAGAAGCATTTCATACTGATACTGCTGTTGCATTGTTTCAACTTCCTGACCTGCACAAATACTGCGCTATGCGCTGTGTCGATACCCGTGGGCTGGCGCGGGTGAGCATGCGCGCAATGGGCACGTAATTTTTTCACAACTCATAGTATGTCCTTCCTCATGCTGCATCGCCTCACGATCGGCTACCAATTCGTGTATCCACTTACATAACTACATATGCGTATATATCCTATCTGGGTTAAATATGAAATACTTACGCTCGCTGAATTCCGGTGGCATGGGCTCGTGTTGTTTGGCACACTCAACCGCATACATGAGTACACGCTTTGAAGCTATATCACAGTCCCTTGTTAGCGTTGCCCGTTTGCGCAAATATTTACCCGCAGTCGTAGATGAGGACACAAATGTGTTTTGTTTCTAATTTTTTGCTGGAAAATCATTTGGCTACACTCAATTTATAAGTTGTCACGTTCGATATTCCGGCGATTAAGAATTGTGCAGAAAATTTCCCTTGGTTAACATTTGTTCTTAAAACAAGGGCTTGGGGTTCAATATAAACTAAGGAGTGGCAATATTCATTCAAAATTAACGCATAGGTATTTATCTATGTATAAATATATTTGGCGAGAGGATTGGTCCAGCTTCTCCTCCAGTAAAAGCGGTATCTGATCCAAAAACTTAAAACCACGAAATTATGGGGCTCCTTAAATGCTTAATTGCTACAAAAGAGGGAGCACTGATTACAATTCCAATTGTAATTGGAGTTATCAAGAAAATAGCAAATAAGAGAGATACAATGATGGAAGTATACAATTTAGTTGTGAGATATTTAATATCGGTAGCATAACAATCGAATTATATGGCAGTCTCGTGACTTCCTAAGAATTTGTTTGGCATTAAATTTAAAACTAGAAGTGATCGGGAGTAACTACTATAACAATCATTATCCTAACTGTTAAGGGCAATAAAATACAACTCTAAATGTAACAACATTTTTCAACCCTAGCATGTGTTCCAACAACGGTACTTCTAATTTTGGCGTGAACTAAGAGTATTACATTCAGAGTTTGGAAACAAAAAGTTATTTCTCGATTAAAAAACCGACAATCAGCAACAGACAGCAATCACTCTTCCAATACCTTTTTTTCAATACCAAGTGTATTTTTCAATACCTTTTCAAACGAGAGATCAGTTGGTAGATAGCTCGATCAGTATATTTTACTTTAACTATTTACTTTTCAAGGATGAGACAACCTGGTTTGAATCACACTATGAATCTTGCGGTAAACACTATCTGTAACTAACGTAATCTACACTGAGTTCTACTGACGAAATACAATAAGAAAATAGACAGTCAATACAGAAAAAAAAACAAACAAAAAAAAATACAACTCCCATCAGTAAATTAAACTTAAATTTCGCATACCTATTCAGCGCACGAAACATGGATATAAAGGAGAGAATATATACATATTTACACTATAATCCGAATTTGTGCATTCTCAAACACCCACAGGTGCAAACAAAACACTTGTGTGAGCAGAAATTCAAATGAGCAACTTTGTGTTGCCATTGTCACCCATGCCAACATGCCAGTAACCCCTAAAAACCAAAAAAAAAAAAAAAAATGTATAGGAAAGCAAGTTTGGCACCATTTTCTTGCCAACGTTTGCGATAATTCTTATTCGCACCTATCTAGGCGCTTACAAGCACATGCACACATGCACACATGCACACATGCACAACAGCGATGCGATAAATGTATGCATTAAGCGAAGAGCGCTTTCTATGCGCTGCATGTGCGCTCACAGTTAAAAGTGTGCGATTTTGTGAAGGAAACAACCATTGTTTATGCCATTTTATTACTATTCTTACAATGACAACAAATTCTGGTGTCTGTTTACTTGCACATCGTCATCGTAAAGTTATTACCATTGTGTGCGTTCACTACTGTTCGCCTAGATGAGAAAGTTGCTCCGTTCACAATAGGCCCCACACATGTATGGCTACATTGTAGATACGCGCTGGCATATGAGTGTAAGACAAATCAGTGTGATGTATATGTGTTTGTGCGGCAGAGCGGTAGCACATCGGGTGGAAGTCGTAGATGCAGCAGAAAGTTGGCGCGTGACTTGCAGGTGTGCCGAAGAGCATTTTCAGCTGCTGGAGGAAAGATCTGATGCTGCACTTAGCACTCGAAGTGCTCCATTGTAGTTGCTTCTATGCTTGAGCAGCCACTTGAACACACGCTTACGCGCGCACACACGACTCTGCATGGCATGCAATATGTGCATACTTATATTTAATCGTGAGCGCACAAAGCCGCTCATACATACCAAGTTGCCAAGAAAGCGAAATCTGGAAAAAAGTGCTTGTGGCAAACGGAAAAGTCACAGCAAAGTCAGTGCCAGCTGTCGTTGTTGGATGCGGCAAGATTTATAAATACGCAAATATGTGCACATACTACACACACACACACATACACACACAAATGTGTCCCCATTTTCGTTGCTTATCAGCGCGCCATGTAATAATGCTTGTTTCCGGATGCGAGATTACACATGCGTGCATTTGTACATTTGTACAGTTGTGTGTTTTGTGTGTATGAGTTTAAGTGATAACGGCGAAAGAAAAAACGTTTGTTCATTTCACGTTTTCAACTGATATTGTTTTCATATGAAAATATACCTAGAAGCTTATGCGCCTAAAAGCACCCTTTACTACGTTATTTATATTTATCCCGAGAAGCACTTTGCATCTACTGGATTGAGCATACATTTACTCAACTAGTAAATATTTTACTTAAGTACTTTCTTTATAGAGCCATTTATATTGTTTTTGCTTTCGCCACATTATAATGGGAAAGTTGCTTTTAATGAGCGCAAATGCACTTAAGTCCGTAAGTAGTATACATACATACATATGTTGTGCACTTATGTCTTTATGTGAGTTGGCGAATATACAATTTTTATTTGCTAGCAGACTAAAAACTTACCGAGATAAAAAAAACTCCATTATAATGTATGTGCTTATATTTATTAGTGCTCATGCAGGCAGTTATGTTTGCCAGTGGAATTAGAATGAGTGTCTTACTTTTATGAGCTATCTTTGATTTGCATTTAATAATATATCAGCGCAAGTGTAACCATGAGTGTTGGGAAACAAGACTCAAAACCGAGCTTTGTTGTTTCCCTCTCTGAGGTGATGGCCATTTAAAAGCAGCTCTTCGCCCATGAGTGACGTGGAATTAGTCCCTTTAACTCTAGTCTAAGACAGCCATTGAGTCGCCAGTGCTAAGGTTTGAATGGTTACTTATTGAATTGATCTGCGAGTGAGATGTGATGAGTTGAAGTTGGTATGAAAATACACCCTCGATGTTACAACTTCGATGTTATGATATTTCGATTACGGGCTTCGGTTTGTCACTTCTCTGTCTGTTTTTTTGGTGCTTTCAGAGCAGATGAGATATAATTTTATATTTTCCTACTAATGTACCAATCATAAGAGAGGTCTCAAGGGATGCTTAGAATTTACATTGGAGTTATGTTTTTGCGTTTAAAGCCCAGTACAAGACATAACTTAATTTCAGACACGTTCATATAGCGATTCATTTGCACCAAAACAGACGAGAGCTTGTATCTGCACCTCATGCCTGAGAGAAACCGCCATATTTAGCCACTCGCACGAGTTGTTTACCACATCTTTTTATATTTTCATAAATTTTATATATTTTATGTATGTATAACAAAAACTTTATTGAAAATAAAAATGAATTCGTAAATTTTCATAAATATATAAATATGATTAAATTTCGCAACATTTCGCATAGTAAAGAAAATAATACTTTTTCACCATTTTTGTTTTTGGAAACTGCCTGGAAGTTGGGCTTGTCAGTTTCGGCTTGTCCTTTCGAATATTTCAAGACTTAATACAAGTAAACGTATTAAAAGCTGTCATTTGCTATATTTTGGTTGCACGCCTAAGTTTATGCTAAGGCTTTGAAATATTTTGGGCACTAACATCAGAATTAAATATGTGTGATGTATATGTTTGTACTCTTTTCCATTTTTGTGTGTTAAATTGCAATTTTGTTAATGAAATTTGTGCACGCACACACATGCATGCAAGTGTGCAGGTATATTTCTCGAGCACATGGCTGTCGACCATCCAACATCCTTGTTTCAATACTTTTACTTAACGAACTCAAGTATTTATCCATCTGGAAATGTTAGCTACATGGTTTGAGTCGGTTTGAAAGTTCTTTCACGAGCTGCCTGTTAAGTTTGTTTTGGCGTTTTGGTTACCACCGCAGCGGCCTAAGTACTGTATATTGCTATCAACGCTTTTGGTGTATACATAGATATTGTGCATTCGAAGTTTGCGTGACAGTTTGTGACTTAGACAACTAGGATACGGCTCAGCTTTGTCTGCTTGTGTGTGTATGTATGCACATAACTGTATAGCTTCAGAAGATAGTGCATTGGCGTATAAAAGTTATTCGCCATGCATGTGAGCTATATGAAGCTGCTTCTACTGTTGCTGTTGTTATTGTTACTTTTAGACAGTTGGGTATTTTCTCCGGCACTTTCAGCAATTTCGTTAATTACACACACATTTTACTTTATTCGGTTTTATCTTTTTGTTTGACGAAAATTCACTAAGAAGATTACCTGAGATTTTATTCATTTATACAAACGATAGCAAGTTTGTTCACCACCAACCAACCAACTAAGCAACCACCCACCACCAACCAAAAATTTAAAGACTTTAAAATAATTCAAAATTTTCACTTAACAAATATTTATGATTTGAAAAATGGGAGTGACACTATTCATATCTGTATGTATAATTGAACATTCGGAATTACTGCCTTTGTGGTAATGAATCTACAAATGTATATGCTTATATCTAAATTATGTTATATTTTTCAAAAATAATCAATATTTTATAATATTATTATGAGGTAGTAAAAGTAATACCCTTGTTTCCTGTTGATATTTGTAATATATTTAAATATTTGATATGATATCAACATAGTGACATCTGTTACAATTATCTGTATACTATTCATACAGATAATATCTGTTACATATCTGTTACTATTAAAATTACCTTTTATATTGCAAAGCAAAGTAAAGTACTTAAGCGCGAAAAGGCCTACGATAGGTACTCCCTTTAAAAAATTTCTTTTCTTTTTCTTACCGTACAGTATTGAGAAGATGCAGCATAGCAGAAATTATTATACCTATATAAATATGACTGCCTGATATGCGTAATTAAAAATGGTCACAGGACGTGAAAGACAAGTGTACTCACACTTCTGCACTTCCAAGCGCCGATTTTCTGAAGCCACTTTCGAAAGTATGAGCATTGAAGTGTAAGTTTTATTGATTACTCGCTCCATCTTTACACGCAAAAAATTAAACTTCACTGTGAAGGGTTGACATTTGAAAGACCTTGTCAGCGGCAAACATTTTAAGAAAATAATGGCATAAATGGAAGGGCCTCAAAAAAAAAAAAAGATAAATTGTTTAAACACTTGTCAACGAAGCGCAGAAAAATTAAACACCCTTCTATGTGTTTTTCTTAAGAAGCGTGAAGTGCTGCAGAAAAGGTCATGTCTCTCACCCACTTGCGTGGATGCTGTGTTGCGTTCCTTTAAGGCCCTTGAACCCGCAGTGTTAATTAGCTTAAGAAATTGTGCGCTTTTTTCAATGACTTCACTGGCTGTGGGCTGTGGACAACGGCTTTAGAATACACACAAATATATGTACATATATAAGTAGTTGTGCATGTATGTGTGTGTGCTCATTAACCGTTCGCTATAATGAGGTTAACGGGTTGCCCCATGTATTTATAAACAAACACAAGCAAAAACATAAATCATATTATATGATACTCAAGTACTGCTCTTGTATAATCCCATCCCAGAAGTGAGTTAAACATTTATGAACGACAGAACTAGTATTAGCCTCAAGCTCAACTCATCAGACGAATATTTTTTTCCGTAGAAGAACATGGTTACTTGGGAAAGACCGGTATTTTTCGAACTAGTTCATTTTTAGTCCCGAATTTCTAATTTTAGTAATGCAGATATTCTAAAAAAATTAAAGAATATATAATATAATAGTCACAATATGCAAAGGGATAATTTCGTAAATTGGAATGAAATAAATATCTGGAAATTAAATAACACTTATAATTATTTGTTTTTCGAATCCTAATCTCGATACCTTACACAGATATTATTTAAATAGGTTGTAATGCACTCGTTCTTATAATTGGTTAAAATACTATTTCGAAATACTGAAAAATATTTTTAAAGCGTAATCCGAGTAGTTTTGGAAGTTGTATTTCGAACGAATTATATACTAGAGAAATAAAAGACATGATACTAGACCGGACCAGCTGAGAATTAGGGAGTTTCTGTACAAGGTTACTACAACTGCTTGCTTTTGCTATGTTGGTGCGTTTTTTCTCGCTTCTGCTGCATTTATTTGAAAAACACTTCTTTGCTCAAGCTGTTGAATGGTTTTGGTTTGCGTTTATGTTTTCTTATTGTTATTGTGGTTGATGTCTCTTGAGACTGTCAAACCCTTGCGTTGGCATCGGGTTGAAAAAGAAGTGGAAACAGCGTTAGTGGGGGAGATTCAGCGATTGTTGGGGGATAAGTGATTAAGTGGCTTAAGTAAATAATTCATCGAAAAATGAAAAATGTATATCCACAACAACAGTAAATAAAATTAATGACAAGATTTTTTGTTACGTTGCACTTCTAAGATGGAAAGACGATGCTGCGTTATGTCGTTATAACTCTTGGGTCTTGGATTTGTGGTATGGATTTCAAATTTCATATTTGGTTTTTTAATTAAGGATACATAGAGTATGTACATATATATGTACATATGTCAGATATATTAAATTAAGAGCTTACGTATTTTTTTACAGTTTTAAAAATACCAAGATTTTGTATGACACCTAGTTTATTACACAGATATTACAGATGATAAGATCGCCGCAACAAACGAATTTTAGGATAGTTAAATTTCTATACTTGGTTATTTCGTGATGTGGGTTACAACAACGAGGATATTTAAGGGATACTCGCGACTAATTCTTCTTTAATTTGGTCTAATCTATGCCCCCACCGTATAGAAATACTTCTTCCAGCGTATATACGTATATAAACCGTTATCATACAATATAAATTTGCATTTTTGTTTTTACACACATATACACACAAAGAGTAGGGTGTTTTTGTGAAGAGATATAAAAAATAAAATAAAAAGCACGGCGAAAGCTTCATTTGTTGAACGGAAATTTGAATTTCGGATCTCAAATCGAACAAATTCCGACATAAATTCCATGAAATGACAAAAGTTTAATTCAAAAACTTTTTTATTCACACTTCATTTGACGTTTCGCGCGTTCTGAACGAACGCTGGCAAGCACATTGCGCTTATACTTCTGCACGACTGGCATAAGTATGCCCCGCTCCCACACTCCATATATCTGACAGCTACCCTCTGCTACTGCTGTTGCCGTCGCTGTCACACATTGCAATGTTGAATGCTTCCCGCTGACGCTGACGTCCTGCTGACGCGGCCGTTGATCGTTGCCAGCACGTGACAAAAGAAAAAGGTAATTTTTTGCAACCACGTACTTAAACGCTGAACAGATTTCCACGTTTGGTTTTTGGCCAAACGCTCACGCACGGACCTCATCACTTTGTAAGTCTCCAATGCTTTTCCAATTTTGTATATTCTCTTCGCAAACCATTAGGACGCGTCATTTATAAGGCGAAGTGAAACGCTAAGAAAATGTCCTAAACTTTTACATATATTTGTCTGTATGTACATATATGCCGCGCTCTTTGCACTTTATTTCCAAGCGCTTTGTTGTTTCGCACAGCGCTTTTACCTGGTCTATGTCAGCAATGGTTGACCAAGCCGCAATATCCTTGAGAGCTCTTGCGTCCTTTTCACGTTCTCTCAATTCCATTGTATGCAGCTTTCGTCACGTGATAGCGCATAATTTAACGAATTTCTTAGTGCAATTGCAGCCGTCGTTATCATCATCGACATATTTGCTGGCTCAACATTTTTATTGTTTTATAATTCCCGCCAGTACTTTTGTAATATTTTTAAAATAATTTTCCTAGCATAATATTAGCAAGCATAATATTAGCAAAGGACGCATGTTCCAACAATACTTATGGCACACTCATGTCCTTTTAAGCTTTTACTGAGCAATTCATAAAAACTTATTAACGGGTCCAGTTACTAAAATTCTCTTCGATGTAGAGTAAGTAAGAAAATGACTGAACTCAAGTGAATCTGAATCAACTAGTGTTAATTCATTCGAAATATTTCATTTTCATTTTGAATTATAAGATAGGTTTAGTACCTATTTTGTTTAGGCTTTAAAATTATGAGTTTTACTTTTATAGTTGAGACTTCCTAATAATAAGCAAAATTGTAAAAATTATTAACCCGAAAAACAGTATTACTAAAATATTTTCAACGTCAATTTTTAGTAGACTGATGTTGTGAGTTTTTTTTCCTCTTGGTACTTTAACAAAAAGTTTTAATGATGTTTAAATTTCGAAACATAAGAAATAAGTTTGTTTTTATTATTTCGTTAAGCATATTCTGGAAATTGTAATAATTTGTTTGTTCAACAGAAAGGTGATAAATTAACGCTTGAATACTCGGAGACTCTTTAAAAAAGTATTTCCGGCAGAAAATTAAACTCGTGGCAACTATTCACCTATTGATATTGTGATAATTCAATCATTAGTTTATCAATTTTTTTTTTTAAATTTAAACAGGTGCAAACTTCCTGATAGTTTTTAATTAGTAAGCTTTATTAAATTTTTTTACTGATAACTGTTATATTGTTTTAGCTATCTGAAGATTATTTCGAATAAAAAATTTTTTTAAATCTGTTCTCACTTTTCTGTGACGTCCTACACATAACATACGTCCCACAATTTCGCTGCGGTCGATCGATTTTACTACATAGCCTAAAGAGGTTTGATTTTAAAAACATATCATTTGCGAATACCATGTTTTAAATATGTTTTAAAAAGATTTTAAAGATGCCGGCGTTATCAGCAAAATTCTCTCGACTCGAGTTGAGTTGAGTTTCCGAGTTTCCGAGTTGAAAGTTGGTCACGGTGTCGAGATGAGTTCTGTAGCTGACAAGCTTTCAAATTCTTGTATGCTTTGTGGTAAGAGAGTTTTTCATATTTTCGTCATATCGAACACACATACATATATACATATACATAAACATATATATGTGCTTATAATACTGACTTGCTGCAAACCACTTGCTTTAAATGCAGATATGAACTCCGAAGTATTTCTATTTTGGTTATCTTGCTTACCTGCGTAGAAGATTCTTCGTTGCCTCAACCGTTGACAAGGTATGCGAAACTTTTATTTATGAGCATAAAATTGAATTTAAAATCTAAAGAATTGAGAAACTGCATTGTGGGAAGTTTTTGAGTGTGCTCCTGTGGTCGTTTTTGAGCAAGTGTATGCAGAAGGCGAAGGAGGACTAAAGAGGTGATACTTCAAGGAAACGGAAAACAGAAAGCTGAATGTTTGAAGTGCTTATTGCGACAATGTATCAAAATGCAAATTTTTTTATATCATTTGCAGCTTTATATGATTACGAACCACTTGCAAAATATCTCAAAAAATTAAACGATTTTAGACGAAAAACATAATAAATACTGTCGCATCATAATTCTGAGAAAATATAAATCATATCACTCTTTTAAATCTGGCTCGGTCGAGATTTAAACCTTTCATGTACTGTTTTCAACACAGTTAACTCTTTGCCAAACTGTGGTTACGCAAATGGCAAAATAAATGCCAATTATTTTTCTGAAATATCTTGCTAAAAATTTGCACATTATCAAAAAGGGAGAATATTGCCAAAAGTTTCTGCCGAAACTTGATTTCTTTGATATGCTGATGGGCTGCGTCCAATTTTTTTGGCTGAAATTGAAAGACATGAAGAAATAAAAGTAAAAAAGGGAACAAAAGTTTATAGCAAGAAGAAATTAAAGAGCTTCTTTATGCATGTGTGTATATGGTATCATTGGGGTGGGTGACAAACTTTTTTGCATTAAAAATACATTTTATTTTATTTCGGCCTTGAGCCAAACTGGCGCCTCCTGTTGAGCGATTGCCACCTTTGAATAACAAGTGGATGCGCGTCATAATGCGGCCAAAAATATGCTGGCTTGGAAGAACACTAGGCTTATAAATGATCCTTACACTTTAGAAACCACAATATTTCATACATGTATACGACAATGGGATTCCGCAAATCAGTATTCCGTATAATTTTGAGACAAATTTATCTAACGCTAACATAAATAATAAGTTTCTTTTGGTCTAAGCAGCTGATGGAATTCAAATAGCATTATGTGAGGAGCAGACATGGCTGTTGTCCGATGTGTTTCCATTTTTAAAGGGCCTCACTAAATTTTGGTTAAAAATGAGCGATCTCCCGTCTATAGACCAATTTTAGAGCTGATTCGTATGTAAGCATTCTTCCTGTCGACCTTTGTGTCTCTGGTGTAATCTTTTAGAAGGTTTTCGTGGTTTACCAGTTTTGAAGAAACCGTTATTGATACGATTCCGGACTTTGGTAGTATCACTCTCTTCTTACTACTAACGTGAACTAAGTTTCACCAAGGTATCTGAATTTTGATTAAAGTTATTGCTTTCATCATCATATATATATATATATATATATCTATATCTATATCTATATATATCTATATATATATATAGACATCGCAAATAGATATGTTAGAAAGAACCCTTAGAGAACAATTCTTTTGGGCTATGTTACGAAATGAAAAGAAAATGTGTAAGTCCAAGTATTTGCAGAAGTAGAAACAGCACTTATATTATTTAAAAATACCTTACAAATATAGCGTTTGTTTTGTATATATATGTATGCATGGTACACGATCTACACGTTTGGGTAACCCTACTCTTCATTCCTCGAATTTGCATAGTTTACGCACAGCTGATGCACGACATGCACGGCCCTTTCCTTTGGCTGGGCTATGTACGAGTAGCTCGTCTTTCGCAACAGATTATGTCACAAGTGTGGCGATTGTCCTTCGTCGCTTTAAAATATGCGTAGAATAAAGTGGTTTTTAATGCGAGGCATCCTAAAACAGTTATAATATAATAACTGATAATACACATACTTATGCATGTATGTATTTCGAACACGTCTTTTGATATGAAGTGTTGCCTTCCGAATTTGGGTAGGAGCAGAACACTGAACCCGAAAAAACTATTCAATATATTAGCCAAGCAAGCGACAAAATAATACTCGCTTAAATATAGTCCGATTTAAACTAGTCTAATAAATTAAATTCACGGAACGGAAGATCAAAGAATTCATCAAATATGCAAAGCCTTTTCCTTATCGTTTTAAGCATTAGAGTCGTCTTACCAGCGGATACATTACTTTTTCGGTTGTTGACAAAGACTTGACATCGTCCTTTTATCATATTAACATATATATCATGTGCAGCAAGACAACTGAAATGCCAATCCTACAGATCACCGGCACGTCCCTCGAAGTAGTCGATGAGTTTTTCTATTTAGGCAGTATTATCACAAAAAATGGTGGATGAGTAGGTGATATGCATAATCGGATATCCAAAGATCGCGGTGCAATCGACATATTCTATAAAGTTTGGAGATCGGCACTTATATCTAGACGTACGAAGCTAAAAATATTCGATTCAAGCGTGAAATCTGTTGTATTATATGGCTGCGAGACGTGGAATATTGCCGCGAATGGATTACAATGGGAAAATATATACATATATATTTATATACTTCAGGCAATCTCGTCCTTTGAAATCAAATAAACAATGGCACTGGATTGTATTGAAAAGCTTAACAGGGTTGCCACGATTCATATATCATTGGCATGCATCCGTGGGCACAAAGGTATTAATGGCAAGGAACTTGCCGACCTTTTAGAAGAAGAAGCTGCGGCAGCCAAGCTAATAGGGCCGAAGCCTCCCTTCGCTGTGGGTCCATATACAATCAGGGAAGAGTTACGGAAAGAAGAAACGGCAAGCAGGAATCCCTACTGGCTGCAAATGCCTGGATATAACACAAAAACATTCAACCAATTAATTATTCTTCGAAGAGACAAATTAACGCAGCTAGTATACTATGCATAGCTATGTAACGGGACATGGCCGACTAAGGTGTCATTTGCACAAATTGGAATTCTGTTCTACAGATTAACGTCGGTTCTGCGAGCTTGTCAGGCTATCGGGGCAATGAATCATTGGTATATTTGGTACCTTATTAACTTATATTATTAGTCACAGACTCATTTAGTTTCACACTAATATATTGGGTATATTTGGAAAATGTTAACCAGAGAATCGATAGTAATTATGTTAGGGATATGGTCTAGACTGGATTCATTCATATTTAGCGCGAAAGCACATTATGTTTAAGAAAGAATGTCCACTTAATTTCATTAAAATATCATACTTATTGTCCAACATAAACATTTCAAAGTTAGGTGGAAAGTCAGAAATCTCTAGAACGGTCTTAAAGTCATCTCGGAAATCCCTGTATGGGGTATGTTATGGCTACGGGAAGGTCTGGACTGATTGCAATAACTTTTTCCTCTACACAAATATAGTCGAGAATATATTTCTTAACAATTTTATGAAGATAACTCCCACATTGACCGACACGTTCGGCGCAAATTCTGATATATTAAAGAAAATCATTATATGTAGTATGTGGGAGCTGGTGTAAGTTGTTGGGTGATTTCACACGTTTTCGACATTTAACCATCGTATATCCTTTTATACGTTCGCTTAATTTTGTTAAGATATCATATACATAAAGTTTGAAATTCTTATATGAGGCATATGAGTGCTAGGGGAAGTATTTACCAGATTTTACTCGCTTTTGACACAAGGGCACAATATTATCAAACAAGGATTTATTCTGAATTTCGGTAATAATAAATCTCACAGATTGACCGATATTTTCGGTGAAAAGTCAGCCTTAGGCACTTAGGCCTTAGGTTATTGCATTTTATAAGTTTTAGTTTAATGATATTTTATGGGAGGGGCATCTCCAATATCAACCTCCTCAAAGTCCAAAGGAACATGTGTATCAAGCTTCATCACGATATCTAAATTTTTACTCAAGTTATCGTTTGTATAGACAGACGGACGGATAGACAATCACCGAATTCAGCTGGTCTCGTCAACTTGATCATTTATATATATATATAACTCTATATCTATATCGATTAGTTTTAGGTGTCACAAACAACCGTTAGGTGAACAAAACTAATATACTCGGCTGCAACATGTTACAAGAAAGAAACACGTGAAACACGTGAAAAAGAAACACGTTTTCTGAAAGAGTTCAGAAAACAAAGTAAAATATTTAGGAATGTATTTGGTCCTATCTGAATAATATAACCTAATTGTATACATTTCTTTGTGCGTATGTATACATCAATTCAATAACGGTATACGTAGAAATCAATTCAGAGCTTCGAGAAGATAAGTGTCGTAATTGGCGCTGTATAATGCTAAGCGCTGTAAACAGTGACAACTGACATACCGTCCAGGGTCTGTACAAAATACAAAATATATGCATTCGATTATCACTATTCTTAACAGCGTGTTTAGTATGTATTAGGGAACTTCATGGTTAACGGTTATGTCACATCACCATTGTGATCGTTTGGGGCCCATGTATTCTGATCAAGGGCGTTCTTTTCAATATGTTATATATATAGTCCTTCATACTATATTTAACAGTATTCTAATTTAAAGAAGTTTCGTATAGAAGTGTGGAGTGAAGATCCCATTCGACTGTGACACTCACAAGTATTATTTCACGTTTATTAATATAGCTTTTGCGGGGAACGCAACGGAAAGTGTGTAAACTGATGCTGATCTGGTGGAACAAATTACCATTCAAGAAATAAGGAAGAGGAAAGAATTCCGATTAGCTTAGAAATAACACAAAAAATAATTAATTGTGAAGAGATAATTTTCAAAATTCAACTTTATTTTCGTAGTCATGGATATTGTTTGCAAATTTAAACAAATAATTCACCAAACTTCTCAAGTTTCTTTTCCTCATCGGTTTCAGCTGCGAAGTCTTCATGCCACTGAAAGAATTTGCTTTCCTTTACCTTTTCTTCTGGAGTCAAAGTCTTCGCATATTCTACAAATGCATGATCGAAATTATTGAACAACTCCAGGACTTTCAATTCAAATTCATTCTCGAATTTATTGTAGCCATTATTATCTAACGCTGTCTTCAGAGTGAGTTTCAATTTCGAATCGATGGGCATATTTTGATAATCGTCCATTATTCTAGCAAAACTAACCATATATTCCAAAAGTTTAACAATACTCTTCTCATCTGATTCCATTTTGAATTGAGAAACCTCGGTTCCGATTTTAGACATGCGTGTGATATTCGCTTGCAATAGATCATCTTTGACTGGGATTTCACTGAGTTCATTAACAGCGTCATTAACGACTACACTGCCCTTCTCGAGCACCCATTTGTATAGTTTAGCTATTTCGCTAAAAGTATAAATCATCAGCTGCTCCTGTGCGCTGTGATCTTCAAATGAGGACTCTTGAGAGTGGTGAACAGCGCCGGACTCATGTTTCACATGCGGCAAGGCATTAGAGATCTATTACATAAATCATATAATCATCAGATGGATTTGGTATTATTCATACTTGCGCAATATATGAATCTTACCTGCATCAACAACAAAGCGCTAGCGACGAATATTAATGAACACTTCATTTTTCCCAGTTGAATAAATCAAATTCAGAAGGAATTTCTTAGCAGATGAAATTATAAAGTCGAACTAAATTATATACCAAATGCAAATGCTTTTTATATGCTCGTATTTAAGCTTTATTTTAATTTTTATAATTTTTCAACAAGTTTCAGTAATAGCAGATAAGTGGTAAATATTAAATTAATAACAACAAGTCTGCCTAATAAACGGGTGTTAAAAGTATTTAATTGAACTGATTATCTTGTTTGCTTTTTGACGAGATTAATTTATTATTGAATCACCTACATAAGTATGTTATTTGTATGTATATTGAATAAATCATAAGAAATGTACTTGAATTCATAGGCTGCATTGATAAGAGTACAAGCTTCTATATCTATTAATAATTGCAATGCAAAAACAAATATTCATATTTTTAGTACGAATAGGCAAAATATGACAGTCGCGGATTAACATTTATTCTCCATTTAAGAAGCTTGTAGACATGTCCATTTGAACATTTAAAAAATTATTATAAGAGTACTAAGTGAAAAGGGTTACGTTAAGAGGATGGAGCTTTCCTGTTCTACTGGAACATATAAACTTATCGGCTACAATATGAAGTAACTTTTCTTGTTTATTACTCCATTACTACTTGGAAGACATCGTAAGAAAGTTTTCGGTCATTGGGCCTGAACATTGGGAAGGGTAATAAGTAATTCAAACAATAATTAGACCCCTTTCCCTACAAAAAATTGTGCGAGTATTCTTTAAAGAGAGTACACTGTATTCCTCTCATAGGGTACAATTGGGAAGGAATAAGACTCTAAAATATATCTTTAGGATACAATCTGCTATTAATTAGTCAATATTAGCCAAACGAATATTTTTAGGGTATAGTTAGAAATAGAGCAGTTGAATCTTTGTTTACTTTTCTATTCAATGCTACTATATAGAAAAAATTATCCTTTTGTACGATTTTTCGAAATTAGTCTCTTTTTGTAGGCTTTTGGAGATGGTCAAGCAAAATAGAACACTTCGTTCCATATGAAAAGATCAAAAATGCCATTGGTCACATTTTCCTTTGCGAGTAAACACGAACTTATCCGGGGGGCTTGTCGTATTTTTTGTAGGGTTCATACAATAAATGTTTCGGTGAATAAAATATGATTTAGTGTATTACCTCAACGTATTCAATTTATATAAAGCTATTTTAACAATACGAGAATTACTTATACTTGAATGTTGCAAAATAAATTGTAAATTAAAAATATTATTTGGACATCGAAATCATGCATAGTGCAACACATTTTTGTTTCAAGGCATAGATCTTAAGATATGTTGTCAAAGAATTCGCCGAATTTGTCAAATTTCTTCTCCTCATCAGTTTCAGCTTTGTAGTCATCGTACCATTTTAGCAATTTGGCTTCATTTATCTTTTCGGCCGGAGATAATCCGCTGATATATTTACTGAATTCCTCGTCGAAATCCTTAGACAGTTGTATAATTTTTTCCTCGTATTCATTCTCGAACTTATTGTACCCATTATTTTCTAAAGCCGCCTTCAAAGATATCTTCGGTTTTGAATCGTCGGGCATATTTTCAAAGTCCGCCATCATTTCTGTAAAACTAACCATATAATCTAAAAGTTTCAAAATGCTCTGCTCATCTTCTTCCAGTTTAAATTGAGAAGCTTCCGTTGCAATTCTGGACATGCGTGTTATATTTGCTCGCAGGAGTTCGTCTGAGACTTGAAGAACTTCTAGTTCCTTGACAGCATTTTTAACGATCACGGTTCCTTTTTCAAGCACCCACTTCGATAGCTGAGCTATATCGTCCAAAGTATTAACCACAAGTTGTAGTTTTGGATCAACTTCTTCGGAGGACGAGTTTTGGAAGAGAGCAAGTACAGTTACAGAATTACGTTTCGTTCGTGGAAAAGCGTGAGACGACTGTTATGGTAGTTAAAGTGCTTATTATTAGTAATAAAACACACTTTTGGTGTGATTATATATATAAAGTATATTTTAGTGCAAAAAATCTTACATGCAGCAACAGCAGAGCGCCAACGATGAATATTAGTATTTGCTTCATCCTTATTGAGGCGATTGAAAATCAGAAGAAAAATATTGACTGTAGAATGTTGAAAATCGAACTGATTTATAGACAAAATGCAGTAAAAATTTATAAGTTTCATATTCTGTGCCGTATGCTCTATTGCGTAAAGCTTATTGTCTCTATATCATGCCAAACAATGATAAGAGTTGATGTACAGTCGAATAGTGAAACGCAAAAGCTCATGATTAAAAGTAGTTTCCACTTGGTTTACTTTATATGTGTTTATAATAAGTATACATTTTAGCAGATTTTTTTTATATATGTACATATAAAAATATTGTTCGACTCATCTCTTATACACATTTAGAATGCTCCCACTTAATTATAGTAATCTGAATTATCTTTGCTGTTCAGAAATTTCTTGATTTAAAATTGTCAATACAAAAAATTTTCCAAACACTGTAACTCTGTAACTATTAACTTCCTACAACGAATAATTAATTTTAATTACTTTTCAAGTGTGGTCCAACTCTGTTAGGAGAGCATGTGTTTATCACACTTCGTTTACATTCCTTTAACGAGCAGTTTCTTACTTCCTTTTTTGATTTTTTGCCACCGAAACAGTAAATCACTTTTCATCCCTATTTTTCAGCTTCATTATGTTAAGTAAAGCTATTTTCTCCCTTCCTAAAATGATCCCAAAATAAATAAAATAACACGAATATACATATTCGAATCGAAGTATATATTTTCTCCAATAATTTTAATATCTTGCGATTTAAGATAAAAGGTCAAAGAAGTTGCCAAACTTGTCAAGCTTCTTTTCTTCGTCATTTTCGGCCTTAAAGTCATCATACCACTCAAGTAGCTTGGCTTGTTTTAGCTTTTCTTCTGGGGACAAGACCTTAACATATTCACCAAATGCCACGTCGAAGTCCTTGGCCATTTGCAATACTTTTTCCTCGAAGTCGCTCTCAAATTTGTTGTAGCCGTTATTTTCAAGAGCTGTTTGCAAAGTTTGTTTTAGTTTCGAGTCGGCAGGCATGTTGTCATAGTCATCCATCATTGTTGCAAAATTAACCATGCTTAAGAGTAGTTTTAGAATGCTTTCTTCATCTTCTTTCAGTGTAAATTCAGAGGATTCCTTAGCAACTTCAGACATACGTGTGATATTTGCTTGTAAAAGTTCATCCTTTACTGGGATTTCCTTCAACTCGTTTACGGCATTTTTCATCACTATGCTACCCTTTTCGAGTATCCATGTTGAAAGTTTAGCGATTTCAGCTAAAGTGTAAATCATCAGCTGCGCTTGAGGATTGTCCTCTTCGGATGAGGATCCTGAAGTGTGGTGAATGCTGTTTTGTGATTGGATTTCAACAGCGACGGACTCACGCTTCATATGCGGCAAGGTGTGGGCGAACTATTAAAATAAATAAAGAAATATATATGAAAAGGAATGTATATATTTCATATTTAATTGTATGTAACTTACTTGCACAAACAGCAAAGCGCCGGCGACTAGCAACAACGAGTGCTTCATTTTTAGCTAACGATTTTTTATTCGGACTCACTGACTGGTGGCAGCTCCAAACCTAACTAAATTGAATTCTAAACCAATGGCTATTTATACCATTTATTTTTTAAGCATCACATTGCATTATTCTTGGTCCAGAAGCGAAAAAGAAATGCATTAATCAGAAAAGCTCAAAAGCTTTCAAACAAAAAAGTTTTGGCTGAATTAGATTATTCTATAATTCGACTAACACAAGTTGGAGTGATGCAGACGACAAAGAGATTTTGCCATGCACAATACCTACTGATAAGTGGCAGTAATTGCTTAACCTTTGGCAGGTGCAATCAGTGGCATATTAGCCTAGGGGTCTAACAAAAAAGGAAGCAAGGAAAACTGTAGATATTTTGATCATATACGTTTCAACAACATAAACGGAGAATATGTGAGTTAGCACAAACTTATACCGTAAGGAATGAATAATTCCCGCCGGAACCGACTTTATATATATGCTAAAACAAAATACGTACAGTTGGCGAGATAGCTAGACTATAACTGTCATGACTAATTTCTGTTTCCAGTGGATTATAATGTCGTTGCTAACAACCATTAAGTCAATTAAAATACGTACCCTGTGTGCATTATATTAGTTCAGAAAGGTTTATTCACTTCAAAATGTTTTCTCTTGTATATATAGACGGTTGACGAATTGATAGTAAGTATGTATGTATGTATCCTGAAAGGCCTTCAATAACAGCAGATTACGAAGGTATCATTGCTGCATTAGTGACAATGAAGAAACTGAACCTGAAATCAGAAAAATTTCTTGCGGCCGAAACTTGTCGTCAATATTTCGATGATGACCAAAGTCAGTAACTGCAATAGTAGAGGGGCAGCGTATAAGTCTACAGATTTTCTTTCTGCCCTGTGGCCATTCGAATGCTGTTTACATTGACCCTCTTTCTAAATTTATTTCTACAAAAAGACGACATGCATTTGGTTGAAACTTCCCGAAAAAGCTAGATTTACTTCAATATTCACAGATAGGAAAAATTTGGTATAATAATTTAAAATAGGAGCCAGTAGAGCTAGATGACGAATATTACTCCAGAATCAGCAAGTACTTTTCTCTTCTGATTAACATAACATATAATCTATAAATGCAATTTTCTCACATATCTGCTTAACTGTTTGAAACAATGAGCTTTTGGTAAAGTTACAAAAAGTTTACAAAATACAACAAAAGACAAAAAGCATGTCAACAAAATTTACTTTCTGGTGAAGATATAATTGGAAAATATAATTCGAAATAGTTCGCCCTACCATATTCATCGGAGGTATTTATTTAAATTTTTATTTGGATTCAATTGAGTTTAATGTATTTTCGCATTTGCATAGTATTCATCCTAATTTGCGGTTTGTATACTTAACGTTACACTTCTATAATTAATTTCCTATTTTCTATATTCTTGTTGCACACTAATGAAGTCACATTTACCAAAGAAGCGGGTTCTAACTTAGTCAGCGTTTGTGTTCAGCTCATTTTCTCATTTCAGAAATTTGTTTGCATTTTCCAGCTGAACATATTT
This sequence comes from Bactrocera minax, assembly GCA_021498325.1. Classification (NCBI taxonomy): domain Eukaryota; kingdom Metazoa; phylum Arthropoda; class Insecta; order Diptera; family Tephritidae; genus Bactrocera; species Bactrocera minax. The sequence goes on along the minus strand of JAKEEE010000012.1, from coordinate 1,961,669 downwards.
GCTCTTCAGTTCAGCCACTGGCATTTCCGTTCATTAATTTGCGCAATTGCATATATATATATATATATGAATTTTAAATGGCTGCTCATTTGATTGATATCCGCGTGGTCTCTGCAAGTGCGAGTGCCAGTTGAGTAAACACATCGTGTGAATTGTCATCCAAATGCATTTATATATGCACGTATATACGCCCTGAGAGCCACCATTGTCCACCTGTCCTTTGGCACTTCCACGTATTGCTCCTTAAGCCATCCATCTAAATCACTTAACTTGACCGCTATTCAATCGTTTTCAATAAAACTTCAATTACATTTGCTGCACGGATATTTGCCTTCTTCCATTCACCCGTTGAGTTTTCCATGAGGATTTCATGTTCTTCACCAAACAAACCACTTCCTTTGCTTTTTGTAATTGTATGCTTGTATGCATGCAAACAACCATAATGGATTCGAGAGCTTCCCTCTGCTCCAGTACATACTTCTCCATAACTTTGCCGCCCTATTCGGTTTTAAGATACAATGTTACTTTTTTGCTATTGTAACGGTATTTAACGATTGAGTACCAGACATCCCTGTATTCTTCCTTGTTGCTATACAATTCTCAACAGCTGTTTCCGCTTGTTACAACCCTCAACTATAAGTTAAACTAGATGGTTAAATACGAAAAAGTGCTATATTTACAATTGTGAATATTGAAAGCAATTCACTGCGCTTGTTTGTTTCATTTCTTTTGCATTTTATTTTTCTGCAACAACTGCGAATATTTACTTCCTCTGCTAACCTACAATTAACTGAGCGCTTCCCAAGCTTCAGTCGTCGCAACATAGCTAGTCCTCAACCTTCAACGCGCCATTGCAATTTTCATTAATCGTACGAGGACTTGCAGTGCATAGGCGAGATGAATTCCCAATACAACTTGACGCCCTGAGAATGTGTGGGGTGAGTATGAAAACTTGCTCTTTCTCTTTACGTACAGATGTGGACAAAATAAAAAGGACATTCCCGTTTCAAGAAATTCAAGTATATTTAATCTTAAATCTTAGTTCATAATAAATGTTAAAATTAAAACGAAAAATAACTGTTTTCATATTTTAATAAATTAAAACATTTGCTCTCATGGGCACTGTATTGTACATAGAAATAGGAACAAAAGAAAAGAGTTGTCCAAACCAAAAAGTTTTACCTAATCGAATAAGATTGTACTACGAATAAGTATCGGGCAGTCTTTACATCTTCCAAAGATTCAGATTTTTTTGGTTGGTGTGTATAAATGTATGTATGTAAATTAAACAAGTGACTCTATTATTTTGACCACAAGTGTGCATACTTATGACGGAGTGCGCAGCCAGAGTAGAACATTTTACTTCCAGTTCATCGTTTGGTCGGTTGTTGATTGGCTGAAAAAAGTCTTAAGGAGCTACTTTTGATTAAGATTGCTGAAATTCTACTTCGGCTACTACTACTAAAAAGGCTCTACTTATTAGTGTTTCTCTGCCTTTTGATACACTATTGTAAGCATGTAGTTGTTGCTCACTTCATTATAATTGTACATTTGAGATTGAAAGCCGAATAATTCTCAGACGAGTTGAAATCGAATGAATGGGGGACATTAAATGGTACAAAGAAAAATCAGCAAATTTTTCGTTGCTACAGGCTGCTTCAAATAAATACGCTAACTAAACCATTTTGTGGGACCAGATGCTATATTCATCTAAATTAAAATATTTCTGAACATATTTCTGATTTCTGCGCAACGTGATGAGGACCTCCTATTATGTTATACATGCTATGTATTTAGAGGATAATCTTTTAGTTCTAAAATATGTACTGAGCCTTACGCATATGTATTTCAGATATCTTCTTGTTTATAGTTTATTCCTTTTATAATGCGGCCTCCCAATCATCGCGCCTCCTAAATCGGATGGTTGAGTTAAGGTTCAGTGAACAGCTAGGAATCAAAAGAGTGAGATTAGAGTAAGATAGGAGAAAAGTCTTGAATTTCTGTATAGATCCAGGATCCATGGTCGAGAGTGTTGGCACAGATTCGATGAAATCACCCTGTAAAGTGGGAGTTATTTTCTTCAACGTCAGCTTAGACCAGCGGCTCATTTAACTACTTCTTTAACTATTTATTTTGCGTATTATGCATTGAAGTAGAGATTGCCTTCGTTTCCAACCTCTTTACTCAATTCAAGTTGCATTTACAGGGCAGCAATTAACTGCAGCACAGCTGATGCTCTCCACGCTTCTTTCCTTGCCTACTTAAAATTAGTACTGAGTGCTGAGCATATTTACAAACGCCCACAGCCTATTGGCCATAATAAGGTGCCGTGAGTGCGAAATGTTTGCATAGTCAGGTTGAGGGACGGCGCCGTAGTGGAGAACAGTTAATAACAGGACTGTGAATAGATGAATAGTAGAAGGAACGAATGAATGAATAACTGAAAGAATGACGAAAAGGTGTTATCTGATTGCAATTCTGCACGCACGCAGCAAATGGAAAACGGCAAAACAAATAGTAAATAAATAAATACCAAACAGTTGTGGAGCGAATGAATGCAAAGCGAAGGGTATCGACATACAATGCAACGATAAAAAAACATTATCAAATGGAAAACTTGAGCCCTTTATTTGTTTTGCTTACTTTTCTTGGTTTGGTTTGACGTCTCATGCTTTGATTCGCTTTATGTAAATAGTAAAAAGTACTTTTCGCATAAAAGGCGCTCACAGCAACGGAAAGCAAAAAAAGAAATAACAGAAAATGTTAAAACAGTTAGTTATACCAATGCATTTTGAAATGTCTGCAAGGACAACTTTGGTGCAACGAGTCATATCAGTAATTAACATCTTGACTGACACACAGCGACACAGTCAACAGTGCACAGCGACAGTGAATGACGACTTTAACTAAGAAGTTTTTGGTCACAGGCCACAATGAACCGCAGTTAACGTCGAATGCTCTAAAACGTGCGAAAATTAAAATTCAGAGTTTGACAAATGATCAGCTGATCAGTTTAATGATCAGCAAAAAAATCGGCTAATACCTTATTAGCAAAGAAGGATTAAACTGGAGTGTTAGAAATATATAAACAATTTGAAACAATATATCAAAGTGATATAACCTCTTTATTCGTTTCACAACTTCCCAAAAATTGAAGACTGTCTTCGAGTATTTCGAGTATTTCGAGAATAATTTCAGTATTTCCTTACATCACATCAAAGAAGCATAAAAATTTCTAAATTTTCGCTTTATATACAATAAAATAGCTAGGTGCACGCAATTTACTCACTTTCTCTACGAAGCTAATTAGTGAACATAAGTGAATGTCAGATTGAAGAACAAGGTTTACAAAAGACTTATTTAGTTTTAGAAGAGAAACCATCTATAACCGAAGAGGCTTGAGTCACATATTCTTCATATAGTAGAAATCCATTAATACATAGGCGACCTCAGTGATATTGAACAACGGGTTCAAAATTTATTCAACCGTCATTCAAATCTTTTTCTGTGAAACGAGTTTCTTCCAAGTTTTATCGACGCTTATTCAAAAATGCTCCTGTAATGCAGCCACACTATATACCATCCACGCAGTTATTTCTTTTTCAATAACGATTTATTTTATTTTGTAAATCTGTTTTTTTTTGTTTTTTTTGTAATAAATAGATGTAAGTGATAAATAGATGTAAAACATATATATGTTTTACTTTTAAACAATTTACGATTATGACGTGACTTTTATCACTTAATTAATTTAATTTCTTCCATATGTTTTAGCCATAAAAACCACCATAACCTCCAAATACGCCAAACCCGGGATAACGTCCATAACCAGGGTAGCCGGGATAACGTCCGTATCCGCCATAACCGCCATAACCGCCATAACCAGGATAGCGGCCAAATCCGCCATAATCGGGAAAGCCTCCGAAGCCGCCGAAACCACCGTAGAACTGACGAGCTTCACGAGTTGCTTCAATGTTTGCCGAAACTCCCGCATCAACATCTAAAAGTTGCTGAACCTTTGACTGATTTGCTTCTAATCCCGGCACCGCTTCAACTTGTACAATTTCGGATGCCTCGGGCACTACTGCATCCTTTTCAGCATCCACTTGTTGAGAGCTTTCAGGTAATTGAACACTGATCGGTTGCTGCTCTATGGTATATGCGCTCGAACAAGCCGAAAACGCTAGGAAAACGATAGCAATTCCTCGCATTTTGTTAAATATCTGTTGTCGTTTCTTTACTAATTAGCACTTTGACGCTTTAAAATTTCAATCGCTCTAATGATGAGTTGTTTCTATATATTTAGCTGGAGCTCGACTATGTTCACTGTCAAAAGCGATTAATGCTTTTATATTGATATTCCGCCGCACATTTAAAACTATAGGTGAATTTTATTTACTAATATTTCGGAAATGAAGTGAACAAGTTAAAGAAATAAAAGTTAATTGGTAAATACATACGTTTTTATATTCAACAGATTTATGAGCAAAAGCTTCTTATATCGCTAAGTTCATTCGTAATATGTATATATATAATAGCCGTATTCGATTTGTTACTTCTTTGCTCGCCATATTTGAACTTGGCTCTTGTGAAAACAACAACAAATTAATCTACTTGAATTCGCTAAAAGGGACACCTCGTTAAGGTTTCTGTTTCATTACGTCGATATATGAGACTTATGCCAGTGGTTGTTCGAGTCTCCAGTATCCAAATAGGTAAATCCCAGCTCTTATGTTTGTTGCGTGACTGTTATGATTTAGCGATATTTAACGAGTTTATTTTAGAAATGTAAGAATATGCCATAACATATTATATATCATTCTTCAATACAAAATGAACCCTGTACGGGGTTCAGGGTTTAAAGTTAGATTGCTTATGTACAATAATTGCTTACTGAATAATTGACATTTTATTATTTATGATTATCTAAAAAGTAATAAACAGTTTTAATAATAAACAAATAAGAAAGGGCTAAGTTCGGGTGTAAGCGAACATTTTACACTCTCGCAATGTGCAAGGATCATAGGCCACAACTTTATAGTAAAAAATTATGCGGAAGAATTCAACATTCATTATCCAACGAAATTTGGTATCTTATTAACTTATATTACAGGCCATAGACTCTTGTACTTTCGTTGCTATATATTTCGTGTCAGAGATATTTATATTAAAATCTATCAAATTAACACAAAACTGATATATGCGATATAAACTCAACTAAAGTGGTTTAATGAATATATTAGATATATGAGGAAAAAGTAAACCAGAGAAAAGAGCATCATTATATTAGGGATAAGCGGCTTAGACCATGGTCTGTACCGATTTCTTTCATATTTAGCGTGAAATCACATTGTGTTTTAGAATACATATCCACTTAATTTCATTAAAATATCACACCTATTGACCAACATAAATAGTTTAAAGTCGGATGGAAAGTCGGGAATTCTTATATCGGGCATTTTTGGGATAGAGGAAGATCTGCACTGATCACATTAACTCTTTTCATTATTCAAGTATATTAGGGAACATATTTTTATTCAATTTTGTGAAGGCAACTCACACAGTGGCCGACATATTCCGCATAGAGTCTGCTGGAATAGCGAAAATCATCACATGTAGTATATGGGAGCTGAGATAATTCGTAGACCGATTTCACAAATTTTCGGCAGTAAACTATGGTATATCCGACATTACACGTTCACTTAATTTTGCTAAGATATCTTACATATGGACCATTATATATGGTATAAAGTCTACCGGAAGGTTGAAAATCTGTATATTAGGTATATGGTGGCTAGGGGAAATATTTATCCGATTTTCCCCATTTTTGGTACCAGAGTACGCTATTATCATGGAAAGATAATCCTCAAATTTCATTAAAATGTCTTACAAATTTCGCGATATTTTCGATAAAAAGTCAGATAGAGGTACCGAGGTTCATTTATTGGGTCTCTAGTGGCTTGAAAAGTTATAATCCTATTTCTACTATCTTTACGTTTAGGATGACATATCCTGAAGCCACTATTTGTACACAGTTTGATTTTCATATCTTAATTTGAAAATTAAAAGGTTACTTCTTAAATATCAGTGTATTCCTATTCAGGAGAATCTGTCCAGAGTTTATTATTATACTCTCGCAACATGTAACTCTCGCTATAGAGTATATTAGTCTTGTTCACCTAACGGTTGTTTGCAACACCTGGAACTAAGCGAGTTAGATATAGACATCTATATATATATAAATGATCAGGAGGAAAAGACGAGTTGGAATTCGAGTGACTGTCTGTCCGTCCGTCTGTCCGTGCAAGCGATAACTTGAGTAAAAATTAAGGTATTTTGATGAAACTTGGTACATGTGTTCTTCGTCATCGTAAGACGGTTGGTATTGCAGATGGGCGTAATTGGACATATGCCACGCCATCAAAAATGGCCATTAATCGAAAACAGATAAAGTGCTATAACTAAGCAGCAAATTAAGACATGAGGCAAATCGGATAAATACTTCCCATAGTCCCCATATACCTAATATAAAAATTTTCAACCTTCCTGTAGACTTTATACGATATATAACATATAACTCTGATCCTTGCACATTGCGAGAGTATAAAATGTTCGGTTACACCCGAACTTAGCGCTTTCTTACTTGTTGACACTGTTTTTATAGTTTTAACTTTATATAAACATTTTTTATATTGAATTTGAAATAAACATTTATTTATGTATGTACATGCTATTGATGAGTTGAGACGGCTTGAGCAGATGCGAAGTCATTGTAGGGGATTCTTTCTGAGAGAGATGAGAGAGAGAGATGAGAAAAATTTGCGTTGAAAAACTTGCTTTTGATTTTGTTTACAGCTTTACTTTAATTTGCTATCATATATATGTATATAGGTAGCTTTAACTCTATGTACAATTAAATCAGCTTCCCTTTGAATACATATGTTTTATTATTGGGTTGTTCGGAAAGTCATTTCGTTTTTTCCCGCCAGAGGACTTAATTACGTTTTTTCGAAACTAACTTCACACTTAAGCCCCATAACCATTATATGTCATGAGAGCTGATATTGCAAGGCTTGTGTGTGAAAAAGTTCTATTAATTCTACCCAGTAGTTTTTGGTTGGTGCCTTTTTAAATATGGAGAGCAATAAGCAGCATTTTCGTCATATTTTACTTTTTAACTTCAGAAAAGGTAAAAATGCTGTCCAAGCGAGAAAAAAATTGACGGATGTGTATGGAGAAGGCGTGTTAACAGTACGCCAGTGCCAGAACTGGTTTGCAAAATTTCGATCCGGCAATTTTGATGTCGAAGATGCACCACGGTCTGGAAGGCCGGTCGAAGCTGACAAAGATGCGATAAAGGCATTAGTTGATGCAAATCGGCAAATCACCACACGAGATATCGGTGAGAGGTTAAATTTGTCGAATTCAACTGTTTATGGCCATTTGAAAGGCATGGACTTAACCTCGAAGCTCGATGTGTGGGTGCCCCATGTCCTTACCGAGCGAAATTTGTGTCGTCGTGTTGACGCGTGTGATTCGCTCCTCAAACGTCTAGAAAATGATCCATTTTTGAAGCGGATTATTACTGGGGACGAAAAATGGGTTGTATACAACAATGTTAAACGCAAGAGGTCATGGAGCAGAAAAGATGAACCGGCTCAAAGCGTGTCAAAAGCCAACATTCACCAAAAAAAGGTGATGCTCTCCGTTTGGTGGGATGTCAAAGGAATCGTTTTTTTTGAGCTTTTGCCGGACAATACAACGATTAATTCAGAAGTCTATTGTCATCAGCTGGACAAATTGAATGATTCACTTAAAGAGAAGAGGCCCGAATTAATCAACAGGAAGGGTGTAGTGTTCCACCAGGATAATGCGAGACCTCACACAAGTTTGGTCACTCGCCAAAAACTTTTACAGCTTGAATGGGACGTACTGCAACATCCACCATATTCTCCAGATCTGGCGCCTTCCGACTACTATTTGTTCCGGTCCCTGCAAAATTTTTTGGATGGCAAAACCTTTACCTCAAATGAAGATGTCAAAAACCACCTGGACGAGTTTTTTGCCAGCAAGGACCAAAACTTTTATGAGAGGGGAATTATGTTACTGCCAGAAAGATGGCAAAAGGTGTTGGACCAGAATGGCCAATATATAATTTAATAAAATATTTATTCATTATACGAAAACTGTCTTTCATGTTCCCCAAAAAAAACGAAATGACTTTCCGAACAACCCAATATATTATTACATTTTATTTGTTGTGTTATTTTCTCAATACATATTAACCTAATTCTAAATTCCAAGTCAATATCGTAATGTGTTTGCTTCCTTCTCATCCCTCACGTTCTTCATTACCACTTCCATGCACTTCACAAGCACTTAAAAAATTGGAAACCCTTTTCGTTTTGCGATTATCTATTTTTTGACGACCCACTTTGTTTATACTCGAAAATGTATGATTTCTAATTGACAGTACTTTGAATATTTTCTTTTGTTACTTTTTTTTGAAATGTATGATTTTTTACGTGACTATTTGTTGAAGACTTTTGTGATTTAAAATTTCATTGTCCACCTCAGAATAGAAAAGAACCCTATTGAAATCTTATAGCTCTCTGTACACGATTGAAACGCCATGACTATGAATAAGTTGGATGCAACGTTGGATGATGTGCAGAACACGCGTTTCGGGAATATTTATCACGATCTGATCAAGCAAATGGCCAAGACAACGCAGTTCACAGAGGGTGAAGTGAGCAGCATTCTAATGGTTTATCATAAATTTGTTTTGGCCAATGGTTCTAAGGCGAAGCATATGACAAAGAAACAGTTTTTCCACCTATTCTTGGTTTTGTTTAAAATCTTCGATTTACAAATAATCGAACGCATACTCTTACACATAACATTGGATATGAAAAAGGAGGTAGACGCTGTTGCTTGGGTGCGTCTCTTTTCCGTATTTATGTCCAACAAATTGGATCAGAAGATCAAATTCACATTTCAAATTTACAATATTCATGGTAACGGGTTTTTGAATCGTGAAATTGTTCAACATGCTGTCGAAAAATTTTTCATTGGTGAAGACGAGGACGAAGTTAATGAGCTGCGGTCGGATATGGTCGATTTGTTGTTCAAGAAATTCGATGTCGACAAGGATGGTGTGATATCGTTTGATGACTATTCGCAGGTAGTCATGAAACAACCGATGTTGCTCGAGTTTCTAGGACAATGCTTTCCATCGATAATTGGCACCACAGTAATAGCGCTTTGTGCGAATATAATGTCAAAGGTTAACTTTGATAAGCCGTGTGCATGACTGACTACAGAGAAATAGATGGATCTCAATTTCTTATATTTTTATACACGTGATGTTTTTCATTGTATTCTAAATAAATTACTATGCATTATGTTTGAATATTAATTACAAATTCTCATGTCGTTTTATAAAGAAAAATGCTCTGATATAATTTATTTTAAATAAACTATTAGAGTGCCTTCGCTTCATGAAAACTTGAACAGTGGCGAGTCGAACAAACAAGTGGCGTTAATCCAATAAACTGGTTATACTAATAAAGAGGTTATACCACTTTAATGAATTGTCCGAAGACTAAAACTGAACGAAACTGGCTACCTTTGTCCAATGTAAATTTCCTGACAAGAGAGCCTAGGGATCAGAGGCGAATCTAAAACGGTTGAGAAGATCTGGCAATAACAGTTGAAGGTATCATCTTAGTTATATTTTAACAAAGGCGGAAGAAAGCAAACCGATTTTTTCCCAAGCTTGGAAAACTTTCGAGGCTTTTGACACTTTTTAAGAAACGTAATAAATGGAAACGAATGGCAAATACCTCTTTTTAGGCTAATTAAAGATTTTGACAGAAAGCAAGAAAACGTCGGCACAAAAAATGTGAATAGCTCGATAGTTGAAAAGCAAAAAATAAAACAATTTGAGATTTATCTCAAAACTCTCATGAACGCTCACTGATCGATAAATACTTTTTCAATGCGTTTACATACATATGTATGTGTATAGATACATATTAAACTTTTTTTCCTACGAAGTAAATTTATGAAAATACCAAAGCTACGAAAAGCACGTGACGTCTCTCAGGTACTCACTAAAATTAGGATAACCTGCAAAAGTATTTAAATATATATTATATTCATGTTGCAACACCTAATAGTTGTTTGTAACAACTAAAACTAATCGAGATAGATATAGAGTTATATATATCAAAATGGTCAGTATGACGAGGTGAGAAGAATTCCGTGTGACCGACTGTCCATGCAAGCGATAACCTTAGTAAATTGTTTTTAATGTAACCGGGTGCACGTAATCCTTCACACCCTGAGGAGGCTGGTATTGCAGATGGGCGAAATCGGATAATTGCTGTGCTTACGGAATGCCGTTAGGCGAAAAATTGCTAAACGTACTAGACCACAAATTTATATAAACAATTGTAAACTTATACTGGACATCGAAGTATGGAGGGGGTCTCCTCAGCCAGTGTGAAAATAGGTGAAAGCGGGTAACAATCATGGTCACTACCCATATAACGGATAGGTTGGAAACTACTAAAAGTGCGATAACTCACTAAATAAATCGGTCAGAAGCATTAAATTTCACAACCAAGATAGTGCTTAAGGTCTTCAAAGGAATAGGTGTAAAAAATGTGTGAAATCTTATTCCCGACTATACTTAACTAGGGCCAAAAGTAGTAGTGCCAATTAGTCCAGACCTTCCTCTAGCCCCAGTATACCCGATATAGAAATTTCCGACTTTAAAACTAATCTTAACCAGACGTAGTCTTGGTGCGCTGGTATAGGCCTTTAAGGCATTGGAAAACTGTTTATTAGTTTCCAATGCAGATTTCCAAAACTATAATAGTGATTAAAATTATAGCGTTTTTGGATGACATTTTTGTCATATCAACTTGTTTATTATGAAAAATGCTACAATCATACGCCTACTATGTATTCCATTGCTTGTAATTTTTCTTGTCTGATGTATTTAAAGCCACTGTTGCCATTTTCGGAAACCTATGTGACATTTCACATACAAACGATGTACATATATATTGTTACAAAGATTTCTTGTTTTGATTTTGAGGTTGAGGTGGGATTTGCGAATAGAGGAATGTTTGAAGATACCAACAATTATGTAAATAAAGTTAAACACGTACTCGTAAGACATAAACAAATTCGTAACATCTGGCGTCACGGCGTTGTGTTTCAAAATGAATTAGAAGGAAATCAACATTCGAACATTGCTACAGCACTTTGTCGCACTGTAAGCAAACATTTGTTTAATCTATTAAAATATAAAATTACTAGCTGCGAGTATGCGAAGCTTCTCTTTTTGAAAGTTATGGTTAAGTAAGTAAAACTTCAAAGTTTTTCTTAGAGAAGAAGGACTTTATCTCCCACACAACATAATCTTGCCGTCTCCTATGTGTTTGTTGGCATCACATCTACCGTAATTTTCAAAATTGCCCCTCCTCAATTTCTTGGTATTTAAACTGAACTGAATTTCGAACAGGAAATTGAGGGAAGTTGATTTTATCTTCAAACGGGGGATGTAAATGAATCTTCTGAAATCCAAAAAAAATTTTGTTTTGGAAATATTCTATATTTCTTCCCAAAATCGATTAGGCGCGGTTCTTAACTACCAAAAATTCTGTTATGGGTTAAGTGGGAAAGCCCCTTATATCCAAATATTTGCAATGTACGGGGCGCATTAGAACAGTCTAATCTCCCTCACATACATTGAAAACTTCTTGCTTTTTAAATTTGTTGATAATCACGCAATTAAATTCATTATTACTGGGTTGTTAATCAAACTCTCTTGTTTTGAATTAATTTTAAGTAGCAAAACAACGAACATGGAATGGATGACTAGCACTTCCCGTCTGAATCATTAATTTGTTGACTTGAATGAGGTTGCACTTTTTGCTGAAAAATCAAATTTGCATGTAGGTACGAGGAGCCCGAAAAGTCTCCTTAATTTTATATACATACTTAAATGATTTTCCCAAGTAATATCGTCTCAGCAAATATCAGGATGTATTAGAAAAATTAGCAAGTTATAATGATAAATAGTTTACGATGAATTTAAAATTTTGGTCTTTCGAGTATTCTCATTCATCCATCTGCATACATACATACTACATAAGTATTTGTTTCTATTGAACATTTTCTTAAAAATTGTTTAATTGCTTAGTATATTAAGAAAATAATATTGGAATAAGAATATATATAATAAGAAATAATACTTGAAATATGAATGTGTACGGGAATGTAAAAAAAGGCAATATTGGACAGGTAAAACAGAACAGAATCAACCAAGGTAAACAGAAAACGTCCATATTAGCAAAATGTTCTGATTGACATTCAAATAGGCGTTATGCTATTGTTCAAGGTCGCCACAATCAGGTAGGGGAGCTGAAAGATGATGTAGCGAAAAAGATTATAAATGTGCTTGAACTTCAGGTTGCACTGTTAGTTAACTTTCCGTATTTTGGCATTTCAGTTGTGCTTTACCATTTAAGAGAATACAATTTAGAATAACTACGAACTTATTGACAGTACAGTTTACATTTAAATCAAGGAACTATTTTATAGGCGAATATTATAACTTTAAAACGCTATAATGCGTAGGCTGTCTATTATTGACATTTTATGGGCTTTTACTACTATTTATGTGGCTGTGGCTGTTGGTCTGGCAGAAACCGAAGAAGCGATCTCAGCGAATGTTGCTGCAAGACCAGAGATGTCAGTGCACGTCTTGAAAACAGAGGAGAGAACATCAGGTTCAGCAGATGCGTTGATGAACATAGACACAAGCACCACACATGTGAATGAGAGTGGGCGGCAGACGCGCCAATTTCGCACATTTGGCTTTGGACGACCTTTTGGATATGGTAGGCCTTATGGATTTGGACGGCCGTTGGACGCTGCCTATGGAGGCTATGGAGGTTTTGGACGTTTAGGAGGTGGCGGGTTCGGACGTCCTTATGTATACTTTCCAAGACCATATTACCTGCGGCCCTACTTCGGTGGTCCATACTCTGGCGGACCATGTTGCTTCTACGGTTGAGTAAGAGGTGAAACGGGTGTTATGCTCGTAAGCCAGTGTTTTGAAGAGCAAATTTCTATTCTATCACAACAGAAGAGACAAAAAATGAAAAACAAGAAAAAGCAAATAAATTCTGAATGTGATATTAAATTAAAAAAAAATGTCGTATTTCTGTTTAAGAAAGTAATTTGATAGGCAACAACTAAGAAAGAAAGAACCTGTTCATTGTACTAAGCAATATCATGACCTGAAAAGTTAATGAGACCGGTTAATGCGGCAAAGTGAATCTGTCGGAACCTTTCGGCTAAATTTCAGTGACTTTTGGCTTCCTTTTGACTGATTCATATGCGTGGCAGGATTTAATTACGTGCGGCAAATAAACAGCAAGAAAAATTAAACAACGAACCAACAGATTACAAACAAAAATGCCAGATGCGGTGGAGTGAGCGACATTAGCACAACATAGAATGCTGAGATGACCGAAAAGACCACCCGTAGCAACTGGTGCCCCCTATAATCCTCCCATCTAACGCATGTCATCAGAATAAAGCGGAAAAATTGAGAGTGAGTGAGTGTGTGCGACTGAAATGGAGAAAGCTTAATAACAACTGGCAGAAATGAAAAACGTCTGACAAAAATGAAATACATAACAAACTGTATAGAGGTACTTTGCTGATAATGAACTAAGAGTATGCGGCAGGCAGAATAAAAGAATTAGTAGATATTTGCTTTTATAATCATACGTACATTCATACACGCATACAAATTAATGGAGTGGCTGCTGATGAAAAGTTTCAGCATTTTACAAAAGTGAAATGCCGGCAACCGGTGAACACAACACAGCCAAATTCGTATTAAAATTTAAATTAATCAGTCACTAAATCTAGTCTAAAATAAAGTAAGTTCTAAGTGCTGTTGTTTTTTTCTTTCACCCAACGGTTACTTGTAACATTTGAAACTAATCAAGGTGTATATAGAGTTATGCAGGCCAAAGTGGAATGGATTTCCGGATGTGTGACTGCTCGTATAACCGATTAAGTTCAGCGATATTAAGTTGAGATATCTTACTGAAACTGGGTATAGTTTTCCCTGACATTCTTAGGAACTCGAGATAACGCTCTAAATAATGTTTGAAAATGAGAAGATAAATATTGAACATACCATGATTGGGTATTAGAAATTAACAAAATTGATTCGTATTTCAATTAGTGTTTTCTGCAGTTAACTTTATGTGATTGACTTATTGTGGTAAAGTAGGCGAAATTGTTGAGCGAACAATAAACGGGAAATATGCTGCAGCTAAATTTATACATAATATTTGAAGAGCCTCTGAAGTAAACATTTCAGAGTCTCATAAAGGCATTAATTTAATAGTGTCAATTAAATTCACGGATGTTTGTAAAATAAAAGTAAAATTAAGTAACACGGTTCTTTTCGAAAATGACCATGAATCGAATAATATAAAATAATACATGTTAACTATTGATCCAATAGAATTATCCATAGGCTCATGGCAAAGAGGATGATACTAAATTGATTGAGAAGAATGTTTGGTCGGATAAGCGAACAAGTTTTGAAATGTACCGGATATCGTGAAGAAGACTTGATCCAGGCTCGAGAGATTTTGAGGCAGGATACACTGAGTATTACAAAATATACAAAAGTTTATTATCCAAAACCTCAGGATGATTTGAGGAATAAAAACAAATATATATTGAGTTCTTAGTGCCGCAATTTATTTTCATACCCTACCATTATTTTATCAAATAGATCTACAATCTACAGTTAATTTTTGGAGATAGTAAAGATTTTGCTATTCTAGCAGAACAACAAAAAAAGAAGAAAAAAGACCGACCCGAGCAGATGCTGTAAAAAATACCACAGACAAGCATTACTTTTAATTAACAATTTGTAAAAAATTCTTTTAAAAGCAATTCTTTGCAAAGTACCGAAAGAAATGTCTAAAGAATACTTTCAATTCACACAAAATTATGGCCAACACGTACATTAAAGTTTCGTGCAAAGTGTGCAAAGAAAGCACGAGAAAAAACGGAAAGCCATCTTAAGTCCATAAGAGCAACTTTAGGACAAAGTAAAAATATAATTACAAAAATGTACAAAACGACGCTCGCACGGCCTTGCGAAGAATACGAACTTAACAAACGCGTGTCAGAAACGGCATTGAGAGAGTGGACATAAAGAAATAATTATCAAATTCAACTAAGTTAGAAATTGCTAATTTAAAAACAAGAAGGAAAAACAATTAAATATAAAATGATAATTACACAATTATTGCTTAATGTCAAAGTTTCTGTTTGGCCAGCAGTCCATCGTTGGCTGGTTGATGTTGGCGCTTGTGGCACGTACATGTGGATATGCCCAACTGCCGCCCCAGCATCAACATCCCGTCCGAACTTCTTACGTCACAACATTTGAATGCTGCCCCAATCAGTGGCAGTTAGACAAGTTAGACACTCAGTCAGTGTTTTTATGCGGCCAAGTTAATGAAATTGTAATTACAGTAATTTTTGCTCAATTTTATTTTACTTTTCCTATTCCTTTTAACGGCAAATGTAAAATAATATAAACTAATTGAATGGAGCACGCAAATCAACGAGATATAGCTGAGATGAAATTCGCCAAAAAAGAAGATAGGGGCAAACAGTATAAACTATTCTGAGTCTCTATGCCCTATGTCAATATAAAAAAACAAAATATCGTACTCGGAAGTCTATACAGTTCATTGGCCATTTTGCGCTCTTTTGAAAAATCCTTTTGAAAAAAAAAATTAAAATAATAGTAATATAGTACCATTTGAACACAGAGTATGTTAAAGTGTGTATACATTTTTTCAGAATCAAAGTTTTGCACAAAAATCTCTTTTCGTTCTAGGAAATAGAATAGTGGAATTTTTATCATTGAGATTTCCCTGAGATACATTCATCATTTCAACTCGACCGGACCTACACAATCAGCGTGCTACGGCCCCATATTTTCATAATATCATTAAAAAACAGTTAGATGAATATGAAAAACAGCACAAGAGTATCGGATTAAACTTAGACCTTTATTATTACCTTGGAATCGATCACAAAATAAAGTTTTGTTATGAATTGCTAATTTTATTATATTCCTGATTAACTACTAACTTGCAATTTCAATACTCTACGTTGTTTCTAATACAATTGAGTCTACATATGGTAAGTACCTTGCAGAGAAGCTATGTCCATATTCACTTGTACCCCCTATGGCCTTGAATGCTTCAAAAACCTGAGAGTGTGCGAAATTAATTAACATAAAATAGTAAATGCTCTTCTCTCACGAATAAATTGTCAGCTGCGAAAGCAAAAATATAATTGGATTTTCCTACAGGAGCACCAACATACACAAAGATATATGGCCACGTCAAGCTAGCAACTCTCTGATCCGAAGGGACGAAATTAACTCGATTTAGGTAAACAAAAACTTTTCTATTAACAATGACAGCCCAAATGTTGGAAACGTAAGGTATCAGCCGCAGACACACACTTTCACATATGTAAATATGTATGATATATTTGTGCGTATGCCAGTCTGCATAATGGGCTGATGGTGTGTAAACGAAGCGAAGCGAAGCCAGCAATAAGGGCAATTTAGTAACATAATTCGACTTTATTATTATTTAATAATTTTAAGTCATTTACGAACACCTTGGCAATATTAGCTGTGCTCAACTAATCGAATAACAACAATAACAACAGCTGATACTGATACTGATAGAAATGCATGTAAGTGGCGGCAACAAACTGGAATATCACGCAAACACCTCTGAGGATAGACGGTAAAAACGAAATTTCTCAACTTTGCATAGAACTGTTAGAAGTTATCGCATTACCTTGCATAAACTCGCATGCGCTCTTATGTAGACGTAATTGAGTGCTCAATAGGCGCGCATATGCGCGACTTAGCGGCGAGCTACGATTCTGGCATTGACGATGGCACCGCACCCGCTCTCTATATTCCACCGAAATCTATATTCGCAGCATTGTATTTATTCTGCCCCACGCACCCCCCACGACCACATGTCATTCACTTAATGTCTACGTATACCCAAAACGCTAATAACTTTTCGACTTTAGGCACAATTTCATTTCATTTTTGCATGCAAGTTATCACTTGGTATGTGCGTGTGTAGTGTATAAGGCAACAACAACAACAACAGCAGCAGCAGCAGCATGGTTGTCGCGTCGTCGGCAACAAGAAAAACACTTTGTTTCAATACATTGCGGCAAGTTACAATGTAGTTTGAGTTGCACACGCGGCGATACATGGGGGCACACATTCAGCGATTTTCAGGCGTTGGTAATCGCATTTTGGTTGGTTGTGGCGGCGGCGCCTATTAAAAGTGGCAGAAAAGTTTTAGCTTAGTTGCGAGCATCTGGGATTTGTAACTTATTTGCTGCATGTGCCACAGCAACTATGTATGAAGGTTGCCACTAAACGTAAAGACATGAAGTTACGAGCAGAAATATTTAACTACTTATATATACACACCTATAGAACCATATGTTTGAGGTAAAAGCTAGTGCTGATTGAATGACTCAGCCATCTAGGCGCAATGCGTCATTCGGCATAACCGCTGCAGTCGAAGAGTTGGCTTTCGGTGCGTTGAGTGAGTTGCTTAGCTGGAAGAATGGCTGCTGCGTTCTTGTTGTTGGCGTAATTAATACCAAGGAAGTCGCGAATATCTAACTGCTTACACATATTAGTTTGGATGATGTTCATCTTATTATCTGATAAACTTTCTTAGCACTGAACTGTACTCAATTCAACTTTTATACTCTCGCAACATGCTGTCATTGAATATAACAGCTTTGTTCACCCAACGCTGTTTGTAACGCCTAAAATGAATCGAGATAGATATATATAGGTATTTATAACGGAATGATTAGCATGACGAGACGAGTTGAATTCCGGGTGACTGTCTGTCCGTCCATGCAAGCGATAACTTGAGTAAACATTTAGATGGCTTGATGTAACTTGGTAAACGTGTTCCTTGGCACGATAGGAAGGTTGGTATTGTCACGCCCATAAAATGTCGATAAGCGGGAATTTATAAAGTGCTATAACTAAGCAACAAATTAAGATACAAAACTGTAATTTGGTACAGGGCGTCGAAATGGTGAAGGTCCTCTGCAGTTAAACATTTTTCCAAAAGTGGGATAGCCGCACCCGTTAATAGGTTTAATGTACACAGCTCACAAATCACTACAGCTATAACATCCGAACTTGCGGAGAATAAGTCTTTCTGATATTGGATAATAATCACCATATATATATATAATAATAATAATATATATATATAATAATCACCAATAGGTCAAAAGCATTGAATTTTAAATCAAGTCGAACGCCAATAAAGATATGGGAATAAAACTCTGCACAAATAGCGCCGTTAAGTTATGTCATCTCACTTTCCAAATTTGTTGAAATCAGACCATAACTTTTCAAACCCCTAATACCGAATGTGTTGACTGTAGTGTCCATGTAGGGGCTACAGGGATGTAGGGTACAATCTGTGAGATATATTAATAAATTTCAGAGAGCATATAATCCTATTAAAAATGTGTCCGTGTGCCCAAAATGGGTAAAATTTGGTTAATACTTCCCGTAACCCCCATAGGCCTAATATAAGATTTTCAAATTTCCATTTGGCTTTAAACCTTATATATCGGTCAATATAAAAGATATCTTAACAAAATTAAGCGAACGTATAATCCTTGATATACTATAATTTGTTGGCGAAAATGGATGAAATCCCACATATGATACAAAATAAAATGGTTTTCGTAATTGCAGTGGATTTTGCGCCGAATATATCCCTCAAATTCTAACGTAAGGTAAAATGTGCGGAAATATGTTCTCGACTACACTTTAGTTTAATGCCAAAAGTATATGCTTAGATTTCCCCTAACCTCAATACACCCAATATACTGATTAGGGTAATTCATTCGGCAGTGATGGCTGTTGTACCTTCCCCCAGCACTAATATCATTAGTATAGACGATTTGTCTTAATTAGATATACTATAAGAGTATATGACCTAAAGTAAAGGTTAGTATGATGGCAAATATGTTTGCAATCCTTTCAAAATTTCGTCGAATAATGAATGTTGACTTTTGCAAAATTATGCAAAATTTTTTAATATATAGGTTTGTCAACACCTGAAAGTATTTCCCCTCCTTTGACCCATACAAATTGTGAGAGCATAAAATCTTCGGTTACACCCGAACTTAGTCTTCCTTACTAGTATTCCTTTTCTATTGCAGCCGCGCGTGTGTGTTCATTATATTTGTTGATGTAGCAGAAAAACTTTTCAATTTACTTAGATACGAAAAATCTTTCATCTTCTTGCTTTCTCAGCAAAACTATTTTTTGCTAGGGTGGTTGACTTTTCGTACGAATATTTGCCGAAAATTACATCATATAATCAATCGTGGTTCATATTGTAAAATTGGTGTTTGCAGGCAAAATACTGAGTATTAACTTAAAGTACGTTATTAGCTGTGTGAATTATGGTCCATAATTGATCGGATGAAGTCAATTATATAAGAATGCTAATGCCAGGAAATATTGGGAACAATTACCACTTATGCGTTGGTGGTTGATTGAGAAATCAGGACTTTTGCAAATTTTAATGGTCACATATCTAAATAGTTTGTTCAAAGATACTTATGTAGAAAGCGTATCCTCTTGAGGTAATATTAAGCCAATTTGCTTAGAATTATTTTAATCTCCCGTTCTCTCTGCAACCATCAAATTTCCGAGAATATTAGAAACCCTCAATTCTTCTCTAATTTCAGCAATGCCTTAATGTACCTAACTAATAAACCTGCGTTATTATTATGAACAATACCGATGGGAAATGAAAAGTTTGCTAATAGGTCTAAATCAGCATTTTCAGCTCAATTTAATTATAATCTAATCATTGCTCTAATGGTAACAATTTATAGCTTACTAGATTCATATTTGATATTTCGCTATGTTTTTACGGCAGTTTGGACGTTAATTTGAATGCATTAAGGAAATGAGTTTAACCAGAGGCAATGTTTACAAAATGTTAGCATAGTACTTGAAAACAATAATACTTCTATTGAAGAACCTCCCAAAGTAGTCAATACTGAATATACAATACACTAGCTGGTAACAAATTACCTAAAAATGTTAGGATTGTTGAGATAGTTCCACATACTAAATTCTTTCCAACAAATGCCAATGTATGGATTCAAAGCTGGTCGGTATATCTCTTACTACCAACTCCCATTACAAATTTATCCAAGATTTGTTGGAGTTTAACAGAATTATAGTGAAGTGGTCATGAGAGAATTTAGAGTTCTAAAGAACTCAAAGAAGCTATTAAGGTCTATGACTGAAGAACTCGAAGACTATCGAAACAATTAGGAGGGAGGCATTGTATTTTAAGAAGACGGTATTTGGTAAAGTGTTACTACAACTGCAGTAGAGGATCTGATAAGTGCGTGAAGAAAAATTAAAGTCGAGGACCTATTTTATACGACGATTCTGTCAACGATTTCAAATAAATGGGTTGCGGAGAAAAATTATGAATAGGAATAATGAATTATGAATACAAAAGCTCGCCTTATCAACAAACTCTACTGACTTGAAATAGTGAGAAATTAAAATAGTAGAAATGTATTAATTGAGACTTCGGGCAGTACTTGCCATTTACTTAAACCAAACCGAAAGAATATTAAATGTATTTTTAAACAAATAAATCTGAAACCCTGGTTTAGGAATGTTCCATTTCAATCAAAAATCCAAAAGAATACAAACGTACAAATATAATATCAATAAAAAATATGAAAACTCAATTATCATTACATCGTGTTGAATATTTATTTACTAATTGTATAATATTTGACTAGTTTCACACATAAAAAAATTATTTAGCACCATCAAATGAACAAGTTTTTCAAATTAGTTTGTTATTTATTTTCAAAAAGCAGTTACGTAGATGGGTATGCTCGCTTTCAGATTATTATCTCTCTGAGTTTCGTTTGTTATTTGAGCCTCTATGACGTCGAGAACAGTCTGGTCTGTGAAGCTGGTGATGATGCTGCCAGCCTAGCCCTCACATAACTGTGTTGACTATACCCACATATGTAAAAACGCAGTGACAGGTTTGATCGATTTATCTAAATCGATTTATTTTGTTTTTATTTGCAATGAAGTTTGTTTACGGTACACAAAATTTGTTGTTGTTTATTGGTAGTTAATAGATTCACAGAAACAAATAATGCATATGCTCTAAAATATCTAGTTCATTGTGGAGCAGTGGTTTTAGCTAAAAGAAAAAAATTTTTTTTTAACAACACAGTAAGACTAACTCCGTTAGTAAAGCGAATTTAAAACATAGCAAATATTGGCTTGGTAACCTCAGATTGTCCAATTTTAGTCTTATTTCCCAAATAAATACCCTTCAGTGAACAAGATAGAAACCGAAATAATAGTGATGCCCTTTTGTGAATTGTTTTAGTCAAATAAAACAACTTATTTTATATATTTTATAATATAATATATATATATTATATATATATATAAATGATATAATATAACATAAATAAAATCTTAATTTATTCCTTAGATCGTTTTCATTCTGATGTGTTTCTGGCTAGTTCGATCCAAACAGGGAAAATTTAGCGCAAAATTAGTGTTATACTACGTGTATACTTTTATTTCTCATTGTAGAAAATTTTGCGATTTCATTAGACATTTTTAGTTAGATTTATTTATACCATTTCACTTAATGCAATATCTCCCAACTTTGGCATATAACAGGATCAAACAAATGAAAGATAGATATAGATAGATGCGCTTCGATTCTTCTCAAATTCGACTAAAAGTGGAATCCGAGTCAATGTTCTATTAAGTAATTTTAATTATAACTTAAAAATTTTTTTTTTAAATACATTGCAAAACCATCGAATCTTTGACATGACAAATCCAAATTATTAAGGTTAACTGTACATTGAAGATTTCGTACAAGAATATACTGATATGAAATAAATACATACATATGAAATTTAAAAGATCCATAAATCCACAGCTACAGGTTCTGCTCTCCCTATTAATATAATATTAGTGGTTGCAACTCTTTAGTTTCATATATGTTTCCGTCAACTAAATAATACGCCAAAGTTCTGTATACGAAGGTATTTTTCAAACACCATTAGTAGTCTAAAAAATTGCGGAAAAGTTTATAATTATATCGTATATGTAAGTAAAGTTGTTTAATTTTAATTGGTGAGATTAAAAAAAAGTTAAAGTTAATTTAAGTTATTAAAGTTTAATTTCAAGCAAGTCATGCTAAATTGTTTTGTACGAATAACAGAAATATTTGGAATCCGAAGACAGATATACTCCTAAATAAGCACTCATGTGTATGCCTGTACGTTGATTTTTGTTCCAACGACCGTTCTGATGCAGTGCGATGAAGCATGATCTGTTGGGTGTATGTAAATACTCGCGGTTGATGGCGTACGCCGCCGTTCAAGTTCACGGTTGCGAACGCTTCGTTTTGTTTACATTCAAATTCCGTATTTTCGACAGCAGTACGATTTATCACGTAACAGGTTCATTGCAAAGCAGGAATAATTATAAATCACGCACCAATGAGCACAGAAGCATGTAATTACTTACCAACCTGGTATTTGTCCCGATATATGAAGATGTTCAAATGTCCAGCGTTGTCAACATATGTCAACATATGTTCATCGGCCATACATTTCGGACAAAATGTACCTAATATCGAAACAAATATATAAAATTACAGAAATTTCAAATACTGTTGTCAATATCAAACATTTTTCTCCTTATATTTATCTGTCTTAAAATTAAATGTAACACTTGTTAAGTATATCTCGTTTGTTTGTTACTTGAAGCATTGCTATCCACATTCTTATTTTTTCTTATTGACAGAACAAAAATACCTAACAAATAATTTGTCTATTGAAGTAAGCAGAAATCTTGAAACTGTCTTTAAATTGTGAAATCTTTGTCCGTTTATTTATTGAAGTCACTGTAGATGCTAATAAAATATATATGTATCTGTGCGAATTACATGCAAACTGTCATTATATTATCATAACATTTTAACTCAAAATAACGTCCCTTCCCACCAATTGAAGTTTATTTGCGTTTTAACTGTTATCGTCGGGCAGGCAGTGTATAAATAGATTTACAACTGTGTAGTGCATCCCATAGAACGCATAGCTGCCAGAATACATAATTCTAATAAATACATAAAAAAACCAAACGGCGTAAAAATAATAATAATAAAATAAAAAATCGAAAAGGACGTGTTAATCAAACACAAAATGCAAGTCATTCGTATTTTCCGCAACTCGTTCGTTATCGTGTTTTTCCTTTTCAATTTCTGTCGTTGCGTCAAAGTCAATGCGCAGCATCTAGTTTCCGGGCACATGGATAATATTGCCGGTACTTCACCGGGTGCCAGCGGCGTTGTGATGCACGAGCAGAAGTCAACGCTTAGTCTGCTAAATGCCGATAAGTTGGGGTCACCATCAGCAGCTGTAGGTGATGTTGGAGTTGCGGAGATGGGCCAGGAGGCGAGTGGAAGCCGCCAGACACGTCAAGCTATCTTTCCATATAGTGGTTATGGGCGTTATTATAATGGCTATCCCTATTATTACCCTTACAGCTACTATGCTTACAGGCCTTACTACTCCTACAAGCCGATCTACAGTTATGGCTTTCCCTTCTACTTATATGGCTGAATGCGCTTCTGATTTGATGATCATTATTTTCCATTAATTTTAATGTGAGATTATTATATTGAGCCTGTGGAAAACAAGCAACCATATTTAAGTGAAAGTTATGGTCAATAAATTAACAAAGCTTGAACTACAAAATTGTACTTTGCCAATAAAGTTTACATTTCGATGATAAATCCTCAGATTCTTCAAAGAGCTCTCTTCATCTCTTGAGTTGAGCGTTTTCGTGTCATTTTCTGATGTGAAATTATATTATACAAAAAATGACTTTTCGCTATCACTTTGCTTCGGGTGATTGTCTTTCATTCAAAAATTAAAATTCTATTGGACATTGGAATTCAACACATTCAAATATATATATTCCAAACGAAATATTCTGCAGTTATTTGCGGCCGTATATTCTCTAAATGGAATTAGCCTGTCCCATTGTTATTCAATGAACTTGTTTTTCGGTAACGACCTCCATAACCGGAGGTGTGCAGTATCTTAAAATAGATTAAATAAAGGTGGAAGGGAAACGGAGATGAGGTTCTCTTGATGAAAAATTCACAAGCTCAAAAGTGCCTTTATTACCAATTACCAATTAACATGGAAACATGGAGTCATTAATTTCTATTCAAATTACAAAAAATAAAAATTCCAACATTTTGCTGTGGAAAAGTATGGAAAAATTTATATTCTAAGCAAAAGATATTAAATTCATTTGAAATGCGCTGGTGCTAATGTTCATAGGTATTGTCATATTGTTCAACTGGCGATTGTTTGCAACAACATAAGAAAGTGTCTTTGATATTGATTACATACTAAAATATATACATATATTATTATTGATTTGACAAATGAGAAAATCAGTACTTTTCTTACGATTTCTGATCTCTTTCACCGAATGGCAGTTTGGTATCATTGTTACCAAATCTGGCTTTGCACGACCGCACGAACTATTAGTCTGAGGGACCTGACTATATCAGTTGATTGATTGAAGCCTTTTCAGTTTGAAGCTATATATATCTGGATACCTGTATGCGCTTACAAACAACAGTAGGGTTGCCGTGTGTAATAATGATATTGATTTTAAGTCTACTCTTCACATTTTATTTCAACTGCAAATATGTATATATAAATGTACATGCTCGGAGATTCGGTTCATGTGCGCTCTAAATTGATAATATATGCTTGTATGTGAGTAAATATGGTAAACGTGTTGTTGATAAGCAAAATTTATTTGATGGAATATCTATTTCACTGAAATAATCAATGCTGAAAGTTTAGCAATAATGTAGCATAATTAATATAATTTTAACTTTTATAATTGATGTGTGTGATCGGCGAATTCTTGCAATTCATTATCATTAAATTTTATTATGTTCATCATTTGAATGACCCAATTCATTTATATTTTATTAATGTATTATTGCCTGAGGGCAATACCTACCTACCTACCTATATACCGGACATGCGGGTCGGGGGATAAGAATAACCCGGGGTGAAAAGGCGACTATCATCAGTAAAATGCCCTGCATTTGAAATAGACTTTGCTCTAAAATAGGCTTAGCCATGTTAGAAATAGTGCTATAGTACTTAGCTTGAACTGAGTTTATAACACTTCAAATGTAGTATGCAAACACTTCAAGAGGCATTTGAGTTCAAGCTACTTCTGAGTTGAATGGGTAGCTCACCTGGAAGTAGCCCCGGCTACAAGGTCTGACCGGAGACTTTAATTTGGTACCACGGGGAGCAGGAGCCCATTGGAGTTCCAGGTCGCTCCGACCTGCTGATTGCGGAAGGCCCTTCGGGAAGTATCGTGGTGGCTGTGGTTTAATACCTGAATGCGGATAGAGCTGTTGGGCGGTACAGTTCAGTGTGGAGTTGCTTTGCAGCCGGGTGTCGGACCCAAAGTACGGCAGAGGTTTTAGATAGGCCTCGAACCCTACCAAGGTGGTTATTGTGTCCATTTCCACAATGCCGATCGGTACCGTTGGGTTTAGCAAAAAGCTATTACTGACGAGGCGCTGATCAACGCGTTGCATTGATCCGTTGTGTTTTTGAACACCGTGGAGTTAGGCTGTACATACGGCAGGTACCCACGTAAAGCACATCGTGCAATGTCTGAGTTTGCTCAAATTAAAATAACGGTTGTTCGCAGAAGAGGAAATATATTAAAATGTATTGTTTTTTTGGTGCTTCGAGTGCTTAAAGTGGTTTCGGGACCGCTAAGCAAGTCATGGCTCACCCAGATTCCTGTTACATGATTACAATTGGTGAAGGTAAAGAAAAAGTCGAGAAAGTTTGAAAATGTTTTCTATGGGAAAGAATCTAATTGGGAAAGAATCGTGCCAAGATCGATTGGAAAAGGGCTGCCACTTGTATAAAATTGTTTCGAAAGCTTGAGAAACAGTTTGGTTGTTTGTATTTTTGAGAAGGTCTGCCGTCGACTAATTTTTCGCTCGACCGCTAAAAGAAAATGGTTTCTCCTATAAACTTTAATTTGGTTCTTGTCTTCCTCCGAATGGTAGCCAAGCAGTTACTCACACATCTAGAGAGTAAATTTTGTAACGCTGTGTGCTTATTAAGGGATACTGGAAGGGATTTGGAATAAATTACGGCTTCTATATGTGGATGCAAAAAACAGCGTTTGGGTAGTAAGTTTGCCCTTCTGCAATTTTATTCATTGCTGCATATGTGCTGGTGAAATGCGCGCGTTCATAAGCTACTTTGCATTGCAAATAAACTGAAATCAACAATCTCAAACGTTGAATGCAATAAATCTTCGCCAAGCTGCATAAGATGCAAGCAGAATAGTTGTGCTGCAGTCTTTTCTAAAGTGGGCTTGCCAAGGCATCACGTTGCAGGGGCATTTCATCACGTCTATTTTCTAATTTGCCGGAGAAATGTGGAATTGTAAATTTAAAATAAACCTGCACAGCAAAGGAAAAATTGAGAAAATATTTATAAGTCCAACAGAGAAATGTAGTTTATTAATTACATAATTAGAACAAAAATCATGGATGTAATATATTTAAGCTAATCATTTGCATTTGGTAGTTGGTTTTACTGGTGAACCCCCAGAGGAGAAGTTCCCGTATGTTTGAAACCGTTTTTTTTAACCACTTCATGCAGTACAGGGTGTATTGTTTCTGCTTATTTCTTTATTGTTCAAATATTTGCATTTATCGTAGTGATGTTTTAGTTATTTAGCTAAGGATTAAGTAGTATTGGTAATGTACATTACTTAATTGTGAGTAAATATGGATGTGGATTTTTCCAATTTCATCAAAAGTTCAATTTTTTGGACTTTATTCTACTAAGTTCTCAACCAATATTGGCTTAATCATTAAACTGTGTTTGTGTCAAGGCAATATTGACTGCTGAAATTGTGTGGACTCGCATATGGATACACATACGCATACATATGCAAATGCAAGTGCGTGAAAACGACAGTTGGGTTGTATGTATGAAGCAATGTGTAAGCTGAATTTCGTGGGCAATAGAGCGTATAGGTGAGAAATATTTACACAGCGATCAGCAGCAAATCGAGTCATACGCGGCTACAAGCCAATTTACACACCAACAAATTTACGAGCAAACAGTCGGTTGGCTCATTCGGCTTATGTGTATACAAACAAATAGCTTTGGTCAGTGCATACCATCATGGTGGCCACTGGTGGAAATAGATTTAAAAATCTGCGTTGCATGCCAAAATTTATGTATTTTCCACCTTTTCTGTTGCACATTTGTGTCAACAGGAATATTTCCAGCTTTGGTGGGCTTTCGGCGGGCGACCCGCCACAGCTTTTCGATATTTAATTTATTTTTATAAATCGGACTGACAGCGTTGTACTTCGATGTTTGGAACACCATATGATGAAGTTATGCTTTTAGAATGTGGCTGAATAACAATTTGGTTCCAGGCTGCTCATTATTTTTATGAAGGACGGGGCAATTTATGCCATTTCCAATCGACTTTTTTGATTCCAGTGAAACACAATAACAAAAGCATAACTTACGAAGCCAATTGATTATATGTACTGAGTTACTTGCAAACATATATAATTGCGCATGCATTTTGGTTTATAAGAAAATATTTTTTTGATGAGCGAAAAGCTTCAAAAAGACTCACACCATATGAATGACATCTGTCCGAACTCGGTTTGTTTAAATGAAAAATAAATAAATCACTTTTTGTTCTCGGGAATTATCTTTAACGGCCAATTGGAATTAATACTACGTTCAGAAAGGTAAAAATGTGATGATCGATTAAAATCCCACTGCAGCCATATAACGGTGCTGCCAAAAAAAAAATTATTAATAAATACTAAAATAAAAGAGCAAATGTTAGCGCATATATATATAAAATATCACTCAGGAGATTGGAGGAGAAACCGTCTTGGCCATTGTAAAATACACACCGAGAACAGAGTTACTGACCGGTCAATGGATTCTAGCAGAAATAAAAGATAACAGTGTTTTATAAGTGTGTTTATCAGAAGTAATATCAAAGTCTCCAAACCCCACCCGCCACCCCGTTGTGTTCTTCGATAAACAAAAGTATGTTCTCTCCACTATAAGCAGGACGGGCAGATTTTCCGATTAAGATAAGAGTAATATATTTATCAAGTCAGAGATTTTCGATCAAATTCAAAGGAGAAGCGAAAATACAAAATATTAGAAAGAATTTCCTCCTATTACTAAGATAATAATATAAAACAAATAATGATGAGAGTTTTTAAATATTCCTAGATTAGTTCTTATATTTAATTAGAATTGATTTTATATTCCGCGTCCAGTATTATTAAAAGTCATTTGATAAGCTTAATAAAGCGAAAATAACTTTCATAAATTGCAATTGCAAATGGCAATGTATATCATACATATCCATTCTTATATAAGTATGTACACGCCTACGCCTTGATCCCGAACAGCGATTTGTCCGCGCACAATGAAACTGCGAAAGGACTTGTTTGCCCATGAAATAAAATTAACAAAATTGCAATTGTGTACTCTGGTAACTGAACAGTGCAGATAATGGTGTTTGCTTCTATTGTTTCTAAGTAGCAATGACAAAATCTACAGCAATGACAACAAAACCATTGTGTACATATTTTAAGAGGTAGAATGGGTTCCGCGCGCACACTTTTAATTTAAAACGAAATAAATTTCAAACTTAATTTCTCACTCAACTGAGCGCTACGCTACGTTCATGTCACGCTTTTACGAGTATTTTGTTTTGTATTTATGCTTTCTGATTCAGCCAGGCGCTACACCTTCCACCTTTGCGCTCACAGCGGAGCGCAGAACGCCTCCAAGATCAGCGCCTTCGCCGCTATCGTTGCAAATGAGTTCGCCACCTTTGCCGTAGCCACAACAGCTGCCGCTGCCGCTACAGCCATTCTCATCTCCGCCTTGATGCTTCCTTGATCCGCCACATTTATTTCTTCTTCATTATCCTGGAAATAATTTTCTAGCGCTCTCCACTCGCCTCCGAAGCCGCCTCACTCGCTAAGCAATGCGAGTTGTAAATGAGAAAAAAGACGCTTGGGAAAGAGAATAGTTGATTGCTGCGCGCGAATGGCAAATACAATACAACAATAACAATAATGGTGGCGCGCATCTAGAGAAATTGCGGAGAAATGCGAAAACAAGCGAGTAGCAGCAGCTAAAGTCGCTGTAGTGCTGGAGCGGCAATAACCGCGGTTGAGCAGATGCAAAAAGTATGCAGAAGCGGGCGGCAGCCAGGATATTCATTATTTTCGTGCATCATTAAGCGCTGTGAAATGTTTGGTTTTGCATTTACTTACGCGTTCGCCGTAATTCCGCCTGCCGTCTATCCACCTCGCGCTCGCCAGCCAATCCTCGCAATATCGCTTCATTGGGGCTACACTAGCGTGACATCAGCTGAGTTTTCGCACTGGTGGAACACTACAAAATAAAAAGTGCTGTGTTCAGATATACCTAGATATGTATAAATGAAATGGGGAAATAGCTGCCACCATCAAACAACGGCAATGCTCTGGCGCCTGCAAAATGACTTGGAAGACATTGCGTCTCTGGCAAAAGCTAATGGATTCACTCTAAATAAACGGAATTTTTGCACACTAGTGTGCCGCCGTCGGTTAGTATAAGGAAATATCTTATACGTTTGCCTTACCGAAAAGTAATGAAAGCAATATTTTTAATTTCTTTAATCATTTTAAGTATTTGTTTAGCTTAGCTATCACAAAGCCAAATGCTCTATAGTAATGATGAAACAAATTGTTGTTGTATAAAGTCTTTTAGCAGGGAAATGTTCGAGCAAAGTAGTAGATGAAATATGTTTTGTAATATTTTTAATACAAGCATCTTATATAAAAGAGGAACAACAATTCCGGAATAACACTGCTCAAATTTGATGATTGGTGGGGGTTGGTGGGGGTTGGTGGTGTCTCACCACTGCTATTGTAATAAAATGAGTATAGAATAGGTAGGCGGAGAATTGAATGAGCTATCTGAATAACGGCGTAGCTCAAAATATATCAATTCCATATTTCTTCGTTTTTTATTCAAAATATTATATATATTGAATATATATACATATATATATATTATATATAATTATAATCAATTATAGTTGGTGATGAAGATTAGCTTTTAATTCGAAATTCCGCTTTGAAAACTCTTTACTGAAACATTAATTCAATTACAATAACAACAGATGAGTAAATTGCTTGTTTTATGTACTTAGAGCAACATGACCTTCTCCACCATGTTCCATCCACTCCATTCACTATTATTAGTATCCAATTATTTTCGTTGGGTCTGCATCGAAAACTGCACTCCTAGGTCAATAGAAAGGAGAAACACAGTGGCGAATTTCTATGCGTCCGCCGTAGATGAGTGGGTTGCGAGCGTGACTATCGTTCTGTTGGTCCTGGCTTCAAGGCCGATAATATTAGAAGCCTTAAATCACATTTATCTGTTGCATGTTGCTTTTGTTACTGCGGAATAACATAAAACTTGAGGTAAAAAATCACTCAACCACTTTGTAATCGTCTAAGTCGTATAAATGTATGAATAGTGGATGTGTGAGTGATCAGACAAATATTGAAGTTGTCAAGCTGTAGGGACATGAACTCATATTTGCTGATAGTGCGGGTTCCGCGCCACCTCGTTTTTCCTCCAGATTATTGCGAAATGTGAAAAATGTGAAAATGATGTTGGAATTAAGTGAAGATATGAAATGAAATGAAAAAATGACAACGGAAATAAAAATAAAAAACAAAAAATCAAAATAACAAAATTGTAGTTATTTGTGGAACGAAGCTGGATATCAATGTTACTGTTGCAACTTCTGCGTTTTGTAATGGCGTAAGTATGTTAGTATCACTTGCACTGCTGACATTCATAATACCAGTGGCAGCTGCATCACCTCATATTATTTTGACAAATTGTTTTTAAGCGCTACTTTTAGTGGATTTTATTTCATTTTTGAGATTATTTTCTACACATTTTTATAGCTAAAATTTATATTACTTCCTCGCTTACTTGGCTGAATTTTTGCTGTTTGTTGCGCTTTTCTGCTTCATTTCGTATTTATGAGTGAATTTTTTCAGCACTTCCGCACCTCTCGAATAATATTACATTCATGTGCGTGTATGAAAGAGTGTATGAGTTTAGTGTGGAGGGTCGAGCTTGCAGTTGACTTAAACAGTGGAGCGACCGGTTCGTGGTGACTGAACTGTTATGCGGCGCGGCAGGTTTGCGATAAATGGAGAGGAATAAATGCAGCAGCAAAATTAAGTGGCTTTCAAGGAGCTCGCATTGTCTGCATTGTGTTTTACAGCGTATTTTGGCAGCGAACAACAGTTATGACAGTGCTGGCAACGGAGTCGAGAGTAATCTCGTATAGATAATAAGTGCCTTGGAAGAATAAGCTCGAAGTTGAACATGGACTAACACAATGTTCGCATATGTTTGCATGCCTGGACAAGTGTGCGATCTACAGTTTTCATAAAAAATAATGTAGTTAGTTTGTGGAAGCGAACATTTAATGAAAAATTATTTGTCTGACATCAGAACCTTCTACTTTGAATAATAAGCAATTTGAAACAATTTTATTTAACAAATAACCAACACTTGTGTGCCGGTTTTGTTGTTGGTGTTTTAACATTTTCCTTCGGAAGTGCAAATGTGGAGGAAACCCTGAGACGTAAACTTTTCTCTGACCGGTCATGAATGCTTTAGGGAATATCTCTCAAAACTTAACATCGTGCATTGTATATATTCACTCGACTCATGATGTTAGAAATTCTAGTGACGTGAGTAAAGCAAGAATTCTCTCGTGCCTTGCTGCTCTTGAGTGAATAGATGTGTACAGATGAAGTAAATAACTAGAAAGTGTCATACTGTTCAGCGGTAGCGTCAGTGGTATTTAGCCACCACATATTGCATAGTTTTAGGCGCGCAAAAACAAAAGCTTCCGTTTGACTTTTGGCCGAGCATTAGTTGCACTTGCACTTGCATTTGCATTAGTTGTAGTTAAAGTGTTGACAACAATAGAAACAATTTCGGCTGACTTCACAAAGCATCTACAGAGTATGTGCGCATGTGTGGTCTGCCTAGGCGAGCTGTGGCTATGCACTGCTGTCACGCTACAGTGAATGGTGTGCGACAAGGCGCTGTTGGTTGGAATTCGCTGGAATTGCGGTACTCGGTATCTCCGTTTTTTATGAATGCGTAAATCCAAAAGAATTCCCTCTATGGGCGAGTGTTGCGAGTGTTTATCTGATGTGTTCAGTATTAATTTGTGTGCCTCCGAGTTTTATTTAAGCAAAAGAATGCTTTCGTTTAGATCGCCCTGCTATGGCAAGGGTAAAATAAATGCGTGCGGTCGTAAAGACCATAGAGAGAGGCGCTAAAGTCAAAGCTATGCCTTTTTTCATTCAATTTATTCGACATTTCTTGGCAAGCGGCTGTGTGTCATATTGCATTGCATAGTATGCGCTTTTTCGGTTGAGTATGCATACATAGTATGTGTGTATTTTTCTGACTTTTTCAGCGATTCAATAATTAACATACAATTATAAATAGTCAAAGTTAGTCAAAATATCCCCAACTAGCTTGTTATGTTAACTAGATTGTTGTTGAAATACTAAAAACATCAGTCGATAACTAAGATTTTTCAAGAAAATCTCTAATAGATTTTAGCTTGAAAGAAGCATTTATGCTCAATTATTCTCAACTAGCGTGCTGCAGGTTTTAAAAATTACAGCCAATATGTACTGCGTAATTGACTTTGCTTCAACTCAAAATATATTGAAAAAGTTGTATCCTTCTTCAAGCAGCGAGCTCGGCGAGCCCGGGCGTATAAGCAACAACCATAACAGAATGCGAAATTGCGATAACATGTGTGTACGGAGTATAAAAAAGTCGAATAATGGGGTAAAAATTACAAAATATAATTTCGTTAAAGATTTCCATCAGTTTTCTCACTGTACACAATGTTGCACTCACATAAGCACCGGCACAGGTTCCTTGAAGAGGTATGCGGAAAGCAGCGGTGCCGGCCACTTTATTATGTTGACAGGTAATTGGAAGACTCACCAACACAAACACAGATGCTCATACAGTGTTCCGCAAAGATGCATGACTTCGGCAGAGTTATGTGGAGAAGTGAAAAACCGCTGTGCATTCGTGCCAGAAAATGCACTCTTAATGAGTATAATGAAGTCGACTGACTGCAGCAAAGGTGACAACATTGTAACCAAGACTGGCTTGCGGCAGACGCATGGCCTGGTTACCGGCTTTTGGCACACCAGCTTGTGAAGCTTGTAAATTAAGTGCGTACAGGGAGCGGACTTTGTGTTTGTTTTGATACGAGTCTGGAAGATTTATTGGCGTGACAACGGCAAACGGTTTGTAGGAGTTGCAGGCATACATGCAACAAAATACAACAGTTGTTGTGAAGAAGGGGATATTTATTAGAACTGTGATTAAGAAAGAGCCACACAGGTTTTCTAAATAGCTTTTTTTATTATGATTATCATTTTAATTATGTTGGGTGATTTTACTTTGTTCGAAATACTCTTTCCTTACTTTTCTGCTTTCGCTTATATATGTGATTTTTCTTTGGCTTAAGATGCATCTAAATATATCCCTTGCAATTCAAGATGGCGCGAAGAATCGGTCACGGTTAGCGGGTATTTTTTTAATAAGGATATCAAAAGGATATTTAAAATCACAATTGTAGACTTACCTTAAAACATCAGGAAATTGCTAAATAAATGCACCATTGAAGAAGTGGTCTTCTTAGTTAGTTAAGTCTGAAGATTCTTTTTAAGACCTATATACCACAGATATTTAAGCTCTGCGTCAAATATAATAAAATTATTTGGAAATCTTTCAACTACGCCTTGACTACTAACTTTGTTGATTTTTAAGCTTAATTCCACATACATTGTTTTTGTATTAATCAAAAAACGGTATATGTATGTCCAGAAATCAGTGTCGTCTGAACAGAATTTATGTTATCCCCATAAGAACTCTATAACAAACGTATTCGTGTTGTTAGTTATGTGATTTGCTGTAAGAGGGATGCTGTCAATGGGTGTCAGATGGTAGCCATAAATAAAATGTGACCCTGAAGATTATGAACTCTCAAAATCCAATTGTGTACAACAACAATACAAACACTACAACATGTTGTCTATAACATCAAGGCTACAATGCCATGGGGGAAGGTCATGAAAATATGTGCATTTATTACACTCGTTTGTGTTAAATGTACGTAAGTATCTCAACAATGTACATTTGACTCGTCTAACAAGAGAGACATTGAATAACAATAATTTCGGCTGAAAGAAACCGACTCATTAAAACGCCAATAGAATTTATGCACTAACTTCGTACATAAATATATATGAAGTACCAACTATCTTATTGGCTACGGAAAAATATGGGAATTGTAACAGCAAAAGACCATCAATAGCAGTGCGAACAACCAACAGTGCAATCGGATCCTATACACGTAATAGATACATATATCATACACATACACATATATACTGTCATAAACGTTTGCATCGCACTTAACACATAGGCGCATGATGGTTTCGCCCCTCGGCTTTCGCTCTCTTGCTGGTCTACTCCTCAGCTCCTCGTTGCTGTTCATAATGCGACACTTGGCTTTGGCCAATACTGCAATTGATTTCCACTTTTGTCATTGTTGCCATGGTTTTGTGTCTTTTATTGCAGTCACAATTTCCACTTTTGCATGTTCCTTTCGATCCCCCGTGGACCTGCTCTCCGTAGTTAATATTTATTTCTCGTAATCGTCTTGTTGTTGTTGTCTAAGTTTCCTTTAGGTTGCCTTGTGAGTCTATGGCACCGTTGTGGTATTGTTTTGCTTTTGTTTTTGTTTTTGTTGCTGTTGTTGTTGTTGTTGTTGTTGTTGTCGTTAGTGTTATTACCATGCGTTGGGCGCCAATGTGCGAGTAGTATGTGGCTGACATTTATTGGATTTGAACATTTTTGTAACGATTCTGTTTACGTTATCCCTAACAAATGTTTTCTACTTGTTTCTGATTATCCACAAAACGAGACGGCTGCCGCTCTGGTAGGCTTTATGAGACATCGTTTTGCTCCAAATCACAAATGTACATCGGCAACTACAGTTGTGTGTCTGTGTGTGTTTGTAGGTTTGCCTCTGTCGGAGAAAAATTTATATGCGCATAATTGAATAAAGTTATAAGTGCCACTCTATACAAATTATTTTTATTTCTCTACTCTACAAGTGCACGGGAGTACATGAAACTGTGAGGATTTGTACTCAGAGACACATACACGTACATTCAAGTATTAGCAAAAGCTTCAAATAAGGCGTTGAATTTATTTCGTGAAAAATACATTATTTGTGCTCGTAATTTTGTTTAGAAAAGCAAAACAATGTACTCTAAAATACATAGCGTAGGAAATCGTGATATTTATTAGGGATTTTGCTCATTTTCTGCACCAGCCTACCTTATGATACCCACACTTAGTTTTATGAAATTATCTCAATTTTGTACCGATGCAACCTCAGCATGCTTGGATATGATCTGCATTGAAGCCATCCCTTTTTTCATGCCAAGCCACATTAGGTTAAGTGTAATATTCTCACCTAATTTTATTAATATAAGTCATCTACTGATTTGTATATATAATGCAGAGAAACTATATATATATATATATATTGTATATTGTTATATTCTTATCTACTGGTCTCTTGAACTTCTCTAGAAGGAAGTGAAATGGTTCAAATAGGTTATGAAATGTGTCTCAAATCTCACAAATCTCACATGGTAAAAAGTTTTAAACCACTTATTCTTGTAAGTTTGTAAGTTTAGTTAAATAAATCTCGAATATCATGCTGTGGGCGTGGCTATTGTCCAATTTCATCCATATGCAGTCGCAATCTCCTCAGGATGCTCAGGAATACATATATTAAGTTCCATAAATATGTCTAATTCTGTTTCAACATTACATCTAGTAAGTTACGCACTTATACCCGCCTAAGAACCCCTAACTAACAAGGGAAACAACCCAGGGAAATTCAAAAACAAAAAAACAAAGACAGTCAATAAAATAGCGCGTAATGTGCGTTTTATTTGTTCCTCAAGCAAAATGGGGAAAACGAGTAACTTTATGTAGCTGCAATCAGCAATATGTTTATGGCAAGTAGTTGCAATTGTTGTGGTTTTGTTACTTTTAATTAAAAACGCAAGAACGAGGTTGTGGCAAACGCACGACATTATAAATAACAACAACGTTTATATGGTAGCGTTTTCATCACGCCACAAACTCACACACACGCCACCATTTCTTCAACTTGTCAAGGCTTTGAGCGGCAACGAGCAGTCGCAATTATTTTCAAACACACATGAGATGTGTGTGTGTATATGTGTGTATGGCCCTTGGGCTGCAAGTGAACACAGCAAACCGGCGCATGCATGTTAGTGTAAAGAAAGGCACTCACTTCACTTACAGCAACGACGTACGAATGCACTAGCTGGGTGATGGAACACAATGGCAGCAGTGCAAACAATAGGAACAGCAATAAAAATGCTCATTTCCGCCACATAATGCAACTGCAGCAAATGTAACCGTCGACAATGGCAGTCATTGGTAAACGTAAACATTCGACGACTGAGCACATTTTTACACATTCCTACACCCATATACATGTGTGTAGAATGTAAATATATGTTACAACTTTCGTATGCATGTGTGTGTGTGTATGTGTGTGTGTTTGTGTTCATGAACATCCAACGGAAGTTGTTTTGTCAAGAACAATGGCCGAATATCAATTGCTTGTAATGAATTTGCTAGATAAATTCACTTCCCCTGCACTGAAAAAATATTTATTCATTATTTATTAATGAATTATATTTAAATATAAATGAAATTTGCTATGAATAATATTAATTAAGCATATGTATATTTTACTGAACTGTACTGGAAATCTAAGTTTAGCAAACCTTCGCCTTCAAATATTCCGGAACAGTACTGCCAGAGAATTTGTACTCCTCCTTCTCTTACAATGTACATGTTATTTGCTTCTTGAACTCTATTTCTTCTCGTTGGAAAACGATCTGTTGAAAGGTTTGATTGTGGTCTCGAACATGCACACCATGGGAGAAAAAATCCAACTTTCTTTTTGTGGATTTTTTACTCCTACCTTTTATCGCTACCTTGAAAACATAAAATATCCGGAAATAAATGCGCCAGAGTCGCATAAAACGGTTGCTGGAACTCCATAATCTCATTTTACTTTGCTATAAAATGTTTACTATTTATTAGAAAACGTTTTAGAAACGTATATTCATAATAAAAATTTTATTTAACAATTTCGTTCTAAAATTTATTTAATATTTAGAATGAGAATATCTACATTGGATATGCGAATGACTTGATTTTTTTTCTAAGTGTAATAAAGTTCATTAACTTAATGCTTGTTGTCTCGTTTTTCGGCGTTTGACAAGTGATGGATTTCATGCTTAATGATCTGACCCAGCTCGCTTCCTATTCCATTAACATGTCATGCAAAGTTCACAAAAACATAATACTGCATGGTTTAATTTTATCTACATCGACATTTCACATCAACAAACACATATACATTAACACGATACATTCTACACGACTGTGTTATTGTTACTGTTAGCTGAGTTAATGTCAAATTTTATCGCTATGCGTGTGCAAAACGGAAAATGCCGGAAATGCCAACAAATTGCGCAGCCAGGAGGTTACACACACACACGCACACTGTTAAGTAAGTCTTGCTGCGGGTGTAATCAATTACACGCCAAGGTGGGTGCCGAACCAGGAGCTAGGAGCCAGGAACCGCTAATCAATCCCCTGTGTGTGTTTCTTTTTGCTCTCTGCCGGAAAGTAGATAAATGTTGCTTAAAGACTTGAATTGGACTTTAAATAATTAACTGCAATTAATTGTGTGCCAATTGTAATTTAATACCGAATACAAATAAGTAGGAACAATTAATGGTCGTGTGGAGAATTCATGTACTTTGAAGTGTTAAGATAAATTCTTAGATACATTTGTATACAAAAAAAAAACTTATTGTATGAAAATGTTATAATTTATTTTTATTTTATAAATATTATTATATATTATATAATTAACGAGTCCTTATTTTCCAATACCGTCAATTTGTTTCCGAATTTGGACAAGATATTTAAGGCATAAGGTTAAGGTTAAGATTAAGAGGTATTTAAGACAAGGTATTTTCAGGCTGACCTTTTAATCAAAAAATAGGCAATATTTGTAAGATATTAAAAGTAAAATTCTTAATTGTCCTGATTGAGAGTCAACAATTTGTTTTTTATTCAGGAACTAAACATTACTAATTCTACAGCATGCTCGAGGCTTTTCTTCCTCTCTCTCGTGATTCATATTCGCTTTTCGAAAGGCGAAATAAATTTAACAGAAACTTTTAAAACAAGTAAGGAAAAGCTGAATTCGGGTGTAACCTAACATATTATACTCTCTCAATTTGCAAGGATCAGAGGCGGAGAAATACTCTCAGGTGTTGGTTAAACTTTATTTTAAAAAATGTTGCGTAAGAATTCAACACTAATCAACACACGACGAAACCGTGAATGGATTGCAATAATATTTGGTAACTTATTAATCTAAATTGCAGGCCATAGACTCACGGACTTTCATTACTCTCTTCTGCTTCGTGTTCCAGATATTTATATTAAAATCAACCAAATTAACTCCAATAAGCTATATGTAAGTGATATAAATTCAACAAAAAAGGCTAAAATTAATATATGGTTACATGAGGACAAGGTCAGCCAAAGAATCGGAAACCATTATATTAGGGTAACTTTTGGCATTACATAAGTACATTCGAGAATGTGGTTATACACCGATTTATGAAGATAACTCAAACACCGACACCGACCGACATATTCGGCATAAAGTCTGCTATAATATATATGACTCTGTATCTACCTCGATCAGTTTTAGGTGTTACAAACAACCGTTAGGTGAAGAAAACTATTATAATCTGTTGCCACCTGTTGTAAGAGTATAAAATGTGGGAAGCTAAATTAGAGAAATTAGAAGGCTATGCAAGCTAAGAATTGGACTAAAATAATTAGAATATTAATCATTTCAAAATTATCTTTTTATTTTGTAAAGCTTTGGTCGTAAATTCTTTCAAAATGTTAAAGTTTTTTTCGGTTTTCAGCGAGATGTATTGTTGAAGTCTCATTCCCATATCAGAAATATTATCATATCAAATTAAACTTAACGTCGAAGATAAGCAAAATGTTTATCTCATACAAAGTATAAGAAGCATAATCCAAATTGATGCCACTGTTTGCTGGTGGAGCTCCTGTACCCAAAAAGATGTTCCAAGAATTTAGTTGATACGTTCGTGTGTGTGTGTGGGCGCGTTGTGGTGTACTAGTTGCCTGTTCGCAACTCAGCGTAATGCATGTGATTAGCTAACTGTGCCAAATTTCGCTTTTAAGTGCTCCATAATCCCACGCATTTATAAACTCTCTGCATTGTCAATGTTCGGCTTAGTGTGGCAAATTCACAGCTATGCATGATTTGTCATCAGATGCAGTAGCATACTTTCGAACTGAAAGCGGAACAACAACTTCACTGCGATACAAAGCAGCAAAAGGCAACTAACAAAAGTGGGGAGAAATGTGGAAATGTAAACCCTTAAGTCACAATTTGACAGCTTAACGCCTGAAGAGCGGCGCATTAAAAGGAGAGGATACTCACACACACACACACACACACAATCTTGGATATGAGAGAGAGACGTAATGGAAAAAGCTGTGAAATTTGGGTATCAATGTTATCAGTCCGACAGCTGGAGCGGCAAGAGGGGGTCCACAGGCTGGCAATCAAGCGGGCGGTAGCCCATCAACAGACGGTTGGTGGGCGTTTAGGTTGGCATTGCAGGCGCACAAATGAGCCACATCAGCAAATAGAAATCTGTGTTGAGAAGCCAAACGCTTTTTGTGTGCATTTTGTTGTTGCTCCACTTTATTGTCATTATAGTTGTCACTGTGTTCACGTACATGTGTACATAGAATGGTATTTGAGTCCTTTTTGTCTCTGCCAGAAAGGCTTTTCAATTGGCAGCACATTAATCGTCGATTCGTCTTTTATTTTGCCACATTGAGATTATTTGCTGACAATATTCGCTTGATAAGCTTCATTTTTCGCTGACTCTACGTTTTGTGTGGTGCCCATACTAAACAAATATATATGTGTAAAATACATACTTGAAGAGTTTGCCATTATTCGCTACTGTTCTCAAGTTTTTATTTTAACTTTATTTGTCAAAACCATTTTGATATCAATTGTGCTCATTGAAGCACACACAAATCATTGTTTCGATAATCTGATGGTCAATAGAATTTGAAGGTGGGCTAACAGTCTCCCAACAACGGCCTAAGAAATGCTACAAACTTCATGGCCGATACTTCTATAGTTGGTATAGTCAAGACCTTAGCCAAGGCTAAGAAACTTCAGTGCTCACCTTATATCATAGATAACTATTTGGCTCAAAATGTATGCCTTTTCCAATCTAAGTTGTCGTATGAATACTTTCATCTTTGGTGTAATTCGGGTCTTATAAAAAATATGCTTAATGTCTTCCAGTTTTCATACTACTGCATTCAATTCTTTGGAATTAATTCGGGTGAATATTCGCAGTAATCTACGGTTATTTTGATACGCGATATTCCTACGCGATATACTGATGACCTGGTGACTGGTGACCTCTTTGCAGAATGGAATGAATCGCGGATGAATATTGTTGAAAATATTGTATTGCATTGTCAATCTGTTTTCGTTCGAAGCATCGACCGATCTGCCATCTATTATATATGGGGCCCATATTCGGTCACAGAATCTATTTCGTCGGCGAAGTTAATTGCCGCGCTAGGAGCACATGTTTTATGCTCCGCGTTCCGGATTCGGGGTTTTTATGGGGTACAGTGAAGGCGCTTAAAGCAAATATTGGACCAACCACTTTGTCCAGGTAAGGGCCACATGTTTCAATTTAATAGGTTTCCATACAATCAATGGCGGAAATGGTATTCCATAAACAATTTCAAATAAATTAATAATAAACCAAACTAAAAAAATTTCAACTTTTTCTTTGGAATTTCTAAACATATTGAACATGTACCTTAGTTTACATTTGTATTGCTGTTCTTTGTGCAGTCCATATGTTATACTACTTCTTTTATAGAAAAAAACCAAATGAATTAGTGGGAGAACGGCGTAAATTGTGTGAACAGGCTAATTCTTATAAGCAAATGAGAGGCTAAACATTTACTTGTGCTAACTTTATACTCCATACATAAAAAAAAACGAAAGAAAAACGTAAGGAAAATGTAAGGAAAACAGTGAAAATAAGAAGCAAAGAGATTTCAAATTTGCTTTAAATATTACCACAGCTTGGACTTCCAAACCGTTAACATGCACTGCTGTTTGTTTCCCATTTGATTGCTTATAGCAAAGTCAATATTTGACTTACGGATGGTGGCGAGTGGGTAAGTGGGCTCACTCATGTGCAAAAGTTCCACTTGAGTAGAGTTTGTGTTTGTGTTTTCATGTGCATGTGCTTAGTGTGGCACTCAAAATTACTCTACGTTCATATATTCGTTAAACGATGGATTTCATGTATTCAAAATTTAACTGTATTTGATATGCATAGAAAATCATCTAGTACTCATATATTACATTTTGACAATGCGCAAGCTTTGTAAAGTCGCCAAAAATATCCGAAAGTCGGTGACGTGTTATTAATAATATCCTTTAAGTGATTGAAATGTAACGCTGAACAGATTTTGGCAGCCCCACCGGCAAACCATGGCCAATGAGAGGCATTAAGCATATTAAAATTAAATATGGACGAACTTCAGGCGAAAGAGGGGTGCAACATATGCAAGTTTAGGAATTTTGTTTTTATTTTCCGCATTTATGGTCACGTGGTAGAAAGGCATTGCATATTTGCCTTGGGAAACATAATTTCATTACTTGCTAAATACACAGACGCACGCATGCGCACATTTGGTTTTGCGGTGAAAATGTTAAACAATTAATTTACAAATACAAATAGCAGCGTTGCATGCAATGAATATAGATGTGGCGCGAGTTTCGCAGCAGAAACGCAGGCGTGTGCGCCAGCAAAAGGGTGAGCTTATTTATTTATCGCGGCCAGAAAAATGCGCGGGAAACCAGGCGCTAAACCGCGTGCATATTGTGTTTAATTAGCACAAAGCAGGTGTTGAAAGTGTGCGCCGACCATGTCGTTGCGCAACATTTGTACGCACAATTAGAACGCACATGCACAAATTGACCACATACGTGGCCAGCATTTATTAAAATTTCAACTAGCACAAAGCGCTGGCGGGGCGTATGCGCAACAATTTGACTTTTAACTTTTGCCTTTCGCGTCTCCTCTCTCTGCCGCGTGCTCTGCCCTGAAATGCCACTTCAGCATACACCTTTAGCTCTGCTCACTGATTGCTTTATTCTGCAAACCAAAGTTCTCAACATGCTTTATGCAATATTTTGGCTTTCGCCGAACTCATGCAGAGAGCACTCATACGCCCTGTCGTTACGTCGTTATCTAGAATTTCGAGTGTGTCTTAATTATCGCATGTTTCACTACAACTTTGTTGAAGATAATAAAATTCAAATTAAATTAGAAAGTCATTATGGCGCTTTGCTGAGAAACAAAGATGCCATGTGGCGAATACTGGTCGCAAATTATTATCAGAGAGTATAGTTAAATACTATTTGGAAGTTATTT
Source organism: Bactrocera minax (assembly GCA_021498325.1). Taxonomy (NCBI): domain Eukaryota; kingdom Metazoa; phylum Arthropoda; class Insecta; order Diptera; family Tephritidae; genus Bactrocera; species Bactrocera minax. The sequence goes on along the minus strand of JAKEEE010000012.1, from coordinate 1,918,479 downwards.
CAAAATATTTAGGAACTTTTCACAGACCTCCTTTCCAAACTCGAAAAGTTACACGCACACTCCTCAGAGTGCAATTAATGAATGCGAAAGTTATGAGTCGGTGTTTGACGCATTTCCAACTGACCCTGTTAGAAAACTGAAATTGCTTTCTGCTGAAGAACTATTGCCACATATACAATGTTGTGGGCCAGCGAGTGCCGACAAAACTTGTGCGGTTAACGATTTTTCTCATAAGTGCACTTTACAATAATTTACTATCACAGAAGCATTATTAGGTTGGTGTGTGTGTGTGTGTATGTGTGAAAATACATTTGAGAGTTTTTGTTTATGTGCGGTAAGACTTGCTTTATTTACTTTTGGAAGAAATTACGGCAAACAACAGCTGTTTCCTGCAGCACAGCTACGCTATGCCAACCAAATAAGCCATAATACGTACGTACTTATATACGTATGATTTCAAGTAGGCATGTATGCGTGCTCAAACACAAACGCGCGCATTTGATTACACATTTAGATACACATCGGGTGGAACAAGTGGAACAAGTCGAAGAGGTGGAGCTCTTTCGCTTTATCATGCAACAAAATTCAAGTGGCTACGAAAGGCTGCAAGCTTAAGAAAGGAACAGGAAACAAAACACAAGTGTAAACGCACATACGAGAGAGAGAAAAACTCGAAATTCAATTAAAGTTTAACAAAATAAAGGAAGTGTGTAAAACAGGGAGGCTGCGCTTAACAAGCAACAGTGTTTACTGAGGTGCATGAGTATGTGTTTGTGCTTATAAAAATAACTCGAGTAAAGCTCTTGCATTCTCTTTTAAATGGATAAATACACTTATTTTGTCTATATTTGTAGCAACTTTGGCGAAGTCCGGTGCCGTGGTGAATTTTTTTTTAAGTTTTTGAAGTTTGAATTTTCGCTGCTCCTTTGAATTGGCTCTCTTAAGCTTGAATGAACTTCGACCATGGGGGGATACTGAGCTATTATATTATATTCAAGGCATATACCTTGACTTAAGTTTATTTGACATTATTATAGCTAATAGCATATCATAAACAGAAAGAAACCTGGAACAAGGATATTTTTCCCTTTATTGAAAATTCATTAACTTTATATGTGTTATAAAGAAATTCATATTAACAAGGACCGCCATGATTCTAATACCACTCATCACATTTCAAAATCGTAAAGAAATTTTGCCCAATTTTGTAAAAAATTTTCGTACATAAATTATTGCAATTTAAAAACAACCAAGAATAATATTTTTTCCTTGAGCCGAAATGTAAATTAAATACGGTATTTGTTTATAGAATATGTATGTGTTTTTCAGTTTATCAAACGAAGAAGAAAAACTATGCTAAGGAAATATAAATTATTTAATTATTACCAAATTATTTGAGACTGTTGTAAATTTGAACGGAAATGTTCAGCGACGTATTGTCAGATGACTCATGACAAATTCTAGTCAGTGTGTCTGCTTTTGGAATTACCTTTCATTCAAATATTTTGTTACCTTTCAAATTTTTTAGCACATGTTAATGTTACCTCCTTAAATTAAATTAAAAGCTCATTAAATAAAACAATTGAACACAGTGAGTAGTAAACAAAGTTCCATAACTGTTTGGTTCACCCCATACTAACGCTTTATGCACTGCATATTTTTGTGCTCTCGCAACATGTTGCAGCGGAGTATAATAATTTTGTTCACTACACTTCAACTGCAATTTGGTACAGGGAATCATAGCAGGGAAGCACATCTGTGGGTTGAAAATGTTTAAAAAATGGGTTTGACCCGCCCTACCCCTGAGAGGTGCTTGCTGAAGACAAATCCCTACGACACCCAAAACCCCCAAAGTGGTTGGAAACTCACTCCAGATATAACGTGTTTTTTGAAAACTACTAAAAGTGTGTAAAGAACCGCGTCAGAAGCATTAAATTCAGTCCAGAGGGCACTTAAGGGTTTCATAGGAATCGATATAAAAATTGGGCAACGGGAGTGGCATCGCATACCCTTAAGAGAAATCCTTCATTTCAGAAACCAATCTATCCAATATCAACTAAATTTGGCGCATAATATGTGTGAAAATGGGTGAATTTGGAGTACAATCATGCCTACTTCCCATATATCACAATTTAAAATACACTCTGATTCTTTCACTTTACAGCATATAAATCAAGTACCGATTAGAATATTAAAATAAAACTTTCACTTCGTGCGTAAAAATTGTCAAAATTGGACTATAAATTTTCAATTCCCCAAATACCGAATATCTGGACCTCAATGCCTATGATCGACTTTTTATCGAAAATATCGCTAAATCTGTGAGTTATATTATTGAAATTCAAAGACAATCATTTCCTGATGATAATGTGCGTTGTACCAAAAATAGGCAAAATCAGGACAATACTTTCCAGAACCTCCATATATGGTTTAGCTTTGTTCTAGCCACCATTCTCCTACTATAATGATTTCAGTCCCTCTGTTAACTGTTTCTTCATATATCCAATACGGTAATGGCTGTTGTACCTTCCCACAGCACAAATATCATGAATATACAACAATTATTTGTTTTAGTCAGATTGAGTACATGAGTATATGACTTAAAGTAAATGTTAGTATGATGCCAAATATGATTGCAATCCGTTAAAAATTTCGTCGAATAGTAAATGTTGAATTCTTGCACAACATTTTTCAATACGAAGTTTTGACCCAACACCTGAAAGTATTGTGCCGCCTTTGATCCAAGTAAATTGCGAGAGTGTTAAATGTAAACGTTACACCCGAACTTAGCCCTTCCTTACTTGTTCATTATTCCGTTTTAGAAATTACTGCTTTGCTTACTTTCGGTGCAGTGAAATTTAGGGAGAGATGAATACCGTAGACAGATTCCAGGGACAGTAATCTAATTGGTCCCGACCACCCCTCAGATAGTTTAAAAAATAATCGTCTAAAGTTTCACAAAAGTTTGGAGAGCAAAATTTGTAGCTATTGTTCGCATACCTGCTCTAATTGCTGAAGTTGTCAAATTTTAATAGAAATACTGAATTAATCTTAAATGTATTCGAACGTTCTAGAACTCTCTGACACAGTCGTTGATAAATGAATTGAAAATTAGCTTTTCATTAGACGGAACCTTCAGCATTTCTAAATGTATTTGACCCAAAAATAATTTATGGGCATAAAGCAATTGTCTTACTTACAAACACACACCGACACAAACATACACATATACCCGCTCAAATATTCTAAAAACTTCGGCACATCTCCATGACAAATCCACTTATATCTAAAAGCCCTAAAAAGTGTTCTTAACTAAATTTCTTCCTTGCTGTTTGCCAAACTTATTTGAACTCTCATCTTGTTATTGTCATTCTCCGCCTTATTGCGCTTAGTTTTACTTTCTATTGTAATTTAATTGATTTCGGGTCAGCAGCTGATCCCACACATATACTTGTAAGTCAACACGCCCAACACGAGGCACATATTGCATGGTATAGGTTAGGTGTGCAGAAAAAGGGCCGCTCGGCAGCTGTTCACATATCAATACAATAGCTGGGAATTGGTTTGAATATTGGCTGGGAACGGGTGCTGGGCTGGGAACTTTGCACTTCCAGTGCCAGCTAAAGTTCATAGTTGCGAGTATTTGCTTTATTTGGTCTCGTTTACTTTTCTTCAACTACAAGTTTTCTTGCTCCCTTTCGCTCAACTCAAATCAAATAAAGTTTAACTGTGGACATTTGTCGTGCCATCACCGCATTTTTTCACAATTCCTTAAATTTATATTTCCACTGGTTGTTGTGTGAAATTCTGCTTTTCATTCTTGTTCTATGGCTGCTTTCCCCACTTTTTTTGCAAACTTACCACTTAACTTTGTAAGTTATTGAGCGAAGCTGTCCAGCAATGTGCTCAAGTATGCTGCTATCACGCTGGTGTGAGTAGCCGCTCCGCTAACGGACCAAGTGGTCAGCAACCTTGTCCAACTTGGTAGCCACTCTACCGTTCCTCAACACCAGTGCACCGTGCTCCGTGTGTACAGTCATTGAATCTATCCGCTGAAGTGTTCAATATTGAACTCACCAGCTTTTGTCCGGATGCTGCTGTTGTCCCAGGCCACTCATAATTCTTACAGGGCCCAGCATGTTTGTCTTTCGATTCCTGCATTGCCAATGCCATTTCCCGTTTCCCGTTTCACATTTTCGATTTCTAATTTTATATTTTCAGGTTGGTGTTGGTGTTGGTGTTTTCTATGCTCTTTGTTGGTGCGCATTTACAGATCTCGATTTGGTTGAACTGGTTAGCTTTGTGTTGATTTTCCTCAGCTTCCAGTTTCTCTATACGCATTTGGCTTTAATTTTTCTTCAATTTCGGTATGAAAATCCATTTCTGTTTTATTTGCTACCTTTTCTCTTATTTTCGCAGTTTGGCAAAGTTTGTGTGGGGAAACTTTCATTTCTTTGTACTCAATGACTTGGAAAAATTCTCAACGCAAAGACAAGAAAAACGTTCGAGTTGAGTGCATCCATAAGAAGGGAACGAGCAGCGGTAACGGCTGCAGTACCGGAAATTCGGTGACAACAGTAAAAACTTTTCAAAGCGCCAAAAAAGCAAACAAAGACAGAAATCTCATGCGAAGGTGGAAGTGTGTGCATTGTGAAACCAATGAAAAAGTCATTCAATAAATTTTATGAAAATGCAATGAAAATATGAAAATTTTGAGTAGATTTGTAATAAAAAGGTGGCGTTTGTGTAAATTGGTTTTGAATGATGATGAAATGGCTATGAGTCTTCGGGAATTGAAGTTAATAAATTTGGCTTGGGCTCAAGCAGAAATTGTGAAGACAACTCATTCATATGTACATATATGCGTTTGTTATTTGAAATAATTATTTTATTGCAGCCTTTCCCTTAGAATGTTACAACATCTATTTATTTCTTTTTTTCTGAAGCGTGATTCCAGGTCGACAACGTTGCCCCTAAGTTTCTCTCACCGGAGTTAAGTTGATAATGAATTGTTAGAGCAATTCTTATGAGAGCTCCCTTTCAGCCAGAATAGTTGTAATTGGGTTAATACATTCAAATATGTTTCTTACTTCACTTTAAAGTAAGCACAACATTCAGTTTTTTCAAATTTTTTCCAAAATAAAGGCCCGGTGTCATTATTAGAAGAAGCGTACAGGGCACACTGTTACTGGTAATTATGACGCGAAAATTAAATATTGCAGATTTATGGAAAATTGCTGAGTTTTTCCCTGTTCGTTGAATCACATGAAATGTACATTGAGCTGGTTCGTATAGCTTATTTAATCTACAGAAAATAGTATAAGGGAAATAGCAATAGGGATATATTAGGGAAACCTCGCTCATTTGTATCCGTAATTAAAGAAACTTTTATAGTGGCTTTAATCGCTTAACTCCTTCTTGCTGAGAATGTAAATTGCCTCCAATGTCTAATGAAGTGTTCTTTTAACTATTCTATTCCAAGAAGAGAATAATGAGCGGATTGTGATATAAGCTGTCCACTATTCGCTAAGCGTTGGTGAGTAACGAATCGAAGAAAACTATATCAGTTGTTCAAATAGAGTGGCAGCACTTGCGATTCAACCCTGCACTAACATGTCCTCTATACAATGCGCAATACTGATGTGCTTTTTTCTTTCTTGGTTCGAAGCGGGACGCGAGAGGAGCTTGTTTGAATAAGTGAACTTGGAACCATCTCATATAGTAGAGAACAGTCCTTGTACAGACGGGCGTAGAATCAATACAGTTAGGCTCGAATACGAATAGAGTAAGGTATCCCTGCTTCAAAGTGCAAAGCTTCCAGGAATAGTATTCAATGATTAATTTGCCCTCTCTATTGTTCAAGACCCAAACAAAAGAAGAAAAAAAAAATGAAAATTTAAGGCAAATGTGAAATGAAATGGATTTTCAGCTCGTTTTTCAATGTCTATTATTTTTTTGCATGCGAACTTTTTCGTTGTCATTGTCTTAAACTCTAACAATGTGGAATATTTCGCTTTGTTATTTCTCTACCTCCATTGGTGGACAATCAATGGCGATACAAAACTGTGAACTTAATATGCTGTACATCATTCAAATGCTCATTTCGATTGTTTATTGTGTCGAATGATTGCTACTTTTATGAGTATTGCAGCGCCATTGATCCGCACACACACACATATACACACTCATGACTGTGCATGCTTGTTTGGGCGAGAACAAGTCATTTGCCCACTGTAGCAAAGCAAATCTCGTTGCAAGCAATGAAGCGATTCGGCACCGTTTCATTCGAGGAAACCATTGTGTAAGAGTTTAAATGCTTATGTGCTCCATATAGAGTACATATGCGGGTATGTGCATGTTTGTAGGGGGGTGTGCATGCATTGTGATGTGCGTGTATGTGACCAACAACGGGCCAAACGTGATGTTGGTTACAAGCGGTAAACGTTCTGTATACAATTACAATCAGTGCCGGCATAGAGAGTGTTGCCTCGACATTCAAAGCATTCCCAGTTGACCTATGCAAGTGCACAAAAGGCATCAACGTAATATGCATACATACACATACGTTGTGCATGGCGCGTTCATTGCTCGTAAGTACGTTGCTGCATGCGCATATTTACATACATAGACACATATTTACACACATATGGGGTCATGTTTTAGTATCCCTCACCGGTGAGGCGCAACCAAAATGTTTGTATGCGGTGAATTGAATTGCAATGCATTCGATTCGATTGCAATGGTTGTGCAATTTGTTGCCCGAAATAGATCACACACACACACACACAGCCACACAGCGCCACAGACGAAGACCCAAGCACGTGCAACAGTCGTCATTTGGCATTATTCTTAACTTTGCCATGAAATGTTGTTCCTTGAACAGCAACGCTTACACTTAAACGCCACCTTGTTTTCACTTGATTGGCTTCCCTCGGTTATTCGGTGTGTTTGATGTATAGTTATGCTTGTGCTTGTCGATGCTATCATTCAATGCCACGCTTTATGCCAGTTAAGTGTCACTTATGTCAAATGGCTTTCGGTGAGAGCAGCGAAATCTGATTTTCTTCAGCGCTAAGAAAAATTAGCATATAAATAACTTCTCAAGTTAAATGTATTACTTTGACACTTTGCCACACTTGCACACATTCATTTATACATATTTGCTCATAGTTTAATAAAATACTGTCAACGGTAAAGTAAATCGATCAAAACTACAGAGAGCTTTCGGGATGTTACAGAAAAACGACGCTGGCAAATGCACGCAAATATATACAGTCTGAGGAAAAATATAATGTTCGTTGCAAGCAGAAAACTAATATGGCCGGTATTCTTCAAGAAATTTGTCAGGTGATATGACTATTCAGCAATTTTGCTCACAACTAAGTACATACATGTGATTATACTCGAATATATGTAAATTTATATACCAGTGAACCTGTTCTATAGAAGAAATGAGAGCTTTATTTGATCTCGATTGCTTCATAACTGCTTATCTGATTTAACGTTGTGACTAGAAGTGGTTAAAGAGTGTTAATAAAGTCAGACAGAGAAAGTTGGGGTATGAAGAAAGCCTGCTTATTCGAACTTTAGTGTAATCTGATCGCGATCCGAAAAAATTTAATTGCCACTATACCAGGTATGAGACATGGAGACTTTCTAATATTGCAGTCAGATCTCTTCTAGTCTAGTTGTGGAACTATAATTATGGATAGAGATTAGAATTTAGATTTTCACCTTCTCGGTTTATTTACGAACACTCCTCCTGTTAAGCAACATCTCTTTGCACTTGCCCATTTTGGTTTTTCTTTCTTCGTTTTACAATGTCTCTCCAACCTTTTCAGCTCTCAGTTCACTTGGGGCTCGCCAGACACCCGTCGGAGAAGCGTGGAACTCCGCATCGTATCAATTGAAATACAACTGTTTCTTTTGGGTGGTACACAAATATTTATTTATTGTTTGTTAATGTAATTATATTTACTAGGGTATTTAGTTTTGCAAATCTAAACAAGGAAGAAAGGGCTAAGTTCGGGTGTAACCGAACATATTATACTCTCGCAACGTGCAAGGATCAGAGGCGGGGATATGCTTTCAGGTGCTGGCACAACTTTATATTAAAAAATGTTGCAGAAGAATTCAACATTCATTATTCGAAGGAATTGTCAATAGATTGTATGCATATTTGGTATCTTATTAACTTATATTACAGGCCATAGACTCTTGTACTTTCGTTGCTATATATTTTGGTGTCAGAGATATTTATATTAAAATCTATCAAATTAACACAAAACTGATATATGCGATATAAACTCAACTAAAGTGGTTTAATGAATATATTAGATATATGAAGAAAAAGTAAACCAGAGAAAAGATCATCATTATATTAGGGATAAGCGGCTTAGACCATGGTCTGTACCGATTTCTTTCATATTTAGCGTGAAATCACATTGTGTTTTAGAATACATATCCACTTAATTTCATTAAAATATCACACCTATTGACCAACATAAATAGTTTAAAGTCGGATGGAAAGTCGGGAATTCTTATATCGGGCATTTTTGGGATAGAGGAAGATCTGCACTGATCACATTAACTCTTTTCATTATTCAAGTATATTAGGGAACATATTTTTATTCAATTTTGTGAAGGCAACTCACACAGTGGCCGACATATTCCGCATAGAGTCTGCTGGAATAGCGAAAATCATCACATGTAGTATATGGGAGCTGAGATAATTCGTAGACCGATTTCACAAATTTTCGGCAGTAAACTATGGTATATCCGACATCACATGTTCACTTAATTTTGCTAAGATATCTTACATATAGACCGTTATATATGGTATAAAGTCTACCGGAAGGTGGAAAATCTGTATAATAGATATATGGTGGCTGGGGGAAGTATTTATCCGATTTTCCCCATTTTTGATACCAGAGCACGCTATTATCATGGAAAGATAATACTCAAATTTCATTTCGATATCTTACATATTTCGCGATATTTTCGATAAAAAGTCAGATAGAGGTACCGAGGTTCATTTATTGGGTATCTGGTGGCTTGAAAAGTTATAATCCTATTTCTTCTATTTTTACGCTTGGGATGACATATCCTGAAGGCACTATTTGTACACCGTTTGATTTTCATATCTTAATTTTTGCTCGATTTATCTGCTTTAAAGTGAAAGAATCAGAGGAAACTTAAAATTTTGTTATATGAGAAGTAGGCGTAGCTTTTATCCGATCATCCATCCATTTTCACAATGTGACATACAAATATAAATGTTATGTCACATACCAAATTTTGTTGAAATCGGTTAAGACCTTCTCGAGATGTGGGATTTCTCCTAAAAGTGGGGGGTGCTACGCCCATCATCAAATCTTTAGATGGAGTCCTATGCAACCGTTCCATATCATATTTTCTGCAATATTTAATGTTTCTAACGTGTTCCTTCAGCGAGTTATCGCACTTTTAGTAGTTTTCAACATAACTTTTGTGTGGAAGGTGGGGGTGGTTATTATACGATTTTACTAATTTTCGCAGTATATGAAGAGATGCTGAAAAAACTTAGTGGGAGCAAGTTTGATTGATATAGTTTTAACGGTTTCTGAGATATGTATATTAAGCATATTTGGGGGCGGGGTCATGCCCACTTTTACAAAGATTTTTGCCCACACATGCCCCACCCTCCTAGGATCCTCTATACTAGATTATACGTTTATGTCTTAATTTGCTGCTTAGTTATGGCACTTTATCTGTTATCGATTAATGGCCATTTTTGATGGCGTGGCATATGTCCAATTACACCCATCTGCAATACCAACCATCTTACGCTGACAAAGAACACGTGTACCAAGTTTCATCAAAATACCTTAATTTTTACTCAAGTTATCGCTTGCACGGACAGACGGACGGACAGACAGTCACTCGAATTCCAACTCGTCTTTTCCTCCTGATCATTTATATATATATATATATGTCTATATCTAACTCGCTTAGTTCCAGGTGTTGCAAACAACCGTTAGGTGAACAAGACTAATATACTCTGTAGCGAGAGTTACATGTTGCGAGAGTATAAAAAGTTGAAAAGTTGGTAAAAGTTGTGGTAAAACTATCACATCTGCATGCTTTAAAATATAGATCGATATTTGTGGTGTCCTTTTATAATACCAATTTTATCACCATGATACGTATGAAAATTTGTTTTGCTTTTATTTTTATAATAAAGTGTGTATACTTAAGTCTCCAATTATTCCAATTATCTTTTACCAATAAAGTGCTCATACTCAACTCAAATCTCAGTTCCGCTTAAATTTGTTATCACTAATTGTATTATATTTGATTACTCATCTACATATATGCAGAAAGTTCACGCAGACAAGACGCCGACTAGTACATCAAGGGCTTCATCGTAGGCAGCTTTCTTAATACTTGCATCTTTGCTAACAGCAGCTTTCGTTAATAAATTGTTGACGTAATTAAGTTCTGCTTGTTTGGACGCAGGTAAACTAGGTCTAGAAAGAACGCTTTGTATATTTCTCATTAAATCATTGTTGGCTCTGTCTTGATCCTCTCTTCGTTTCTCCTCAATTTTTTCCTCTAGCTTTCTTTCATTCTCCTCTTTCCACTGATTGTAGCCTGTGTAAATTGGATTAGGTTATACAGATGATATGTACATATATGGTTCAAATTCATACTTATCTCTGGTGTTTGATTTTTTTCCGAGTTATCGCCTTTATTAATATTTGCACTCGAACCCGTGCTACTATCTAAGCTTAGCTGTGGATCTTTCTCCATATTTGCACTTATTGTGGTCTCACTTATTGTGGTCTCAGTTAAGCCCGTTGTATTTTCTACACTTGGATTTGGTGCTTGGGCCGAGAATGTGCATAAGATTCCCATGAGGATTGAAACTATGCTTACTTTCATTTTAGAAAAAGCGTCTTTAAAACACTTCCGATTTGCTGCTTACTTGTACGAAAATGCAAATGGATTGGATTGTGTGTACTTTATATAGACTAGCGTTGGAAAGTGCTATGTGGAATTATAAAAACTCATTACAATATATAGACAGTTAGACAACTAGACAGTTCCGTAGTCAGAAAATTTAGATTGGCTTCTGGAACGAAAATATTTTTATTACTTGCGCATTCATAAACCCAATATAATTTACAATATCTGTACCTGAGCCCTTCCCGGTTGCATATAAACTTATATTATTTCTTGAAATTCTTTAAAAGGCAAGTCAAATTAATTGCATTCCTTTCCGTTATTTATGATCACTTGTATTATTTCACAGCCATTTTGCTTTATTCTTAATAACTATTTTCGAATATATGGCTAACTAACTGACAAGCCACTAAGATATTTGCATTCATAAACTAATTGAAAAGACTTAATCATTTTGTTCTTTAGTGCAATTTGCTATTAGAAGATCGAAAAAGTTGCGGTGCAATACTATTTTATTACCCCCAATTTAATTTCTAATTTTTACTACATCGGTTTAGGCATATGTAAGTACAATTACCCCGTTCACTTGTAAGCGAGCATCAATAGAATAATCTTTGAAAGAGCAAATTGTATCTAAGGGAACTTCATAGACCTCGTATGTTCCGGAGTTCGACGACGATGATTTAAAAATAAAAATAAGCGACCTACTAAATTGTAGGGTAGTGCAAAAAATACTAGTAAGTATTTTCAAAACACAAAAAAAAAATGATATGTTTCCAGTGTTTCTAAATAGCTTCAAGATATTTATATGTTAGTTGGGCATTCTTTTTACTAAACTTTTACTAAATTTATATCTTTTATTACGGAGGCGTCCCGACTCTTCCACTATTACTTTAATTAAAATTTTTCGCCATATTTTTGATAACACATGACGATTCCATCAATTTTTTTTGTTAGATATTAATATCTTACATGTCTATATTATGTTATCACTACTAGGGGCGAGAACCAATCCAATACACCAAAGGTAAAAAAATTCAGCTCGGTGGTTCCGTTATGGCTAAACACAATTTATTTGTTATCTAATTATTTTCTAATGATCTTTTTGAATATATTGTAGTTTCCAGTTATTTCTTAAGCGTTTAAAATGAACAACACAAAAACACATTCGCTCATATTAATTTTATATTTGATTGAATATAAGCAGGTGTAGACATATGTCTTATTCATTGAGATATAACCATAATAAGTGTCTCGATTGCTTCGTTGTAGGCAGCTTTTTTGAAATGTCCGTCCTTGATTCGAGCTGCATTTTTCAACACTTTTATTGCGGCGTTCAGATCGCGATTCTGCGAGTTAGATAAATTAGCTCTGTTAAGTGCGCTTTGTAAGTTTACCAACAATGCACTGTTAGCTTTGTCTTGATCACGCCTTAGCCTTTTTTCAATATCCTTATTTTGTTTTGTTTCTTTCTTAGCTTTCCATTCTGAATAAGCTATGGTAATAAATCATGGTTAATTACTTGTATATAGATATATAATATGGAATATATATATGCACATTTAATGGAAGGCGAAGATTTACTCAATGTTTTTGTCTCACTCATCGCTAATTGTGATAGATATGACGACAGATACAATGCTACCGAAAGCAAGCCGACTACTGCCTTGTTCATTTCCGTATTCAACTCGAAAAACGCAACTTTTAAGTACTTTTAAGTGAGGCACTTTCTTTAAATACTCGCAAGTTTGCACTGCAACACTTTATTTGAACGTCTTTGTAATGAAATATGAATGAATAGCTTAATGATAGCTGAGCTGAATGATGAATTGATTGATGATGAAATAAATTGTTGGTTATCGGTGAGCTCGGCATACAGAAACAAATTTAGAATTGTTTATATATTAAATATTACGCATTTTGGACTTGCAAGCATTTTCAGAAAGTTTAATGGCCTCCTATATAATTGATCCCAGCAAATGAATTTTCTCTAAAATAAGTCGAGTGTAGACTTATTACTTACTTGTATCTATAAGACTTTGATATACTTGTGAAAAAAAAATACTATAACCTAACGAGATGTATAACATGTCTCCCACATAATAAAGCTATTTATGGAAGCACTCAAGTTTTAGTATGTGAACGACTAATTGAAATTTCTAAACACCTGTTTAGAAATGATTTTACATGGCTTTAGATGATAAGATCTTTGGTTTCTATGGCGAATTTCTTTTCACGGTCCCAATCGACTTGTGGCTCATTATTCGATATCTCAGCTCAGACACACAAAATAGTACGGGTGAACTAAGGCAAATTATATATTGCATTTGTTTATGATTCATTTGGAAGTCTGACTTTTGGTGCGAGTCTGGCGACGACAATTTTCGTACCCAAAATGTCCTAAAAGAAACTGGATTTCATTGAAGTGATCCATAAGGTTGCGAACACAACGGTTTCCTATTTCGATGTTATTGTGGGGACCTGAGACCCTTGCTGATTTACGCCACTTAAATACTTTTGCGACATTTTTAATGACTTCTAAGAAGATTGTTAAAAATTATGATGAACTTGTGAGAATTACTTTAATTGAGGTGGGTATAAATTAAATTGTGCCGCACTGTAAAACATTGCCACATTTAATGTTGGGTAGTACATAATTAATTTGGTAATTGGTAAGCACATTACTTATATTTGTTCAGTCAGTTGAAGGTATCCTTATTATTTCGATTTCCAAGAATTGAAAAAAACTGAACGCGATGAACCTAATAGACGGGGTCACGTACGTGGTATTAACTTATGCAATATAAAATTCCAAAAACTTGTGACCAATTCCCATGCAATCTTTGAAAACAGTTCTCATACAAAGTGAACTGAAGTTGCAATCACTTCTTCACTGAAATTCACAAGGGAGGTCATAAGTTGTTTGTGTGCAGCTATCGTGCAGTAAAGCCTCAAATTAGTCAAGATCTATTTGACATTTATACATTATTTATGACCCAAATTTGAATTTGCGAAATTGTTGCCCGTCACAACGCGACATATAACAGTCTTAATCCAACGTTTGCTGTAAATGAAGATGCCCATATACAACACACACATGTTTGCCTATTTCTAGCAGACAACTGTAAATAAATGAAATGTGGACCCTGAATGTTTGGTATGTTTTCGCTCTTTCGCAATGTCACAACAACAGCATATCGTGTTTAAAGACAAGGAACTGATTAAGTCCAAAACGGCAATCGCACAGTGGGCTAGTGCTGAGCATTGAAAGGGTAGTTAAATATCGCCGAGAAAATATCTCCACCGATAGTGGTGTGGGGAAGCTGTGAATAAAATAACACATATGTGTTAAAAATTGAGGTAAATTAAAAATTTTGGTTCGGTCGACGTCCAGAAGTATCAGTGAGCAATTGAAATTCTCCTTCAAATCTTGTGTGAACTTGAAACTCTTTCACTGAGTATTTGTTTTCATTTAGAGTTGTGTCGGCTGGCTTGTGATGGTGTGCAATCAATGCATTGAAGTGATCTACCACTTGTGTGCCACAAAATTGAGCAACCATTTTAAAATGACACATACATACAGCTCAATAATAGTTTGGCAGTGGCAATGGGTTGTGAGCGTGTCAATGTGTCACAGGAAAGTGACACGCTATTTCATGTATTCGAATATCTCACAATCAAACACACACACATGCACCCACACACGCGCTCACAAGTGCCCAATGCGGTCTTGCCGCCTGACCTGTGTACGCCTTTGTCATTTAACTAACATAGAGTGGAGTAACACTTGCCCTAAGAAGTAAGTGAACTACCACATACACACAAACATACACACACTAACACATATCGATATTGTGGCGAAAGACATGCAATCACACAATGACAACGTGTATTTTCTTAATTGCTTTTTGGCAATAATGGGCAATCATTTTGTTCTCGTATTCGGCCTCAACGAATAAAAAGGAGAACATAAAAGGCCAAGGGGCGAAATGCAAGTGAAATATGCACACAATGCATACATAAATGAAATTTAAAGTCACAACTGAAGGCATGCAACCGTTTCTATATACAATATGTACATACTTTTGAAAATACGAGTTCGTATCTATTCGAGTATTTTATTGTATGATTGGTTTGTTGATTTCCGAGTTTGACATTACCTCCAGACCACTCAAATAGCTTTTGAGCCTCGCTCCAATGACATAAATACCTTGTGTTGCTTGAAATTGTTGCATCTCTGCATTTCATAGGTAATTAGATTTCAAGGAAGCGGAAGTAAGTGCAGTTTAAAGGTCAGATATGCTAGGGTGACCTATGCAACAACTTGTTCTAGCGCCCAATATTGTTGAAAATGTAATCGGTTATTGATGTGGGGAAACAAAAAAATCATTGGGGGCCACATCGGGACAGTAGCACCGATGGCCAACAAAATCGATGTTTTGGTTTTGTGTGTGTAGTTTTTGGTTTTGTAAAATAAAATTCATGAAGTTGAACGAAATATATTTTTTTTATATATATACATATTTATGATTTCGAGAACAAAATGCAAGCTAATACTTTCACTTAAATGCATAGTGTTCTTTGGAAGATTCAACACCTCCACGAAATATTTTTATTAGAATTTTTTTCTACAGGGTTGTGAAGATGAAACATGTATTCAACTCATATGAGCCAATAAAATAAGTTTATGAATTATGACAATTTCTTAACAAAACATCCCTAGTGCCTGAATTAATCACGTATTAGTTGTCACGCATAAAATATTTTATATAAACTATTGAATATCGTTTATTGAAAGGCAACCTAAAATTCCACTTTTCTGTTCCAACGGACGTCTTCTGGTCCAACCCAAACTGAAGCCAATCTCAACTCAGTCAATCTGAACGTTCGTTCTTATGGACAACAGGTGATTTCTGTATACCACTCAGAATTGACCAATTCAACATCTTTATTGACTTCGAAAAATCTGGTGACTGCTCAATTAAAATTTTTCTGATTTGTTTGGGTTCCTTAGGTGTAAATCCATGATTCGAGAAGATTCGGTGTATTATTTCTAAACTAGTGACATTACTACTCGAAGAGTACATGGTAAGTAATAGCCATGTGAAATAATAAAATACTAATTTATTTATTTAAACTTCGGAAAGGCTTCAAAGGTTTCAAAGATAAAAAAAACTGCTAAATTATATATATAAACTGTATATGACGCATGTGTGTGTATTCCTCCAAACCCAAAAAGCTGAGTATAATGTTACAAGTAGAATATCAATCACATTTTGTTACAGAAATTAGAGCACAACAAAATTAAAACTCACCGATTAGAAATTTGAAGCGAAGGGTAGAGCAAGTACTTAAGATATTGTAAAAAGTAGGATTGAATCGATATATACATACACATATGCATACATGTATGGGTATGGCGGGAGTAAATATAAAAATTTTCTAAAAATCGCATTATTTGTGTTTACATAGAAATGTGGACACTGAAACTGGAGCAGTTAAATGTCGGTAACTAGAAGCTCTTAATAAGAATGGAAGAACTGTGCAAATTAATATGACTGGAAAGGAAATTTGTAAAATATCTTCCGCACAAGATGGTGATACGTCTAGAGTAGATATTTATGTACATATCGTATTAAGAATATATACATAATTATTACTAATGAAATAATAAGTTTTCAAAATATTTCACGCAAAACTAAGAAGGTTGTGGTCTTCGGTGTACATTTTTTAATGGAGGCAACCGTAGACTCGGACATACACATTGAAACTATTCGTCTCTAAAAAATACAAAAATAGTTCGAAGGTTTGTGCGGTAAGCTAATGCCGATATTGTGAGGTGCTGATAAATTCTGGTTTATTTTACCTAATTTCCAAGTAATTGTCAAAGTTGCACATGCAGTGAAGTGATGACAATTCACCTTCTGTGAAAAAAAAATTCAATAATGCGGTAGCTCTTTCAACAGAAATAATACCAGAGAATTCATGAATATACGCATTCCTCTTCTGGGTCCTTGCCAGAGTGAGTATTCATTATTCCTTGTTAGCAGCATTCTTGTAAAAAGTATAGATTAGCAGTTAAGATCGGTTTGCAGGTCCTTACAATATTGAGCGGGAAAATGTACATTTAAAACTGTTTGTACCCAGAAAGATCAATTATTGCTACATCACGACAGGCTGCATTAACGTCTCTTAGCAGATTTTAAAATATTGTTATAAATTTTTTGGACTTGTATACATCTGTGTATTTGCTTTACACATTGCTTAACTCCACCTCAGAAATTCGGGAATTCCAACACCTCAGTTGTTTGCAAGTAGTCTTCAATGTGATACGCTTACTTGAGAAAGTCTACAATTTTATTGGGTGCTTTACTCTCTTTTTGGCATAACTTCTAGATGCACATAGTTAGATAGATATTCTTGCAGCATTTCACTCTACATTCTTCTCGTTGCATTCGTCCGCTTCCGATGTAGTTATTCAGGGGCCATTGAAATCAATGATTTTCAACTGGCTTTGGCATTCAATTTAACGAAGCGGTAGGAAGGAGAAGGGCTGCTGCAGCGGCTGCGAAGCTGTGTTTGCCTCAACAACTATTGCTTACGTAGAAAATATATTTTCGGTTCTCACGCTGGCGGTTGCAGGGCCGCCGCCCCGCCTTTGCCTTGCTATGCCGATCGGGTAAGCTCATTTAAGTTTTTCTGTATTCTGCTTCATTGAATTTCAATGAAGAATGGCAGCAAAAGTACGTGCCAATTGGTGGTGGGCAGGTGTAATGCCAAATACACCGAAGACGGCGGCCGGTCCTTCAGTTGCCTCAATGACACTTTTGGCTTTCCTCTGACTTTCCAACTTACATACTTACTAACACATTAGCACTTGCAAGTTTTCGCCTCTCGTTTGGGTCCTTCGGTCCGAAAATATAAGTTAATTCGTGCGTGTGAGCGTGAATTTGGGGCTTCTATGATTTATCACTGCCCGCTGTGTGAATTGTAGAATTTGTTGACCCGAATTTATGTGCGCATTACATGATTTTAATTTACTACTGGCGCACTAGTAGAGCTGCAATTGCAGTTGGCGCGTTGACAGCAAGAAAAATGTTGCAGGTGAAAAATTACGGGCAAGTTTGACCTTCTTCGGACAGAGAGACTTATACATACATAAAAATATACGACTTATTACTTAAAAGTGTGCCTGCGTGTATAAGTTATTAAAAGAGAAGAACAGAAGTAGCAATATTTGTAATATAATGTGTAAATAACTCAACACACGCAAATTTCGCAATACCAACTGGTATATGTGGCTCCGGGTATGGCGCTTGTTAAAAAGCATTTACGACTATGTGTACCCCGGTCTGCTGCAAATTACTCCGAATTCCATAAAATTGGCTACATGCGTGGTTTTATTTGATATATGTCAGCTAAAGCCCGCTTTGGTGTATTCACCTCGGCGGCGCATTTTTCTCCTCTCCGCTGTTGGCACAACCCATATTTAATTCGATATTTTTCAATTCGCCTACTGCTGTGTATTCATGTGCACTTTTTGTGTCTGATCGCGTGAATATTGGCAAATGCTCTTGCCTTTCTCAGTTTCAGCAATTAACTATTTACTTATTTTTGTTGCCGTTGCAGGTTCGGCGGCGAAACGGTGATTGTAACGCGCGAAAAGGATTATTTTATTACACTAGAAGGTACTTCCATGTGTATGAATGTATCTGTGCAGTTATGGCGCCTGGTGAGCTCTAAAATACACAGTAAACTCCGTTTAATTAAGTTCCCGAACTCCGAAAAGATTGGAGATCTGGATTTGCATTAATGGACTCTGAATATTCCTGCTCATATTTTTTTTGTGAGTTTTCAAATGTTTGATAAGTTAGTAAAGAAAGACAGCGAATCTGCGTTTTCGAATCAATTCAAATAGCAACAACTATTGAGAGAGTTTAAATACAATAAAGCAACTTTTGGTGAGAAATAAAGAGTGAAATGATGTTATGCTTAAAAAAATATCTTGTAATACGTAAAATGTTGGAAATATCACTAAATTCTGAAGAACATTGAGGGAAATTACTATAGTTAATATATGACTAGATTTCACTGTACTTGCCTGGTCTTTTTCTTTCAACTGAGTTAATTGACTTAAAGATAACACACTGGTAGGGATTTTAATAGGAAAAATCTTTAAAAATATTTTTAGGATATTTAAATATTTAAAAAGTAACTAATAATGCCTTCTTGGTAGGGAGTCCATTTACTCTTTGTTTGAGTTGTAAGTAAACATGAAGAGTAATTTTTGCATTTTAAAATTCTTCTGCTCTAATTTTCCAATTATTCTTAGAACGTCAAGTCAATCAAAACAAAGATTTTTATTTATTTACATACGATATTTAATAATAAATTTCATTTTCACGCCTTCAATGTATTGTGGCTTTTACCCACAGATAATATTTCATGACCATTCAATTGCTCTGCTGAATGTATGTATGCGTATGCAATTACACAAATTACGACTCTCATAAAGAACCGTATAATGGCGTAATAAATAAAACTATTTTAATTGAGCAGCAGGATTTGTGCATCTCATTTTTAACGTTTCAACGGAGAATCTTTTTCCCTTGGTATGAAATAATTAAATAGAATACACGTTAATCATTTCGGCCGCACAATCATGAGTAAATGTATATTTTGTGGCAGCAAAAACCTTAAATATACATTTGTATATATGGATGTATATGGCATTTAAGGCCTGGCCTAATACAAAGTTGGCCCTTCTAAGTAACTCCGAATATAATTATAATACCGAATATAATAGTAAAGCTGAAGGTGAGTGGAGTGCAAAAACTCCCACGACTCAAATATTTGGTGAATGTTTTGTGTTGCTACCATAACAACAACAGTGAATTGAGCGCGTAATTCTGTCTCCATGAGTTGGTTATAATGCTTATTAACCATTCGTAGGGGCTGGAAAGTTATAGAATACGAAGAAAATATATCTCACTGTTCTTCGGCCCTACTTCGTATACAATCGGTAATTTCAGTGAAAATTGAAAACCAAGCATAGGTATACGATATACATATATATATCACTTAGCATTATAGAATATGAGGTTTGATTCCTGAAATAAAATGAATATTTCACCTTCATTTTTCTGGAATGTGTTTAGCGGAGGAGCATACATTAGTGACGTCATAACTGAAAGAAAGAGGATACTTCGTTTACAATTACTATGTCAAATTGACAGCTCTTTTCGTTTAGAACGTAGCGCGTGGCAACCTTCTACTCCCTCATAACATATTAAACATTTCATTATATCTGTTAAATCACAATTTGAATTAAAAAAATACTCTATGTTACAAATAAGCTTTTTTATATTAAAGATATTTCATCTGTGTTTTCATAATATTCATAATTTCCATAACTTTCAATTTCTTCAATTTACGTTGTTTATTTCCATCAGTGTACGAATTTTATTAAGCTCAGCCTGATATAGCCCGCCACCCCAAAAGTTATAACATTAATACTCGTATGTATGCTCATTACAACCATTGCATTTGGAGCAATTTAAGTATATTGTTAGACTATGTTAGCTTAATTGTTATACACTCAGAACAGATACTCGAATAGATTGGCAATTTGAAGTTTCTAGGGGATTTGAGCATCGGCTTTCAAGAAACACCCCACCAAGCAATTGCAGAACAACACAACAATACCAACCGCGATATACTCGCATCCACGAACAATTTGCATGTATATTGAAGCATGAAATTGAAATTAATTTCAGGCGATGCTCAAAACCGCGGCATGTACGATTATTATTGCCTCTATTCACTGCGAACGCATTAAACTTAAGTATCCACCAACACGCACACACAAGCACATGGCACGATTGACATTCAAAAGCCACCGCCGTTCATATAATACTCTATATTTTAGTTTCCAACATATGTAGTTCGCCCAAATTTATGAAAATTATACTACTAACTAGTTTAATAAGCAAAAAATAAGCAACTTCCACGGATCTACAAATTTGCTTGCCATGTTATTGGCTGGGTATGGGCGAATATTGGAATTTACGCTCGATATGTACCCTGATAGCGGCAAGTGTGCGCCTGCGTGATCCAGTCGTTACAGTGTTTTAAATTCAAATTAGATGTGCAGACATTTTGCGGTTATGGTTTCATTCATTACTTTGGTCGTATTCTTGATAGTTTGATTTTTGGATTTTCTGCTATTTAGCCCTGCAAATTATATGCTCCTCCTCAATAGTAAACATAATACATAACGTTACTTACATCTTGGCGGAATTTGAGAGGGCCTAATGAGCTCATGAAAAATTTTGTTCTTTCAGTGAAAGGTATTAATTCCTTGTCACTCTCTTCGCAATACTTATATGAATATTCGGCTGCCTTATAAATATTTATGAATAAGTTAAGCGAGTTTTTCCTCTGGTCAAATTCAGAGCAAGTGGTTTCGAAACATTCCAATAACCAATTCCAATAACCCTATATCAAAGTCGAGTCAGATATATAAAAAGTGACCTGCTGCGTGATCCTCTTCGAAATGTGAATACTTACCCTTGAAAGATGTTAAGAGCTTGGTAAACCATTAAACAGTTGCATATATTACCCATGCAAAGGTATAGACTCTCACGTACTATCGATTCGCCAAAATTTCGCCAGAGCGGCGAATCGAACAAACAGCTGGCTTAAATAAGGATTGCATTTAAATTGATAAGTTTTTTGCTACTTTCATATTTAAACTCTTTTACGAGAAGGAAGAGCTCAAATTTATCGGAAAGCGGATGTATCTAAGGAACCAAAAAATAGAATTTGTTTAAGTTTCATGAATTAGAATCGACTTATTCACGAGCTCGAGTTACTGTGCAATTGTACGCATAAAATGCATATTGTTCGACTAGGTGTACATGTGTGGACCCTACAACATACATAGTATACAACGCACACATGCGGTGCACAACGTTTGCGGCAGGCGCTACTATTATCCTTATTATTACACAAAATGCAAACAGCAAATATAATTAAATCTCTGCTTGGCCAAAACATGCATCTCCACTCGAAGAATCGAAGCGAAGGGACGTGCACCACGGAGTGGCTGCAAAGGGCACGAAATATGACAACATGGCGACGTGGGATGTGGGATGCACAATGCAGGATAAAGGAGCTATGGTATTATGCATGCCATTGTTTGTTTACTCTGCACATACGCGTGTATTGCGTGTGTGTGTACATTTTTATGTGCATGCATTGAATTGCATATGCATGGATTGGTGCATGATTTGCTTTTATGCAGCCGCTTTAGGCCAACCTATAAAATCGAATGTTAATGTGGTCGGCTAATGTGATTTCTGTGGCGAATGAGCGACAAATGAGCGGTGGCAGTGAGAGGCTATAATAAAAATTGCATTACTTATATGGGAGCGTACGCTTTCGGATCATAACATGGCCGTAGACCGCAACAATATGGCGTGTAACTAACGTGTAAGTTGTAAGTTGTATCCACTTATACGCTACACATACGTATGTATGTATGTATGGAAAAATTTGGGCACCAGATAGACTAACTGGGCAATGTTTTGAAGTAGAGGCGATGAGACCTGGTTACATACCTGACCCACATGTTATGCTGAACTGGAACATCGTCGTTTTCGTGATTATTCGGCTATTTAATTCGGTTCTGCCAAAATAAAGCAATACATATTTACCCAGTTGAAAACTGTTCAGAAGGTGAAACGCGCAATTTGTCGTAAATTTTTATTTCGTGAACTTGAGTAAGTATCTTGATGAAATAGTTTGTATTTAAAATAATTAATGAGTGATTAGTGAGTGTCTAAATGCAGTGTTCAAAAAGATACTTGAAACGGCTTTCTAAAACAAAAAGATATTATATAGAGCAAATGAGGCATCATTACAAATTCGTGGTTGCGCATTCTGACTTTTTCCATTGTTATGATGTCACTGTGCAAAAACTGCTAATGCGAAATACTTTTTTTTAAGAATTGTTAATGTTCCATATATATACCATTGGCTAAATTTTAAACGGATTCCTATGCTGTCCTTTCGTATCATATTTCCTGCGAGATTTAATGTTTCTGACGTGTTTATTCAGCGAGTTAACACACTTTTAGTAGTTTTCAACATAACCTTTGTATGGGAGGTGGGCGTGATTATCATCCGTTTTCACTTTCCCAGTATACGAGGACCTGCTAGAAAAACTTGATGTAATCAAGTTATCAATCGTTCAATCAAGTCAATAGTTTTAATGGTTTGTGAGATATGTGCAATATATTTATTTAGGGGCGTGGCCATTGCCACTTTTAAAAAAGTGTACCCCCTACAGGTTTTCATCTTAATTTGTTGCTTAGTTGCGAGTGTATAACAAAAGGCATTTCCGTTTGCTTTTCGTAAGAAAAAATACATTTAAATTAGCTATTGTATTTTATTTGAATATAATAGCAATAATTTTATCAAATGCAAACTGTCACGAATTAATTTATATCAAAATTGTTATAATAAAAAATCGAAAAGCTTTTCCCTGCTTTATTTTTTATTGCAAAAAGAGTAGGATGGTAACACTGTAGAAGTGTTTGTTATTGCTGATCAAAGATATAGCCCACTTAAACTACAATAATAGGTGGTCGAGTATGATAAGGTCTAGGGCAAGTATAATAGATGTTGGACAAAATGAAGTAGCTTGGTGGATGTTCCTCTGTTAAGCAGCGTTGGAGCAGATGTGGTCAAGTCCAATGATGTCGCATATCTACGTGTCTATGGTTCTCACCTTTTATAGTTAGAATGTAGCGTGAGCCTGTCCTAGTACATAAATGGGGTCCCGCTTTTTGCAGGAATGTGGCAGGATATGGTCAGGCCTAACTTTGTGCAGCGGAATTCCAAAGTATGCGATTTTTGATTTGGATATTCAATAGATATGGCGCGCTTTTGTGGCTCGCCTTTTAATTTTTAGACTGGTTCATGAGAATAGAGGGCAGCACATATGCAAGTACGTTAATATATATCAACCTAAATAGCCTTTTTACGTCATCATGTTATGTTTCAGCACCAAATTTTTCCAGTTTAAAGCTTTTTAAAGAAAAAGAAAAAAACATCACAAAATCAAAACTTCAAACATACGAGGGCGGTTCAATAAGTTCGTGACTTTTTGAATTTCTGACCTCTTTACTGAAAAAACAACACTACTCCTACACTACTAAACACTACTACTAAAAGTCGCGTACTTATTGACCCGCCCTCGTATAAGCACAACCATTCAACAGTTCCGTTTATTTAACCTGAAACTAAACGGGGCATATTAGGTGTCCATACGACTCAGCTAAAAATTGAACAAAGGCGGGGTATTGCTAACTTTTTTATAAGATTCGCGGACATCTGTAAATATTCGATAAGCCCTTAATTATTATACATAGCGAGAGTATCTAATTCTCAACCTTGCTCGAACTTTAGTTGCATCTACTTAGACTACTGTATTTATATGTAAACGGTTATTATATAATATGTATGGTATATAAAAAAGCTTGTTATTTTTGGATTATTGAAACTAAATTAAGTAAAATCAGTCCCCTTTTGAAAAGCGAGGCGACTTTGGTTAAGCCAAATCAATATTAATTACTCCTTTATTCGTATCTTGTGCTCGAAAATGCCGCCAAAGCCTTTAATCTATTAAAAATTGCATTTTTATTTATGGGCATATATTTTAAAAAGTTGCATGCTACACTTAAAGGAAGTTTCAAGATTTATTTGGTTATAAATGCTAATATGAATTAGGCGAGAATACAAAGTTGGCAAAAATGTCGACATAACCAACATTTAAATTGACAAAGTTTTCAAGTTGCTGAAGTCAAGGAAAACAAAAGATAAAACAAGAGCAGAGCATGCGTTCACCCGAAAAAAAGACCACACACACACACACATGCACATAAGCGTGCAAAAGTTTTACTTTTAACACCTCCGAAGGTGTATGCATTTGTCGTGGAACGTAAATAAGTAAGGCCGTAGCAGCCTTCTGCTGGTTACCATTATGTAAAGTGTTATGACAATGTTTTTCGTTCTTGTAAATATTTTCTGGACGATATCAGTGATTTATTTGTGCTTTTGTGTTTCGTAAAAGGTGCTTTGTTGTAAAAAATACAGTATTAATCCTGGTCTTAGCAAGAAAATGATTTGGGATCCTAGGTTATCTTAAAATATTTTTAACGTAATTTTCTTCTAATTATTTTTTGTTTTTGCAAACGAAAAAATGACTAATATTGGCTGTGTTGTGTGAAGAAATTGGCAAGCAAATCAAATTTGGCGTTCAATAAGAAAAGACGTGTTGGAGCAATATCCTTCATTTCGGCAACCACTTTCATCATGCTTTGCAGAAGTGAAGCTGCGTTAGGTAAATAAAACTTTTATACAATTGTGTGCAAGAGAGTTGCACACGGGTACGAAAATGTGTGGTGGCTTTGGTAAACGGTGGAAAGCAGAAAGAAACAGGCCACGTGAAGTAACAGTAGCATTTAACTTTTACATGAGTACGTATGTATGTACATATGCGAAATATGTGAAGAACATCTCACAAATACAGCCATCACATATATTTATGTATAAGAGTACGTATATATAGAGCACATTGTCGTTTTGAAATGTTGCTGCGAAAAAGGAAAAAAAGAAATTGTGGTTGTGTTTAGTTCTTGATGCCTTGGTATTGGATGAAGCCATAACACTAGTAGTGTGAAGTCAGATCGAATGAAGTATTTCTTCTAAAAATATCTATAATTATATTACTTATTTTGATCTTATTCTAGGAAAAAAAAAATGTTATCAGAATATCTCTCGTACCAAATTGCGTCCTTAAGGCCTGATATTTCCTGTTAATGGTACTGTAAGCAAAGTACCATCTTATTTAAAAGCTTCACTTTTGTGTGGCTTTAGAGAATGCAAGTATTGTAATATTTGCCTTGGTGATATAACTATATAGTAGAATATGAGTGCTATTACGGTAAGACTTTAGAGCCTTGTCTCTTTGCATCAAACATACCAACCATAGCACTAGGGGAGTGTTGTTGGTGCTCTAAATTTTCTGCTGGGTTGGATAGAATTTTGCAATACCGTACACACATGCCCGTGTAGTTTCTTTTTTTTTTATAAAAGAACAAGAATCTGTATGTGCAGTTGTGCAGCTGTGTGTAGCTAAGTTACAAATGTAGAAGGTTGTTCGAGTGCGAGTGAAAAATTTACGCTGAGTGAGTTGGTATGTGCACACACAACTTGACAAACTAAGCGAAAAATTAGTTTTTGAACTTTCTAAATTGGTTTATTTCATGGCTTTTTGATTTTTCACATTGCATATACAAACAAATTTACCGTTAAATACACACACTTGTTAAAGCGACACATAGCTAAACACGCAACATCAAATGTTCGTTTGGATGTGTGCGCATACGAATGTATAGAGTTGCTTGCAAAGAAATATTCAATATTTTCCAGACGTTTTACTTTAGCCCGCCGTGTTTCGGATGAACTATTCTATTTAAGATTGTGTCATACGATAAGAACAGTTATACTGAGTCGCTTATGCGGACTATAAATATTACTTGGTTTCGTTCTGTATCCAAAACAATAGCTGAATAATTCTCAGTTGTTGTAGTTGTGTGATTATGCTTCAAAATTTTGATTTTCGTAGGAAGCGAAAGTCTACAAGCTAAAGTAATAAGTTGACGGTCTCTATAGTATGAAAAGGACAAATTTTCTATCTTACAGGTGCTTCCTATAATAATAAAATATGTTTATATTCAGCTGACTTTAAATTGGTGTGTTTAAAAATAATAAATTTTAACTTTTGGGAAATGGACATTTAATCACTTTCTGCAGAAAAGCTCCGTGCACGTAGTCACTGTAAAAACCACTACACCACAATATGGTTGTAACGTTGGTTCTGTCAGTTTTCTATGGAGGAAAACACAAATAATATTCAGGTAGGACTTGGCGAGGGCAGTTAATTAATTTTAAATTTTATTTTTATTAAAAATAGAAATCCTTTGTAACCATTTTTTTTTTTATTAGAAGCTAAAGCAAAATGCTTCTATGCATGTACCCATATTATGATGCTAAACTTTTGCAAATAACAATAATTCACCAGCGCACACATTGTTGCGTCGCTTCCGGATTCTTCTATTTCTTTTATCATTTCATTTTTGGAAAACTTTTAACATTACTAACAGCTTTGCGTTTAAAAAAATTGCCAAAGTTTTTGTATTGCGCATCTTTTACATTTCTCTCCGCTATCTCACTCAGCTGTCGAGAGTTAAAGTACAATAATTTTCAATTGGCCTTTACAGAAACATGCAATTGTCGACTTGAAGAATTTGAACTGAAGAACAATGCGCATAGTTTGAGAAAAACTCTCGGAATGATAAGCAGTGATGACTTATCGCTTATTTCACAAATTGTTAATATTTCGTTTCGTTTCGCTTCATTTCACTTGTTCGGACTATAATTCTATAAACCTTAAAGACATTCTTAACAAATTTTACTCTTTACTTAGAATATATTTGTAAAAATATTGAAGCAAAACGTGATCTTGCAAGAGCAAAACGAGGATCACTTGGTTTAATCTTAAGCTTTAACATTAAATAGATACGGAAAGTGAAAGGTTTGTTGTAGAACATTAAACTGATTAATTTAACCGATCCTTAGCAATCAATTCGAATTCTTAGACAAATGAAAGCACTAGGTCTTCTTGAGAAGGAAGCAGCTTAATCGTTAAGCATCGTTAAGCAAACAGATGGCACTGTAAAATTTCAATGGAACTGTAAGATTTCACTTATGCAGGAATAAGTTTCAAACGGATGCAGGGTGGTCGCAGTCACGAAGAGTTACTTCCGTATTACTTGCAACATATTTTTAGGCGTAATACTTGAAATGTTGGGTTATGTGTTTACACTGCAGCTTTGACTGTTTGAATGACTGTAGTTTTCATAAAAACCACCGCTAATAACTGTCTTCCGCAAACCCTGCCAGCTAGTGATGATATTGTATTAACTTGAAATTTATACTCATATTACATAAGTATTTTAATATAATAAATAAAAAATACAGTTCCTACATGTAAAATTTTATTTTTAACGTTTCGGGATCGGCCTGCTGCTGTAATCGAGAGGACCGGTGAGTTGTGTGACAGTAGTAGTAGTGTAGTTTGACCGTTCTTATTTAGTAGTAAAAGGAAAAGAAATGGAGTATAAGTAAAAGCAGCACAACTTATTTTATCGGTTACAAAGTGACACATCGTGTGCCCACTTTGAGCTTAGAAAAACTTTTAACAATGCAAAATATAATATAGTGTACTTTGAAAAAATTGTAGGTAAGATTTCTTCAAAAGGGTTTCTGCTCCAGGTTACTTTCTGGATACAAATCCAACACGTAGCTTATGGTTAATGAGAAATATAGGTGAACTAACACTAAATATACTCGCAGTGTGGACAGCTTAGTCGACAACGACCAAAAAGCCTAAAGTGCTACCTGCAACATGTGTCCATGCAATTGCCATTCAATTGCCCTTTAACGACACCAAAGAGTCCTTTGAGCGCCTACGAAATGTTCCTGTGTATATTGATGTTGATATAAGTCAAACGATTGTGCGAGTGCGACATTCCAATTACAAGGATAATAGCGACACGATAGTAGTGACAAAAAGAACAGGGATAAAACAGTGTGTGGCGTCATTCGCCAATAATTGCCCTAGCAATTCTATAGCCAAACAAAAATTTTTAGGTAAAGACATGGCTGCAAAGCTCATTGTAGGCAGAAAAGCCAAAGATCGAGTCACTTAAAAGCAGAAATGAAGAGAGCCTCAGCTCAGACTCTTCCGTAAGGCCAATTGCCACTTCAACAATGGTGAGCATAGTTAGGGACTTATATCCCAGTTCAGTAGGCTTTATTACCTAATTTCAAATGTTGCAAATGGGCAGCCGATCATTTAAATTGAAAGTTCCTTTCACTAAATTTTGTTGCCTGTTAACGTTAATTCCGATTTCATGCCGCCGTTATTCCATATAATCCCACTGTGCATTTCACAATTTATATTGCGAATCTTTTTCCCTCTGCCGCGGCGTTGTAATAGGTTGCAAATTTTGTATTTCGCATTGTTCGTGGGTGAGCGCATCGCGAAATATGCAACAAGCGGATGCGCCAGCAAAGCCTCCCCCGCTTGAGAGTGCATGCAACGACGCAGATAGGTGTGGGTGAGAGGGCATCGAGAAAAGGAGCGAAAGCTTTGTGCGGCCTAGCAGTCACGCACTATTAAGGCTATCACACATATATACCAGCAGTTGGAACTATCATATGCACTGCACTACTGGGTCGAGCATTCTTTGTGCGTGGATGGATGCGTGTGTGGACGCGAAGCTTATTGCTTGGTTGAGAGGTTATTATTGTGGTGCCTCCAATTCCGATGGAGGGTCCGAGCAATTTCACGATATTTGCGTAAATATTTTATTGCACAAAGCTGCGGCGCTCGCCGTTCGTAATTCGTATTTTAAAGGGGATTTGTGCATATTTCCCAGCATTCCAGTTGTGTTGATGGTGTTAGTGGAAGTCGATGTATGACAATCGTTATTGCGGCCGCCTTTTCATATTACTTCCGCTGTTGGCTGTGTATTTGTGCGACTTTTAGTTAGGATGGAGCTGAAGCGCGCAACCGTGAGCAACGCTTAGTTTTGAATATATGTTGGACGCTGTGACTTTGCAACCCTGCATACAATAGGATGTAGAATTACATTTTTTGCGGCACATACTTACACAGGCGTGAATGTATGCTTACATGTGAAAGCAGTTTATAATTATGCATTGCCGTTAGAAAGCACTGTACATCGACTTTTCAATTACATTTCATGGTGCTGGGTCGGCGCATTGAACGCCGCAATACAGGCGCGCAATGTGACAGTGCGTTTTTGGGATTACACACGGCGCTTTCAACAAAAACAAACGCAAAGCCGACCGTAGGACTCGACTGTGCGAAAGCTGCTTTGGTCAATTGCTATTTGCACACAAATTGTAGCGATTGTAGCGATTGGGCGGTTAAGCGGCCTCTCCTGACCGTAGCACTGTTGCAGTACATTTTTGTGGCACATGCAGCACGTTCCACTTGTAAGTTGCGCATATTATTTGCATGGACGCTCATTTAGATGGTGTAAAGCAGTTAAGGGTGTGATCGATAAACGTTTTAATATTTGTACCCCGTGTGCATTATTGCGATGTGGTGTTATATTTAGTTAAGTATTTATTTTTATGTCAGCCGCCCAGTTGATGAAAAAGGAGGGCATATTCCATGGAATGGAAAAATTTTAAATCCTGGGAAGGGCAAGTTCTGAAACTTCATCATAAATATAAACTCTTGTGCCTAAATACCTCAGTTAAAGTAGAAAAAGTATCGAGCAGTCTGGTTCCTCTACGTGCCAAAGTTCAATGATCTTTATGAGAGTACTTTGAAAATAAATCACAAAGGTTTTGATGTTTTTCTTCGCGGATTATCTAACTAAATTAATAGTCTAGCATAGACATTTTCTCCTGCTGATAGTGTTTCCAAAATGCTTAAAACAAAGTGAACAAAAAACAAAGTAAATACTTTATATAAAATCCAAGGAAATTTTCCATTGCATCAAAGAAAAATTGTCGTTCATATGTAGGTGTAAAGAGTAGGCGGTGTACCAGGTGTGTGTTTAAAAAATAACGGGAATGTTCATCGACTGTGTTCTTGGATTTTAATAGCATAGTGCATCATGAATTCTTTCCGCAGGGTCAAACGGTCAATAAGAAGTACTATCTACAAGTCCGACGCCGTTTGCATGAAGCCATCCGAAAAAACGCTCGGATTTGTGGAAAAAGGAATTCATGGCTTTTGCTCACTTTTGCTCAATTCTGTTCACACTTGGTTATTTTTTTCGTGAATTCTTGCCCAAAAACAATACTGTAAGGATGACCCAGCCTTACCCATGATGACCCATATTCACCCGACATGACTTCGTGTGACTTTTTTCTATTTCCAAAAATAAAGAAAACCTTAAAGGGCCGTCGTTTTACAAGTACAGACATTAAAAGCACATCGCTGAAGGAGCTAAAGGATATCCCAAACATTGAGTTTGAGAAGTGTTTCGACGATTGGAAGAAGGGTTGGCATAAATGCATAATATCGAATGGAGACTATTTTGAAGGCGACAACATTAATGTAGACGATTGAATAAATCTTTTTTTTTCAAAAAACAAATATTCCCGTTATTTGCTGAACACACCTCGTATTATTATTCCCAGATAAGGTAAGTTTGAAACTTTCATATAAAATATTTTGCTTTTAAATTATTACTCTTTTTATTTTAGAAACCAAAATCAACTCTTACTATTTGTGGAAAATATTTTTGGAACAAATTAAATGGTGAAAGGAATTGCTTCTACACATCTGCCGTTGATATAGTGCGTTGATAAAAATTATTACACTTTTTTCAAAGTCAAATATTCGAGTAGTAAGATGGTACAACAAAATGTGTTTGCTATGAAAATTCCTACAATAAAGCGAAGAAGAAGGTCCGAAAGAAACACCGTTTAGCAGCAACGGCGTCAGTGATGCGTTTGTCAAATAAAATTCAATCAACAAAATGCACATTAAAATGCGAGCATACAAGTTTGAATGAAATTAGATGACAAAAAGGTCCAAGAAAAGACATAACAATATACGAATATTTTAAAACAATTAAAAACCAGAAAGTGCGGCAACAAAAAAGTCAGTAAAACATGAGCGAAACCAATTAATTTACATAGAAATGCCGAATTAGTGTAAAAGTTATAACAAATCCAAATATTCATGGACCTGAGTTATTAATGGCGACGTGAGAGCGAATTAGATGAACGTAATTATTTAGTGATTTTATTTACACACTCGATGTGAGGGAAGAGGTGTCAGCCTGAGTAATTTTTGTTTTGATGAAATTCAAATGGATTTAAATCTGCTTGGGAAAACGTAACGCTCAATTTATAATGCTTATTCAAGCTACAAACTTATTTGGCAAGGAAATGCTTCTACGAATTCTTTAATTTCATTAATTTATTTACCAACGGGCCCGCCTACTGGGTTACATAGTCCCCAACCAAAATATTTCATAGTTTATCGATATTGTTTATTCGTAAATAATTGCCTGGATCCAAAAGCACACACAATCACATAACATGCATATATATAATTGTTTGTACATTACCGGCAAATATTGAGCCAAAAAGGCACTCAAATAGTTTCGACCCAGATTCAAATACGTATAATATTATTTATATTATATATATATATTTTGTAGTATTGCATGTATTGTTTACCATACATAAACATACCAATCAACGGCACATTTTCCTACATAATGCGGATTCAGATATTTTGTATTTTAAATAAACACTGCAGGAGTTTTACATACGAACACTGTAGCCGATTGGCAATGCACCAACGGCACGAAACTCAAAGGGTGCGACACATGGTAAGGTGAAGACCATCCCTAATATATACCCTCTAATTGTGGTGTTATTTGCAATATTTATAAATATCAGAATATGCAAATAAAGTTATTATTTTTGGGCCTCCTGCATTGCTCCTCTCTTACCTTAATGCTTACGAATGGCCAAGACTTTCGTTTGGTTTTGCAGCAATTGAATCTATAGCCTACTCATCTATATATCGGTATGTAAATACCTACATAAACAGTAGTCATACGGACCATATGTAAATACACAGCCATAGTGTGGGAGATAGCTTACCATTCAGTAAAATCCTTTCGTACTTATCCTCTGCATTTCTGGTAAATAAGCGACTAATTTGAGTTCCTGGCGGATTAAGTGAATTCACTAAGCTTGCAGATGCTGGTTAAGAACTGTCATTTCATATGTCACTTGATATGTCTCGTTGATATAATGCAATGAGCTCATATACGTATGACAAACCAATTTGGACTAGACATTTAACCGCAATTCAAGTGTCTCCTATGAAAATTGTACAGCCAATTTCTCATGCTGGGTATACAGCTATCGGCATGCAAATACGAGTAAGTACGAATACAAATATTGGAGAATTATTATGCATATGAAAATAAGTGAAATTACCGAACAATGCACTTTCGGCAGGTAAGTAGTCGACTAAATTGTTTTGATTGGTTTATTTAATTACTATTTTGGTAATTTAATGTTTGTTTTTGATAGCTGCCGCTTTAGAAAGTTTCCCAAAGTCTGCTGAGTTTATAAAAATAATAAACAAAAGAGAGTTGTGAAAAATTGTATATGTGGTACTCAATTAAAATTACTGTTATTAAAAGAATGCAGAACTTGGTAGACAAATCAAATATTTAATTGTTGATGTTGTAATATTCATTGTTTGTGTGAAATTCCTCTCTAATTGCTTTAAAGTTTTTCGGGGAGACTTTCATGTGAAAAGAAGAGTGCTTTTAATTGAATTTTATTGTTGTGGTAATTTTGGAATTTTATGTGTGCTATTACTTTTGGATTGTTTGATTATTTTCCAAAATTGCAGTTGTGCAATACGAGTTTCAATAGTTGTTGTTTTAAATGCGCAACAAATACACCATTTTGTAATTTAGATTTTATCAAATTTTGAAGTGTTTGCCATGACGATGATGTTACGAGTATTATATTGTGTTCGCTCTTAATTTTTGACACCCGCAATTGTTGCACAGATCCAAACCTTGGATTGTGGGCATGACATTTCTCCTTTTCAAGCTCTTCTTGTTTTTATAATAATAGGGAATTTAGATCTTAAGCACGTAGTATGTATTGGGTTGTTCGGAAAGTCATTTCGTTTTTTTTGGGGAACATGAAAGACAGTTTTCGTATAATGAATAAATATTTTATTAAATTATATATTGGCCATTCTGGTCCAACACCTTTTGCCATCTTTCTGGCAGTAACATAATTCCCCTCTCATAAAAGTTTTGGTCCTTGCTGGCAAAAAACTCGTCCAGGTGGTTTTTGACATCTTCATTTGAGGTAAAGGTTTTGCCATCCAAAAAATTTTGCAGGGACCGGAACAAATAGTAGTCGGAAGGCGCCAGATCTGGAGAATATGGTGGATGTTGCAGTACGTCCCATTCAAGCTGTAAAAGTTTTTGGCGAGTGACCAAACTTGTGTGAGGTCTCGCATTATCCTGGTGGAACACTACACCCTTCCTGTTGATTAATTCGGGCCTCTTCTCTTTAAGTGAATCATTCAATTTGTCCAGCTGATGACAATAGACTTCTGAATTAATCGTTGTATTGTCCGGCAAAAGCTCAAAAAAAACGATTCCTTTGACATCCCACCAAACGGAGAGCATCACCTTTTTTTGGTGAATGTTGGCTTTTGACACGCTTTGAGCCGGTTCATCTTTTCTGCTCCATGACCTCTTGCGTTTAACATTGTTGTATACAACCCATTTTTCGTCCCCAGTAATAATCCGCTTCAAAAATGGATCATTTTCTAGACGTTTGAGGAGCGAATCACACGCGTCAACACGACGACACAAATTTCGCTCGGTAAGGACATGGGGCACCCACACATCGAGCTTCGAGGTTAAGTCCATGCCTTTCAAATGGCCATAAACAGTTGAATTCGACAAATTTAACCTCTCACCGATCTCTCGTGTGGTGATTCGCCGATTTGCATCAACTAATGCCTTTATCGCATCTTTGTCAGCTTCGACCGGCCTTCCAGACCGTGGTGCATCTTCGACATCAAAATTGCCGGATCGAAATTTTGCAAACCAGTTCTGGCACTGGCGTACTGTTAACACGCCTTCTCCATACACATCCGTCAATTTTTTTCTCGCTTGGACAGCATTTTTACCTTTTCTGAAGTTAAAAAGTAAAATATGACGAAAATGCTGCTTATTGCTCTCCATATTTAAAAAGGCACCAACCAAAAACTACTGGGTAGAATTAATAGAACTTTTTCACACACAAGCCTTGCAATATCAGCTCTCATGACATATAATGGTTATGGGGCTTAAGTGTGAAGTTAGTTTCGAAAAAACGTAATTAAGTCCTTTGGCGGGAAAAAACGAAATGACTTTCCGAACAACCCAATACATAGATCAGATGTCGCACCCAATGTGCGAGTGTATCCTTCGAATCCTGCTGTGCTTGATCGAAATCGACACAAATTTTCATTAAAAAGGGGTTGACGAATTTCAGTGGGCCGTATTTAAATACAGAAATCTTTAAATTTATTTTGCAAAGACTTTCAAAGCGCTGAAATAACAATGTTTCATTCATTCAGCCTATTTAAAGTAACCAAACTCAAATTTACTGTTACATGTTCACTGCGCTAAAAATGCTTTCAAACTTGGGTGAGTTCATATGTGATGAGTTAGATACGGAAATTTTATGTTGATGACTTAATATATGGTGAGGCAGATATAATGAGATTATGTGTACTGGGTTATGCGTTACGAATTTAAGAGTACTTAGTTTAGGTTAGGTAAGTTTCGTGTTCTGTGTGAGAGAGGGGAATTTGGGAATGATGATTGCCATGTTTCTTCATATCTATCCGTCTTTATCTGCAGCTTCATGTGTTACCCTGCTAACTTCGAAAATTTCCTCACTAATTTGCAACATTATCGGCCAAAGAGCAGCCATGAAATTTATGATCACGTGTTAATACAAAGATTTTCGCATTAATTTCATATAATGTAATTAGATAAATATTTTTAAAACTAAGCAATTTTTAAAGAATTTTTATTTTTTTTTATATTTAAAAGTTATTGATAATGCTAAGTTTTTTTTTTGTAGGAGATTTTAAATGATTTTTCAAATGATAATCATGTATTCTGCATATTAGTATGTATATATTCTAACAAAAATGTTAATGACAATATAAAATATAAAAATTCCAGCCATATAAATACAACATTATGCATACTAGTTTAAATTTAACGCACACTTGCATACTTTCACACTCGATGCCTTCCACTCGTATGGAATAGTAAAACCGCTAACTCGTTTCTCCCGATATTTATTGAAGAGCCTAAAATATGACCAATAATCACTGCAATAAATCGTTTTGTTTTACAAATTATTCAATTAGCGCATAAAAAGCTGAAAATATTCGTCGCTACTTCAAAAGTTTTGCCAAAATTATAGTTTTTTTATCAGCTTCAACAAATGTGGTATGTGCGTGTGTGTGGCTAGTTGCGTGAATGCTAATAAATCCCACGAAATTTCATTCATTATAAATTTATATTGCAGGCACTTGCAACTACAAAGCATAAGCGTCATTAAAATGTTAGCAGCTTAAGCGCTCGTATTTATCATATTTTACTCAGGCAATTAGCATAACTATCCATAACACGTGTAAAGGTACAAAATCAACCAAATCAAGTGGAGAAAAGAGTGAAAATGCCAACTGAATTCATCTTAATTTCGAGCATTATTTCACCCGCCGTTGTTGCTGTAAGCGGATTTTCCATTGTAGGGAGTGTTAGTAAGTCGGCTCGCTTCGACAGCATTGCCGGCTGCCATTGTGGCGTAAATGGAGTGAAAAGTTTGCTGCTACAATTTACCAGCTTAGCGCGTTGCAGCCACTTGAAGTTGTGATAATTTTCGGATTATGCTAAATAAGGAAACAAACAAGCGTACAACAATTTATGCGTACATATGCGTACATATGTATGCATTTTTTGTGATTGTCACTGCAGCAAAGCAAGTGGGCAGTTGAACTTGTTGAACTTGTTGACTAAATTATAACATAGTATTTATGCTTCGATTTGCATTTGAATAGTTTTATGTTGCACGGGGAGAGTAAATTTCACATATCAATGCTCATTTCAGAAGTATTTTCTTTGTAAGTCAAGAAGAAGAACTTGTGGCTTAAGCTCCAAACTTTACAAATGTACAAAGCACTTTTTAAAATAATTTACATACTATTTTTTGGTGAGGGTTGGCTCTGGGGGGCTCTGGGGGGCACCTGTGGTCTGAGAACAGGAAATCAGCACGATTTGCTACTTGTAAACTACATTGATTGTTGATAACAGTAATTTCATTTACTTTTTTTCAGTTTGCATTGCTTAGCAAAAAGTCTAACTCATGTTGTTTAAAAAAAAATTCAATACTTTTCGGTTAGTTTGATGTGTATTCCATTTAAAATTTTTAATTAATTCATACAGATTTTAATGAGTTCTCCTTTTCCTGAAAAGTACCAACACCGTGCGTTATGAACTTGTATTGCATTATAAACTTTATATATAATGAAATTCATGATACTAAACAATTACTTCAATGCTTCTATAGACTTACAAACATATGCATTGTTAATTTCCAGACGAAATCAGTGAATATAATGAGGCCAAAATGGAAGAGTAAGTATGAAAAGTAAAAGTCAGTGTATAACCGTACATGCATGCCTCCTCCCATAGATTTTGTGATACCGGAGGTGTTGTTAGCAAGAAGTTAACACTGTGTCACAAACAACGCTTGGCTGCGTTGGCCGGTTGCTGTTGACTCTAATGCAGCAGCTGTAAGCAACAAGCAAGGAAACAACAGTAACTAACCACGAACAAAAAACTTAAAAGTAAATCAGTTTTTCTTAGCTAGTCCCTCTGCCGACGCAGGAACGTTGTTGGCTGTCTTGTCAGTAGGTGCTGCGCCTGACTCGCTGCGGTCAAATTGTGGCTATGTAACAACATCCAAGCAGAACCAACAACAAAAGCGATACAGCAACGACAGCGGCAACAATGGAAACAAGAGCAAGCAAGCATGCAAGCATGCAAGCATGCAAGGCACTGCAACAGAAATAGCCAATATAAATAATCATAATAACAAGTACAAGTGCCACGTTACACATTTGGCGGCATAATGTACACATATGTATGTGTGTATGTTAGTGGCATAAAGCAGGTGCCTGTGCAAGTGCACAATTAGGGGTTTCCAATAGGAGTCTGCCCTTGCAGGCCGCTTTGTGCAGCAC
The DNA here is from genome assembly GCA_021498325.1 of Bactrocera minax. Classification (NCBI taxonomy): domain Eukaryota; kingdom Metazoa; phylum Arthropoda; class Insecta; order Diptera; family Tephritidae; genus Bactrocera; species Bactrocera minax. The sequence goes on along the minus strand of JAKEEE010000012.1, from coordinate 1,880,546 downwards.
TTTTACATAACGGTGAAAAATTTTTGCAGAAATTCAGAGCGTCCCTTTTGGAGCACCCTTTCTCCTAGAGTATTTAATGCTATATGCCTAAGTAGTGATGTGCCACGTGCGGTATGCTCCAATGTATGCAACTGTGCAACTGTGCCCGTGATTGTTGTTGTTATTATTTCAAATTACGAAACTTTGAGTTGCGCTTAATTTGGTTACTGCTGTCATTTCCCTGCTGTGTGGTTGTTGCTTGCTGTTGCTGTTAGGCAAAGCTACGCCCAAACATGACACCCAAGCCAGTATGCATGGGCATGTGCATATGGGACAATGTATGCGGCGTGTGTTTGCCTGTCTGCATGTTTGTTGCTTCACAAGTGCATTTATTTAAATGTTGATTGTTGTTGGTGCTGCTGCTGTTGTTTGTTGTTTTTCTGTGGTATTTTCCTGCTGAAAATGTTAAAATGTATCTTCGAAGCGCCTATACACAAGCTTGTATGTGTATGTGTGTATATTAATATTTGTCGCAACCGAATATGGCAATGCAATATGCCGTGAAAGAAGTGCAAGAAATAAAACCCTGCAAGGCTGGCATCAACGCTTGCAACTAAACTGAGAATGAAAGCTAGTTTATTGCATATTTCAGTACGTGCTGCACATGTGCTCGCCGGCTCGTGCCGCAGTGTCACTGAAGCTTGTCTGCGCATTCAAACAACAAGTGCAGCGGGTAATGGAAGAAGTAGTCGGAGAGTGTGCCTTCATCCTGGTGGTGTGTGTTTTTAGCGATTGTGCACCAATGTTGCTGGTTTGTCTTGCAACTATTGCTGTCCGAGTGTGCTCCGGAACATACATAAATAATTACAAACCTATTTACATAAAACACGAATGTATGTAGGACGTGCTCGCTTATAGACATTCATCTGTAAACGTTTCCGAGTGTACATGTGTGTGCACATGAATATAACAAAAGTGTTAACAAGCTCATTATGACAAGTAACAAGCAACAAAAAAGTTGTATGCAACAACAAACAACAACAAACAACAACTACAACGATTAACAAACAATTGCAAGCCAAGCAAGTATGTACAGTCTTACGGTATACGCACGCACGCACCGGCATCTGCGTAGAAATCTTTAAAGAGAATGCCCGCAAAATATGTGTCTTCCCTGCAGCCGAATAAACTAGCTATAGAGTAGCTTACAATAGTATGAGCTCATATTTTTTATATGTTGATGTGATACGAGAAATTTACCAGCCTCTTCCAGTTCTAGTTTGATTACGGAGCAAAATCGCTGGTCTAATAAAATAAATCTTTGGTAGATCGTTTTATAATTGGTGTACTATAAGCGTGATGCTATTCAGTCTAGTTCGATTTCCGATTTGAATCTATAGTTGTGAACTGGTACATTTCACGACTACTTTGACCTTTCGTTGCGGTACTGCTAGCATGATATACATATACAAACAAAGTCTTGATAATAATCGGTGCTAAGCAGATTTTCAATCCATGTTTAAAGGTCTTGAGAATGAGTGGTGATGCTCCATTTTATTTTAAGAGTACATTGGGAAGATTCCCATGGCCAGCCGATAGTCACACCAGTTGTTAAACTAATGTTCTGTGACTTCCTGTTCTCTCCTACTATCGTTTGAACCCAGCACTCAGCCTATATGGTTGCGATGATAACATTTGATACGGCATACACTTGGAAAAGCTTATAACTGTGTGTTCGCATACTCAGAGTTGAAGTTGTGGAATAGTGTTTAAGCAGTTTGCTAAACGATGTCGGTCTGGCATGCTAATCATTGGTTTAACGGGGTTCAAACTCACACCCCTTTTTCCATATGACTTTTGTTTGCTGCGATTCCCTCAAAAGTTCAAATCTATCAACAAGTCTCTATAACCGATATCAGAACCATAGCTTTTGTCCAAAATATTCACCTCAGCTATGAACTACATCTTTACCTAAATCTCAACTTACCCAATAAGATCCTCTATGTCAATATACATCCATGCGAGGACTTGCAAGCTTTTGACCTTCCCGGTGTAATTTTTACGATTAGCCAACGAAACTATTAGTCAACAAAATTTAAAATTATTTTTTAATCGGTTTCAATCTGTTTTGCATATACGAGTATATACGTTGATCGGATGGTCTACTTGAATTTCTGTTTCTATGTACATATTTACTGTATGTAGATAGTCGGATAACTTTCAACAATTGCGAGCCAACATAATCAATCTTCTCTTTGGTGGTTGCGTAAAGTGATTGGCTTTGTTGGTTTTGTTGCATTTGCTGCTGCTGTGGGTGTTTGCTGCTTCACGTTAATTGCATTTTTATGTTGCATTAATGTTAATCACAACACAATACACCCTCTCATATGTTGCATATTAGTTTCTCGATTGCCACATATGAATCCCCTTGCTAGTTGCATGCTGAAGAACCATTTGTATCCAAATACCAATATACACGTGTCTGTATATAACATTTATAAAGAAACATTTAACTTGTTTACTTTGAGAAATTCACGTAATTAGTGTTTCTACCTCAACGTGTATATTTAATTTATTTCATTTCATATGCCACGAAAATGCAATTGTGCAAGTGGTGTGGCCAAGTTTGCTAAAAGCAGTTTTGTACAAACTTCTTTAAGATGATTTTTTGTAAATATAAAGAAACGAGAGTTGAATATATAAAACACAACCAGAAAAATATTAATTATTTTAATAAATTAAATACAACACTAATAGCTTACCCCGATTGAGCACATTTCTTCACATTTTCTAGTAAGACTTAATTAATAATAAGTCTAATTGTTATTGCTAATTGCCAGAGATGCTCATGTATTCAGAGAAATGCCACTTTTGCTGACAAAGGGAAACATGCAAATTGTTCATCGATCATGAATTCAATAACATCTTAAATTACATATGCCTTATTATATACATATATTATTATATACATATTTGTGCCTTATTATATACATATTTGTGGTATAAACCATCAGCTTCCATTAAACTGAAATTGTCAAACAGCTCTCTGAATATCCCCTGTATTGCTAAGTATTTTGTATAACGAACAGCACTTAGCTGATGTCCACAACTGGTTATAACTAGATACCCAATAACGAGCACCCATAATGTTACTACTACTACTATTGCCATACAGGAACATTTTATCAAATCATATAATATTTTTGAATGAAAGTAACAAAAGTGGACATTCCTGGAAACTAAAAATGGGAGTTAAAATAATTTAATCCTTGTTTCGGTGAGATGATGTTCGAAAAATGTAAACTTATTAGATTCATTCCCATGTAAAGTTTTAATATAGAGAAACTGGTGGTCTCTATCTAAATTCCGTATATTTTAAATGAAAATGTGTTCTAACTTATTAAGAACTAAAAGCTTAATTCAGTTAGAGAATGAATTTCAAAATATGTATATACCCTCATCGGAATATCTGTTATTACGTGTGCTAACCGAAACCATAACCTTATGACCCAATTATATGTCATGTCATACGAGACACTAACTTTTTTCTAACTAACATTCTTCAACTTTCGGAAAGGCGAATAAAAGATTTGGGTTACAGTTACATATTTGTAGAGAGTGAGGTATTTTAAAACCGTTGGTTATTTTTATAAAAGAAAAGTATTTTTGTAAACGTATATAAGTATTGAAATATTACATAAGTTATTGTGGTCGGACAAAGTAGCGGCGAACAAAGGCGCCATACAATGCAAAACACACAGAGGGATATAAAATGAAGCTTCATACTGCTTATTATCATACACATTGAGAAATAAAATGGAAAGTATGTAAAGTGAAATATTTCTTCAACTTGCGTGACACAGAAAATTCCTCAAATATCCTACGAACTCAATGTTATGTTTGTTGCGTAAATTCAAAAATATTTCAAAGCTCATTGACTGCTGAATATGAACACGAGTCTACGTAATACTGCGCGTTTGTGTGCGTAAACGCTATTCATTTTTATATGAATATGAAATATTTTAAATTTATGAGTACTTGTACTAAGGGAAATTGCACATTTAAGCAATATATGCATGGTGACAACTTTGGCAGCTCACTGTTGCTCAAAAGGCGAACAATTTTATGAATATGAAATTCGTGTCCCACAAATGGGTACGTGCGTACTTACGAGTACCTTCGCTCACGATAACATTCGTCACACTGCTCACAGAGTACACCTAAGCGATAAGCATGCGCTTAACGTAAACCGAAAGTTAGCACACACGAACGAAGGGATTCTCTCCTAAATTCCGATAGCCATATATGATGAATTGATATCATTTGTTATAAGTAGGATATGGCCTGATTCTCTAGCATCAATGAATCGTGTCGAATTGTTACTCACTCAAAAATCTTTCAGTCAGTGTATTGCTCTCGTGTGAAGCCTTAACTTTTTTGAGAGATTTTGGGAGAGATTTTGAGAGTTTTCTCTTATACACACAATATGCTGTTGAAACTTGGTAAACTTAACAGTAAGTTAACAGTTCGAAAATTCTGGTTTACAGATATTATTAACCTTAGGAAAAGTAAATTAGTAACTATTATTTCGTAAATTCTGTCACGTTTCTTGGTCATTGTAAGTTAACACCTCCAGTGTAGGAATCAGTTTTAATTTAGCATCTGTATATCTGTATATGAATCTGTATATTTTACCAAAGCATTCGGACCAAATAATGTTTCGACAAACTTACATAACTCTCTTAAATATATTCTTGCGATGGTTGTAAATCATGTCAATGGCATACAACAAATATTGCGGAATAACCGTCTTACTTATTTTCAATGACCAATACAATGCTCTCATAAGATCTGCGATATCATCGAGTACTCGGACATAGCGCGATGAAAGCGCAATCGAGTTTATCCGTCGGATATATCAAAATTGATGTAAAATATACAATTATGTTGCGGGCCGAACTCAAGAAACAAAAGTATTGAAAGAAAGAGCAACAAGCCTAAGCATGCACTTACATATAGATGTAGGTATGTACAATATATGAAGTAAAAATATTAATATAATTCTTCATATCATTGTGATAATATTTGTGTGTCTCTTTTGTGACAAACTTTGACAGTTTGTTGTTTTTATTATTTGCTGCTAACCATCCTCTTATTAGTGCGGTAATATGATAAAGCAGCGGAGCGATAACTTCTTAAGTTGAAGGAAGTGGTTAAAAAGTCCCAGAGTGACATATAAGTGCTTCTCAAGCAAACAAAAGCGCCGAAGCATATATATACATACACACGTTCATGCGTATTTTTAAAGCAAGGCTACAGGAGCAGTAATCCAAGCCTACATACGTACATAGATACATATATGCTTTCGTAAGGCAATATGTAATATATACTGAAGATAATATTTTCTTTTATTTATACCACTAACGGTTTTTGCATTATGTGCAAACCCACTGAATGAACTGATGGTTAAATGGCATATATGTATCGTGTCTTTGTGTGATATTTCCTCGAAATCAAAGTTCATGGAATATTTAAAGGCAAACTTTACTAGGGTAAGAAAAGAGAGAGTTAACTGTATTACATTTATTTTGTAAGATCAACTAATATTTGAGCAACATTTTATATATCCATTCCTAATCAAAATGAAGACTTCACTAGCGGTAATCCCGAGTCTGGTTAGATAGCACTTGTTAGCCCCAGCACCGTTTTCCACCATTTTGCCAGAACAATCTGAAACTGTTCTTAATCTTGGCGAAGGAAAATAAAAGCATCTATATTCAAAAAGACACCAAGATAGCGAGTGTTTTTATTCGAACAAAGCGGTCATGCTACATGGCTTGCATGAAGCGACGAAGAACGAAAGGAAGCAAAAACTTTATTCAAATAAAAAGTCTTCTCTTTGAGTGGTTGTAATCAAATTTTATAATTATTTTGATTTCGCTTTTCATAAATTTTGAAACACACGCCTCTTGGAAGTGTCAGGTATGTGAATGAGAAGTGCGATAACAGGAACAGCAATAAGCTACGTAAGAAGACAAGGCGTAAGCACGGCAAGAGCAGCAGAAGCCTAAAAATAAGTAAATAAGAAGTCAACAAGGTTGCGTCTCACAACGCGGAAAGCGGAAAAGTAAGAAAGACCAAGGGCCATTTATTAACACATAAGCAGCAGATGCCATATGTTGGCACCTACCTGGGAATTATGCATAAAGGCACACTTACACGAACATACCAATATGCACAAGTCCTCGCATTCAAATGCGCCTAGTCGCGTTGTTTACAAAAGCTCAGCAGTGGAACTCAGCAGCGGCAACAGCATTGTGCTCGGCACACCGGTATTATTACTTTGAAGAGCCACTACTACACGAACGTGAGAGGTACACAAGAGCGTCTGCCCGCGCTTTGGCATGTCTAGAAACTTTACCTCAAACAGACACCATAACCTGCAGCAACAGTTTAAAGGCCTTGCGACTGACGCCGTTCGCCTCCACATCTCGAGCGCACTCAGAGGGCAGCCAAAGGCGACGCGAAAGATTCCTTGATTTCTTGATTTCATTCATCGCCTTTAGCTAATTTCAAAAGCTTATTTGGTACTTCTTCTATTTGTGTTGTTTTCGTTATTCTTCGTGTGGATGTTGTGTATTGTGACAGCTTTTCAACATTTTTAATAAGATTTGGGCAAGTATTTATATAAAGGACATCTCTTTGCCGTAAAAATAAATAAATTCAAACAAATTGAAAGGTGGTTTCAAGGCAGCGGTAATCTTGGTAGAAGAATCTCTTGGAAGACATTTTCGAAGAAACAAGTAAGGAGCGGTGTTTTAGGGTGGAGCCGATCATTAAATACTCTATTAATTAGTAAGAATTAAAGACGTGTGAAATTCTCATATTATAGAAATGGTAATTTCTATTGTTGAGATCTCCCTCATCAACCGATATTGAGCATAGTGGTGCTAAATAAAGTTGTAGACCGATTTCATACGCCACATCATATTGTTATTAAAAACATGTAGCCAATTAGTTTCATTGAAATATCTCACATATTTACTGTTATCGACGATATGAAGTTAACCACAGGGCCACACTTTGGTGGGGAAAGTATGAACCGATGGCTCTCATTTTTGTTCAAATTCGCCACATAAGAAGGTCATGAATATTCATTCATGCTGAGGTACTTGCTTCTAAAGTAAGTAGCTTCTCACAATTAAAAACTATGCGAAATGGGCATTTGGTATAAATGGGTCAAGTATTCTGTGAGTTATGAATGGCACCTTAAAGATGAACAGTTATAGGCCTATTGTTCACACATGAGCACCTACTGTATGGCTTAAAATGTATTCTTCATAATGCATTTTAATATAAACTCATTACAGTTACATTAAGCATTGTGTGTTCCATGGTTCATGAGTGAGCGAAAAACCGGAGGAAAATTTTGAGGAAATCATATAAGTATCCATAACTTTTAATTGAAAAAATAATCTTTCGCAAATAAAAATATGATAACTGTACAATAATATTCTTGTTATATAAATTTTGAATATTTTATAATACATTTCAAATAGTACATCCCCTAAGTGGCTCGATGTGGCTTTAACTTAATAGCTAACCCCTATATATAGGGGTTCACAGTGCAATGTTAAATACTTATGCTTCATTTTATATTGAATAGATACATATTAGATGAATTCTTGCTGTTACTGTTCAATGCGAATCTCAATTTCAATAAAAGAGAGGTGGTAAGTTATGATGATATATAAATATGAAGTTAACATATGCACAAATATTATCTGGCAAACTCCTTTATAGAATGTAAATGGAAGTAGTTACATATATCCGGTTTGTCTCTAAATATGAGCTTCAAAGATGTACTTTTGAAGAGAGCACCATCCTCAGCACGCATCCTCGCATTTGTATGAACTAGGCGCATTCAATTAGAGTTGGACAAACAGCTTCGGGTCATCCACGTATTAATTCACCATTCTACATTTTTAAACATTAAATATGACAGTTTTATTTAAATATTATTACAGTTGTTTGTTGGCTTTCATAACATTGCGGCTTTATTTTGAATAAACACAGGCTAGTTGTACTTTTAAATTACTTCTAGCATTTACTTGCGCATACTTAATTTACTTGGTGCAAGGTAAGATACAAAAAAATTTACTTAATATTTACATTTTTAGCCGAAGCATAAATTTATTTGCACTCGCATCATCTATTACGCGAAAATTTTCATAAGTTTCACGTTCCCAACACGCGTCCACGGAGTCGCTCTACTTTTGCACGGGCATCCGTGGCTGCTGCAAAGCATAACGCGGAGGATAAGCTGCACGACAGAAGGAGCTGGAACAGAGGTAGTGTAAGCATCTAGTAATAATAAAACTATTTCCAGTTGCTGACTGCTCTGTTGTGGCAGCTGCAACATGTAAATATCTGTTAGCTGCCATTGCTGCAATAGGACCGACTCACCAAATTGTGGCTGTTTGTTGGTGACTTGCCTGGCTTGTTGCTGCTGCTGCTGAATAAATAAAGTGGATAAATAAAATATAATGTTTCCCATGTTGTTAACACCATTGCCAACACCAAAAACAACAACAACAACAACAACAACAACAACAACAACAACAACAATAATAGTTGTAAATGACAAGAGGTGCAGTTGGTGTGGCGACGCTGGTGGCAGCAACAGCGGACTTTGCACCGGCAATACCCACTGACATTTACACTTTGCCAAACGCTTAACAACAGCAACAACAATGAGGTAGGAAGTAAAAATTGTTAAATACAAAAGGAAAACCGCTACAACAACCGGTCGGCAACATGTCAGCTCGTGAATACGCAATTGAATGAATTTAGCGGCGCCCGTTAGCGGGTTGGCTGTCTGGTTGCCGTGCCTGTGTATTATGTGAACAAAGCCTGTGCATAGCAGTGCATTTCGCCAATTTAGTTTGGTGTGGAAGTTTTGCTGGATTTGGCGTTATTTCTGTACATTTTCCAAGTATTAGACAAAGGAATTGTGGCAAGAGGATCCTTTAGGAGATTAAAAAATGTCAACGTGTCATAAATGTCAATGTCAGGTGAAACTTATTGCTCGGTTAATGAGTAAATGATTAAGTGCAATTAATAACAAGACATTTTTCTAGGAAAGAACATTACATTTATTTAACTTATAAGACACCAGTACACAAGGTATACCTTCCGGTAGACTTGTATAACTTTGTAAAAGTTGTATGTTTGGCGCATGTTTGCAGAATTTTGTTTAAATGGCAATTCGCTTCCAAAATGTATTTCCCTCAGAGCCATTTACAAAGTAACGGAAGGATATCGCAATGAAATCTAGTAAGACATTACTAAAACAGGGATTACTTTTTTGTGCCAATTATATAATTAAATAAGTGCCTTAGAAATCTTTGTTTTTCTTTTTATCAAAAAATAAGGCATAGCATCGAGAAGTATGCATACATTATTTCTTATAGAAATATTTTATTAAAGTTTAATAATAAATTTCCGCTTTATTCTCAGACTCCATAACTCAACTGTATGAAATGTTAAGCATACTTTCAGGTGTTAGAGCCTTCGGAAACTCTCCTTGTACCTAAAACTCTACAGCTAGCGGATTATTGCTCTAAATAATTTATAATGTTGGCGGAAATATTGTTGCCATTTTTAATATGTGCGCGCAAATGTTGGAGCGTGTGTGTTTTGGGTATATTTGCGGCAATTGAAAAATGTGCAACATTTCAGCAGCAGTCCAACCAGCTCAGCTATGCTACGGTAGCGTTGGCATCAAAGTAATCAGAATGTACATAGCAAGCATAGGTAGCAAAGCAAACATATAAGCTTACAGGAGCGCAATTGCGCTCACAAAGAATAAATATGCACGTGCTCGGATCCCTCACACACGCGTTAGGTGCACAAATGTGTTAATGTGTGAGAATTTGATGCAGCAAACGCGCCATATTTTCAAGTTAAAAGCATATAAATAGTACGTGGACTTATGGAGGAGGTATGGAGGTACACGAGTGTGTGTGTGTATGTGTGTGTGTGTATGTGTTGCTGGCTCTTCGTGTTGTGTGCGCGACGAACTCCTTGGGCTCCTGCAACTGCGCTGTCGGTTGCGCCGCCAGCACTCTGCCACTCAATCGCTGCGGTAGCTTATCAGCTCCACAGTGTGCGCCTAGTATGCAATTCAAAATCATATCCACGTAAAAAGTCGTTGGGTAAACTATTTTGCATTAGCATAAATTCAGACATCAGCATAAAATTGCAATTTTATCGCGCACTATTCCTCAACGACATGTGCAGTGTTGTTTTTGTGGTGGATTTTCGGCTGCTTACTGCAGCAGCTTTCTCACCTTCAACTCAACTTTTGCAAGCATTTGCTTTATTTGGTTTTGTTTACCTTTATAGTTTGTTGCAATTTCATCTGCTGTGAACACAACTTTTTTTTCCATTGCCAACAGCATCGTTCGTGGTGAAAATGCAACAGCCATTTTGTTGCTCTTTGTGTTGGATTGAATATGTTGCATTTATTATTGCAGAAAGTTATGTAGTTTTCATGAGTTGCGGCAGCGAGTGTTAAGAAAAAAGTTGCCTGAGAATGCTTGTAAAGAATTTTTAAAACGCACACATCCATAAGAAGACCTTTGATATTATAAGGGATACCTAAGAGCAGTGTCTCAAAGTTTATTCTCCATGCTGTACTTCGCATAGGTCATTAGTGAAGAATGTTAGAGTAATGATCCTCCTCCGTATGTTTAATTGGAAGTGCTATGTAACTTTAAAATGTTTGAGGACCCGGCATGACTGTACCTCCCCTTACTGGAGCTTTCCCAGCCGAGCGCGCTGAAAACCCTTTATATCACTACCTCATTTCTAAGGGTGTGTCTTAAACTTATTATTGTATGATTTCGTTCAAGAATAGCTCTATGACACTAATTTTTGGGTAAGAATTCGATTCTCACAAAATTTCGTAAACGAAAAGAGTTTGTCGGCAGAAAGAGCATCAATTCATCTCATTGATGGATTGACATCGACATTCAGAACCCACCCGATTGTTTTCGCTTTTAAGGTAAACCGTTTAAATCGACTTGTTTGTATTTTTACGACTGGTTGGAACGAAATCTTTCAATCGGGAAAAGCACCGTCGCTGCACATTGCATCAGCGAACCGGAGATGAATTGGTGTAGTCGCACAAGGTACAAGCTTTGTGTGCACACATACCCACTCGCATGGCAGCAGAATTTGTTAGCCAGAGTGCTGCTTCGCAAGTAGTCGGATTTTGTGCTTAATCGTCTAGCCACACTTTGCATATGTACGTAGCTCAGCGCTCAGCGTGCAGCGTGCAGCAACTGCTGTATCTCAATTCACGCTTAGCGGAACATTGGCGAAGTACTGAAAAGTCGATTTGTTTTTCTTCGAATGTCAGCTGGGGTTTGCTCTTGTTAAATGCCTTCCGGTCGATTTACTTCTGTGCTGTTACTTCCTAGCTACCAGACAAAAAGTACAAAACATTAATACCGGTTGCATAACGGCTTTTGGTCTTCCATTAACTTTTCCAAAGTTCTCCCATACATTAATACACCATAAATAACTATGTTTGTATATTTTGCTATTGTAAATATATTTTTCATAAACATTTCATAATACTGGATTTAGTTTTAATTTTGTAAAGCGTGTTGTGCCGTTGGTGAAAAGAGCAGGAATTTTTGTGAGTGTATTGCTTTCGATTGGAAGTTTTTGCATTATTTATTTTTCTGTCTGTGTTCTCGGACAAAGAATATCGTATAATGTAGAGACCTAAACGTGGTTATATGTGGAACCGAGTATAAACAGAATCACAAGACTAGAAGTGTCTAAAACGACCACGTGCACTGGGAAATCTCTTCGCCGAAACTCGGCAACTTCTGCCCTGTGAGACATCGAAAACTCATCAAGCATGGAGTTTTATTAATTTTGTTTCTTCCTGCATGCCTAACTGCGTAAGCTGCCTGGAACCATTATAAAATTTTAATCTTGAAGATGGCAACGATTTTTATAGAGATGATATGTTTTTAATCTGCTGAACGAAGAACGACTTAGATTATAATAGCATGAAAGTAATCTTGGTAATGGCAACTTTGCCTCTTAGATCTTTAACTAAATATGTCTCGAGGCATATTCAGATAATCGTATAAGTCCAAATCTTTCTCATTGTTGGTTTAACTCTGTTTTGTTTTGGACCCTGTTTGCGGATTCTGTTATCATAAGCTTTGAAGTTTACACAGCATATTTTTGCACCCAATATAGATTTCATAGATTACAAACAATACAATTTCTCTAATCTAGTTTGAACTAAGAGTAAGGACGGTCGTTTAACATTATGTCTATCTTTTTCTGAATTATGCTTCTTTTTTATTTGAAAACAGCAACTCTTTTTCATTTCAGTCGAAATACTGATTTAAAACGCATGAACTTTTTACTCTTAACTAGCAGTTATCCTTATCATAGAATAATATGAACGGATTCAAAAGACTTTTAAGCATTTTAGTTTATCCGTAAAGTGTCCTTTTGTATATTTTCGTATGCATATTCAATACTGGCTAACACTAGCTTCCTTAAGATATCTCGAGATTCACCAGAAACGCAATTTCACACAAACAAACGGTTAATCAATACCGCATTTGTCGGAGTTATATGTCTCGAGCCAATGCGAGCGATGTGACGGAGGGGGAGATTGCAAGGGTATAATAAGAGTGGGAAAATAAAGGGAATGTCATTTTGCATGGCTAACATCGGGATGTTGGCATTCATTTGTGGTGGCGAACAGCAAGCACGCAATTCAAAAGCAACCAGCAGCAACATTGCTAAATAACCGCACACACAAACACACACAAATATACACATATGTGTATTGCATAGTGGCTACATGGGAGCGAAACAAATGCTTCCGAAATAGCCGAAATAATAGAGCGACTATGAAGCAGTTGTTGGCTGCAGTGACAACAGCGAATGCAAAAATGACAGCGCCAAATATGGCCAAAACTGCAATGATTAAATGGAAATGCCAACAACACGCAGCGACAGCCATTGTAATGGCGCGCGCAGTGAAACAACAATTTTAAAGACGGCACCGACGATTGCTGACAACATGACGGTCACAAGCAGACAGCAGTTCTCTGCTTTTGTTGCACACTTGAAACCACAATCAGCCCGAATATCCTCTCATTGGGACGCGCTGTGCGGCGCCGAGCAGCGCGCTAAAACACTCGTAAACAATGAGAGCAAACAACAATAACAGCAACAGTAAAAGCAATGGTAAGACAACAATATTGCCTGCAATAGCAAGAACAAAACACAAAAGCATCGCCAACTTTAACATTATTACAATAAAGCCAGTGAATGGCTGAGTATTCGGTGGATGAGTTTATGTGGCCGTTGCCGTTATTGGCTTTGTTGCAGCTGTAGCTGCAGCTGTAGCTGTTGTTGGTGATAGCCGTAGCGGCGATGGCCGCAATGAACAACTTGTGAACTGCCAAATAACAAGCAACAAGAGAGAACATGGGGTGGAAAGGAGTACTTCGGTATCAGCAGGGATCTGCGGGAGGTGCACAAAATGTTGTCAGTAAGTGTATGTGTATGTGTATGTATGTATGTATATCGGTGCAACATGCGGTCTTACTATAACACAGCATGCATCTTCGGCGCACAGCAACATAAACCACCGAAAGCTACGCTAGCAACAAATTCGACAACAAAAAAGAACGCCGCAGACAACAATATCAGCGCATTCGAAAGTAGCCGCGTTGGCAATTTGAGAAAGTTGTGCGTGTATTGAATTCCATTGCAGCAACAGCAGGAACAATTGTTGCGATGTTAAGCGTGTTGGTGCCCTGGGCGCCGAGACCACACTATGAACACCAATGCGCTGCGGCGCCGGGAGTGTAGTACATTGTGCACTGCAGCAGCTTGCTTGCTGAGTAGAGTTTGAGGTTGAGGTTGAGGTTGCTGCGTCCGCGGGCATTGACGATACTTACGAATAAGTTTATATTGCCAACTGTCGCCATACTGCATCCATGCTCTGAAACGACTGCCTACGCGCATATCAAACTACCATGCACATGTATGCATTCTGTATGTGTGGCAACAAAGGGACACTTTTGCGAATATGCTTGCAGCGAATTTGATTGTGGTGTGGAATAATCTCCAAATAAACACACAGTTACAAGAATTCGCAAATAAATACATATAAGTCGTCATATGTAACTGCACACTGCATTGAAATGTCCTTTATATATGCAGCACAGTAAAAGCAGATACACCGTAAGGTCGTGCCTGGTGGAAAATCCTTCGGCCGCTTTTGCCTTTACTTCTTACACGGCATGTTATCGGGAAACGAGTTCAAGCTAGTGATCACTGGTTCTGTGGACTCAATATATAAAAATGTTTAGTCAATAAAAAAGCTCGAAGGTGTTTCAGAGAAAAGGTACTCAAGAGCATTCAGATTGTGAATGCATCTTCGTTAGGTTCTGTCATCTATATCTGAAAACTAAATGCTGGTTTCGGCTAACACTAAAATACACCGAGAAATGGATCGAATATAACCCTAAGTTGCTCAAAAGTTATTCGAATGCCTTTTCTGGTATTCAATGTCTGGCACTAAAGGATATCAGTACTGAAGCGAGGCGTTGCCCGATGGGGTGTGCCCCTGCGTGTTTGTGGTCATATATATTAATTTTTAGGTATATATCATTATTCTTCACTTATTCGGTTATTTAGTATTTCAAATGATATTATTCAGTAAATTCCCTGTAAGCACTCTTAAGTTGAGTTGAGGGAGCCACCAGGCGACCGAATTCGGATTCTGTGAATGAACAGTTGGTGTCTTGGTAATTGAAGGTGTGAGGAAATAAGAAAAGGCAACTTTAGACAATACCTCTATTATTATGTTTTCCTTGTTCACTCTGATAAGTTCGGTATCGCAAATGCTTTGTTTTAAAAAATTTACAGCAATGAGAGAGAGATTGGAGAACCTGTTTTCAGATGTGCGCTTCTTGCTTCGTTATTTGCTGTTTACAACTCTTTTGCGAATATTCGGAACATTCTTAGCATAGTTAGCATACGTGAGTTTGGTGTCACTTCGAAATGGGAATGCGTAAGTTTCAGTGCGTTGTGATAAGACCTAGACCCAAACTTTTACAATTAGCTCTCCACGACCAACGCAATTTCCAATAAAATACCGTTTATTTATTTCTACTTTATTATTCTATAATAATACTTTATCGCACACGAGCAGTTGGTATTACTATTCCGAGCTTACAACTGTTTCGGGGAAACCATCCAAAATTAGCGTTATTTAATTAGTTTTTCGGGTAAAAACAGGTTCAATTATGGGAAATTTGTCTTCCAGCCTTACGGCCGCTTCTTTTCTTAAGCTCAGCTCTAGTACTCTAGAACTGCAACGGGAAGCCATTCCTCTAATCTAACGATCAGAGATACTCAGCACAACTGTGCTTGCAATACAAAAAAAAAAAATCAATGTCGTCTTAAGTTCTTGATGTGAACATAAGCTTTACGGGGCTGAGGAGAAGACTGAGAATTCATTTTAAAAACGTAAATTATATGCTGCTTTCACATCAATTCGAAATTATCAAAGTGTCAACAAGGATAAATTTACAACAGCTGAGAGCGAAACTGAATACAAGAAATAATGACGGCACATTAATGCATGAAGCAGCTGCCGATGGCAGCAACATGTTGCCACAACTGACAGGATATACACACACGTGTGAGAACATATTTATTTTCACATACTTGTGTATGTGCGTTCATCTGTATATGTGTATATGCAAATGAAGGCGATAGGTAAATAAATAGTTGAGTGGCGTAAAATAAAATAATTCGAGCAACAGCCGAAGATACAATGAGAAATTAACTCATCATATGTCAGCTATGTTATTCAAACACTTACATACGAGCATACATATACATATTTACAAACGCATGTACATTGTCTGTGTGTGCGTGCCTTTGCTGATGCGTATATCGAAGCCGGAAAATGACAGTTATAAACGGCTGAACCTGCCGATCAACGGAACTGTGAACTTCGCTCTCGCCGGATATGTGTGAGTGTTTATATTGAGTGCATATGTGTAACATTAAATTAATTAATCAGAAATATACAAATTTAAAGCGTATATTATCTGCTGTCGTTAACGCAAGTGCATTTTAGACTTTCGTATTAATGCGGGTCGATTTCAGCAGTTTCTCGAAATATTTTTTTGCTCTTAAATGTTGGAAATATTTTCTTTAACAATTGTTGTTGGCATAAATTATAATAAAGACAAATTGAAATAGATATAAAACCTTTGATGTCATAGATCAAACTGTGAACATTTGAATTCTGACCATGAATGTACAATCACACTAGTGTTGCATAAATGTATGTGTGATTGTATTGGAGTGTATAGGTGTGCGGCATGCTTGTACGCACAGCCGGTCATAAGCGAATGTCAACAGTTTTTCAATTTGCATGCAGAATTGCTCGCATTTTATTATGTGTGTTTAATAACTCTTTTTGCCAAGTATACATATATATATATATACATATATAACTGTTTCTATATATGTATGCATGCATAGTTTTTCATTTGCTGGTCGTAAAAGATTACCTCGTTCTTCAACTCTCCCGGCGGTCTCCACATGCATTGGGCAACCGCTGCACGCAGATGTGTGACATACATACCTCGGAGAGGAGAGTCAGATGGCGTGTTGTGGCGCGGCATGAGTGGCAACAAATGATTTATGATTTTTTACAAGATGTCAGTGGAAATTCGCGTGGCCATTTGCAACGTTTTCAATTAGTATGCGGCAACCGCATATGATGGCTCAAATTCGCGTATATATAATTGTGTGTACTATGTACATTCAGCAACTCGACAACAACACACAACGCTCACGATAGCCAATTTTCCCGCCAGCAATGTGAATTACGTGCTTCCTCTTAATAGTCAATTTGTTGTTTCCGCTCATACACTCGTACCAAGATCTGTGTGTAAGTATATCGAATTTCATAATTATAAACATTCGTTTTCATGCCTACAAATATACACATCGGTGTCTGTGCGTGTGTGTGTGCATTTTGCAATCATGGTATTTTGCAAGTAACCACAGTGTCCATTAAAGCTGACGGTTTGTTATGCCCTCGCAATATGTTGCACAGATAGATATACGGTTACACATATCAAAATTATGCCGATGTCGTGGAGATTTAGTATTGTCGATGGCCATAATAGGCCCTTTCCCACCCTCACAAAACAGCATTTCCACATTCGGAAAATTTAAAATTCAGTTAAGCACAATTGAAGGTTTTATTTAGCACAGTAAGAATGATCCTAGATTTGTCAAACATTCATCGTTTTATTTGATAACTTGTCATTTTAAAGATAATTTCATAATGTCACTCTCATAGAAACCCTCGTCCCTATTGAAAAACAACTGGGATAGTCCATTTTCACAAGATTCTCTCGAGGCGAACTTTTCACCAGCCATAGACAGGAACAGATGGTTATAAGTTGGTGTCAGAGCTTGGTGCGGACTGTAAGGTGGATGCATAAGAACCTCCCACCTAAGCTCCCGGTACTTCTGCCGAGTCTCTACCGATATGTGTGGCCGGGCGTTGACCAGATGGAACCCAATTCCTCTCCTATTGGCCACAGCTGGCCACTTCCGGGCGATTTTTTTCTTCAGACGGTCCAATTGTTGACAGTACAGCTCCGAATTAAGAGTTCGGTTATAGACGATCATCTTATAGTAGATGATTCCCTGCCAATTCCACCAAAGGGGTGGTAAAACCTTCCTTTCGTTCGACGTTGTCGTAAGTGACCCACTTTTCATCACCAGTAACCATCCGCTTCAGAAATGGAGCGATTTCGTTGCGATTCAGCAGCGATTCGCAGATGGAAATTCGGTACATGAGGTTTTTTGCGTTAACTCGTGCGGCACACGAGCTTCTTTTGTATCCAGCGTTGGCTAAATGGTTCCAAAAGGGTTTTTATGCAATGTTTAGCTCCAGGGCAATCAAAGCAGTGTTTACATGACGGTCGGACTAGACGATTTCCATTGTTTTATCAATATTTTCGACGATTGTATGTTGGAATTGGATTCTAGAGCGTAGCGTGATTGGCTGTTAAAGTGTCAGGACCATAAACACTATTTACATTTTCAGCCGTCTGGCTTGCGTTATCGTCTTCGTTGAAGAAAAACTGTAATATATGAAGTATTTTTTCATTGTTGGTGTTAATTTTTGACGCGTTTTAAACAACTATTGAGACAAACAATCACAAAACTGTCACAAAAAAGACTTCTTAGTGCAAAATCCTGTCTTTCCATATGGCCCTGATTGTATTTATATAATGTGATATACAGATTACTAAAGTCAACTATTGGAAAAATAATGGATTTCTTTTTACCAAAACTAATATATATATATGCAATATATCTTACTAATATTAAGTGGATATGTTTTCATGCAAAACATTAATGCAATTAGTCTGGACCTTCCCGTAGTTCTCATATAACCAGTAGAATGATTGCCGCTGTATGTTGACTTTAGAGTATAGATATCCGTCAAAGTGAGCAACAAGTACCCTCGTACTAAATATACGGATTTTACCTCCCAGTTTGGTTAAGTATATATTGGCATGGGTGAAGGATATCTCAAATAATTTATGTACGAATCATTCGCTTAGCACATTGTTAGTCGTTACCAAAATTTAGTGATGTTAGTTCATATCTTCCTCTAACACTAATTCTATGTAGGAAGGTCATACATGTCTAAAGGACATACCTTATGCCAGAGATAACTCTCATTGAGCATTCATTATCATTTCTATACAGATATTCCAGTTCTGGGCGTTACACAAAATAAGTCTATTGGATCTATTTACTGGCGCCCCCCCATCTATGCTGGTATAATACTGAATATGGCGGATGTTAATTGAAATTTTAATTTGAGTTGTTATTTAAGCGAACTCGACCGCTATACGACAGATAGATCAGCAGTTTAATCCTCATTTAATGGGTGATTACACCGAGATTATGTGTGTGCTTGATGCTAAGCAAGCTTTCATATGGCATTGTGTGAACTAATTAAATTTCATAACCGCGTTAGCCAACTTGCGTTTTCAGGGCACGTCCACTTTGGTGCGACACTCCCCAGCCTTCTAAGCTTATTGTGTGTGTGAGACAGATAGAGAGAGATAGCGTATGATTTTGAGTAAACACAAATTCTTTTAGCTGACATTTTACGCAATTCGAGAGCATATTATTCTCGACATACCAGCTTAAAAATATATATCAAAGGGCTGAGTGAGTGACAGAGGTATTAAGGTGCAAATTGTTGAAAGACCATTCTACAATTAAGTGGGCCGATATAGAAGAACCTCTCGCAAATTATTCAAAGCAAATCGAATAGGAAATTTTTGAAGGGTTGAGGAATTTTTGAAGAAAAAGAGTTTGGTAAAGCTTCATTGGAAGCAAAGTTTTCATCAGCATGCGAATATACATAAATTAACCCCCTCGGCGCCCCTCGGCATCCTTCACCATAAAATAAATTCTTCAAAAGTGTAACAAAGTTACCAGGTGAAATTACAAAGGAAAGGTGGAGAGAATCCGAAGAACACACGCCACACTCACAAACACACACTCCCACGCAATGTAAATCGATTTGTAGAATTATTCAACTTGGCTTGGCTTGCGTCTGGCCTTGTACGTTACAAAGCTGCACAGCCCCCACCGTCTTCGCCGACCTTACTACAATATGGGGAGTGTGCGTTTTAAATTGTTTCAAAAGTCTGAAATGCCACAATCAATTTCTCCGAATTACGCTTAATAAAGCCACACCGTGGCATCGCGCAGTGGCAGTGGCAGGGGCAGGCGGCCGTTGTGTGTGGCAATGTTGGTTGCTTGTTTACCGCGGGTGGTTGAAATTTATGCTGACTGCTGTCAGTCCAAGCGACAAGCTCTCCACCGTTACCGCGCTGCAGATTGAAAGCGCTGAAACGTCGGCGGTGCGCGCATTTGCCGGCAGAGGCGTCTATATCACTAAATTTGCTGTTGGGCTGCCCCCGCAACGGCTCAATTTAATTAAATGGAAAATAAAGGTAAATATTTGGTGGATGAGCCTGTGTGGAAGGGTTAAAACTGGAGGAAGCAATAAGCGCTTGTACCCACACACACACACACACACATACATAAATGTGAATGAAAGTATTTTATTCGAAATAGTGGCCGACCGAATACTTGGCTTCGGTGACGGCGATCAGCAAATTTACTTTCGACTTCTTAAGTTCCATAATATGGTTTTCTGTGGTTTGAAAGACCTCGCCAATGAAAGCTATGAAGTCTCTCGCAGCTCACAGCATCTACAAATGCCTTGATTTCTGAGTGTATTTCATTTGAAGGCCCCGCACGCGCCAATACTGCTGGGAGAGAGATGGAGGCATCGAATTCTTTAGCAATTCGATGCGGTACTAAATGTTTATGTCAGCAAATTACTGCTCACGGTAAATGTGTCACATTATATGCGATGGCGGGCGTGAAGGTGCGTGGTAACCACATATACACACACCTATATATATATATATATATATGCGATATATATGCGATGCAATGCGATATATATAATATATATAATATATATATATATATATGCAATTTATAAAAGGAAATAACCAACTGGCTTACTACCCCGGTTGATGTGTTCGAAATGCGCAGATAATGAAATGCTGAACATTTCGGATTTAAATTGTGCCATGCCGGAATTAATGGGCGCGCAATGCCATACACATGGATCCGTGTCCGTGTTTGCGTTGAGTTGGAGTCGAACGGCATATTACACACGAACACATATTAATTCATACACATATATGTTCATAGTGTTCCGTAAGCATTGTATAATTTGTGAAGCTTTTGTTTCTGGGGTGGGCTGGGTAGCTGTCTTGGCGCGGAAGATGCCTTGTGTAAGAGGTTAACAAAGAAATGCTTTAGTTAGGGGTCGCGGACAAAGGCGTCTCGTCAATTATGCGTCAGCAATTCATTTTAGTTTTAATACCTACAAATCCTGAATCTTTAAGGTTTCAATACCGCTGTTAAGATAGTTGGCAGGTCAAGTCGCTCGGCGAAATTACATAGCTCCCAAGCCTCTTCGCGGACATTTAGAGTTAGCTTACAGACGGTTAGTCCACATTTTAGTTATATTAAGGCAGAAGAGAAGCAGCTCAATTCAGTGGTCGTCTATATACTTTAGAAACTGTTATTGAATTCTTAAACTTGTCTTCATGTTAAATGTCTTTATTTGCCTTGTTGCAAGGTATTTTTATAAAATTGTGTAATACAACAACAATCCTGTAGCCGAAAATGATGAAATGCAGAGGACCGCGTAGCTTAAAACATCTACCACACATATATTTCTTAAACAATAGAAGTTAGCTCATAAACGCTATTAGTTGAACAGAGACCATCGAGTTGGCCTGGGTTTGTTCCCTGAACTTATTTATTGTGTTAACATTTTTACTATTTTACTTTGTTTAAACTCCTTTGGATTATTTATATTAGATTGAGATCTTCTAAATATTATTGCTTTGCAGATTCTTTTTAAGGTAGTTATCCAGGCATGGTACCACTTATTGATATTTGGTAAATTGCATGAAAAGTAAAGCGAAAATAAATTTATAATAAGTATTTGGATATTATTTGTTGAAAGAAGTTCTTATAAGCTCCGCAAATAATATTTTATCATTTATCTTCTTCAAGTGGTTAAATTCATGAATAGGTTGCACTCTCCCCCTTGAAGCAGTAGCCGTGCAAATATGCTTATATTGCTTCTCTAAAGCTACGTCCATTTCTCCTCTTATTCCTCCAAAATTTAATGTAAACACAAGAAAGTAAAGAAAAACTTGAAAAATATTAAACAAATGTTGCTTTTTCCCAGCCAACGCTGCAAGTCTATTGCAGTTCCGAATACTTTGGCGATGCAACGTCTGATTATCCACAAAATATGCTTTGTTTAGCATGTGCGAGCACTGGTGTGTCTATGTGTATGTGTATGTGGATGTGTTTGTGTGTGTGTGTGTATACATTTCCAGAGGCAGCTTGATTGCTCGTCTGCTGCTCATCATTTTGTAAGCGCACTTTGATGTGTAACTTTTACATTTTCGGCTGACTATGCGGCGGCAACTGCTACCCTAGCCCCTGCACCGCTACACAAGCACAACACCTTCGTACGATGTTCCGTCGCCCGCAACTGGCGTTGGCAAATACAGAGCGGATAAACATTTTTTATTGAGCAAAGGCACATCACTACTACTACACACACACACACACACACACACCACACACGTATGTACAAGCGTGCAGCAGGGCGTACTTAAGCGCCACAGCACGCCCACTTTGGTTTTTGGTAGCGACTTGTAAATGGAGGCGGACCACCCTGACTGCGCTTTTTATTGCAGCAAAGTTCAAACTTATTTGAGCTATAGTTTGCCGCTATAATTGGAAGCGCTACGTTGCGGCGGCGTGGAGCGTTTATGTTGCTCGATTTCGAGTGCAATAGATGAAATAGATTTCACGCTGTGTAGTGTAATGGCCAACGGTTGCGCTGCAGATTGCACGTGCAGCACGCGGGGTGTAATGATTTTGTAGTTGTTATTGCGGCTGCATGTTGCGTTTGTAAAGGAAATTAAAAATTGCTGAAACTTTTAATAGCTTCCTTGCTGAATTTTTTATCGCTCCGACAAATGTGTGCTAAGAGCATACACTCACAAACTCGCACACTGGCTGCAAGTGTGTGTGTGTGGGTGTATGTGTGGGTGTGTTTTGTGTATTTATTCCTGTATTTGCATACCCATGTAGCGCAGTGTACTATATATCTTTATGTGTACTTGTTATCAAAAATACTAGAATGTAAAGTATACACATATGTATATATATATATATATATATATGTATGTTTGTATGTGTGTTTTAATTTCTCCCTTATTCCTGTGCATTCGCTCGAAACTTTGATGGGGCGGAATTACTTTGAGATGCTTAAAGATTCGTGGCTTCCGTTCGCTAGCGATGCAATCCAAGTATTTCACAGTGCTCATATGGGGTGAGAACGTTCTTAAGAAGCGAACTAAATTGCTATTTCATTTATATACTCCCAAGTACATATGCTCAACTAGTGCAAACAATTAAAATATTTTACATAATTAAAAGGCGGGTACAGTTTAACTTGTAAGTATACTTGCGAAGTTATTTGAGTGACTCAAGAGCCGCTCTGCACTCTGTAATGAGCTGAGTGCAGTATTTCACAAGTCGTTGGACTTGCAATCAATTAAGTGGCATTACGCTGTTACTCCTTTTTGAACACACAGCTAACTTAATTCCAACTTATTACCAAAGTTGAAGATTTTCTACAAAGTATAGTAATTAATTGCATATTTGATTGGGTTTGGAGCAAGTTTTTTCTGTGTATATGTATAAGAGTGTCTCCATGATTAGGGGGGGGGGGGGCAAATCATTGCCTTTCGTAATAGGACGTGTTTATATGTAGCGGGCTATAACGATATTTTAAAAATTGCTTTTTATTATATTACAACATTACATTCCCTCAGTTTTGTCAATTTTAACTGAAGAGATTATTCCTTTTTAGTGAAATAAGTATTGGGTTGTTCGGAAAGTCATTTCGTTTTTTTTTGGGGAACATGAAAGACAGTTTTCGTATAACGAATAAATATTTGTTATATATATTTATAATCATTCAATTTGTCCAGCTAATGACAATAGACTTCTGAATTAATCGTTGTATTGTCCGGCAAAAGCTCAAAAAAAACGATTCCTTTGACATCCCACCAAACGGAGAGCATCACCTTTTTTTGGTGAATGTTGGCTTTTGACACGCTTTGAGCCGGTTCATCTTTTCTGCTCCATGACCTCTTGCGTTTCACATTGTTGTATACAACCCATTTTTCGTCCCCAGTAATAATCCGCTTCAAAAATGGATCATTTTCTAGACGTTTGAGGAGCGAATCACACGCGTCAACACGACGACACAAATTTCGCTCGGTAAGGACATGGGGCACCCACACATCGAGCTTCGAGGTTAAGTCCATGCCTTTCAAATGGCCATAAACAGTTGAATTCGACAAATTTAACCTCTCACCGATCTCTCGTGTGGTGATTCGCCGATTTGCATCAACTAATGCCTTTATCGCATCTTTGTCAGCTTCGACCGGCCTTCCAGACCGTGGTGCATCTTCGACATCAAAATTGCCGGATCGAAATTTTGCAAACCAGTTCTGGCACTGGCGTACTGTTAACACGCCTTCTCCATACACATCCGTCAATTTTTTTCTCGCTTGGACAGCATTTTTACCTTTTCTGAAGTTAAAAAGTAAAATATGACGAAAATTCTGCTTATTGCTCTCCATATTTAAAAAGGCACCAACCAAAAACTACTGGGTAGAATTAATAGAACTTTTTCACACACAAGCCTTGCAATATCAGCTCTCATGACATATAATGGTTATGGGGCTTAAGTGTGAAGTTAGTTTCGAAAAAACGTAATTAAGTCCTCTGGCGGGAAAAAAACGAAATGACTTTCCGAACAACCCAATACACATGGATTATGTAGAGAATCAAACAAAATCTAATCTAAATCTTCTAACAAAATACTTATCTCATCTAGTTTTTCGAGTAAATAACGCTTCAATATTAATAATATAGTGTTTCGAAAAATTAACAAGTCGACGACCGAAGTTTTACTATTTCCGATGGCACTGAAAGTCCATGCCGGAGTGTTTTTGGTGCGAACACTCCGAGGAGTATATCATATTTACGATCTAACAAATAAAGAGTACAGTTAGTATTCATCAATCATCTTAAAATGACGGAAAACGACCAAAGAAAGAAAGAAAGTGGTGAAAATCGCCCAAATATTTTAGAAACCTCTCTATTCATTATATTTTTGTAAATTCTAAAGAATATTCCCTAACAGAGCATCGAGCTGCTCTCCCTATACCAATTTTGTAGTATTGTTGTTATATGATGAATTGCAATGGCTGGCGTTTGTTCGACTTCAATCGAACGCTTTCCCTACCATCAGTTATTTTTATCGACAGACATTCCGACTAACTAAGGAAAATTTATTTTGCAAAAAGGATTTTATACTAGAAAAAATCTTATCGAAATACAAATTATCTATAATTTATCCCTAGAAAAGGCTTTACCCTCATTAACCATTCAAACACGTCTATAATTTCTTTCGGCAAGTCAAAAAACTTGACCAATAAAATCTAAGCACAATTAAAATTATGATGATAAATAAAATTTCAGCAAAACCTAAGCTCCTAAGGCTTTTAAATGTACAATTCGCCAAATATCCCGGCAAGCATCTCTCCGGGTATCAAATATTTGCTGAGCATATTTCAGTAGAGTTTTTCTGGTAGTATCCACAAAGTGCAAAAAAGATGTTAGTTCGAGGGGAAGAGGAGATGAAAAATGTAAAAGGAAAATATATGTACTGCTAACGGCTGGTGGTAATTTATGTTTTCCTTGCAGCAATTTGTGGTCAATGTGTGCATTTCCCTGGTCGTTGTTTTTGTAGAATACCGTTTTCATTATTATTATTTTTTTTTTGTTGGCCGAACAATTGCCCCATTGAGTTTGGCGCGCTTCAACTTTCACACTTTGCGCTTGGATATAGGTATGTATGTACAGGTCTTCACACATTTTCAGAGTAAGAATTACTACACGCAGACATACTTGCACTTGCCCAGAAAATTTCTTTGTTTTCAAAATTCATTGGATGTTTGTGTTTTTTTGCCTATGTTTTGGAAAATCCTATTGAAAATTATTGCATTAGCTAACAAAGTTAGCATTTTCGTAAAAACAAGAAGAGAAAAGACCATAATTCTGGGCAACCTTTGGTGCTTCCATTGAACAAAGCTTATTCATTCGTTTCACTTGCCTCCAGTATCCTGCTTTATTGTGATTTCGTAGATTCCCTTGGTCTTCTCTCTTTCTTCTCCTGGCGTAATCGTGTTGTTGTCTTTGCGAATTGAATGAAAAAAGACCGCTTAATTGTTGTTTATTGTGATGCAGATTGTGGCTGGGATTAGTGTGTTTAAACGCTTCGATATGCCCCACAGCTTTGGGAAAGGGACAGCGGGACGGCGTCTGTAAGGCATGCTGACCTTCTTTTGTTGGCGTGGAGATATTTTAATTGCCGTTTCTGGTGGGTGTGAAGATTATTTATTATTTGGCAGCTATTTAGAAAAATGGAATAAGTGAAATTGATCGCCAATGAATATTATTTATAATTTAAATGTAATTTTATAAGGTGATGGTATTATAGAATTTTCTCATTTGTCCTTCGCAATATATTCCACTTGGGATTTGGGTGAATTTAGAAAGATATGGATTTTAAAAATTGCTAAGTGTTTCACTCAAATGTATGAGTATAAAATGTGTGTTATAATATATATAAAAATAAAATAATATCTGTGCGAAAGAGAAAGAAATTAATTTCGAATTATTTATTCTTGTTAAGTACGTCTCGATCTTCGGGACTAGAAGGATTTTTATGACAAGTTATATTATATATGCACAACTTTGCGCCGCTCAAAACCCCGTGTATCTTGGAAACAAAAGCAATACCTGCTCATAGTCTTAAAACTAAGCTTCACTTCCCCCCGGAAAAGAATTGAAAAGAATAATAAAGTGTAGCTTTCATAATCTCTTACAAAATTTAAAATATTTGTGAAAGAATTCAAAAATATCTGATAATTTATTTCCCGATTAAGAGTCTAACTCGTGGTAATGATAACTTATTTTCAATTGCTACCCCTTTGAAGAGTATTAGAGAAGTTCGAATCTGCAAAACAGAAGAGTTGTGCTTCAGTTCGTAGCTAGATGCCTTTCTTACAGGGCGTTTGTCCAACCCCACAACAATTACATGCGCACCTATATATACTCGAGTGTGTGTATAGATAAATATTTTTGACGTACCGTACGTACTTTTTGCCACCTTTCATTCAGATATATATATATATATATATATATATATATATGTGTGTGTGTGCGTGCGAATAAGTGTGTGCTTGCAATAACAATCGCAAAGCGGCAGCGGCAAATCGGGTAATCCGTGCAAGTACCAATGTTGGCCTAAATGACTCATTTCATGGAACGTGACTTTCATGCTGTTTGCAATGATAGCTCAACTCATTAGGTGCACTCGACAGCAACAGCAACAGCAACACCAATAGCAGCAACGGCAATTGAAGCCTTTTCAGCTTTTTCCAGTCAACCTGTATTAGCATTAAATTTGAAAAAGTAAAGCAAACAGTCTGACGAGTGGTGGTGCGGTGGCGCGTCATTGTCACAACTGACGGCCACTTGTGACACGTTTTAGCTGCCAACGTGAAATAGAAATAATAATTGCGCTAAAAACTTCCGGCACATGAATAAGTATGCACATATGCAAGTACGTGTATTTTCCCATATGCTTATGTGTGTGTGTGTGTGTGAATGTGCCAGGTGCAGGAAATGCAAAACGTTTCGAGTGCTGTGTTTTATGAGCATTGCTGTGAATCTACAATATGCACCAGCATATTTCTCTAAAATTGTTGAGTGCGTCAAAAAGGAAAATCTAGTTGATCCCTTTGTCATATTTTTGAATAATATTGTTCAAGAGTATTTGCTCATAAAGGAAAACTAATTATTATATACGTAACAAATGATAAACAAACAGGCTTGGCGAAGAAATTCATAACTAATGGCAACCTAACTGAAAAAGATTCAGCTTTCTGCCCTCCTTAAATATTTATTCTGAGACCCCTGTATTGATAATTGGTGTATTTTGTCCATTTCGTCCTTTTGTCCTACTCCATTTGATGTTGTTCTTCAAGTCTTCAAGAAGTTTTCATCATCCATTAGATCCTCCGTATGTTGGGATATAATAATGATTCATACGAATAGCTTTATTTACCACTAAACCCCATAAAACGAGTTGTATTGTGTAGGTCTACAGCTAAATTATGCAATATTATAATCGAATGGAAGGCTTTCTTGAAATCTTCATTTCAAAAAAAAAACCGTATAAATATTTACAAATCTAAGCAACCTCAATATGCTTAAGTACGAGATATATACGAGATATATCTACTAAAAATAAGAAATTTGTTTATTGGAAATTTAATATTTTTGTCAGTGGAAAATCGGAATGCAAAATAATATTATTTTATAGTTTAGTTTAGTTCTTATAGTTTATCTGCTGTTTTACAGTTGGCCAGAAGAAGTACCCTTCCGGTTTGTTAGTGTGAAAGGGAAATTGTTCGAATTTTCGCATGGGTTTGGAATTGCGAAAAATATTGAGGCTGATTTCCTTCTTTGAATTAAAAGTGCATGTGTCTATAATTAACTGCTTTTTATCTCATATGGGAAAGATATAGAGATATATATTGAAACTTAGACTAATGAAGGAGTATGCATTACTTTGGTAGATTTAAACTTTCTGTGGTACCAATAAGAGATCTGTCATTTCACAGAGATTGAATTCATAAAAATAATATAATATATATATATATATGTGTGTATATATGTTCCTGAAAATTCCTTTCAGCACTAACACTAATTACTCTATTATTTTAAATATCTAAAATAATTTTACGCACGCGGCCAAGTACTCGCGACATACTCAAACATCTTATGACCGAAATGCAAGTACTTTGTAGTTTTAAGCGAGAAGCTACTCTTTTGCTGAAAAACTCAAGAGCGTAATTTTCCATAGTCTGTGAATTTGCGCGGCATAAATTGTAAGAATTTGCCATTGAAAGTTTCAAGTTGAAGTCAATGCTGAAAACTTTTACCTCATAAAATATACCCAACGCACACTTGACAATTTTTTTTAAACAAAACCATAAAAATTTGAGTACTAATATTCCTGAACCCTATGTATTGCATGCTTGTAGGAAACGTGTATGTTCGTATGAAAGCTTGAAAATACAATTTGGATTAATTTAATTTAAATTAAAGTTATTAATTCATTTCTTTAATGTGAAAAAAATATTTTCGAATGCGAATTTATTTTATTTTCGCTGAACAATTCGATTTGTCAACAATTTCAATTCAGTTTTAAGTTCCGACAGGGCGTTTCCACACACACCAAGCTCAAAGTCACTTAAGCATGCAATAAATATCTACTTTGAGCCGGCACACTTTCAAGCTCGCTACATACATGCATATATATACCTATATGAGAGCATAACAATGTATACCCTCGTATAATTTGCCTACATTCAGGCGCTTAAGGTAGCGGGATATGTTTACATCACTCCTTGAGTATTTGTGCTCGCTTTAGCATTTCCTTTGTGGCAAGTTTCGCGAGCTTTATTGTCTGACTTATGGTTTTTCTACTGCGTCGGCTTTCGTGCTTATAAATGGCCGAAATATAAATTTTAAAAGAGAAAGGGGAAACATTTGGTTAAACATAAAAGTCTGAGTAGGAGCGTCGTTATCGACTTCAGGTGCTTATGAGGCGTTTATTTGACACAATGAGTTTCAAAAACAGGAACTTGTATAAAATATAGCAAACGATGCTCTCGTTTCAACGTTTAAAAAAAGTCATGAAATTATAACAAAAATTATAATAATATTATAAATTATTTAATTAGTTATAAATATTCTAAAATAATAATAATATTTTATTTATTTTTATATGGTAATATAGTAACTTTGTTAGTTGAAGTATATGAATATACATTAAGTAAAATATTAAATGCGACGTTTTCGGTCTCTTTGCAAACTAGTAACTGTTTAATTAAAGCTTATTGAAAGAATTAGCTCTGATTGATTCAGCTTTTTAAACGCTTACAAATATTTGTTCAATAATTCTATATATAATAGGTATGGGGCATCGAAATATGCCACACTACAATTCAAAAGTCCGAATGTAGAAGTCAAAGCGGCCTATATTATATTAGTGAATACACCGAGTTGTTAACAAGGACTACACGAGGCACACTTTGTCGTAAGAATACCGCAATATGAGAAACGTGAAGTTCCTAGGTTCGTTGAGGGTACTCAAAATGTTGAAAATGACCTCTGCTTCTTTAGTTATACTGGCGTAGCTGTTTTCCAATAAAAAGTGATAATATTCTGTGGAATGGAGTTGATTGACTGTTGCATCTGAAATAAATATATCCACTTTTAGGTGCGGCAACTTACTATGTGGAATATTTACATGTCAATGAAATCATTAAAAGAATTACCACCGCTATCTCGGCTTCGAAATATGCATATTACCATAGTTTACAAATTAAATCAATCCATACATCCGTTCACGAGCTTACAGAGGCGTTGGCGGCTTACACACATACACAACACCATGAATTTGCGACAATACGGAGTATAGGAAAAGAGCCATGAACGCATGATACTTATCGAGCAATATTCAGTACACAAGTCCACAGAGAGCGGGGGCGTTGGGTGCAGCAGCAGGATGTTCGTATTAACCGGGTTTATAACGTTGGGTTGAGTTCGGTCACCTTGTTGCTCTGCGGGCTGCCGGCACTGGCGCGTAATTTATGCACTTTGCAAAAATTTATCGCCACGCAATCTTAATGGTTCATTAATTTCATTATTCGTTCATCTGCAAAAATTCGCTCAGATAATGGACAAATTTCAGACACTGCCATGCATTTACAAACATTAACGGTATCTGCATGTATGTGAGAGGCGTTTCTTCACAGCTTTATGCAGATTAAAGTCCGACCGACCAACTGGCAGTTCCGTTCCGTGTTCTTTTCGCTTCTGCCGATGCAGCTGCTATGGCCATTGGTGTACCCACAAAGCGGTCGCTGTGGTCGGAAGCGGTTGCGCAAGTGTAGCTCGGCGGCTCACTGAGGCTGCAGTTCGGGCATGGGGGAACGCGCACAGCATGCTAATGAGTTCCTCGCCTTGCACGAATTTTTCGTACATCCGTGTGCGTAATGCAATGTGGCGCACTCGTTTGCATTTTACATGTACTGTTTTTCAGTTTACAAATTTCATTTTCAACATGGCATTAAGTCACAGCAAAGAGACAGAGGGGCGGATGGGTCAATGTGTGTGTGTGTGTGTATCGGTAATCGCTTGAATACATTGTAGTATCTTGAAATGTCTATAATGAATATATGTATGTTAATGTTTCCTCATGGCATTGCGTTTCTGCTTCATTCCGATGAGAAGACAATGAATATTACTATTTGAAGCGAGCTGAATGAGAGCGATTAATATACGATTTTCTTCTTAATGGTGAATATTTAATATCTTAATATAATAGTTACATATTTGAATATTCGCCTTTTCACTAATACCTTCACAAAATATATTGAATTGTTTGAATTTGCGCGAAACGGAATTGAAATGAATAATACTCATTCCCATCAGTTCCCATTTTTATTCTAACCACGAAAGTTTTGCTCACGAAACTAATCTCGGCAGATATATCATTGTATAATGATGGCGAGACAAATGGATTTACAGTTATCTGCCTGTTAAGTTATGATCTTGCCGATTATGAGCAGAAGGAAGCATCTGCGATTTCAATAGGTTTAAAAAGGGGCGTATGTTCTCTCTAATATGTTTTTGTATAATATGTACCTCATAAACTATTGAAGCTGTGCTGTGTGTGTGTGTACAATAATCGGAATATGTCATTGTTACTATCGGGTCACTAAATAAATTAACTTAGTTCTGATTATGTAAAGGATCCTAGATCCCATTCCGATCATTTTCACAATTGGGTCACAAACACGCCCATCTCACATACAACGGTTGAGCTGTATTTTTTTTTTTAAATTCCGTCAGAAATACTAAATTTAATGAAGTTGATGCAAGGCATTTTTATGTGGATCTCTTCAAAACCTTTGTCACGCTAGTTTATGATGAATTTCATATCTTACAAATTGTGAATTGGTGAATTTGAATTTTGGTGAAAATTGGTGAAAAAAGTGAATTGGTTCTCCCAGTCCCTTATACTCAATCAATTGATTTTCGTTTTTATGGCTAACTTTGCATATAGACATATATCAGTTAGTGAGGAAGATATCTCAGTACAGACGGGAATGTTAATACTTTTTATAAAAAATGGACTTCTGAAAATATTTCTTCCCCATTTGTTTCAACAGCTGCGCCTGAATTGGACTCTTAGGCCTTCCTTAGATCCTTATGATGCCTCAGTTTCAGCATATTAGGTTTCATAGAAACAAATATTTTTTAAATATATAATAAAGATCAACCAAAAATTTCCAAAATGTAACATAATCATTTGTTTTCATTTAAATAGTTCTCAAAATTCCAGGCCTTTCATATCGAGCAACCGAGCTTAATACGTATCTATTATTGTATGCCCTAAACCACACTAATATGTATGTGTGGGACTATTCCATATGATTTGAGTTTACTAAATCCAAGTATTAAGTACGCAATGGGACCGCTTAGTTGCGCAGCACATAAGCACCCGCTGAATTGGTTGACAAACAGACAGAATCTTCCTCAGAAATTTAGAGGCATGTACCATGTATTGTTGTCACGTCGTTAATACTGCAAAATGAAAAAATCGCGCTAAGACCCACAGCCAAGTGAAGTAGAGGCTCTCACAAGTGCCCATTGCAAGTGAACACAATTGCTTTGGAATACATATGGTAGAGTCGGTGCTTGAGGTGTGCTTGAAATGCCATGCATTTATGAGCGCACTTTTCGGTATTTTAGTGAGGCCCTTTGGCGCTTGTTTGCTACGAATGACACTAAGGGTAAACACTACGAGTACAAAAGCGAAACTACTGCAGTTTTGTTTGTACATTTCTTATATGTGATTCTATATTTGTATGTAAGTTCAGTAAGTGTTTGATTGTGCAGTTTACCTTGTCTATTTTACTGTTTCCAAGTGAATCAGGATAATTTGCTTCAGGATAAACTTTGAGAGTATCACGAAATTGATTGTCAGTCAGGTCACAATAATTAATAGGTTTCGTAGACGTAGCGGAAGAACCAAAGAAGGCAACAACGACTCTTTTGAAGGTCAGCAAGTTCAACTTGATCCCCACCAATATATCAATGGTGAATACAATAAATGGTCAATTCACCATATGAATATGAATATAGCAATGACCCTATACATGAATCAGAAACGGGAAGGAAGTTGGTTCTGTAAAGTATGTGTCGAAGATCTTTTCATAAACACCTGGCAAGATAAGGCTATTTCTATGCCTTTGTAGTATTTGTAGTATGCCGCCTGGATATTTCAACGTTCAGGCAAACGTTAGACATTTTTCAATGCTTTCGTTAGATATTTATTTATGGGAACATTTAGTTGTGCATTTGTGTAGGTGTGTAGTAAGAGTTTGCGAGGCTTGTCACATAAGAAAGCAAAGGCATTACGTGGATATATGGAGCAAGCAATGCCTGAGGATAATAGAGAATTGCGTTCAACTCACTAACCTATAAACAATATGTATGTAGATACATATTCACACACATGTATGCAATGTATTGTTTGCATTAAATCCTGTCAGTTGCCACCCGGCTTACATGCATTCACTTGCAACTTTTCCTTGCTTAGCTAAACTCTCCTGGCTTAATTCACTTGCCAACAATAGTGTATGGTGTATCTGTATGTGTGAGCGTCCTTTGTTGTTATTATTAATATTCTCTGCGATATTTCTTCATCATTTTATTCTTCTTTTCATATTATTTGCTCGCTTTGTTTGTCCGATTTGCTTTCCTTATTTGAATAACACTGTTGCACACAATGCATGTATGTGAAATAAAGCACATTCGAGTGCTTTCAAGAATTCAGATATAAGAATTAGAAAGCTGCCCGGGGCCATTATGTTATTGGTTCTTTGTTGCAGCAAAAGTACACTGGTACATGGAAAATTTAGACCATACGTAAAGCCATATTTGAAAATGATGAGCACCTTAACCTCATGTTGGTATGTTTGCATCTGTGGGGATGTGCCAGCTGCAGAATTTTCCAGAGCTACAGTACTTAATAAAGGAGAGTTTGCCTTTGTATAGCTGTAACTAATATTTATAGAAGTTTTTTTTTTGTGCGTAGTGTATGTAATGAGTGTATAATATGTATGAAGTAATTGCTTAAATTAGAAGCCAAGTAACCATATATTTGAATCGAAAGAAAATTGAAAGGTATAAATATTGAACGCATTGGTACATTGGTCAGTGCATTCAGTAAGTGGCTTCGTGGCCTTTGTGGGTTTGCAATATTGTATTTACCATTGTGACAAGTGACACTCTAGACACGAATGTGTCTAAAAAATATATGTGAACTTTACTATGTTGAAAAATATTTAATTTCAGGGTCTTGAGTTTAGAATGGTACTGGTGAAATCAGTATCAGATAAATCATAGTACTTTTGTATAAAGTTGAGGCTTTATCCTAACTTTTCGTCAATATGCAGCTATAAGGATGAACTTTGTTCTAAATGTTTCTAATTACTATGATCAATCGTTTACGCATATTTATTAATTTCGTTTACGCATAGTTATTTTTCTTCTATTTTATTACAGAATAAAAAATTCCTGTCATTAGTTTTGAACGGGTACTACTTTCTTTGTTTCAGCACTTGCCACCACCACCACGGCTTAGCGAATTGTGTGACAACAATTGCCAGTTAACCAGAACAATGCTGTGTGAGTATAATTAAAGATTTTATTAAAAACTTGTTTCGAGTATTGAGTCTTTTTTTCAACTTTTCAAGAGGAAGTAAAATAAAATTTTAAATATTCAAAGGTGAAGAGGTTCAACATAATTTATTGCTTCTGTGTATGGTTTAAAATTGAAAAAAGGTAGAATGTTGCCACTTCTTTGAATTTGTATCCATTTCTAAAACTTTAATCTAAGCAAATTGGCAAAGTAAATTCAATGCTATAGCGAATTTGCGAATGAAATCGGTTTTAGAAATGGAATTCGGAGCTGTGACTTTATTTATATATGGGACTTTAATAAAATGGGACTTTATTCCCATATATAAATTAGTTGATAAAGACAAATATGTCTATTGTTAATACAAGTAAAACATAAAAACTTAAATTTTGTTTCGCCATCTAAATGGAGTTCAATTTCGAAAATAAGGCCTCATAATCACTCACCCTGATGAATGGATCGCTTTCATTTTGAGGAACGAGTGCGTTAGCGTCAAAGCATTGACATACAAGGGTATGAAAATCTGTTCTAAGTATAAGCTTTCACTTAAATATGCTTGTGTGATTTTCCTCTGCAGGGTACGGCAACAGTCCAGTCCAGTCAAATTTATGGCCTAGAAGGCCACGCAGGCAACGTTCGCCTTGTTGAAATTTAGTTATTTAACTAATTTCCAGATTTAATGCAATAAACTTTAGTGCAGATATATAAATTTGCTCTATTCAAATTGCACTTTGAGGATATGCGAAAGCGCTACTAAAGGCTTAATGCAATTACGCAATGCTGTTAGAGAGTTGTCACGTGCCACATGCTGCTTGCTAAATGGAGTTGAGGTGCAATTCATTTGCCTTAGTAAGGTAGATAGAATTGTGTAGGGCGAAGAATAGTGTAAATAAAATAAAAGTGAAGAAGGATATAAAAATGAATTATATTTTTATATAGACATTGACTTTGATGCCGAAGGATTTAATGCAGAAAGCTACCTGTTACAATTGTCAAACTTAAAGTTCTCGACTAAAATAATATATTTTATGCGATTGGGCATTAGAAGTGCCTTACGAGCAATATGGCAGCAGTCCACGGTAAGTGCCAGTGCTTGCAACAAATTTATGTTGTCATATTTTATTTACTCAACTCCACTCACACATGACGCTACAAGAACACGATTTCAGTGCTCAATTTATCATAAACTTTTACTCGTGCACACGGAGAGCACACACATTTCTGGAAACACATGTACAAGTTATGGGAAATTTTGTAGCTGCCTAACTTTGTGGGAGCATCAAGAAAATATTGAAACATAAAATTGTTGTTTAGTAGCGCAAAATCGAAATTTATGAAGTTGCAATGTGACAAACGATTTGAGTGCACAAACACACACTCACTTGCACAAATGCAGAGAAGTCTCTGTCAGTCTTACTATCCGATCGGGCGAAAAGCGCAGAAGTTGTGATATGTTTACAATAGTGTTGGCGCAAACGAGTGCGAAGTAAAAACCTGTGTTTATTATAAGTTTCAATAACTGTATACATTGTTAGAGGAAGAAATATAAACACAAGATGTTGCAATGTAGTAAAAAAGCTTGTTCTCCTCTTCTTCAATAGTGATGGCTTCAGGCCCGGTGTTGAAAAGATTATCCTTTGTTATAACGGATTTTGCCGCATTCCCTCTAAACCAAATTCATTTTTATCTACACAAATTTGTGCAGCATTTTTTCTGTATTTTTAAAACATGAATAAAACCTTAACCTTGTATAGCCTTGTTAAAAAATTTATACTAAAAATATTTTTCGTTCTTTATTTATAGCCCCCAAATTTTGTATCTGGACTAGAATACTTCCCTCATGACATAATCAAGTTAATTTCAAGTTAATTCGTAAATAATTTCCTCGATCAATATACAAATGTCGATATTGAGAACTTTGAAAATTTAGGAGGAGTAAACTTTGGAGGAGTCGTTTAAATTAGAATCCGGGATTACTTTTCCATTCCTGCATTCTTTTTAGTTGTAAGTTGTTAAACTTTAATAATCTTTCAAAAAAATGTTTCAAGTTAGATAAGTCACACTCAGTGATCTCTTTGTAACCTGTTTAAGAAGAAACCCCTTCTTTCTTACTTCTGTTTTTCAGCTTATTTCCAATTGACAATTGACAAACAAACTTCCACCGATTCAAAGAGCTCGCAGCTTATCCAATTTACATGGACACAGCTTTGACATCAATAGTAACGAAACATTTAAGTGCGAGTAAACATATTACCGCTGATGAGATCGATCGCA
This sequence comes from Bactrocera minax, assembly GCA_021498325.1. NCBI lineage: Eukaryota > Metazoa > Arthropoda > Insecta > Diptera > Tephritidae > Bactrocera > Bactrocera minax. The sequence continues at coordinate 1,843,570 of JAKEEE010000012.1, read as the reverse complement.
TTTTCATCATCATCGTGTGCTTGTGCGCTCCAACATAACATTATCATTATATACTTAAGTACATTACTAGTAATTGACACTTGCAGCGAGCGATCAGCTCCAATGGCCAATTATGAATTTTTAGTAATTTCAGTACAGTTGTGAATGATAATGGCTTCATTACACATACTACAACAAAATGTGATTTTATTATTGCATGCATATTTTGCTCATTTATGGTAATTGTGTGCTCGTTAATGTTGCATTATTATTGAAAATAAATGTGACATTAATATGCCATTTAATGTTCACAGTCAATTGCTCAGTAGTGAGCTATTTTGCAAAGCTTTATGGCACTCCAGCAGAGTGCTATCAATTGCCAGATAGCGCAAATAAAATGTGACTGCATTTTATGATTGTGTGAAAATTTATGGCTTGCTATGTATCAAAATGGAGCTGGTGGCCTTCAATAAACATCGAAATATGTGCTGCAATATAGAAAATTATATTACTATTTTTATTATGATCAAATGAGCATATAAATTCCATGAGTAGATGCACGACAAGTCTTTCTTTCAATTCTCCAAAAACCACTATATACCAAGACTGATATATCGTATAAGGTTGAAATTCTAAACTTTATCCCTTAGGCCTTTATCAAGCCTGGTAGTGAAGGTAAATTTTGCGAAATATATTGAAATACGCAAGTGTCAGTGTTTGAAATGATGTTGGTAAGGAGAATAATGCGATAATGAAGTACCCATACCCTTGAGTATTATGCCTATATCCAATGAATCAGTAATGTTATGTATTGCTATTTATTAGAGAACTATGTCAAACTATAATATAAATCCATCTTGTAAAAGTCAGTTCATATTTGGTTTGTGGATTTCCAAGGGCGTGTAGATATAAGAGATATTGCTCTATGACACTACAAACACCTAAGAATATGATAAGCTCAGTATAGTTCGAGTGTCAAAAGGAAAACTAAAGTGTTTATTTTCGAACAGGATATTTTGAGCTTTTAAAATACTCGATGTTGTACATAATAGTGCTGTAAAGAAGAAACTATATACATACATATACTATATACAATAATACTCTGTATATATAATATCATATATATGTATATTATAACATAGTTAATGGATTTGTGGAAGGCGAAAAGGACTAGTATGTTGGACAATGTGAAACAGGCATTTTAGACCTTGGACATTTTTAAAAACGAAACACATTATCGCCATTTTACTTAGACTATTATGACTCGGGAGCACAATTTTACCATGCAAACAAGTTCAACAGTTAACTGTTGCTTACAAGCCACATATGCACACACATGCACATATATTATATGTTAGTGTAAGAACTTGCTCTTCTTTACCAAGCAAACATTGTGACAATGCATTAGGTTGTCACGAGGGAAGCTATTCATTTCCTTTGATATACTTAAACTGTCTAAGCCTATATCGGTGATGTATACATAAACACAAACACAAACGCAAATACTAATGCAATGTGCGCATGTACGTACATGTGTATAATGGTTATTACTTACGGGCAACATCAGTAATGCGTCAAGCCACAAAAGTAATGCTGTAAGCACTTAAACTCGAGTAATTCCAGCTGTTTTACGATTTATTTATAATTCTATTATTTACACGCTTAGCCCTGTCCTACACAGTCGCGCGGAAAAGGAGGCAACACAGCAACAACAAACTCGCCCACGTACTCGTTGTGCTTAAGCACACTTTTAGGGCGCATAAACCGCAATCAAGGTAAGGACTTAGAGCATAAGAAACTTAGTTTAATGCACATAACGAAGTAGAGAGTGTGAAAGCAGTGGGAAGGAACATCCACATAGATTGTTTTTCATTATTGAATATACAGAGTTTTATACTTTCGCAACATGTTGCACAACCGTGTTTAACCACTGACACTTAAAAGTAAACTAAACTGAGGTGATATATCAAAATGATCGGAGAATAACCACGTAAAAGTCCTATAAAGCGGTATTGTTAGAGACTTCTTTAAGTGCAATAACTCTTCGAACAACCTTGTCAAGAACTTATGCGAGATGAGACATTAGTCGTCCATTCGAATCATTTTGAAAATTGGACTGTAGGTCTGACAACACCCACTCTTAGGTAAAAATTCAAATCTTAAAACTATCAGCATCTATCGATTTCAGCAAATTACGACGTGTGAGATTTTCATGTACCCATTAGGGCATGAGGCCCTTTGTTCCACCTAAGAACTGTAGGAAAAATATATATATCATGGCAATTTTCATTACAATGGATAACACAAGTATTCATCTTCCTTTGGTTTCCATTAACTTAGTATTATGTAAAGCTATTCGCTGATGTGGTGCTTAAACTGTATCTTGATAGCCTCGTTTACTCATTTCCATACCATAATGGTTACATCAAGGGCTCCAACGAAAATCACACCTCAATTAACTGTTGAATTATGCAATTGCTCTTCTATTATTGTAACACACCTGATTATTCTTGAAACAAGAATTTTCCGTTATTTTCCGGAAAGATCACTTCGGTGTTAAGCGGGTTATAGAACAAAATCAAATGTCTGCAATGAAACACTGTACGCACGTGAAACGTGACGTAAACATCACAGGCCAACTCGTTAAAAAGTTGTAAAAATTAAAAGTATCCTTTCAATGTTCTCCAAGTTAAGACAATGGCAAACAGCAACAATAAGATTGTTCTGTAAAGACTAAGCAAAACAAAATACAAATCCGCAAGAACTTAATCCAGAAGTCAGAAGTCCTGACATTGCTGTCATGGCGGCCATAAATGACAAATGACAAAGCTCCTCACCATAAAGCATCTGAAGAAACGAAGAATTCAGCGGAACGCAGTTTATGTGCCAAGCGAGAGCCACGAATAAATATATGCCCATACATACCTGCTACTAAGGAGGTATATCCATGTTACGGACCAAGCTTTTGGTACTCCGGATCGCCTACAAGCGATTGCGTTGTGACTAATCGTCAAGCATTTGGTTCATTTGGTTTTATTGTTATTTCGCGCGCTAAGTTCACACAGTTATAAATGTGTTATTTGTGAGCGTTGAGCGGGAGTATTTTTAATGCGCTAGAGATGCTAGTGTGTAAGTGCGCTGCTCTTCATGGCCATTTGCCCCAATCAAACAATGCCGTTGCTGTTTGTGTGATTATGCTGCTGCCAACATGCTGCTTTCATTGTCATAACTGCTTATGACATACAGAACCTCAACTAACTGGGCGTTCATACTCACGTTCATATACGCTTACATGCGTTCACGTCAAGCAGCGAGTATTTCATGCTCCTACATTCCACGGCTAATTTACGCGCTGTCATAATGCTAATGACACTGTCGGCCATCAAGTTTTCTTGTTGTCGCGACGACAGTTGCTGTTACATCTGCCGTTGCTGTTGTTGCTTCACTATGGGCCGCCTACGCGTCTCCTTCCTCTTCTATTCACTTCTATTCAGTACCGACGGCTGATGGCGCTTCCGGTGTCGGTGCAGTCAACACAATCATCACTTTGCTTGGTTGCTTGGTGTTTTCTTTGCTGCAATTGGACTTTGCTCCGCCAATGGCGAAAATTCAAAAAGTAACTCGCTGCGGTCCGTGAATCGGCTAGAAATTTAATTAATGTGAGGGCTCTTGCCATTATTCTAACCTCAACAGAATGTGTTCTTCTTTATGCGCCTTCTCTGCATTTTTCTCTGCGTTCCCTGACTAGTCAGTCATGTCTTCATGCTAGTAGGCAGACCGTTGCTCGCCGGAACTTGCCACACATTTCTGCTCTTTTCTTCCCTTAAATATTTGTTCAGCTTGAAATAGCGAGCTTTCGTTTCATGTAAAAGGAATATTTTTGTAAAAAACATCAAACAATAATGGCTAACTGCTTTAAAATCTTTTTTAATTTTAAGTACTTCAATGCTTAAGCCACATTTCATTGTAAAAATCGAAGAATTCGACCAAATTTGACAAATGTCCAACAAAGTCGACTCCTGTAAATGTACCGCTGTTCCAGAGCTCCTTTGACGCAACGATAGCTCTGTGTTTCCATATTCTCCTCTTGTTTTGCATTTAGCTTAGTCTAACTGGTTTTGCATATTAAGCATCTAACACATGAACTTTTTGTGTAAGATATTGTGATTGTGTATCCACAGTATGAATCCGTTTCCTTACAAATATATATGTGTTAGTTATATAAAGAAATGTGACGACTTGCAACGTGTCGTATTTGCCTGCATATCCGTTGTCGAATTTTGATTCACCTATACACATACATACACAACACCTAAGGCGGCAACGATTGCTGATTACGAAAACCACGAGACAACAAAAACAATCAGCAACAACTGCAGTCACAGTTGAAACGAACACAGTTGTCGAGGTAAGTTTGCAAATTTCACTCAAATTGCATTGAATTTCGATTCTCGTAGTTAGTGGTAAAGCGTACAAAGCTTTAATTAATCTCTTCTTCAGAGTGGCTAGCGCAGACTTGTTAGCTGCTTCACTTCGTGATTTTAATTAACTTATCCACCAACTGTGATTTTTCAATTGTCAGGTACGGATTAACATGTGGGTTAAGAATGGTATGCCGCATGCTTCATTATACTTTTGGCTAACATAAACTACTGTTATTTACAAATAACCCTTAATTGTAAAGAAACCAAAGTTGGATAGTATCTGCTAAACCTATGCTAATTACTGAAGCAACAGATTAGGTACATGTATGTACTTCAAGGTCTGCTCTTCCTTTCAGAAAACGTTTTCTCAAAGCCGTTATTGTTACGAGAGTTTGTATTATTTTTGTTGGTGTTATAGTATATAATATATATATATATATTTCACATATTTTGTCATTTTGTTGTGCGCTGCGTATGAGCAATATTTTACACAATTTTATTTAATGTGGAAGTATGAATGGTTAAAGAGGGAAGATATACATAAGTGAATGGACTAAGTTTTACTTAAACAGTTTGGGAATCGCGAATACATTTATTTTTAAATTCTCATCAGTTCGTGTTGTTCTTATGACTTATAAAGAAACTTCCTCGTTTATATATTAACTCACCATTGCTTCACCTTTACCATATTGAACTAAAAAAATCGTTGAAAATATGCCAAAATAAATCATTCACCCAACCCACCCACCCATTGCACCCAAAGTGTGTCATATAGCCTATAACTATATTCGTGCGTTTTGGTTTTCACATTTGAATGTTTATTTAAGAAACACATGTAAAATAGTATTATTCAAAGTACTGTCTATCTGAAGCTATAACAATTTCCTATCTTTGTAACAATTTGTGGATTCCATCTGAAAAGAGTCCCCTGATCCCACCAAATGCAGCGAATTACTTTGGGGTCATGGATATCCGAATATCAGCTTTGACGTTGACATTTTTTGCGTTTAGGGTTGTCGTAATGGATCCATTTTTCTTCACCAGTCACAAGCCAAGCAAAAACGGCTTCTTTTTGTAGCATCCAAGCAGTATTTCCGACATGCAAAACCGTCTCTCAACGTCTCGCAACGAGCTCTTCTTGTGTTTGGCAATAATATTCATTGAGTAATGCTTCCTTGCGTTCTTAGTCTTCTAAGCCAAAATCATCACTCTTAAATCATGCGAACCACTTTAGGCACATTCGTTCAGTTAGAGCATGCTCACCATAAACTTCCACCAAAAGGCGATGATTTTCGCCCAAGGTTTTCTTGGTATTAAAGTAATGAAGAAGAACTTCCCGCAAAAACACTTTTTAGGCACAAAGTTCGACATATTTGAGAGAAGAAAATTATTGCTGTTCACGCTTCAAATGAATGATCTATACTGACGCACTATAAGACGCACAAAGCCAGTAATTTTCTAACTCATGTTGGGAATATTGGAACAATGGAATAGTAGTCAAGTTACACCATCTCTTAGTAAACCGCACAAATATAGTTATAGAACCAATATATTTGGACTAAAAATTAGCTCATAATTGAACAAAAAAATTTAAGCACAAAATAATTAATTTAAACTCTAACTTCAAAAAAGAAAATTTCTTCTGACTTAAGTATTTATTATAGCATACAGTATGCAGTTGCTTAAACGCTAATATTCAATGTGCACATGACAAAATGCAAAAATGTGTAATAAATAACCGAAAATTATACGCCAGCGATACGTACTGCTGCAGCAGTTTAGTTATCAGACTGCAGCATAAAGTCGCATAGATAGAATTCGAATCTATAACAATTTGTTTTTGTTATGCCTGGCGCTTAGAAAATTTAATACACATAAATAAATATAAATATATATGTGTGTATGTCGGTCCATGCTGCAGTAAAAGTGTATATGCCGGTATTTTATATGAAAATTTACAGTCAATACCAAACAGTGGTGGACGTAAATAATGTACCACTTAAAAAAAGAAAGAGCCCACGATTTTGCAGGGACGATTGGGTAGTATTTTGTTTGCCATTGTGGTTGAACTAAAGCTAAATGTTAAAAAAAGTAGAAGAATCGGAAGACTTCAAGGATCCCGTTATTGAGGAAAGGATAGGTATACTGTTTTCTAAAGCTAGGTCATACAAATCCTAAATAGCAGCAAATCCAAATTCGCTGATTGGTTACATTTCCGATTTGTCTCAATGTTCAAACAATTTCCGAAGTTTATTTTTGTCATAATACCGTCTACTTTATTCACACATTCCCTTCAATATTTACAATTAATAACTGTAAAATTAAACATTAAAGCCGGACGAACAAGATGGCAGTTTCGAACGCAGATACAATTAATGAATAACATTTCCGAAAGTTTAATGTAATTAAGGTGTAGTTGGTCAAGGGTCAGCTCATGTCATAAAGAGGTCCTGCTTACATCAAAAATCCAAATAACACTATAATATGCCAACACTGTACACAACAGCATTTTTCTAAAGACGAACGAGGTTAATAGTAATAATATTATAATAAAATAATACGAAAATTTGTTCTAGCCATGTTATTGTAATATTGCTTTGAATACTTCTGTCCCTATGTATGTAATTCCATTATTTTGATATATTTTATTTTATACGCACACACACACCATCACATTAGCATACAATTTGGCATTGTTATCAGTGTGTAATAAATCTTTAAAATTGGCATAATTTATAATACACTACATAACCACAAGGTACATATCATTTTAATGTCTACGTACTTAGAAGTTACTTTATTACTCGGCGGACTAGACTCGACTCGACTCGACTCGACACTGAACGGAGCGGCAGCAAGCGGGGCGCAGCGGTGCTGGCCGGCGCTAGGTAATATCTCATAGAATGCATAGAATCGGTATTATATTTATATATAGAAATAAATGAAACACCACAAGCACACGCCTAAATAAAGCGAACATGCTGCACTACACAATCTTGGCACAAAGGATCGCACACACAATGCAGCCGACATATCCGTTCCCGCTGTTGCTGCGGCGCGCTGCTTCTTAGCGCTGCTCTTCCGTTCGCTTCCGTCGACCGCCGCGTTACTGGCGGCTCGTTGCTATGTACGGCGCTGTTCGGTGCCGCCTCAAAGGACATTAAAACGATTCGCACTGATACCGAGTCCTACTTGTAGATGTAATTTAAATTCAAAGCCACACACACATACATATATATATATATATATAAGGGCGCATGTTTGTGCATATATGCGTTTGAGGACGCTTGTTGGCGGGAGTGTGAATGCGCCTGTTTGTTCGTAAGCGGCTGCTTGATATTTCATGGTTTATTGTTGTCATTGTGGGTTCTCATGCAATACAATAGCTTGTAAGCAAGTCGCCACAGACAGGCAGCGCCTTTGTTGTGTGCAGTAGCCAGCTGGCTGAAGCTACTACGACGGCAGTATTAGAGTATTAGTGACCCCAAACAGTTATTTGTAATCCATGATTATGGATGTATGTTTAGTTGTTGCGCATGTGCATTTTGAAAATATTCGCAATATTCCTGCTTGAGTGAGAGGTCGATTTTATGTGAAAGATGGTACGATAAGAGTGTTTTACCTGCTTTTATACGGTTATTGCATTTAATAACAACCATATGATAAACTCAGAAATGATGCAACGCAATGTTTGCAATACAGAGGCTATCCAAAGCAAGATTATACATATATACGAGTATACCATTGCTTCAAGACCATCTTTAAACATGAGGCGTGGAATTATAATATGTGTGAAATCTAATCAAATCTAGGTTTTACGAAGGCCAAGCAACAGTGATTGGAAAATTATATAAAAGATTTAAAACACATGTGTGATGAAGAATTACCGATCTAAGGGACCAGTGGCCAGTAGCGTTATATTCTGATAGTTCCAGAATTGAAGGCTACACAATAGTCTGCTATAGGGAGAGATGATGTGGTTGCCACCGTCACAATACAAAATCCTCCAAAATAAGGCATTGAAAAGGTTTTCTTAACCGAAATGAAAGCAAATTTCGTTCGAAAGATATGAAAGCAATATAATTATGGTCGATGCAATTTAAACTCAGCTTATATATATCTAAGCATATATGATAGTATACAAGTATATTGTACATAGTATATCCATACGAATGTTTATTGGTGTATTGATTTTCAAAGATACCCAATAATTTGTTAATCTGTTTATATTCCATTCGAAATTTGCAAATATTTTCCTTTCATATGAATTTTTACCAAGCACGAAGCATAAACCTGAAAAAATAGAAATATATTGGTACACATATTTATATACATATACATATATACATATTACATATATATACATATATACATTATACATATTGTATGGAATATTTACGAGCAACAACATTCAGGTTCAGAGCAAACACACATACCCCAACTTTCGAAGATGCAATAAACGAAATTGTATTGGCAATATCCCCTCTGGCGGCAAAATAAACCCCACAAAACTATGCATTCACTATGGTTAAGCATATGAGTATATCGGCATAACTGTATACATTTACGTTCGCATATTCAAATTATGTGTATAAAAACTTAGGTGTGTTTGTATTCAGAAGTATTTCTCAATTTCGCATGGTCCATGTGCAACACACATCAAAAGAACTACGAACTGAACAATCCTGAGCTGTGGAAAATTAAAAAATATTATGATTTATTGTTATGAAGAACATGAGCATGAAGCATTTATTGTAGGAAATTTAAATTTTCCATTTTTTCGATCGGGAAACTGCTTCAAAGCTTATCGAAAGCATTATTCGGTGATTACTAACTTAAGTTTGGACAAGAAATTCTGCATTCTAGTTTTGTCTATTTCTGTTTGATTTTACTCCTACTGCGATTATTAATTTCTCTAGGTCCATTCAAAGTAGACACGAAAAATGAGGCGTATTTTCATTGACTTTAACACCAACACGAATGTACTATCGATGATTGTAAGCCAAGTGTGCATGAATTTGTTAGAATTCGGTTGGTTGGCCGTCGCTTAAGTGGAAAACGGCTTTTAATGGGATTCATGCGATTATTCAACTTGCATGGCGATAATTATGGGGCTGAGTCCACTTAATTGCCACCATCGTTTAATTGATGTTGATTTAAACAAATGGTCGATGGCTTTAGCTCCTTAGCGCCTAGTTTAATGCTATCGGTAATTAATATATGTATATGCACTTATGTATGTGCGTTCGGCGTGCTTGTAGAAGTGTGCATTGCCTCAATAGACTGGCGCTTTCATGCTTTTTAATTGAAAATTCCACTAAAAAGAATTGAAGCAATGATTTCGGTGTTTAGCCTGAATTTTCGAGTTCCCTGAGATTTATGCCTGAGAATTATTTATCGACGTTTTCTTTGTGAGCTTTTGTTTGACTTTTACGTGCTTTTATATCGTATCCAAAATTGTTATTATATAATAATTTATTGTAGCAAGAAAATGGAAACAAATTAAGTGAAATGCTGTTCCATGTTTAACTTGCTGTGTGGGTTGTATGCAGGTTAGATTTTTAGGACACACAACTTTGGCTACCTTTATTAAATTTCAGTTTATTTTACATTTTTCCTCAATATAATACTTGAAGGCGCCGTTGAAGCACAATATGTGGTTCGTGATCAATCAATTTGGGTAAAATTCGTTTATTTCACGGTTTGCCTCTCAGGTTTGATGAAACATTTTAGGAGGGTTTCTTGAGAATATATGTAGGTGTTTGAATAGGGGAATTGTTACTCTGTCCTTTGTGCCCAATTCGTCTCGATCCGTGTTTATGGCAAATATGTGACGCAATGAATTTTTCAAAGGTCGTGAAGTTCTTCTACAATTTTTCCTACTGTCAGTTAATAATGGTTTAAATAATATTAGTTTTCGATATTTAATTGTCCGAATACCTTTAGACTAATGAAATCAAAATAACTTCAAACAGCGTGTGGCATTGAGGTATGAGAAGGTACTGCTTCAACTTTACGCTGCAAAAATAATATATTCTGCTATAATTTTTTAGTCTTCAGAACATACTTTTAATGAATTGTTATTACAAATATGCTTCAACTTTTCAGCATTTTGGTAAATACCACTCAGAGCACACATTCGAAGTATACATGTTTAGGTGTTTGTAAATATATGTGTGTGTGTGTATGTGTGTGTTCAAAAACAAGTCGTAAACAAATGCAACAATTTTGCGGTTAAGCGGTATTAGTAGTCTCTCTATGCATTTGCCGCGTACGAAGCAGAGAAGTTTTAATTAAATTTTCTGATACATTGAAGCAACCACAGCCACGTAATAAAAAAGTTGAGCACTTGCAAATGAACCGAGTGCTTAGCACTCCATAAGGTGAGCATTTACATGTGTACGCAGCTCTTACATAAGTATAAGTACTCACATGAGTACTTGTAACTCTCATACTACATTCATACATACGAACCCTGCATGCATATCATATCATTAATACAGTACACGAATAACAACTTTTCACATTGTGGTTGCTGTTTTGCTTGAGTTTAGCATGTGCTTCGCGTGAGATAGTGTTCGTCACTGCTTTACAGATTTAATTAGTTTAGAATTTGCGCACCAGCGAGTGCTTTGAAATTCGCAAAACGCTCAATAAACTGCTGTCGTGCAATACTTGACTGCTCTTAGACACACTCAGCGTGCAATGAGTGGAGAGCACTTGACACAATAAAAATTTTTGCTAATGCAGGAGAGCTCTAATGCTGTGCAGACTTTCAGGAAACGACATGTTTTGCGCTAAATTCGATGCTACATTCATTGATGATTGGTTGTTTTCTGGATAAATAATGCGATAAATGGCAGTGGAATAAACTTAAGAGGGTAGTTACTTCGTCCTAATCATAGCCAAAGTGAGTACTGCTTATAGGAGTGAATTGAGCATTAAGTGTCTAAGCAATAAGCTAATGCTTCTCCTATCTTCAACAGCTTGCCACTAGATCATGTCTACTCCTTTTCGGGGGACCCGGACGTTGGAATTTCAATATCTCATTTTAATCCGTTGAATGAACTGAGGGATGATCAAAGGCAGTTTATTTATGTATTGCACATACTATTTTATATGTTAAATTGAGATCAATATATATCGACTATTTAGTTGTAATACAAAAAAGCCGTTATGTAAGCAAAACTACTATGCTCTGTGCAATATTTTACCAGAGTACAATTAACTGCATAGCCGAGAGTCATACGGAATATAGTATCTGGGCAGTGAAACAAATAAGTATATAAGCATATGTGCATATTTATGTGTAGAATGGAACTAATCAACATTAACTCTATGTGTTGGACGTAGATCAAATGAATTTATGCGAACATAGAACTTGCATTCTCATTACCTCCAGTTCAATTTACATAAAGGCCAAATCCACATTAAATATTCTAAATCGACTTATGAGTAGATTATGTGGCGTACTTTCCATTGCTGTTAATTATTTTGTTGTTAAATACAAGAGTAATAATACAGTGGTACTTAAGTGAAATGAAAGTATTATATTTCTTTACATACGTATCTACACGCAACAATGTATTCTCTTTGCACTTGGGCCATGTGCGTGTATAATAATTCTAATTAAATTCAAGTCGAATTAAGCCTTTAGGCATGCCACCGCATACATATGTATACTAAATATGAATGTTCACGAAGAATAATACGCTTACCTGGATATGTAGGTATACAAATCTTTGCACTTGATAACTGCATAGCCAATACCATACATACACCCTTGGTATATAATTTCACTTGTTTTGAACTGATTCCGTTATTAGTACTTAAATGATGGACGTGATTCTTAGTCGTTTTAGTGTTATTTTTAAAAGTAAAGCTTTTAGGGCCTTTGGTCTCCATTATTCAAATCCAAAAGTCCCTGGTATGCCTGTAAAGAAACAAAATAGGCAACACTCCTTAAATTTGTGTACTCGAAGGCGCCACTGATCGATCAGCAAATGAATTCTTTGAATCAGTTGGAAGACTGGTTTCCATATGATTGAATACTACTGGACTTAAATGCGTAGTTTCCCGCACCAGTTCAGGGAATTTATAGATTTGTACATAATCACACGCATACACATCTATTTACTCCACATAATGCTCAGCATATGAGTGCCCCTCCATATATCTTCACACGAATTCTGTCAATTTTGTTACGTTGCATAATGCATAGTTGCATGCTCGCATGTGTGTGTGTATGTGGTCGTCTGGTTGTTGTGCTATTCTGCAATGAATTTAAGTACTCCTTTGTATCTCCGCACTTAAAAGCAAGCACTCATGCATTTATATACATATGTTATAAACAATGGCGATGCTCCTAGTGCATGAGAGTGTGTACTCAAATGAAATTAGTATGATTAAACTCATTGTCACGCTGCAGTGGCACGTGCAACAGCACGAACATTGTGATAGGGAGAGGTGTGTATTTGTGCGAATTGCTCGTATGTTAGTGCATGTTGTTTGCATGTTGTTTGCATGTAATTTTGTAGGTCCTTACAGGCGCTTCTATAGAGGTACACGGATTACCAAAGTGGGTTTGTACTGTTAGAGATAGCAAACAGTATCAAATTACAAAGCAACTGAAAATGCGTACTTAGTTTGCGATTGCACTCTATTTTATGTTTTGAATTTCGAAGCTTGCATTTTCACTTCAATTAGTGCAGTCCATCATTTAATTCAATTTTGAAAAATTATATGTATAAAAGCAAGGATACTACCCCTGTATCGAAATTGCACAATATTATATTATAAATTCCTGCGGCAGGAGCTTTTTCTTCACATTTCACACCAAAAGACCTCACCTAAACTGAAATGTATCTTTACGATTTTCTCCACTTTTACAAATTTTATCATCACTGTAGTATTGATTAACTACGAGTGTGCAAATCATAATCACTAAAGAACATTTCACGTAACCATGTCCATTTAAGCATACCTAAACTGCTGTCACATCTTATCAGTGATGATGGAGAAAAATAATACAATTACCTAATATAATATATGCATATCCTTACGAAATAATTGTTTTCTATAAAATTTAAACCCTTTAATTTCACCGAAAGCATTTTATTGATTAATTTCCTATAGCTCACTTTCACCCTTTCGTACGAATAAAATATTGATGTCCAAAAGGTGTCAGTCTCAGCGATATTTCTCGTCTAAACAAAAGCCACACCTTATGGGAAAGGATCTATTTATTAGAAATCGGGACTAAAATTTTGGATTTTGTTGAATAAAATTAATATCGAAGCCGTATAATTTTCGTGTTATCTTCATACATTAAGCATTTGTTTTGAAGGAAATTGCACCAACACAAATAACGACTCCGAAAGTAATATCGACTTTGATGCATTCAAAACTTCTGAGTACTTTTGATAATTTATCTGAATTCGACCCTATGGCTTGGGGCTTAAAAATGTTGAAAGAGTAAATCATTGTCTCCGAAATGGGGTTTTGGTGAGCGCAGCTGTCATAAGAAAAATATCGTTTTGAAGCAAAATGCTAAAGACGACTAAATAGCTCCAAGTGGCAGAGTTGGTGGCAAACAATGAAACTTTGACTTTTCGCACAATTTCCCTCAATGAATATCGGATCAACCAAGAATAGTGCTGAGTGCACGGGAAGCTAGCGACATACCCACATACTGCAGTCAAAACAAATGGCAGCGTGAAAATATTTATCTGGCTGGGTGTGCGTGCGTGGCGAACGCGTCTGCGGGGATGTGTGCGATTACCAGTGAAAACAATAGCGGCGCTGTGGTGAGTTAGTGAGCGAACTAGAGTAGAACAATGGTGACATTTTGCCAGCAGCATTAGTTGCGATATTTCAATGTCAGTATGGGTGACCACAAGCACAAGCACACGCACACACTGACACAAACAGTGACACAAAAGCGTGCAAAAGTTAAGCGTTCAGGCATATACGCGCTTGTATACGATTGCGGATGTATTTTGGTGCGTTGCTTTTGTTGATATCTTCCACTCCAGCGCATTGGCGCGCCATTTTTTGGCTGGCATTCTATCATTTGGCACTGTCGTTTGGCCCAAAACGACTGCTGTCATTGTTGCCGTTTATTGTTGTTTGTGCGCAGCAGCATTTCGTGTTCCTTTTTGCGCTTAGCATGACAGTTGTGCGCTGAAATGTTCTGTCAGTTGACGTGGAAATTATTTCAACGAGTTAAAATTTAAATGCATTTTGCTTTTGAAATGTTGTTTATGCCAGTCACTCATACGCAGTGGCGTACAAAACCCGACCAGCGTGCAACAGCAATTGCAGATTTACGCCAACACATGCGAGTACGCATACACAAACACACGGATATGTTTTTGTGTTTTGTGCCCAAACTGTGGGCTAGCGCATCAGAAGTCAGCGAGCGCAGATGAAGTGGCAGAGAGGGGATCGCCACCGCCAGCGGCAGCGGCTGCAACGACAAATCAATGTCATCAACAGACATAGACGACTCTTCGCCATGTTTCAAGCAATGCTCCAGCATATACATAAGCTTTTTCTGAATATACCTATGTACATACCTAGGTACATGACTATACCTATGTATAGTCTTGCTGCGTTATTTTGAGTATTTTTAAGTAAAAATTATACGAAGTTAAAAAAAAATAGTTTGAAAAAAAAAAAAACGAAAGAAAAGCTTTCGTTGTGCTTGTTGTTAAGGATATTAGCACTAAAGGGCAATAATTCATTCTCAAGTGATGACAGACGTTTTGGATGAGTCCTTCGCAGGGAATTCAGAATTCTTTGCGGAATTTATTGCTATCAGAATCTTAAAGTTTAGCCCTTTACAAATTACGGCTTTAATTGCCTTAATTCGAGCCGCAATATGGCTAATGCCGTTGGGAAGAGATCAAGGTGGAAAATTTCAGATATTAGATTATCAGATATGCAATTCATTCTCGAAACATCCATAAAGAGGTGTGCGATGGCAAAATGAAATTTCTTTTGCATAGAATCTCTTGGTATGACAAATTATTTAGATAGATTGCAGTTGAAAATCATTCATCTTTCATGAAACATGCGGAAAGAACTTTTTAAGATTTATCCGTCAGGATCTCATACAGCGGCATGAATATTTCCATTCGAGTACTCAGTGAAACCCAGTAACTCTCAATGGCAATGGCTCTCAACGGTAATGAATTACCCTAGTGTTTGTTGAATTTTTACCAAGTCAGTGTCTGGTCTATCAGTATTCGCAGACCTCAAAGCCGGTATATCAGACAATTTGAATTGGACTATATAAATACTGTGAGAGATGGAAATTTCTCGTAAAATCAAATCAAATTTCTATAAAATCTGGATAGGCAACTCCAGCTGTTGTCATTTTCCTGCACTCGCGTATACTCACAGCAAGTTAATAAGTCCGACTGCGGAGAAAGTTTTTTGGCGTTTTTCATAAACTTTGATCCATATTTCTATTTTGAAATGTTTAACCGTTAGCTAGTTTTTAACAACCTACTTGCACTTTTTCCCATCGATTGCCATTTGCTGCAGTTTCTCTAGTTTGCCAATTTTTAATATCTGATTCTTCTAGCTGCCCGTAATGTGTTACAGTCTGAGGAATGAAAAAAGCGATTCGAGTTCGAACAGCAGTTACCGCATTTTATTGATGCAGGCGGCAGGCGGCAGGCAGCACACGGGCAGGCATTGAATCCGCTGGTTTGAAGGTAGGGATATGTCCGTGTGTGTGCGTTTCAGTTTCGCAAATGCACCAGCATTGTGTGAAAAGTTTTGCTGCAGCAAAGTTTGTGCCGCATCGTGCGGTAATATTTGGTAGCTGGCGGTCGCTGATGTTGGCCATGTCTGCCAGTGATGTTAATGCACGTGACTCGCATGGCATGCATCGTGTGTAATCCCCTTCGCCAAGTAATACAAATTTAAGTAGGGCTCGGGTTCAATCTCCTATCTATTATTTAATATATATATTGAAAGCCGCATTTTTTCCTCAGGTTCGCAGAACCTGACGTTTTTATTGATTATTTTTATGATTTTATTGAAATTTTTGGTAGGAATTCTTCAGGATCAAAATTATTAATAATGTTTCTCAAGATTAGTGCTTTAGAACCTTGAAAGTCCTATGGTATGGTACCTCTGTTCTTATCGTGGGCTCATCTAACACACCTTGAGATATTTGCCGAGGTAAAAGGATCTTGCTTCGTTTTCCACTACATTTCTTGCATTAATTTGGTTTTCAGAAAAGTGGATCAAAGAGACACAAATCTGAAGATTTGGGTGTCCAGCCTACGTTGCCACTACTTGGAATAAGCTCGTAGATAGACACACTGAACTAATATTCATCGATATCGATTTCCATCGACTATTCCGCCCAAAAAAAAAATCTATGGTCCAGATATGTGAAATGGGTGTTTCATTATTTCGATGCATTGGTATGAAGGGATTCAGGGTTAGAATTATATTGAATTGAGACTTCCAAAATTTGAATTGTATGTTATTTGGCTGATTGTTTTAAAATTTTGATGCATTACTTGCCATGTCTATAAGATTATAAGAGATATAAGAGATTAATATTTCTAATATAATATATCAAAAAATAAAAATTTTAAAAATAATGCAATAAAAATATAGTAGTAAGCGAAATATTTTCCGAGAAAGAAATACTTTTAATTTAGTCATATTGTATAACAGAATTGAAAGTGCGTTCCGGAAAGTCGGTAAGTCTTTAATGCAGACAAATTTTGGAATAGAAGAATTGCATATCGAAGGAAGTAAAACTGCGAATCCAAAGAACGTGTTTTTATGTAAGAGGCACAGAAATGTGAGCCAGGAGCATTTATACTTTCAATGGGTAAATTATAGTTGTATTTTATGCACTATTCGAGAACGGCGCCGAAGCATCCAATAAACTAACATTTTTTATATTTTGAGCCTTGGTCTATTCCAAAATCCGTCTTAATCTACATTGTTTTAAAAATTACCTGTTATGTTTTGTTACACACATGCAATGCCTTATTTCAAATTTCCAATCTAAACTTATTTGTATTTGTATTCGTCCAACAAACGCAGAAATGGTTCTTTATATTCTATAGTATACATAGGCCGCCTTCACTCAATATGCTAGACGTTGGAGAATTCTCCCTTTACACGAAACACACATAAATATTTATTACAATGCAAATAAGAGAAAGGCGGCGAACAATAAATAGCATAAGCCCGACCATATGGACCTGAATCCATTTGTAGCAAGTAGTTACTTGTACAAAAGCCTGCGATAGGGTACCCCCATAGGAAATGAGCGGATTCCCAGCAACTGTGTGATAAGCATGCACTGAGCTCGCCTTGAATGCACGTGTGTAGGCATGTGAGTGCGTGAATAAAAGGATATGCTTGACGAAGAAGAAACAGAGGAAGAAAAGTTTGTGTTGCATATGTATGTGCCTGTCTGTGCATTGCTATATATTATTTATGCAAATTGTATTTAATTTCTTTATATATGTATTGATTCACGAGCGAAGGCAGCGGCCGATTACAAGTGCACTACAAGAATTGTTTCCATTCATATAAGTAGCCATATGATGGGTACGTAGTGCGGCGTGTGCGCAGGATGAATTGCTTTTCGTATTAGAACGGTTACTGGGCGCAAGGAAACCCAAACACCAACGCCATTCATGGCTAGGTAGCTTACGGCAGAAACACACAACTCAGCCGGAGCGTCTGCTGTCAGTAGATGCCAGCTTTGGTGTGCGCATGTGTGTGTGCTCGTGAATGTGCGAATAGTAGCTGCGTACTTATTATACTCGTACTTATGGCGTACTCTATGCAAGCACATTCGATTGCCATAAATCTTAGTTAGTTTTCTTTGAATAGGAGCTCCTGTGGCTCCTGCTGCTTTGTTGCTTCACTGCATTTTCTCAATTTAAATGCCTTTTCACTGTTCACTGTTCACTGTTGGTTGCACTGCCAGCGTACACATATCCGCACGAATAAAATTTAAATAATGGAAAGCCAACTTTTTATCTAACTGAGCAATGGTGAGGAAAAACGAAAGAAAGCTCCTCGATAGCAATATCACGACTGTTGGCAGTCAGATCTGTTGAAAACAAACTTTATGAATTTATATTAGCCGAAGATGTATTGGGGCTATGCACAAAATAAGTCAACCTTGAAAGCTATCCAATTGAAGAATGAACTTTATTTTTGGGAATGCAGTTTGAAATATGAAAGGCGATGACTGGCGAAGAAGTAATGTATTTGACTTTAATATGAATAGGATTAAAGGATGAAGGTGGGAACTTTTAAAAGTGGTGTTACATGAATTACATCTCTGTGCGAGCGGATGTAGGTCAGCACCCATAGGAACGCGGAAATATGAAGTGGAGCTTAGTGAAACTATTGCAATGCCTTCAAAGTCCTTAATGATAAGGATTCTATATTTGTTAGTTTTTAAATATCTGTAGTTGCATTCTGGAATTTATTTTGTTACTATTGTCTTTTTATTAGAAAATTTAGAAATATGACAATTTTGTATATAAAATCGAATTTAATTGTGATACTTTTGGTGAAAAAACAGACCATTTTTACGTTTCTTGCATACAATGCCAGGTAGAAGGCAACACGACTTAGGTCGGTGCTAGATTATAAAATTATAAAATATACGAGGATGTATGCATGTATGAATCGCATTCTAGAGTGACCGAATATGGATTGGGTAGGCTTAGTGTGGGATCATGGAACGTAAAGCATTCAGCTGCGCTCTGGAAATAGATTACGGTGCCGAAGAATGAGCAGAAATTGGGGAAATTATAGCCATATTTTTTATTATAAGCTGTTAAAATATAGCGGTGAATTACGCAAAGCAGATGGAAAAGTAAAATTGCGAAATTCACTAGGTCATCTAGTATTATTACTCAGCACTACATCAGCATTAACAGCAATTATAACTGATTAGGTTTGGGCAATTTATCTGACACTGATCAGTTATTAAATGTATTTATCGTACAGTATACATACTCACATATGGATTATGTTATCTAACGAAGCATATTTTACAAGTCGTAATCTACCTAATAGTGTATTTAATCCTTTGCACACTATGTCCCCTCTAAATGCGGTTAATACGGTTAACTAAGGGCAGTGAATTGCAACTTCAGTGTGTTATTTGTTACCTCTATGCTTGCCATACCTCTATGTGACACAGATTCATATAAAAGCAAAAAATTTTTATTTCTTCTTTATGGCCAATTTGCATTTTGAGTCCGCAGTGAAACTTCATATATCAGGGGATTACAGACTTAAACTCAAAGTCACTGCGGTCTTTTGTTACATTTTATTTTGCATTTGCTACACTTTTGCGCCTCATCACGCTAATCTACACCGTCTCTAATTAAGCTACACACTGCGTGATATATAATATATATCTTCATTAAACTCTATGCTTGGAAATATTTGTACTTTCTTCAGCATGTGCATTTGGTCTATCATTTCTGAGATAATGCTTAGAATTCCTGGATATAAAACGGAATTTTCATGCATTTTCGCGCCAGTACATAAACAAAGGTGTCTGCCTGTACGTAATTACAAATTTACATATTTGTTAAGAAAGCAGTACATTCCTTACTTTTATGTTCAAATAGAGTTACCCGCAACAAATCTTGTAAATTTTAATTGAAATGAATTTAACTGGTGAATCGAAAGTGGGTGGTTATTTTGTTCCCCACAATCACCCTCACTTTCGCGAATATATGTACGTCACCTGTCAGAGGTTCAAACATATGGATATTGCTATTTATTTTGGATGACGGCTTTATTGCCAAGCCACGTCGAACTCTGCTACTATTTGAATCCGTTATCATAGCTTTGAGTTTAGATATCTACTTAAGTCACCCACTTCTAGAAATATTTAGCCGGTCATCCGCTAATAGTTTAACATATGTGATCCACTCTGAAGACACTGAAATTCCTCCATATAAGATCGTTCAAGAGCGCCAAATTTGGCCACAGCTGAATATTTTTCTGTTCGACCTAATCTACTTTAGTCTTTCTTAGACTTTAATCTAAACTTATACTTAACAATATTGATAATAAGATCATGGACAGATTTTGGGATAGAGTTCTTCATCTTCTAAGGAAATTTTGAGACCTAGTTAAGCTAACTGATTATCTTTGGGTGTATTAAAAGAGAAAGCTACTATTTAATAGAAATTTAAGGAGAAAGTTGGGTATAAAATGTGGTTTAAAGTGAATGGATAAATATGATTATATGTTGAAATAAATTCTTTACTTTAAAATCTTCACAATTTTCACATTTGAACTCAGTGATAAAGTTGATTTCTTACTGAAAGAATAATTTTCTCTCTCTCTAATCTCTCTTTCTCTAATCTATAATATTTTTGTGACTTATACCAATACAAACCCTTTATTTTAATCAGTGATATTACAAACATGAAATCTTGTATAAAAATGAATATGTGGGGCACTTAGCACTTTTGTATGGGTTTGATTGGGCTCCTCCTGCTCTTTTTCGTATGTTTCTAATATTAATCGATCCCAATTTCAGATGTTGTAATAATCAAGCCATTTTCGGTGTGAAATCTTTAGATTAGGGCACAAATTAAATTATATTTAATACATTAGTTGAAAGCGGTGTTCGTTGCTCGTGTTCCCCAGAGATTAACAAAAGTTCTGCGCTTCTCAACTTTTTGGAATTAAACCACAGCGATTAGTCCAGGCATCTCTTGCCTGGAAGGCCGCCTTCGATTAATACTACTTCATCTGAGCTCTGTTGTTGATTCGGGTATAATATTGCCAAATGTATACTGTTGTAGGGCCTCAATCCTCAGACTGCGACACGTCACACTGTCGTGTGTATTACCATATACTATATTATATGCGGTATATACACGTATGAACTTGTTGCCACAACATTCATGGCGGTAGAGTTTTCAGATTTGGTGTAATCAATTTCTCGCTCGCCCAATTGTTACGGCACATTTAACTCCATAATAAAAACAATTTGTTGTATTCGCACATGCACAGTGCACACGTGGGGCACCGAGGGCTCAAAACAAGGTTTGTTACAATAACAATAACCATCGCAACAACTACAGGTATGCAGGGCCTAGTAGATGCTCAACTCCGCAACGAAATCAATAAATTTACTTGTAATATATCAGTCCCACTCTTTCAGCGCACAGCACTTCTGAATTTCTACCATATCCTCTTCTATAGCTCTTTCTGTAGCAGTTACGTGTGCGTGTACCTTTAGGTATGCAAATACATACATATACTCGTATATACTTTTATACGCTATGTACATATAAACTCGGGTGTACTTGCGCCTCTGTGGTGCTAATAAAATCGCAAAACAGGAAAATGTTGGCTTAAAAACCAATTTTTCCTTTAACTCGTGCTACAAAGCAATTACAACAACAAGTTCTTCCTATTATTCGGATGCTTTCACATACGAGTAGATACAAATGTATGCCTCTACCGCCTTTACTAAACGCATTTGCAGATATTTTGTTGGCTAACTCAATGTCAGCTCTTCCACTGGCGCACCGTGTTGCCCTTTGGCATTCGAAGAGTTGTTGTGTTCATGGAAATGTGCAGTTTGGTTACTGTTCAAATATCTCCTCCAGCTGCCGTTCTGACTGGCTACTATTTGACTGCCTACCAACACATACACATTAGCAAAGCTGAAATCCTACAATTTATTTATTTATTTACCACACGAATACGAAGTCAGATTTTTTCGCATGTAAAGGAAGTTGAGAGCAACTTTGGTGAAGTGTTTGACACCCTAATTCGGGTGTTTTTGAAAAGCGAAGAGTTTTGAATTGCCAGCGTACAATATACAGAACCAAGTCTGCAGAACAAAGTGAAACACTAACTCCCGGGTGGACTTTTCAGGCTCCATTACGTGGCAATTTTGATATGTTTCAACAAACTTGTCAAATGGGTATCTGTGAGACTAACATTGGTTTTTAGCAAATACTTTAGAAACCATCGAAAATACAGTTAGTTTTAGATTGTAGGGTATCTTGGGAAATTCAATACTCCTTCATATTCTCTATTCAACAAACTGTCTTCTTCAAAAAAATTTTATATGCATGTGAGATTCATGTGCCGCTAGGTACTAATACAAACACAAACATTGTATGTGTGAGTAGATTTCACCGCAAAACAAATTGCTAGCTTAATCATCCATTTTTATGGCACATTTATTTATTATGCTGTATTATATATAATTCGTATGTTTTTATTCTACGGGGCGAGCTAAGTAAATTGAAAAAATTTAAATATGTAATGTCTCTTCCTAAAAACCTTGCAACAATCACAAAACAAATCCAAGCATGGAATACCCTGCTAGATATTTTTTAGAGCATCCATTTCATTTGTTTAGCCAGCATAATGCAAAGCGGCGGTTTACGGTAAATTAAAATTGTTATACATATGTAATAGTATTAGACAGATGAGTTTGATAGTCGAACAAAGTTTATAAATTATAGAAAAGTTTTGCGGCTACTCAACAAGACGTAGTGAGGAACAGCCGAGTGTATTTCCGTTATAAAAACTCCTCCGTAGAAAGGCATTAGCGGTTAGGAGCTATTTTTAAATATCTAATATAGAGTTCCCGTTCTAGAGCGTTTCGTTTCATTGATGAAACAACTTTGATAACTGCATAGTGCATTCCAATGTGTTCCTTACTTTATTGCGCTTATTATTATGGACTCTAGACTAAATTATAATGCTTATTTCGCATCTGATAGGAGCAAGCACTAAACGAGGAAATTCATGCAAATATTTTGTATCTGAACTAAGGTTCAAGCTGCAGCAAGTGTGGCAGTGGTGAGTTATTGCTCACAGCCTCCCGAGCCACCCTTTTGCATTGGAACTCTATTTCAATGCTGCGCTTTTCTATGGAAACCGCTATGTCTCTTGTTGTGGTTACAAATGTTCGCCAAGTGATAAATTTTGCCTGTCACCTGAAAGAATTCACCGCAAATTTATAAATAAACTCGATTGTGGACGCAAGTGCCACAGGAAGCTGCACTGCGGCTAAAGAAAGTCGATTGCAATGCCGGCAAATAGCCAGCAGAGTGTGCGACACAGATGGGAGAGAGGTATATAACGGTATAGATATAATCAACGGGGTGGTAATGAAATATTTCTGTTTTACGCAACATTTGCATGCACAAAAACAACGCTTGGGCTGGAAGTTAATTTACTGCTGTGATTATGCTTAGAGCGTTTGGACTAGATACCTTCTACCTGAGTTAAACCTGCGTTACGACAGACGTAATATATATGTTTGCGATTTGCAACAATAACATGCATACATATATACCTAATGTATACATGTGATTAACTGCTGCTTGCTCTATGCAACTGATTTCTCTTTAAACTCGCCAATTTGTTCCAATTAATTGAGCTGACAAGGGCCACAACAGCCATACAATATACAGTTTTAACTCTCCTGCTGATATGACTAAGCAGCTTTCTTCTTCTAAACAAACCGAAGCAATAAATAAATCACGATTGCGCTATAACAGACGCGAAAACGCAACTAATTGTGTGCTGCCACAATACAGATAGATGAAGGTGTGGTATATACAGTTATTTGTATATGGCTAATTTCGAAATTTGCGCGAAATTATTAATTGCCTTTCAACAACCCGACACAATACATGCACTATATCTCGCTTTCGCACACACACGCACACTTGCAAGAAAGTGCATTGGAGTGCCTTTGACCACTTAACGAATTAAGCGCCAATCAAGCGATAGTTGCTATTGTTTTCGGTGTTGCTGTCATTGTCAGTCGGTGAGATTTTCGACACTGACATTGACGGGCTTCAAATTCGGTTGCGCTGTGATTGCTGCGCGACGATAGGCGCGGGTGTTGCGGTGTGACACTCGCAGTGTCTAAACATTATTAGCTGGTCTGCCTTTGAATTAGTAAATAATGATTTGCAGTTTCCACATTTCTACCGTTGTTACGAGTATCAATGCAGCCCGAGTGCGTGAACGGGAACTCACACCTATCTGGCCACTGATCAATATCCAACAGCCTTTCACTAAACACCCACATGCGATTTATACGATTTTTCGTGTATACATATTTACCGTTATCTCTATTGAGGCATCGTTGTTGCTTCTGTGAATGATAAATGTTTGTCACTTACATAGAAAGTAAATTAAGCTATTCGCAACCGTACCCCATAAATTACCGCTAATTACATAGGTGATGAGTCTCTGCTATTGCTGATGAGCTTATTACTACTCCTTACTATTGTTGTTATAATTCCATTTAAATGTTTGCATAGTCGCCATAATTCTAACGGAATGTATGAATTCTTTGGTTGTCAGTATCGTACACCCGCTTCTGCTCTAAAGTTACCTCCGGTGGCTAGTTGTCAATATACTCGTATGTATGGTATGTACCGTTGCTGTTGTGGCATTCAGTTGTCGGTTGGTAATTGTTTTTGATTGCTGGTGATTATCATTAACGATACTGACGGGCACAAATTATTGCGATTCATTGTTCATACAATGCGGCTGTAATTGAAGGGGATCTCCTTTTGTTGACAAGTGCAAAAACCAGTCAACTGTAATTTAATTATACTCGCAGGAAGGTGAGAAAGGTGGTTCTCTTTGAAATACAAATCGATTCAAATTTTAAATGAATTGTAAGGAAGTAATTAACTATGGAAGGCTGTAGATAAGAAATTTCCATTTTCCTGTCAAATGAATAATTACATCAACGTTGAAAATCAGTAACACTAAAGGGGAAATTTTTGTTATTTTGGCTCGAGCGATTGATTTTCATTTGGAAGCTGCAAAGGCTACATTAAACACTATGTCGATGCCATGGTTTGAACTTATTGTATATACTTCCGAAAAAGGGAACCCATTAAAAAAGTTTATGTCAGATGGGAACATGATCCCTGGGCCATTGGATTCACTATTCGAAATTCGTGAAAGCCAATCGCACAGAGCTTTTGCTAACCAAATATTCACGAATGACTTATTCAGACCACCTACACATAGAAGAAACCTGTATTATCAGATAAAACACGAGTAAATACCAGTAATAAAGATAACATATAAAGATCTCCAGGCACCCAGTTCTCCGGGCACAACGAGAAAAATTAAACAACTTTGACTATTTGCGTGACACCACCACCATTTGCGTTAATGAAAGATTTCATATTCTCACCAGTACTGTTTCGCAGTTTGCGGTACACCTTGAAATTACGTCCGATTATGGAACAAATTAAAGAATCATCAAATACTATTTTTGCATGAAATTTCATTCTAGCTATAGTAAACGCTTAAATCCATATATGGGAAGCTGTATCTGTGGGGATCGACTGCATTTATCCAACTAATAATACTTCCAATTTTCTTTTTGGCAGAAACTGAAAACGGGGGAAATCGAGCACACTTTGTTTGCTTAGCATTGCCAAGTAAGAGAATGCATTCACTAAGCGAGATATAATCCTAAAAATGGAGAGGGAAGGAATGCAAGTCTTAATTCCCCATCGGAGGATACGAACTGAGTGGCCAGCAGGACGTACTGGGTAGTAACCAAATTGAAAACTGCCACGAAACTGAAATCAAACTGGCAATGGAAGTTATTTGAAATTCCCAATGAATATACATACCTACAAATTACAAGCAAAGGCAAAATGAGAAACACAAGTGAAAAGTCAAGTATAAATGATTGGAGGCATTTCTTCTGCAGAACGGACTATTGTGAAGCAGTGCGTGGATGTAGGCTTGGCTGCATCGAACACAGAAGCCGAAAGCGCTGAACATTTGCTGGACTTGCAACAGAGCGTAAGGCAAATAGGTTGGCTTACCAAAAATGTGTGTATTTGCATTGATGGATATGTGCCTATATATATATATATATATACTGGAGCATAAGTATTATTCCTGCAAATATGTAGCTCAGCTGTGAGTGCCGGCAACTGTAAGCGTTTTGCCAGGAATTGGATTTCTCGAGAACCAGCTTCAGATGCAGTTATTTTGCAGTAAATAAACAACAATAACAACATCTCTAAACCCAAAACCAATACGGGACAATAAAGAAAAGTTCATCTATAAAAATGCTTACATATTTAGACCTAAGGCGAGATGGTGCATTTAGGATGGGACGTAGACGAGAATGAAGTTCCTGTGCCACTTGCTCAGTTGGACAGTTAAATTTGCAACGTACTGCTAGGCGTTGCGCAGTTGGAAACTTGGCGAGTTTGGGAATTTTTGAAGTTCAGTTTTTGTTCTTTCCTCAGTTCTTCGGCAGTTGTTTTCCCCATTGTTACGTTAGTGTTCCGTCTTGTCGAATTACTCAAAGTTTAGAACACACACAGTCGCTGCACAGTCGGATGGCAGAGTTCGAATGTTGCACCAACTGTTGTCCGGATGCCGTCGACACCATTACACCGATGCTGAAGTGAACTTGAAACTCTTAGTTAAGTTGAATAAGTTTGACTTTTGGTTTTGCACTCAAATAAACTGCGAATTTCGATTGTTCTGCAATGAAATCGAGACTTGAGCGTTGACAGGTTAAAGGACAAGATTATTGTGTTCGTATTAGGAATACATCGAGAAAGAGTTGAATGTACCAAAATAAGCAAAACAAAGACAAAATTTCTCTATGTGAACTCTTCGCGTCGTATTTCGCTGCAGTTTTTATGTCTCAAGTTTAGTGCTGTCATCTTAGTTTGCAATTCAATCTGCACAAATCACAGTTTACTCTAATTTCATCTTATTGCTCTTCGGAGTCACTTTGTGGCTATCGTTTGATGGCTCGTTGACTTTTAGCAGCTATTTGTGCTCATTACAAATGTCTGCACACAGTGTGGGCGAGACATATACGTATTTGTATCAGGGCGACTACAACAGTGTTGGTCAAATTGATTAGTGCATTATCTACTTCAGTTGAATTTCCCCAATTAAACGAATTTTTTTGAAAGCGAATACGCCATACTAAAAATCAATATGTACTTTCTGCTGCGACTTTAGTTCTCTTGGTATTGCAAATTTTCGTACAGACATTTGTAATTATAAGATGCATGTGATGTGATACGTGTATATGTGTATATGAGTGTATGGGTGTGTAGACATTTGTGCCCCTCACCCATAGCATGTGTGTATCTGTTGCAACGATACTGGTCAAATGGTTCGTTTGGCGATAATCAAATCTAATTTATGTCCATTGTGAATGTGTTAAGCATGTGCAAAATCGAATGTGGGAAATTTCCGCAATGCCAATTTAATGCGCAAGAGAGCTCAAATGCTTGCGCACAATACAGTTGCAACTGTGATCAATGCTAGTACAAATATTTAATATTGTACATATATACAGTTCTCATATGCATGTACATAACTGCATTTATGTGTGTATTTGTGCAAATTGACCAGATTGAGTAACAGATGCATTCATGCTTTGCTAATTACTTATCAGCATCTAAGCCGAGAACGTTTAGGGTAGTCCTGTATAGCATTACAACTTTGATTTGTAGAAATTCAACTCTTGAGGCATATTTAAAGCGACCGTACTATAATAATAATATCTGCAATGTCAAAATTAAAACCTTTTCTAAATATCTTTTTACTTCTTTCTTTTTTTTTTTACTTCACAATCTTTATTGTGTTTTCGAGATTAAGAGAGCCCCACCCTAATTCATATATCTGCGTATACGGTTGTGAAAGGCAGGGGTTATGGCAAATTGACCGACTATTTGCACTGCTAAATTTGCAATGATATTGGCTGCATGGCTGAATGGCCAACTGTCTACTTACTGGCTTACGCACTTGCAAATCGGATTCAAATATATATATTTGTATCTATAACCATGAG
Source organism: Bactrocera minax (assembly GCA_021498325.1). Classification (NCBI taxonomy): domain Eukaryota; kingdom Metazoa; phylum Arthropoda; class Insecta; order Diptera; family Tephritidae; genus Bactrocera; species Bactrocera minax. The sequence continues at coordinate 1,815,286 of JAKEEE010000012.1, read as the reverse complement.
CACTGTTGTATGGTGGCAGTTAAAATTTGTTCTCTGAATGGTGTCTTTAGATTGTATGGAACAGTAAGCATTTACGGGCCCAAATACATGTAGGTTCCCGATATGGATCATAATATCTATATTTTTGAACTTACAAGCATTGTGAATGTGTGGAAATATTTATTTCGATCATGAATTCAAAGGATTCGAATGGCTAGAGTCGATTACTGAGGTGGATTATATGTTTGAGTTGATTTAAATGTTGTGTGATGTTTTGGCATCAAACACGCTCAGACATAATAACTTTTGTGAGTTGTTAATTAATTTATGTAATATCCCGCAAACAGAACTCTTTCAGTTATTACATAATTAAGAAAAATAGCGCTACCGGTAAAATCATTAAACGATTATATTTACAGCTCACAATCAGACATTTATATCTGTACATGTGTGCGTGCAAACCCGTAGCAAAAATACTCACATAGTTTACAAAACTTTTTGCAACGACAAAATTTTTCAATCAGCGTCCAGCCAAGTCGAAGCACTGAAAATGTTTTCGTGAAAAAATCGGATTTCGTTAATCCTTGAAACATTTTCACAACACAAACATACACGTACAAACTTACAATTCTCTATGCACATAGATATGCAACAATATGTACGCTCTGTTATAAATTCATATGTACTGGTGGGTGCAGGAACATGATCATGAATTTCGATTGGACAATAAAATTCAATTTGCCTGCCACTTAAGTAATCAGCAGGGCAGGCAACAGGCTCAGGGGATGCGCAAAAAACATAAATAAATAAATAAATGTGAATAAAAATAGAGAAAGAGAAAGAGAAGAACTCTGTTTAAAGTTGAAAAAATGTTCAAATGTTCAAATGTTCAAAGTAAAAAAGTGAATTGTGTTAAATGGAAAAGTTTTTGCAGTAGCAAGTGCTAAAACACGCGTACCAAAGCAAAGCCGTGAATAAATCACATTGTGCGGCGGAGGAGGGCAAAAATTAGCAACTAAATACCGAAAATCCATCGTCATGCTGAAGGCTGAGAGCTCTAAATAGCTGCCTGAACTTCGCTCCATTATAACTACAATAACAATAACACAGAGACAAAAACAAATCCAATGGTCTTCAATCTCGTAAAAGCATGGGCCCCCCCACATGGATGCCTATCAGCGGCAACAGCTGTCGCAGCAACAAAAGTCCGCTTACGGGCACACAGATACGCAAGTATTTCGTGAAGAAGCACAAAATCGGTAAAAGTTTACAAAACTTTTTCAATAATCCATCATTTGATAGGGTCAGTTTCGTGTGACTTGCAGAAAATACGAATAAAAATAATAAAATAATAAAACCAAATGTATTAACGTCAAACCTGCAGAGTGTGTTTGGTGGGAGTTTGGTGGGAGTGCCAAATTAGGGAAACTGCCCAAACGCCATGTTCGATTTGATTGAATACGGTAGGCCACTGCGAGATATTGGCGTATAGCTTCAACACACGCCCACACACATTGAGTGCGCATTTGAGTGCGTGCAGCGTGTAAGCATAAAAACCAAATAAAAGTTATCTCGCTTCTTGACTTTTGCTTTGCTTTCAAGGCTCGTACTTTGTGTGTTCGCCGACAAACTTCTCGCACGCACGTCGAGCCAGCCACAAAGATCGGGGGTAATGCCGGCCAATTGCCCATATCCAGCGCAGACCATCAAATCCGCATCCCTGTGCTTTGAGGCAAACTTCTCAGACTCGCAAACAATGTTCGCAAAATCAACTGTTGCACAGCTTATGGGAGGTGTGCGCACTTGCTGCCCTGCGGAAAGTCGACAGTTCGTGGTTATCGAAATTAGGCGCAATCTTAAAGATGTACAGTGCGTCACAGTGAAAGAGAAATATATTCGGAAATGCTTGTCTTGTTGACTGCTCCTCCGAAAAGTAGTGTTTTTTGAAATGATTTGATTTGGAAAGGAAACCACCGATAACTAAGTACATATTCCAGAAAGCATACATTACTATGCTTATGACTTATACTTATGATCTGTACTTATACTTAAAAGAATGTTTTACATACTAACAGAAAAATTAATATATGTAATGAATGAAAAATGTAATTGAATTAACTTCATTATTAAGTTTTGAGATAACACTTCTTGAAATCACGGCGTGTGATATACATATGATACGTATTGATTTTTACATGCATCTTTGGTTAAGAATGTGGAATAATTTTCTAAGAACTGTACAGTTACTAGCTAAGTTTCAGAAATGAGCAAATACCTGTGATAAATCGCATTATTTTGCAAAAATCCAAACACCAAATGAAGGAGGTATTTTACCTTTTTATTAACGGTAAATTAAATAGAGTCAGTAATTTGAATGAATCATAGTCACACTTAGAGAGAATGCAAAACAGCACTTTTCCATGTTCTTTAACTCTAAACAGTATTTAGTGAAGTTTGATGGGGAATTATACCTCCACGTTGATATTTTTTATTGAATGGATAATTTGTTATACCTGCAATCAATCACTTATATTCTAGGAAGATAGTTTACGGGTAAAATAAGAAGAGTTTAGCACAATCGATTGCAAATTAATTGACTGTTTTTATATTTTGCAACTATCTCATATCATTTCCAGCAAAAAACTTGAAACTTGAACTTGAACTTGAAAATTTACCTCGGTACATTCCCTTGTAGTTTCAGCTACAATTCACTGCATTACAATTATTCCTCGACAACAAGTGTCAACTAATATTCTATTCAATTAATAAATCAGCTCAGACTTGTTTTTAGAAAGATCATCTTTTCGCTACTTCGCACTCATTTAAGATAAGCAAAAATATCTTCTAGCATTTAATCTCTTTGAAGAAAATGAAAATTTGCGTTTCACCCTGTCTCTAATCTAAGTTCGTTTGAAAAGCTATAAGGTTTTTGTACAATCCACCATAATTGAACTAAAATAATTGAAAGCAATTAAATGTTATACAATTTCGCGCCTATTCAAGACTTTGCGAATACGAGGAAAATTTGAAAATGCTAACAATGAAATTCGATTTAACTTTTCGCCCCACAGGTTTTCACAGATTCCAGCAAAGTGTAAAAGTAGGTATGAATTAATTACTTTCCAATGTCGGAGTACGAGGGGCGATGCTTCCGCTACCGGCGGTCAGCAGCTGGTATTGTGTGTAGAAACTTTTGAAGTGGACTTAATTTAAGCACCAGATGATGACCGAGTTGTTGAAAGCATTGAATAAAATCAAAAAAGTCTCTAGTAGTCCAAAGGCCAGCGTGTAGCGAAGGCGTGTGAGTACATGGATTTGTTGAGAATGAAATCGAGGAAATATTTCGTGAAGACTGCACTTACAATAAATAACTTTTAAGTGCACTGCGCTTATAACTAAGTAATACGCTGTTGGCGGATTTTAATTACATGAAATTTAGTTTTTACCATACTTTTTTCATATTGTACTTAGTAGTGCATACTGAACACACCCGCAGTGGAAGGTCCCAACTTGGTGCACGGCGAATCAATATGCGTGGAATGCATTAAAATACGAATTACTGCCTAAAGAGCCATTCGCTCTAACGTAATTGCAGCATTTTCGTGCAACATTACCACCAAGTAGGCGGATGCCTAGGCATGCCTTGGTTGGAAGTAGTGCCAGTGTGGCATCTCTTGCGAGCCGAAGAGCACAATGAAACGCTCATAAATAATCGGCGAACAGCTGGAGAAATATGGAATGTCTTGAATGTATTAGTCTGCCCACCGAAGTTTTCGCCTTGAAATTATGTTCGGATGTATGTAAGCATGTGTAAGCCGCCGCCTAGCAATTTTTTTACGCAGTTCACAGGCACGCCCCCACTTGCGAGGTAAGCATGCTACCATAAAAAGCAAATATATGAGGCGATTGACACCCAACTAGGCAGCAGCCAGCCGCTAAGCGCCGACAAGCTGGCCGCGGGCAACTAGGCTTATCTAGTCAGGTAGCGGGTTACAGGAATGAATGCTGCTTTGCTTGTTCGACACCGTGCTGTTGGCTGCAGTTGTTGACGGCACAGGCGCTCCTCCGCTTTGGTTCCAAGGCCTGTCATATTGGCGCGCCATTTATCAGCTACAAGGCCCGCGGTGATTATGTGCTGTCGAACGTTTTGTACGCTGTCATCGTAGCTGGCAGCAAGAGTCAGATGCAATAAGCGATCGACACAATATGCTCAGAATTTACCGAATATATATGGTAGGAATGGACTTACTACACGTTCACCCTCTTGCATGCGTGCAATGGGAGCCGATTTGCAACTAACCACTCGCCTAATCGTTTCATTTTACGGACTTTCAAATAAACGCAGCTTAAATGCATCTCATAAATTTTCGCACAATGCGCTTGCGCATGCGCACGAAACGACGCCGGGAACACCGGTCGATGTTCGAGCAAATTAATGGGTGGATGCGCGGTGACTGGTGTGATCAGCAGATCGCTTTGTCATGCCACATGCTGTTGTTGTTGATGTTGCTTTTTTTTTTTGCTTTTTGCATATTTGCAGATTATTCATTGGCGATAATACGATTACTCTGTGAACCGAAATCGAAGACTATTATTGCCGATGGCCAGGAGCGCTACATTGATCCCATTTTTATCTGTAATGATTTGATGCTTATTGAACTAAATAGACACGTATTTTATTTTGCCAAAACAAAAGTTTTTAGAAAAGAAAAATTCGGGAAAAAGTATGCCTTTAAGTTTTGTTGCCAATTTGATGTTGCCATTTTATTACAAATAATATTTTAAAACTTATATTATCTGACATAGGTTGCTATTATAAGATCTGGCTTTTATTTGTAACTTTGGCAAATCCCTCCATTTCGCCCAAAATCGTCGGTCGGAAGAATTCGAGAAACTCTTTGAAACTGACACTGAAAGCTATTTAGTGATTTATATCTATTTAACTTTTACTTTGATTGCGACTGACGAGACACAAAACCATACTGTGAAGGAGGTTCCCAGCAGTGTAAATACAGACTAAGTATATGCTAGTATGTATGTGTATGAAATAAGCCGTAGTGTATCTTCGATTCGCCTAATTTAATTGTTTTTTGTGTTTGTTGCCATTTGAACTTTCTTGCAATCTGATATTTTTTGTTCTACAATATTTAAACACAGTTTCGATACCGTTATGTTACGCTCTTTGGGATTTCCATGGTGAATGTGAGCAGTTGTTGCTGCCACCCTTTTATCAAACAAACTTGTTGACTTCTCTGCACATTTTTATTCGCATTCCTGTTGGAGTCTGCGCTATTTCCCATTGAAAGGGCGAACATATTTAGGATTTTAAACCTGTTTCAGCCGAAATTTACCTCTTGAAAGGTTATTTGTCCTAGTCGGTGTTAGGCAAAAAAAAAAATCGTTTTAACTTTTTCTTTTATACTGCACGGTGTACACTCATATTTGATTTGCTCACTGGTGCTGCGTCTGTTATTAATGTAGCATATATTGCTTCGCCTTATCTCAAGTTCGATTTGTCATTTGGTATAAACTACACTTTGATTAAGGTATATGAAAAAAGTGTAAAAAATTGTCTCTGGTGCCCAACTCACAATTTCGGCATTCTCTTTAGCAGACCCGTTCTCTCTCTCCCTTCTCTTCATTTAATAACAATTTTATTGAATCATTGCAAAGTATTGAAAAGCAAAATATTTTATTTAATTATTTTTTTTTTGTTCTCCCGCTTTGGCATCCATTAGCTAAAGCTCAATGGTTTTACAGTTGACAAGTTGTAGGCTAAAGCATACCATTGGAATTGTGCTGCACACATACCTTTTAATGTGCGAGCTTTTACTTTTTATTTTAGTTGTTCGTGAAGTGTCATGCGTTTTCTTTGTGGGGCAAAATGGTTAATCTAGTAACATATGTATATCAGATTGACCCTTTGCCACATTTGAGTATAAAAGTTGCTAATCGTTGTAGTTGTTACTAAGAATTTATGGATATTAGTGCATATACAATGTATATATCCGGAGTAGGAATTTGATGTTAAGAACTTCTACTTTGGCCTTTTTTGTCGGTGCTTGCGTAAAAATAATCTTGTATGAAAATTTTGTAAAATTGTTGCTTCCGCCAGCACCTTTAGCGCTTACCACTGTGCCTATCAAACCTTCACTTTTTATATAATTGCCGAAATACTCTTAAAACTAACTTTCTTGATGAAATATTTCTAGGTAATGACGGGACAATCTCAAAGATAAAGTTATAATTAAATCTAATGCGATATGACATCAAAATTAGCAGAATAACGACGCCAAGTGGGTTCAACCCTAATTTTTGGCACCAAAAGGCAAATTTGAGGACGGGAAGTAAAATTTTCGGTCGTTATTCTGTGCATATGCTACTATATCTAAGTCAAATCAGATCCAAAAATTATTCACTGCGAAAGCAATTGCTTTATTGATGGCTTACTGATGTTCCACGTTTGCTACACTCTAACCATCACTTATTTTTTTTTTCAAAATGTCAGCCATTTTCTAGTGATGCTAATAATCCGATGTGATAACCCAGTTATTGGTCTGAAGAATTAATATTTTCGAAAGTATAAATATAGAAATTTCCCAGCATTACAAACGCATGTTATTTTCTTTCCTCTCAATTGTTTTCATTACTTGTTATCATTTCATTAGGTAATTGCCTGCAATAACAATAAATTTCAACAGTCGATGTTTTTGTTTGAGCTCCGCAAAATTTATCGCCTTTCGTCACAGATGAAAATCCTCCAAATCCCGCCGTCACATTCCCGCACTCTATTCAATCGCATCAATTGAATCAGGACAGCCAGCTTGCAAGCCAATAGTGCCAATAGTGCCAATCGATTGCACCAATCATCATTTCCGCCTTTTATGCGACCTCGCGCCGCTTATTCAGCGTTTTGTTTGCACTGGATTTGCGTTATCCCTTGGGTTTTTTGACCCAATGAATGAAATGAGGAAGAGAATGAAATAAACTCGTATAACAATTTAATGCAGCTATAAAAACTGCACAATTTTCAAATTGTTGCAAAAGTAAATTTATTCTGCGAGCCATACACGCACACATTTGACAGCCATTTTAAATGCACCGTGTACGTTGTGTACACATGCGCATATGGTGCAATGCACTCGGCCTTCCGGCTTGTTTGGCTCCTCCATTGTTTTTTCTTTCTTTTTATCATTTTGTTATTTTACAAAAACTTTTGCCCGTTTTCATTCAACTATTTTGCATTTTTATTGCCATATAAATTGCTTCTGTATAAATGCCAAATAGAAAAGAAAAGTAACTGGTTGTGTGTGTGTGTGTGTGTGTGCGTGAAGAGTAAGCGGCCACAAAAAAGCGTAAAGGAAATGCTTTGCCGATTGGCAGCGCTTTTTTCGGCTTTTCGCAGCGAAATGGAGCACGAATTCAGTGAGATGCTTTAAGAGATCAATGTTATTTAAGTGTCGTCAAAAGCGGTCTAAAAGCGGTGTGCTTCATCTACAAGGAGGCGCGATATTTCATATAAATCTGGCCACTTTGCAACCGAACTAATAGCTTATTCTTATATGTCAGTATATAATGAGGTATTTTTATTTACACCACAAATTGAATTTGAAACCTATAAATCTGCCTAATGGAGTTTTTGATTTTGTGATTGGTTCAACTCATGCAACAAATGGGTCATTCGGGAGCCGCGAATCGGGGTTATTTATGGTGAGTATTTACTATTTATCTTCTAAGTCCATATAAAATTTATTAACAAACCGTAATAGCCATTAACATAAAGTATTTAAGAAAGTTTCACAAGCTACCCTCTCATTTTAGGATACTAGAACTACCTTTAGAAGGCAATTACAATTCTTTTTCAAGTTGAAAGCAAAGAAATTTAGCTATGACTTCGCAGGTTTTATCTTGAGCTCATTAACCAAATCTGTTGTTTTTGCTTTGGATTTTACATTTGAATCACATAATATTGTGTTAAGGTTTTGTTTCGCTGAGTAAGAGTCAAACAAATACGGATATTTTAAAATCGCAGGATCTTGTTTGTAATTCGGGGTTTCCAATATTTCTTACATCTTTTCCACGTTCACGAACAAAGGCATTTAATAAAGTAACGGTTTTATTACTGCGATTAATGTTTTTTTTTTTTTAAATTAAATTCTTTGCAACCTGATTAAAGTATTAATTGACTTCTAAAATCTAAATGGCTCTATGCCTTTACCTTAATATATGTGAGAACAATGGGCTTAGTAAGACATAAATCAGATATTTAATAAACTCACTTTATTAGTGCACAATTTGTCTTCGATTGTTTGCTAAATTTTATTGCGTTTTCATTTAAATTCAGCTTAGCGGGAATTTAAAATAATAAAAATAAATTTGATTGCCGAAGAAAAGCATAATAGACAGCACTAACTTAATAAAAGCTTGTGAAATGAACTTTGTGACGAGCGGAAATGGCAAGGCAGCCGGAAGTGAGCGCCAACTGACAAGCGCAACCACAACCGCAAAAACAATAATGTTAACACGCAACAAAGGAACAAAGGCACACAGGCAAGAGGTTTTTGGGGAAAAGTAATAAGTTGCTTCCAAGTCCTGAGTTTTCAAAATACTCCAAGTGGGACGCCGCACTTCCTTCCTTATTGCTAAATCGCAATTTCGTAATATTGTACGCATTCACCTTTACTTCACTTGGAACTCTTCTTTTACTGCAGCGCAATGAGAAGTGGGCGAGAGACAAAGTCAGTTCCAGAACTTTGTAAGCTCAGAGGCAGAATCGCCAAATTTGATTCAAACATATCAGTAAACGGGCAGCAGAGCGCATGAAAACATCCTGGCACACGCTGCATGTGAGCGATATTGTCCAAAGCAGGACTTGCGTGGGTTGAAAGCGCTGGAAAATGCGGAAAAGCCGTAATGAAATAAAATTTAATTGAAAATGCGTGCTCGAATAAATATTTGCCACATTCTCGATGGGGTGTGACAATTTTCATTAATTTATTTGCAATTTGCCAATTGCATCTGATTATGTTCATTGCTGTTGTAGTGCTCAGTCCGTAACTTTTATCAATACGTCATCAATAAATGACAATTTGCCAGGGGCCACGCCTTCAGTTCAAAACTCGCCTGGGCAATTCATGGGAACTTCTATGTATGGCCGCCTTGGCTCTTGCACCTCTGCAACTCCGTGTGTGTGTGTAAGTATGTTAATCGCGCTCATTATTTATGGCAATGACAATTTGTTACATAATGACGTATTATTGCTTCAGCAGCGATATTGTAGCAATAGCAAACAACAACCAAATCAACAGGCGCAACACCCCAATAACAGCATCGCTTGCCGCTCTGTTCGTGTGTGTGAGTTTGACAATGGTTCCGAGCGCATTTGCATAAAATTGCAATAATTCATGCATTGATTTTATATTAAGTATGTAGTGTGCACGTGTGTGGAAGGAAGTGTGTTTGCGCGTGTGTGTCGCTTACACCCCGATAAGGTGACATGAACGGTGACAAATTGTGTGCTGCCGCCGCAACGGCGCTCTGTTCCACTTACTCCAGACACAATGGCATTTTGGAGGGAGTAAATCATTAGAAATTTAAAATAACTTTAGGATGTATATATGTCGGTTGTATGTAGTTTAATAAAAGTGGGTAATTTTGGTCTTCAAGGTGCCAGTGTTTCCTCTTTCATCGTTGTTTCAACGAATGAATGAAAATTCCAGAAGGACCTGGAACTAAAGTAGATCTAAATTTTGAAAATTCCCACTTAAACGGCACTATCTCCAGAGGTTAAGCAAATGCAAATATCTATACGCACATATACGCATACACCTCTAACCGTTATGGAACATCACTCTAGTCATAGCGCTTTATAGAGTACATTGCGAGCGCATTAAAAAATCGACGGTAGTGCTTAACTTTTCATGTGTTAAATGTTCTGTGACACGCTGCAGCCTAGCGGGCCGTGTTGTCGTAAAAGTGTAAACATATCAAAAATCAATCGCGTTATAAAAGTGATAAACAACGGCAACAACAACATGCCCAATAAATGATATTGGCGAAAAAGCTTAGGAATATGGCAGGCGATACGCTCACAGCGCGAAGGCTGGTAAATGCAGTCACTCGGGCCATCCAGCTCCATCCATTTTTGAATGCTCTCCCCGGCATGTTATGAACATGACGCCATGCGATACGAGCGAGTAAATAACCAGGCGCGTAAATGCGAATATAAAAAATAATCCCACATGTAGATATGTATAACCCTCTGAATATGCCTATGTATATTCCACATGGTTGGTTATGGCTGCATTGTGCGCTTAGAAAGGCAATAAAAATGCGAGTATGAAAACACTCTTTGTGAAACACTAATACATACGCAAAGCCAAAAGACATTTACAAGCATATATACACTCTTAGGCAGTGCGTACTTACCCTGTAACGACGAACCCGACACCAGTTGATAGCGAGTACATTCAATATGTTTCTAAAGCATCCACAATTTGGGTCTTAAACTCCCACTTAACTTAACTTGTTTTCGATCAGATAAGTATATGTCATATACATTGGTACATCGTTTTTATACAGGAATTTTCGAATTTTCTACCTGAAAATAATATTTTTGATTTTAAATGCCTTCGATGTTGTGTGTACATGAAATTGTAATGTAAAACTGATTATGTAATTTAAGTCGAAATTAAATGATAGTAAATGTAAAGATCAATGTGATGATGAAAATAAATCATAGTAGCAATTCTAAATACGAATTGACAAACTTGGCTTTCCTACGGGGTATATATTTTACACATGTATTAGTATCGCATCGAGAAAAGTAGGCACTTGAGCTTTTTCTAAAGCACACTAATAAAATCAGAAAATGTTACGTTGAACTCCGTCAACGAATTAACGGAGCATGAGAATGGATTTATAGGCATTGCTGATGGCGTTGACGTTGTCAGATGTAATAGCAACTGATCGAAATCTGGGTTTATTGATATTGATATGAGCGACTCAGAGGACACGCCTATACATAAGAGTAAGCGATGTAGGTAAGAATAAAACGTCCAAAATATTTCGTTAATTTCAAATAGCTTATTCTTAACTACGCTTGGAAATATTTCTTTTTTTGAGACACATACATATATATATGATTAGGTAAGTGTTTAATATTGTAAATTGACCACTTTTAATATAATATGTAACTATAAAGCAGTACGGGGAACTCCATCGCATTGCATAGTTTAAAATTATCATATTTCAGTTTCTGAGGCAGTATCGATATCCTTTGCCTGAAATGTCCTTTATATCATTCAATCATATCTAGATGGGATTGACAAAGAATATAAGTACGTCTGGCAGTCTACTATGTTAAGATGAATTACACACTCAAACTAGCAGCCAGTATTCGAGAACTTGAACTTTGAACCTTTATTTGAAATTTATTAAATCCATTTTTGAAATTCAAAATAGAGTCACCTTTGGTAATTTCAAAGCAAATTACACGTGAAGCCTGTCGATGAACAAAGAGACTGCTGCAACATATTTTCATCTTTTACGACGTCCGTCCAAGTTCACAGTAAAGGAGAATGAGTCAAAAAGTTGTCTTTTGAGGTACTTGAGGATGTTTTTAAATTAACAGTATGGGTGACAGTATGGCTACATAAACAGTTAAGTTCGCAGTTCGAAAGTCACTTTAGCTGCAACATCACACTTGTGACTTTTTCATTAGACGTTTTTAAAACCCATGCATCTATTAAATCAGGCAACCTTCACAACTACTAATTTTGCTTCCTCGTGATATTTGTGAAGTATTTCTACTGTTACTTTTTACAAGATCAATGAATCCTGCTTCCAAATGGAAATACCGCAATTTTATCTTCTGTAATCAATTTGTTTGGATGCTTATAATGTTGTCAAAATGCCCTTGGCACGAACATGATCCCGAGATATATGTATGTGTGTGTATGTATGCATTCGCAAGTTCACATACTTTATAAATTGTATGCTGATAAATCAGCCTTTGTCAAACGGGCTAACTAAGTGAGTGGATGTGTGCAGAGGCACGGTCGTTAGTGGGTATCACGAAAGCGATATGAAAGGCAAACCGAGCAGCTTTTCACGTGCGTAATCATATTTGATAAAGTCGTGCTTTTGAGCTGACGAATTAAGTGGAAACAGGGAAATTCAAATTAAGGCCATTTCAGTGTGGAATATTATGTTAGGCCAAATAAAGTCGAGTGGAGCTTATGCAAATTTCAGAGTGCAGGTCTCACTCTTCGGAAGGAAATACTTATGCACCTAGGGAGCGTAATAGGACATAAAACAACTTTATTCGGTGTTCACACTTAAATTATTCGAATAATGTTAACATGTCTTAAAGATTAGAATGCCTCTAACAACCAAATTTAGGCGGCCGCCAATATTACCGTTTTCTCTTTGGACAAATTAGATTGAGTATTTTTGCCATAAGATTTAACTTTCGATATAGAATATACTTATAAAAAAATAATTCTCATGGTTAGGTATGTTTTAGTTTCCTTATTTGCGCAATTTCCGTTAACAAATTTATATTAGCAGAGTCCCGACGGCAAATGGACGGCTAAAAAAATGGAGTCACAAATACAAAGCAAAAAAAATTTGCAGAATAAAGCAAAGTTGAGAAAAGTCCATTTTTAATACTTTTAAAATGTCACTGTCCACCTGGGTTGCCTCCATTCCAGTATTGCCAATTCGTTTTTTACTCGTTTTCAGAAAACTTCGGTCTTGATTAGCACTTCAGCAATATTGAAAACTTTTGTTGTTATGCGTGTAGTTTTCCCATGCCGCTCCCGCTCATATGCGCAACCCATATAATAGGGCTTTCTGGTTAATTTTGGATCGAAAGTTTGTGTTATGTTAAATATAGAAATGGAAGTTTGCGCCAACCAATCTGCAACGCAAGTTTGTCTATTTGAAATTTACTCGCCAAGGAAAAAACTGTATCACAGTTTGTTTAGCAGATTTTTGTTTTTAGTTGGCGGAATCAAATTTTGGCTTGGGGGTCGTAAAGTTTTAGATGACTTTTCATAAACTTTAGCGCTTTTAAATTGGAAAGTACGCAGTTAAGTGTATATTAGGGCCCCAAACACATAACTTGTGTAATAACTTATTTATGCAAGTGGCCAGTTAACAGCTTATTCGTTTTAGAAACTTAATTTTACCGCTATGTATTAGTGAGCCTTTTGTTCTCTATGTTAAATGGAGAAATTAAATGCAACTTTGCAAATTAAAGGCAATGCCCATATTCAAAACTGCCTTTCCCTTATTATTTATTATGAATTTGATGAATTTTGTGATTTATGCTTTAATTAAATCTAAATTGCTACCTTTAAATATATTTCCGGCTTTAAAATCATCCAGTTGCTCATTGAGAGTTTAATTAGTTATTTTAATTGTTGAAGTTAGAACTTGTCAGTTACATAATTTTAGAAACATTTTGTTAAATCAAAAAAAATCGTAAAGAGTTATCATTCTCATCAAGGCAATCCCTATACATACTTCCATCCTTATGCTCTCAGTTTGCAGTAATAAATCCACTTCAAACAATCAAATGAAGCTAATCTCAGCACACATAATAATCCCCTTTGAGACCCAGGATAATACTTGCGTTCCACAATCAAATGGGAGGTCATTCTCCATTTCTCCACCGAAATCAATAGAGCTAAGGGAAAAGCTGATACTTTTTATTTGCACAAGTATCGTAAGATGATTACCAAAACACACAAACGCCTTCAACCAACGTTGGATTTCATCATAACCGTTTTGCAATAATCTCTCGCAGTTAGCCAGCAAATATGGTTTAGACTGCTATGCAGCGACAGACATACAGACAGACAGACAGTGGCATTACTCGATCATAAATCCGCCTGCAACACCACTTCCGATTAAATTTGAGCAGCTCAGCAATGGTCAATTCGAAATACCAACATTCTTAGTAGTTCCTGTACACCACTCTTCCTTTATTCCGTTTTTATAGCAAGTGTTTGGGGTATGTAAGCTCACAAGCGGGGAACTGCATGGCTGACTGGATAGTTTAGGTGATTCGATAGCTGTGGATGGCTTGCTCGTTTGACATCTCAATGTCCAATGAATATGTGTAGGAAACAACAACATCGATCTTCCCTAATTTTAATTGGGTGCATGTGCGTGTGCGTGTGTGGGTCCGTGTCGCCATGTGCAAATACATTATGGAAGCAGTGCTTTAGCAACAACTTAGCATACTGATTTATTGGTGGGCATCGAGCAGTCGGAGGGAAGCCGGACAAGGCGAAGAAAGGCAGAGCTTACGAGAAAAAGTCGAATGACAACCGATGATGAAATTTTTGCTGATTCTCCAGTACATCGCCACTTACATATTGCTGCACAAGTGTGCCTCCTTCATATTCACACGAACATATAGACACCACTTACTGCTCGTTTGCGAGAGAGCTGGCATGCAATCGATTGGCATTTTGTCCCGCCAAAGTCTTAATGTCTGAACAATGCACGAACAATTGCTGGTCCAGCAAATCACTGACCAAAATCATTTGAATCAATAGTCATAAGCATGTTTGCAACATCTTTCTGCACGATTTGCCGTCTTTGGTTAGGAATGTGACGCCATGTCGCTCTGGTTAACATTCTGTGCTTGCTCCTCGCCTCGACATCCGAGTTAGCGATCAGCATGATATGCGACTATTGAAGTGAAGCTAAAAGGAATGGGATCTTCCGGTACTAGGGTGTGGGGCTGAAGCAAACATTTGCCCTGTGACTCGATTCTTTGTCACCCTCACCCTACTTGTATTCTCCACATTTGCTATTTGGTGCACGGCCACTTCATTTGTTTTTCGCTAAGGTGTGTGTGTTGCTCGTGTGTTTCGGTTACCTTTGGCTTTGGATTTCGGTTCTGCTTATTTATTTTGGCATCCTTCTGCAGCATGTGAGTATGCGTTTGCAAGTTGTCTTCTGTTAATGGCGTTCATTTGCTTTTCTTCTTACCTTCGGTGTTACTTGCTGTTGTTGTACACCCTCGTTATGCACCATGTACCGTGCACAATTCGTATTTTTGCATTGGCCAACTCTCCAATGCCTAAACGAATTTCTGCTGAGAACGTAGTTTTTGACGGTTGCTTATTTGTAGATTAAGTTGCATGCGACGTACGCCATGCGGATTTCGGTTATACATCAACTTTCCCCACATATACGTGCATTCTCTTGTGGGATCAGGTTTAGAAATTGCGGTGCTTGTGATTGTCACGTTTTAGATGCTCGCAGATGCATCTACAGAGGAACCTGCCAACTGCTGATTAAGCATTTCAAGGGAATGAAACAATTACAATAACGGCAATTTACAATTGACTCTTGGCCAAATTTAACAATTCTCTCTTACGCCGAAACACATATCTTAATATCTTGTATGGAGTCCATAATTAAGTATTATCTTATATTAGAAGTTTTTACTTTTTATTTCTAAGTCATGCCAAAGTTCAAATCACACCTCTTCGATATCAATCGAGTTTAAATCGAAATTAATTTCGAGTTAACAAATCGTAGCAGTCAAAATGTCCTTTAGAGTTCATTAGGTTTGTTTCTTACACTTACCTTCCAATTTTTTACTGGCACTGAGACCGCTATTTTTAAATTAATTTTAACGGTACATTCACCGTTTCACACCTCAACGAGTAGCACCACTTTGAATTTGAAATTTTAAGGGGAAAAGTTCAGTAAACAACATTTCAATAGGAAACTATTTGTCCAACGTAAACTTTATGCCTCAAGAGCAAATACAATTTGGTCGCTAATATTTCGTACAAAGTTGTCGATGAGCAAAATAAAGATGAGTGTATTTTAAGCGACTTCCTGAGCACCAACGGGATATAAATCGCTTCAATGCTTAAATAAGAACCATTTGCATTTTACCATCCGCTTAGCCTAATCAACCGTCCGAAATTAGCCACACTTGAGTGCAAAATACTGCCGCTGAGCGATAAAGTTGTGTTTCACTACCTTTTACGAATTTTTAGGCTTTACACCGAACCATTATTTGTTGTTGATGGCATTAGAAGTTAATGTTTTTGTTTTGAAAGTAATGACTTTACCTGCTTAACTCTTAAACAGCTCATTTTCGTGCCGAGTTCCTACCCGCTTGCTTGGCACCGTGCCACACACACACTCTCACACATACAAACCGGGATGTGAACACTAACAAATTGAGGTGCTGTTGGGTGTGCGGCGAGCTGGCGTCCTCTTTACGATGTTCTAATTATTATTTTATGACACCGAATTAGAGTTGGAATTACGGTATGCTTTATGACCGAAGAGGCTGCACTCAGTCCACACAACTAGGTTGTAATAAAACTTGGCATTACGAGTATTATGTTAAACTATGAATATACGTTGCTCAACTTATACTCGTATCTTACATACATATATGTCGTATAAAACTACATTACCAAAGATGTTGCGATTATGACTTCAAACCGGTGCAAATAAGAGTTGGTAAGTACGTAACAATGAAGCAGTTTAGTGAAGTGAATAATATAATATGCAGAAAATTGTTGACTCGAAATATTACGGCGTGGAGAAGCTTACCACTTATAACTTCTAAATGCCGAGTCGTATTGGTTAGTTTCGGAAGACATGTACTACATAAACGACGTAGTAGAAATCGAATAAGTCTGACAAAATTGCCTGCTAATATACTCGTAAATACTAACTTTTCTGGTTACGTCTGAAAGCATTATATATATAATAATTTGCTTCGCATTGAGAAAACAGTTTGAAATGAAATCTTTGAAGATATGCATAAGGGACTATATACCGATTATTCACTGATTTTGATTCATCTGGTAAATGCTAAATATCTAAATATCGTGTTATACTTAATAAGGAACCACGTCCTCGTTAAGTATGGAACCACGAATACTGCTCAAGGAGAGTGTTTAAAAATATTTATGAGAATTTCTAAAAGGGGCCCACAGTGAAGTTAAAATTTTACAGCCTCTAACCACTTCAGTTAAGACCCAGTGAAACGAAAAATAAAAATTCATAAAAACATTATCATAAAAATGGTATTAGTGATTAGATTTGTCGGCGTCTATTTACACAATACCAGTAATTCGCATTACAACCAACGCAATGCACAACAGAGCAATTGGCTAATAAGCATTTGGGCAATCGAACAGCCTACGGCGACGAAGATAAGATCGAAATCGTTAAAGTTCAATAGCATTTCTAGCTGAGTTAATGGTGTTGAGCGTTGCCAATAAAAAACGCATCAAAGTGGCAACAATGTTGTGTAAGTGGTTCAATTGATTTCGCTGGCGCGTAAAATTTTTTAAGCGAAAAATTCATATGGGAGTTTTTGCTAAAACATATAAACATACATTGTAAATGGCTGCATAACAAATGAATTCGAGAGCTCCACAAGCATATTTATTCATTTCGGCTCTCTTATTAGTGTCGGTAGGAATTAAGACATTTACGGCGTCACTTTTATTTTTATGGTACTGGTGTTTTCGACGAGTTAGCACAGATAAAATTAGCAATGAAAGCGGTATGTTTGAAAATATTGATAAAATCGGATAAAAGCTTTCAATAACTAGTAGTATGGGGCAGGCAGTAAAATTGAAGTTATAGTATCTATGTCGTGCGTATTTTTTCTGCGGCATTTCCGCACTTTTAAATTTGAAATCGCCTTTTTTGCTGTGAAGATATGAAAAGGACGCGAATTCTTCTAAGCACGTCAATAGAAAGTTTGAATTATGATTTCATTTGTGACAGAGATCAGCGAATCCCTGCTGAATCGCAGCAAAATCCATCCGTTTCTGAAGCGGATGGTTACTGGTGATCAAAAGTGGGTCACTTACGACAATGTCGAACGAAAGGAAAGTTTTACAACACGTTTGATGGAATTGACAGGGAATCATCTCCTATGAGCTGCTTCCCTAAGACCAAACTCTTAATTCGGACCTGTACTCTCAAGAATTGGACCGTCTGAAGGAGAAAATCGCCCAAAAGTGGCCAGATGTGACCAATAGGAGAGGAATTGTGTTCCACCAGGTCAACGCCCGGCCACACACATCGGTAGGGACTCGGCAGAAGTACCGGGAGCTTAGGTGGGAGGTTCTTATGCATCCACCTTACAGTCCGCACCAAGCACTGACACCAAGTTATAACCACCTGTTCCTGTCTATGGCTGGTGAACAGTTCGCCTCAAGAGAAGCTTGTGAAAATGAACTGTCCCAGTTTTTTGGCAAAAGGAACGGGCGTTTCTATGAGAGTGGCATTATGAAATTACCTTCAAAGTGGCACAAGTGGTGAACGAAATGGTGCATATCCCACCGAAATCGGATTATTCTAACTATGCTAAATGAACATTAAATTTAATGCAAAAATTATTTTTTATCTATTAGACTTAATATGTGACTGTTATGCTTCAACAGAAAATCGAATATGTTTGTAGTGGGAGTTATCAATCCGCAATACTGCAATCCCGAAAACGAGGAGTCCAGCGTGGTAAGAACTTACATACTGGAAGCATTTCTATTCCGTTCGATATGCTAATATGTATAATAAATAAGGTTAGAAGCTTTGGACCTGTGAAATAAATAAATTTCAGATGATACTCTTGCTGTTAGTTTTGAAGACGTTATATCTACATGCAATCATTACGGGTGCATAACCAGAATATAGGAACGGTATAAAATATTGGTATTATTCCTCATAAATCAACATATCGATCTAGATGTGAAACTGGGGTAAGCTATCTGTGATGTTGATGCTTGATCCAAAATTAAAGTTCACATATACGCGCTATTAGGTTAATGGTGAATATTGGAACGCCTGCAAATGGAAATAGACGTGTTACATCCACCAGACTATCAGTGCTCTCTTTCTAATGCAAGTTATTTTTGTGTGCAGTTATGCAATGAGGTCTTGCCGCCAGCAATGCCAATTAAAAGACAATTCAGTAATTGGAGCTGAGAGCTATGCAAGTCGCTAATGAAGTTTGAGTAAACCACTAAACCACTAAAATATACAAAAGTGCACAAGTTTGTTGATTGTGCCACAAATATGTAGCACAAGTATGTGCACTGCATACATACGTATGCAAACTTCAGAGAAACATCGCCGAGGGCAAACTAAAATGTGTAAGGCAGTGGATTATGAAGTCTAGTGAGTGGGCGCAAAAGGAGCAAATGCACTCACAATTTAGTAGATTTAAAGGCAAATTTTTTTGGCCTCTGGCAACACTAACTGATGTCGTAATTGAACAGCAATTTTATTTCCAAGTTATTTGAAAGCAATTTAGAAAGTGGTAGAGTATTTAAACAAGTTGTAAAATATCGATCAGGAGAATTATGTGATTCAAATGCCCCGGGTGCTAAATAAGTTTTTTAATATAATGCTGAAGAGTTAGGGTACTTTTAATGTTAATTTAAAATATCTTATTTTTAATTTCAAATAACTTTTAATATTATATAATACAAAAATAAAATTTGCATCTGCCATAGATCAGAAAATCTACTACTACATCCTGCTTCATGTCACTTACAGACTTGTTGATCCGTGAACCGTGTACATATACTCGTATAAACGAGCTTGACTGATTGACTTGAAAAAATGCCACCTACATGAAGTTTTACATACTTGATTGCCAAAGAGATTTTACCAATTAGTGCAACATTCGCTAGTTAGTCAATATTCGTAGATGTGGGTGGTGTCATACATATATTTTGTTTTCTGTTTTCTTTCCAGAAATTGTTTCTAATTGAAACGTTTATTGATTGGGAAGTCTCCTTGAGAAAATGGTATTTGGTTCTTTTATATGAATTAGCAAGAGATGGAACAATGATAAAAAGTTATTGATAACAAATTAATAAATAAGCCAAAGGTATTTAACAATAGCGTAAACCTTTAGCCATTTATCTTACCATTCATGAAGATTTTTGTTTGCATTTATTCACTAGTTTTCCATTTTAAATTATAATGAGTGATGTATAATATAAAAAGTTTGAAGAGCGCTACTGTCTAAACATAATTCAAATAAATTCAGATGTAACATCGCAGCAAATGGCAAGTTTCCCAAGGGATCCCGAAGCTTAAAAAAATGTATGCGCTTTCAATTTGTAAACATACATATATATGATAAAGGAGGGACTCGACACAAAAAATATACCGAATTCGTCGGTTAAGACGTAGAAGTGCAGAGAGGCGTAGCAACTGTGAACTGTGGCTGTGCTAACTCGTTGACAAGCTGGCTCAGTGGCAAACCATAGACGCATTTGTTTGCAATTTTCCGCTTGACATAAGCTTTATTAACCGGCGCATTATCCGTCGATCAATTGAATTGAGGGAGAAATATCAATGATAGCGATATGATTCAGATATTCAGTGATTCAACAAAGATTGAATCAGTTGTTAGAGATAACCAACAAAGAGTGTGTGTTCAGTGCCCTACCAACATGCGTACAAACATTCCTGTCCATACAAGTGACACACAACAAAAGGAACTGGGAAATTTGTGTTGCTCAGGAGGCAGCAGGAAGTGTGCGGTGTATTTCATGAATGTTTATGCGGGTGGAAACCCATTGCATCAATACCGTTATTTGAGCTAGCTGGTATGGTTGTTAACTACTTTTCGTGCAATGTGAGATATGCGAATATCTGATAAATTTATGCGAATATTGAAAAAAAAAAAATTAAATCACGTGCGGTTAAGTACCCGGTACTTACACGGTGTGCAAATATACATATTTAAAGTGGTTGTTAACTATGAAGTTATCGATGTTGAATGATGCCACACATTCTTACTTAATATTGTGCTTTGCTTATTTAATTAATGATTATTTGAAAGTATTTTTTTGAGGTTTTTATTTTACTATTAGTTTCCATAGAATCATTGCTGTTTATGCAACAAGCTGGGCCTCACATCGCAGAAGACCAAGTCATTACATATATGTAAGAGATCGTATACTTACAAGTAACTACAACATTTTGAAAATACCTTGCGATATTAAAAATAGAAAATATTGGACAAACGAACATAATTCAGTTACGTTGAGTGGACAGAGTGGACACAGTGGACTCCTTGCGCCCAAAAGGCAACAAAAACTTCACCGACGCATTATTCTCATTAATTGTTTAATACATGTCTATTATTGATAAATATTTAATATGCCGGCGTCGAAGTGCTGCCATAATGGCGTTTAATGAGAATTTTTTGGGAGTGTGACGTCGAAATTTGTTGCATGAAATGTAAAGCAAACACCCAAACGATTTTCATTCAATTACATTAGCATTGCATTTAAATATCCATCACTTTGCACGCTGGGCACCATCAATCACCCATAAATGTTGTCAACAAATTATACATTCGCACCGAATTCTGACAATTTAATCTTTATGGAATGCATTTTAATTAAATGCGCATGTTAATAGAACTATTGAAAACTTTCCATTTTCTTTATCACCAATGGCAGTGAACCGAATCTATGTGTTAGTTATTAATGAATTATGTATTTTTTCTTCATTACTTTGTAAAATTATAGACTTTTTAATTACCAAAAAGCCGGGAATAAAAACGAAATTCACATTTTGTTGGTTCGAATTCCATTATATTTCCCATTTGATTATATTGTACATATTCTGAAAAAGTCTCGTACATAAGAATAGCTATATCCATATTTCATTATGCTTAAGGGATATATATGCAAATTGAAATTATGAATACTCCGCCGAAATTTCTTAAATCTCAATTTGTCCGCATTCATATGGCGTACGATTATTCATGTAATAATTTGCAGTCCGGTTGGCTATGTCAAATGCACGTTGCCAATTCCGTATTGACAATTGGTAAACAATTTGTCGACTGCTGTGCAATTGATGCCATGCTGCCATGCATTGTTGACAGCGCCAGATGCATAAACATCACAATATGTCACTTGTTAATCTTGATTATCTTACGAACAATTACCGTGATTGCGCCAGCCACTGACCAGCCCAACGGCGCACCTCACTGTGTCACTAGTCACGGTCAGAACACTTCCGCCTTATAGCTGACTTTAAAATTGAATTTTGTAAACACAGGAGAACATCAAGCAAACATGCATCCTTCCCTCGCTTCTTCTGCACTTTGGCTAACTGGGTTTATGAACGCGTACTGTCGATGGCTAGACCCGCCGTATAAAATACCTGACTATCTCTCGATTCCATCTGGCCGCGCTAGTGTTTACAATGCTGTCAAGATTACACACATTCACATGTGCGAAAATATTTTTGTTGTGAACATGGTGTTTGCTTCACATATACCCCAAAGTCTGCATTCGACAGTATTGTCACACTATTAATTTATGCGATTTTGCCGACAATGCAAATTATATCGAACGTTGCATGTCAGATTTTACAAACTGTCCTGCCAAGAAAGGCCACCAAAACCGCAGGGTTACAGTTTTAGTTAATTTGGAAATATTTTTGCCTAAAAATTTAAATGCAATTTCGTTTACATAACTCGATGTGATTGTCGCTACTCACGAATCAAAGATAACTATACACAGTGTTCAATGAGTTGGTCAGAGTTAAGACTCTACCCCGCTCTTTGTTAAGTAAACTAGAGTCCTAGTAAAACCAAAAAAGTAAAACCATAAAAACCCAGCGGCACTCAACTCGGGCAACATAATCGCTCCTTTCCAGGTGGTAGTAGACTCCACCTTAATTCAATTCAAACTGTTCCTACTGGCCAGTGGGCAAGAGCACATATGCCGTTACACAGTATTACACAATGCAATATTAATGGAGAATAAACGGTACCATAGTTGTTAAATGTTTAAACGAAAATTCATTTAAATGAGGTGTGGAGAGTGAACAGCGACAGAAATTGGTTAATTGAGGAGAAGTCATTAAAATTTAATGATATTGAGGTATTATACGTGGATAGTCAGTGGTAAAAGCCACAATACGAGCAAACAAACTTTCGTAATATTCTAGTAAATATTGTCAATAAATCCATATATTCCATCAAAGGAATTCTATTAAAAATGTATAAAAAAGAAATGGCTCATGTCTTCACTTGCTTTTGAAGAGAACAAACACTTTCGTTCGTGTCACGGCTGCTGTAGATCTCTTGCTGGTCCAAGTTACTGACCAGCCACTCAGCGCCCTTGATAAGCCGACACAACTTTGCCGCCTCGTCGCGCCTTATTGAATTGTTGTTTTTTCAATTCTTTGTAGTTAGTGTTGCTTTTGTTGGTTAGCGCTTTCTTCTTTTCTACTTTTGCTAGTCGCTACACATCAAAGTCGGCTTTAATGGCGCTTTTCAGAGAATTATTTGCTTAACTTTGATGTAAATATTATGCACCCGAAGAGTTTGAGCGGCGGACATGATTTACTCGCACTTGAAAGGTGATGTCTGAAGTGTTTATTCTTTCAAGTGGCTTACACACAGTTATACGTGAGTTATCTACAAAGATCAGAGAATGACTGCTATACAAATCCATATGTACGAGTGTGCAGCACAACAAAGTTAGTGAATAATATCTTCCAGAGTATAATAGCTTTGTTCGCCTAACAGTTGTAACGATCTCCAATTGACTTAACTCAATATTGAGATATCCTGATAAAACTTGGCGCATGTGTTCCTTGATATTGCTTTTGGGAGATTGCTTTATCTCCCTAACCCCTCGACCAATTTATAGCAGTCATGTGACGTCCTGGTCGCAAAAGCTGCTAATTCGAAGGGTTATTATTTACATAAGAGGAACTTTTTTTCAGAATGGGTTGATAGATAAAGTTTATGAATTTGGAACGGAAATAAGTTAAACAGAAACCAAAATATATATAAGTTGTATTTAAACCGCACTATCAATGTGGTTTTTATACAAACTTATCTTTAGCGACTTTTGAAACTTTCTTAAATAATTTTAATACCCCATAATTTATTAGGACTCCTTTAACTAGAGAATTTTTATGTTGATATGAATCGGATATTAATTATGAAATATCATATCTTTTCCAATTTTCTTGAGATACTTTTGGACTTTAAGTCATTTACTTCTTTAAAGATTTTGATGTCGTTTGAGTATTCAAATTTGGTAAGTAACTTCCTCAAGGTTATTAATTTCTTGCTATTTCATAGTTTTCCTTTCGCTTCAGCAATTTATTATTGCATTTACGCTGCATTTGTAGTGCATTCCATTCCACTCCAACGACAGCTCATGCCATATGCTAGCCGAAATGCTGCTCTTTTCCTGTCACTTAACATTTCCAAAGCATTTTCTGTGGCACGAGTGCACTCAAGCTCTTACGTTTGACAGAGTGTACCCATTTGGGTGCACTCTATAAACGCTTATTTCAGCTCTGGTTTCTCCGATTCGATTGAGGCATGTAGGAGTATTCTTCTGTTGATTTATTTATGACTCACTTTCATGCGACATTGACTCCTATATTTTGGCACATTGCATCTTGGGTATTGTTTTACTTTTGTTTTGCTTTTATTTGGTCGCTCTTTGTTTGCACTCTGAATAATGAATATGAATTACATCTAAATATGTGCATTTCCAAACGCTTTTGTTACCTGAAGTGTTTTCACTGCATGATTTATGAAGTCCAAACATAAGTTGCTTGAATTCCATCTCGTATGTGTGAATTCATATATACGAAATTGTGTGTGAGTATACAGTATTGTAATACGACTTCAGTGTTAGTTTTCACCTTAGTAAAGCAGTTATGATTGGAATGAAAGGTTGTGATTGCATAGACCAAAAGCGTTTGGCGAATACACTCCTTGCCTCGGAGTTTTTAATTTAATACTGATCGAAGTATCAGAGTGGCTTTATGTTATGGGGAACTGCATGTGTAGAACACTTGAGAAAGTTCTTGTAAACTACCCAAGAACCCTACTCGCGTCTTTTCCTTCCTGATATTGGGTCGATGTGCCTTAGCAGATAGGTGCACGATGTATAGTGTCTTAGGTGAGTCAACAGTAGGTGCTACAATCATATATCATTTATCCTTGTTTTTTGATATTTATAGGTCAAACTTTGTTGGGTATTAGATGACTATTAGATCACTTTATGTTCCTAAACGATAAATGCAGATAGTCGATTTTATGAAGTCTTTCTAAAGAAGATTGTAATTTGTTACCATTGTGAGAACCATTGTGATATTTAATTACTTCATAACGGTAATTAAAAGAAATGACCACTCTTTTTGCTTTGAAATTTTAACTAAAATTATTTGCTTCTTCAAAAAGGTTATGTATCCTTCGCCCAACATATAAAAGTCTAAATGTATGTATGTTTATATGTACGAGCGTTCGCAATCAAAATTAATACCCGCTAACCATAAATTGTCCGTGATTTCCCAAACTGGTAAATGAATAATCAACTTCGAACCATTAATTTTCATTTGCCTTTTTAAAAATGAGTTAAATTTACATAAATAATGAGAAGTTGTGGCATTAAAGCTCGGAAAAATTGCTGCGTAAATTAAATCCGTTTGAAGGTCGACAGAAGGGCGGGAAAAGGGGAAGCAAACACCTACATTTAGCAACCGAATTTCGCGAGCATCAGAGTGGAGGCTAATATTTGGTGTGAGCTACTAAATGGCTTTTGTCGTCGAAATGTGTGTGTACTACCTATTTCTAATGCGTATTTTTTAAACATCATCCTTTTTATTTTGTCGACCAAGTATCCTAAGTGGACTCATTATTTCGGAGAGAAGCCTATACTCCTAAATACTTTTATGCCATGTGTGAGTGGGATTGTGTGTTTAGCAAGAAATAAATAAAGCACATTTTACGATTCAACATAAAAAGGGGATATAGTAAATTACCTTTTTGTGTATGTTTGAAGTATTTTTTAGCTGCGCTTAGTGAGGTGAAAAGTGGCTTAAAGGACATTTGCTTGTTTGTACCGACCGTGGAACCCTTTAGCCCCAGCGACTAGCACGCACGTCGCTTAACATTGTAACCAGCTATGTACAACAAAATGCGAAAATGAGTGAACAATAAATTTTGCTTTTCCGGGTAAGTGGGAAATGATAAAAAATGGGTTGGCATAAACTCACAAAGCCAATAAAAGCAAAAGCAGAAAGCCAAAAACAATGATAAGTACCGCTATAACTTAAAGATCGCTACAAGTTTGTGTTGAACAAATAGCCGAAGGAGGAAATACCCGAGGGGCGGACAACGACGAATGCCGAGAAATTGTATTTTAGCAAATCCAAGTGTAAATGTGTGGTGCATATGCCACGTGCTGCCGCAACAACAATTACTGGTAAACATGGCGAAATCCATATATTTTCTATTTGAATTTGCTGGCTTGCACAGCTGACTGCGGCACGAGCGTCATCATGTGCGGCAATAATAATAACTTTATTGTTTCGAATAAAGGTAAACAGCATGCTGAACGGAACAGTAAAAGAATGAAAGAAATGTACATACTTTTCTGCAAGTCACACGAATTTGCCTGCTTCCAACATAAAAAGGTCTCAAAGGATATCGGTTTGCTAGCGGCTTCCAAGGCAGTACATACAGTAATACATACGTACTCGTAAAAAATAAACTCACACCAATTTCATCATTAAATTATTACTTTTTTTGGACAAACGGAAGCCAACCAAATTACTTTCGCAATTGCTTCTGCCCCTGCCGTTGCAACAACTCCTAAAATCATATGTGCACACCATCTACCTATCTGCTACTAAAATTATGTTCGCATGTATAAATAAAGCAACCATAATTTACGCAGTCATAATTTGTCATTAAAATCTCACATAATACGACCAGCTGCAGGCGGCGAGCGCTTCAGTATCCCATGGCACAGGGTGTTGACATTTTTGCATATATCATATGTTTAATGCATATGAAAAATATGTGGGAATCTCTATGAGCATATGTGTGCACAGAACCGAAGAAAGCATCAGGCAAGAGGGGCGTACGTGGGGTTAGGAGGCCAACAAGGATTTGAAAGATATGTTTTTCCATATCCGGACGCGAGTATCTAAGTACCTAAGTATCTACGCATTCTTGCTCATCTTCCTTTAACTGCTTCGGTCATAAAATGTTGCCTGCAAAGACGTAAATCAGTTCTTCTACTTCGCAGTTGCTGAGGGAGGAAGAAAAGAGCAGCATAAATATTTAAAAATGCTGAAATAGGATGGTATGAATTACCCTAATATAACCGTAAAACCGCATTTGTTGCCCTTGACCAACCGATGGTTTCCTTATGCTCCTTACGCTCCTTTGCTGACTTTGCATTGGCCAAAATTGCAGGCAACAAGCATTAAGTCGAATGGCATGCAAAAAGGAAGCGCGCAAACATTTTTATGGACAATTGTATTGAGTCTGCAAATATTTGCAAATACATACTTACTTTCTCAGTTATTTGTAATGCATGCTTGGCCGTTAACGTGGATTTTGTCTCAGATTCTTCCATATGCGCGAGAAAATCATAAAAGGCCTATAAGACATCTTTTGACAGGTTTGCATTAATTCGCAATAAAAATCTCGTTTTGCCTTGCAAATATTTTCATATTTATAGTGGATTATAGTGGATGTCGTTAAAATTAAATACATTTAAATACTTATGCATAAATATTTTAACACAGATGCTCACGCAGCTAACGCATGCAAGCACATTTCATGTTTAACCCAACGGCTCTCTAGCGATCTTATCGGTACTATAAAAGGATGCTTGTGTTGCTCATTTTTATATGTCTTAGTGAAAGCTTCTCCTCTTGGAATTTGAACACTTGTTTCAAGAACTTGCAGAAGTTACATATACTTGTTAGTAAGAAACCATCTTCAGGTCATATTCATAAATTCCATCAGCTAAATTCTGAACTGTTACGTATTCTTAAAAGTTTTGCATTTAATCCTGTTTCTCAACACTCACAGTTTTTAGATGGCAAAGGTCATTTATTGTCTTCCATATAGGGTGTATTGTAGAAAACGATGACTTTGCGATATTATTTTTGGTCTCAATTTTCGAATTATATATGGAGGAATTATTAATTTTAGAATGCAGTTATAGTTTTTAGTCTATCATTTGAACAATATCTTAGCCTTTATGAATTCAGTGTCAGAACACGCCTTGCATATATTCTTGTATGATATGAATATTATGGAGAACCAAAGATTGGGCGGTGCTGAAATTCAAACGGTTTGCCTTATTGTTCATTACAAAGTCTAAGTCACTATCACCATTTTGTTGCAACCAATTTTTCATCTCACTTATTAGAGAAAATATTCTTTTTATTACTGTTTCAGAGAAACTTATTAAAACGAATATCTTCACATCCATACATGTATGAGATGGTTGTGTGGCCCATTCTGTTCATTTATTACTTCCTTTCAATGCGTGCAAGACTAATTTTTTGTTGGTCTGCAATTCTCAGACAACTTCATGAGTTGGATGTCGATAATTTCATTTGTAGTCTGGTATACACTTATTTTTTAGAATCTGTACGGTAATGAAATGTTTGTATATGTGTTCGCCAAAGTGTAATAAAATTTGCTTTGTTTGGTAAAGAATTTCATAGAATATGAGCGAGAGATCAAAGGTAGCGCTGGTAAATAAGAAGGTCTTTGCTTCAAAGAAATATACATAAGCGTAAATTTTCTATTTGATACATGCGTACATTTTTTACGCATGTATGCATGTGTGGGTGTATGTATGAATGATTGTTTTTTCCAATCCTTCGGGGCGACTCACATATACTCACATATCGGGGATAACCACTTTGAAGATAGTTGGATGGGAGGAAATTAGAATATTCTAGGAAAATGTAAGTAGGGAGGTTATCCATTTTTAATATCAAATGACACTTCATCGCTATTGTACTTATTTTGCTCAGATTCAGGAACAATCTGTATGGCAACATTCGAGTCGTTTAACACTCCTTTAATGAAAAAATTTTTTTTGAGCCACACTAGCAAACTAAGAGTATCTTTTCAAAGAGATTAGTATTCACAGTATGCAAGTCTAGTTTTCTCAATAAATTATCGAAAATAAGATTTCTACTAATTTCTACCATTTTGGCATCAAATTTCACCTAGCAACTCTTTACTGGTCCTTGTCGTAATTAGTATAAATTAGCAGATTGTTTTAGAAATGGTGGTAGAAAAGTAGGTGTGCCTATGGACCGAATTAATTGGTATGGGAAAAGTTAAAATTTTGGAAGTGAAAGCCTAACACACATCCACAATACTTAAATTTATATTTGTGGCGTTATTCGGTAGGGGCTATTGTGCTTTCCACAGTTTTGAACTGTGCTGTTATTATTACCGGATTCTACGTTCTGAGTGGTATCTTGTAGGTGATAAAACTTTATCTTTCCACTGAGTTTGGTTGAGAAAGCTAAATAAGCTTGGAACTTCAAAAACACATACTGCGGTTCACTTCGGAGTTTTACCAAAATTTCGTAACTTAATTGAATAATTTACTACACTCGGTCGCTTGGGAATTCCTGCATCTAATTTGATGAATATGATGATAGACAGCTAGTCGGAAATTAACTCCTATTGTTATAATGATCGGTTTGATATATAATATTTACTTAAATATTAATGAAATTAAATTAATTAATTTAATTAAAAACTTAATATATACTTAATATATATAGGTCTAATAATTCTATATACTTAAATATATAGAATTACTTACGTATATCCCGAAAAAACATTTTGCTAAAATAGAATATGAATTTGTATAATTTTGAGCCTAAAACTGCAATATGCGTTCATCGTATTGTTGGACTTTTTAGTTAAATGGATCCACATTCTAAGTTAATAATTAGTGTTTGTTACACCATTAAATGAGAATGTGTTCCTCATTTCTATTGAACTAAGTATTAAGAAATTATTATCAGAAATGTCTACTAATAACCACTATGAACATTCTCTAATGAACACAAATTGTATAAATGAATTGTATCTTGTCAATCCCCAAGGGAAGTAGTCAGAGCACCAGAGTTCGATACGGTAATGTAAGCAAATCGTGAGCTGCGTACTTATTCGGGTGAATGACATCACAGGTCAATGCGCCTTGTACCATACATTCACTATAAACACACATTTTTAAATAAGTGTGTATATAAATACATCTTCATGGCAAAGCAATAGACTATACTTTCATGCACTCAAACGTTTACAAAAAGAGTAATATGTGAAGGTATTTATAGTTCAATCATAATTTAATATTTGTGCGATTTATACAAATATATATACAATAAATATATAAATATCTGATATACATATTAAAAAAAAAATGATGACGTCCGTTGAAGTTGTTAGTCCGTCGCCTTACGTGTCTGAACATCCATCCATGAATCGCCGTATTACCGATGGCAGTGTAATGCAAGTGCACAATGAAGTAACCAAATTTTATTACACATATGTACTCGTATGTATGTATATGTATATTAATTACATTCATATGGTGTATATTTTCGCATATCCCTTCCCCTTTGAATATCGGGAATTTATTATGCAACTGTGTGTAGTGTATATTTATGTGTTACTTACTCATGTAACGGTTTAATTGAAATGTCTTCCACAAATTAAAGGCCATTTGTAAATGACAAGAAATCGCATTAAATGTCAAATGGGGCAGACAATTTCAACATTTCGTTTCGTGTTTTCTGCGCCTGAAGCAATTTTTCTGCACTCATTCATCTACTCGAGTCAACACTACTCGTTTTCCCCCTCATTGCGATATTGGCAAGTGAATTCGTTTATTATTTGCATGAAATATTTAATCAATGAAACAATGAAGAAATGACAACGGCGTTGATGGGTTGATGGTTAACAAATTAAAATGTTTTGCATGTATAATATAAATATCTTTTTGTAAGGGCCCACGCTTTCTTAATGGAGACAACTTAACTAATTTCACGGGTTTTCCATATATGTAATTAACTTAAATTTTGCAAAATGGTATATCTTATGCTAGAAGATCTGGTTCTGGATAGCACCGCTCATCTTGGTCAACTTTGCCGGACTATGGAGCTTTCTTATCATTAAATTAATGACGAACGTCAATATATAGTGGAACTTCCTTTATATACTTGAGTACTGCTACATAAATTTTAGAATATACTTTCTACATGTGACGAGTATATAACCAGAATATTTCATTAGGGTCGAGAACTTATTCTTAATTAGTTGATTCGGCGCTGTCAGTAAGCTCGGCAATGTGACGAATCCATTGCAGACCCGATTTATTTGGTAGCGCTGTACTACATTGACAGCCTTCCCTCTTGAATAGCTACACGAAAAGAAGTCGGTCCGCAATTTTCGGACATGTTTCCATACGATCGAAGGGATCCGAAAACTAAAATATATCGTCAAATGTCGCGAATATGTGCCAATATGATGTTTAAATGCAGAAATTGCTCAGTTGAATAAACGCCGGGATTTATCTATTTACCTTGTACCTAAGTTTTATATTTGAAATGAGAGCGTATTACACAGTTCGGTGTGGGATAGGCATTTCTTTAATTGAGGTAAGAACACAAATTAGTTATTTAACAACAAACATGTCACACCTACCGTTAGACTTAATGAGCGACCGCTGCAAACATGTGTATGTATATACATGCCTAGGTTTCTATAGACAAATGTAAATACACCTATAGGCAATAAATCACTTTAAATATTTTCTTTAAATTAAATTAGTGACATTTATGGGCACTTAAGATAGAGTCAAACATGGCATCTCGCAGTTAAAAGGTGTTCACCGCCCAACAACTGCACACACTACTTTATTGGAATTTTGAAGAAGAACTGCCGAATTTTGTCACGCCATACACGTTAAACACGCCAATGTATATGTGTGCATGTGTGTATGTGTTGTATTGCTGCCGAGTTTGTGAGATGCGATTAACGGCGGCTGGCTGCCACCACGCCCACAAACGCACCACTTCACATATGAGTCTCGTTATATATGTGTATGTGTGTACATGTTTAGTGGGCTTAGCACACGCTAAGCTTTTATGTCAACTACGCATGGGCAGTTCCGCTGCTTTCATACGTGTATACATACATACGTAGCGTCAATAGTCGACTTTGGCATACAAAAGCTTACGTAGGTTAGAGATAAGCTATTTGTTGTTATTGAGGTAACAGCTCTGCTGCCTTGGCAATTTATGTGTTTATGTGTTTATGTGCACTTGTGCTGTGTGATGTTTCATTTGTTGAGTAAACAATGCATCGATTGCAATCTCAACATTAATCATTGGTGTTGTCTGAGGATCGCGGCTATTTGATGTGGCAATGTTTATGCTAAGTGCGCATGTAAACACTCAGATATACATATGCTTGTGTGGGTAGGTCAGTGAATGGATGTTTAGAAGACTTGCTTTAAATTTTGTTTCTGAAAGAAGTGTACTTATTGTTGTTGGGTCGCCTTCCTATATTGGCTCTGATGAAGCGGAAAGTTATTAACCACCACTACGTTAAAGAAATAATTGGTGCGAAATAGGGTTTTGTGGTTGTCGGGGTATACATATATGCAACGCATTGAGGAATGGATTACACTACGGTTTATACATATGGCTCATATTGCATGGGTACCGAACACAATTGTGAACCACAAATCAGCTGAGGGCCCATCAT
This sequence comes from Bactrocera minax, assembly GCA_021498325.1. Classification (NCBI taxonomy): domain Eukaryota; kingdom Metazoa; phylum Arthropoda; class Insecta; order Diptera; family Tephritidae; genus Bactrocera; species Bactrocera minax. The sequence goes on along the minus strand of JAKEEE010000012.1, from coordinate 1,782,681 downwards.
AGGCCTCTGCTCGCTTAATCACTCTCTTATATTGATATATAAATAAATTTTCACTTAATTTTTTCCTCATAAAAGCTTAAGTATACTATTTTTATAAATACTTGCTGAGTTTTGGTTAGTTTTATATCCATAAAAACATTTTATGAGAGAATTAAAGAATTAAACTGCTTATCTGTCTACTCAAAACTACTCAATTTGGCCGAATCAGTTAATAACATATCCAATCAATAAATGTTACTCAATTAGAGTTTACTGAACTTTTCAAAATCTTATCGCTCTAATCTCTCCATCATTATATCAATTTAAGTGCGGTAGTCCAATCTGGAGCACTTTCTCGTCTTTAGTTTCTAATCGTAAGTTAATTAAATGAAATCATTGAAATTCATTATCGTCTTCACAGAGGTAGCGTGTGAGGCAAATGCCGTCAGCCGGGTGTTATTAAACTGCTTTGTGCATTCGTATACAAATTGTCAGCATATGAACTCACATATAAATATATAAATATGGTATATGTAAATATTTGTGCTTACACATATATATGTATATTGTACGTAGTGAGGAATTTTTGTCTTGAAATGCAGTGACAAAAACGCGATCCAATGAATTTTCTGCCTCCTGCACACAACCTGTAGTGGCTACTGAAAACGCACAACTTATCGGTCTCATTAATTACTGATGATGGAAAGTTGTGATAAGCCTTTACAAGCTTAAAGAAGCATCATTTGAAAGTATAAAGATTATGGAAACATTTTTAATAAGAAATACAATAGTTCATAATTTATTACTCGATTTTGGTTAGATGGACAAGTGATGTTTGATCTAGATCCAGTAAATGGTCGCCATGATTGCATGAGAAGTAACAGGTGAAGCAATTAAGTAAATTCGGCCGAAGTCGAAAACTTCTTTCTTTTGAAAGAGATCGCTATCCTAATGACATGCTATCCACACGGAAATTCAACCTGGCTAGTTAGTCTTCATGACTTCATTGGAATATTTGTTAAATTGGGCTCCAACTTATATTGCTCTCGTTTATGCTATGCATTACAAAATAGATTTCTCAACTGTTTGCCGAAAATTCCACATTACGCAATTATCAACATAGTTGTAATAGATTTCTCATAACAGTTCCAATTGAATTTGCAGACCCAATTGGCAAATAAACACCACATTGCGCATAAATTATTCTTCCTATTTACACATTTAGAAGCAAACACTTGGATGTGTGTCTGCTGTAAGATGCTGCCGCATGGGTGAATGATGTATGTAAATGCATCAAACTTTCGGTGAGCTATTCATGTTGCATTTCAACAGGCGTTTCAACAGCCGGCAGTCGAATACATAGGGTTTCATATGTTTGAATGAGATTGGTAGAAGTATGTTGCTGAATTAAATGGTCAACATTCAACAGTAAGAGCTGTTTCTGAGGCATGGACGTGCTGTTAGATTGAAAATTATTTTCAAGCGCATTTCCTAAACGATTCGTCTTCGTCATCAATGCGCGCTCTTCGAAGAAGTCTACGGAAGTTTTTGCTGGGACTGGATAGAGATTACACTAGCCAATGGTGTAGTCCTCACATTTTATCCACTTGCGTCTATATATCGTTATATAAAATGAATTAACATTTAAAACAATTATAATGTACATATTTTTACCATTCTGATAACCTCTGGGAAATGAAGTGAAAGTGTGCCTGACAGTCTTTCTCAGTCTTTGCCATTAGCTTAAGCAGTAGAAGTTAGCATTTTCTTGCCTAAATTATAATCGCAAACACAACTTTTAATTAATTGTTGACTTTCTCAATGCATTCCCCACATCACTTGCTGCATTCCAACATAAATTGTTGCTCTTCGGTGACATGATGGTAGTGAGAGTATTTGCCAGTAGCTAAGTACTAAATAAGTACTTACCTGTGTTTTGTGCAATAAGTCAACAACACTTTAACTAATGTCTTTAGCCATCGACTGAGCGCACAAGAATAGCTTGTTGTCTGCCATCTTGCCTGCCTAACCGACTACAAAGGCGCAAAGTATTTGTTCGCCAATATTTACAATTAGCTTTTCGCATTTTCAACAAGAGTTTGTATTTTGTAGAACGGACAAGGCACATCAGCGTGTGTGCGCTTGAGCGAGCCAATGTCCATACGATTTTAGGCAGTGGACTTCGCAGCCTAAGAATGTACTCGTACATATATACGTAAGCAAAGCATTTGCATACGTAAATAAACGTATGTGCGTGTTTCATCTGCTTTATTGGCGATAATCGCAAATCAAATATATTTACAAATAAACACATAAATGCGTGTGCAGAGATTTGCTATCAAAACAAAGTGGAAAATTTGCATCAGCACATTAGTGCTCATCACACACACAGATCATCACATATATATACATACGTACATACCACGTGTGTATGTAGAAAAACTGGCTGAAAATCTCAAAATTAAGGAAATTTAATTGATATACCGAAAGCATTTCGCACATTTGTTTCCCTGTTCCGGTTCTTGGATTTGTAATGAGAAAAGAGTAGAAATTATGCACAGCCATGTCTTCAATCTTCATAACTTCTGAAAATAGGCGCACAAAATGATTTTAGAAATTTTACTACTTCTTCATTTTTAAGAATTTTAAATGTAGTATAATTAATTGAAATTAGCAGTCAAACCGTTATTTAAATACTACACGAAAATCCGAATAGAGAATAGCCGTGTAAGCGGCTAGTACTCAATAACATTGATTTATTTCGAAGATTTATACAAGGTTTTATTTAATATGCACTATCTTGACTCTATAAATAAGAGTCGCATCAATGTAGAGCCCATCTAATGCTCTTAAATAACTTGAACTTCGGCCGTCTCTCATTACCCACAGGTAAGTAGGACGATAAAACCACACATTCTTCTATCACTTTCTGCAATAAACTTGTGTATTAATTTACTGCGGCAATAACATCATGGAACATACAATAGGATCTCTTAATCTGCCGTTCCTTTATTAACAGAGGTTATCGCTGCTTTAAGTAGAAATTGTCGCTTTTGGCAATTATTATTACGCCGGATTCGCTTTTGTTTTTTATTGTTGCTCGAACAGACGGCAATTAAGCTGCTGGTATTCGCTATTTCCGTCGGCAATTGTGGAAGCCAATAAATGCTGGACTTTTATTTTAATAACCACTAAAATCGGAACAGCATATTTTAACAAAACGCTAACTAGACATTTAAATTTCCGAATGGTCAGTGTTTATGCACGATATTGTGCGATTGTGTGTGCATATTTGTACATACATACATACATGCGTATGTGTGTATAAGTGCTAATTGTTACTATACACACCTAACGATGTGTCGGTGTTATATATTTGCCGGAGCTTTGTTCCTTTTGTGCTAACCTTTTTTCGTATTTCCTCCAAATCTTTTTAGTATTTATTTTATTGCAATGCTTGCTGGAAGTGTGTAATAATAAAAGTGTCATAAACGACAGAATTAACGACATCACGGCCGCCGTTGGTGCTGCACGTGCAGAATGCCTTAATATCGCACCTTATATATGTGCAGACCATATATAATTGATATTAGTTCATATACCAGTGCTCGTGTATGTGTGCGTTCATTAAAACTTTCTTTTTTGAGAGCTTTCAAGCATTTGCCTATTTTTATTGCTATAAGTACAGTTATTAAAAATACCGTACGTGATTTTGCGGTCGGAGCCACTCGGCATAAATAGACGATATCAGTATATATACATGTAAATTTATATTACTTATGTATATAAATAATGTATATAAATTTATATTTATATAATTATATAATTTAATTAATATAATATATAAATATATAATAATAATATATAATACATTAATATATAATATGTAAATATGTTATATATAAATATATATTTATATATTTATTGCGTTACGCAAAACGGTCTCTGGGACACATGATTTAAAGGGGCTCCTAATTCTTTCCGAACTCTTTGGTGAACTTATTTGATCTGAAAAAGTTGACTAAATTACTTCAAGTCTCTGTCGAATTTTTAGCTCAGCTGCATGGTACATATATCCGCCACTTTACTAATCCTACCGACCGACGTGCCGTAGGTTCAGATCCAGCCTTAGGAATAATTGAATTCGCAAGTTCATTTTTGGTATGACAACACTTCTCCTTAAAACTGCCGGGCATCTCCCAACTTGTTGACCACAAATGGAGTGACTCTTTCATATGACATACAATTCAAATAAGTTTTCCAGGTATGTTTTTGTCATATATAGGTACTATTCATGGCTGTATACATCAAAGGATTTTTGTATATGTCAACCTTTTTCTTTACACCTCTACAGCAGTCTCTCGGCGGTTTCTAATTTCAGCGTGTACATTGGAGTGGCTTGGTGTGGCGTGTAGCTTCGTGTGAAGTTTTCTAACATTTTCAAACGGAATATTTTTAATATTTTTGAATTATTAAAGTGTGACAGATGTACAGCAATGAATACCTCATTACTCTAATGTATAATAAAAAGTATCATTAAATAATTGAAATGGATGAATGATTTAAAAACCGGGTTTGGGTCGCTTCGTAAAAAAAAACTATACATTTTAGTGTGTTCAACTGTGTAGAGCAAAATTTTCTGGTAAAACAAAAAAATTTTAACCCTTATAATTTACTTATATTATACACACAGGTCACACTCATACAAATATGTATGTGCATAGTTTTTAAATTGCATCAATGAGATGGTGAGTAAATGTTTTTTGAAATTGCCGCTGGAATGGTTGAATCCGTCAATGTAGAATGTGATCACCGATATTTTTGGCTATAAATATCCGTTATCATCCGCCTCTGTCATGCAACTAAGATTTGGTGTCCTCTAATTTTTATTTTATTTTTTATTTTTTTGGAACTAAGTTGTCCTAAGTAAGTTGTTGTCTAAATTAAGGTCAATAAAGAGCAAGTTTATGCCGAGAAAGAGCTGGACACTTTCAAAAAGATATAGGTTAACGTACCTGCATTATAGAAACTTCAAATTCTCCGATATATATGTACCCGGTATATGTATGTATATATTTGAAGTTCTATGTGCGCTTTAAATATGTTATATGCTATGCTATATATATATAAATATGCTATAATGTAACTTCCATTATTTTAAGAAAGCCAGCTTCGTCAGTGCGATTTGCTAGATATCAGTCACATGTTTATTGGCAATTTCAGGCATGCCATTTTGGTTCGTTTAAAATTCAATGATTGCCACAGATTAGTTGCAACTCTATTGATTTATGCCAGCACTTTAAAAAGAATTTCAAAGGCGATCATTAGTTACACAATTCTTAGATAAATCATTCAATAAAGTGTGCCATTGTATGTAATCGCTAATATGTGTGTCTATGCGTGGCAGCAGCGGATGGCACGATTAATAATTACGCTGCAACGATTACACCTGATTGGTGCGAATTCAGGGAACTTCAGAGTCATGGTGAGAGCATCGCCATACATAAAGATCTCCGTGCAGACATACGAGTCTCCCCTGCAAAAGACCGTGCTCTTCAAACTGGTAGGGAGATGGTTATCTATTAAATTATAGCAGTGCAAACATGGCATAAATTTTCGCAGCTTATAATCGCTTCCCTATATGGCTGATATGTATGTGTTTGTATGTAAGTGAAGACATAGAGTTTTCAGTAGAAGCTCCCGATGCAATCAACATTACCAGCAACAGATGATGGATTGTGTTTGTGCAACAGCAGCAAGAAGCGTGGAAACTACGAGGTTCGTGATGGTGCAACTTAGCTGCTCCACGCGGCCGTCTCATTATGCCACTAACGGCGTTAGCAGCGGTGAATGTGTAGTCACCGCTGTATCGTTAAAGTGTCGTGTGGTCATGTGTATTTATATAGAGACAAAGGCAAAGCGGAGGATGTGTGTGTGGTGAACTTAACTCGGCCGCTCTCCGGCTGTGGGGCAGGACAAATATGTTTTCAGCAGTGATTGAACGCTTTGCAGCGAGAATTTTTCACAAACGATCGGTTGACATGAGCCCAGCTGCAAAATAGAACAAAGACGCTGCGTTTGGGATAGGCACTAAGCAGGCAGTGGTGGTGGACTGGGTGTTGGAAAGCTGTCATCAAACACTGTTTGGTGTTGCTGAACATCAAACACCAAATGTCAGAGGTTCCACAGCCAAACACAGCCAAGACATGACGGCAGTGGAAACCCTCCAGAGATAGTCGGAACTGAAGATAGGAAATTATTTATAGCTCGAAAGATCTTTCCACTGTTCATGAACAATGGTTTTTGAAAATTGGTTGACACATAACGGTCCAGTTTGGATGAAAATTGGCAAAAGTTTCATGTAGTTATTGGATTGAGATGTGGATGTCGTCGGTGCCAGGAATTGGGCATTAGTTCCACTAATTTTACTTAATATTGGGCCAACAAGTAAATAGTAACAATAATTTAAGATAACCCAACTAAATATATCAAAAATATTTATTTCAATTTTAACGAGGTTGATCATTCTGTACTTGGTCTATTATCAACACCGCAAAGTTGAAACTATAAATAAGGGTTTAATAAACGGACTTTTACAATATCCAGAATAGCAACATCCACCCCAATGTTTTTAGTAGCGCTTCAATTTTCGGGAGTGTACGTATTAAATGCTATTCGGGCTTTTGTCATCCGCATTGTGGTTCCATATTTAAGTTTGCCATTCTGTGAATCTTATTATGCTATGAAATATAGAAGAATTTGCTCCCCGATTAGTAAACATTCCTAAAGTGGTTGTTATAGAAAATGTCTCGAATATTAGTGGATCTTAGTGATGAAATTGGGTTCATTAACTATGTTATGAGTTAGTTTTTTTGAATATTTCCAACAGGGAAACTCGTATAAGTTAATCTCAAATACACACTGCCATACTCGTGTACTGACATATGAAGCACATAAACATGAAGTGATATAGATGCCTGTGGGTGCAGCCGTCGGAAGAAGCTGCCCACAACCGCAAGCCAATCTACTCATGCGCCAGTTTATCTCAGTCTTGGAAGCCCACATATAGCAATATATCTATTATCGGTTCATTTAACCGATACGCTTGCAACCAAGTCAGTGCTCAACAAGTCTTTGCACTTGAGCAACCAACAAATGCGCGTACAAACACACCAATGCCGACACGCACACATACCTATGCACATGTGTATATTCAACCGAGACTTACGATACTCGTAGATCACAATCGCTATTATCTTCGGTTGTTAGAGGCATAAAATATGCGCAGTTCAATTAATTTTCAAACGTTTGACGGCGGTAAAAACATGCAAGACACCACCTTACATATGTGATATCTCTATGCGTGTACATATGTAAATACATAGTTGCTGTTCCTGTTGCTGCAGCAAAGTAAGCGTTTCGGGTATTCATTATGTTCGTTGAATGAGTTGCTTGACATCTGCATGCTGGACTTGCTCAACTCTCGGCCTAGTTAATTGACTTGCGGCTTGGTCAATTGGCTGGCCAGCGCTCTACCTATTGCTACATAGGTGTGTGTGTGCGTGCGTGTGTGTGTGTTTTGAGTTGTGTGTATGCAGATGAGTGTCTACTGTGGGCTGGTGGCTGTGCTGTTGGCACATTCACAGCTAATTTTACACTTTGCCTGCTTTTGTGTTTCGTACTTTGTGTTTTTCTACTCTCAAATGCGACGAACAAGTAGCTAGCAGCGCACAACGGGATATCTTAGCCGTGTTACGCATCCACAACTAAACATAGCTGGAGTTATTTACTTGTGTATGTTTGTGCGTGTTTTTGCCGCAAAGCCATTAAAATTTCTAATTCCTGATTAATTGTGACCAAGAAGCCAACTGGTTGGTTTGGTTGGTCTTATGATCATCTTATGGCAGCGAAGAGTATTGAGCGAAGTTTGCGAAGGGAAAATCGCTGCTGCTGCTGTGCGTGGATGTACATATAAATCTATTGTAAATCTTAAAGTTAGGTATTACACCAAGATAAGCCCTGTGCAGAGTAGCTGGTTGCTACAAATATTTATTCACGCATTAATTAGAAATATTTATGAATAACTTTGCTCGTGTTATGAGGGTACACTTTATATAAAATTTCCATTCCGATTTAAGTACATATACCTAGATCACAAGGATGTGATTCACATGGATCAACAACTTCCGCGATCGAAAGAAATTTTAGATACCGTTCGATATATTACTTCATGACCTAACCAATCCATTTCGCATTGAAATCAGGGCGGAAAACAACTAATGAATAGCTTCTATATAATTGAATTTGAGGCGTTTGTGCTCAGCACTCGGCAAATGCGCTCCATTTAATAGGTGATATTTTAGACTTTACTGATAATATGAAGCTTTCTGTTCTCTATATTGCTTATATGTTTTATTATGCGCAAGATTTCCAAGAACTTATGCGGCAAAAACGACGCGTTTTCTCTACTCAACAAATCCTATAAGTTCTCTTCTTGACAAAGAAATAAATAAATAAAAGCCCACTAACCTTTGCTGTTCAACGACTTTCGTTTTCTCCTTACTAGTTACTCCGAACTCTGTTTGAAAATCTTCCTAAACTCTAGGAAAACAAACTGCCTGAGCAGCGGGTTCTTCTGTGTAAGCTTTGCGCGTTCGCAACAACTTTTAGAATTTCAGCTTCCACCATACTACACCGCCAGTTATTATACTCCGCCAGAATTTATCTTATCTCCTTCCGTTTATCGTCACTTTCCGATTACCCTAGCATCCCACCGAGATGGTTCAGCGTCACCGCGGGCCTCTACTGCTAGTAACTTAGTTGATATGTTTGTATGTGTGCATTTATGTACGTTCGTTTATGTTTTCACTTTCGTGATTGCCTTCGTGCTGTCGTAATCAAATTTTACATTTTATTGTTGCAGATATTAAAAGTGTCAATCGTAAAACGTTGCTAATTATGACATGCGACCGCGGCAATGAACCCTTTATTGCAATAACAACAGCTTGTCAGAAAAGCTGCTGTTCAGGCGAATAAAATGCCTGGAATGTTGCTTAACAACGAGGTAATGGCGACTATCGCCCGATTTGTGCCAATCGAAGCGCTTTGGTAATATGAATATAGAGAATAATATAATATAATGCTTAATAATATAATAAAAAATAAATAATATAATAAATGCCATACCAGATTTTGAGGTTAAGTAAAGTATGATATTTTCTACTCCTTAAATTAGATTTTATTTAAGTACGACAATGTTGTTTAATTATAGAATCATTACTTTTTACATAGTTTCCTTGACCTAACGGTTGTTTGTAAAGCTTAACATAATCATAATAGACCATTGAACCAAGGAGGATCTTGATTTTAAATAAGATTATTTATTTGTGTAGCGAAATTTCATATTAATGTCAAACGTTGATTTCATTGATTCACAGAAGGTTTACATGTGATCCATTGTCTAAACAGACTATATAAGAACCTCTGACACTATGCAAAACCTCTGTTAATTGGTCTTTATCTTCAGCTGTGTTTTGAAGTTACGCCATTCGTATTTTCAACAGCAGAGTATCTCATTGAGTCACATTAACACTCTCTATTTTCGTTCATATTCTGTGCTCTGCTGATGCAAGCACTTCTTTATCAGAGTCATTCAACAAACGACTGTTATCCAACATATCGTATTATTCGAACATCATTTTTACGATAACGGCGAATAAATGCTAAGTTTCACAAAGAAATTCGAAGAGAATCATTAACTTTCTGAGTTGCAGCTTTTGACCGAGTGAGTGAGAATTATTTGTGCTCTTCGGTCGAGAGTAGCAAATAGTTTGTTTGGAACCTTCGGCGAAGCAGAGCATTGCACGATAATGCTTTAGTGACCCCCAAAACCACCGACTTGGCGTAATATGCGCTCGGTATTTAGTAGAAAATCCGTTATAATATCGTGAAAACGCATTTGAACTCACGACGGATGGCACACGTTGACCGAACGACCAAGAGATCGAGTGACACGCAAAGGCGTCAATTTTGAATTTGGCGAAATTTATTTGCAGTACTATTGTTAGCGGTGTATGCAGTCTTCAATGTATATCTCTTTATATCTCCATCCAACACAAGTGTGTATGTACGATGCATTGTTTCGATTTTAGCCTTAGCAATCCCCAATTGCCTGTATATGAGCGACTCAACTGAAACTGCATCCTTGTTTATTTTTACCCACTTTCAGAAATAAAACTTATAAAAACATTCCTTTCCATTTCGATTCATAACTGGCCACATTACGTCGCATTAAGTTAGGACTTAAATTGTCGTTACGCTTGCGGTTCCTTTAAGCAATGAAGTATCAAGCGGTACTATAAATGAAACCTTCGTAAGTCTATTTGTCATTCCCTTGGAACGCGAACTCCTTCCGTTCGGATATGGAGGATATAATATTGAGTTAAATTAGTGTCGCAGTGCGTGTATTTTGTATGCTCGCCGAGTTCCAAGACCTTCATTTAGAGATTATCTGATACTTATGACACTAAATTGAAATATTTCTATGTACATCTGAATTGGGGGAGATTTATGTTTTCAGGTTCACATGACAATTGTTCGAGATATTGGTAGCTGAGCCACATACAAATGTACATATATATATATATATGGTTCGCATAGTAGATTACGGACATAAGAAACATAAAATTATTAATCTTATGCACAAATCATTAAAGTAGACAAAGGACCGTCACAGAGCCATTGAAACTTTCCTAGTACCTCATTAGCAGACATTAAATTTGGTGAGCCCACAGTTGTTGGCCGGACATGTAAGTAGATAATACAATCAATAAGCGTTTATGTATTGGTTGACGCATAGACGTGTGGGCACACACGTGTGGAGGGTGGACGCACGTCCAAGTAAATAGTTATGGCGGGTGTTTATTCGGGCGCAAAAATGTCAATAGCTAATGGTTGTAGCGAAAGTGACGCATAAAATTGGTGTTAAATTAATTAATTGGTAATAAAACACCCCGAGTTGTACACAATGCTGCCTTTTGTGTTACGTGGGCCAGGCATTAGGCATTAACTTGAACATTTAATTGTGCGCCCATATGTCAACGTGTGCGGAATATGTGTGCACAAGTTAAATTTGTTATTACAGTTTTGGTAGACAAGGATAAATAGAAAAAAGTATTAATTAAATGATCACTCTATTTAATAAGCACAGTCTACTAGTGAACATCGTGTCAAAAATTCCAATAAATCGAGTTGGAAAAGGAAATTGTAGTGGGGTGAAATTTGATTCCTTTTTGAATTGAAGAAAATTGGTAAGGTTGAAGCAACCCACGCTTCAATTTCCGTATGACACTAATTTTAATTTCATCAGCTTATTTTGACCTTAACTCAAACAAATTATCTAAACAAAAATGATATTGCCAATAAGGGGAAGCTTTCATTAATTATAGTTAAACATGTGGAGCTATCGGCTCACACCTTCCCTTAGATCACATATAACGAAAATGTCGCTCAATCTGGTTGGCTTTTCACTGCCTAGTCACTGCATAACTTCGAGATCATATTGAATATATAAAATTCGCTAACCCTGGTTGATTTTGTTTTATATATCCATTCATATTTGGAATATCTTAGTAAATTTATTTAGGAATATTTTACTTAATATAATATGATCTAATAACAAATCGGCCAAATCGACCGATTTTCGCTAGTATATTCGATTTGAAATTCAATATTTTCGACATTGAGTCTTTAATACTAAAAAACTGATAGAGTATATAATGTTCGATTGCGTCCCAACTTTTACTTACTTGTTAAAAAAGGTTTAAGTTTGAAGAATGTATGTCGCATAAGACATCGAAGACATCTCAATTACTTTCGAATAGAGATGAGTGAATATTCCCACGATAAGTACAAACACATAGATATTTGAATCAAAAATAACAAATATATGCGTTTCTGCTCATGCAAATCATTTGCAAACAGTAAGCTACCAACGTAGTAAAGATACAAGCATCCTTACACGCTCCCGACAGATGGTTGTTGCTAACAAGCGGCAGATAAGGAAAGTAGAAAAATGGAAAAGCAAAAAATGCGATACAGTTCACCCATCAAACGCCGACAGAAAAAGTATAAAAGCCGATTGTGGAGGAATTCCACACTCACGATGGCAGCTAAAGTGATGCAGAGCTGAAGTTACAATCATGCTGGAGGAAAACAAATCTCCCGAGATGTTGTCAACGGGAGAATGTTTTGTTGTAGCTGTCAATAAATTGCAAGAGAGGCGAGTGAAGTATGTGACAAACTGATGTTGAATCATCTTACTTGTCATCGCATAGATATATGTATATATACATATGTATTTCTTTAAACCTAGTTGTTGTTGATGGGGATGAGGGGCTGGAGTTGAGTGGAAACTAAATAGAGGGATCAACACGTGTTCACTAAACAAGAAAGAATCCCGAAGATTTAGTTCATATCCCGATATCTACTTATGAAAGATTTGGTTGAAAAATGCTGTGTAATGAAATTTAAAATTCCTACAATTAGTGATGGGATCCGAACGAACACAAATTCGCCGCAACACTATTCACCACAAACCTATTTAATTTCCCACAATGTTTTAATTGCACTACATATGAAAGAGGGATAACTGTCAATATCTGAGTAAAATTTCTTAAATGTGTTATTTGGAAAACAATTTACGCACATATTTCCATTTAAAAAAAAAAAAGAAAAAAGTGAACCAAACTGATTGTCCGCCCACCTTACTTAACACACTTTACTCACATGGATTTTATAAAATTCTCGCAAAGAACTTATAAATCGTCGAAAGAGCCATGAAAGAGCCATTAGTCATGCAAAGGGCATCCGCAGGAACAGTGACCATTTCATGCCACGCAGTATCAATCTGTTACACGCTAGCAAGACAAGAACGCGCAGCGTTCGATTGGGCACACACATATCGTATGCACCGACTCGCATAGGTCCTCGCAGATGTGTGCTTGTAAAGTGCAAACATTTTGTTTTGCCACAATCTCAATTCTCAATGTCATCTCGACTGTTGCCATTACTCTTGCTGCTGATGGTGTTAGAATTTGAAATGCAGCATCAAATGTCGGTTAGTGACATGATACGCGCACCCAAAGCCGGTTAACGTTGAGCCATCGACATTGACGCTCTCCATACTACAACGCCACTAACCAGCCATAACCAGCCAACCACGCAGCCACCCAAGCAACGGCACGGCATCGACATGCTCCACTGCGCCCGACCACAACCCAACACCCCGCCACGTCGCTCAACGCTCTTATCCACTCGCATCTGGGCGAATAGCTTGTATCTTGTAACATTTATCTTGTTTCTGTTATGCTGATATGCTAATAAATAAATCAATATTTTGTGCTATTTTTTTCACTGCTTTGTTGTTGCGTTATCTCCTATTCGAGGTGTTTGGTAGTGGCCCTGTATGTAAATGTATGTATGTACATGTAAGTGTTTGCACGTGAATAGGCATGTGAGTATTGGTGCCTTTGTACAAAAAATACATACGCGCATATATAATATTTGCTCCAGTTTGATTTGGCTGGCTGCTGAGCGAAAGGGATTGTTTGCATCCACTTTGGTTGTGCGTGTGTGCATTTCCCGCTATTTGAGCTTTCGAGTGGGATAATATATTACATTTGTGTGCACACACATGCACTTATCTGATTTATAAATTAATGCAAATGCGAAGGCTGTGCGAGGATTTAAAGTTTTTCAAGTCGCTTTTGTTCTTCTTCTTCTCTAATAAATACTCTTTGAAGAGTTGTTCAAAAGTTTAATTTGGGGAATTTTAAAACATATTACATTTTCATAATTGCTAGGGGATATATTTAAGCGAAAGAAATTAATATGGTACGAATATTTGATGAAGTGGAATAGAACTTGGCGCCCTCCTCTATGGAACTCAGCTTATCTGCTTCACATTGTCACAAAATAAATCCATTTTGTTTAAAATGAACATTTATTACTTAATTTTTCAACCAAAAAAAAAAAAAAACCTTTAGCATAAAAACTAAAACAAACAAGATTTTGCATTACGAACGACAATGCCAAACTTCAACATTGTTATATCGGATTAATTAGAAATTCTGTAATTGAAAATATTGCAATCGAATACTCACATATTGATGAACAATTGCAAATAGAGATATATATCATAATCAAGCAATGCTGAACTCAAGTCGGGTGGAATATTTCCAGGTCTCTTTCTCTGAAACGGGGTCGTCATTAGGCGAGGTCATCATTGTGCTTTAGCTCACGATCTCACTTAATTGCTTTAACTTTATTGCTGAAAATCGAACGACCGATTTATTTGTCGCATTAGCGTTGATAAAAGGTATGTATGGGAACTCAAAACAAATGGTTTCCCCGGAAATTTGTAAAAATAATCAGCTGGTCTGGTTTGCTGATCTATGGCGCGATTAAGATAAAGGTTGTGAATTAATGAAATCCAGCGCTTCTACCAAACGGTTAATTGTACACAGGATTAATCCAATTTAATATACTTTGGCATTCGTATATGCGTACAATTGCAGATACAATTACGTATGTATGTAGCAACAAATCACATGCAAATGCTAAGCGTTGAATTTATGCTGTCCATTGAATTTGCAATTGGCATCGAAAGTTTTCTAAATAAACCAAATGAACATGTAAATTATATACGAAAACACGAATCGGCATTTCATCATTCGCTTTTCGCTTTGCACTTTTTGCACTGATTGTAATTCAGATGAATTTGTATTTAGTTTTGAGCTTTGATTTGTACATGGAATTTCGCAGTTATCAATAAATTGATCGGCTTTTTTTATACATTTCATTCAAAAATAAATTATCAATGTATTCCTTTAAAATAGTTCAAATTGTTTTTGTTTTGCAGAGATGTAACACACGTGTATAAAAACATTACGCCAATAAATAAATATTTAAATTAAAAATAGTGGTTGCTCAAAGTGGTTGACATAATAAAATTAGTTTAGTGATAAAATACTTTCGAAATTGGTTTGACGGGAAAATCGTTATAAAATGTGTTCATAGAAAATAAATTAATAAATATTATTTCACAAAATGCGCAAAAATACAAAAGGCTTGATTTCCTATTAATAATTATTGATATTATTCGTTGGTGTGATATTTCTTATGTTGAAGAAATATGTCTTATTTTAAGCGAAATCTATTTGAATCTTTAATATGCAAAAAACTACTAATATATGGGTGAAATAAAACGCTTTACATGCGAAGTTGGCTTGGTTATTGCTGACCGATCTCGAACATTTTATTACCAATCTTACTTTTATACTTATACTACTTATTTGAAGTGATCAGTTCAAATTCGAAACAAACTAAAATCAAAGGAAATGCTAATACTTATTACTTATTCATTTGCTATAAAAACGACTTTCGCCACGCTCTTCCATGCATCTTTGGAATCGATCGAATATTATTGATAAGAATTTGAGGACGATTTCAAACTTAAAGGGACTTGATGTAATCCAGAAAATAACTTAAAGTCTCTTCCAAACGGTCGAAAAGTATCTTTTTTATGCTTTTCCGAAACTGGATAAAGTCCAAATCTCCAGTGAGGTCTAGTAAGGTAGATCGTTTTCATATTTTTTCATGTCTAGTTCCTTCAACCTTGAAAGTTCCAAATTCTTGTTGGAACTGTAGGCGAAATTCCAAAGCAAATCGTGAAATTAATTTTAGGATACAAGCGAGTTCATTAACATAAAATGTACATAAGTACATATATTATATGTAAGCGAATGCCATCACCAACCGCATTCAAAAATTATCCCATTCTTTCGTGAATTGCTGATCATAAAGCTGAGGGCGGAAGGTGCTGCCCATGGTTGAGGGGAAGCATGGATGAAAGACATGATTTTACGCGGTTTGCAGTTGTTACTCATTCGCAGTTAATTTACTTCAAAAGCCACAGGAAAGAACAATATGTGGCCTCTACCAGGCAGTTGATCAGCTCGTCGGGCGGTCGTCTGGTTTACGCAGTTGGCTCGCTTGGTTAAAGGTGAGTTTCGGGCAGAGGAAGGCAGAGGAAGGCAGAAAGGATGAATGGACAAATAACTGCCAACAGTTGGCTGGCTGGCTCGTTGGCAAGTCGACAGAATTCTTCGTTGGCTATGCACCAAATGAAAATCAACAAAAAAGCACTCGCACACCCTCACACCCTCACATACTCACGCACAAACACACACACACACACACACACACACGGGCATAGCCAGACGCAGCAATACATTTTCATATTTGCACATTTACACGTTTTCACAGACATTTTAATAGCAACATCAAGGACAACGCTGTCAACCTAACCAAGTACTTGTTAATGAGCGCAAGTATGTGTGACTGTATGTGTGCATGTATTTGTATTTGAGGCAATATGAGTGGAAGTGTGAGTAAATTGCTTGCTTCTCCTGCTCTTTTTCTACACATACTCTTTGTTTCCGCCGCAGCCGACGCTGACACGCAGGCAACATACGGCCGGGTGTGCAAACGACAGCGCGTTCCATGAAAATGTGGCATATGCTGGCTTCTCAATTACCGACGACAAGGCTATTTTCCATCACCATCATCAGTAGCAACCGCAAAGGAGCAATGTCTGCGCAATATTTAATATGCGAATTGGTGAGAAAGCAAAATCTTGAGAGCAGCACACCCAACATACTCATCTATGGAATGTTTTGCTCGGCAATTGACGACATTTGCATTTTGCTCTATTTATTTGTTTTGCCATGCGCTGCTTCACATTTTCGCTAAAGAGAACGTTTGCATTTTATATTGAAGCGTATAAATAAATTCCCAAATTCAAATAAAGACAAAACGCGGCGAAGTACAAAGGTGCACATAGGTGCATAGCTTTAAGTGCATACATAGGTACAAACAACTGTTGATGGACTTAACTTAACTAACACCGAATTCCAACAAAGTAATAATATTTATATTAGCACTGGATTGAAAATATTAATTCAAGAAGATATCTCGAAGATTGCGATACAAGCTTTTATTATTCCTAGAAATTGGATTCTTTCATAACGGCTTTTATCCACAGTTTTTTTTTGTATATCGACCCCAGTTGCCAACGGTCGTTCGAACTAGAATGATGCAATGCCACATTTCGCTAAATCCGAGTGAAGACTAAGACAAAATGGGTTAAGGATATATCAGTTGAGTCCTATTAGTACTGAGTAGAACTTTTGAAAGTACGTAGAGAAACGCTTACCAGAATCAAATACACGATTTTGGTGGCGAATCATTCAAGCTCTTCACAGGAATGAATACGAAGGTTCAAGAATGAAGAACCGATGAGGTCTCCAAGTAGTACAAAATAATGGATCGATGCGATAATGACTATGGAGTACTCTACTGTAATGATATAAAAACGTTGAACGTCTTCTGCTTACACACCCTTCTCTAATTGTCCATAAATATAATTATTAAATGTATATGAATAAAAATTCTTAAGCATAAAACACACAATCATATACTTATCCTCTTACATATCTATATATGGATGTGTGTATTCATAAGCACATTAATATTCTTATATTTGCTTGAATAAATAATAAAGTCAAATACAAATCTATTTCATTAAGTTGTCAACACAAAGACTTTCACATTCAAAGTCAGTTATTAATACATTTCAGCGACTTCCCTGACAACTCCAAAGCAAATGAATAAGTGAACAAGGAAAACATAACGGCATATATTATATATGTATTCATATTCGTGCAAATGCCAGTCTACGGGTAGTGCCGAGTAAGACTTTGTATTGATAAGTATCCAAGTATATCTGTACACAAAGGAAAACCAAGGTTAAACAGAAAAGGCTCCGGCTGCACGGCAGTTTAGACACCCTACTTTTAGAAGTAGTGATGGATGCCTTATGACCAAGCCAATTTTGTACTCGGGTCTCACTTATTACAACCGAAATTGCACGAATTAAAAATACTGTGTAATTTGAACAACTTCATAATAGTCTGCTATCACTCCTCAGAAAAGCAATATAATTTACTTATGTGAACCTGAACTTTCAGTCGTATCTACGATGGTCCAAAAGTTACAACTGGCAACTTGTATTTCATTGTTGAGGATCATCATCCCTCATCTATGATTAAATTCTTATATGCGGATGTGGCTAATCACCGCATTAATCCTTCAGAAGTTTTCCATATCGATTTCTTTGGCAATTATTCACTGAAGAGCGACTTTCAAAATTGAGATATACTATAAATACTATGTATAGTATAGTATAGTATAGGTATAGCGCAAAGTGTTGTTAATACAACAATTATAACAACAACATTTACCGTGCAGTAAGACTGAAAGGAGTCTACGCATTTGAATAACATATTCCAATTTACGAATTGATCACATGCATAAAGGCTAATGCGAAGAAAATTGGGGCCACACTTCTGCTTCTACACAAACCAAAAATGTGTGTTTGCTTGTAAGCATGGATTTCTTTCTGACATGCAAGGCATATTCATTGATATGACAGAACGATTCATATGTATACACATGTACACTATATATTGTTAACCTCTACAGATAATCGCCAACATTAAGCAGAAGCGCGCTTTGAAATATTAACAACCCCACCGCTGCTAATGTTGAAGGAGTCAAGCACCAGTAGAGCTTGTTAGACCACACTTACTAAATTGTCTCGCTTATTGCCGGGTGTTATATACAACCCACATTTGTTGGTGGTTGTAACACTTTGGCATTCGGAGGAAAAATGTAATGATAAGGTAGAATGGTGAAGAGTCAGAATCAGGAATCAGCAATTGTGTAATTCGTGTGAATTCGTTGAAGCAGCGATTCAGGGCAAATTATTATTGAAATTTGTTGAGAAAGAAATATTTTCATACATATAGAATTGAACATTGCTTCAGCTAATTTTACAAAGTTTTTGTCTTCTCACCAGAAAATCATTTAGAATTTCCTTTGAAAAGCCCACCAATGGAATCAAAAGAAATAGCGTCTTTCTCGGTACATTCCAAATTCTTCGCGGACCATTGACATAAATCGGCTTGAATATCAGAAATATTACTTAACAAATTTAAGCCAAATTCAGTGCCTTAAATAGCAAATTGAAATTGGTACATGCATACTGGACATATCCTATATAATGACCAGTCCAGTCCAATTTGCAAGAAAGGGTTCCTGAACTCGGAAAACTTCCAAAGAAAGAGCTACATTTATTCAAACGTTGCTCCTTGTGAAAGCAATTCTTTAAATATTCGCACTCTTCTTCTTTCTCTTACATATCTCGAAAAAGTAAATAAATTAAAGCTGTTTATGGTTGCTGCCTGCAAATATATACTTACATATATATTTGTTTAAAATACTTAAAACTCCTTTGTCAAAATCTTCGTGTCCTTTGTGGTGTTTTCGCTCTGCACACTTATTTAAGCTTTGTATTCATACATTTTGAGAAATTAATTAAGTTGGTCAAACTATTTAATTTCATGTTTTGAATAGCAATCTTTATACCGTTACGCACTTCTTCACATAGTTATGTACGAGTATATGTGTATATAGGTGTATATATGGAGCAGGTGGGCATAATGCAAGAGACGTCGGTTGACAAGAAGCTCAACTGATAAGCCGATTTGGACGTACTTAAGTGACAGCCAATTAATTTATAAAATATCTACAATTGGAGATTTATTGAGATGTCACGAATTTAACAAAGTTGACAAGCAGACAATGAAGTTCGAACAAGTGAAAGTACATTCGCGCATATATACCTTACTGTGTTGATGATCCAAGAAAAATATTAATGTAGTAATTACTCACAAATAATATTTTACAACAACATATACATATTACTATTTTACTTTACTTTTAATGTCATGGGTCGTTGAGATTGCGTTTTCTACGCGAAAAATCTTGAAATTTTGCAAAAATCCAAAACTGTGAATACTTTGAAATGGAATATACAATTTACAGGAATTTGATAAGCTGAAACAAATCATTTTCAAACTATACATAAATAAATAACATCTATACACCATTTATACAAGATTTATATAAGTAAATAACATCCATAATAAATTGATATTAATGAAAGCTTTTCTGTTTCAGCTTTAAGAATTAATTTTTTTAAACAGTCTTAGCAAATATATTGAAAGTTGGTCCAAAGACCTCTCGTACTTACTCGTTTTCGGTCGTTCATGAATGTATTTTCCATAAATTAATCGCTGCAAAAAACTATGCCAGTAGCGTTTCCAAGCTTCCAAGATTCTAATCGATGGAGAGGAAAAAAATAACAATAATAGTTATACACATTGTAGCATTGGTCAAAAAGAAAGCGAGTGGCCAGGAACGAAGGGCTAACTTTTCCCATAAATGTTTTTCCATGAATGTTGAATCGCATTTTTGTGTTCAGTGTCCAGTAAACAATCGGAATAAGCTTGAGAGGCACACAGCATTACAAAAAATAATAGCAGTAATACTCATTCGAGAGCAACAATAACTATTACTTGGAAGTTGAGGTCGCCGACGAGCGCTGTTTCCTAAGCACCTCTTCACACCAACTCGACGAGCCATAAAACCAAATGAAAGTGCAAAACTAGCAAAAGTACTGTGGGTAATTAGTCCAGCAGCTTTGAGTCAGCGGTATACCGAGTGAGGCACTATACACGTACAAACTTCTTTACACAGCAAAAAGTGGGGTGCACAGCCATAGTACAGTTCGAAGGTTTTGTTGTTTGTGAGCATATTCGTAGGAAATCTGCCCGGGTGATTGTGAAATAACCACTTTGGAAACAATTACCATAGTTTAAGGAAATTTATGTATGCAACTAATTACTTCAAGCACTTCTTTCGTTTAGCCTAGTGGAATAAATTGTTCATTTTTAAGACAACGGATAAGTGATTGGGCATGGAATTGTGGTTGAACAAGTATACTTTTTAAATTACTCTATAATCGCTATCACTGACAACATAAATATTTTTCATATAATAACATATCTTACTTCGATTATGCTGGGGATTATTAGTTATACTAGTCAAGTTCTTGAAAGATTTTTCGCTTTATCTGCGAACGGTATATCACCGAATTCAAAATATCGTTGCATAAATATATATAATATGGTGAATAAATTTCGCCTCTGAATTCTCTTCGGCTCATAAAAATAAATCCATAAAGTTAGAATACTAAAATATAATCGAATAAATAAATATGAAAGTTTCCTGTGCTTTATGGAAAATAAAGCTGAAGTCAGTCAGTTGTGCATATTTTATTAAAGTGGTTTTTATAAAAAGAAAATGTTTAATACAACATTTTGCAATAACTAATGATTTGTTTCAAAGTCTCATATTGGAGGTTCGGCACCTAGCTTCCTTGTTATTCTATCGTTCCTATGAATTTCTTCTACGAAATATTCTTCACTTACTTACTGAAAATGTACTTTATGTGGCCTTAAGGTCAATGAAATGCCCATTTTAAAATAATTGCGCTTACATGTATGTGTATTTCCCTAGTATTTTCATTTCTCTGGCAGTCGTTTTTCTTGTTATCTATCTATCTATCTATCTATCTATCTATCTATCTATCTATCTATCTTGTTATCTTGTATTACATTTAAACCGTCTTCTTGAAAACCAACTGCGGGCTTCGCGCTTGGTAAGAATTAAGCTCACTCGAATTGGCTCTTATAAAACATGCAGGGTACTACTTACTTTAACCAGAGAGAAATACTAATCTAATAGACCAATATCATAAGCTCCTTCATAACTAGATAAAACCGGCATTGCTTTGCTAAAGAGTAAATTTGATTATATTGCTTTGGTTATTTATATATAGTTTTTCAACATATTGCAATAATTGTTCAATTGTTGTAGTTGCTTCGACGCATAACAAACATACTTCTATATCTACATCTACTTGTTATATATAATCATAATTCTGTAGATTTATAATCCGTTTTAATTGTCAACAATATTATATATAACTATAGGCTAAGAATTTTAGAATTATGTAAAAAATAATAGTTGAACACTGGGTATTTAATAGAACATTTTAGAACATATTATCTAACTCTCCGTAACAGTAATATTTTTAATATACAAATAACTAATTTGGCAGTCGAATGCAATGCAAAAGAATTCTCTACTTGTATTCGGGTAGAGATTCAAGTTCAATGTAGGCATTGTCTTGTAAATCATTTAGCTCTCAGTACTACCTTCTAGTGGCACTTACTCGATGTTGTTGTTCAATATGTCGTTCGTCAAAGAGAAAGACTGTTAAAGCAACAACCAAAGAGCGTTCGCTTTCAAAGCGGATAGCGAATTCGTTTGTCGTTTGCCTAGTCCTGGCAGAATTCCACATTTAGTGGCCACACTTTCACTTGTGGTTACGTATTTATTATCTACAAATCTAGACACAGTCATATCTCGCTGCCTGTGTGCATAATTTGCGGTTTATAATCACACACACAGACATGCTTCGGTGTATTTGTTTATCTGTGCGCTTCATCGGTGTGTTTGCATGGAAATCGCGTGACACTGACAATTAAATTTATTTATCAAATCGCAAATAAACAACTATTTTATTGCACCTGTGCGCCGGTCGGCTAGTCCGACAACGATGTGGTTAGCGCCGCGCCGATGGTATAAGTGAGTTTGAGAGCTTAAGCGCTGCAACGCCAACACAAATGTATTTAAACACACGCACACACGAACACACAAATCCACTTTCACATGCGCCCACCTATGGGCCGTGGTAAGTGGGTGGCAGTTGGAGATGGTTTGTTTATTTAGTTGCATTGTTAGCGGTTTGCTTCGCACTGAAATTAATGCGATCATGATACTATTACACACGACTGTTCCCCGTGCGACGATATAACACTTACAAACACATACGATACATTTTAGGTTGAATGAAAATAACAAGGTTGTAACACATCTAAGTATGTTTGCATTGGATATATATAGCGCTGGTTGTGTTGTGTTGACAAAGCTCAGGCGTGAACACGCAGATTAGGATTCATTTCAAATTATATATGTTGAATGTTCACTGAAACAAATTCGTGGAATATTTCAAAGCTGCACAGCACAAATTGTCATTGCTCGTCAGTTTCGTCCCAATGCATTCCTTAATTGAAAAGAGCGATCTTTGTTGGAACCCATAGGCTTGCAATCGCTCTAATCTCTTACTTAATAATCTGCTCATTCTGTATTCAAGTCAGTGAGTTAGTAAGTTAATAAACATTATAATGAATACAATTTAAATTTTTTTTTTCATTTTACCTGCATAATACAGTTGAGAGCGTACTGAAACCCCTTGCTGGAAATTACCCAATTCATTCGCACTACATGCCGAAAATGGTTAATAAATGTGATTAATAAATTGATGTGTTCTTTTAACGACGACACGAAATTACTTTCTATTTTTTATTGGCAGTTTAAGAGAGCTTTATTTATTTATTTGCATAACTATTTTAAGCCATAAAAGCTAATATTTAACACTGGAGAATGATAACCTTGAGATACTAATTTCAATGCCATTTAGGAGATATTTAATTATGCGATTTAAAAAATCTTTCCGAAATCTAAATGAAAAACAGCAAAATAACGTCACGAGATAACTTTTTCCTACTTAGCCCCTTTAGCACAATCATAGCGCTAATCAAAGTGACCTACTGCCGATTTACAAAAACGAAGCAAAATACATGTAACTACAACAGCGGTAAAAGTCAGTGGCTATTTCAGAACCACAAACTGACATTTTGCAGCTCCATCATTTGCATTTCAATTGATTAAAATCGTTTGACTATTTATATATGCAACACAGACCTATATATGTGTGCATGTATGTGTGTATGTGTATATGTGTGTATGTGTGTATATGTCTATGTGCTAATGTACGGCGTTCGGTACACGAGTACGCAACTACAATTGAAGTGAAAGGCGGCGCTGTTGTCGAGACCTGACTACTTTATAGTAGCTACTAAGCTTAAGCATTGAGAATTACTGCGGGCAATGAATGGATAAACGGGCAAATGAGTGAGTGCGCGGCATGACTGACAGCGGCAATTTGCATATCTGCAAATTCTGATCTTTTAATCTGCTGCGAGTACTAGTGCAATATTGTTGTTGCCCATCACCATTTGAGGTATTGTGTTTAAAAGCGACAGCGCTTGAGTGAACGTCGCAACAAGGCGGTTTTTACCTCCCGACATGGACGGCACCGCAGCTATAAGCAAGTATTTTGGTTGCGACTAAAAATCCGCTTTGACTTGTCACTAAATGACACAAAAACATTCTAAATGGTTGACAAAGTGCCTAATTGCATAACAATGAATTGGCAGCGGTGGCGCACCGTAATATATTCATAAACGTGTGTAACGTATAACTGCATAAGGACTGTAATGGTGTTTGGAACATGTATGCGTTAACTAGGTGGAAACACCGTTGTACCGGTTTCATGTTATCGGGAGGATATGCATGAAGTCGGATATTAACCACTCCGTCCTCATATACAGTTATATTTGAAGTTACTAAAACTGTCATAACTGACAAAATATGAGGGTTAAAAATATTAAATTTGATTCTAATTATGGTACTAAATTCTTAGATGTGAATCATTTAAGTAATTGGACAATAGGAGAGCCAGCGTCCAATTTTCGTTTAGTTTATAATAAATAACTCAAGCACCAATTGAGATATCGAAATATAGATATATCTAGATATAATGCTTCTGAACTTCCATACCTTCTTTTATCCACATATTCCAAATAAGCGAATCGCCGTGGTTCCGATTTACTCTTTACAGTATATGTCGGTCAAGATGTGAGGTATCATAAAGAAATGAATGGCGCTCTCCGATCGACTTTATGCCGAATATATTTGCATATAATGTTTGGAAGCATTCGAACTCAAATGTGGATACTGGCAACACTTCGTTTCTAGGGTTTTCTCCGGACACGGGCTTCACACTAGAAAAAGTACAGAGGCCACCACGCACTACATAATGTTTAGGTGGCTAATGGATCTCTTAGAAACACACCCGAGGTATCTGCAGAAGAGTGACCGCTAACAAACTCAGATTTGAAGCCATTATCAACTCCACTCTGCTAAGGCGTTTTTAAGAAGAATTCAGAGAAATATTTTAATTCATGTTGTTGTTATTTTTTAATTCATGTTGTCGCGGTTTTCCAGTAAATGAAAGTTCGTGTACGAGTATAGATATAAGTATAAATGGTACATTTATTATTGTTGTTTGTTTTTAATCAGTGCCGATTTAAATTGCACAAAAGTTTAGTGAAGCGAATTTAGTGAAAGCAGGCGAGAGAGCAGCAGCAGCAGCAGAGCCAACATTAAACTGCGATAAAGTAGGAAAAGTGCATTACAAGCTGGCTTGTATTGTTTTCCAGCGTAGCGTCCAGAGTGATGGCGGCATCATTCACTTCCCGCTTACTTTATATAAATTTTCTAATCTCATACTAGTCCAGCACATCCCTCTTAACGCCGCCACCGCTCTTCGCGTGGCGATTTTTAACTATCTCCGCTGTGATAATATTCCAAGTTGTGGAAATGTGCCTTGTATTCTTTGCGGCGGTGGCCTCCATGGACATTGGCCACCTAACCAACAGGAGCTTGTGCGTTTTACCAGCGATAATTTCAGCTGGCTAAACGGGGCAGGCATTGGGGTTGGTCGGAAACTAAAACTAGTAGATGGATTAAAAAATAAACAAACCTCTGGTCATGTATGTATTAGCAGATGAGAAAACAAGGCCAGACCATGGCAATTTGCATACTCGCTACAACTGGCCGCAGGCACAAATGCGAATCGAAAGTTTACTGTTATGCTCAACGTAATGCTCAATTCTAATTTTTCCGCTATTTATATAAGGCGGTGGTGTTGTTGCTTGCAGGCATATTTGCACTATGTGTATGTCGGTGCATGATCCCCAAATGACGTTGGTGGTGTCATCGTATGGCGGTCAGGAATTGCCGACTATTGGCGGCGGCCCCATAGCTGATCACATTTTCCCCTTTGTAGATCCTTTTGCAAATTTTGGCTATTTCCATTATGTTGCTGTCTTGCTATTCCTTTCAATATCGCTTTCATTTTAAACTTCTACGCCGGGTTTTTTGTTTTATAATAGTAAGGTGGTAACAAGGTGAATACATCTGTGATTTAGGAAACATTTTGAAATGTCTGTACTGAACTATATTTGCGAATGAATCTTTACATGTAATTGAAATAAAATAAATGTGAACATACACATACAGCATAGTTCAACCCAGTTTTTGCCGGTAAGAGAAGTAAAATGGCAATAAAAGTAGTGTGTCTGTTTACTTCTGCGAAATTTTAAAATATTTTTTAGGCAAACATTTACAAATAAACGTAGAGATGACATCAATTTCTACTTCAAATGGAGAATGCTCCTGCACTGGAATGTACATTATATGTCTTTTTGTGAGTTGTTTAAAATATTGCTTTCTGTGACTCGTTGCTGGCCGCAAACTGCTTGCATTGCCAAGCGATTTGACAAACGACTTTTGTGCGAGCTCTATACGAAGACATTATGAGAAACTACCAATCTGTACGCACACATACATATATGCATGCGATAGATGATCGATATTACAACAAAGATATTATCCAGTCCATTATATCACTCTTGAATGCACCGTCGGTGGCCGCCGGCCAGCAAGGACAACTGCATTGAGGCCAGATATTTCTCTTGGATGTGCATGTGTATGTCGCTGTGAACTTGTATTGTGTTTTATCTTTCCTATGTGTCATAATAAATATGAGAAAATAATAAAAAGGAACGAAGTGCTTTAGTGTGCTCAGCAAAGTCTGCATTGATGTACTCTCCACTTTCGAGACATTAATGCATCGTGATTTGTCGCACTTGCGATTGGCAGGCGGAATTCACAACAGCAAACACTTCAATGTGATTTATTTAAATATTGGTAGGAAGATTAATGAAGCAAGTGAAGGAATCGAAATTTGCAAAGCAAATAGAATTAATAATTAAAATATTTCGGTTCGATTCCACAAATCAAATATACATTTCCAATTGCCTGACTCAGCTGTGTCTTAATACAACATGTTCACTTGTTCATCTAACTCCAAGTTTGTAAGACTCAAAAGAAGGGGAGATGGATATTGGGTGATAAATATCAAAATTATAGAGATCGGGTTGGAACGATGGACTGGTGCGCATATTCACTTATATCAGTAGGTACGTATTGCAGAAGGGCGAAATCTAACTATTGCCATGCCCCGACAAGCCCTACTTTATTTGTATATACTTAAACTACTTGAATTATAATGACCAGAATAAAAAACTTTTATCGTCCTTCAGATTGACTTTTTACCTTGTATTAACCTTACCTTATATAAACTTATATTAGGGCGTCTCGAAAAAATTAAGCGGGCGTATATTCTGTAGCATAATGCATTACTCTAGCCATCATATACGCTATATGTTATTCCTGCCTTTGGTTGCCTTACACTGAATATATTGGTGCGATTACTGTTCATTAAATCAAATTTGTGTGGCTGCAATAAAAAAGGTACAGGTATTTAATCAAGTATTCGATCAATCAGTGAGCGCACAGCTATTTGGTTTAATCGCTTAGCGATATGTGCTCACGGCTTTAATTTGCACCGCGATAAGCCTTTTGTCTGCCTATGCGTGACCATCAAACATTCAAGAAGACAGGCCATCAAAAGCACTACCATATAGGTATACAAAATTTAATTATTTGCTAAAACATCTGACGGTCTGCTAAACAGAAGCATATGTAAACAATTTAACAGTCCCTTTAGGGATAGTGCAACAATTTTTTTGTATGATAGCTACCTCAAAACAGCGCCAATTCTTCATTCATCCGCTTTAATTATGCGCTCCACAAGTGAAGTTTTTATACCATTGAGATTATACAATTGAGATAATGGTTGTTATATCACGAATATTCATTCCAACTCAATCAAAACACTCAACCTTATAGCAATTGGTTTCGTTCACTTGCATATTTCAGGAGTATATTTTTCTGCAGGGATACTTGATAGACAAAGGCGCAAACTAAATTTCGAAACACGCACACAGTCAAAACAAATTTTTGTTGACCCATTTCTCCACAAAATATTTCGCACCACTTTGAGACTTCACGGCTTCGATGGCGTCAAAAAAGTGCAGAGAAGGCAGCATGAAAATGAATGCAAAGAATTATGGGTCTTTGACGGCCGTCTAGTTTGGGCGGCGCTTGGCCAGCCGCTCAGTTGCTAGTGTGGTAAGTTTGTTGGTTGGTTGGTTGGTTGGTCGGTTGGTTAGTTGCCTGGTCATTTGTCTGTTTTTAAACCGCTATTCAGGCGGTTGCCTCTGTCCCCTCTGATTTGGGGCGAGAAAGCTGAAAGCGTTTGGGTCAGCTAAAATGAATGCGCCCCAGTGTGTATGTATGCGTATATATGTGAGTATGCAGAGTCATGTACGTAGGCGTTTAAATGAAATGTAGCAAATTTTTTTATTCACAAGCTTGCGTAATTTATATCCTCTCTTTGAGTTCGGAGATTTTTTATTCTTTAACTTACTTTTTATACAAGATTGAAAAATGGTAGTGATTTGTTTGTTTTCTTCTTTCTTGTTTCCTTTGTAGTGGCTTCTCCCAGATGCTTCTTAAAGATTTAAATTTCTAAATGGTTTCACGAGAATTTAATATTTAAGCGCTGGTCTAACGGCATTTTATTCTCCCAAACGCTCTAAAGTGGCAAATAAAATATATTTATCACAGACACATGCTTACTACACCTAGATATAGATGTATATGTATGCGCTGTGTACCGGCATACGCCTGCCAAATTTAGTGCGCGCGAAATGCTTTCAACTGTTACTGCTTCCGTAAGAGATTTTTCGGTTTTCTGGCGACTTTCTGCTTCATTCCAGCGCTGCCAAAAGCTGAGTTGATATGGTTGGGGGGCTTCATTTGTTGTTCGTTTCTATTTTTTATGCGTTAAAAGCCACTAGGAAGCAACGACTTCCGGCCAGGAGTGCGTATTTCTTGTGCTATCATTAAGTACACATTATAAATGTTTAATACAATTTAGAGGGAGATTTATTCGCATAT
The DNA here is from genome assembly GCA_021498325.1 of Bactrocera minax. Taxonomy (NCBI): domain Eukaryota; kingdom Metazoa; phylum Arthropoda; class Insecta; order Diptera; family Tephritidae; genus Bactrocera; species Bactrocera minax. The sequence goes on along the minus strand of JAKEEE010000012.1, from coordinate 1,753,557 downwards.
GCTGCCGGCGTATCACGACGCCATTAATTTCGCATTGCAAAAGTTGATAGAAAGAGAATTTAGTTAGCCTTCATGGATTTCTGTGCAGGTGCTCGGTGACTTGTGCTTTAACTGTAGATTTAGAGACTTGCGGTTTTATCTCGATATTTATGTGAGGGTAATTTACTCAGCTAAATATTATAAAGTATAATAATTTATTCTTGCAGCACGGAAAGCAGTACCAAGTTCAAGTAGTTGGGGTAGTCAACTGAAAGAGAGATTAACTGAATAACAGTAATTTTTAAAGAAGGGACACTTTCTTGTGTATGTATCTTCCAGATTGTCTTCTCCTAAAGTGCTGTACTGTGCAATAGTGACCTAAGTGCCTAAGTCCCTGGATGCTTTTTTTACAACAAATAAATTCACGGTGCGTGGGTTTCACTTAAAAATCACACAAACGTCTAGAAGTCACTTTCTATGTAAAATTCTATTCTACACACACTATTCAACATGAGATTCAACTTTCAATGAATTATACTAATTTCATATAAGTCGGCGGCTTTTCCAAGAACCTCTGTTCAACAATAAGAGAATAAGAGAGGAAGAGAAGTTTCACAAATTTTGAAAACTCAATATATCAATATTTTCAACAATTGTTAACGAAACGCGAAACTTATATGGGACGTTTGAAATATTTGGTAAACATTTGGTATAGTATTTTGGTATATTTGGTGATGTGATTTTTTTCGAAATCGTAACTTTAATGTTACAATCGATGTCGTATAACATGAATTAAGAACATCTACAATAGAATATCGTTTTAGAGCTTCGCATGCACACAAATTGGACATCATTTCAAAGGTCATAATCGATTTATTCGATGTTCTTGCTAATAACCATTAAATTACACCGTTAATTGGGACCATAGTTCTCTGTGTGGTTGAAGTAAGTACAGCTTTGGCAGAGTAAAAAAGAGGAGGGGCGGTGATTTTTTAAGCAAAAATGAGAACCATAATAACACAATCTCCTTAGATATCCCATGACTCTTTCGGATGAGTGGCCTTCAGACAAAGATAAGATGCCAATGAAAATGAAAAACAAAGTCATTAGGGACGTTCAACTTTAAAGCCCGACGAACGCAAAATCTATTAAAAACTTTATTAAATGCAAACTGCTGCGCCTGCGTGAAATGCAAGAAATACACGTAAACAGACACATATGTATGTATGGGCGTCCACCTATGTATTTTATGAATTATATTCTCCAAAAGCCCTGTTGTGCTCACAACAATTGCAGTTGTTCGTTAAATGTGTTTGTACATGGGTTGGACGAGACCGTGCAGCTTTCATCAATGTGAGTGAGGCATGAATGCATGTGCAGGATATTATTTCACTTTGCTGTCGACGACTGACGCAAAGCCCACTAAGATGACTTTGACAAATGTGATTGTACAAATGTCCTTAGGCGGATATGCCCACACATTTACACACACACACACTCATACTCATACAAATATATTTGAAAAGTGCATTTTAGCCCCAGCATGCCCCGATGCAAACTGCTTACTATAGCAGTTGTCGGTGTGTATGCGCTGAGTCATTCTATGGCACATGATGCAGTAAAGGAGGTGATATGTGCAAAAATGGGACCTAACGTTGGCTGGCACCTTTCATAATCCATTGTCGACAACAAATGACAATGCAATGGTCGCAACGCAACAGCGGCAGCATCAGCAACGGCTCCGTACGGAACAACGCTTCATAATGTCCTTTGCGAGTGCCATCGCTCATGCAATTCAATTCATTCGCATGCGCGCAGAAAGCATTCACATTTTAACTCACGTGACGCGCACATCAAAACACGCACGTGCTGTATGTGTGTATATGTGTGTGTGTGTATGCGTATGTTCGCGTTGATGCAATGAATGCGCCTTCGGCGTTTGTCTGCTAAATATGCTCAAATGTGTATGCTGTAGAGGGCTATGCATGCACTTGTGCGCATTCATGTGTGTGTGTGCGATTGTAGCCGCACTTCAATCGGTGGCGGAATTCATGAAAACGAGAATCTATGTCAGGGCAGTTGGCTATGAAATGCGCGACATTGCCGCCGTGACGCTCATTCATTCAGATAAGTGTGGGATGTTGCATGCATTTGGCAAATTGGATTAGACCTTGTTTGCTCGCTAGCGTGTGCATCGCGTTAATTTGATAGAAAAATCGTTAGCGCGCACAGACATCCCTATAATAGGCATAAAAACGCACATTGACGCATTAAATTATACGTGAACGCCTGCCAAATCAGTATGGCAAGTGTTTGTATGCTCCTTCGTTGTTGTATAGAATGCAGCGCACTTTACATGAAATACGTGGCGTATAAGTAATATTTATTGCATTGAACCCGTAAACCTCCATGTACCATATATATATATACAATACATATCAGTTGAGCATTGATCAATTCTCCGCCAATTCTTTATTTTTTTGGTTCAATGACTTTTTATATTTCTGAGTTCCTGTGGAAGGAACATTTAAGGGTCCCTCACTTATTGAATATTGTGGATTTTATTGGTATGAAATTTTATTCACAATAAATAAATTAAAGATTTTTTTTAATTACAAAGCAATCAAATTAAACTTAATTATATTGTAAACAGCGCGCACCCATGAATTCGGCACTGTTTCATTTCAATCTGGGAGTTAAATGAAGCACAACTTTTTATCAGAGAAAATGTGAAATTATTTTCTCTTTTTAAATAAGTAAACTTTTAGAATTACTCTTTTTTGGTTGCCATTAATGTCCACTAAAGTCCATTTCGTCCAATAAATATATAATTAACGACATTCTCCCTCCCCAGAGTAAAAAAAAGGTATGAAAGTTACCCTATCTTTCAGCTTCTTTTATTACCAGCTCAACGGAAATTTTATGAGCAGCAGATTACGCGAAAGTGTGATGATGACCCAACGCATTACGCAACTGACCCATTTGTACGGGGTGTTTTGATTGATTCATCAGCGTTACCGCCAACAAGAGCATTAAGACTCGACATGAACCGACATTACCTCTCCATGCAGCTGCTGCGAGTCAACCACAGAGCACACGCGTAGTCCATTTTGTTGACAGCTCATCAATCGCGTACATCTAAATTACTACACTAATATCCTCAGCAGTCAGCATAGAGATATCGCAATGAAACTGATAATTTGTTTCAAATTGAACGACGAAAGGACACAAGGACGTAAGGACGCAAGCACTATAAGTTGTATGAGGGTCAAACGATGCAAAGAAGAACATGTTACAGTTAGGACGTAGAAGAGCGTAAAGAAAAATCTTACGTTCTCAATTTTTATGACATCCCAGCTTTTGTCGAAGCTATTTGCGCAAATATCTCAGGGAATATCGCCAAGTATCAGTCGAATTTATTTAGGACATAAACTGAATGTCATACTTGAAAATTTTTTGTGGCTCTTGCAGTTTGAGTTTTTTATACATTCTTAATCGAAGCTGCTTTAAATTTCGTTTTGTGACACTCAATTAAAAATAACTATAGGTGCTTGTGCATTATACTTGTATAAAACAGGAGCGAAAGCATATGTGACTGAGTCATTAACCTACAAAACAGCTTAACCAATAAATTAATAATGGACGGAAGAAGGCAGGAGAGCACTGTTTGTCTGAAGAGTACAACCTGAAAATATTTAATTAATTAATAAATCTCTCTAGAGCAAAGTTGGGGTTCTAGCGGCATTACGCATAGGCCACTTCAGACATAGGAGCAAGTTGTACTATATGGGAGAGAGTTTTAAGGTTGCATTCGCTTTTGCGATATGGAGGTAGGAACACCGTATCACCTGCTTCTTGGTAATGTGACAATCAGAAGCAGAAGTACCAAAATCGTGAGACCTACAACTCCCAGCCCATTGCACTTCTGCACCAGGCACAAACCTTGATTTTATAAGAGTGCTAGAGCTGGACGAGACATTGTGAAGGGAGGAGGGCACAAAGACCACTGATCGCAGTACTTATCTCTAATTGTATCCGATTTCTTTCAAACTCTGGCTCAGGATTATTTAATAATTTTTTCTATAACAAAACTAAGATTATTGCACAGAAAAAGAGAGTCTGATAGTAACAAATTTTCATCTTAAAATAAAATGTGCGACAACAAGCGAATCTTGTTCGTTGCTGATTTAGAAAAAGTTAATTCCTCTCTGTGAGTCTCAGGCAATTGCCTTGTTATTTTTTTGCAAACACTTCCCCTCCCCCACTACTTCTCCTGATTCAACCAGTAAGGTTGCTTTCTGTTATGGTTGTTGTTGTCGATTGTGTGTGCTTTGTTTGCTCTTGCAATGATTTATTTTATTATTTTTCAGCAGCGTGCTGCCTCACTGTGTGGGTCACCCACACATTGCAAGTAGAATTCGCCGTCCTTGGCTACCGTTGCTTGTAGTGAGCAAATTGCTTGCAGCGCAATACATGTACAATGCCGCAACTGCAACATTACAACATTAGTAACATGCCTGACAACAACAACTACAACATTCGCAATAATAATGGCAGCATAGGCAAGTGATTTCTCAACGTTTAGTACTTCACTTTGCACAGTAGAAGTTCTTTGCGAAGTTTTTAAAATTACTTACGAACGCCCCGGTGCGCCTGCAGCTCAGCAGTCTCATCCGTTCTAACCTGCATGCATACACACACACACACAGCACTTTATTTCCGCTTATGAAAGCGAAAAACACATTCCATGCGATGGGTGACGGACCGCGCGTTAGAGGATGGCGGAGAGTACGAGTGCGGTGGCAGCGAACGGCCATTGGCAGGCAGACGCTTGCGACGTTCACTTGCGAATAATTGAGGCATGCTTTAGGGCGTACCAGCATGCTTGCACGCTACATGCGCTGCAACAGCCGCTCCTTTGGCTGCTCAATCTGGAGAGCGCCCACTTGCCGTGCCATTGTTTTGCTCACTGTTGATCTTTTGCGCTTGCAGGCCCAGCTCTTGTTGTTACTCTTTGCTACTATTATTGCTTTATACCCATGGATACAGCCATGAGCAGGGTATTATTAATTTGTTCTTACAAACAGATTCTGGTGAGAATTTAAAGATATCGATGACGGCTTTTGCATATTCTAAAACATTTTCAGACAGTCAGAAATACTAAATCTTATCTGGCATTTATATAATTGCAATATCCCTAACCTAAAGTATATGACACTATTGGCTGGCAGAAGTTCGTGGGAACCAATGAGGTTTTCAGTAACATACGCTGGGTTCCCTTTCGCTGCATGCTCTTATGGCTCCTTTTTACACTTTTATGAAACCTTAGAAGAAAATTGCTAGCGTCAAAGATGAAATAAAAAGATGGAAAGATATATATGTATGTTTTATATATTTCATATATATATATATCTTGGCTTTTGCTGCCGCAAATCGCTTTCAGTGGAAGTTTCTGAAAACCTGAGGCATGAATGAGGTGGTGAGGAAGACGCAAAGTCCTTGCACATGGCAATTGGTATTATGGGACTTCATGAGGCCAACATTGCAAACAATAAGGGCGTATAATTAATTAAGGCCATTTTTGTAAGAATGGTAAAAATTTTGTAATTAAAAAACATATTCTAAATATTGTACGCAGACGCTTGGTGCTAAGGTTTTGAAATACTGCTAAGCCCGTTGTTTGGAAAAGGTAAAACCAACAATGATGGTTAAAAATTTAAGAATTATTTAAGAATTTAATAGGAAAGCTTAGTTATATCTTGTAAATCTTTTTACTGGCTCCTTTCGGATTTAGAAAGACCAGAGAAGAAAAGAATTGAAACAAGAAGCCTGTCTACCTACAAATCATTCCGTCTGTCCTTGTTTTTCCTCTATGGAACTTTGGTCTTTATTGGTACCAACACTCATAAATAATTTAGCTATAGAATTAAACCAATTGAGATGTTAGAGCAACAGAGTATATTAACTTCGTTCGCCTAACGGTTATCCGTCCGTCCGTGCAAGCGATAACTTGATTAAAAATTAAAATATCCTGATGAAACTTGGTACACCTGTTCTCTGTCACCGTAAGAAGGTTGGTATTGCAAAGGTCATTGGCCTCGGGAAGTGTGGTGGACTTCGCTAAAAGTAAGGAAAACAATCATTATCATCTGAATCTTTCGCAGTCTTTCAGTTTCTCCGTGCAGTATTGTCTTTTGAATCCTCCATATACCGAATATGTGGACCTTGATGCCTATGGCTGACTTTTTACCGAAAATATCGCTTATGCAGTTAGATATATGAGTGAAATTCATAATAATGTGCCCTTGTGTCGAAAATGAGTAAAATGGGCTCAGTACTTCCCTTAGCTTCCGTACACCTAAAATAAAAAATTTCGGACTTCCGGTTGACTTTGTACTGTATATTTTAATCAATCTGCGAGATATCTAAATTTCTATACTATAATTAGATAGAATTGTTTCATAATTAATTAATAATTATAAAACCTATAATAAAATTCAGATAACGTCTTTTTCTGGTAATAATACTGGTGTAAAATTTATAAAATCGGGATAGTACTTTCCTAACCCCCTAAGACGTCTTATCTAAATTAAATTAACAAGAATATATCTTGAACATACTGTAGGTTGGTGGCAAAAATCAGTGAAATCGATGTACCTACCCACAGCACTAATATTATGAATATAGATGATTCGTCTTAGTTGGATTGACTCTATGAGTATATGACCTAAGTAAAAGTTAATATAATGCCTAATATGATTCGACATTGCGTTGAATGACAAATGTTGAACTCCTATGCAACATTTTTTAATATAAGGATTTGCCAGCACTTGGAAGCGTTTCCCCGCCTTTGATCCTTGCACATTGCGAGAGTATAAAATGTTCGGTTACGCTCGAGCTTACCCCTTCCTTACTTGTTGATAAATGCGTTTATTAAATAGATGTTCCAGTTGATATATTCTAATGGTACTTCAATGTTCCCCATTTTGGCCTTTAGCCTATTTAATTCATGTAATGATTATCGATTTATTTACTATTCGCATGCTGTCTCAAATTAAACGGCATATTTCCATTTTATTTAATTTCAGAACCCATACTTGAAACAAACTACAATTCGAGCCATCCATTTGCATAGCCAAAAATGAGCACAATCCTATTGAATGTCGACGAAAACTCGGTGAACAAATAACAGCGAGTATTAAACAAAATTCATTGCATTAATTAAGTGTGAAATCCAATAAAACTGTTTTGTTAAGCATTTTAACTACCAGCTGTTCCTTTGAATGCAATTAGTTGCAAATTAACAGGACATTGACGCTGATGAACCAACCGAACTGACGACGGTACAAAGGAGCTCAGCTTTTAATGAGCTATTTCTATGAGCAGTAACTACTGTATTTAAGCCAATCGAGCAGGCTGCTTTTAGATTACGCTGCGTACTTACGATTTCTTCCTTGAGCATTTGGCCATTCTTTGTCGTTGGCAAAAGCCCTGAACAAATTCGACTATGTTGAGAGGAAGCCCGATAAAGCGAAGAATACCCATTGTGACATACTTTAGCGATATAAGCGAATAGACGGCAAACATAAGCGCACAACTTCTATGTGCTACGTACATAGTTACTGTCTGTCTGTTTATGTGTGCGAGTGTGTGCGAGTGTGTGCGAGTGTGTACGAGTGTGTGCATTGACAGAGCATAAAATTGCAATGTAAAAAAGCGAATAGTAACACTTTGAAGATTTGCTTGAGCAGCGTTTACGTAACATACGACGGAAGATTGGGCTTAAGCTGATGACGTTGGCATTGAAAGGCAGTTGGCTGTTAGCGATAATGAAGTTGCCATTCATTTGCTTGCGATTGTGTGAACATTCGAATAAGCGATGATGACGCTGGAGCATCCACTACGCCGACTCATCATTTGTAGAAGCGGATTAAGTACTTGAATGCGTGTAGAGAAAGAAAAGAAGGAGTTTCTTTTCCTCATCACTTCCACATCTACAACACTGCTGACTTCTATATGCAATTCAGTTCAGTTTTCTGCCAGCAGCAAAGTCAATGTATGATGGTACTGCCTTTGTTGCTGTTGGCGAAATCCTTTCGAAAGTACAGCAGCACCTTCCCTGTTCCATGTCGGCAACTACAATGAAGTGCTTAGTGCACAACGTAAAGGCACACTTGAAAGCCGTTGATAGTTTGACAAGCACTGACAACCGAGTATGAAAGAGGAACGGGGAGGGTGTATTGCAGCTTAGTTTTTAAATCAGTGAAGGATTTGCCAAGTTCGAAAAAAGTGCAACAGTTGCTCAAACGCATTTTTATATTACACTAGCTCGCAATTAAGCTTTCACACGAACGCTCTAATGCGTGTGCGCGCTCTGACATTTGAATAGTTTGCTTCTAAGCTCATACATATGTACATGATTATGGGTATGTATGTGCTAAATTAATGATACTTGTGTGCACTTTGTACGACTTTAGAGCCGTTCATTCAATGCGAATGAAAGCAATCTGCCATTTACACACATACATGCAAGAGCATATGCATTTATGCATACATATCTACTTATCTGTACAAAAAGTGAACAAAACGAAAACTTGACATTTCAATAGACGGAAATTTAATTGCTGTTATTTATTTTGTTGCAGCACTAGGGAAGGGAATCATAAGGTATTAGTGCTGGTATTATCCGCTTTCTCAGCGTTTCCTTTTTTCAAAACATTCATAGTGAATTCAGAACACTTAGGGTGCATTTCTGGCCAGGCAGGCAACGTTGCCTGCGTTCCATATGCGTTCGATATTTAATTACTCGGTACTGGTTATTTGTAAGTAAGAGGCCTGTCCTGCGTTGAAATTTCGAGCGTGAAGTTTGCAAATATTAAATATTTATATTATTTAAAAGCTGAACCCTTAAAAAACAGCTTCTAATTAAAAATTATGCTTTATTTTAAGAGAAAATTCCACCAGATTAATACAGTAGTTGAAATTATTAATTATCATTAAGCTTGGGAAATGTTTCAGATACTTTTCTTAAAAAATAACTCAATCTATTTATTTCACATTAAAATTTTAAAATATATCTCGAATACGTTGAGCCTATTAAATCAACCATCATGCTATTGATATTTTAAAGCTTTGCAAGCTCTGGTGTAGATTTCATGTGTAAACCTCTCAATAAAGGGAACAATTATGGTATTTAAATATGTAGCTACCTTGTTACTCTATGCGCTAATAGATACCGAAGCTCAAGAGCAAATATTTGCTAACTGTGTCCACTCAGTCTTATTCTATGGGTATACGATATCTCGGCGAGCTTTGCAAGGTTGCTTAAATATCAGATTTTAACTCGGCGCCTGATTGCACATTGACATGCATAGTAATTCAATCATTGAGAAAATGCATTTCTCATCTTTTTGTTGTTGAATTTTAATATGAGCTTAGTGTCATAAAATGCTTGAATGATTGTACAATTGCAAATGAAAAAAAGAAAAGATGTGAAGGCTTTAGGCGCATAAGCTATACTAATTAGTGTGCGTATGATGTCATGTTCATATTTAATATGACAATTAATCCTAAAGTCTTCACTAGTGACACTTTTTTAACTTTATTGATTTAAAAACAAGTGGCGCTGTGGAACTTTGCTCATCGAATGGTTTCTTCCCACAGATTTCCAATCTCTCATATATTATTATAAAGATCTGGCTTTTGAACCCTTATAACAGTTACGAAAGCAGTTAAAAAAAGTCATGCCAAAAGTTTTACTTTAGAATGCGTTTAAAATATATTATATTAAAATCTGACTCAGTGAATTTTAAAATGGTGCTTGCTGTCAGCATGACGTATTGGATTAAAGAACTTCTGTACAAGGAAGTGGCGAAATATGATGTATTATGACGATTTCGTCAAACAAAATATTGTCAAACACCCTCGTTCGTATAAGGGAAAACAGAGCATATATTTTTACTACGCTGATACTTTGGGTAAATCGTCATTATCACACCGCGGTGTGAACTCAAATAAATACTTGGGAATGCTCATGCATACGTTTAAATTTCATATGGTCGCGTTTTGTCATCGTTTTGCCGGGAAATGCAATCGCTTCAATGAAATACAATATATATGCTCAAGTATAGAAGAAAATTGGAAAACTGCGTAGATTGAACCATAGCATATAAATATAGAGCGACACAGTGCAGTAGGCACAGTTCTCTTTTATCGCTTTCAGCGTTCAGTTATAGTGTTCTGTCTTACGCACTTACTTATTACTTAGCATGCGAGGATTTAGCCTGGTCTTAGTTGTGTTGGCCGCACTGGGTTTCATATATTATAGCGAGGCAGCGGCTATTGATGAACCATTACCCGCAGCCTCAGATGAGTCCAAAGTAGCAACTAACCTCTTAGACGTGGATGCGGGCGGTGAGCATAGCAGCGACTCGCAGAGATCGGCCCGCCAATATGGCTACGGATGGTCGTACGGCTGGGGTCAGCCGTGGAGCTACTACAGTAACAGCTGGGGTCGTCCATGGGGTGGCTACGGTTGGGGTGCATGGGGCGGCTATGGCGGTGGTTGGGGTCGTCCATGGAATTACTGGGGTTGAGTTAACAGAATGTTGTCTTAATTTGCACCTGGTGTGAATTATGTGATTAAGAACAGAATTGGTGAAAAATATGGCTTGTAATTATCGAATATGGCTACCAACGCCTTGACTTGAGCAATATATGTAAATACATATACATACATAATTGAAAATTTGTTTTGATTGGAATTCTGAAAAGTTCTTGCACGGATTGGTAAGTGGGCAGGTTGGAATTAGTTAAACTTGCGGTTTTAAAGTCATAGGGCGATCTAAAAAAATCCACTAGATCTATTTGTAAATATGTAGCAGACCTTCAAACTCAACTGAAGGCATGTGGGACTCTACTCCACTTGTTTCAAAACATCAATGTGTTTACGACAAATGTAAAACAAATCGTGTCTCAGCTCTTGAAAAACGCGTAGACGTCCAATCGGATAATTGAAAGCACATACACACATACATAATTTCCGATTAGTAAACAGTTTGGCAAAAAAAGTTTTGTTTAATATTTTGGGAAATATCAAATTGTTTTTGTTTTGTGCTCAATTGAAATGAAAGTCGCATTTAAGGGGATTTTAATTACATAGAAATTATTTTATCTGGCAAAAAATACTTACTGACTTTTCGCACTGGGTGTTTCAAAACCGCAGATATTAATTGCTACAATAAAATCTTTCTAATTAATGCGTTTATTTATAAAATAAAAAAAAACTCAAATCTTCCTTCGGTTCAGGAAGTTCAAAAACTTCCTTAATGCAAATTCAAATTTATACAAAATTATAAAAGATTTACGAATTATGTTGCAATACAATTTTGTTATAGAAGTCACTGTCTTTCAGAGTGGACATCACAGTTTCAGAAGACTCACAGTCGACATACTCTGAGAAGTACAAAAAACCCCCGAAGTGAAAGTTTACAATGCGCCGTTACATCCTTTTGACAGTGATTGTTATCATTGCTGGCATTCAGCTGGGTAAGGCTTCCTTCGTCGAGGATGACGAACACGCTGCAGCACTGCTGAATGTCGATGCGGGCGGAAAGCACGGCTTTCGCAGAGGTTAAGATGGCTTTGGGCTTAGAGGCGGCTATGGCTCTCGTCCACATTCTTTTGAACTTGGAAATTACTATGGCTAAAATTAAAGAAAAAATTTCACTTAACACATGAATTATGTGGCAATATGAATGCGTTTATGCATTCGTCATTACAGCTCCAACCCTTTAATGGATTCGGCTGTTCTTACTATTAAGATAAACTTTAGTAATAATTTTAACTGCTGAGTTACTGAGAAACTTAGGCACATGGTTGGTCACAGACCGGTTGAAATAATAATAGTCTGAATACGGTTAATAATATCGGACGCGATTTTGCTCACTTCCTACTTCTCGCTTCGGACTAAGTAATACTGAAGGAATATATCAACAGAAATTTCATCATAATATCGTATATGTTAGTGCACGCCCAAACCTAAAAATAGTTGAATACCCCGACGTTGCTTATGATATGATTTTATTTAGCATTAAAATACAATAAAATTTACTAACCAAGCATGGCGGTAAACGCAAATTGTCAAATGGCTAAATGTGGCGAACTTGTTAGTGCAACGAGTGACCGAATTTGTAGCGTCATCATTTATGAACAATGCAACCCTGCTAGTTGTTACTATGACCGCCAGTGACGACAATGCAAACCGACAAATCACAAATTGCAAATTTGCAAATGAAAATCAAATCACTGAAGTGAAAAACGACATACAACTTTTATCGTTGTTATTGGGCATCATCAACAGACAGTCTGGCCAACACATCCTGCATGCACAGGCATATACTGATATAAATATGTACACGCACATACAGGCGGAATCTCTATTTATACACTCATTCATACCATATGAGGCAACCAAAATATAAAAGCCGCACTTATGGAGAATTTGAGTAGTTTGAATGAAATTATTTCCATTCCAGCCAGAAATAGACAAAAACCCGGCGATGCAATCAAGTGGTGAAACGCTGATAAATGCGAATATTTATGATCAGCATTAGATTTGCCTGGATACAGCTGAATATGGGTGTAGTGGAATATACACATTTCCTAGGCTTTTATATGCGTAAATAAACAATGAATATTTTTAGGCAAATTATTTCCATGAACAAGCAAAACAGCTAAAATTCCCCAATAAATTATAGAGGCAGAGTATCCTGTTTGATTAATAATCCCGTCATTTGATTACTTATTGCAGTTCTGCCCAACTCTTTGTTCGCCTCACAAGTATGTTTTGGAGCTCAGATAAAACGTATGTACATATATCGAAATTAGATGGAAGGATTTAAAGAGAAGGATTTAAATTTCTATGACTGAAATCCAAATGAATGCGATGTGAGTTCAATTTCTTAAGGAATTTTAATTTTTTATTTCAATTAAGTTTAAATTTTAAAGTAATTATATTTTGCATCAATTTTATGAACACACATACAATATATATTTGCTTATATTCTTACTTACATGCTAACATGGCTTTAAATGAATACCGAAGTATGCACATGTAAAGTACTCGCAACGAAAAAAATAGCGAAAGAAATATGCAATTGTTAGTTTATTATATTTGATGACTAATAGTTTTTTAGTGGTATTGAAATAAAATATCTGTTTAAAACAAATCTATTAAAATATTTAGAATAAATAATTTTTCTTGTATTATATCACCGCTCAAAATTTTAAAATAAAACATTACAAATTTAGAGCACACCACGTTTTTTACATTACATTGAATAGTTTCAGCCGTAAATATAATGTTTTCTATTGAACGGATGTTGCCACCTATGCGTTTTCTATCGGCGGGAATATGGGTAGTATAATCGGGGATAGAATAATAAACGCCAGAGTAGATAAGATATATTCCACTACCGCTATAACAGCCTCCGTGATTACTTAGAAATGATCTGCGGTAGCGTTCAATTTCTGCCGTTGAATCCTTGAATTCAACCACCAATGATGTTGCATTTAATGTTTCGGATAAGTCCAGTTGTTTTGGTTCGATTGATTCATTACTGCTTGTTAAAACAGTTTGGCTGTGCTCTTCCTCAGTTGACGAAGAAAACCTAACCGAATCGGAACCGAGCACCGACTCACTGGCGTCTGACTTCGCGTATTCGGTTGTAGTGCTAGTAGGCAGATGCAACACTGTATAAAAAAATTCCTTTTAAAAGTCATTAGCTGAGTTCGGTGTGAAAATATCACTGCGTTGTAGAATAATGCGTAATTTTTCTAAGTATTTCAAACCGCCTTGTGACATGTAGAGCAAAATGACAGCTAATGAAATGAAATATATGCATATCTGGGTTTGCTGAATTGATTAACTATCTTAAATCTTATCTGCTTCGCCTTTATGCTGAACTTGTTCCAATTTGCCGCGCAGACGAAAACATTCCTAGGTACGCAAACAAACATTGGCATATCTACATTCATTTATCCAATTCATAAATATATTGTATATACTATATACATAGGTTTTCATACATGTACTGAAACATGATGAGCCAATTATAGCGGCCAAAATGTGTCTGTGTCTGTTATCTGCAAACAAAAAATATTTCTCATAAATATTTACCCAAATGTTTAAGATTGTTAGCGAGTTCCGGTGCATTCCACTATGTCAAATGTTGTACATGTTTTGAGTTTGTTTGTTAATTGATTCAAAACACTTAACTCGAACTTTCACTTATTCAAATTAGGAATGAAAATAAACGATTCCATAAAAATAACAAAATCTTTTATCCTCCTCAAAATGTCCTTGTCAAAAACACATGTAAATTTCTAAAAAAAAAAAATGCTACGTGCTTGTCATTTCTGAATGGCGGTTTGAGGAATTATTCCGTTATCTACTATTACAATTGAATATTAATATTAAAGTATTTTCTTATAAATGTCTGAAATGATAAAAAAAGACATTCTTTAGTTAAACCCTTAATGTTTTTGGTATGTATTGGAGTCCTCTAAGGTTATCCACACCATTTTTACTGATTTCTTCCGCTATTAGTAATTGTTGATGTAAATTTCAAATTAAGTTGTACTCATTCAATTGCTTATGCGGTCTTTCTTCAATGTTTAATAAATATTTATATTCTCATATTGAGTGACACCACATGGAAGCTTTCCCCAGCAATTAGTTACGGCATTAAATCAAATTTGATTGGTAAGATCTACTTTATTATGGCTATTTTAAGGCTAAAAAATTAGCAAAATTGGTACACAACGTAGCGTTCTTCTTACATAACGCCGTTGTAAACTCCATCAGATTCTTCTCTTCATAATAGTTAAATCCATCATCTTCGGAGATATTTTAATTGCATTTTCCTTTCACATTCCTGATACCGAAGATGAAGTATACCGAAGATGAGAATTTCCGTTGGTCTGGTTGACTTTATATCGCAAATGTCAGTGTTAATGGAAGGTATTCTAATACAATTCGGAGAGATTACTTGGTTCAGTGATTTTGATAATGGGGTTCGTTAGTCAAAAATAGTGAGTGCAGCGATACCGATATTGAGGAAATCGCGATTTTTGTCAGTTAAATTGTTGTCAAATAGATATTTCGATTGTAAAGCGAGGTATACAAAAGTAAAGAAACTAACTGAACACTTAACCCATAATATAGCTGAATAAAATAAGACAAATTAAGGCAATCGGTTCACATTTTCGTGTAGTAGTGAATGCTGATACTATTGCTTAAATCTTCACAACAGACTTTTGCAGACACCTGAAAGTTTTCAAACGGCTGTTGTTCTTAAAAATGAAACTAACTCTCCATTTTCCTTATTTTTTAACTTTTACGTAGTTTTATACTGTTACGTACCGTTAATTATCAATACCACATCAGATTGGTACACAAAAATTTCACTCTGGTAGATATTAGAAGAATCTCCTAGATTTACGCTTTTACTGAAACTAAAATTTGCGTTGGCACCTCTCTTTGAAATATTTCGATGTTTTGTTTTTCTTTTTGAATGTGAAACAAATTTCAAAATTGCAATATATTTTTGTTACGTGTTTTATAATATTCTTTTAACTATATACAGAGGTAACTTCGCAGTTGTGTACTCGGTATTCAGAATAACTCACCTTTTTAATAGTATGTTAAATATTAAATTGTGGTGTCCGTATATGTGACCTACTATATTGGTAGCTCTACATAGCTATTTATAGAGCCGTTAAGAAATCCCCTTGCATTTTGTGAAACTGACATTTCTTCATTCTCAGATAAAATTGGTCATTAAAATTTAATTATGTGTCATCGCTAACACACCTCTACCCATTAAAAACTCAACTGACATAATAAGCATTTTAAATAAGTTTTACTAGTTTATAATTGAGTGCATTGACTTGTAACGAAAGTATCTTTTTTGTCAACTTCTAAATTTTTCAGTACTGATGGGCGCATACCATTTGCTATTAATCGAAGCAATCACCGAAAATTCAAATCGGGAATGCGAAAACATATTTTGAAAAACCAGTCTTTATCTTCACCAAATAAATTGAGCGTTGCTCTAATTTACACAACAAAACGCGCTAATAACTCCCATTGAATCGCAAATAAAAGGTCACTAACAGCCTTCGTTTACCAATGATCAATAACAACAACAGCATGTTGTCTAGCAATTTTTGTCGTTAAATTAGCACTAAATACTCAATTCTTGTATACAAATTAATTTATTTGATTATCTTGTTATGTATGTACATATATAAGTCAATATAATATATGTATGAACACATTTACAAATGTGGAACTCGAGAAAAAAAAAATCATGTAGGTATGTATGTCTCCTATAAGAAACTGACGAGTAAATATTTAATTGTAAGGGTCCCATATGCGAAGCTGAGTCAGTGAGTTCTGTTGAACAGTAAATCAGAAAATATTTTCGATAAACTCTATATAATTAACGCCTTACTCCATTGCTCCTTGGTGGCGTGGATTTGTTATTATTTTTAAAATACACATACAAATATATTACATACATATATGTATATTCATACATATATTGCGTTGTATGTTGTTTATGAGAATTTCGGTTTGAAAAATTTCCGTATGTTCCGTTGCCCTTATAAAATGAGCGTTATAAGCCACAGAAATTGTGACTAGCCGTTAATTCAAGCTTAGCCTTCATTGTGTAAAGTAGAAAATTCACCGACTTGTTGTAATTAGTACATGAAGAAGATTCTTTCGTTTGTAAAAATGTTTTCAAAAAGTGCCGTTATTTTATTCGTAATTTTTCTCATGTTGTCGTACGAGCTATTTTCAGTTCAGGCGCGTAGTTTGCCGGTGGGAGCAGAAGTGGCTGTGTTGAAGCAATATTTGCTGGGAAATAATGTGGCAGACGATAGCAGCTCATATTATTATGGTTGAAAAAAGCCCATATCATCTATTTTTCGTAATATATTTAATGAAATTGTTTAATAACGTTTAAAAGTTCGACATAAACTTAGTTGTAGAAATTCAATATTTATATCTGATATTTTTTAAAACCTAAATATGACTGTTTCTTCACATGTTTTTACAATAAAATATTATTATATGCCTATGTATAGCAATTAAATGTATGACTTGTGCTTATCTTAGCAATTTCTAATAGGTATTGAAATATATAGATTAAAAATACTTATAATTATCCCACCTGGAGGTAGCACCACAAGGAGATTTCACCAGTTTTAAATTAATATTTTTCCAGAAACAAACATGTTTAATGATTGTAAACCCCTGAAGGTATGTATGTTTGTATCTAGTGTCGCACGCAAAATCCCTATTGATAACGGCAAATGTATTAGCATACGAGCATTTCGATTGAATAATGAGAATGACAGCAATATTACGTATCTGTGAACAGCGTTACCGCTTCCGTTATTTCTTTCGAAACTGGTAATTTATTTTATTTCATACAGTATTACATTACGAACACTTTTATTTTAACCCCATCTCTACCTATTCGTTTTACATTTGGCATTGTATTCTTTTCAGCATTCCGTCATATTAAAGTTCTTATCAATTTATCTTTGATTGTAAAATAGTGAGCCCCGAGCAGTGATACATCAAACTTGGGGGGAATATAGCAGATTACAATTAGAAATTCTAGTGTGAAATTCAACTGATCCGAAAACTATCAGTCAATTATTCGATGTCATTCTAATGAGTTATTTAACCAGTAATTTTTTTCTGTTATTCAACTAGATCAAAACTGGACCGTTATAAATTGATCTGGTCTTGACGAATTCAAACATTTCGTAGGAGTCAAGGCGAAAAAATTCCAATTGCCTGTATGAAAAAAGATTACCTGTTGTTGGTACAAGTGCCAAAATGAACTAGTTTACAACTAGTTGGTTTGAATACAGGCTTGTTACATGAACTGAAACTATTGCGGTCATTATTCTGTCCGTACTGACATTTTTTTCTATTAATCTAAATAACCCCACAATTTTTAATTCGTCTAGCATTCAAATATTCATTTCAAGATTTTCAAGATTCAAATATCAAACAAAAAGTGTTTCGCGTATAAGCTAACACATACAAATATACACAAGTAATAATGATATTTGTTTTAGCAATTTTGTTAAAAACAGAATTAACACTGTTTGTGAATTACGATGATCATCCAACTTATGCTAAAAACCTTGGTCTTTATCGTTGCATTATAAGGTTATTGGAAGTATCCCGAATAAATTATAAATGTGCAATGGTTCACACGATTCAAAAAAAGGTTGAATACGTTTGAAAATTCGAGTTAATCCATTTAAAAATTAATTTCGTTTAATCTTCTCCACAAAATTGCTAGAAAACGCTTTTTATTTTTCTTTAAGATTAATATTCCCAAGAGAAAGAAAGAAATATAATACAATTTATGGAAAAACTGGCACACATTTTAATGTTTTCAATTACTTGACGAACTTCACAATATTTATGACTAATAGCCAAACATTATTTTTATTTGTTATGATTATTTCACAGCTAATACTCTCGTAGCTGCCAATTATCTAATAAATTTCCTAGCAAATAAATTTCACTCCTTCGATTGAGCGTGTTCTGAGTGTTATGGACATTTATTGGCTTCGAAATACAACTAGCAAAAAATTTCGCGCATACTAAACCACATAACATATGAACAACAAGCATCCTTTGGGCTTTGAACGAGAGATACCCCGGTGTTTTATTTCGTTTTATGAGTGCAAAGGCGAATATTGTTTGTCTGAGCATCGCTAATAAATATTCGAATGACTTTTGTAGACAGCAACCAAACACAACCACACTTTTTACACTTTTTTGTTCGTCACATAAGAAGCTGTAGGGGCAACCAGTGGAAAAAGCTCAAACTCGTCTAGAACAATAAAAAGCGACGACTTTGCCGTCGCTCCAACGTATAAATGAATAAAATCTACATGTACAATTGGCAGAGCAAAACATTCAAGCCCGGTAATGACTTTCTTTTGTGCAGTTTTCGTTACGTGCCTACAGTTGTTGCCCTTTTTTGCTGCTGTCGCCGCTGTTGCTCCTCGGCAGTACGCTTTGATTTGGCTTATTATGCAAACGTCAACTGCCAATTGCGGTTAGCAATAACTAAATGCGAACGAGCGCATTTGACAGCCTCGCATAGTGTGGCACAGGCGGATTCGTTACTCAAATTAAAGGCATGAAGAAATGAAATTCACAAAATCAAATAATGACATCGGCTTGCGGTTCTGACGTTTTATGGCTGCCTTACAGGATTTGGGAAAGGAATACCCTAATATAAATAATTATGCTATAATTTAATTGGTAAACTTACCTGGGAATCCTTAAGAGTGTAACATTGAATATTAACCACCAAGCTAAAACTTTTCCGGCAATCTTTCGCTTTGCTGAGCCGCGATACAAGCTTTCCTCTTAAGTCCGAGGGGTTTATTTTTGAAGTTTTACTTCATCATCTCTCATTCGTCATAGATTATGTGCAGTATATTTCATTTAACTTTATTCAGGCCCCACTGTGCAGCTTTAAGATTGAATGTATTTTTTTACACCGTTATCAATCGTGTATTAGAAGCAATCGAAAATAAATTTGTTTTGTAAACACTTATAAACACATGACTTAGTCTGCGCGACTACTCTTTTTAGTGCGCCAGAGATGAGTCCATCATCTTTCAAAACGGGCACTGAGGAAGTTTGCTTTAATATGAGCGTAACGTCAACGTCGCCGAAATTGACTTAGAGTGCCAGTGCTGTATTGACTTGTAATAATTTCCGTTGATGCAATAAAAATAATTGGCAACAGCAGCCAGCACTTTTTAGGTGGCAGCAACAGCGCCGCCGACAATTGTTGTTGTAGTTGTGCTTTTGTATGAGGCGGTACTTGTAATATGATTTTGACGTCGATTCGAGTGGTTCTTCGTGACTTGTGCAACATTCGAATCCATAAATCATCATACTGACACAACCAAACGCCATCAGCAGGAGGCAGCAACATGCTTCAGCAGACCTATTCATATGTATATATACGCATATATATCTAGGTGATTCTATATATAACATATTGTATAATATATAATACACTATGTACGAATATGTGTGCTTTGTATGTGCCACGATCACACGATGGCAGGTGCGGATGTGTGCTCAACTTCTTTTTGGGGGTACAACGAACACATCCAACGGCCCTACAACCCCGCTCCCGCATTTATGTGAAATTTAATTTGTTGCCTGCACTCGACATTAATTGACGTTGATTGAAGTGAAAATATTGCGTGTGGGCTATTTTGCCATTAACTTTTATGGCGAAATTCAGGAAATTTCCGCGCTCTGCCAAATCATATAAGAACAAAATATTAATCAATTAAAAATGATAGGAAAAATTATGTAAGACAAATGCTAATAAAAATTGATGTATGTACTCTAATTGAAATTGGAAATCATTCAGAAACTCTTCATAATCAAACATTACTTGTTAGCTGGAAAAAAGTTGGGTAATTGAAACGCCATCTTACAAAATCGGTTCCAACACTTTGGCAGCCATGCAAACATTGATTAAATTGGTGTTGAAAGCAACTCCTTTTGAAAAGAAAAATATTCTTACACCTTTTCTTTCCTCTACCAACAGCCATTTCCTTTCAAATTGCCAAGATGTTGTCTATGTTAGCCAACTTCTATTCGCCAGTCTGCTGCCTGAAATGTCTGAGCAGTGCTCTCCAGTCAAAAGAGGTTCCATGTGAACAAAGGAATCCAACTAAATGCATTACATGCGACTGTTTGGATACCCCCTTTAATTGCCTGCTACGTTATATATATAGATTAGGCCAGTTTGTTTGATTTATACCAGTTATTTGTTCGATTCGCCAATCTCAAGGTCTGCACATGCCAGTCTTCTCTTAGTTACAGTGCTATATTTATTTAAGGAACGTTTGCCTTAATGCATATTTAAAACCTTTATCCTTTATTAAGAATATGGATTCTCAAACAATGAAATTTAAGAGCTTGCCCTGCCAGGTGTATGCCTTTCTACCCATCTACCGGCAATGAATACAGACATATAGTTTTGGAGCAATGCCAGTGAGTTGATGATAATTGGTTGACCAGTGTATGTGTCTATGAATGAGGGTGGAAGTGAGTGGATTCTTCAAATGGATTTTATAGCCATATTTCGGCAAAATTTAGCTGCTTCATTAAAATTGCAAGTAATACATCAGAGCAGAGTGAAAATCTGCTTTAATTGCCCGCCTTAATACCTGTTAGACTTGAGGCTTCTCTCGTTGGAATAGTATGCACTCATTGAAAAACGTAGATGCACTGTATGCTCATGTACTCGTATACATATATATGTAGAGTTACACGTATATATATATGTATATATATATATAGGGGTTGTATATATGTACATATTTACGGATTTCAGTTTGAAGACAGTTTGTGGGGCGTAGATTATTTGCTGTTGCTGCAATGTGGGTAGGTAATGCAAAACTGCTGTTTTACTCATCGTCGAATACTTTCATTGTGAATGTGAAGTCGAAAGAATTGGGAATTTCGAGCTCTGGGCAGAATCAATTTCACTGTTGGTATAAAAATGGTGAGTGCTTTTTAATTAACGGTAATTACTATATTTACTGTTGAGGCCTGTTGACCTATAAATCACGATAAGCTTTTTGCTTTGTCGAACAGTGAACTGATAATTGCTGACTTTTTATAAGCTAAGGGAAAAGTGTAGACAGAAACCATAAGAGAGCGGGTAGTGAATTATAGAACTAGAAAGTGAATTAATGTCAATTGTCGACACAAATGTTTTGCCAATATATTTTTTATAAAAATTCAGTCAACTCAACTCGTGGAATGGCAGTTGATTGACAAATTAAATTTGTTTTGCTTTAAATAAAGAAATATATTTTGTGATGCAATATGTCAAATAGCTAGTCCCCAATAAATTGTTATCGAGCAGTGGTTTGTAAATTGTCTCTGTTGTTCCCAAAATTTACAGTGGACATGGGAAATGGCGGACCATATCACTTTTCTATATTTCTGACTTCTCTTAATTTTAAAACTGATCTAAACACGGTGACCTTTGTGTGGCTGAATATGGAAACCCTTATAAATTTATTTTGACAACAGCTGAATTCTGATAAAGTTTCATCAGCGCTTCGAATGTATTTAACTATTCCAAATTTAGTCTCTTCTATCAGATTGATTCATCAGACGGTTGAGTCTTATTCGACATGTACAAGTACCTATGCACTTTTATTGCCCCTCAAGCCCGTGTCAACACTCTGACAACTAAACTCTACTCATCCACGACAGCCGCATAAATCGCAAAAATCTGATATCCGGTTACATCCGACTCTCCTGCTTCTTGGCTTGTTATGTGTGGATATGTTTACATGTGAATTTGCTGCTGGCACTTCAGTGGCGCAGCTTAGCTCGAAATCATCTAAGGAACCTTGAAATATTTCATTTTTATGGAATTTAATAATATATGGAGCAAATGCTTATAAATATAACAGATTTATTAAATAAATATTTTGACGTCTAGCCTTGTTACACACACACTCACACACACATGCTTAGCTTAGCATCACAAGCGAGCACATTCCATGTGCAATGACACCGTTTGCTGAGCTTACCTTATTAATTTTGAAGATTTTTGTGATTTAAGTCACGGTTGTTCATATCTCCTTTTTATACTCTTATACTCTCGCAACGGAGTATATGTGTTTTGTTCATCTAACGGTTGTCGGTCCGTCCGCCGCGCAAGCGATAACTTGAGTAGAAATTACGATATCTTGATGAAACTTGGTACATTTGGTTCCTTGCCACAGAAGGTTGGTATTGCAGATGGGCGTAATTGGAGATCTACCATGCCCACAAAATACCATTAACCGAAAACTTATAAAATGCTATAACAAAGCAACAAATAAATATGGAAACGTGTTATTTGGTATGGAGGATTCTAGTTGAGCGCGGCATATGTGGGCAAAATTTTTTGTAAAAGTGGGTATGGCCCCGCCCCCCCATAAGTTTAATGTACATATTTCACAAACCGTTGAAGCTATATTATTCAAACTTCCTCAAAACAAGTTTTTATAGGATGTCCTCATATACTGGGGAATAAGTGGTAATCGGATAATTACCACGCCCACCTCCCATACAAAGCAATACAAAGCAAAGAAAACTACAAAAAGTACGTTAACTCGCTAAAAAAATACGTCACAAACATTAAATCTTAAGAGAAATATGGCACGGTATACGTATGAAGCCTTTCATAGGACTCCGTGTAAAATTTTACCAACGGGTGTGGCACCGCCCACTTTAGGGGAAATCCCTTATCTCAAGTACGCCTAAACCAATTTCAACCAAATTTGATACATGACATTATATTTTCATCTTTATGTCACTTTCGGGAAAATTGGCGAAATTGGATTACAACTACGCCTAATTCTCATATAACACAATTTCAAATTTAATCTGGTTCTTCCACTTTAAAGTATATAAATCAAGCAGCAATTAAGATATGGGAATGAAACTTTGCACAAATAGTGCTTTCAAGGTATGATATCACACGCGTAAAAAATTTCGAAATCGGCATATAATTTTTCAAGTCTTCATATACCCAATATATAGACCCGAGCGCCTATAGCCGACTTTATATTGAAAATATCGGTAAAAGCATGTGATATCGTAATGAAATCCGAGTGTTGTCTTACCCTAATAATAGTGTGCTCTTTTGTCAAAAATGGGGCAAATCGGGTAAATACTTCCCCTAGCGCCCATATACCAAATATAAGGATTTCAAACATTCGATTGGTTTTATACGGCATGTATCGGTAAATGTGTGAGATATTTTAACAAAATTCAGTGAACGTGTAGTATCGAATATACCATAATTTAATGCCGAAAATGTGTGAAATTGGTCTACGAATTATTCCAGCGCCCATATACTTCATATAATGACTTTCGCTATTCTGGCAGACATCATGCCGAATATGTCGGTCACTGTGTGAGTTATCTTTACAAAATTGGGTGAAAACATGTTCCCCAATATACTTGAGTACTGAACCCCTTTCATTTCCCCCCTTTCAATGCGATCAGTCCAGACCTTCCCCTAGCACAAATATACCCGATATAAGAATTCCTGGCTTTTCATTTGACTTTAAACCGTTTATGTTGGTCAATATGTGTGATATTTTAATGAAATTAAGTGGTTAATGTTTTCTTAAACATAATACGGTTTAGCTAATTTGGTAAATTTTAATATAAATATCTCAGACACGAAACAAAATATAGTAATAAAACTCCGCGAGGTTATGACCTGTAAAATAAATTAATAAGATACCAAATATGATTGGAATCCATTAACGGTTTCGTCGAATAATCAGTGTGGAATTCTTACGTAACATTTTTAATATGAAGTTATGCCAGCACCTGAAAGTGTTTCCCCGCCTTTGATCCTTGTACATTGCGAGAGTATGAAACGTTCGTTTACACCCGAACTTAGCCCTTCCTTATTTATTTTTTATTTAAATGTTATATATTATTATAATTTTGTTCAAAGTTAATCATTTAAGTGGCACATTTGCATCGCTGGATCTTTTTATGCGAAGAAAAGCAGGTAGCCGTATTTGTCAGCGTACAAACGACTTAACAAATATGGAGAATGTGAGCGCAAAATCGAAGCCGAATGGAGACGGAATGCGAAAGTTAATACCGTCAGCAATGTTATTGGAAACATCATCCAACCACAATTGCTCATCCGCAAAATGCCACCGAAATGGTTGTGGTCGTAATGCTCTAATGGGCCGCATCGAGTGTGCGTTCCTCATGAATGCAAACGAAACGAGTTGTAAGTGAAGCTCCTGCGAATGCCACTTCCAATGCCACCACTGCTGCCGCACAGTGGAAGCAGTTGAGTAAAGCGGATGCTCATTGCATTGCCTGTTAATGTGAGAAAATGTGGTAAAAGGCAATAAAAAAATTCTCTAAAATGCATACAGTTTTGTGTGCATACATACAGAAAGCGAAAAATAATGGTGAAATGGCAAGAGCAAGGCAGAGAGTGCAGACGATGTTTAACGTGTGCGAAATAATAGAGTGTAACATCTAAAAAAGAAAACAGAACCCTCGGGCAGTTAGCTAGGAAGGTAAATCACACTTGAATAGTAAAAATATCCTGCAGCGCTTAGAAAACGATGCCGTCAAAGCAAGCGAGCAGCCAAGCAGCGAGTGATAAGTTTGATATCTCCAATACGCACGAAATTATATATGCTGGCTTATAGCTTAAATGGCGAAAGAGCTTTATGCGACGCCTATCATGGTTAGCTCGCGAGATACTTTCTAACCGATTCTCCTCAAAGCGGGGAATGTTCAAATGATGCGAATGGAATACATTTAGTTGCAAATAATAAGTTCGCATTTTGTGAATCAAAAGTGACAGTGTTGTTTATAAATGAGTTGCTTCGATTTTAATAGATCAGAAAAATATATCCCATAGATGAATTTATCTTATTTAACCAATGCAGACATGGTGAAATCTTCATAAGTATTCCTCATAGTAATATAATGAAATGTAAACATCATATGTTCAAAATTACCCGCATGTCATGAAATCTGAAAACAACTTCAATAACAAATGACAACTTCAGGGCCAATCTTGGTGTTGTTACGATACAAATTACTTATGTGACATTTCACTCTTCAACTTCCAAGTCGGCACAGGACGATTCAGCGCTACACGAAGAAAGAAAGAAAGAATATCTTATTGGTTCTATTTACTACGGTGAATTGTGAAATCCATCATACCCACATACTATTTATTTGTATAAAAACTTCAGGAGCAATTACAGTAGTTGAAGAGTTCAGACTTTTTTTCAAATGATCATTGCATGCTAGTAATTAAAAACAAAAAATGCCAGAATTTCTAATCTGAATTATTTAGAGTACTTAATTTGCGTAAATATTTAATAATTTAACACTTTGAATGGCAAATATTAATGTGAGCATCTAAATATATGCATATGTGCAAACGCCCTGTTTGTACTCAGCATACAGCAATAATTCTCATTGGCAGTGCCTATGACGACTGAATAATAACGCGTGCGTGATGAAATGATTTATTTGCTCAAATGTACTAAAATATCATATGAATACTTCTGCAATATGTTTCTGATAAAAAAAATTCTGCAATGAAGTAAAAGTGCGTAAATAACGATTTGCTTAACCGCACAGAATGTATTTCTTATTTCAGTGCTGAAAATGATGAGAAAAGTGTTGATACAGGGAAAGGCGAGAAGATCTTACATGTTTTAACAAAGAAGAAAGTTTAAGCAAACTAATCAAATAGAATCAAAATGAAAATAGAATTGCTCCTTTCAAAGAAATATTAAAGCTCTAGAAGACGTGAGATTAATATATTAGTAGATTATATTGACGTAAACAAATATTTGGTTGTGGTAAGGGGACTGCGTGTCGTATACGTAACTGCGAACTGAACTTTATATGAAAATTGTGTAACCACTTTAGTATTTTTATCAACATTTATGCGATTACATATACCTATTTATTATATGCAACTGTTCTGTAAGTCCCATGCGTTTCATAATTTTATTTAATTTTTATTCATTGATGTCTCTTAAAATTTTGTAGCCTTATTTAGCCGTATATTAACGTCGTAAAAATGTGTTATTTTAACAAGCTAATATGGCAACAGACACGCACATGTAAAAGAAAAAGGAAAAAAGATAAAAGAAAAAAGGGTAAAGTATACAGTTTCAGAGGCCTCAAGAGGGGAGGGCGTTAACTATATTGTGGCACGCAATGTCAATATCGCGCCTTATCTACACACGCACACCAAAGTAAACACAATCACCATGAAAATCCAACTGGAATGAATGGGCTTTTTTGTTAAGTCGACCGTATGTATGAAGCTCCATGGCTTAGAGAAATACCAATTTTGTAACCAAAATAGCAATCCAATAATGTGTGTCTAAGATTTTTTCTAGGATAACGTCCAAGCAAATAAGTCGACACATCTACATTCATGCCAGTGCGAATGCACAATCATACGCGAGAGTTTATACAAATAAAGGCAGGACTGGGAACTGTGTTATTGAAGTGGTGCTGCAGGGGTGGTGGGGGTTACTTTCTGTTCACTAGTGAAGATAGCACGCTCAATTTGTTATTTAAAATCATTGGAGTGGGCTAAGAGCTTTGTGCAAGTTTTGCTTTCATATTGGAAATGTGCGTGCCAAAATTCTAATGTATGTAGATAATCATTGCGTGTTTACAAATGATTCTTAGCATTCAAGGTGTGATAACGCATACACGGAATTTTCGGCTAAAATGATCCCAAAAAATTTAATTAGCATGAGGATCTTTTGTATTGAAAATTTCGCTTTTTATTCGAGTGAATTTCTCAATAAAGTTTTATTTTTGTCAAAGCACAGTATTGGCATATTTTTGCGATCAGCTGTGAGATCCCAGTGGGACTTTTCGCACTGACAAGCTGTGACATTAATATACATTAAATTTATAAAAATATGAATTTTATTTCTTTTATCTCATTTAAGTAGGACATTCTGAACACTGCGTGCATAACTTTTTCAGCATGCTGGCTTGACTTTCGAATCCAACGCTATATTGAGCACAAGATTTTTTCCTAGAAACGAAATCACCATTAAACACCTACTGTGCCGCATACGCATCCGCTGAAGCTCGCACTCGCTTACCATTTGCGAAGACTACAAAATTGAAATGTTAAATTTGTATATTGAACACGCACGGTTAGGCGGACGCACACACATATTTATATATATCACTAAACATACGCATTTATTGAAATTACGTATACATTATGTTTTTGTTTTGCTTTTCTGCTTTCACTCAAGCCCAAACCTCAATATATACGCATACATATGTATGTATGTGAATGGATATGCACATACATACACACAATAGTAAAACTACCGTCCGGTTCCCTTCGCTTTTGATACGCTGCGTTGAAACAATAAACAGACATCTCACGCACGCACTATACTATACTATAACAACAATAACAGTAACAATAACAACAACACGAACAACAACAAAATGCTCGAGCACAAAACAGCCGTGAAGGCTAAGTAGTTAATGCACGTGCCAAATGACAGCTTCTCCTCAACATCCCCCCCTGCTACAAAGTAATGAAACACGAGAAATCGTTGGCAGGCGAAGTAAAAGTATTTCCTGTTGCATGCGTAAGTTTTGTTTATCATTCGAGAAGGTACTCGATATACGGACACTTTGACTGCTTCTTGAGTAGATTCAAGAACTCGAACGTACGTTCTCGCTACCGCTACCGCTACCCTGCAGTGAATTATCAAACTAGTGAGGGAAAAAACCGCTTTCTTTTTAAAACTTTCTAATTATATGCGACCTACTCAGAAAAACAACGGACATATACCAGTTTTTTGGAAGGTTGATTCATAGTGTGATCTCAGTTACCTCGGCAACTTAGTATTTATTTAGTAAAATTACGGAAGAACTTAAGAAATATCAAATTATAATTTGCTTATATGGATGTCTTTTACGACATAAAAATGTAAATCTTTCCAGTCACTTGTATGGAAAAGCGACATTCGGCTAATTCATTCTGCTTGTGGTTCATTCCAGTTGCCTAAGTTAGTTAATTTCTCTGCAGTGTACATACAAATGTGGCTTAATGTGAGAGATGCGTCCAACCGGAAACGTTTCGGTATATAGATGGGAAAAAATGCTTGGATATAAATGTACGAGTAGATAATATCCGCTACAAATGCGAAATGCCGAAAGTGATGAAGCCTTCCTGTTGGTGTATATGAAGGCCAATTCAAAGGTATTTAACTACATATGAATAGAAGGAAAATATTTTCTTCTTCTCTATGTGTTTTCCGAAGTAGTGTATCGGTGTGTACTCAGTAGATTTGTAACATGATGTTTGCAAGTGGGGGTCTTCCCAAAGCTTATGTACACATGTGTAGATATGTATGCCAATATATTTGTATGAGTGTAAGCGTCAGCTTTTTACACCCATAAATTATTACATTTTGTTGGTTACATCTTATTACATTCGTCCTTATTAACACAAGTAATGCTCATAAACCGCATAGATGCTCACATGAGCTCTCACAGACATGCGAGTCACAAGGAATGCTGACACGCAAACTAGTACTATTGACAACAATAAATAAGATTTGATTACGTCGCACAATAATCGTCATCCAGTTCAATAAAATCAATTTAAAGCAGATCCGAAAACCATAAACACCACACTTGCGCTGCTCTCATGTATATATGGGTATATATATATGTGGTGGTAGCAACATAAGTGTTTCTTATGAGAATGGAAAATCATATAAAAAGTTGGAAGCGAAATAAGATGCAGAATATATATGGATTTAGTGGGAACCGTTTGATTTATTTACAAGATATCTATTGTATATATTTTATTTTTCTGGGTCAACTCATATTAGTATTTTGTTATATATATTCCAGCTGAAATGTCGTCTTCATGATGAATTTTTAAATAAATTAAATTATGAAAGCACGACATGCTTCAAAGTAGCTACGTCCATAAAAATGTAAAAAATTGACTATCACCCTGTATTTGCCGCAATACACGGTATATGTAAGAATTTGTATAAGTCAAGTGTCAAGTGTGTTTTATGGTACTCTAAAATGCTTAGCAATATTTTTGGACGCATTGCACTTTAATTTAGAATTATTTCAGAATTAATGGCTGTCTTTTTATTGTTGTAATGAATGAAATCCCAAAGACAAACGTTGAATTTACCTAAATACTTTTTCTATGAAAAAAATTTCAAAGCTTTAAAATGGAAAAAATGGAGTAATCATATTATTTTATGGTAAAATTAAACAATGATTATTAATAAAATAAATATATTATTATATAATTGTTATATTAACAATATAATTATTATATCATTAAATATAATAATTATTAATATATAATAAAGCAATATAATAAATTGTGAGACATTTAATGGCCGTTCTAAAGCGAATCTAAAAATATTATTGTTATAATCTATGGACCCTGATATGGTTTGTTTCAGCCCAGGTCTCGAATTTCCTACAGGTTCACAGTAAGGTAGGATCTGTAAGAAATGTGCAGCAGCAATTTAAAGTTTTTGTTCATAAACCTTTCAAAATATAATAATATATTATTCAGTATGTGTTATTAAGAGCTGTTAAAAACTTTTGGACGCAATTTCATTAAAATAATTCAGGCATTTAGCCGAGAGTTATGATATCAAATGAAACAAAATAAAAAAAGTGTTCTCTGAATTATATGTACAAGCATATGTGGTTAGGAAAAGATCTGAAACGATATCATATTTGTTCAACACCAGATTATATTGCTAGCAGCTGATAAAAATATGCTGATATTTTCGGAATGAAGTCAGCTGTGGACAGGGAGCCTCAAATTCGGTAACTGGAGGCTAGAAAAATTATAGGTCGATTTCTGCCATTTTTATATGAGAGTTGTAATGCTTTTGAGGATTATCTTAAATTTAATTATTATTTCGGCATCTTCATTGATTTATCTATCGCAAAGTGGAAGAATATTATGGAATTTAAAATGATGCTACAATATAGAAGAAATACGCATGGTTGTAACTCGCTTCCACTTTCAACAGTATCGTAAAGTTATTAAATACATTTAGTTTTAATTGGTCAGGTTAGTCGCTGAGCTGACCACTTAATTTGGGGCGATGCCTCGTCTATTATTCAATTTTAGAACTTCCATCTTTATAGTTAAATTTATGTGTGTGTGAAGTTTCATCTAGATATCTAAATTTTTATTCAGTTATCGCTAGTACGAATGGACGGAAATCCGGAAATAATTTCTCATAGTTTTAGATGTTACGAACAACGATTCGGGGAATTAAATTCTTATACTCTCTGCAACATGTTACGAGAGTATAACGACAGCAAAAACGAAAAATCTTCCTAGTTCAGTGAAGTTTGTTCAGAACTAAACTACTGCAACTAGGGTACTCTAATTTGGATAAAAGATGCTGTGGAAATTTCAAACACCAAACTCGAGTTCTCATAAAAACAATGACAACAAATGGAACAAATGTTTGAGAGCTAATACTCGTATGTTGTCAGTGTTGTTAAATACGTTCAGGGTGCTCTATCGGAGTTTAGTAATATGATTATAGAATACAAAATGGGCCTAAAGATGCATGTAATAAAGTTTCGATTAAACGTTATTTTGAAAAATAATATCTTGAAGCTGTCATTTACTTTACAAAGACCAGGAAACAGTAATTATTAAAGTTGTCGGTTACATATACATTAATATATATGCATAAGTCTATATCTATTTCGATAACTTTATTACAATAGTTCGTATAGTTCTGGTAGCTGTCGCTATACTATTAATTGGTAATTTTAATTATAATTAATAAAAGGAGTAATATTACAAATTT
The DNA here is from genome assembly GCA_021498325.1 of Bactrocera minax. Classification (NCBI taxonomy): domain Eukaryota; kingdom Metazoa; phylum Arthropoda; class Insecta; order Diptera; family Tephritidae; genus Bactrocera; species Bactrocera minax. The sequence goes on along the minus strand of JAKEEE010000012.1, from coordinate 1,722,045 downwards.
GGCAAGGAAAATTATAAGAAAGTTGTATAAGGGTATAAAAATGTAATGCAATATGTTGCTGATTATGTGGTAAGATTTTAGCTTCCATATTCAATTGCACCAAATGAGATGCATTTTGGCCATAACGGTAATTGTTTACTTCTCCCAGCTGACCAATGATTGAAGAAAAGGGAAAATGGAAGGAGAAGGGAATTTCAACAAGAAAACACGCCTGCTTCTCAATAAAAATGTTCGAGAAAGTACTTACAATTGTAGATATGTCAATGTATAAGTGTGTGCATGATAAAATGAAAAAATATCAGCGTTTATGAGCATTTCAAGGCATTAAAAGCGCAGACAAGCACCCCAACAGCAATGATAACGACAGCCCTGTCTCTCTCTCTCTGAATAATACCAGTCAGTATGTATGTATGTTGTGTTGTAATAAATTTATATTATGTGTGCTTTAAGCATGCTTGCATACCGGTATTGGCAATGCATTTGATCGCACCAGGGATTGCTTTATTTGCAAACATATATGGTGGCATATATTATATATATGTGAAGGTTTATACTCTTGGAAGTTTGTATTCAGCGGCTTATTATTGCTGCCTATTCAATAAGTAAGAGCCACAATGATATGACCCACATACTTATGTGAAAAATGATAGGTTTTAATTAATAGCAAAGTGCACATCAAAAATAAAACACTACACCCATGAACTGGTTATATATATATGTTTGCGTTTATTATTATGTTTTCAAGAGGAGCTTGTTCTCGATTTTAGAAATATTACCGTAGTTCTCCCGCTCTTTACCGCTCTTTTGGTACAACATATAATATGTGCAATAATTGCAGCGTTCGACTGTTGCCTCATCCCATTGAAAATTCATTCGAATTTACAAAATTGTTGGTAAATTACTGCTTTTGTAGGTATAATGAATGACGATTAATTTTCCATTAATGCATTTCATTAAAACTAAATCATTAAAAATATAATATAAAGTTTTTGCGAGATGATATATGTAGTCACAACAGGCTTTTTTTGTATCTGCATAAAAAATTTTACCTTCTCATAATTATTTCAATATATGAAAGAATTATTTTTTCATTGCTGTAAAGCAAATTTATCTCTGCAACGGCAGCATATTTATTTTAAAAATTAACGTAAAATGCTGGCTACTAATCATTTGTCTAAAATATGGTCACAACTTTAAATCGGAACTTTTGATAAAATTAGTAAATACAGTTCTTTTCAAACGTCGACAAAATTCAACAAACATTAACAATTTATCTGACAAGCTAATGGAAATCAATAGAGGTGTAATAAATATCTTTTAAAATGACGTGTAATTATGATAATACATTAACAACCCAGCACTGAGGTATTTCCATAGTATTGAGCACTTCTTATAGTATATAAAAAGCTGGAAATATTACAAATAACCGTATTGCAATAAAATTGGGTTAATTAATCCCCAGAGCTTTGGAAGAACATGTATTGCCTGACATCCAGCTCTAAAATGCTCGCCTACAAATATATGTCCACATATTAGTCAAACTCTAAGCAAATAATGAAACTAAAACCAAGGCGAGTTGCGATGAGAATACCAATTCGAATATTTACTAAGTTGTGGGGGTAAGAAATGAATTTGTACTAGTCAATATTCTAATATTCTTCTACAACAAAAGCAGAAAACCATATACATACCATAAAGGTATGTTAAAAAACGATGTGAGTACTTTCATTCATCCTTTTGCATTAATTTTTTTTTTTTAGGTACAAATCCCAATAGGCATGTCGTAAAATTTTACTTGCATGTTGTCGTAATGAATAAAAGTTCTTCCACGATGATTAAATTTGAGTATAGGGATGAAAAGAAAGAAAAAATTAAAAATTTTATTTATGGAGCTTCTCATCATTAGATATGCTAAAACAAGCGTTGACGGTATTAAAGCATCACGATCTTACAGATCTTATGTCTTCAACTCTTATGTATCTAAATATGTATGAAGAATAAAAGTGTTTCGCCTTTACATACACACATAATTGCCTTTATATGGCATTCGATATTCGAATTACTTGTCATAGAAGCTTGTATTAAAATCAAGAACATCAAAGATAAATATTTTTGAATAAAAAAATTTCCAAACGCCCACATACATACATATATTTACTGCAAGTTTTAATACCTAGTAAATCTCCTTGCCGAGAAGAATAGTCCGAAATTGAAAACGATTACATTGCGGTCACGGTCAATAGAGACTCTCACTTGGTCGATATGCACGTCGAAAACTCTTCTTACAAACTGACATTACATTACAAAACTACTTCGTTAGTAATGCTTCATAATAAATGTATACCAAAAGAGTACCGCAGTAAAATACAATCCAAGGTCAAACATAACTATTTGTTTGTTGTTCACAGATTTACTTTGGCATCCGCGATAGTCCGAAATGGCAAATAATACAAATATGTAAGGAAAGCCACAATTTCGAAACCGTCTATATAAATTTACGTTGCAGCAGTGCATTCTTGGTTGGAATTCTAAAGCAATTGAATGGCGAATGAATGCTGCATTAATGGCCGCATCAAATGTAGAAACTTTTTGCAAGCCAAGACCAAATTAATATGGCGCTCCGCTGCTCGGCTGCAATGCACCACAGTTTGAGAACTTCGTCGCACTGCGAATACTTGAAAAGAAAACTAGTTCAAAGGAAAGGGATACGGGAGAATGTGGCGAGGAGTTGCGGCAATAGTCGGATCTTAGGGATTATCTAACTTTCTCTTGAAGATTTGTTAATTATTGTAATTTAAAGTGTTTAAATGTACAAATACAGAATAATAAAAGAGAAAATATGATTTTTTATGCCAATTTTCAATCGACTTTCTTGAAAACGCTTTAAATTAATGTGGAAATTATGGAAATAACACGATATCTTTGAACCGATAGTACCGATAGAATCGATACCTAGAACGATAGTTTGAACCATTGCACTGAAAGTTGAAACAAATTAGGAATACATGAATAAGCTTTAAAATTGGCCATACATGTATGCAGTGTCGTATACAGGGTAACTCCGTACGATTTTACCAATTCCAACCAAATATGATGTATAACATTTCCCTAATAATCATATAGTACAGTGAACGATGTGCTTTACGTGGGTACCTGCCGTTGTACAGCCCAACTCCACGGTGTTCAAAAACACAACGGATCAATACAATGCGTTGATCAGCGCCCCGTTAGTAATAGCTTTTGCTAAAACTATCGGTACCTATCGGCATTGTGGAATGGACACAATAACCACCTTGGTAGGGCTCGAGGCCTACCTAAAACCTCTGCCGTACTTTGGGTCCGACACCCGGTTGCAATGCAACTCCACACTGAGCTGCATCACCCGACAGCTCTACCCGCATTCAGGTATTAAACCACAGCCACCACGATACTCCTCGAAGGGCCTACCGCAATGAGCAGGATGGAGAGACAAGAAACTCCGCCGGGCTCCTTCTCCCCGTGGCACCGGATTAAAGTCTCCGGTCAGACCTCGTAGCCGGGGCTACTTCGAGGTGAGCTACCCATTCAACTCAGACTGGTGGCATTTGTAGCTTGAACTCAAGCACCTCTTTAAGTGTGTGCATAATAAATTTAAAGTGTTATAAACGCAGTTCAAGCTAAGTAATATAGCACTACTTCTGACATGGCTAAGCCTATTTATAGAGCAAAGCCTATTTCAAATGCAGTGCATTTTGTGGATTTTAGTCGCCTCTTACGACAGGCATGCCTTACCGCGGGTTACTCTTATCCCCCGACCCGAAGGGGAATCATACAGTATAGTGCGAAAATTGATGTAATCAGACTACAACCACGCCTACTTCTCTTATAACACATTTTTACATTCAATATGTGGATATATGTGGCTGACTTAGTTACCGAAAATATCATTTAACCTGGGAGATATTTTAGTTTTATTCAGAGAGTATTCTTCCTTGATAATAATCTACCCTTGTGTCAAAAATAGGTAAAACCGGGTAAATACCTCCCTTAGTCCCATATATATATATATACCTATATATATATATATATATATATATCGGTCAACATATAAGATATATGAAAAGTTAAGTGTGCGCATAATCTAATATACAATAGTTTGTTGGCAAAAAGAGAATAAATTGAATTTCCTCAGCGCCCCATATACTACATTATCTTTGTTGATGATTATCTTCCTCCTGGTGGACTCTATTCCGACTATGTCCCTCAAAATTGATCACAAATTTGTTCTCGAATTTACTTTAGTTGAATGAAAAAAGTTAATACAATCTGCTCCTTACCTTAAGACCTTCGATTAGGTCAAGTGTACCCAATATGGTGATTTTCGACTTTTCTGCTGACTTTAAACTGTTTATATAAGTCAAGGTGCGTGACATTTCAGTGAAATTGCGTGTTTTTTTAATCATAACATGATTTAGCGCTGAATATGATTGAAACAGGTCTAGACCCTGGTCTAAAGCCCATTCCTCAAATATAATGATTTACGTCCCCCTGGTTGACTATTTCCTGACATATATAATACATTAGATTTCGTCCCTTTGGTTGAGTTAATATCACAAATATCTCCATTTAAATGAGAACATTTCGATGAGTATTATGCGATTCGTTAATAAAAATTATTGCGGTTATACCTTCCCGCCACGCTAATACAGTGAATATAGAAGACTTGTTTTAGTTAGTTTGGCTAGCGTGTACTACGCGGCTATAATATTCGGTTACAGCCGAACTTAGCCCACATGTTCAATTCGATATATGTGGCCATTGGAATTAGCTTGAACCAAGGTGTTGCACAAAAACGAGGCAAGCAGTAGAGTTCATAAAATCGTGTTGAACGCTGAAGAGACCCGATTAAAGCACAATGCAAGTTGCCGATTTGAGACTGATTTTATGGCCACCAATTTTAATTTGACTAACTATTATTAAGCTCGTGCTCGTTTTTAGGGACTCTCACAAAAATTAAGTTATTGCGATGCAAGAATTATCGCAGCTGAAATCGATTTCTTTTAATTTTATTCAAAATGTCTCTTGGGAGAAATATGAAGACTTCATATTTGGATCTAAAAATACTATCTAATAGTTTCCACGATATTCCACTCACAGTTGCTCACATTTCAAAACGAAAAACTGCAACATATAAAAACAAATTGCTGGAATCTCTAGCTATTGTAAATAAATAAATAGGTGAGCATATAAGATTAGCGCAGTAATTTCGCATATTAGCAGAATATCGCAAAATAAGCGAAATAAGCGGAATAACTCACACATGAAAATAACTCTTTCAAACAGAAATGTCGAGTGCATTTTCCAAGTTTATTTATTGCTTCGTTGGCTTACTCCTCCACTGCCAGCTTATTTGATTGCTGCTGGTGGTGTTGTTGTTGTTGTGTGCTGTTGTTGTTGTTGCAGCTGCTGCAGTTTATGCTTACGTCGGCGCTTCGCGCGTTCTGCATGTAAATTACGCGACGCGCTGAAGTGGTAAAGCAATTTAAAAGGCTTTATTGCTTGCACAGAATTATTACTGTTATGCTAGTTGCAATCATGTTGCACGACACAAAAGTAGCAAACGCGGTAGCTGCAGCAAGAACGCTTTCAAAATGCCAAGCGATGTTGCTGTGGCAAGCGCCATCGCCGTCATCGCCGCCACCACACCCACCACTCATAAATTCCCACGCGTAAGCTGGCTTACAGCATTCTGCTCCACTAAAGCGCGCGCGGCAGCTAAATAAGTATGTGCATAACAATTTGCGGCTGTTTGCACTCGCCTCACCCTTTTGGTGCGCAGCGTCATGGCTCATGCCGTCTGGTTGCGACTTTAGCCACAAATGATGCAATACGCTTGCACACTAACAAAAACTACAACAATTCCGTTGAATGCGATAATTTGCTTTACGCTGTGTTAAGGGTCGGCAAGTATGGCGTAATTTCGGAAAAAGCAATTTACAGGGAAAAAAAATTAATCGTATCGCTAGCACATGCGTTAATATATAAATTACAAATATGAACATTTTAATTAAAGCGGGCAATCCTCCGATTAAAGCTGGCTTCAAAATTCTCCCTTAAAAATACGCTTTACATTAAGTGTTTGTTGTTAGTTACTTGTTTAGCTTTACATAAGCGACAGGCAAATTAGACTTCAGTATGGCTGAGTTTCTTTTGACTGAAAATCGACCAAAAGAACGAATTTAAAATAAAAATTAGTTAAGTGTGGACTTTATTTTATTCCCTCTGCTCTCATCGAGCTCACGTCCAACGATTTGGTGCTTTCACTGCAAATAGGAAATACTTCTCGGTATTTCTCGGCACCTTGCCTTCGCTTTCTCAACTTGTATGCACCCACAATCCCGCCCATAAAGGAAACGCGCAATTATACTTGCAACAATGCAATTGATTGCAATTACAACAACAGAACAATATTGTTGCTTGTACTTTATCAATAGCCCTGCAACGTGTTACAACAAGGATTACTTTCACACACACACACACACGCACAGGGACACACATGCGCACATAATTGCGGGCGACTCCTTGAGCATTTTATAAGCATTTATAAAAAAAAAGGAAAGCAATAAAAATCGAAAATCAACCGAGTTACTCCGGTTACTCCACATTCGCACACAGCAAATTGAAATTGGTTGCGGTATCAGAGGAGAAGTAAAGGGCGAAAAGCAAATAAACTGTAAAAACTGAACTATAAGAAAGGAACTCGCAACAACTGAGATTGCGATAAAGTTGGCCGTTGTCGGCGTTGCCGGAAATAACGTAAATTTTCAGACTGCGCCGCACAACAACAACAAGTGCAGGTAATGCTGACTTGATTGTGAAGGAATTGGGTTGCATCGAGCTAATTATCGGTTTTTAATTTGCGCATAAAAATATAAAAGTTGTGCAGTTGTAAAGGCTCCTTGAAGTTTGAATTAAATGACATACAAATGGTTAGCTTTTGCAATCACGTGCACATGTGCGAGACACTAGCACCAATTGGTTGCCTGTGAAATTTTAAGTCGGCTCTACATGGCGTATGTGTAACGTATGAAGCTACACACTTGCATTTATTTACTCAAGAAAAAGGCGAAATTTACACGGAAAAACACTTTAATTACTCTCAAGTGTCACCCATGTGTGTGTATGAGCAGGAAAATAAGTGCGGCTCATAAAGATTTCCCGCGAAATATTTGCCTGTCACATTTGGCTTTTCCTTTGCATTTAATTTGCTTTCGCCGCTCCTCTTATTTGCCCTCGCAGCAAAGCTATCTGCCTTTCTAGTAATGTATTCGCATCTTTCTTTTTCTATTCCTTCGCTCGCTTTCCACACCGTTGGCACTGCGCACTTCTTGCACTCTTGTTTGCAAAACTCAATTATATGCCGGCAAATAGTAGTTTCTGCGGCATTTAAGTTAAGTGCATAAGCATCGCTAAGCGCTAATTCTCCACTCAAGTACGAGTGCGGCGCATAACAAGTTGGGCTAATTACTTCATTTAAATTGAAATTCACAGCGACCAGATTGGATTAGCTTATAACGCGTCACATGCATGCAGGGAGCCCGACTAGCACAGATTTGACCGCGCGCGGGTGATTCGTTGGCGATTTCATTCACCGCTTTCTCCGCGCGCGCAGTGTATGGCAATCTATTTTTGAAATGATAAAACGTAAGAACAAAAAATGCATATAAAATTTGCATAGGTAGCACAAGTAAACGCAAATTATGAGACTTTTGAATATGCTTACATACATTTAGAAAGATTTTGCTTGCTTTTATGTTACATTTCCTTTCATCTGGTACTACCGTACTTAATTTAACATAAAAATTACGTTTTATTCCAGCGTAATTTATGCTTAGCAGTAAAGTGCTTGAGGAAGGCCAACGAAATGGCGAAAGCAAATTATAGCCCACCGTGAGCGTTCAGTCTGATCTTCAGTGTGATGTGTAAAGGCACAGTGTGCTGTTAGTAATTAATTGGCGGCAAGGATACAAAGAAGTAGAAAGAATAGAATAGAAAGTTTTTTTTAAAAATAATATATTAAATTAATGGAATAAAGTATTGCTCAAGGCGTTTTCTAATTTTTTTGCTTCACGTCTGTTAAATAGTTCCACCTAGATATCTGCTTGGTTCGGATAGAAACTTTTTTTTGGACTGAAATTAAAATTTGCAAATTTTCCTATCTAAAATCCACTGTCTACAACAAATGTCTTTGTTGCTTTAAGTCCGTAGTTTGGTCAATCTACATAAACTCACTCAAATCGTGCGTCAAGCGGCGTTTTTTGCTATTTCTCTTTTATTTTGGTATTTGAATTTGCATATCCTGACAGCTGTTGTCGTGTCATCACATCGAACACCGTTACATCTACAAGCACTTGTCCATTTCACTGTCAGCCCAACGATAGAATGTGTCGCCACCTCTTTCCAGACGGCATTCAATGTCTTATCTCTTCTCCAACTACCAACAGTTTTTGCTCATTTGCCAGCATAGCCAAGTTCACCTGCTTTAATTCATTGAATATTTTAGTATATTTTCCTAATAGCAGTCAGGCAGCAGTTTAACTCCGCTATTACGTAAGAGTAGGTTTGCGCTCTAGCGCTCTAGCGCTCTATTTGTAATAACCATCATCCATGGAGACTTCATCATACCACCCAGCAACTAACCAGCATCGACGCCTTTGTTTCATCTCATGATATAAAAAGCATTTTATTCTTGCGCTGGGGGAAAAATTAAATATTCCACCTTTGTTACGCTTTGTAAACCTTCCTTGCTCGGGCACCTTTCCATCAAGTTTTCTTCTTGCTGGTTTTTTGTCACAACTTTCGCCACCTTCAACGTTTTCTAACCTGTCAATTTCTTCCTCTGCTCGCCCCGCTGAGCAAATCACACCCAAACCAAAGGAAGCGCATTGCCAATTCAAAATACACGCTCGCATAGCCCCAAGGACAATTACTTAGCTTACGGCTATAAACAAATTCTTGAACATGAGTTCCAATTACAAAAAAAAGTCACAAACGAAGTAAACAAAGAAAGAGCAAGGCGAAGAAAACATTTGCAACGGGAAAAAACAAAAACAATTCAGATCTTGTTGACTTTTAATTTCTATTCCAACAAAAGAGCTGGACATGCGCAAAATGTTGTAGCGTTTATAGTGAAGCGTAAGGAAAATAAATAATAGAGAAAAAAAAAAAGTAGCAGAATATGAAGCAAAGGACCTGACAAATAATGTCTAAATAAATATCGAGCAAAGAGAAAGATGTTGCCACACATCTTACATCCGTACATCCGTAGTCAGGTGTGCTGCCTCAACTAGTTGCTAGATGTTTATATTTCTTTCTTTCTTTCTTTTTCTTCGGTGTCTATTTTCACTGATTTATTTTTGAGCAAATTTATATAATTGCTTGCTTCTGTGTACAAATTAGTTTGTAATTTTTCATTCCATTAAGCATGCACCTTTAAAATTAAAATAAATTTCGCTGAAAAAAAGACACCACGAGTTCAGATTTTAAAAGTTATATAGAGCTACAATAGGTTACATAGAGAATAACAACGATTGCTTGTAACCCCTAAAATTATGGAATAGATATAGACTTATATATGTATGCTAAAATGATCGAAATGGTGGGTCGAATTACTCTCTGAATGTCTATTACTTGACAATTCCATTAAACATAACCTGAGCCCGTGTCATATCAAGAGCTTCAGATCTTATACCCTTTTGCACAAATCTCTTCCAAACTACATTGAGTCTAAGGCCATATGTAATTATTAGTTGAACTCCAGGCAAGTGTATCGTCTACCCATTGAAGCATTTAATTTGAATTTGAAGTTAATTGCACAAAGCAATCGACTGGGCTGATTGCGCCGAACAGGGTGGTGATTCGTATGCCACACTCGACAAAATCAAATATCACATTTCATGTTATTTACTCTCCAGTGCAAACTGAATGCTCCACATAAAGAAGCTAGAAAGGCATCGAATACATTTATATAGGGAGATAAACAGCTTTGCGCATAGTTAGTCTTAATATTTTTAAAATTATAACGAGATACACTTTTAGTTTTCTGATAACTTTTGAATTGTATTTAGATATTGTAAAATTTAATATAAAACACTTTTATTAACTTATTTTGATTCACAGAATGTAGAGAGCATATTGAAAATTATAGGAAGAATTATCGGAGGAAACATCTTCAAAACTGATCGGTGTATATTGACATCATTCCGTTTTTTTTTAGTTCATATTGATAACTCTTTATGTTAGCACTTTACTTTTATTTTTGAAACCCTATATAATACATATGTATATGTACGAATGAATATTTTTGCTAAGGCTCTACCAAAAATCACGTCACTGTTAATCACATTCGCCTTCGGTTCGTTCAAATGATCAATAACTAGACAATGGGCCAGCCGTCGAGCTGCACAACAATGAAACTGTCTGTCAAATTTTATTTCAACAAAACATTATTACTCCATCTAACGCACCGACATGCACGTGGTGTGCTTGGATAGGAAAAGTTAGCAACAACAATCGCAGCTGTGAAGGAAGTTGCAGCTCACAGCACAGTTTCTAAATAAGTTGTCGGGATAGTAATTGCGCTTGTGTTCAATTGAAGTCGTGATTGAAGGCATGCCAGGAAGAATGCGTGTTTAATTACATTTCACCGCCATGCAAGTAAATGTAGACGAAAGCTTCGAACTGAGTTATGCACAATGGAAGGCATGTGTGCCAAGAAATGATTTGAAGTCATAGGTTGGAGTATGTACGAGTATAAACGGTAACATGTTGTCACAAAACACATGCGCGCCGGCATTTACACAGGCACGCTTTTATGTGCACACTAGATGGCTTGAGTGAAAGCAATTTAGTTTTGTTGGTGCAACAGTACTTTAGTTGTAGCATTTCGGTGTGTATCTATGTACATCCACTTTAAACGTTATGTTCGAATGTGTTCAAGAGCGCCCCAGTAAAGATTGCGCTTCACAGAATCCTTTATTGCTTTCTATTAAATTTCATTTCCGCTTCCTTCACCAAATCTCATTTACGCTTCGCAGCTGCTCAGCGCTTTCTCGATCCTCAAGAGCAACAACAACATATAAGTATTTACAAGCAAGCTCAGTACTGTGATGAAGTATAAGAAAATTATTCCTTCCACAGTACCCGCATTCTTCACCGCTGTCACTCGTCTAAGGCTTTCTATTCTTATTGGCGGCGCTTTTAACATCCGATTAGACGCACTTGCACGCTTTTCATTAATATCTTTGTTTGCCATAATACACACATATGCAAATTTATTTCAACTGTGAGCAAATACTTCAGTAATTATGTCTAGTATATGCCAGTATCTCATTCATTGTAAACAATTACACAATGTGCTATGAAGTCGAATCGGTTGAGTTATTCCATTGCCGAATTTGGTTTGTAACCACGTTAATCTTCTGTGTTCGTATTCGTGAAAACGCTGGCTTTTCCGAACTCCAAAAGTTATGTATAACGCTTGGAATTTTGCAGGGTCATGACAGGTAAGACAGTTTGTTAAGCGTAGGGATCTGCCACTACTCAGCTACAGAAAAAATTCAGGAGCGGAAATTTAAAATTGCCTTTATAAGCCAGGATCTTTTGAATGTTACTGCAAGCCGAGTATTTTAAATAGCTTACTTGTAAACTAGACTTTTAGAAAGGTTTAAATGCCTTCGAAAATCACAAATTGTAATAAAAATATGTTTGCAACACTCTTTTCAAACAAACTGTAATTTCAGTTTTGAAAATGTGGATACTGATTTAATTGTTTTGCTAAAATTTCGAAACATTATCAAACTAAGCAACGTCTAAGGCCTTACCGAGCTTGTTCGGAATTAAATTAATTTGGAATTATATGACGTGTGATTTGTTTTCTATAACGCAAGTTTTCAGGGAGCAGGCGATAAAGCGTTGATCCATGTTAGTTTCTCAAAAAAGCGAGAGACGTAAATCTTACTCATGCACTCTACCTTCCAAATTTCAAATTGGCAGGTTGAAACAATTAAACACATTCATATGCAACTACATATACCGTATAGTATATATTTATGTATGCGAATAGCCATTTGAAAGGTGATTTGCCACATGAAATTTGTGCATTTTTGTTGCCTAGGAGAATTTATATGAAGCATGTATGCTCACAAAAAAGAGTAATTTGTTTCCCTATCATCTCTCAAAGGCGCGCAGGCAATCAGTCGTACATCTGATGCCATGAATGCGGGCCACTGTCGAATTACACTTTCCATTCATTCCATTTCAACTTTCAACTACACACACCCACACACACACACACACACATGCACATTAACCGAAAAATAATACTAATAGATTTGCAAATAAACTTCTATTTGCGAATATGTTCCGCGTGCATTTGCATAGGTTTGTATTTGTTCACATTTTTTCTTTGGCTTTTGCTTTGGTTGAATGAGTGTGGAATTGCAATCAGATAACACCTTTTGCGCTATTCATTGCATTTATTGCGCTCGCAGAAACACACGAATATGTGTATCTGTGTGGATGTGTGTGCATTTGTTGTTGTGTTGTGTGTAAGTGCGTTGTGCTATGCAGTGGCGCAGAAGTGCAAAAGGGCAAACGAATGCAAGCCGGGCACAATTGTAGCTTAAATGTCGGTGCCGGTGCGACAGATGAAGCTGGTGGTATCATATGTGTATGCGTGTGTACGTATATATTGGTTGATCCTCATATGAACTGTAACACTGAAGTTTGTTGAACACACGCTTGGACAATCGTTGGTGATGGCTTATACGCAGGCTGCGTTCGCGCGTGGCCTAATTGAGTAACATAAATAAATAAATATAAATAAAAATCGGTATAGTCATAGAAATTCACTGTATGTTATTGTTGGTGTTGTTTTTCTTTAAGTTATTCTGTAGCTTGGCAGTTTGTAAACGGTTTAAGCTTATTACTAGCACAAAAGAAAAATGAGATTTTTACCCGTAATCCAGCGAAGAAATGTCTATTTGAGTGTGAATATGCAGTTTAGTGGGATAAATCGGAGTAACTTCACAGAGAATCTCTGCGATAGTATCTTTAACTAAATTTTAGATGGCTCTTCAAACAAGTTTGTTAATTCATTATTATTCCATTGTAAAAACATTTGGCGGTCGGTGAATGAAGAAAATTAAAAGTGTGCAAATTATTGGTTTACTTTTTCTAGGATTTAGTAGTACATATATATGTGAAAATTATTATCAAGCTAAAGGCATACAGAATCTATAAAATTAACACTTTAATCATAAAAAGGTTCAAAATATATAAATGTACGAATATTAGCAATTAAATGAGAAGTTTAAGACTTGGCACTACCAAGATTCAATAATTAAATCATTTAAGACACATGTGATCTTTAAAAATATGAAAACGAAACTTTTTTGGTTTTGTTTTTTGCAAAATTTTATTCTAATTTAATTTTTGAGTTACCCTATCGTTCCTGCTAACAATATCTCAATGAAATCAAAAATTCTTTTTTTTTTCATATAGATTACATACATTTACAGAGACCATCCCTATTGTGTGATTTTCGTATTTTTAGTTCACTTATGGTATATGTTATTACTTACTTATTCTTATAGCAAGCATGCGTTCTTCAATAAAGAAAACAAAAAACAATGGCAGACGGAATAACTAATTCAATTTCGGCGCCAGATGATCCCTTTTGGATTGAATTACTCGAGCAACTAGAAATTGAGAAAAGGAGAAGGATAAAAAAAACATTTACGTTTGTTTGGTCCTTTTACAAATTACGGAATATTTGTAAGTAATATTAAATAGCCCTTTAACAAAAATAATATCGCTAAAAAATTTATATTTCCTTTCTTGAAATATCGCTTTGAGAGTGTTAGTTAAACGTTATCCCGTTTTCTGGGATAAGTTTAATTTGACCGTTACTTTCATCGAATCCTCAAAAAAGCTAAATAATTTTGATGATTTTTTTTATTATTTAATTGTAGCTCTAAAAAGAGACTTCAGTTTGATATTATTAATTATTCCTATCCCGATTTAGATGTTGGGAAAAAATTTCATGTGGACACATGTGTATATCTTTCAAAACGACAACTCTTGCTGCATGAGTATATAATAAAAGGCAATATATTTATGATTTTCTCAGAGAAAATTAAATACCAGGATAAACTTTAAAAGCGGGTTAAGCTGGGTTGTATGTAGAAATATTTCTTAATTTCATTAACCTTTTTCTACTGGTTTTTCAAGAAAAAAAATTCGTTTTAACAGAAATTAATGTTTAACAAATGATGGAGATCTCTTATTTAGTATACGGGGACAATGGGTAGGTATACTATGTACGAATTTTGATCATAGGGATCAGAGCTGCAACAATTTAATAGTTTGTTAAATGTTAAAATTCAGCCTAAAGCAGGCGATAGCATTTTTCAATTGATCAACATGGAACGCTGACGTAGTTATACGACTACAGTTTGCAGCTTGCCGTTGAATTTAACACTCCTGAAGTTATTCTTTAATAATTATCAAATTTATAATATTTTTGAACACAACCGTTATATGAGATTTGGTAATTGTTATTATCCGATTCCTCACATTTTTACCCTGCGTCATAAAATGGGAAAATGCAACGCTACCACCAAATAAGTACCAATTTGCATCAAAATATCTTGCTTTCCAAGATACCGATTGTTATCGCTTGCCCACATAGACGGATGACCCGAGCTCGTTCCACCTTCCATTGTTTGGATAATATTAAATATAATTAATACCAATGGTAGTCGCTAACTGCCCTTTGGGTATCCGCTGATTAAATAATAAAGTTACCCGTTGAAAGTACAAAACATGTGTAGCACTTTAGTGTTATTTATAGTAATCCACATTTCTCTCAGAATTCACAAAAGCCAAGCATTATGATTTGAGCTTATAAATCGCTTCATTATTCAAAAATAAAGTATTTAAAAGAAAAAAATATTGAAAAGTTCAAATGAAAATATCGACGTGTTGCGCTGCTAATTCGTTCGTGTATCATAATCAGCATTATAATTATAATCCGAATAGGTGCATACAAATCAACGCGCCTTCTTCGCTTCATTTAACCCGCACGACAAAAGCGCTTATTGATTAGGTGCTGCCGCTAGCGTCCATCCGAATTTTGTTTATTTTGGCTCAGTCTCAGTTCCCTATAACCAATTGGAAATTTACGAGTTCATTCAACAAAGAAAATTTAAAAAGCCACTCAAGTGAAGTGTCACCATAAGGCACCATAAGGCAGCAGAAAAACTTTAATAAAAGAATAAAGAAAACGAGCGCAGACACAATGCAGATAAGACGTGCCAGATAATACCGGATACCGGTCGGATATCGTCAAACTAATTCATTTTACGCCTTTGCGTATTGACAACTGCCGATTGAACTGCACTGACAAAGGTGCTCAACACACACACACGCACACACACACACACACAGACTCATTCACAGTCACATGCATGCACATTACTGTAGATGAAGCTTATGCATATACGAATAAGCGCAGAGAAGGGGGAGGGGAATAAGGCAGCGATTCGAAAAGAATGGAAGAATGGAAATGACGATATTTTTATGAGTAGAAAAAGGTTCAACAAAGAGCGAAAGAGGAATCTGAATAGCTTATCCGAGCATCTAAATTATATGCGCGACGAGGAGTTGCATGCCGTAAACCAGAATGCATTGAAGAGTGGAGAAATTTTGAATTCAGTAAAAATATATCGAAAGAATATGATAACGAAAAGAGATGTTTTGAAAAAAAGCGAAAAAATATGCATAAAATGAAGCGATAAACGTGAAGACAAAAGCACTATAAAGAGTGCGGTGGCGGCGGGCGATGCAGGTAGTAACGACGACCAAAAGCAAAAGGGAATACAATGACATTGGACATTCGCAGCGACATGCAGATGATGATGATGAGGTGGGTTTAGATGTAGCGGTGCAGTGGCATTGCAGTGGCATTGCAGTTGACACTTGCATGCGCCCGCGGTAAAGCACGTTCCCACACTGGCGACGCAGCACTCCGACACTTGCGCTCATAACCGCCCGCATGCTGCTGACTTTTGCGCCCACATTACTTCAATGTCTTCCTATTCTCTTATTCTCAGTCATTGCGCTATTATCTTCTTACGAAAAATATATTCAAACCACTTTGTTAGTGCACATTAGCATGTTGGGTTGTCTGTGCATATAACTGATTGTCTGCAGTATTTTAATGAGGGCCGATACTATAATTCAGATGCTTGCATGCCACCATAGGTAAGTACATGGAATAAAGTCACAACCTGTGTAGTCATTTCACTTTTATCAATTTCACTTTTGCTGGGGAATTACAGAAAATTACGAACAAACGCAGAAGGTTTAATCTTCGAATTTCGGAAATCTTCAACAATGAGTTGGCCTGGCCAAAATATATGTATGTAACTGTGTATGTGTGTATTAGCATTGACAAAAATAAACAGAAAATATTTTTAAATTGCTTAACTTTACGCTTTCTTAAAATTATTTGTCTATTATTCGTCTAAGCTAATCATGCAGTATAATATAACTAGGATGCACGTTGACACGGTGGCAGTTAATATAAAAGCCTTGCTGGGAATGAGTGAAAGCAAATAATCAAATAATATCAAAGTATAAATCATAATTTAGCTTAGTTGGTTTAAAATTGAATATCACTTAAATTTACTGTGGAATAGCGCAAAAGTTCTCACATGTGGACAGAGCATGATGCATTTGTTTGCTGTCACCAAAGCCATTTTTGAATTAGGCATTTACCTGTTTTCAGCGTGCATAAAACTGACTTAGAGGTTGTTGGCTATTCGATGTGCAAAAACTTCACTCATACTCGAAAAGTGCTGGACCGATGAACGCTCTGTTAGTCTGTTCGCATGTATGCAAATGCTATGTTCGATTTGCATGGCTCTGCTTATGATGCGGAAAACCGCAGCTGGCAAATGTCCAAAGTGCCTTTCGCTGAAAGAGCGACATCGCAGCAACGGACAGTGCGGTAGAGGGCACAGGAAGTCAAAATTTCTCTGATTTTAAGCAGAAGTTATCCAAGCCTTCAAAGTAGTTCCATGTTTTATTAAAATGCTACGGAAATTTACAAAAAGAAAAGATGGAAAGATAGATATTTAATTTTGAAAATATTTCATTTCCAAGTCCAATATCATAATTTTCAATTATATAAGAACTATTTCTCAATAGTATAATGCATAATGTGTGTACACGAAAAATGTATCAAATCAACTAGTTGCAGTCCAGAAGTATTGTATCAACATATTTAATTGCGCTGGTGAAGTAAACTTGTAGAATTTTAGTTCTAAGTTGTTCATTACCTTTAAATTACTGAATTATTTGACCAACAAAGATCTTTTTCTAGTGACTTTGATATGAGTGCTTCTTTCCCCCCATATAGGAAAGGCTATTAGTTGCGTGTAATTGAGAGCCATTTGTGTTAATTAAATTACTGTAGCAACTAGATATTCAATTGTTGTTCTTGCGTGACGCAGCAGCGGCAGTATCTAGGCAGTATCAAGAGCGTCAGCAGTGTCCTTTGCGTTGAAGTGCCAAATTCCATTCAAATTTAATTAGTTCCTGTCCTCGATTATGCTTGCGGAAACATTGCTGTCAGCAATATGGCCTCTCATTTAGCCATCGACAGCAATATCCTCTTGTCGTCCGATGCCCACCCGAACGCCGTCCGATGACAATAAGATATGGAGTGGTGTTGGTGGTAGTAGGACGAGCACTCGCAAATATATTATTCACATGATTTTGATTTGCAATACGCATATTTAGGTATAATCAGAGTAATTGCACTGGAGCTTTGTGATGTGAAGGGCGACGCTTTTACGTTAGCGCGTTAGAAGGGCAGATCATGTTTGATTTTCAAAGCCATGAATTTCAGTTCTTAAGGACATTAAAATTGCTTTTGCCAAGACAATGAGAAGCTCCCTACGTACGTAGACTCTTTTCTATTTATTTTATTATGAAATTATGATTATCGATAAAGTGATTCTCGTTCCGCGCAATCTGAGTCCTCAAGTTATTTCCTCCATTGAAACGCATATTGCATGAGAGACACAGTTGTTATCGTTAAATCGTTAAATCGTTAAGTCGTTTGCTGTATGGAACGCTTGGAAAAAAATTTTGTTTAAACTCAATTTAAAATTGTGGAGAGAATGAGTCGCACGCAATTATTCACAAATTCCGCAACCACCGGCTGTTGCTTCAATTAAATATAAATTTTTAAGTTTTTGCGCGGTCTAATGATGATGGCAGCGATGACAGCTTCATTAATTACTGACAAATCTTCAAGCAAACGCACTCATATTCTGCAAATACATATATATGTATTTGTGTCGGTTGATAAAAAAAAAATTAAGTATAAAATAAATAATAGCCATATACATATACAAATACATACACATATAGATGTGTATACGTATCTGCATACCAACTGTTTAAAAGTGCTTGCAGAATTTAAATGGAGACCCTGCAGTGGACTGGCAGGGAATTATTTGTTATGAGAAATGACATCAACAATCATCGGACTCGATCGGAAATAGGACTAAAATCAAATCTAGATTTGCGCACCCGTCTTAAAACTTGTACGAACCTCTGTCAACTCAAAATTGGCTTAACAAGAATTTAGCAGTGGGATGGAGTATAAAATCGTTTACAATTTTAATAAGGATTTCAAATTTTTGTTATTACAAACTCGGGTAAGAGCATACCCGAGGTTTACATAAGCGATTAAGGCTCAACTCTAAGGCGATTACACGAAGGTAATTCTACATAGATGAAAATTATTTTAGATATGAAACCCGCAGCGCTAACTATTTTATCCTTGCGTAAAGCGTTGGGCATGTTACTTAGAAAATGACTAAAGATTCTCATCAAGAACTTTTGCCTTTACCTTGCCTTTGTATCATAGACATATTTATTTTTGTAATTGCGTGCGTTTTTGTTTGCTAGCATATGTCTATAATATATATTATTACATAATGGGAATCCGGTGGAAGCACGCATTGGTTATTATATAATGAAAAAATGTTTCAATGATTTTTTATTGCCAACAATTAGTACAAATGAGCGGCGACAAACAAAAACAAAATACACAGAATACAATAAGGAATTCAAAATATCAATATTATTATTGCTGGTAGCACTTTGGACGGCTGACCAATAATTGTAATGGGCCGCAACGATGGCATTTTATAGTCGATATTACGGCAGATGTTGGAAAATGAATGTGTCAAAATGGCGTCAACGCTTACAAGTTTGCAGGAAAACAATTCTCATCGGTGTCATCTATTTATTAATAGCAGGCGAAAAAGCTAAATTATTTCATTTTATTTGAGTTTTTCCATTTTTGCCTACACCTCGAACAGATAACACACTCTAAAGCTGGTGCTTGGTGACTTTTCAAGCGTTAAAGGAAAATGAAGAACTGAGTCTTTTAGTAGGCTTAACAAACTGCCACTGAACTAGCATGAGACACACTCTCAATTAGTTAGCAAAGCTGATATCTTTACTTATCTTCCTATAGAGATATATAAATATCTACTACAATTTATACATATTCCTAGGAGAAAATTTTCCTTTTGTATTGCAGAACTGTTTAGCTAAAATAACTCAACCTTCTTGCCAAACAAGCTTTCCGAAAAGTTGCTAAGGGGCTGATATTTTTCTTAGTAGCTCAATTTCATCCAGGAGTCTGTAGCTGTGAAACACTTTTTTCGTAGCTGATTTGATGTTTGCCTGCAGCACATTTGGTTACTGTATTTTTATTTGTGCCCACATGTACATATATATCCATTTCATCGCCGATTTTATTTCGTACAGCAGCGTATTAAAAATGGTCCAGTTACATAATTAATTTAAGCGAGAGCATTATTTCATTTTCACACTGAAATATAAATAGCATATTAATAACATTTCGAATATGTATATACATGTGTTATGAATGTGAATATGTATATACAAGTGTATGTACATAGGTAGACTTAAAATGTTTTAAACAATTTATTAAATTCAATTTATACTAATTTGTATTTATATACTTGTAATTGCATCGATGTGAGCAGAAAATTTGATAGATTACATTAATTAGTATTTATATGTTCTCATTAATATTAATGCGGCATTTTTAATGTTACGTTCCTCAAGTTATTGCACGTAGCGCTTGTTTTGTTCGGTTAGCAGACAACAGTAACTTCAACTTCGCGATTTTACAAATTTATGATAGTAACACATCGAAATAACCGAAGGCTCTTTAATACAAGTGGAGATTTGAGTTCCATTGAGTCGAAATTTCGGCCCTAACTGTCTTCTTTCTTATACGAAAATCGCATCGCAATCAAAACTAATTGATGGTTTTTCATTTTGCAACAAAATTTCGACATTTAGTTGCCATATTCGAATTTTGGAAATTATGTTTAGGGAACAGTACTACAGTCATGCAATACGTTCCACTAGATTTCTCTAATTGAAGGGAATAATCGAGTGATATTCTCCTAGGCTTATGAAACCAAATAAAAGAAAGCAATTCCAACGAATTTCTTAGATATCAAGACATACGAGTATCTAGTAAACAGAAATTTAGGTATGTTGAAAATTAGAAAACGACATTATTTAGAGTTCACCTCGATATTATGTAGAAAAGTTGGGGGTGCAAAGTGTATTCAGAATCTGAGCATTATTAATTTGGAGTCTATTTCTGCCAGAACAATTGTATGAATTCTTGTTTATTATATTGTTTGCGAATTTTTATGACTGCAAAGTGACAATTCCGGATATTTCAGAGCACCAAATTGTGTGCGCATTTACATTTAAATTGCATTTTCTAGTTCAACTGCGACGCATGTCAATTTTTATCGACAGCAATGCAACGGAATATAAAAATTGTTCAAATAGCAAATAAGGAAACTGAAAAATGCATTTTTTACCTCAATTGTGTATATTGGTGCGCGGTTGGTAAATTGCTTTGGGCATATACGAGAGTAAGTGCAAATGCAAACAAGAATGGTGAGCATCTTGGTGCTTATATGCACATAAAGCCATAGTTTACTGTGTTCTCGATGAGGCTCATATCTTGTATATTTTTCTTTTGTAAAGATATTTTTCTTTTTCGATAAATGGATGAATTAATAAATTAGTTTTATTGGTAGTCACTGTTTTCGGTATTCACTTTCGTTAGCTTTCAAACCAAAGAGAATTGGAGAAATTCGGGACTAGCATTGATGTTTACTACAAGGGAATTGTATGTGAGTTAGTCGATTGTGGTTACAGCTACAAATACTTCGATTGTGAAATTGGTCCGAAAAGTGATGATGCTTTTGGTGCCAACGTCAGTGCAATTTGTGACAACTTGATGTTCCAAAGCATATTTCGAAAACTATTAAGCAAGCTAGATGTTAAATTTACCAAAGTCTTGCCAAAATCTATTTATTTCCTTTAATAAATTTTGGCTGGAAAGTGATCGTAAATAGTCGGAGTTTGGGTCACGGTACCATGGCAACAATTCTAGTTATTCGTGGCCATATTTCCCCACAGAAATTTTGTCAGCGCCGCCGCTAGTCGTTTCAACAAGCGACGATTGGTTTGGTGACCTCAATCGGTAATTACTTACGAAATATTTGCACTTTTACGCGCTGGCGAAATTTGTGTGTTTGCATTTACTCCTTTCCCCGTTGCCAGCACTCTCACATGTTGTTAGCCATATGTGTTGGAATAACTATGCAAGCGATTTGAATTTGAATTTATGTATTCCGGAACAAAAGAAATAAAATAACTGCAGTTTACTCTCTTTTTATGGTACACTTTTATTTGCATTTTTATATGCTTTTTGCGGCCGATAGTTTGTTGGTCAATCGGGTTAACATGACGCGTTAAATTGGCTGCGGGTGCACAACCACTACTACTTTCAATTACATAGGCACATCTATATACATATATTTACATGCAAACAAACAAATGTACGTGAAAATACCCTGCGAAAATGGCGAGTAATCCGCGCATACATGAAAAATGTACTCCATTTGGATCAGGGCGTACTTAAGGGATATCGATTTTGAAACAACATTAAGACCATTACTCTATGGAGTATTTGGTTAAAAGCATTAAATCGGAAAATTTATTTTAAAAGATTTATCTTTGTTCAAACTAACATACTTGTGTTTATAAATGTACCTGGTAAACTAAAAGCGAAAATAAGTGACACAATTTTGCTTGGGTTAAATACTTGAAATTAATCACATATGTATTTATTTATATAATCACTCCTATTTATAGTGAGTAACGAATTGTTCTTCCTAACGTGTCCTAACATACCAGTTGATCACACAACGTGCAGTAATTGCGTCCGTTGTATCACGAGCAATGATCGTGTAGCACGAGGTGATGTAGAGACCTGTGTTGGTCCACTACTGCATTACAGAGGAGCATTTTGTGGATCACATGGTCCGACAATTCTGGCAGGGCAATGCCGTTGCCCACACATGGTGCTGGTTAACACACGAAGACTTTTGTTCCGACACAAAAGTTTCCGTGTATGAACTTGGACATAAACTGTACTGTACTGTACTGTACTGGAGCGTTTTATGTTGCGCGGCCGCAATGATTTTGTTAACGCGCTGTTGATTTTTGTTTGCAAAATTTTTGTTTGCCTTGCAACTGCATAAAATATTTCATAAGTATGCATATACTCGCTTGCATATTTGAAGATAAAAGCTCTGTTTCGCATGTATGTGTTCGGGTTATTATTTAGCTGCCTTCGATGACGGTGTTATTGTTGTACTAAATACACAATTTGCGAAAATGCAATGTAATTTTTGGCAATAACTTTGACCGCAGTTTAATTTGCACTCGAAAATTCCCTCAATGCAGAAAATTGCTGTGGCGTTGCCATGATCGCGACAGCATTGTTGTTGCGGTGAGTTTTTTTACGCTTTGGCCTGAATTTAGTTATCGTGTTAGTGGTGATTGATCACAGCAAGTTGTGTAATCAATGCAATCAGCGCAGGGGAGAGTGCAAAATGCAAATCAAAACTAAAATATGCACGAGAGGAATTTCATAAATTTTTACATTTTTTAAACCCGGAGCAATATCGCACCAGAGGTCTTTGCCGTACAAACATAGCAGTAAGTACGAGTATAATGATTCCCTAGCCATGCCTGTCCGTCCGTTCGTGTGTGGCCTAACGTTTTATTAGATTTATAAGTACATTACAATAGCCTCAAAACCATTTGAGGCAGCTGAACAAAGATTAAGAGTCGAGAAAACTTTATCTAACTATTATCTATCAAAAAAAGTAGTTAATTTAAAGAAAAAAACGGAAACAAAATTGGATAAAACTTTTGAGTTTCAAATCATACCTTATTCCCACACTGTCCCGGGTATAAATCTTATATCCACATCCAAAAAACTACCTATTATATACGTAATGTTATGGAATTGAGTGCTTTTACTATTCGATTTGACAGAATTAAATCAATTTATTCCATAACATCAGCAGTTTTAAATGAACTACAATCGACACTCGATGTTTTGAAAAGTTGGATGTGTATGTCCGTCATGAATGAGCCAACAATGATTGCTGCGGCCTCAATGGTTTTAAGCAAAAGTTTAGTTTTAACTATGTGAATGTGAATATTTGTGGAAATAAATATGTTAATCATACTTTTTATATCAATTACAATGTATTTGCTAACAGCATTCATGGAATACTAATATTATAAATATAGTAATAGTATATAGAATAGTAAGAAAGACGAAGCATATATGTATGTATTATTTATGTGTCGTTTCATAATTTCAAACTCATGCAAACAATTTATATTTATCGAACCACATTAACGAACGAACACGCCAACATCGAACACCACCACATGGCAAGTAATTTGTTTATAGTCCATATGTACATAATAGCGTATAGCGTAAGGATATATGTATGTATTGTTCAATTATTTATTCTAATGTTTTCGCGAAGAATTAAAGTCAATACAAAAATGGCACAATTCGTTTTCATAACAACCGTAAGTATAAATTTAAAATTTATTAGTTTAAGAGGATTTAAAACAATTTTAAATAATGACTCTTGCATGTAAATACATATGTACAATTAGTTGTGTTATTTGCATAAATCTGTACATCTCATATACTTAATCTACTTTATGCACTCAGTAAAACATGCTTGGACCGACTACAAATATCAGCTTCAATAGCACTAAAGGTTCGATAAAGCATTAAATATCGTAGATATGCCAATAAATGTTCAAATGCAAATAACAATATATTGTGCATAACAGTGCAATATTCATAAGTATGGAGAGTTTTAAATTATTATTTTATTCGGCTCGTTCTAGATTTAAACGAAAATTTTGATAGTTTCCGGTTTTCCTTAAATAATGGTAATTTTACAATAGTTTTCAACTAGTTAATTCAGCCATAGTCAGCCACAAGTCGTACAACAAATAACTATATACAAAGTTGAAAACGTCCGATGAGACTAAATGTCAAGTTCTAGATAATAGAATATTTCTACCTATTTTAAAGAGACCAAAAGGAAAACGGCCTTCACTTCAGTTAGTTTATCGAATAGCATCTGACTTAGACCGAAGAAAGAAACAGTTGTATAGCGGACATGCTCTTACGTAGGGATATTGATGGGAATTTATAAAAAAAATTAAACCCATTAGCAAATACTGCGTAACAGGCTTCTAGGCTAAAGTACGCAGTAACGGCAAGCTTAAGTGCCGGCCACAATTTAATGCTCCCCATAAAATTGACTGACCACCGAGCATGTAAGATTTATTCAGCCTTAAGTGCTTAATGCGTAATCCCCGGCAACAGGACACATGAAAATGAAAATATTTGTGCTTTAAACACGAACATAACATACATACATATTTACACAGCGCTTTGTTGTTTTTTTTCTTTTTTTTTTTTTTTTTTTATTTCGCCTTAAGTGCAAAAGTTTTAAATGTATGTAGCCTTTCACTCGTTAGCGCGTGATCCAAATATGCAGAAATTTAAAAGATATTCTGTCAAACGGATCAGTTCAGCTAGATGAATAGGCTGTTGGTGTTTACGAACGCCGTTTATCATATCTTTCGAAAAATGTGCTTGCAGTCAAACATATAACCTATGGGTAAACAAACATACGTATGTGGTTGCGATATATGCAGTCTTTTGTGAGAGAATGAATGATGTCGGACATACGCTGCTACGATCGTTCAACCCTTATCCCACACGGCTCGTTGCGGTAAAATAACATAATTGCGTTTTGAAACCCATATACATGTATACATATATAAAAAATGTATGTGCTAACAGGAGTTGAAGGAAGTGGCAGACACATAGCCAACAGTGACAAGTTTAGTTAATGAAACCATCTGTTGTTGACATAAAGAAGAGCAAACGAAAAAATTTCTTGACAGCTAAATGACAGTAATATGATAGTAGAGTAAACCTAGGACGACGGTCATGATTGCAAGGTGTCCATGGGTGCTGGTGTGGATACATAAGAATATTGTGATTCAGCCACTTGAAGAAATATCAGGCCAGGGTTTTGAAACTTTTCTAGGCGCTTCCTTTAAATGTATCAACCAGTCTCTAAATTTCAAGAGTTTAAGTGTTTTCTCCTAGTAAAATGCTCCCTTTAAAGGCGTTTGCCAAGAGAAAGGTATATCGTGACATGGTTATTTGTTTTAAAATACTTTTTACAACATTTTAGTTATTTTATTTTAGTAATTTTTTTTTAGTTTTAGTTATTGGTTTTTCATTATTTTCTTTAAACAATCATCGTTCAATGCATTGTGCAATTCCTAGTCGTTGGATATGACACAATTTATGTAACCATTAGGCAATTGATTTGCTGAAAGCTGTTTAGTTGTAATAAAAATCACAGTTGGGTAAAAGCACCAAATAAATATGTGGCATCAGCGCTCGCACATTACAATCTGAATATTTGTCAAAAATTTTCTGTGTGTATGTGTATGTGCATGTAATTTGCAGTTAAATGTTGTTGTGCACGTGAGTTTGCTTAGGAGATAAATGCTCGGCATAATTGTAATACTTTTATGTCAATAAAAAGGCCCCAACTCCTAAATGCAATCGCTGGTGCATTAGTGCCAACACTCAGTTTTGCATAAATAATGCATTATTTATTTAACTAATTGAGCTAAATTGCACCAGCGCCTAAAGCGGTAATGGTAGTTACAACAAAACTAATAGCAACAACAAAAACTCATTATGCACGCAAATTTTAATGCGTTTATATGCGCGCCTAATTATTTTAATTAATCGAATGAAAATAACCTATGGCAATTGCAATGCACTATATATTATTATAAATATATACGAACCATATACGTAAGTATTTATGTCCACCAATGCCATAATTAAAAAGGTATGCATACAATTGAAATAGAAATAACATAGCTCTTGATTGGTATGTGTAACAGCATTGAAGTTATTAGGCCCTAATGACATTGGTTTTATCTTTCCATCTGCTGTTTATTAGAGTCTGGGTTTCATCTACTCAGCCATTCATAGATGATATTATTACCCCTGGTGTTGATGCTAACACTAAAACCTTAACAGTTGTCGCTTGTTTATCTTGGAGCTATTATTGAGAAAATGTTGTGCCATCCCAGTCAACTTCCATCTTAACCTTTCTAACTATAGAGATATGACTTACGAGTATATTTTCTTAAAAGAGTTTACTCATTCAAGTCTACTGCATTGTTAGTCCATATTTCACTTTGGAGGAGAGTTTGCAACTGTATTCTCGACAGTCACACACACCCTTTAATTTAGAACTATCGTTAACCCATTGCAGCTTTCTCAAAAAAGAAATCACTTTCACAGGTGGGCAGAATGGGACCAGGCCCTGTACTTTTTAAAGTTCTTTCCTTAATTTAATTATTGATAAAGTTTAGCACAATAAGACCAGTATAATGAAATGTAATCTTAACTACCCTAACCCAGAGCAACCATCACACATTTTCTTGCATGAATATGAACTTAAAGTGTTTCAAAACTTTTTTAGACGTCAATGAAGTGTCACTTCGGTCAACAACTGTCATTCTTTTCACTACAAATGGTATTTACTTCTAGTAGGATTTGAATTCATCACAAAAAAAGTATCCAAAAACTTGCCTTAACTTCTAACAAGCATCCTATGTATTTCCGATCCTATTGGATACTTATAAAAATGAAATTGCAATATCAATCTGGACATTGGTAAATACTAGTTGGTCTGTCTTCGACATTTTATTTATGCAAACTTGATATAATAAAATTTTTCAATTAACTTTCATTTTGTTAGCTCTTGAGTTGAGCTGTTCCCTCTAAACTTAGCGTGTGTGGAAATGTACTTACCATTATTACCAGCGACAACCCTCCCGCCCGTGCCTAAAATATTCTCAGGATTTCTCGCTGTGCGCAAATTATACTCGTAAGTGATTGTGTTGCACGCTATACCGTCGGTTTCTATCAATTAAATACGAAATTGCAACTGCGAAAATGGAAAGCGAAAACAGCCGCAATGGAGAAGAAAAGAAACAAGTCGCACTATGGATCAAAGTTGTCAGCGAACGAATATGCAAATTAGTCACCAAAAGTTAAAGAAGGAAATAGCGAATTATTACGGAAGCGAATTGCAGCGCGGACATTGCCGAAAGAAACTTTTAATAACGAAATTTTGCTTAAAAATATTATATAAAAAAAATAATAATAAAAACTTTCGTACTGAAGTGACTACATGAAAGCGGAAAATAATAGATTCTGTAGTAGAATGGGAGCTGGTTGGCCGAAAAGGCGCTTCTAACATAAAAGGTTTAATTTTGTTCCAACCATCAGTGTAGTTTGAAATTATTAAAACTGTTTGTAGCATAACTGTTTTTAAGTGTTAGTGCAGTTAAGAGCGTCAGGACTGGGCGGCGATGTCCGTAGTTTTCATTTATAAACTGCTGGTGACTAAACTGACACCATCTCAATATGCAACTTGGATTAAATTCCCCGTAGCTCGTTAAGAGCTTACTAACATAACATATTACATTTTCACCTAAAATTGTTCGCGATTCCACTAATTTCACCATGAAAAACTTTAATCTTGTTTTAGATTTAAGAGATGGTTAAAGTTTATAAAAGATAATATTGGATATATTATACCCCTCCTTTTTATGACACCCTGTACTAAATCAAAATCAAAACACCAAATTACATTAAGATATCTCACCTTTTACCCAAGTTATTGCTTGCACAGACTAATCGGACGGACTAAGGGTGGACGGACAGTGAGTCGAGACTCGTCTCGTCTCGTTATCCTGATTATATATGTATATACATATATATAACTCTATTACTGTCTCGATTAGTTTTAGGTGTTACAAACAACCGTTAGATGAACAGAACAGAACTATTATGGCCTGTTGCAATATGTTGCGAGTGCACAAAAAAATACGTAAAGTCCTCATTCATTAAATAACTAATACTAAATTGCAATTTGGGTGTACAATTTAAATTTTTAAACCATTTTAAAACATGTCTGTGACTTTATATATTTATATAACACATGCTTAGAAACATGGGGTAATCCAGGGAAGCCAATGACTACAACTGTTCACCAATAAAGTCTTTATAAAGTGCGAATTCGCCCTCAAACTGTGAAGCTGCACCAGAAAAGAGAAGGAAAACGCTGAAAAGGCAAAACATCTGAAATTTATGCACAATAAAATCGTGCAAAAAAGATTTAAGTGTTAGTTAAAATGCAAATCCGGCAACATTTAGCATAATGAGACACACGAACAGCTTCTCTACACTTACGCACAACCAATACAAGTGCAGCAAATCTGTAATCCGCACTTGTGTTTACTTGTTTGGAAGTCCCGGTGGAAAGCGGCAGCGGGTCGCACAGTTCACTGGAGTTGCACATACACACACACCTAGGCGTATATGGTTATTGCAAAGTTTTTGCGCTTTGGTGCTGGGATGTGGAAAAAAGGAACTATTTCGGAGGAAATGTGGCACTTTGGGCGTAAAAGCGAATGCACCCAAATGGATGCTCCACCGCAGCTGCCTTTCTGCTCATTCAGCTCTAGTTTTGTGCCAGAACATTTTCTACAATTGCAAGTTGCATTGTAATTTGTGACAGCTTCGAGCGACTTGCGTTAACTAGTGTTGACTGTTGTTTGCAACCTCAGGGGAAATTTTTGCTAAGTACTTTTGAATGTTAAGTGTGCACCCACATACACATACACACAAAAGAATGCACACAAATCTGCATATTGCGAGCAAATAGCGGAAGTATTCTCAAATTTAGATGAGCATAGCAAGTTTTGCATATGCGGCAATCCGCATCAACAAGCAAACGATTATATAAGTATATACAAACATACGATTCAAATGCTTTATAAAGGCGTTCACTCGAATTGTGTACATGTTTAAGGGTGCATATAAATGTTAGATTATTTGCAATTTAAAAGCTTGCTACTTGAACTTTTTAAACGCACACGGACACGCGCACACTACTCGGACACGCGCACACGCACACGAGCACATAGACATAAAAATCTAATTTAGTCGCAGTTGCATGAAGAAGAACTTTCTATTGCTGGATATCGGATTAGCGTGTTATCACACAATAAGCAACTGATAATCACCATCACTTGTAGGACCTTATCAGAATTTCAGAGGGATATCTCGAATGAAAGCTGTAGTGAAGTGAGAACCGACTCAAAATAATTCGATTGGATCAATAATTTCAAATACCTTGAACACATGCGTGTATAATATATAGTAATCTGTAACGCATTTCCATTTTCTAACGAATAAATTGAAATCAATGACTTAAAAACTCGATATGGAACAGTATTAAAATTTGGTGGTGATTTTCCTATAATTGTGGCCTAAAAGACTTTTCAACTCGCATATCTCCGCAATGTGCTGCCTATCGTTATCGATTTGCGGTTAGGCGGCGTTAGAAGAGAATCACCCTTATCTTTCATAGATATGAGGATGTATTTGCCTGCCTGAGGAAAAACTCCGTTTGCGATATACGTATCGCCGTATATGTGCTCTTCGTATCCGCCGATGCAAATATGCCTTTTCGACGAGAAGCGAATTATTTCCTGTCTGCCATTTGGACTTTAGTAATTGTGATAAATCTTAACGAAACTTCTTTATGTATAATAAGTATCCACCATGTTTGGGCAGAAATTACCCACACTAGGACAATGTATTTCATGGGAGACATAATTATAATTAACATAACTTCATTTAAATAAAGAGATCTACGAGTTTTGGCACATGAAATTTAAAGGTATTTTTAACAAGATGTACGACGGAATTTATGTTGAATTACTAGAATGTGCGAAAACTTACAATTTCTGCGGTATCCTGGTAAGAGAGCGAGCATTTTGTTTCTCTTTTTTTGTTTAAGAAGCAGAAGGAATTCAGTTCAGAATATATGGCCAGTGAGTGTATAGACATGTCGTTATATATGTTATGTTTGCTAAATCCTACATAAATGGCTTTCAATTTAGATAATGAATGGCGATTGGGCAAGTGTTTACATGCGTTTGCGATTTACCGCGAAGATAAGGCTTACAAAAACCCATTATATGAATTATGGGGCTCGTATTGGTCGAATATATTTCGCAGCTCCACTCAATTCATAGCCAAACCCATGGAAAATGCATAAATTCAATTTTGAGAAAATTTGATTTTTATGTAAAAATTCATGAAACGGGCAAGAAAATTAGTTTTTAGCCAACACATGTGTATGGAGTGATCGGAAAGGCTGGTTGCCGCGTATAGCAGAAAAATTCTTCAATGCAGAAGTGTTATAAGTGCTATCACGATGCGAGGATGGTTAATAAGCGGGTGAGTGGGTGAGTGTGCGTGAACATCGGATTCATGCGTTAAAAAATTTATTACGTCAATTTAATAAATGGAACGTATTCAGTGGTCACGCACATTACCGACGGAGCTTCAGTCATTCATTTGCCGCACGCGTTGCTTACATCTTTCATTTATATATAGCTAAATGTATGTACGTGTGCGTTTATTTGGACTTTACATGACAGCGCTATTGGCTGATGGAAACCATTAGTGTTGTGGTTTTGAATGCAGATATGCGGATAGATCCTTACATTCATTTATTCATTCATAAATGATACATATGTATGTATATAATTTATTGTATCAGGATTTATATTCGCTTATTAATTCATTTGAAACGTTTTTATTACGTAAGTGTTTATATATTTTCGCCACTCTTAATACATTAATAAACATTTCGATTTGTGGCGGAATAAATGCATGAATAAATTTGCGCGAGATGAAGAGATAAGACCTTGATTTAATACACATTCATTCGCTTGAAGGCATTCTCCGATTGAGGTCAATCCGCTAATAGCAAACACGTCCTTAATTATTTAATATAAGGTAAATACAGTAAATACGTGTGTTGTAAGAGGCTTTCCTACAAACCCATATATATATATATCAACGCGCATAATACTTGAATTACGGCATAAAATTTTTTTTATTTTTATACTCTCGCAACATGTTGAACAGAGTATATTAGTTCTGTTCACTTAACGGTTGTTTGTAACACCTAAAACTAATCGAGTTAGATGTAGATTTATATATATGTATATACATATATAATCAGGATGACGAGACGAGAAGAGTCTCGACTCACTGTCCGTCCACCCTTCGTCCGTCCGAATAGTCTGTGCAAGCAATAACTTGGGTAAAAGGTGAGATATCTGATGACATTTGGTACACGTGTTCTCTGTCACCAAAAGAAATTGGACCCCCAAAAAAATTTAATGTACATATATCGCAAATCACTAAACCTATATCAATCAAACTTGCTCAGAACAAGTTTTTCCAACATGTCATCATATGCTGGGAAAATAAGGGAAATTGAAATTTAACCACGCCCTCTTTCTACACAAAGGTCAGGCTGAAAACTACTAAAAGTGCGTTAACTCGCTGAAGAAATACGTCAGAAACACTAAATCTCGCAGTAAAGATAGCACGGGAGGGCAGCATAGGAATGCGTGTAAAATTTTAACGATGGGTGTGGCACCGCCTACTTTTAGCCAAATTACCATATCTCAGGAATGGTTAAATCGAATTTAATTAAATTTGGTACGTAAAATTTTATTTGCATATTTATGTCACATTGCGAAAATTGGTGAAATCGGATAACAAAAACGCCTACTTCTATTTCTCATCTTAAACTATTTTAAATTTCATCTGGTTCTTTCACTTTACAGTATATAAATCAAGCACAAATTAAGATATTGGAATAAAACTTTTCCCAAATTGTGCCTTGAAGATATGCAATCCCTTGAGTAAAAATGGTGAAAATCGGCAAATAACATTTCAAGCCACCAGATATCCAATATATGGACTTGAGTGCCAATTTCTGACTTTTTACAGAAAATGTGGGTAAACCTATGAGATATCGTAATGAAATTCGAGGATTATTTTTTCATGATAATAATGTGCTCTGGTGTCAAAAACGGGCAAAATCGGGTAAATGCTTCCCTTAGCCCTCATATACTTAATATAAAAATTTCAAACTTCCGGTTGACTTTATATCGTACATATCGGTCAATATCTAAGAAATCAAAGCCAAATTAAGTGAACGTATAATATTACATATACCATAGTTAAATGCCGAAAATGGGTGAAATTAATCCATGAATAACAATAGCTCCTTTATATTACATATAATAGTTTTTCGTATTCTAGCAGACTTTATGCCGAATATATTGGTCCATGTTAATGTATTAATAGAATTGTGTGGAAACATATTCTCTCATGTAGTTGTATAATGCCCAAGGTTAATGCAATCAGAACTAGACTTTTCCTAGCCTAAATATACCAGATTTAATGATTTGCGACTTTCCAGCTTATTTTAAACCGTTTATGTTGACCAATAGGTGTGACATTTTAATGAAATTAAGTGGATATGCTTTTCTTAAACATAATGTGATTTCGCGCTAAATATGAAAGAAATCGGTCTAGACCATGGTCTAAGCCCCTTAATCCTAATGGTATGATTTGCTTTTCTCTGGTTGACTTTTTCCTCATTTACCTAATATATTCATTAAACCATTTTGGTTGAGTTTATATCGCATATATCTTATTTGAGTTAATTTGGTAGATTTTTATATAAATATCTGTGACACGAAGCAAAATATAACAATGAAAGTACATGAGTCTATGGCTTGTAATATAAGTTAATAAGATACCAAATATGATTGCAATCCATTGACAATTTCGTCGGATAATGAATGTTGAATTCTACCCCAACAGTTTTTAATATAAAGTTATGCCAGCACCTGAAAGCATATCTTCGCATCTGATTTTTGCACATTGCGAGAGTATAAAATCTTCGGTTATACCCGAGCTTAGCCCTTTCTTATTTGTTAGGTATTCCTCTTATATATAATACGCTTATTTGTAAATATCATAATGTAAAATAAGGATTAAAACTCCATCTTAAACACATTTCACTGTCTGCCACTTCATAATACTGCTGTTATCACTTTGGAGCGATCAATTGATGTGCAAAAGCTTTTAAGTACATATTTAGCAACCGAACATAATCGCTTTGGTAGTTAATTTACACCAGCAGATGAAATTCTCGTATACAGACATGCCAATTAATTGTTGTAAAATTAAAATCACATTTTTTCAAATACGTGAATAAGTTGGTAATATATTGGTGAATGCGCATTAAGGTGAGTGTTAAATTGCACTCATATTGGCATGATTTTAGATACAAAAATAAAAGTAAAATTTTGTTCACTTTAAAGTAATAGTCAGAGCAATACTCGAGTTACGGGATGGAAGCACCTGAATTTATGGAAATTGTGGAATCGACTATTGATGATAATCTTTATGTCACTTTCTTTTGAAAGCAGCAGAAAGTCAAAAGAGTTTTATTAAATAAAACATAAATGAGAAGTTCGCTTGTGCTTTTATTTTACGTTATGGCATACAAGAATACTTCTATGAAGCCTCTATAGCCAATGAAATAATAAGTGAATACAAGAAAAAGAATATGTGATCTCTTTTTTATTACTATTCAATAAGAGTATTTGGAAGAATATATACAAAATGTTAACACAGACAGACTTACAAAGAATTTCATAACGCGTAGAACAATTACTTCTGTTCTCAGCCTTAGGATTAGCCAAATGATTGTCTCAGCAACACCGATTACGGTGCAGCAATATAGTTTAATAGCATTTAGCTGCCATAACTGCAATAAATTATGCACACTCACTCCTAAGTGGCTTTGTGCAGATTGTGTATTAGCACAGCGGGACTCTAAACGCTTTCTAATGGAATATTTACTTGAAAACTAGTTTCGAAATTTTACGTAGCTTTTCACTTGCAATTGAGTGGGTTGGAGTGTAACTCTCCACTCTACTCATTTATTAAAAATTTGTCAGGATTTAGGCTAATGGCAAAGCTAATACGTAGTGTCAGTTGTGTTGTAGTAGAAAGCATTTGCATTTGCATTCCGAATTTGCATTTGAATTCATGCTTTGCTGTTGTACATTGGCAGCTGCAAATTTTCCGGAATGTTACACTATCAACAGGAATCGCGCAAGTAATCCCACTGATGAGAGTAATCGCATTTGACAGGTGGATTAATTAAAATCACAACGGTGATAGCGCCAGCGACGGCGCCAACGCCGACGCCGATGTCGTCGCCAACGGCGGCGTTAACATTAGAGTTGCCATCAGCATCAGAGACGAGTCAAACCGAACACGAGTGCTTAACTCTGACCAGTTGGTGGAACAGCTGCGCAGGTGTGTGGCGAAAGCGCGTCTGTCACACCAACAGTTAGTCACCCGTTAACAGAAGTGTGTGTGTGTGCGTGTGTGTGTATGCAGCCCGATCTATGTATAGTTGGGTTAGCCGCACTGGCCGTCGCAACACTCCAGCGGTGCAAAGTGAAAGACAAACGGAGAAACCGAATAAGCTAGGGCAGTAGTGGCAGGTGCAGCGGCAGTAGAAGCTTTGAGTGACCTCTGCATGAACAACACTGACAGACCGTTGTGGCCACTTAGCTCGACTGACAACGTCACGCATATCACATATTGTTTTTACTAAACGTGTGACTGTTGAAATTTAATTTCAAATTAACTCTACACCAAAGTCAATTTGCCGGCGCGTTTGCTTCGGCCGCGTTCATTACTCTTTTTGTTGTTGTTGCCATTGCGATAGATGCGGTAGTAGTCGGCAGTATGCGCTCGAGGCTTATGCATTCTTATTGCGAATAGTTGTTTTTGCTGTGGCTTACATTAGTAACAGTAACGTGAAAGCATTATCTAATTTCATTGCATATTCATTTGCGTGCCGTGCACTGCAGATGGCGGCAGCGTCATAGCTAAGCGGGTAAAGGGGCTTGCGGACTAGGCGTTAGTTTTAGCGGTAGATAGCCGCCTCAATTGATTGGCATTAGACAGGAGCATGCTAAACAAGCTGACTGTACCACTGACAGTTGTGACACTTAACTTGATTTAGTGACACCAAATGTCATCGCTGGATATATAAATGCGGTTGCCTCCAAGGCGCTCAGTGGGACTTTAACCCACATTTAGGCTAATAATTCCGGGGCATAATTTCAAGTTAGTTGCGGATGGCTTTCCAGTGAAGTAAGTAGTTTCTCAAATGAAAGCAATTGCCAGGTTGTTGACTTAATGGCTGTCAGGAAATGTATGAGACATTTTAAAGATATTTCAATTAGAGCTTAGTTTCCTCAATTAGTCATATATCATTTTATTTATTTCTTGTTTTACAAAAATACAATGTCGATCGTACCCGCTTTTAATTGAGTGAATTAAAGTTTTTCATATAAACTACTGTAAAAATGTAAAAAATTATACTTTACAGAGAAGCTTGTAGTATTTCCTTCCATGTTTACAGATTTTCAGAAATATTTTGAGAATCTTCCTATTGAATTGATAAAAAACTCTATGGCCTATCGTTTTCCCTGCCGCTATTCCCATA
Source organism: Bactrocera minax (assembly GCA_021498325.1). Classification (NCBI taxonomy): domain Eukaryota; kingdom Metazoa; phylum Arthropoda; class Insecta; order Diptera; family Tephritidae; genus Bactrocera; species Bactrocera minax. The sequence continues at coordinate 1,685,938 of JAKEEE010000012.1, read as the reverse complement.
TGTTGTTTTTTAGGGGGTTCAAATAATTAATTGTAAACCAATTCTCCCAATTGTAGACTTTTAGCATAGATTTAAGAGATCGATTTTAAAGTAGGTACCCACGAAAATGGCGGTACATAATTGTTATTTTCGTGGAATATTTCTGAAAATTCATCGGTTGGTTCTTATTTGTATTTCACTTCGCATTCTTAATGGCCAATTATTAGCATGTTAAAGGCAGGCATTATATCAAAAGTGATGTTTTTGATGGCCAAAATTTATGACTCTAAATTTTCAGTTGTGACTGGCTGCTATTTGCATACAAAGTAAATTTTTCACTAAAACTTTTTTACGAGAGCTTCACGCTCTTCCGAAATTTGTGTACAAATATTAGTGCTGTTTTTATGGTTACCACCAGCGGGTTACCTAATTATGACCCAGACGCTTGGCGTTTATATAACTTTTAATTGGGTTAGTTTTTGTGTTTTTTAGCTGCCATGTGGGTTTTTTGCAGTAATTCCATTTTTTACAACAACAACAGTTGGGACAAGACATTGCGTCAAAGTAGCTACATAGACAAACATCCATGGAAACAGCACTATATGGAGGTGGAATGGTGTACGAGAGATAGACATGCAAGCGCTTGAGCTTTGTCAACTGCATGGAAAAATTCGCTCACACATATACAGTTATGTTCACAATAATAGCGGTGCTCATTTAGGAATTAGAAAAAATGATAGATCTGGTTGGTATCATAAATAAGTGTAATTAAATTTTCATTCAACGTGTTATCAGATTCTGCGATGCAGACCGATACTGGTTAACTAAAATAAGGCAATAGCTCAACTAATATTAGTCCCTTGCACCTAACACTTGGACTGATTACCGATATTACTTGATATCCCTTATACACATTCGATGGGGTCGAAGTCAGGGGATTGATCTGGCCACTCTCTTTCACCAATATTGTTATGTCTAGAGAGATCCTTTACGCACCGGGTATGCTTCGAGTATTCTTTCGTATACTGAAATATTACCTATTCTACTATTTCGGTATATTTGAGAATATTAAATCAGTTTTGGGGATCAGAACATATTGATGGCACCATTTCAAACTGGAAAGTACCACTTTATCTTCCTCCATGCATGAAATATTTCGTATTTTGACTTTGACCACCATAAGTGGTTATACGCAAACAGCGATCTGGTTTTCTAGCATCACATGGTTAGAAGTGGTAAATTTGCGTGTGTTGCAGATTTTTAAATTGAGGTCTAACAAATGTCTTTTGTTGTCCCTATACTCATGTTATAATTGAAATCGTTCTCAATCTTCTGAGAGCTAACATTGGGATACCTTCTAACTAATTCTATGATTTCTCGGGCAGGTTTTTCGTCTGTCTATACCGTTAGGCCACATGTTTTTAATTTATTTCTGATTTTCAGGCAACCTGGTATCTTTTGCTTTGAACGCCAATTATTTAGCTAAAACGGTACAATTTTTCTTTGCAATTTTTAAGTTTTTCATTAAATTTATATATTCTTCGGCGTATGGCTTTGAACGGACAATCATATTTTACCATAACTTAGTTCATTTGTTTTAACCAATTCTAATTCAGTTGCCTTAGCAGTATTGATACGCTTTAAGCTCAATAAACAACAGACAGTACTGTTGTGTTTATGAACAACATAAAAGGTCAATCAACGTGAAATGCACTCGTAAGTAGCGTTACACTTACCTTAAATAATCACGAATTAATACCCAATTGCTATACCATTATTTTAATATGAAAACACAATTTAAAGAGAAATTCCTGTTGCAAACATATATGTTTTTTGCAATGAAGTATATCCCAACTCGCGCCTCTATTAATGTGAACTTAACTGTAAATCTGAGGAAGTGCATATTGTGCTATTGCAAAGCATTATGAACAACACCGAGGGTCGTACTGAATTTTATATTCCCTAATCTATGAACATAAGTATGTTGATAGTAATGTACCTGCGAACGAACGGCCAACCATAACTTTCGCAGTAGGTGGCAATAAAAATTTTGTAACACTGTAATAGCAAACCGTATATAGATTTTGAGCATTGTAAAATCGCACCAAATTCTAAGCTATTAAAATTTTATTAGAAGTTTATTAATGAATTGAGGTAAAATATAATAATGAGTTGCAGACTGTACGAAATTGACCAATCGAATAACCAATTCCACATTCCATATAACGGTATTACGTTCAAGATATGACATGCATCAACGAATTTGTAGATTCTCATAAAATGCTGTGAACTAGTTCTCTTAAACAACAAGTACAACGATGAATTCTTAGTTCCATTTGATATATGTATATTTTACAAATTTAAGACGTGGGAATTGACACAGCAATCGCTTTAGAGCTTTTACTTATCACTTGTGGATAACGTCGATATAAATATTATGGAAGTCAGTATCTCATTCAATGCTTTCGCCAATTATTTTGAGTGTCGGCCACCACCAACCCAACCCACAGTACAACTTTAACGAGTTTATTGATCGATTTCATTTGTGTGTTTAGCAACCCTGCTTATATAACCTTGAGACACAGAGATTGCGATTTATAATTCTTTATAAAATAATTATACAAATTTATGATACTTTGGAAAAAATTAACAAATTTTGCAAAATACAGAACGGCGGATACTGCGAATAAACATATTTACAAATTATATACCCGAAATGCATCTTTGTTAATCGACAATTAAAACGAAGTTCGCCGAAATATGAACTTGTTCCATGCAAACAAAAATTTCCTTTATCTTGTCAATAATTTTTACTTATTTTATTTTGATCACACTCTAGGAGAGATTGAAAATAATCCGAAGTTGGTTGTTTTTAAAAAAGATTATGCAAGGGATCCCTCGTAATATTGCAGTTTTCTTATTTTATTACCCTAATATTCGTTTACCTTTACTTACATAAAAATTTTACAGCCACATTATTCTGTACAAGAGTTTGAAATTCCAGAGAAATGTTTTATTTTCATTATTTTAGCTATGCAAACATATTTGCGGTGGCATATGGTAACTAAGTCAATATGGATTTCTGATTTCTTTATGTTTTATCAGAAGTCGAAGAGCACTTTATATTTAAATCCTTCTACTTGTACACATGTATGTACGTAAATATATAGCAAAAGTGTATTAGTCTTTGCAGGTTTTGTTTGTGCTTTTTTGGTATTTGTGTAGCCATGCCTCTCCGCTTAGCCGTAAGTAATCCCAAAAGTCAATTTTCTTTGAATACTTTATGGCTTCGCTTCGTATGTATGCTCTGAAAATGGCAGACTGCGCAAACACATGCTGGTACATAACGGTGTCTATTCTCAGTAGCACATGCATTTCCAAAAATATTAAGATAGCCAAATATTTAAAAATATGTTGCGAAAGGCATATTTGAAACGAGGTAAGAAACTCCACAAGCGCAGTCTGCCTTATTTACTATTCTCAGTAAAATATTTGCCGATTAAATATAAATAAAAGGCCAATCCTTTCAATATCTAATCGAGCATGAGAAATTTACACACATGCACACACACACACACATACACGTTAGCATTAACTGTTGGATATTCGTGCTTTGACTATGGATAAATATCAATGCTTTGAGTATTCTCTTACTCGATACTGCAATATGCTCGTAAGAGATGCGATGCTTGTGTACTCAAGCAATTTTCAATGCATTTATACTTTTACGGAAACGATTTTAAGGAATTGTGTTAGTAGAAGTCCAGTACTACACAGCGATAGAATCCATGCAGGAAATTTTTCAAACTCGCGCCTTTTTAAAAGTTATTTAAGGCTGGATTATCCGGATTAGCTGATTAGAATAATTTCGCTGTCACCAAATGCATGCCTTAAGTATTTGAAAACGAGATTACTCTGTTCATCGTTGGTAACCCCTTTTGATTGTTCTCTTAATTTAATTCATTTTACTATATGCACACTATCTCACAGAAGAGCTTAACTAAACTTAAAAGCAGTGTATTTTATTTCATTCTTGACCTCATATTATCACTTACACTTTGTCAGTTGTTATGATAAGTTGTAATAGGCAACTCTCAATCACACTTCCGCTGATACACTTAGCTTTAATCACCAGGTGTGCACTACAGCTTAAGTCCTGGTTAAACCCGAAATCAAGCTTGATGAAGTCCAGCCGAAATTTCAAAAATTCATTAAAGTAAGCAAAATTTTTGTTTAGCTTTGTGGGAACCGTTCAGGTGATAGCATTTCTCAAAACTCATTTAATGCTAAAAGATTCACAGATGAGCGGGGGTATGATAAGTAAATTAGTGATATATTAGGGGGTCTTGTTTTTGAATTAAGATTACAGTGATATTATTTCTAATATAAAGAAGAAGAACAAGTTTTATATATTTCTAAACTTTATTAAATGATTCAACGTAACATTTTTTAATGTAAGAGAAAGAAACGCTTGTATTGCGATATTGAAAAGCCTACTCTTTCCAATAGGTGAAAAATTGGATCGCTAATATGGAAGAAATAAATTTAAGATCTGAATTTGTAATGAAATTTGTTGAACTTGAAAGCTCAAACTGCTTTTAAAAAATTTACAAAAATACATATTAAAATTTTCCAATATTTTTACTTAATGATGGAGCAGTAAAACACCAAACCGAATAACTTCCAACAATTCTTACTTGTATGATATGTGTATTCGTATATTCCCAGAAGCTTAAAGCATTCACATCTTCAAAATAGTTAACTCTCATGCAGGAAATTACCATCTAAATTAAGTTGAATTCATTTGCAAGAGCACTTGTGCAGCTCTTAAATCATTTCAGCGGGATGAGGGCTTAATCCAAAATAAAATGAATGAGAAATCTCGTAATTTGGCTAATTGGTGTTGCAAGTTGAAGCTGCTAGCAAAGCCTTTAATTGAGGCATACAAAAGCAATAACAAAGCTTTAAGAGAACCCTTAAATTTTCAACTACATTGATGGAAGCTTCAGTAAGCCTAGCGCCAGTAAGACGCAATAACTTCTTAGATAATGTGTTGTTATTATTCTTGGCTATATAAAGTTCTTGTAGTTATTGTGGTTAAACGGCACCGCAAACCGATAATCTGACAATAGATTTCTGCCATTAATGAAATGAGTGATTTAAGTTGTTGAGCTGGCATTGATGAATACACACAAAAGTATTTCACGTCAGTAGCACATATATATTTCATTTGGCGATATATTCAAAAATTTGATTTATTTCCTTATGAATTTCAATGAATTTCTAGTGAATGAAAATCTGATATAACAGAGTGCCACTAAAATTTCTGGGACGGCTTTCCTTAATGCACATATGCTTAATATTTACTAGTATATCCTCCGATTGTAGGAGGTATATACATATATTATATTGCTTTGTAAAATCAAATTACAGCCTAAAATCGGTATTGACAAAAATGAGAAACACTCCAATTTTCGCTAATGGCAATTTCCGTGAAAGACCGATTTTCAAATAAAAAACGCGAAGAGAGCTGCAAAGTTGGGCTAAAACCATTCATTAGATCCCTTTTTATTCCACAAACATGGAAATAATATTCAAGGCCGATGTTACAACGAATCTTGTCAGCTTTGTAAGTTAATGTTGCGTCCCAAAAATCTAGCAACTGTTAGAGAAACAAAATTAATATCCCTTTTCTGCAACTGGGTGACATTCGACAATATTTCATATGCTCGAAATACAGCATAAATTCTACCTAACGGTGAAGTTGACAATTTAGCATACCTAATTACTTAAAATTTGCAACGTTATGGGAAACACATAAAGGCTGAATCTCATTATTGCATACAAGTGTGTAAGTATGTAGGCAAATAGAGTTAAATGCAATTACCAAAAGCGAATCATGTGCATATGTTCATTACGGCGGGTGTATTTGGATATAGTGAGCAAAAAGAAATTTACTCAACTGCATTCATGTAATTTTTTCGACTTTGCATTTTGTATATATTTTTCACCTTAATATAATATATGTATTTCACCTATGCAAAACATCTATTTTCGAATAAATAAGGTGAGAAATGCTTCCTCATACTGACATTTCATCAACCAAATTCCCATTGCGAATTCGCGACGCTACCTGCAAATTTTTGAAAATATTTTCGCCATGCCGTACATATACATACATAAACATAATACAAACACACTGCGTGAGCTGGTTGGGAGGTAAATAAGACACAGTCGAGCACACTTCAGTGCAACGTAACAACTTCAACTTTTGCAATTCAATGAAGTTCGCTATTGCGAAGTCTCATTCAAATCGGAAAGCAAGAACCACGCAAAACTAACCGAATGCAAATATAGCAAGCAAAAGCAAACAGGAAAGAATGCACGAATGCACACATTAATTTGCATACATCAGTCGAAATGCGAAACAAGTTGTTCCCTTAAAGCAAATCAGCAACCAAAATTCAAATGAGCAAAATCAAGACATTGCAAACTGTCATTGGCATACCAATTAACGGTAAAATTATTATGAAATAATCCAAGATTTAAATGCCTCCAGTTAATAAGTTTCAGAAATCGGCGTCGATTAAGCCCATTGTTCGATAAAATGATTCCTTTATGTGCAGATTCCCTGGAAAGACTAAATCTTAAATGAATTACCTGTGAGCTAGAAATATGTGTTCTACGAAAGAAAGCACGCGTTATTTTCAATATACTATAGCAGAATTTAGCAATCATTCAGTGGCCGCAGAGCTTTCCAACGCAACCAAAGAACAATTAGCTAAGATCACAGTAAATAAATGGAGCCGGGTGTTGACGCACACTTGCGCACAGCCGTTCGGCGCGCAAATGCTGATCGCAGCGGCAGATCGAAAATCCGCGGGCGACCAAAAAAGCTCAATTGCAATCTGTTGAATTTCGCCAACCACGGGTGGTAAAAATTAATTATAAACAAATCAACAACTATGTGAGTATATTTCTATTTCACATTTCACAATTTCACAAAAACATTTGCATGAAATCCCGCACAAACACACACACACACATACGCATGTAGACAGAGCACCACCTGCAGTCCCAACGTTGTTTAGAGTTGCTGCCGACGCCATGGGATTGTACAAGCATTACCATCGCGATTGACGTGGCATTGCACAAATTGGTGCGAGAAATCACAAGTTTTCGATGTCAAAATATTTCCCGCACAAAAATCAAATTGGATGTTTTGAAATAACTGAATTTTATGTGTAAACATGTGAGTACGTTCGCGCATACATCGGCATAAGTAAGAAACAAAAACAACACCTTTCGGAAAGAAATGTGTTTATGTCGAATAAAATTGTTGTGTGATTTGATACATGTTCAAACATGTTTATACATGTTCATATGCGTAAATGATACCTGCAGTGAAGCATTAAACTGAAACCCAACTAGAAAGAAAAATTATTGAAAAACTTTTTAAGGAGTTTTTTTTTTTATTAGACTATAGGTTATTCTACATAATCCATTGAAAGGAAGTCTGGGGATTAATTGAGCTTTCGGTTCATACAAGAGATAAACTAGTTTATAAATAGTGGATTTTCCTGCAAGGATATATGTAATTGTGTTATACATAAATATCACAATTTTATAGCCTAGTTGAGTACATTTGAGGTTAAAGTTTCGATTCATTTGAAAGCTTTGTTATCATATACATACATATCAAACAAAACAAAATTTGGACATTCTTCCTGCATTTAAATATGTATCCTGCATATAAATAAATATATTTCTGCAAATAAATAAATATGTACTTATTTCAGAAACATAATCACAGTACATATATGCGAGGTGTGTACAAAAAATAACGGGAAAACACGGAACAATGTCTGGCGAAAATGGAGGCTGGGGCGTCGTTATAGTATTGCTTTTGGCCAAGAACTCACAAACAAGCAACGAAATGTGAGCAGCATTGAACAAAAGCCATGAATTGTTTTTCCACAAATCTGGGCGTTTTTTTCGGATTGATTCACGCAAATGGCGTTGAACTTGTAGGTGGTACTCCTTGTTAATCATTTGACCTTGAGGTAAGAATTCATGATGAATTATGCCATTAAAGTCGAAGAATATTCCCGTTATTTTCTGAACACACCTCGTATGTACATATATACTATTTGAAGTTAGGTATGGTTTTACGACTGATTCCACTTATACATTGGGAGAATTAGAAAATTCCATGTGATGCCACTCAATTCCTGATCCCATAAGAAATGTGCTAAGGCTATTGATTTCACTAGGATAGTTAAACGACTGAAAGTCGGGGTGTTTTGACCGTTTAATTACATATTTATTTTGAAGATCATACTGCTTTAATTACAAATGTGGTGCTGATATCTAATATAAAATTCCCTGCGTGCCGAAAGGCATTTATGATAATGGTGAAGACTCTTTTAAATTATAAAAAGTCGTGTACAATGCAAGACCTGGTAGTATGCAAAATAATTTTAAAATAGTCATTGCATTGCAATCTACATCAAATACCAACAAAATTAACATAGCCAGCACCAAATTCGCCCAATTCCCATCCATATGTACATAATAACCCTGCGAGGCCACGCAGCCGCACCGCGGGTGGGACGCGGCGTATCCAGTGCATAATGCCTTTGGCTTCGCCAAAAAAATGTTTCCTGGAAATTAACATAAAAACATCGCATAATTTTCAATGGCATTGGATAGGAATTCTCATCAGCGTTGTCAACAGTTCAACAGTTGCCAATAACGGAATGGTATAAGCAAAAAAACATGCCATCGCGCTCCCAGAGCTTCGAAATATGTCTAAAGGCGGCGATGCAGTAAAATTGTAAAGGCAAAAATATGCGAAATAAATATGTGCAAATGGCTTTTAATAAAAATGTTAGCCACCAAGCGTGAAGCGCCTGCCCACCTGCCGGCGTACCTGATCATTTCGCTGTCTACTTACCACACAATCCGACTGTCGACCCAAAATTGTGGCTGTTCGTGCGCGAACTTATTTGATGGGCATTCGTATGCATACCGCTGTGTGCGTGTGTTTGTGTGTGTGTAAGAGAGTACCAGTAACCGCCGTTTACATTTAAAGGTGAATATTGCCTTGCTGTTTTGTTGTTATTGTCATGAAGTTGGCGAAATGTTGCCTCGAAAATCACTTTTCTAAAATGTTGAATTCTTAATGTTGTTTATGATGAAATATGACATGTTGGTATGGTTTGTGTCGCTTGCAACTGTGGCGGTGGAGCACTAAATCAGTGCGGCACAAATGTCTGCTACCACAAGTCCGTAGGTTTACACGTGATTCGAAAAATATTTGATCCTAATTGAAGTACTATTTGAATTATATCTTTATTCCAAGAAGATACATCCCAAACAGTTTAAATTTGACTCGGAATTGTGTATAAAATGAAAACTTTCGATGGAACTTTTGAAAACCAACTCATTTAGGGTAATGAATATTTTATAAAGAAATCAAGTTACTGCTGTTTAAAATTTCATTACATTCTCCTTATACGTGCTTTGTACACAAGCGATCGAAAACACAAACCGATGCAACATCGGCTTCTTCAATTTAATTTTTCTGAACGATGAGCGAAACTTTTTATCTCTTCCGACATAATACGGAAGAGCCAGGGTAGTCAGCCCAGTGCCCGATCATTGCGATCGGTCGCCTCCAATACTTAAGATCCAATGTTTGGCGTAAATATAGCGACTGAGGTTGAATAACCTTCATGAAATTTTATATTATAAAAATAATGTAGGGATTTCTATTAACCGAAGCTCGTACATATAGCATTCAATTCTTATTTGATCTGCTTCATGCCAGTAAATATTTATTGGAGATGCTTCTTCTCAAATATTAATTTGGAATTACGGGAGAAAATTCAACTACCCGTAGCGAGTTGAGGGCATTTGTACATGCTATTTCTCTTTGACACAGTAATTTTTGATCCATTCTGTCAAATTTGCCTGCCACTTGGGCTAACAACAAAATAAAAAAAAATTAAATATATTTTCGGAAAATTATATCGAAAGCCAGTTTGTGTACCAATACTTTATCTTATGACTGTAATCTCAATGCACGTGTGGAGCTTACACTAATATATATAAATATATGTGAAGAACCTACATATATATGTATATGTTTTCACATGTATGACAACTTTGCATGGTAGTCACTGATTTTGACTGTGTTTGTGGGGCCCGGGGGCGCAACGAAAGTGATGTAAGTGCGTGCGGTTGTTCTACTCCGCTCAATACTTCACGCAGCGGGATCATAACTTGCAACACACTCAGCAGGCGGCAATGTGGTTTGGGAATTGGTACGAAATACTTACGCTGCTATTGTAAAGGCTCCAGTTGAATAAACAATACACACCCACACAGGCAAACGTTACGCAGTGCCGATCTCACAATAGCTTTAAAATGTTCCCTTCATCGCTCTGGAGTGAATAATTCCCCATTGAGAGCGCGCCACCACCATCACTCCCACCGCCGATGAACATATTCCGCTTTGCAAATGCAGATTTTTTGCCATTTTCATATTCCGGCGGCCAGCCACGTATAAACGTTTTCGCTGATAACTTTAGATGACTTTGTGCCAGTCATGGTTGTTGTTGCAACTCAGTTAGACATACCTGGGATTGCTTGTGTCGTGGCTACAGAAATCATGAGCATTGCTTTCGCATTTTGCATGAAATTCATTTGTTTCCACCAACAATAATGAAACATCACACATAGAGATTGCGGTGTGTACGCGAACGTTAGAAGCATACAGGTTGTAATGGTGCTCAACACAAAATGCCAAGGAATTTCCTATTTTCACCTTATGGAGTTCTCGGATTCACCTTATGGAATAAGCGAATGATATTTGTGTGGCTTTATGGAATGTTTACTTTATGGAATAACTTTCGTTTTTCTGTACCAGCTAACGGAACTCATTGCTGACATGTAAACTTCAGTCACTTCACAATATATAAACCAAGCACCAATAAGAATATCGGTATACAATCAATACTTCCCATAGATCCCATATATAGCTAATATAAGGAGACTTCCAGTTAGCTTCGTATAATACTTTATATATGGGTCAATATGAACGATATCTTACTAAATTTAAGCGAGCGTTTAATAGTGGATATACATAGTTCAATGCCGAAACTGAATGAAATCGGCCAATGAATTACCCCAGCCCCATACACATTCAAGTGGACTTTATGCCGAATATATCGGCCGTTGGGTGAGTAGTCTTAATAAAATTGCATTGAAATATATTCTCAAGCATAACTTTGTTATATAATATATAGTAGTTATATTAAGACAAAGCTTTGCCATTACCTGCAAATATGTCCCCGCCTTTGAGCCTTGCAAATTACCATAGTATAAAATGTGCGGTTAGTCCGATTTTAGCTCTTTGTTAGTAGATGTCTTAGCTACGTTGATTGTTTGTCTTGGAACTTCATCCTTAAGTCCGTGGAGTGTTTTTGGACATTTTAGTATTGAACCTTTCACAAATAGATACGAAAATGGCATAATTGTTTGTCAACTGAGCTCCGCATACAAATAATTAAAATGAAAAATTCAGAGACATTTCTAACGTTGGCATCTATTTTGGGCTTGGGGTGGGGAAGGCGAATTAATAATAATAGAATTAAAGTTTTCCAACTCGGCAAACGTTCCCAGATAGAATGCAAGTACATACATTGAGCATTTTTCCATAGCTATTTCGATCACCCATTCCTCTTTAGCGATTTAAAATGTTATCTATACTCCATTCAGTTTATTTGTGGGTGCAGTGGTGTGCAATGCAACTGACATTTGAACTAATTGTAAATGACACTCTGGAATTTGTTGCATACTTGCAAATTGTTTGTTAGAAAACTCTACTTGTCAATGCGAAAGAAACTTTTGACACCCATTGTGGCACGAAATAGCACGATTATCACAAAAGTGCATACACAAACACATATTTATAGAAGCACATGCATATGTCCTTCGGTAAAACGTGCATTTGTGCGGCCCTGTAAGGTTTGGTGTGTGTTCATCACGCCTTGTTTGCTGTTATGCCGTTGTAGGAAGCTCTGTTGTGAAAATTAAGCTTTCGAAAGTTTTGTGTTTAAACGCTTTACAAATCCATCCTTTTCACACACATACAGCCAAGCAAATTCAGATAGGAAATCTGAAATGAAATATCAAATTTTGGGCTGAGTTCGTGTTACAGCATTTTCGGGGAAGGGAGCAAATTCGGAACAAGCCACCGCCGACGCCAACTTGTAACTTACAATTTACAATATTGCCATTGCCGTGCGCCGCCGTTTTCGCTTTGTTCGCACTGTTACGTTTGCTTGCAAGCAGCTGTTGCCGCGTTTTCACACATTGTTGTTGGTTGATTCAGAGTTTGCGTATGTTTTGTTTAGCTGCTGAATGAATTTGTTATAAGTCATAAATGTGGCCATTGTCGGTTTTCTAAACGATTTACGAGTGTAAATATGAATTTATGCTGGTATATATTCATATGTGTAGATATATGCAATTTGCTGCGCTATTTATTTACCAATTGTAAACAAATACATGATGGCTCTTCAATGTGAGTGTAACTTTACGTGTTGCCTCCAAATCGGTATTTCTGAAGTCATAACAGTCGCTTGCCGACTCATTCATTCAGAAAGAGTTTTCTTGTTTTCCGAAAATTGACAGGTAATTTAAATCGGTATGAAGTGTGTCAGTCAAGTGTTTATATGAAAATATATTTTCTATGTATGAAGCATATGAGTTTTCAGGTACTTGTGTGGGCACGTTAGAAATGCATACCTAAGTGCATACACATTAAAATTAAATCATCGAAATAAATAATGAACTCTGTAATAAATTAATGTGGCCGAATATTTTCGATATTTAGATGTGCTGAAATTATTCCTTTATATTTAAAACTTCATATCTTTAACCAGTTTAGGAGAATAAACCATATAAAATAATCCTCATTTGCTCATTTACTCATCCGCAATCATGTACTCTTCGTTTTGTACAATTCATTCAGAGACAGAGACAAATAATATGTTTCGTCGAAATGAACGAAATGAGAATGAACTAAAGTTTATCTTATAGTTGTTTGCTTACTCTGCGACGACGTCACTAAAAACAAAATAGTAAATGTGCAACAATTTTCCTTCTTCTCACTGTAGAAATTGTTTTAAACTAGACTTAGAAATGTGTGTCCACAACCACAACTCTCTTTTATACACCGCTCTTGGCATGACCACTTGGCTTGACTTAGCAATAAATAACATTGAGAACGCAGTTATTAGTCCCAACATAATGTCGAACAAGCGAACTGCAGTCCATAGGGTTAACTGATATTTCAAGGTAAGGTTAAGATATTTCAAAGAACCTTTCCAGATGTTGTCCTTAAGAAGGTGTGACATGGATTGTTTAAAACTAATAGCTGTAATATTTTTCTATATGATGTAATGAATTGTATTCGAATAACAGTGATTAAAACTTCGTTATATGCAAAATGGCAGATTACCATGAGACTTTTAAGAACTTTAGAGCTATATAGATTTTATTATAATATCAATATCTTTGTTGTTTTGCTTGTTGTTATCCTCCCTAATAGAATTATTGTACAGACTCATCAAAAAACATAGAGAATTTCGGATTTTCTCCTCAAAACTAATAGGACCCGATGGTTGAATGAATCTTTGTTAGAAAGAAACAAGGCTATAAAATACACCTGAAATGCTTCCACCTTCATTGGGTGTGTGTGAGCATTAGATTAAAGGACACAACACTAATATTGATTAATAAATTCAAAAATTTGCGAAAAAAAGGTTTACGCTCCATTTCAATAATGTTCAATATTGTCAATTCCTCCTTAAATTTTGTCTAGAAACAATTACAAAAATTCTAAAGCACTTAAGTTCAAACGATTCACAGCTCCAAAATCGTGTTTCATATAAGATAGAAAGGTAAGGAATGGTAACAGCGTTTGCTACAATAAACCCGTTCAAAGTCAGAAAACTGTACAATGGCACACTCACTATCTCCTCCAATCTCATCTTCACATTTCTCATTCTCATTTTTCTCACAGACATGTTGCTTGAATGCCAACAACAGTGGAGTTCTGCTGGTGTTACTCCTCTATGCCACTGGTGGTAACGCGTTAAGTAGGTGCTTCAGATTCCATTTTTGCTGGTATCATTATTAGTGCTTAAATGGAGATGGGAATGAGGTTGAAAGTGCTGTCATAAAAATCAATATGAGCATATTTGCAACATGTTGCATGCGGCATGCAATATGCTGTAGTCACTTCAACCAACTTCTGCCCAGGCACTGATATGAAATCGTTCCATTTTTTCGAGGATATTTTCATCATACCCTCAACTCATCATCCTACCTAATTCTCAGCACATTGCTTACAGTATTACTTTATTTTGCTTTTGTCAGTTGTCTCGTCACATTACGACGTTTTAGTGCATTCAAATGACCCATTTATGAGACGTGACATTTGTCTAGTCTGCTTTTATGACTTTTGCGACTTAGAACCACCGAGTGACCGAAGCCACCATTGCAGTAGTGGTATGTTTGCTTGCTAATGTTCTGGAAATTTAAGAGGGAACGTAATCAAGACTCACTTGAAGGAAAAATCATATTCGTAAGCTTCTATATAATTTACACGATTTAACATATATGAGCTTTATATATTACTTCTAACCAACGCATACTATTTTCAAATAGTTTCTAAGTTTTTCTCAAGAAAATCGTCTCAGGCTAATGCACACACAACTACTTACAACTATGAGTACTCTAGAGGCCATATTTGTTTTAATCAGGTACAAAATCCTAACGATTTCGAAGTATAAGATCTAAGCAATTTTACCGCACAAATCTTAAACTTATAGTAGAAAGGAATTAGGGCTTGAGGATTGAATATCTGTTATATTTAGTGGAATGGTTGTAAGAGAGTAGAAGATAAAAAATTCCTAATAAATACAGTCACTCTTTCGGAAGCCGCTTACCGAATAACTCGTATTTGCCAACAAATACTCATATGGAAACGTTTGGTATTTAGCAAAGCTATCGCAAGCAAGGTATAGTCAGAGCTTATAAAATATAGAGCGTTTGTACCTTGTTTCTTTATGGACAAGAAAATAAATTAGCTTAAGTCTATGCTTATTTCGTTAAGTTCTTTCATTACCTAAATTCACTCGTGAGGTTGACATTGCCCACCGAGGAAGAAGTCATAATTTGAGCCAACGCTTTAACCCACTCAGTCCATGTGGGTGGTATCTTAATTTGAATCGAAATTTTATTTTTGCAATTCACTTTCCCAGTAGCACCTTTAATTGCTTTGCTTTTCTTGCAATTTAGCAGAGGTGAAATTCCATAAGCTTCTCTAATATCGGTGTGTAGTGCAAATCAATAGCCGCAAAGTTGAGTTTATTGAACAATCTACATCGCTTGTGTTGTGTATCTGAGGTATTTTGTTTGCTGCATCACCACTTATGCGCGTAGACACCACGGCGCAACGTCATCTATCAGCTTGAAACTTGTTTACTGTCTGCCAAAGACCTAAGCATGCAACTGCGGTCATTGTTTTGAAGCCGCACGCCTAATAACGCTCTGAACGTGGTCAATATTGTTGTGAAGGCCGGGCGCTGTGCTGTGGCCAAACGTGAAATATGCGAAGAATATAGGCAAAACAACAACAGTAGAGCAACGCAAATCATAAATGTTGCATGGCATACGGCACGTGAGAGTCAAGGCTGGCCTTTGTGGTTTGCTTGAGCTTCCATTCGTATGAATCGCTATCAGGGTCAGTTGTCTCATGTATCGTGAGCTGTACGGGGAACTGTACAGGGAACTGTACGGATAAATTGGCCGAGTGACTAGTATGCAGCTTATTAAATGCCACTCATCAATTATGTATGCGATTGACAGGCGATTGCAGTGAAGAACGTGTCGGCTGACAACGCCAATTAGCGTGCCGAGTTTCGTCTATTCGCTCTACATGCTCGTTACGTTTACGCCATTTTTGGCCAAATTTGGTCGCATTGCGATTCAGAGAGACGAGTGCACCTTCACATACTCCAGTTGTTTGTTATGGTGAAAGCTTTGAAACGCTATCCACCACATAAAAATTTCTAATTTTTTAATATATTTTTAAAAATTTCCCAATTTGTGGGTGAATAAAAATGCCAAGACTGTTTTCAATTTTACGGTGCTGCTGTTGTCTCTACTCTATTTGTTGAGTCTGATTACTTGAGCCTGGATTACTAACCCCGAAGACGGAGCTCCGATTTTGGCAAAATTATTGAATATTTCTGATATAAGGAATCCATCAGATACTCGGAATATGCTCAAATGTTAGGCTTTTCCACAAAGAGCGAACAAAGCAAAGATGTACACATCAAAGTATTATTATAGATTTCGCACGTTTACATATACAACTGAACTGTTTAACTATGTAATGAAGTCCAACTGCCACAACTACCGTAAAAATTCTTTAATAATTCATGGCATTCATCGTCTAACAAATTGCGTTTGCCACAAACAACTTTTACTATCATACTAATACAAGTATTGCTAATTTTTGCAAAATTCTTCTTTTAATATATAGTTTTTTTGAAGTATTATATACAGTTGTAATGTTTTCTAATTGTTAATAAGATGGGCAAAAAAGGATATTAATATTATTAGCGAATTGTATGAAACAAATTTATTATTTTATTTAAATGCTAGGAACAACATAATTGGGTCTCAGAGTGAATGCAGTTACAGATGTTTTTATGTATGTATTAACATTTCTGATGTATGTAGGTAAGGAATGGGTACTCTACAGAGTTAGTGGGAACGTTGTACAGAATAGTAGTGCTCTTAATATTCATATTAAGTTTAAGTTAATTAACTTATAATTATTTTATATTAATTATTTATGAATTTAAACTAACATGAACTTAATATTAATATTAATATTAACATAAGCTACCTTTGAAACGGCCACTGACTGATCTCTATTAACTTCGAAAATGGCATTGTATTTTCTTTCTGCCGTCATCAGCATTTGACGGATGACAAAGACATCTACAGAATATCGGTACAATCTCACACTTTTTAAAAGTGAATTCTAGTGGAGACGATTGGGAACCTAATTAACTCTTCCTGAGATGTTTTATTTGCTTTAGCTTGGTAATTAAATTCTCTAAGCATAAAGTTCGAAATTGGTAGGTCTCTAAGACCACATTATTAGTAGTAGTAGTAGATCCACATTATTAGTGATTAGCTCATTAAATGTTTATAAGTAGATAGTGTTAACATAATCGCTTTTTGTCAACTACATAAAAAGTCATATAAATTGCTATTAAGTCGAACATTTAAGCAATCAGCAGAGACATGGGTAGCTTAAATTTGTTGCTATTTCACTGACATAACAATTGAGATAATCATAGTAGGAAAACTGTGGCATTATAGGTTATTTTGTATGTGAAAAAGAAAATTTATTTAAAACTAAAATCAAACACCTATTTTATCACTTTCCCTTCACTTATATACTTCATATATTTAAAAAAAAAAAAACAGCTCTTAAACATTAAGAGTACTGCTATTGTATAAAAATATAGTATAAGTATTACTCGATGCTCTTCTGCAATTGTTTTATGCACAACCGGTTATTTAGGTCGCTTAATGGCTATCCATCCAAGCGTTGCAATGAAAACCCATAACAGACTTGGTTCCATCACTTTGCGATACTAAACCGAATATGGAAAGTTGTGAAAAATGGTCAATAAGAAATGGTTAATTACATGGTCTTGAAGATGGCAGACCAATTTTCACCAAGGACATAAGCTCTCTAATATTCCTCGTATTCCTAGAGTGCATAGCCAAGCACCGTAGTTCTCGTGCATATTTACTACTTAAGGGTTAATGTAACTATTTTTATTCACTTTCATATGTTCAACAGAGAGCTTGTGTCTTGTTGCATAGCCTTAAGGATATTTCACTTTAAGCTCCCCGATTTGACATGCAACTTGATTTAATTAAATGAGAAATGGCCATGCAAATGAAATGAGTTGCATTGAACTGGGCTCAATTGAATTGATTTGCATTGAGTGTAGAACGCCGAGTGAAGTTTAAACACAATACAATAATCGCCTCACATATGCCTTATTTTCGCTGGTTGCCTGCAGCTATGAAGACACGAACAGATAGAGAGGTTGTGTGTTTGCAGTTTAAATCCCGCTGATGTTGGTTGACTGCTGGTTGAGTGGCCGGTGGAAGCCTTGTCTTGCTGCGCACAATGCTGCCACACATTCAGTTATTTACATGCGCACATAAATTTGCGAGTGACAGCTAGCTGTGCATGTGCTAGGGATTTCTCATTGCGTCTTACCTCCTTTGCTTTATAAGACTTGACAACAGCGACATTTCGATTTCTGCCCTCGAAGCGACAGCAAAATCACCATGTCAGCATGCAACGCTACCTTCTGATGTTGTCTTACCTTAATTACCTGTGTGCTTGTTGTTATACATTTTGCAAAAGTATATGTCTCCCACAAGCGATTATACATGTGCTTATATGAAATATATGTACTAGCATATGTAGAAGGTCTTGAGATGAAACCTGTAAGAAAACAACAGCATCGGCTGAGCAAACTGCTGTATATTTGGAATCTAATACCGAAATCAAACACTTTAACGGTGTTTCAGTCATTATTATTGATGGCTTAAATTGGGGCAAATGTTTAAGAATTGAACTTGAAGTTGAATAATAAAAATAGCCTCGCAGCGTAGCATTGTAGTTGGCTATGAGAGAGTTTGAGATGGGTATCACTTCCACTTTCTTAAATATACCTTGACATTAAACATTTTTCTGTAATAATCACGCTTCTATATTCTGGATTGTACTCTTTTTGGCTCAAAATATGTAATTATACATTTAATTTGGTTTTGAAAATTGTATGGCTATGTTGCATATGAACATTTTTAGTGTTTAATTGAATTAAGTGTAACAAAACACCGGTACGTATTTCTCCCTACACATATTTAATAGGAGCATTAGGAAAAATAGATGTGAGCAGCTTAAAGCCCGTGTCGCAGGATCTATTGTACTTCAAGGTGGCAGAGTGTGGCAGTGTTTGCGTATTTTTGAAATTTTGTGGGTGATCGTCGTTAATCAATGTGTAGGGCAGGCGACAAGCAACAATAAATAATAGTGTTTTACCTAGACATCAAGTCCGCAACACACACATATATGTGCATTAAAGCTTAAACACGCGAACGCACACCCGCACAGCCCCCTACGTGCTGGTAATTCAACTAATAGCACCTTATATAAATGTTTAAGATATGTATTAAACGAGTAGGTATGTGCGTAGTGTGCTGAGCGGCAGGTTGTATAAACATCGGCAGCAGCAATGCAAACAAACATGGCATCCAGCAAGGCAGGACAAATGCGCGATATGCCAACAACCCAGACCTACATGTGTACTCGCATATATATATTATATATACAATACATGTGCATGTGTACCGAAGTACCGGTATATGAATATAAGCGATTTGTACCGATGTGAAGCGGTATTGGGTAAGTGGTGCGTGTTTGAGGTTTGACCGCACAGTGAGTGTGATTAAATTCGCAGATTAGTCGAAACCGCTGGCAACCCAACACTTGAGCAGCAGTTCGTACACAACTGCTCAAGGATGACACACACACGCACTCAAGAAGACTCCTACATATTTACGGCAACGCACACATTTACGTGCAAACGGAGCCGCACGCACTGTCGCACTGATTATGCAGCCTCACTGCTCAACAGCGCCTGGCACGTATTTGTAAGCGTTGGGTGCTAGGCCTTGCACCTTGGCATCCTTATCGGCATTGCAACCGCACGTAAGCTCAGATTATAGCAGAAACCTGCAGCTATTTAATTGGCGAGTGACTGGGAGCAGCGCGACACAACGGATGGGAGCCAGATACATGTCAACGAAAATCTGGTACTCTATAAGAAATATATGCATACATACATACGCGCATACGTACATTTCTGTATGGCACATAGGCGCATTTGGCTTGTGGTCAGCGTACTCGAGGCACTCTCTTGTGGTGTACGACTTGTGAGACAACTTAAATGATGTAAATAAATCAATAATTAAAAAGCAAGCAGCTATAAATGATGCAGCAACAAAGAAATGTAAATCCACTACATACAATTCTTGTACCCTGTCACTATAACGTACAAATAAACACTGCAATGGATCCCAGATAATTGAAGGTCACAACAGATAATTTATTGAACTGCTAAACCTGCAAATAACAGCATACTACCTTTAATCTTATGGGAAATCGAAATGTAATATGAGCAATGTTGTGGTCGTTGAGGGCATCCGTTTTAAAAGTACATATATAAAACGATTGTGTTGTTGCTGCCTTGCAATAAAAATTACTAAATATCTTAAATCAAACTTGAAACAGTTCTAGTTCCGCGTGTGCCCTGAAACACCCATCTGTAGCCAAGTACTCGTATATATAATACGCACATGTAACTTGCACAAAAGTCAAATTAGAACTGCAAAGCAACAGGACCTCGTGAAATGGAAATTGAGCATTGTGTGTATTGCAATTGAGTACAAAGACAAGGCCAACTAAAACAACTGATCAACAGATGCCATGCGAGAAATTGTATAGTTTTTATGCTTTATGGAAAATGACACAATTTCACGGAATTGAATGTTGAGAGCCACAGCTGGATTGTGTGTAGTTGCCGCAAAAAATGCGATTAAAAAAGAATATCGCCAGACAAAAATTCATTTGCAGTGGAAAAAGCATAGTAAAACGAGGCAGCGCTTTGAGCGTTCTCCTCCGTGACACTACTAGTGCGATAAAAATGAAGTGAAATTCAAAGCAGAGGAATAATGACATAATTAAACACCAGTACCGACAGCTGCAGCTCCCCTAACACGTAGCATGCTTATATATCCACCGACAGTAGCTGGCGAAATAATACCACCACACAGAAATGTAATTTTTAAAAGGAATATGCCAAAGACTTGGTTCTTACAATTATTTTCTCGTTTGTTGTGTGATAAATTGGAAAAATATTGCTTTCTTAAAAGAAAAAGAAAAACATATAATAAACGACTGTACACATTCATATGTTTGTTCGACTAAGAATTTGCTAAGAAATTGAATATTCAACCGAATTTGTATCGAACTTATTAGCAAACCTTATTCTGTTAAACTTTAGTGATGATCACACATTTTTTTGTCTATAGAACCAAAAACTTACATAATTACAAAAATATTTAAAAAAAATTTATACAATTTATTAACAACATTAATAACAATAATTATATAACATATATATGTACATATACATATATATATATATATAGATACTTTGTAAACGTAATCGACCGAGAAAGGATATATTTTGGATCCAATTCAAAAAGGGTTGCTGCCATATTTCCGTTCGCGATTGTATAATTTCGGTTGCATATGTTGCCATTAAGCGATTGGTGCCAAGGCAAAGTCAATTGCAGCAATGTTGTGGCTCTGTTGCATGTGCGCCATTACGTTTATGGGGTCAACGTTCACTCTCACCCGCAGGCCGTGCGCCCACATACATATATACATGGTTCCAGATGCCAAGCAGGGAAGCGCTGCTGGCACGCCGCCGTGAATACCAACAATCTAAACAATGACATCAAATAAAATCCTTTTATGTGCCAACGACTCAGTTAGGCAAATGAAAACAACGCCATGCAATGTGAAAACAGCGTCGAACAAAACAAGCAGCAACAAAAACTAGAAGACAATGGCAATGCACCAGCAACAACATTGAGAAAGTGTGGTTGGTACAGTTGAAGGAGGAGTTACAGTTCATTCGATTGCGTAGGTTGGTGTGTTGCAAGCTGCAGACGCGAAACGATAAAAACCAATTTTATGGCATACACAAATTAAGAACGCTGTTGCATAAATATTTTTATAGCGTTTTCACGCTACAGCAACGACAAAAACAATACCAACCAAGTAAGCAGCAACAATTCTTCTTGCTATGCACACTGAAGTGTTGCATGCCACGCCGCCTACTATAGCATCTCAAGAACGCCTGACACTGAGTGAAAATTAGAAAATCAGAAAATCAGAAAATCTGAAAAACATCACCCAGCTCTTTAACTCTTTTCACGGAAGTGTCAGTATTAAAGAAGTCTCATGGAGTTGGTAAAAAAAAAATATGTTCCAATTCGAACACATCATAAATCTTCGACTGTCATTGAGACGAAGTTGCGCCTAATTGAAAACTTAAATCGTAAAAAGAGTCATTAAGTTTGAGTAGTTGGTCTTGTCGGCAATTGTCCGAAATTGTCAACAAATGTCGGCTCTTCTGTAAATGGAAGAGAACATCACTCACACTTTGCTTGTCTTTGACACAGACCATTTACCGTTAAGGTGCGCTTTTCTTTCCCATCAGTAAGCGTGGAGCTGACATATGGATACACACACAAGTACGAACCACCGAATATATGTTCCCGGCATTTGTTTCCTAAATTGGTTACAAGGCTATTTAACATCTGTTTGTTTTGGTTAATGGAAAAGATGTTAACAAAATACTTTCTCCAGATAACTCTCCTCTTGAGTGCAAGAAAAACTAATTGATTGAATTATGGAAACACTTTGAAATCAAGTTAAGCTAACAGCAAGCCAAGATGTCGATACGCCTAATGAAGCCGATGGCTAAACCTTAAATAAAAGCATAAAATATGTTATCATTACACCTACAAATAATAAAAATCATTGAGTTGCTATTAAGTGATAATAAAAATAAAGTTATAAACTTGTATGAGTAAATTCGAATTGGAGGCCAAAGCCTTGGATTGACACCTACGTGTATATGTGTATGTATGTATAAGTCGTCTACTGTTCGTTACTCGTTTGTTTGCTACATTAGGCTTCTCTCGTCCAAAAATTTATCTCTCAAAGCAACATATAAGTTTTAGAGTTCGATTCAGTACCAAAAAGTATGCGGATACCTCATTCAAATTTTTTAACCTCTTTTTGTTTAATCTCTATTTGTTTCAAGTCAATTGTTGTTCGATTCGGCACTTTCAAAATTTAAGCGAATTGAAGACAGAGACGACGAAAAGAAGAGACAACGACGAAAAATTATGTGTATTCTATATTCTATTTTATTGGTTCGCATGTTAAACGGCTAAATAAGTATGTGTTGTCAGGAAGTATAAACGGCACTTTGGGAGTCAGTTATTTATTGCAAATACTCGTATGTTGCACTCGTAAACTAACTTGAAACGAACGATCTCTTCCATGGTAAAAATTAACACTGCTGCACGTCTCTCCCACACTATCTTTATAACAATAAAAACAATAACAATTATACATAGAAACAGAAATACCTTAAGAATTTTGTTTGCTTTTAGCTGCCACCATCTAAATATTGCGGTTAATTATGCGTGGTTCTCTTTAACTTCATTATTTATTTGTTCGCTACCACTCTAAGAATTATTTTCAATTGATGTTATTTGTAATGAAATCTGAATAGTATTTTTATTTTTTTTTTTAAAGTTTTACGCATTCGAAAATATATTTGTACGTGTGTGCATTTCAGTTTTTGGAATTTCAGTTTCATCTGCGGGCAGGTGCGTAAAGTCGTCCGTTCTTCTTCAAGGCGTTTTATTATTACAGATACTTTTGTGTAAATATGTTGTAGAATTGCTGCTTTGAGGGCTTCTGGCCGAATGTTTTGGGATAGGGGTGATTGTTTTATGAGCTTTACGTGAATTTAATTGTTCACCAAAGTAAATTTATTAGAAAGGGAACTCTTTTATGTGAAATAAAATATTAGGCTAAAATATATTTTCACGAGTCTCTGTGATTTTGTACATGATTTTTGAACAGGTTTTCCTAATTTTTTATTATTTGTATTTTTACGAGAGCCCACGATTAGCAAATTTTCAAATACAGATATGGTTTCAGAAATTAACTTATCCACAAAAGCGCTAAGATTTGGAGTGGAATGAATGGAGATTAGGAGATTTGAATTTTCGGAGTACAATTGTATCTCAAAAATCTTACACTTCCAAACTTAAAGGTTCGTAATATTCGGTTTTGAATTCAGCTCTTTTTTGGTCATAAATATTGGGGGCATATTTTAGTATCACCAACCAAGCCTTTGAAATGACTCGTGATATTTCGAGGTTAAATAAAAGATTTGCTTCTGAGTCAGCGATTTCAGTCATTTGGTTCGAATGCTTATGTAATACCTATCTTCAAAATGCTTTCAAATAATAATACATAATACTAATGTGTTGAGGTCCTCACAAATACTAAGATAGTACACGTTAGGTACATCATATTTACACTCAACTATGACAGTAATAATTCATTTGTTTTTTCCTTTCGCTGTCAAACTAACAGCACAGCACAAATTTCGCACAAAAAACATTTCCGGCTTAACGCTTCCGCTTTACTATGTACCGGAAATGCGTGTTTATGCCTACGAGACCGCCAGCGGCGCAACAGACCCCAAAACTAAATCACTCATGTGTCGTGTGACTATATATGCGTATTTTAATTTGCAACGTCTACTTACCGGAAATTTGTGCTCTTCTTGTTTACTCTAGCTCAACGCCTACGTACCTGTCTATCAGTGAGACCGTCGTTCGTATGCCAATGTATAGGGGCGGCAATTGCCAGACCTCCAGCTCACAAACATCCTTCAGTGTGATTAGAAACTGGGTCGTGAGTTGTTGGTTGGCCGTCTGTTGGTTTAGTGGGTGTGTATGTTTAGAGACCATAAGCCAATACATCTCTATGCATGTATGTATGTGTGCGTTAGAATGTTTTCAAATTTTGTTTGCCCGTACATTAAAACTGCAAACATAAACATTAGCCGTAAATCTGAGAAAACGTGTGAAAATTACTGTTTGCAAGAGTATGATTCTGTTGACTGACGCACCTTTCCTGATAATCATCTCATTGCAAATCGCTTCGTTTCAAAGTCGCCTTTAGTCGCCCAAAAATTTAAAGATGTTATAAATATGTAAATACCTTTCCTTTCTCACTTCTCAAATTAAATTTGACTTATGAGTTGGGTTCAAGTTTTGTTGCTGTTTAAAAATATAAGAATAAATACTCGAAATCTGTGAAGTTTAAATTCGGAAATTTAAGTGCCAGAAGCTTCCTGAAAAAGTTTCCCAAACCGTCTTTAAGTTTTATATTTCCTATTTAATAAGCAAATAACTTGCTGATTCTCTCACCCACTTATTCAAACGCCAAATATTTATTTAGGAGTTTACCTTAATATCTCTGATGACCTATAAAATTAATAGAATAATGGTGCCATTTACCACATTCGGGCGTTACGATAAGATTACTTTACTGACCTTAGTAAAACTTACCTCCATTATAAGTATCTACGCGCAAGCACTGTACAGACATTTGAGTAACTCTTAGACTTTGCTGAGAATACAAACATAGCATTTCTTCATTATCAACATCTTACGGCTTCCTTACCTTGGTTGCATATTTTTGTCTACGTCTGATGGCTTATTTACTTCTCTTGTTGGCGAGACCGAAATTTTCAACTTGGAAGCCATTTGCAACAACGACATTTGTTTGGGTTGTTGAGACAATCCTGGCTGCCAAAATGGCAATGACCCTTTGAAGAAAGGATGTGCTAAAGACAGAAATGAAACTACGAAAAGGTGGATTGCCGATGTTCACAAGAATTTCCAACTTAAGCTCATAAGGCCTTTCATGCATGCATAGGCGGTAAGATATATACGTAACGGAAAGGTGTAAAGCGCCCTAAATTGTTTAATCTGCAATTTTGATAAGACAAAAGTACATCAAAACGTATGCATCTTTGGCCCTAGTTTAGCTCATAGAATCATTTAATGACGCAGCTATGCGATAACTAAATCCATTGTAATTGGATTGCTATATGGAACAGATAAGAAAGGGAATGATTAAATTATTTCAAAATGTTTACTCAAGTTTATTACAAATTAGGAACATGTGATGTCTATCGAAATGATGAATCATGGAATATGGAGAAAATTAAATATTGTCTTAGGGATTTTAGTAGGGAAATATTGTTAGGGAAAATAACATAAATTCGCATTTTCTTGAACTATAATTTGAGCTCACTTAAAGTTCCAGACGTTAGGATTCTTCGTTGCGTCTGAGTCATTTTGGTGTTGTTGGTAATCGGCATCATCGGGGGTTTCGTGTGATGCTTGCGCTCGAAGCAGGAAAGAGAGTCTCTCTATGAGAAGTACAACCAAGGGTCGTGGGTGGTATCATTAAAATAAAATTCACTTGCAGGTATAATAGGCTATGCGAGCTTTCTCAAATGTTTTTTCATTATTGTAATCAAAGGCAGTTTGGCATCAATACTTATTTCCAAGCATGTCTCCTGCTTTAGAAGAGAGAGTGAATTATCATTGAAAACGGAAAGTTTACCTCTGGTATCTCACCGATTTATGAGTAAAGGAGATTTGACACTGCTCACCCAGAAAACATTATGCATTAGACGAACAGGTGGTCTCTTTGAAAATATACTTATCAACAAAAGTTAATTTTCATCGAAAGGAACGTGCATAATTTCATTCATTAAAAGATTTATTATTATGATGAGTAAAATATATTTAAGTGATTTCAGTATAATTTATATTATTTCCAAATCGCAAACCATTGCAAAAAGTTAAATTGATTTTTATTGTCAAAGCACAATCACTCATCTACTATTTAATTTTCGCTTCGCTCTTTCCTTTTTTTTTTTGAATGTGAAAAACACAAACGCCAATGAATGCAGCTGTTTGCAAACTTGTTTTCGCATCATGAAATTAGTTTACGAAATTCAGCAAATAACGGCAAATATCGATAGCACAGCGTAACGTAGAATTTCATTACAAGATAGCACACCTACATAGGCACTTACATAAATAAAAGGCAATAAAGCAAACAAGCAAACAAGCAAACAAATAAAATAATCTGATTTGAAATAAATTTTCAAACCAGAAAGTATATGAAAATGACATTCGTACAAAGCCAACATGAAAGCTAATAAACTTTTGGTGTTGTGGGCCAAAGTTCATTACAACGAATTTCGGCGCATAATAGCATGTCGCACCAGTGTGAGAGCGTGCATGAAGTGTATGAACAGGGTGTTATTGAAAAAGTACAAGTATTGCACAACTTGAGAAACCGGTTTTTCGGGCATATTTATGTTTTGGGCAGAGAGTTTTGATTTCCCTTATGTGGTGTTTAGCGTTAATAAATGAAGATAATTTCCCTCAAAAATGTCATGAATTGCCTACAAGAATTTCCAGAACCATTCGGCCGCTTGTGAACGCATCCTAATGATATTTATTTAGGCATTTCCATTTGTCTCTTGTTTTAAACCATAATCAGTTGGAAAATCACTTTTGTGGGAATCACCACCACAAAATATGCTGAAATTATCTGCTCGTTCGCAATGTCATTTAAAAGTTTTTGAATAGTTGGAGAGAAATCTTCTTTGCCTGTCAACGGTCGTTCGTGGAACATTTAAGGAAGAGCTTCACTGAGCTACCACAGAAGACGTCTAGACAAATTTAGTTATAAAGAACTTTTGAAAAAGTATTACATAAATGAAATTATTAAATATTAAATTATATAACTAAGTAGCAATTTTTTAAAGAGATGCAACTTTGAATATCAGTAAAGCTAATGGATACAAATACTTGTTCCTCTCCTAAGTTGAAGTTTAATCAAAACAGAAAGAGAAAAGGACTCTAAATTTTAAAACAACTTATAAAGATTTCCCTTGAGAACATTATTGTATACGTCTTCTTCAAAAGATTACAACCCCTGCCCAACCTCCCTTCCCTTTTTTCAGATTTTAAGTTTAAGCATACACATACATTTGATGCTTCTACTAACAGTCGGATGATTGTAATGGCTTCCAATAACCTATCATACAAAAATACGCTCAGAGGTACGGTGTGAGCGCCGGAGAGTGAGTCATCACTTCGAAAATATCGCTTATCCGCTTCACTAAGTAATACATTTTCTGTTGGCTGATAAAGTGTAATTTCTTTATTTTGCCAATCAGAAAATTTAACTTTTCCATTATATCATCTGAGGATAATTGAGATAAGAACAGATAAGCACATACATATAAGTCTATTAAAATATATTTGCAAACATTCGTGAATACAGTCGTTTGGCATCGCACATCCCACATCCCACATCCCAGTTGCCGCAATGCCCAATCAACTTAATTGCTTGTAACGCGTGTTCGCAACTTCTTATAAATGCCGCCTATTTTTTATGTCTACACACGAGCTGAGAACGTACAACACACACAAACACACGGCCGAAGCAGCGCCTTCGTTTGAACTACACCTTCGTGTGTGTGAATGTGTTCGATGCGGCTTTGATACTGTGAATGTGTGCTATTTGTCCGGAATTCATAAAGTGATACGACGTGTCGGCATCCGTAAAACACGCACTTAACATTCGTTCATTCGTTCATTCGTTCATAACAATAACAATAAAACTTAACATGTTCATTTGGCATGTTGAACAGTAACACTGTCAGACGCGGGCGTTGGGCCGATTGCCCGCTTCCCAAACACATTCGTAATTCGCTATATCCAGCGAAGCTATACATTCCAAATTCGGCGCCCATTCTCCAAGGACTTATGATTTCCACTTGAGTGCGCGACTCATATCAATGTATTGCATTTGTTATTGTTGTAAGTGTTGAATAACTGTTTACTGTTCACTGTGCTTCGGAATCGTGCGTGTTTTTACAAACATTCCTATGTGCATGTGTGCGTGGACGTTGGCTCATATTTCCGTTGCCTCTTCGCACACTCGCACAAGAGGGAACACTTATTGCCTGTGGTGGCAGCACTCGTCTATGGACATTTGCACTCGTATTCGCATTCAATTATACACGCACAAATTCACTTTATGAGAGGCCCACATGGTCACTGTTAGAGTCATTATCATAGTGTGGAAGTGTTGCCAGTGAAACAAAGGAAAATTGGTTCCTTCACAATCGACTACAGCTCGAGCACTGGGAGTCCTTCACCGGTTCGCCGCTGTTGTTTTCACGAGCCGAGCTGCTGCAGCAATTGCATACATCAACACGAGATGTAAGGGTGTGCTCACTCATTCAATTGTACCTGGGTATGATGGTCATTGGCGTCCATTGGTTTTTGCGATGTAGTGATGCTGATTAGTCTGGGATTATTTTCATCACACTTTATAGGTCACATGCCAATGCCACCGATATTGTAGCCGTTTTCAGTACATGCGTACATGCATACATTGGACACATACACAGACGCACTCCTTTGTGCGAGATTGATAAATATGCAGCGCAAAAGGTATTCACGAAAACAACATTTATTAAAATGATGGCGCTAATTTAACGTTAATTCATATATACTAATTATTATACTCACACATTGAGCCGATGTTATGTGCAAAGTGTGTGTACTTTCTATTCAATTATTTTGAATTGAGCATGTAGTGCACTTATTTGAAGAAAATATGTGTAAAATTGTAACGAACCATTTCCTCTTTAAGAGTTTGGTAATTTCGTGGATGTGGTTGATACACCACTTTAATTGAACAGGAATTTCTCATGTATAGTGGTTTTAACATTTTGCCTGAAATTTTTGGGGTATTCGAATGGATTTGATCTCTCTAATGAGGAGTAGGGAATCTCAGCAACTGCCAGAGATATATCGGTAAGTCTCAGACCGTCAAAATGGACCAATTATATTGATTGGTGACAAGGTGGATATTAGATAGAAGTCGATGTTTATTTCATGTTATTAACTATGTCTGTATATGTATATGTACATGGAATTCTCTGATTGTATTAACACTTGTGACTTTAGTTTCAGAGCATGAATGTGAAGGTGAGTGGACATGTTGCTTTTGTAATAAATATGTATTAAATCAATAATTTCAACATTTGTGGTCTCCAATCGACAAATATTAATAACAAAGAATAAACAATATATCAAAGCGGAGAAGGTATTGTTTGAAAAGTTTTGACAACCGAGGTAAACAAAATGCCAGGAAGAATTAAGCAAAAGTGCGCGTAAAATTAATGGTTGTGCTGATATTACATAGATGTGTGTGTGTGTGCCTGCTTTTATGTACATACAACTTGCAAGCCATGAAAACTCGCTTAACCCCTCATTGACTATACACCATACAAATTTTTACGAACAATAACATATTTAAATGTACTTCGTGGATACCCAATAAAGCTGAACAGCTGAAGTTTACAATTTTATTTCGTCGTTTTTTGTGGGTGCTAGATTCGGATTTAACACTCAAGTACATATAATATGTTGGATTGACCATACAATATGAGTACGTTTGTATGTGCTCTTATATGTACATATGTATAAGTTGGCTACTTATTTTGTGGGCGATTATCTTCTTTCTCGAATAGCTGCGATGTAAATAAATGAAGTGCTAATTTGTTTATATTCGAATAGTATTGGCTTTTATTGCCTTCAAGAATTTCAGTTTTTGATTACTTCATCTTAAGCTCACGAATATAATGCAAATATTATTTTTAAAAATATTAGATGAAAGAAAAACTTAAAATGTGAGAACTTTTGTATGTGTCGGAAAATAACATCTAAGTAGTAGAATTTTTGAACATCTGCTTTTCAAAAAAGAGCCCGCACCAAGAATACGGTTTAAGAAATAGTTTTAAATATAAGTTTAACTTCTCTTAAATTTTCACAAAACAATAAAGGAGACTTTTTATGACATTATTTTCACGTATCCACCAACCTGAAGTCAATCACACACTGAGGAAAGAAATGACTTAAGACTAAAGTAAAACGAATACAATACAAAATTCTGTTATGTTCCTTGCACTAAAAACCCCACACATTTCATTTAGAGTCTTTTATGTTCGCAGACACCAGGAAACTAATATTATTTTTGAAACAAATATCATTTAAATCTTATCTGAGATAAGTTTACGAACGACAGAGGTGCTATATTTGTTGAACACGTGTGTATGTATGTTGAATATGTATGTAATCCTATAGACTATAGTTCAGCGGTGGAAAATACCTTGAATGCCTGTCGGCTCCACTTAGAATATTGCTCATATAGCTTGAATTAAAAAAAGGCTAGGTGTTCGCACAGGCGCAGATACTTTTGCAATTTTTAAGAATTGACCAATAGTTCTAAGCGCATCCATGTCATATACTTGATCACATAAACGTCAGCCAAAATGAATGTACTCTTACTTTCGTACATACAGACATACATACATATAAGTGCACGCATGTAAAACATTATACGAGTATGCATGCCATATGTCTGCCACAACATTTGCTTCCAGTTTCCTTGGTTTATTTGGTTGATATTCGTAATATGTGCCGTTAATCCGTGGGATCGGACAGATCGTGAGAAATGAAAGAAATGTAGAAATTCAAATGTTCATAACAAAGCATAGCGTGAAAAATTATTTGATTTATTCAGCACCCAGATATACATACATATGGATGTGTCTCTGGAATCTGTGAAATATAACTAGAACTTCCTCACCAAAATCTAACTAATCCAAAACTAATCAGACAAGATTTTTCGGTGAAGTTAAATCATAAAGAAAACAAACCAAAGCCGGTGATTCAGTAATTTTCAATAAAACCATGGGGGATCTGAGCAACATCCAAACTAAAATTGCACCGGAGGGATACATTGAAGTGTTTGTGTATCTCTATGCGGGAACTGGTATGAAACTGATGTACTTCCACTCAAAATCAGACAACTGACGTAAACTCGTAAGGCATCAACATGTTATTGGTACGGAGAAAAGGCAGGCGACTGACCATAATAGCAGGCTTACGGTTCGTACCACAACAGTTGATATGAAATTAAAAACTGGTTGATTTTACCGAATATGCAGCATACACTTGTATATATTTATGTATATATATGGTAAGATTAAAATTAACTTCGAATATAGTTCTTTCATATATATATTCCCCCTACAATATTCACGGGATATATGTATGTATTTCCGCGCAAATATTTTAAACAATGTCGGGTCATAAGTGAGTTCAAACAATGAACTTTATTGTTCTTCTGGATTCTGCCATCTGGATTTTGCGTGCGCACGTGCGTATGCGTGTGTGTTTGGTTACTATATTATTAAAGCAAATAGTTTTAATGATTGGCGCAAAGAAATCGCAAAGTATCGCGTGACGAACACTCTCCAATAATTAGCGTCATTAATGTGAAGAGATTAAACAATTTCAATTAAATTCAACGAAGAACTGCAACATTACAGCATGAAGGCAATGCAGCATGCACCAGCACATGGCAACATGGCAACATGGCAACAGGGCAGGAGTGATGGCAGAGAAAATGGCAAGTGGCACGCACAATGATCGTGCCAAAGTCAAAAGTAAACATTGCAGTCTCATAAAGTACTGTTCGACGGGTGCCATTGGAAACCTATTGCCGGTCTGATGGAATGAGTGGCGGTTAGTCTGCAAACAGCATCGGCTCACTTTACTTCACTCGGAATTAACATTTACATTTATATTATATTTACATATTATATTTACATATATATACAGTTAGGAACGATAAAATAGCACATGAAAATTCGGAATAAATATCCAGCAACTATTATATAAACTGAACTGGTAAATCATTGCTAATTAGTATATAATTCATAGTTCATTGCCAAATATCTCATCTGTGGTTATTTTGTATTTAAGAAGTTTTAGTAAAAATGAGTGGCGAATCAAACAAACGACTAGTAAAACTGCAATAATGTGGCAGAATCAAACAGAGACTACATAGAAAGAGCATTACCACTCTAACGATGTATCCACACCCTATTTTGTATTAAATTCAACTAGATTGCTTCAGTTACAGCAAGATTTAAAAAATACCATTTTTTTAAGAACTGCTATTTTTGTACTCGAGGCTGTATGGACTTTTGTATGCACATAAGAATACCATTAAGTGCATTAGAGTATTCGAGTAACAAAGAATTATATTATAATGCGAGGATCACAAGTGCATCATGGTGGCTGCTTTGGTCTTTTGTGGTCATATCGTCTAGCAGCACAGCGAGAGAGCGTGTTGGCTCCACAGAAGATGAGCAAATGTTACCGCAGTTGATTTAAAATTCTTTTTTATCATTTATTTGCCTTCGGTTGGTAGATCAAAAGCTAAAGCGCTTGCGTGCTGCTAACTAAGGACTCATACTTATTTACTTATGGCACTTAAGATAGTTTATTGAGTTGTTGCAAACGGCACGCAACAACGACATTCCTTAATCACACGAAATGATTTTACAAAATTGATTTAAAACAAACAAAAACAAACAGAAACAAAAAAAAAAAGTTACATCTGCGGTATATGGTTCTAAAGTGTTGAATATATAACCACATAAGTAATGATCAAATTGTTGCCCTCACAGGTCACTCAAGATTACTGATCGGTATAACTTAATTTTGTTCAGCAAGTGCTTTGCACTTAAAATTTAATAAAATAAAAATTTCTAACCAAACTTTCAAAAGGGTTTAAGGTCTCTTAGAATTTTGTTAATTTGTATAATTTGCGATTTTACCACCGGTGGAATTAGAATCTACGAATACAAAGAATTACAGTAACATCACGATGCATTAATCGAAGGCGGCTTCTACTAATACTCACTCGGTTTCGAACAAGGCTCCCTACTGATTGCATTATATACACATGTTAATTTTATGTACAAAAGTAATATATTTTACACAAATTCATATTTGGGGAGCACAACAACAGCGAGGGTTGGTATTCGTGTTGTGACAAGCGCAGCTTTGGGCGCAACCACAAAACTTATTTCGAATTGTTAAGAGTTAAATTACAGACTGTCGTGTGGCTTTGTGGTCGCAGCGGGTTGTGAACTGCACCACGACTCGTTACATTTTATGGAAAATGCTTGGAAATATCTAGCAAATGTGTTTTTAATATTTTATGATTATTTCGCTCTCACACGCAGATGAATGCTGGGAAAACGTTATAAGGCAAGAAGCGATAAGTACGAGCGCAGTTGACTATTAGATACTCTCGATTTGTATGAATCAAAGAAGTGTGAAGTCAAAGCTATTCTTAAGCGGAAATGTCAACCGATTGAGCTTATATTTGACATTCGATTGGCCCAGGCTACTGCTATGGTTTCTAAATTTTATTGTAATAATTTACCCGATATCCGAATTATTTGCTTAAAAATAAAGTGAACAGATTCAAATCAATATACTGTATAGATATATATATGGATAAAGAACGTATATTAATTTTGATATAATTACTATCTCCCATACTAACCGAGGAAAAACCAATTAATTTTAGCAATTTTAGCAATTTTTGGCTTTAATCACATTTCATTAGTGAAAAAAGTAAACTCTTGAGAAATCTCACATATTGAACGGTATTTCGAGCGAAATGGAGTCAACCGGAAAAACAACTATCCGATTATTGGTTCTATGCAGGCAAAAACCTATGGATAAATATCTGATGCTGATACTGATGGGATTCAAAATAGCGCCCATAAATACACAGGACCGTAGTCCAAATTCAACCATTTTCCGACGGTGTAATATAAATGTAATGTTAGTCCAACAATTGAAACTTATTTCGAAGTGGTGAAGTGGTTTGTGAAACATAAAATTTCTCCGAGAAGTGCGGGGAGAATTATCACATCTTCAAACTGTTATACGAAGTTGTCTTATGTTATATGTTATATGATAGTATACAGATGATAGTATCATATGTAATATTATATTTTGTTACATGAAGGCAAAATACAATACTTCAGCCGAAAAGGTTGAAAAGGCTTATCAAGTTAGGATATACATATATCTTTTAAATGTCGTTTCGCGACCAATTCTGGCAATATGCAATGCCAATACCTTCAGATTGCCAGATTTTAATTAAAATTATAGTTAAATCGGTCTACCAAAAATTACAGACCCTTAGAATTTCCTTGGTACTAGCTATAAAGTTCAAACGCAAGAATTACCAACAAATTAAAATAGTTTGGTTAGGAAAATACGAAAATGCGCTTATTGAGAAATCCGTGAGGAGAAATATTCATGTGAGTTCGTAGAATTTGAGTTGAATTTTCCGAATTGCTCATATGTAAATACATCTCATATGTACATACTCGTATGTACATATGTGCATACGTGTATAAAAATGCCTATTCTCTTGCCATTTGAAGGAACTTAATGCCACTTGCGAGCGGCTTTAATGACTGCATTGTGCTACTTCATCCACCATAAGTTGGCCATTCAACATTTTAACACCTCATGGCTGTCACTGCTCCAAGCATTTGCATGCAAGCCGCGATTGCTTTTGCCGCTACTTCTGTTGCGCTTCCATTGATGTCTGTTTAATTTCACGTGTCACATTCGCTGATCGTCGACCAGCCGGCCGCCCGTTCGACGTCAACAGATTTGCGATCAAGAAACATGCCAGAGTACATATCTAGCATATACTTGTATATGTTTGTAAGTGTTCGTTTGTTTATGACATGTGGTGAGGCAATGCGCCAGATAGGTGGATGCCGCATACACCATGATCGCAGTTTTACTTAGATTCATACACGCATACTCCGCAAAGTAAAAACAGAAGCATTAACACGAACAACCAGCACTGCATCTGTGTGCATTGTAGAACCTAGGCCTAACGCCTCCAACGCTGCTGACGCCTGATACGATGGAAAATTATAAAACAAATTTAAACTCGCCCAGCACGCATGCACCGCTGCTACAAATGCGTAAACACTGCTGACTCTGATCGTGAGGCCTATGACCATAGACTGCGTATATGTATGTACATACTTGTTATTCATGGAATTCATATGCAGCATTTCACAGAATGAAAATAAAACCAAAATGTATTGACTTCTCCAAAACAAAACAAAGTGGAAAGTACATGGAAGAGAAGTGAAAGAAACGTAAACCACACGTCTGCCCATGTACTTACTGAAATATATCTATATATACATGCGTAAGTGTGAAAATCTATTAAATGATATATACATATGTATCTATCATTTGCGCGGGATACATTGAACCTGTTTATTTGCTTCCAATCTTTTCATTTTCGTGACCGTTTCCACCGAATCATTGGCTTCAGATCGACAACGCAGGTTATTATCCTCACCACAAGGCGATGGCAACTACAACAATATCTCTGATTTTACAGTTGCAGTTTCATCCACCTTAAATAGCTGCACTCCCATATAAATAAGTCATGGAGTTTACATGTGTGCATATTTGTTCGCGCCCAATTGCTGGGATTGAATTGTCATTGCTTTGGTTGCCTGTAAAATCTATGCGAGTGTATTTGGGCTAAATAATGGCCACTTAAAATGCATTGGTAGTAAATTAGACAATTCATATTTACTTCTGGTAAAGAAAATAATTCTGAGCTCCTCCCTTTTACTACGGACACAATAACTATAAGAATTAGCTTCATTCGCTTAATGTTCTCCCTCTTGGAAGATTCATACAATTCCCCTAATTCCCTGTTGTGGTAACAGTTCGACACAAGAACATAATCATATGTATGTATATTCAAAATTTCATGATTCTGAAAGTTGATGAAAATGTCAATTAATTGGTCTTCAAGAGATACGGCTTTTTGTCTTCTAAACTGAAATTGGTTGGTGAATTTAATAATTAAATGAAGCTGGGTTTAGAAAAAAGCGAAGAACTGCCACGGAGCAGCGCGGAGCTGCTTTAATTGAAAACACTTGAACATATTACATTTTGATTTATTATGACGTCCTCCAATGAGGCAACACAACATTTTGTCACAAAGCAATAAATAAGTCCCATTACTCTTGCCTTGACATTATAGAAAAGAAATAAAAATACATGTACCCTCAAGGTCCTAATGATGCGACACATGCAATCACAAACTGGCGATAACATATTCATAACGAACAAATCAATGCGTGTTAAAACGACTGAGTTGTTCATACCTCTTGCATTCTATTCAATATTCAATTTATCTGATATTGTGCGAATACGTGCAGGAACTCATCTATTAGGGAATATTCTATTTAACGTGGAGATCAGGAAACATATGCATGCCTAGCATAAAAGTCATGCTTATACTTACATATATATATGCTCATGTATGTGTAATCCGTATCTGAAAACAAAAGATTTCCTGGAATAAAGATTGCGAAACAACAGATCATTGATTAATAATGCACATAATGCACATAATCGACGATAACATCAATCTCTTTTAACACTTATAAATTTTAGAATATCTTCGAACTCGTATTTGATCTTTGTGATATCAAGCAGGCGATCAGTTAATCGTTTTGGTGAACGGAGCTGCACTGACTTCCTGCACTTATTAGTAACCTAAATACATGAGAGCACATATGTAAATTCGTCAACATATATATGCTATATATATATACGTATGTAAGCATCTACATACGTACGAATAATGAAACATCGGACCTGCACTTCATTAATATTTTAATTCCCGAAATGCAGCGAGCACTTTCCCGACTAAGTCGTCATTTTGTCCCGAATACTTTCAGCACATAGCCAAACTAAAACCAGCGACGTCTAGCAGTTCACCATCATATGAACATCACACATGCCTTGCCCCATGGAGGAACACACAAACAACAAAAGTCAAACATTTAGAACTTATTCCACAAAGTCAATTGAAATTTATGCAAAAATGCGTCTGTGCTTCAATTTTGCTCGATCCAAAGGAATATCTTTATTCTTGAGCTCTTTCGAATGTACATTTCTATGCTATATGACTTTACAAAAGATGAACTCCTCTCCTAATTATCTTCTTTTTTTTGGTGGTGCAACATTTCCCACTTTCTATAAAATTTTCCATGTTATATGTTATGTTCCATGCAGACCATACAATTTGGGTGGGCTTCAAAAATCAAACCATACGGAAATAAAAAAATAAAAATCAAATCAAATAAAAAACAAATCAATAAAAATGAGAGTCAGAGTCACCAAAACGAAATATCATCAAAAATCAGCATGCATAATATCCAATAAACCACAGTGAAGATGTCGAACACACACACGAAACAAGCTCATAAAAATTATTGTGTAGGAATTAGATAGGTGCAACAGTTGAGACACAACTTGCATAGTAAATGAATGTAATATTACAACAACAATAATGGAAGCGGCAGTATTGTGACTTGTTCATTAGTTTCGCTGCCATCAAATAATTTCTACAATCTCGCGTGTATATATATGTGTGTGTGTGTGTGTGTGCAGCAAAGCCACTTGCAATTCATGTATACATGTAGTGGTGGTCGTATTGAATGCTTTTCGTGCAGCCTGAAATTGTAGGAGGAAACCAACAGAGTACCTAATTTAAGACGGCCAGCAGGCTGGGCAATCGCTATGTCAAGGCATTAGGCAAAGATGGAGAGAGAGCGGAGCCGAAAACGTAATCAATATGCATGTGCGCTTGCACTCATATGCTTGCTTATATAAATGTGTAGATATATATTCGCTTATTTCGGTTGGCCGTGGCGGCGCTGCGGGCGCGTGCCTAATAATGTGCTGCCGACGTTCCAGTCAAGGGGCTGCCTGCTGTGCGTTATGGGCCACCAAGCTAGGGCACCGCTGCTCGTCACACCTCGTCACACTTCACCACACCTTCCTCACATCGGTTGCGTGTGCCGTTGCTTGTGTAAGATCGCCTCCTCATCTTACACAGCTCTAAATGGGTTTCTTATGTTTAAGTTCGGAAAATGCTAGGCAAATCACCACATAATTACATGAACATTTGCATACAACAACAGACCACCACTGCACCGTGCAGAAAGTAATGAGGCCTGTGGTAAGACAACACATGTGAGACGTCAGTGCGCTGATGGCTGGTTTTCATTGCAACTGTCATGTGCTGTCATTGACATTGTATTCCTGCCTCAAAATAGGGAAAGAAAAAGTAACTCATAAGAAGGGGCACGCCTGCATGCTGCGTACAACAACAGCAACATTAGAAATGCAGTGGAAGTTTTGTAGCATATTGACTATTTAGGCATTCAATTCGTTTGCGTCAGCTGTCAATCGTGGTCTGGAAGGAAATGCACGTGTGCGCATTATTCGGCGTGCCCACATCTAAAAATCTACAATTACCCAGACGGGAATGAATGCAACCAAATTTATAAATTGATACCAACAGTAATCTCTTGCTCATTTCATTTGGAATTGTCTGTATAATTTCTTTTCTCATTCCCTTTCTTTGTTCGGCTAGTGATGAATATTATTTTTTAGCTTCGTCTTTAGCCATTGTTTGGATTAGATATTTATTTACCTTTTAATTAACGTTAATTCGGCGACGCCTCAAACTTAAATTGCTAGCAGCAAGTCAATGTTGACTTGACAGCATCTCTGACAGTAGGTGTCGTCATGAATTAACCGCGATTTGCCTTAAAAAGAGGTCTGCCGTGGCATATTTTTTCTGCACAAAAGGGTGTGCCGTTAAACGTTAATTAGTCGTTTGGAACAGCATATTTATGAATAAATAATTATAAGGCTAACTTGAATGGTCCATCTCCGACACTGAGAGGGTCCTTTCGTCTTCGTACATTAATATCAAAAAAGAGTGGCGATTAACAAATACGTTTGAGTTAAGCAGATAAATAAACTGAGCAAATTTTCAAGACAATCAAAATTAAATATAAAGGAGAAATCAACGAAAACTTATTTCTTGTTCCATTACATTGACAAATCGCTTTCAATTAAATAATATTTTCCATGTTTTGATTAGCATCATCCTCTTATTACGAAGATCGTGTTCATCGTCCACGTTAACTAAGCAAACCTGTTCATGGTGACTCAGAGCTGCTGCCGACTGTATGATTGAGTATCTTTAATTGTAGTACTACTTTTTGTTTTACTATTTCAAATAAAATTAATTGTTTATTTGAATACTTTGAGTATTCGTGAAATGGCCTGGGATGTGGTGTGGTGTTGTGTGGTCAATTCTGAAGATTGCGCCTTTTAATTAACATACAAGGCTTTTTGATAGATAAAATAAATGAAATAGATATGTAAATAGCTGAAGTATTTAAACAAGAAAATGAATAAATTGAAGTTTGCTGTTGTGATTTCGAAGCTGAATATGCAGGAACAGTAAATGATTTATTTGGCATATTTTAAGATTGTTAGTTGTTGTTTTATCTTCATTTGTATAGGTCTTATTATTATTTTCCACACCTCGCACATATAAAGTGAAAGAAATCTAGTCTTCTTATCAAATATTTTGTTGAAAGCAGTAAAACCTCAAAAATCTATATACAAAATCCATTTTGGCATAGGGTATGGTAGTATATGTGACCTACAGGTGATCTCCGACGAACTACAATTGTCTTACGAGTATATATTACATAAGACACTCTTTCAACTCAATTCAATTTATCAAGTTTATGAAATGACATACAACTTGTACTTTTATATTGTATCTACTATAAGGGACTTTGAAAATTTAAAACTTGAGAACGGCAAATGCTTCTCCGTTTGATTAAGAAACACTTGATAGTGAAATCTTGATAGTGAAAAGTCTATATTTTTTCAAAGATTTTATTTAACCCAAAAAGTACTCTCAATATTGGTGCGAAAGATAACTAAATTAAACATAAAAAGCTCAGATAAACGGATGAATGAAGACCATAACTGGGCATACTAAAATTAAACTCATTATTAATTAATGGAAA
The DNA here is from genome assembly GCA_021498325.1 of Bactrocera minax. Classification (NCBI taxonomy): domain Eukaryota; kingdom Metazoa; phylum Arthropoda; class Insecta; order Diptera; family Tephritidae; genus Bactrocera; species Bactrocera minax. The sequence goes on along the minus strand of JAKEEE010000012.1, from coordinate 1,645,166 downwards.
TAGTAATAAGGTCATAAATGAACTAAAAGGATTGCACTGCTCTTTTGCTTTCGAGCAATTTTGTGTCGCAGATTTTTCGGGTATCATTTCCAAATTATCGCTGTTGGAAGTATCTTGTGAAGCATATATTTTTGGTCGATTATTAAACTTTTCCTTTGCTAAACAAAAGAAAAATATTCTCTCAAAACTGAAAATAATACTGTTGTAGCATATATTTTTTTGACTTTCCCTTTATTCTACTTTGGTGCGCCAAATATACACAACGGGTATCCCACCATTATTTTGTAGTGACATCGTCTCATTAATCAGTTTGCAATAGCAACAGCAACAGCTCCTCCCTTCTTGACTTATATGTGGTCATGAGGAAATAATACACATGTGAGTCAGGCACAACTTAAACTTTTGGGGAAGATGGGAACTCCAAGATAAGCAGAAAAAACATTTATATAATCATTTTTATTTTCAGCATCACGTTTTGTTTCCCGTATTTTGTTTTTTTTTCTTCTTTTAAAGTATTAAATTGCATTTTGAAATTACATGCTCCTTCTCCCATAAAGATCTCTTAATTTGTTTGAAGCTGCATTTCGTCACGTCTTCATCGACTCGGCATTTTCTTCATTTTTCTACCTTCTGAATTTTATTGCTTGCTGCAAACACTTATACATATGACCCAATTTCAAAATGTAAGTGTGAAACGTGAGTGTGTGTGTGTGTGTGTATTTACATTCCATTTCTACAAACATACACGAGGAATTTTTTCTGGGCGGAATACAATCAAATGAACACAAAGCCATTTAAAAGCTGTAGGTACTGTGAACAGTCTTCTTTTGGATTAACGTGTCTTAATTTTTGTTTTAAAGCTGAAAGACCCCGCTTCTGTGTGAGGTCGCGCTGTGTTGTTAACTCGAAAAAAGTAGTAGCAGTAGCAGTAATGATAATTTTATCATTTTAATAGCAGCGCAATTTACTTATCTTAATAGCCAAATAACTGTTCATATAAAATAACATATAAAATAAAAAGAAACATAAGGGAATAATAGTAAAACCAACGAAACGTGCTTTGTGCCACATAAAAATAATTAGCATTAATCCACAGAAATTTTAAACTACGGAGGCAGATCAATAAAAAGTTTAAAACATAGACATTTTCGAACCCCATTATTGCTTATTTTATTCGAATGGTATATATCCTGCTACATATGATATCGTCAATCGGGTGCACTGCTTTTGTTTTATGTGTTATCACATATGTTGTCAACTCGAGGTACCTTCAGTGGCTTAAGAGATTTTAGAAGATGTCCCGAACCCTACTTCTTAGCGTTCATAATCAAATCAATCAACTGTTGTAGTCATATTTTTCCTCAACCTCCAATGTTTGATATCAGTTTATCCGTTTGTTGTTTATCCAATCTTTTTATGTTAAACAATTATTTGTTCGGTAGTGAAAAAAATTGTAGAATTGTGTTAGAATTATACGCCCATTTCAATAAATTTATACGGTAGTATTACGTTCATTATTTATTAATGGTATCGACGTTTTTTCGGTTTCGATTAATTTTTGGAATGCCACTTGGACCGGTTGATGTCAAATTTATCAGATGGTGTAGCTTTATTTTTACAAAGTTATTATATTGAATGAAATTTACTTAATCACATATACTTATCGCACTTTATAAGATAGATATTAACGTGCAGATTTCCTTTGATAAACTGTCCTTGCAGTAAAAAAAAAATCCCTAATATAAAAGGCACATTTTCTCGCTCTTGCCACCGCTCTTTATGCTGCACAAAATAAAAGAGAGTTCAGTATTAAAAAGCAATAGTTTTGCTTTACAAATTGCACCCGAATTGCAGTCAACAACGTGCTCAATTGCCGGTCTTTAATTACAAGTTGCCAATAAGCATACACACACCAACATCAGCGTTTGCCTACGTTCATGCCCACGCCTGTATGGAGAGTGTGCACACAGAACACACTTGTTATTGGCACCACGGCAGTGCTCACCGATAATGGAGCCGATAATGGAATAAGTGCAATTACGACGATGAAGCCTACAATCAGTGCCAAAAAAAACTCAACCATTACAAAAACGAAAGGAGAACAACGAAAGTAAGCGACAAAAACCAACGAAAACGCAAAAACAAAAAAGAAATACAAAAAAAATGGCAAAAATAAATAAATCGAGAGTGTGCAAAGTGCAGCCAGCAACAGCGGTAATGGGCAACATAAACATTGTCTGGTCCATGAGCAATCCTTGCAGTATGTGAGCGTATGTGAGTGCACACGAGTATATGCGTCGATAAGTAGTTTCCTTAAATGCTCGGTTTGTTTTTCCACTGACAGCCACATAACCATCAAAATGAGCGCAAAAACGCCGTCCGTGGCAAACGAGGAATGAGGTGTTAACAAGATTTTTTAACGTGATATTTTAATGGTTCAGCAAACAAAATCGGTGCTTTTGCCCCACACTTAAATACACATAGGCGCAATTTTTAACACACACTTATTGGGAAAAAGGAAAGGCTGGATGTACTTGCAACCTGCCGCGGGCAGTGCGCGCATTATCGGCGCATTTGTAATGGTGTCAGGCAAAAAACCCGCCTGATGAAGGGTGCATGCGTGTGACGGTTTGCGTTGCACGAATATCTACATACATACATACGCACGCACAGGTATGGATGTGTGCTCATCAGCGCTGTTCTGTTTGGACGCTCAGCCGCCTCTGCTTGCATAGTGATTGCCTTTTGGTGCATGCAGCTGGGGGTGTGTCCTTTGCAATCTTTATTTAGCTGAGCTGAAAGGTGCGAAGCATTTAGAGGTGTTCACTGAGTTTTCTTATCTCTTTATTTCGCATGGCATTTTCGTTTTTATTTACTACACTGTAAAATTGTGCACATTTTCTACATACCATTAAAATGAATTTTGCGATGTGACAAAGTGCTCATAAACAATTTTTTGGTAGCAAAGTTGCGGAAGTTATTGTATGCATACACTATTTTTTGTATTCACCAATCAGTAATTAAAAAAAAAAAAATTTGAAATCCATGAACTAAATTTTACCCAGAGGGTGGTGGTCCTTTAATATTAGTATATCACTTTGAACACGTTTTAAATCGGGGGTGTTTCTTATAGAAATCATTTGACTATTTTTTATAAGGTTCCAACGAAATTTCCCACCTATTGAAATCGCAAAATGAGATTTTATATGGGTTGTCGCCTTATAGGTTGAGGTCGGTCAAGGTGGAAAAACTTATTTCCGAGAGGAAATATGGAGAACTCTATACTAATACTGATATATTTAAGGGTTTCTGCAATAATTTCTGTAAGAGTAATATTTTAGTTAACAATATGAGCTAGAGGCTAACAGCTTACTTAGATAAATTGAAATTTTTTATATACTACATTAGTTTTCCATTTCTCATTTTATCTATATATTCATATTAGGATTAATTACTTCACATTTAAACCGAATTTTTAGTTAGTTAAGGCTTCGTCGCTACGAAACACAGGAATGTGGATATGGAAAAGTTTTGTTTTGGCTTCGGAAACATGAATTTTAGCCTCCGGCGTTGGTCCAGTATACTTCGTTAATTGCTTCCAACGTATTCCAATTTGCTGTTGATTTAAATTTCAAATTTTCTGTCCACACTCCAATAACAATTTATTCCGTTGCCGATAATATCGCGACGTAACGAGTGCAGGCAAGCACATAAACAAATAAACAAAAGCGTACTTATACATATGGTATAGTACACAAGTCGGTCATTACTTCGTTGCACCTATTCGTCGCGCCACTTGCGCCCTTAAGCAACACTGCTTAATTGCAACACTTTAGTGGCGGAGCGGCAACGATTGATTTAATTACAAATTTTGAATGGAAGACGCTGAATTGTTGCTTGCAGGAAATGCTGCTTAACGTCTACTGCTTTCAGAGTTGTTCAGTCAATAATTGTCGTAATTCATCGAAACAGTGAATATTGGAGTTTGAAACTCCAAAGTAAGATTTTTGGAGACACAATTTTCACCATATTTCTCGTTCGATTTTGCAGGTTTAAGCATGTTGGATAACAGAACTTGATCTGAGACCTCGGTTTTCCACCAAATTCTATGAAATCCAATATATCGAAGAACATTACCTCGGTTTCTACCAACATAACAAGAATAGGTAATAAATAGAGAAAATTTTATTAGATTAGATTTGACTAATGAACTTTGCATCAGGCAAGTCACATAAATTTATTAACCCAATTTCTCCGTAGGATAGCTGCATGAAGCTTTTTTACACTTAAGTGAGCCTACATATACGCATATATATTAAATGTAACCGATACTGGAATAAAGAAAAGACCCGTGTTTTAAAGTATACGTGCTGAGTGCGTTGTGTCATTATTATACTCTCGCAACATGTTGCTACAGGGTATATTAGTTTTGTTCACCCACCCAACGGTTGTTTGTACCACCTAGAAATAATCGAGTTAGATATAGACATATATGTATATATATAAATGATCAGAATGAAAAGACGAGTTGAATTTCGAGTGACTGTCTGTCCGTCGGTCCGTCTGTCTGTGCAAGTGATAACTTAAGTAAAAATTAAATATTTTGATGAAACTTGGTACACGTGTTCTTTGTCACCATAAAGCGGTTGGTATTGCAGATGGGCGTAATTGGACATCTGTCACGCCCCCAAAATGCCATTAAGGGAAAACAGATAAAGTGCTGTAACTAAGCAGTAAATTAAGATATAAACCTGTTATTAGGTATAGAGGATCCCAGTAGGGCGGGGTATCTTTGGGCGGAATTTTTTGTAAAAGTAGGTATGGCCCCGCCCCCAATAGGTTTGATATATATATCTCGGAAACCGTTAGAGCTATATATCAATCAAACTTTCTCCATGTAAGTTCTTCTGACATCTCTTTATATACTGTGAAAATAAGTGAAATCAGATAAACACCACGCCTACCTCCCATACAAAAGTTATGTTGAAAGCTACTCAAAGTGCTCAAAAAAGATAACTCGCTGAAGGAACACGTCAGAAACATTAAATCTCGCAGCAAATATGATACGGAAGGATTATATAGGAATCTGCGTAAAGTTCTATTGACGTACGTGGCGCCGCCCACTTTTATGAGAAATCGCATATCTCAAGAACGCCTAAATCAATTTCAACAAAATTTCGTGTGCGACATTATATTTGCATTCTTATGTCACGTTGTGAAAATGAATCACATCGGATGAAAACCACCCCTACTTCTCATTTGATCTGATCCTTTCACTTTAAGGTAGATAAATTGAACATCAATTAAGATATTGGAACAAAGCTTACCGCGAATAGTACGATCAAGCTATGCCTACTCATGCGTAACAATAGTTGAAATCGGATTATAACTTTTCAAGCCCCCAGATACCCAATAAATGGACCACAGTACCTCCATCTGACCTTTTACAAAAAATATCGGTAAATCTGTAAGATATCATAATAAAATTGGAGAATTATCTTTATATGATGATAATGTGCTCTGGTATTAAAAATGGCGAAAATCGGGTAAATACTACCCCTAGCCCCCATATACCTAATAGACGGATTTTCAAAGTTCCGGTAGACTTTATACCATATATTTCGGCAAATATGTAAGTTATCGTAATGAAATTGGAACATTATCTTTCCTTGATGATAATGTGCTCTGGTATTAAAAATGGCGAAAATCGGGTAAATACAATACTACCCCTAGCACCCTACCTAATAGACGGATTTTCAAAGTTCCAGTACACTTTATACCATATATTTCAGTAAATATGTAAGATATCTTAGCAAAATTAAGTGAACGTGTAATATTAGATATACCATAGTTTCCTGCGGAAAATTTGTGAAATCGGTGACCGAATTATCCCAGCTCCCATATACTACATGTAATGACTTTTGCTATTCCAGCAGACTCTATGCGGATTATGTCGATCACTGCGTGAGTTAGGTTCACAAAATTACGTGAAAACATGTTCCCCAATATACTTGAATAATGAAAAGAGTTAATGTGATCACTGCAGATCTTCTTCTATCCCAAAAATGCCCGATATGAGAATTCCCCACTTTCCATCTGACTTTAAACCGTTTATGTTGGCCAATATGTGTGATATTTTAATGAAATTAAGTGGATATGTTTCTTAAACACAATGTGGTTTAGCGCTGAATATGAAAGAAATCGATCTAGACCATAGTCTAAGCCCCTTAATCCTAGTGTTGTGACTTGCTTTTCTCTGGTTGACTTTTACCTAATTTACCTAATATATTCATTGAACCATTTTGGTTGAGTTTATATCGCATATAACTTTTTTCAGTTAATTTGGTAGATTTTAATATAAATATCTCGGACACGAAGCAAAATATAGCAACGAAAGTACATGAGTCTATGGTCTGTAATATAAGTTAATAAGATACCAAATATGATTGCAATCCATTGACAATTTCTTAGAATAATGAATGTTGAATTCTACCGCAACAGTTTTTAATATAATGTTATGCCAGCACCTGAAAGCATTTCCCCGCCTCTGATCCTTGCACGTTGCGAGAGTATAAAATGTTCGGTTACAACAGAACTTAGCCCTTTCTTACTTGTTTTTCCTTTACCTTTTTTCTTCACTCTTATGTTTTCCCTTATGTTTCATGTTGCTTAAAGGCAAATCAAGCTTCAACGGACCATTAATCGAAGGCGCTTGCTCCAAGTGTATGAAAGCATGTTTATTTATAGTGTGTGTATGCTTTTTTTTCAGCGGCTGCCAGTGCGGACGTAATGCTCTCCAAAGCTGCGCACAACGTTCAACATCACAACATAGTCGTCGTTGTCGTCGTTGTCGTCGTAACTGGCAAAGTGCGCTTGCTGTTGCTTTATGCACTTAATAAAATCAAAATACCTCCAAAGTGAGGTGTTAATTTATGCAGCTTGACGTCTTTGCCATTGCCTACCATCACCGGAGTTGGTTTTTGAAACAACATCGTTCAATGGATATATGCGGACCAGCAGTAAGAGTGACAAAAAATTCGTTTCGTTCAATGTATTGCTTTCGCACTGTGTGACAGTCGCATTTTCGCATCAAAGGGTTTAGTACCAAGGTTGATGAATGGTCCCCGAAAATTCAGGTGAACAGTACCTTAACCTAGGATTTTCCAACTATTTTATTAGAAGTGCTGCTCAACTTAAGTTAATAATTATCTATACTATGCATTTCTATACAGGATTATTGTTTTGATTCTATCTTAACCTTTCGAAAAACAACGGCTATATGTTAATGACTTTTTTAAAAGAAACAAGCTTTGAGGACGGATGTAAATTCAAAAGAACTAATTTTAAAAGTACCAATATTGGGAGGGTTGCTTGCAAAGAAACGAAAGGATCATATCTGAAGAACTGTCAGAACTGATTTTCACTGTTAGTTGAAGGTGACATTTGCCCTTACTAATGAATGTCTACTCAAAAATATTTTCTGGTGTATTGTATGCATATATTGTACGCACGTACATAGTTTCCACAATTTATCGAATTTTTATATTTCGTGTAACGGATGCAGTTATATCAACGCCTATTGTTATAACGGTCTTTGTTGTTTCCAGCTTATTTCTGTTAAGATCCGTACTAAAATATGGGACACAAGTCCTATGCAGCCTTCAAAGGCACATTTATGCTGACACCTTTAGCAGTCCATTTCTTTGATGATGTGTGGTAGAATCTCAAACTGAGTACTGTTGCAGCTCATTAAAAACCTTAGTTCGAAATTATAAGCGAAGCGAACTAAATAAAAAGGAGGAAGTTTTTGTCTTAGCAATGAATAATACAGCAGTTGTAAATATAAATTGGGTTCCTGCATTCATTCAGATAGACATTTTGCGTTAATTTTCTCCTAAATTACTTATATATCACGTATAATATATGAATGCTAGTAAGTCTAAGAAGTTTTGCAGTAACAATTGGGAAGAGAGGACAATGGCTGTAAGAAGGCAAGAATGCTATGGCAAGTGGTAGTCATTGGCAATGCAGGGTAGGTTCAGCGGGCAGGTGTTGAAGGTGTCTGCAAACTGATTTATCGTTGTAATCAAATTGTAAGCTTTGAAATTACTTTGCAGCCTTTTTCACACCTAGTATAGCCGACGCGACGATAAGGCAATTGGTGCAGTTATTGCAACGCTGCAAGCGGCAGTAGAAGCCCCAACACCAGCCAACGTCATCAGCCACGCTTAAAGTGTGAAAATTGCACGACTCACCTTGAATGGCAATGAGTGCCACAGTGTGCTCCCATCCCGAGCATATTCCTAGACAAAGATTTTAAACTCTAGACCCATTGCTGGCTGCAGCATTACTCCCCACACACCGTCTGAACGAGTGGAGCTCCCGAAGTGCATATGTATGAGTACGCTGTTGCTCAACGCTATTTTTGTGGCAGCGATCAAATTGGCACTGATCGAATTACAAAGCACTGGAGCGCGTGAAAAGTGTCTTAATTACGCCATTCGTTTGCGCGGCTAATTTACTGCCTGCATTCAATAGCAGCATAAATATTTATGTTTATGTGTTCAAAATCATGCAGCGGTCTTCATAGAATTAACTAGCTATCTCGTTAATTTACAGCATTTTTTAGCTCTTGCATACATTCGGTAAGCACTTGGCCTGTTCGTTTGGCAGCTTTGACCAATTGGTGGGCGCGCCAGTTTGGTGATAAATCTTGTGCGCATTTTTGTTATTTTTATTTTTATTTTTTTTTTTTTTTTTTTTGTTTTACATCGTAGTTTTTACAAAACTGGTTTAATACGCTCAGCAATTTCTACCAATTTGTAGACGACAGGCGCTTCATTTTTTCATATTAAAATTAGGGTAGCGATCGAATACAGAGAGTGGCAACTGGCTCTATTGTCGTAGCTAAAATTGTAGAGCACACTTGATTTTGAAATATGATTTTTGTTATTTACATATTTTATTGGAATTGACCTTCATTTGAGTTGTTTTCTACAGCTTATATCGATTAATTAAAATGAAGTTAATGCATTAGAAGTCATCAGATATCTTTTGTGTCTACTGATCACTTTTACATATTTTATACTTATTTCCAAAGCGTTAAAACTTAACAGTTATTTAGTTATCAATGCTAAGTTCGCTTCGCTTAATCTAAATTTTCTAAAAGGTTGATGCAAAGAGCTTATTGCTGAAAATGAGAGTAGTTATTAGTTGTTACTTTGTTTGCATAATAAAATATATTTGGCTCTCTTATAGAATTCGTTGAATTATTTCATAGTAATCATAAGTGAAAGATGAGGCTAGTAAGTCTAACTATTTGCCTCACTTTTCTTCTTGCCCCATTTTTCTTATCTATCTTATCTACTTAAAGCTTGTTGGAGCTAACATTTCTTCTTACATGAGCATCATGCCTCTTCTTAGCACATTACATTCAAAATGTTTTCCTCTTCTCACCACTATTTCCAGCACCACAATTACCACTGATTAATTGCACTAATATCCACGTCAATTTAATGCATCGATAAGGAGCATCCGCTATAAAAGCCTCTAACCAGTAGCAATTATCTTTCGCATTCTTGCTGACAGGATTGCGAACGGATGATAAAGTCGCTCGTATTAAGCGAGCTGTCGCAGGCATATTTATGTATATGCTTAGGTATTTATGTGTGTATGTATAAGCGAATGAGAGTGTTTCAACACCGGCAGCTAACTACGTAACTATTAATAATTATGGAAGACACTTTAGTGAGCAATATTTGCTGCTGCTGTCGTTGTTGTTGTGGACTTCTTCGAAATAACAGTAGCAGAGACGGTGATGAGTATAATCACACTGAAATGGTTATCTGGTCCAAATCTAAAGTGTTAAAAAGTATAAATTTGTCAAATGATGCTAGAGCTAGAGTTAGGCTCCCGTCGGAGGAAACGGGATCGTGCGCACATGCTGACCTACACCGGCAACAATTGCATTTTGTCTAGCTGTGTACCGATGCCAGCTATGGCTACTTGAAGCTATCGTAATTGTCATCACACAATGTGGTCACTTCAAAAGCAATGTTAAAGTAAAGGAAAATGTGCTAAGTATGTATGTATGTATGTTCTTCGTATGAAACTTCACACGGTAGAACTCTAGTTTGGCAACGGATTAAACCACTTTGTATACTTTTATAAACTAATAAAAATTCACAATTTTAAAGCCAATATTAAACATTTCCAGCTATAATTATCGATAACCCAAGTGTTTTTACACATATTTATGCTATTTTAAGTTTTAAGTTTTTCTTTCATATACAGGGGCTTCGCAAGAGCTTCTACTTATATATGTACATGTAGGTACGAATATGCAAGATTATGCCAATAAAATTAGAAAGTTGATCGATATTTTTCGGTTTCGATAGAAACATATAGAGACTGCTACTAATAGCAAATATACATAGCAAATTACTGGTTTTCTTTTTCATTTATCAAATCACAACTTCTTAAAGTAATTACATCAGGTAATTTACAGCAAAGCACTACCATCATTTTATTGATAAAATTTAGGAGATTTTTGTTTGGAAAAATAAAAATTAGATACTAAGAAAAAATAAGTAAATTTTTATAAATAAATGTATATCTGTTTATATGTTCAATGGTGTTATTTTGATGCACAATTTAAAATTACAAACAGAAGCGGCAATCAAATTACTTAACTTAAAAAACGAAGCATTCCAATTACTTCCAATACAAAGATACTTTCAATTTACACTCCAATGTCATAAACAATGAATTGTGCTTACGGTATGCAGCAGCGTCGCGTAGCGAAAGTTGGTGCCAATTTGTTTAGCCTAAGTGCTTCCTAAGCACTCAACACCCCCATAAAAGCAATGAATAGGAAACACCAGAATATTTATATAAAAAATCAAGTATAAACACAAACAAGGTAAGCATTTTTATAGTTTCTGAAAGTCAAGCGCACTACAAAGAATCAATTAATTAATGCACTTTTGCCGCTAGTTGCACTTATGCACTTAATAAAAATCGAACATTTACAATGTGTCGAAAAAAAGAAACTACCAGTCGGAAGGGCGCAATAGTTGAAAGCAATTTATGAAAAGTAAATTTGGAGATTGTTCCGAAAGTATTCGTTGCCAGATATTTTCAGATCAGCATTTAAATGTAAACAAAAAACTGAAGAATGCAATCTGAAGTGCAGTCAGGAAGAGAAATAATAACTTGTTCATTCAAGTGGTGTGAGTGAGCTCACAAACCTACTACCTGCCTTGGTACGACGGAAAAATGGCATTCAAGCGTGTGACATGACGTCCCTTAAATGCACTTAAATCAAATATTTGAAAACCTACTGCACTATAAATGTATGCTATTATGTATGTATGTATGTACAAAGTTATAACTATTGAAGTATCAAGCCATGAAGCTTCTAAAATAATTATAAACCATTAATCACAGTGCCGTTGGCAATATTATACGATACATATCAATGCGGATGCGAGACCGCATGAAAATCAAATATTAAAACAATGGAAATGCCAAGATTGGTTTCAATTAATTTTTTTCTGTAGTCAAAGATACACACCTAACATATCGTTATTATTTAGCGTACTGACATAACCATGCTAAGAGTTTTGATGTATGTTCCCATATATTTTAAATTTGTTGGAAACTTTGTGGCAACATTGTTCAGAGATTTTAAAATAAACTACATAATGTCTCTCATTGCTTATGTTCCGAATTGTTTATGGTAGTCATAGTAATATACTAATAGTAACACCTCTCCATGTCTCTGAAGGATAAGCAGTTTTTTTTCTGAAACTTTATTCATACACAAATTCATTTAACTTATTTATCTAAACATTTGACTAAAATTTTGGCAATGATGTTATATAATTACCACCCGAAACGTTACTTTGTCTAACCGGACTATCTCGAAATTATCATTTTCTGCTAAAAGGGGCTTAACATTTACGATATTACAAACACAATGCCCGAAGGACCACTGTTCACAAAATCGACCTTCTTTGCAAGGGACAAAGCCTTGTTTATTCGTTATTTATTACTTAGTAAATAACACACATCAATCCTACAACAGTTGTTTAATCGAATGAGCTGCATTTCTATACAATAAGAAGCAATAGTAATTCAATTTCATAAATCCCATAAAATATAATTCGAAAATGCTGTAGTTAGCAGTATGTTATGAGTAGCAAATGAAACTGTACAGTTCCGTTCTCTCTGCAACCACTTTTTTGCTTCAAGCAGAGAGTTATACATATTTCGAAGAGATGGTAAGCTCTCTCACTCGCTGAGCATCGTGATACTCCACTGCGGTATGTGTGTGCTCCAAAACTTCATGGGCCATTCGCTCAATGCCGCAACCCAACACCCAACAAATCTTCGTTTCTGCTGCACGCAAGAAGGAAAAAACAAGAATAGGTGGTAGGCGTTTTGAAAAGAGGCGAAGCAGAGAATCGTTCGTATTAAATATTATTGGTATACGTTCAACGATTAACATGTGGTCGCCGCAACACTGCTTTGTCGATTCTCTGTGTGGCTCCAACGAATGCACAGCGATTGAGCGCACAGCGATGTTACATCGTTGGCTCGTTTGCTGACCGGTTCGCTGTGCTGCATGTTGGTGGATCGGCTTGTTTTTCCTGCTATAGTCGGCTGGTTGGTTGATTGTTAGCATTGGCTCCCAAAACGACGCCAGCGAGCGATGTGAAATCGGTCATTTAGTAGAATCGCGAGCTCAATACGGTGCACACGCTTTGAACGGATGAATGACGGAGTACACGTACATATTTTAACGGCTAAAAACAGTGAATGTGAATCAGTGACGAGGCTTTTGTTTGGTGAAGTGGTTTATGTGTCATACAAGCTAACCATAAAACCCAAATATTCCCAAAATCACCATTGCAGTGAGAAACAAAGTGCAAATCGAAAATGCTAAGCTGCTCTTATGGCGAAAGTGTATTGTGCTTCTAATATTGGCAAAATATATAAAAAGTACCGAATTCCCTTCTTCACAGTATGCGGCGTTCATAATATGCTGTGTTTGCGGTTGAATTTACATACAACGGCTTGCAAAAAAGCTATACTAGTGTTGGTGTTTGAATGTTACTCGAAAATAGCAAACGGAATTAAGAAACAACAAATGCAAAAACATAAAACAGCTTCGATATGATATGATATGAATACACAAACTGTTTTGGTAAATAATTAAACAGGTGCGAAAACATGGTCCGATAAATTGCAAAAAAGAATATACATCAATACGTATGTATGTGTGTGAGCGATATTATCCAAAAGAATATTTTATGAATGTGTGTGCATTTGATCTGACAACCAATGCGATTTCCGTTTCCTCTGTATCAAAGTGTTGCAAACAATAGAGGGAGGCGCTACAAAATGAGTGTTGGGACAGTAGAGTGAAGTGGCATTAAGCAAAGCCAGATATACCACTAGCCCGACAGCGATGATAAGATTCAAACATGGTGAATCATATGAAAGTCCTAAAAATCAAGCATATTTTTTGTTGTCCTTTAACATATGTATTTGAATGCTTGCAAAGGAATGTGAGCAGTTTCGCATAGGCAAAGTTGAGAACAAGAAGAAATATGAGTATTAGTAAGTTATGACCTTAACGTGAGTTATGAGTTATGAGTAAGTTAAGTTAAGTAAATATGAGCAGTTACTAAATATTTAATACACATGTGGCTACACTATTAAATGTGACTGTATTTTGCTCCAAAATACAACTGACTTAAATACAATGTAATAATCTATAATCTGCTATGAATAAAACCTATTTAAAAATGAATCTGAGTCAATGAGATTAAAAAGGAAATTTATCTAAATGCTTGAGTACATCTAATGAAATTAAATTGATAATTATTCTTGGGCAAGTAAGTGGGAAAGTTAGTAGATTTACTTAAACGAAAATCACAAAAAATCAAATAAAACCGAAAAATAAACAGATTAGAGGCAGGCAAAGCAAAAAAAGCATGTAGTCAAATAAAAGGCACATCAGCGAAGAATTAAACTATAAACAATTCTTTTAGAGAAATAATTCGAAAACAACAGGTCACTGGCGAGCTACCAAGATATTGGGCCAATATTGTCAGACTGAACGGCCACTTTGTTTTTTGTTTCGGCTGAAAATCGTTTGTTCTCGTTTATTTTCCTACGCCAAATTAGTGGTAATTGGAACTTACGACATAAAAGACAAAAATGGACGATGGAAAGGGAAGAAACAGGAACAACAATAGCTTAAACGTCGGCCAAGGCCAACAGCTTATACGGGAATATGATAGCACAAGCTTCCAGGCGATGCTTCTCAGTGAAAGTCTTCAGTGAAAGTTGTTTATTTGCATGCCTGTGTGACTATAAGCCTGCGAAATGCTCTACGCAAAGTCCTACCAAATTGATCCATTTTTACGACGCCCTTAAGCACTAGAAGTATGCTAAGCGTTGACTGCAAAGTCTGTCACAAGCGACAGCGAGGTTGTCTGGCACGTGGTTTATTAAATCAATTGGCATCGCGGAGCTGAGACGGCAGTTCACCCTCATTGGGCTAACCACAATTTACTCACTCAACCCATAATTATTGTTGATGCGGCTTCTGAACCATACGATTTGTTCAGATTGGCTGGATATTACCATCATACTTTAGTGTTGCTACAAAGTGCGATTGGCATATTTGTTTGCAAAACGGAATTTTTTCAAATAAATTCCGCTAATAAAATGTTAAATTTTCCAGAGATTTTCTAAATTTGTCGACATCTCATCCGACGCATAAAAGCTGTATAACCCTCTTGTGTGGCCTCAGCAACACCACGCTTGGTCTCGCCAACGGCCAATTCACTTTCATCGTTTCATTGAGTGTTTATAAAATCTGCACACATCCCTTGTAGCGGGCGTCAAAAGCCTTTACATCTACCCTGACGATAATTCGCCATGCTATGAGTTATTTATGCAACTTTCTTCATCCTTAATGCCGAGCAGCTAAGCAAATAAACATGTGCCAGTTTGCTTTGCTATCTTATACGCATCCATTCAGCCACCCACTGGCCCATGGTTCGAGTAGAGTGCACGCCATTCCATAGTATTTCCATATGTTTTGCTTTGCTCCCGTTGCGCTGCCTTAACACCCCGGAATGCATTTACGGCAATTTGCCTTCTATTTGTTCTATTTTTAAAGCAGCACATAATCCAAGAGCTAACTTTTTGCTAAGAGCAAAAATTGAGTAAATATTTCTGAAGGTTTTCTGGGAAATTTTGCATGGCGTGCAAATTTTTAAGCAGTTTTACGCTCGCTTGTATAACTTATTCGCCGCTGGAAGTTGCTTTCGTTATTGTTATCTATTAGCGTTACTCGCTGCTCGCTTTTGGATGATACTTTCTCCATATTAAGTTTAAAAATATAGTGAAAAAATTTTTCAAACTATTTACTCAGCTCAGAAATAATGCTTTTTCTTATTATTCTACTTCTGTACATGATTATGTCCATTCATTAATGTATTTATATATATATATATATATATATATATATTTAGTTGTATAATAAATTAGGTATTTTGAAGGATTTTCCAAAAACAAACATTGAAATGCAGGCCTGCATGGTACACTGAATATATGAAATAGCGACTTAGGTCTCATTTGTCCTTCAAACCTTCACAAATTCTATTTGACGATTGCCTGTAAAATTGAGCAATGAAATAGAATTCAAGGCAAGCTTCATGGCTTTTGTCAATTCTCGAATTGTCCACTTTTTAGTCTTTACATGTATGGGATTTGAGATTTCTAAACTTTATACAAGCTTTGGTTTTAGAGTAACAGATCTTAATTTACAATGAAAAAATTGGCCTTCTGTTTTCGTTTTTAGTTGTTTTAAATTCGCAGAGTAAAATACCCTCAGTTTGCCAATACTTAGCACCGGATTAGTTGTGGCTCAACGAGCTTAGTGGCGTCAGCTAACAAAATCGACAAATATAAATGCCTTAAAAATATAGTGTAATAAAATCAGCGTGAACTGACTATGGACTATGCACTCACACATTAACAGGCAAGCCTAAATGGGTACCCATATGTAAATATGTAAGAATAATAAAGAATCTTGGCTTGACACACCGACTCAGCTGCCAATTAATTTATCAGCTTTATTGCGGCTAGTTCCCATGCCATATACATACACAACTACAACTAACCATAATTTTTGAGATTTTCCAACATTCCTCTTTTGCTGCCACTCACTCACTGTTTTTGCTTTTGGTAGCTATTGAACAGCTAATCGAATGCTAACGTAGCATTCTAAGCTTCTATTCCGGCTAAAGCTAATGCTAATCGTCATTTAGAATTTAATATAAGGCATTGATATACATATGTAATCTCATCGCAAATAAGTGCCGACGAAAGCACCAACAACCGATTCGGCAGAGTTAATCAAGCTATTATATGTGACTAAAAATTGGTACTGGATGGGCAGGTTTCTGCAGAAAAGCCGATCTTAAATTGATTTGTATAAGCGGTTTACTCCAGGATACTCGCTCAATAATAGCTGGATAATAGTAGCACTAACAAACGCTTCATCAGCTATGAAGTGCTCTCAAGGTGAGTATACAGTGCTTAATCTATAATTATACAATACTAACCAAATGGAAAAAAATACTTAACACATTAAGAAAATTTCCAAAACCTCATTGAACGATATTTTTAATAGATAAAGTACATATACATCCATGTTTGAGAAAATATGCTAATAGAATTTCGTAATAGTTTACACATTTTTGTTTTAATTTGATGTTTTCGCTTAATGGCAGTTAATGGGATTTGGCGTCTCAAACTCCGAAAGTGAAACACAAAGAAACCAAGTAAGAAATCCATTCCGACACGCACAATTGCGTGCTGCCTGCAGTATTCACCCGAAATTAAATTTTTTCTCTAATCCATCGCCAATAGTCGCTGATTTCTGTCTGACTTTAATTGATTGCGCTGTCGAGTTGTTTATTTTTGGTGTCGTTTTACATTTCGCCTTTTTCGTAAGTTCGTGCGTTCGTCGGTGTCGTTTTAGCGGTTAATTCCAAATGTCAAAAGCAGCTGAGTTGCTTTGTCAAGTTACAAACACATATTTATTTTACTTTTCTAACATTAACATGTTTCTTTTTCTGATTTCGTTTGAAAGCATTGAAACTCAGCGAATTATTAATGTTTGTTTTTCATATTCCCGTTTAGTATTTTTAATTTTTGAAGTATTTGTAGATTACTTAGCCTCAGCCTTTTTATCTAGTTTTTTGATCAATTTTAGGTATACATTTCAAACTTGGCTGCGAATTGTTCTGATTTCAAATCAGGTCATAAGTTATGTGTACCCTTGTATACTATTTTGCATAATATTTAAATTATCGTGTAACAGTCTTTTAAGTCAATTACAATGTCATATTGGAACAAATATAAAATACGTAGAGGTACCTACTAGACAATTTCAAAACAAATATCGGAATTTCGTAGTACGAGAGAGTAATATATATGAGACTTATTGACTTGTTATAAGACGGGTGAATGTAAAAATAGGTCTAGAAATAATTTTTATGATGACCATCAACAACTTGTTTTGTCTGAACAACGTTTAGTATCCATCCAAGTATCCATGTAAAAAAGAGCTAAACCATAATTTGTAGTCAGAAGTCTTTTGTTCTGTACTTACAGAACTTCGGTGCTTAAGTCGACGGTTCATTCAAGTTATTTGTTATATTTTCGACACTTCTTTCTGTACATATAGTTTGCCTGACATATTTGCTATTATATTAAAATAAATTTTGAGGTAATAATTCTATAATGATAGATTCAAGTTCAAATATGTGAAAGCATGTGTCAATGGCGGGGAAAAGTTTTCACTTATGGTCGAAATATGGTATGGGGGCTAGACTAAGGCCTAGACCTGTTATTTTACATTAAGAGCAAATCACATTATGGTTAAAAAACATGTCCACTTAATTTCACTAAAATATCACTCATATTGACCACTATAAATGAAAAACGATTTGAAATCAACCGGTAAGTCGGACGTCACCATGCCGGGACTCGGAGATGGTCCGGACTAATTGAATTTACCTTTGACATTAAACTGAAGTATGTTTGAAAACACCTTTGTACTAAGATGACTCACACATTGATCGATATTTCAGCATAAAGGCCACTAGTATAACAAAATTAATTATATATGTTATATGGGAGGGGCTGGGTTAATTCATATACTGGATTCACACATTTTCGGCAATAAACTGAAATTTATTAAAGAGAATACTTTCTTTTCCGTCTTCGGTTTAAAGCCAATTGGAAGTGTAAAAATTCAAAAAAAAAGCATTCGCTGGGTGTGACAATGGCCCGTTTCCGTCCATCAGCAACATCAATCTTCTAAAAGCGCCGGGGAACATGTGCACCAAGTTTCATCAAGATATCTTACTTTTTACTCAAGTTATCGCTTGTACGGACGGACGGACGGGCAGACATCCGGAATTCTACTCGTTTCGTCATCCTGATCATTTATATGCATATAATTCTATATCTATCTCGATTAGCCTTAGGTGTCACAAACAACCGCTAAAAACAAAAAGAACGCTTCTCATTTTTGACTGATTGTTATAAAACAGCCGACCGAAATCGACCACTTACACTACACAGCAATCAACATTCGAAAAGTCATGTCGAATTATTGCTAATTTCCATTGCTGGAGGGAGTTGCGTCCGCGTCTGAGCACACTTAAAAGATTCGCACAAAGTCTAATTAGTAGAATTCTTATGGAAAATTCGGAAGGCAATCGAGAATGTTAAACGGCAGCGGCATTCAATTAATTCTTATTGGATTTGTCGCTAGCAACGGGCGCACTCAACGTTAAGCTCTAGAAAGTTTTCTTGATTGCTACTGGAAGCAATATTTAGTTGAAAATATTTGTGTTTGAATGCCTGTGTATAAATGGAATAAATGACGTTCACAAATGCTTTACGGTCTAGACAATATCCATGTTTTTATTGAACAAGTTAGGTGCTTTTCAACGGCTTGAGACAACAGCAAAACGAAACAAAAAAGGTAAACAATAACAAAAACGGTAATGTGCATGCCAAATTAGAGGCGTCGCCGGCAGCATGTTGCAACACAAAACACGCCGGCCATAAAAAGTTAACAACATAAATTTGTAATATTTCATTTTACTTTATTTACTTGTTTCTTCTTATTTATTTGTTTATATTTGCTCATCTCCAGTGTTTTTCTTCTTACTGGCGTTTTCTCTTCTTGCTGGGTGTTGGCTGTCGTGTTTTCATTGTTTTACAAGTAGCTGTCAATTTTGTCAAGTTGTCGCTTGCCGCCTGCCCTGACTAAATTTATCATTTTATTCATTGGCGCATTGATCTATTGTTTTTGTGAGTGGACGTTTTCTACTTATTTCTGTCTTCACCACACTTTTTTGGCATTCTTGGCGCAAGTGCTCACGATTTATTGGGTTGTTCGGAAAGTCATTTCGTTTTTTCCCGCCAGAGGACTTAATTACGTTTTTTCGAAACTAACTTCACACTTAAGCCCCATAACCATTATATGTCATGAGAGCTGATATTGCAAGGCTTGTGTGTGAAAAAGTTCTATTAATTCTACCCAGTAGTTTTTGGTTGGTGCCTTTTTAAATATGGAGAGCAATAAGCAGCATTTTCGTCATATTTTACTTTTTAACTTCAGAAAAGGTAAAAATGCTGTCCAAGCGAGAAAAAAATTGACGGATGTGTATGGAGAAGGCGTGTTAACAGTACGCCAGTGCCAGAACTGGTTTGCAAAATTTCGATCCGGCAATTTTGATGTCGAAGATGCACCACGGTCTGGAAGGCCGGTCGAAGCTGACAAAGATGCGATAAAGGCATTAGTTGATGCAAATCGGCGAATCACCACACGAGAGATCGGTGAGAGGTTAAATTTGTCGAATTCAACTGTTTATGGCCATTTGAAAGGCATGGACTTAACCTCGAAGCTCGATGTGTGTTTACCCATGTCCTTACCGAGCGAAATTTGTGTCGTCGTGTTGACGCGTGTGATTCGCTCCTCAAACGTCTAGAAAATGATCCATTTTTGAAGCGGATTATTACTGGGGACGAAAAATGGGTTGTATACAACAATGTTAAACGCAAGAGGTCATGGAGCAGAAAAGATGAACCGGCTCAAAGCGTGTCAAAAGCCAACATTCACCAAAAAAAGGTGATGCTCTCCGTTTGGTGGGATGTCAAAGGAATCGTTTTTTTTGAGCGTTTGCCGGACAATACGACGATTAATTCAGAAGTCTATTGTCCTCAGCTGGACAAATTGTATGATTATAAATATAGATTACAAATATTTATTCATTATACGAAAAACTGTCTTTCATATTCCCCAAAAAAAAACGAAATGACTTTCCGAACAACCCAATATTTTCGTATTCTTGCTGAGTCGTTTTTGCCTTGACTGTTGATGTCTTTACCACTTGCCAACTTTGGTCAGATTTTCTCATTATTTTGCTTTGAATTTACAAATATGTACCTACATATGTATGTTATTAGTGTTAATGAACATGCGTCACCTTTTCACATCTCCACCATTGTCAATGCTGTAAGCAGCTTTCGTGCCCACTTCCGTCAGCAGCGAAAATGCCTCGAGCTAGCAACAGCTTGGATGATTTGTTGTAAATGGGAATGATGGGACGGTGTAAGTGGGAATGTGGGCTCTGCGTCCACATAAATTTATACATGCACACAAATACCATTAGCATGCCATTGAACTTAGATATATAACATATGTGTTTGTGCGTTTCCATATTCTGTGACTTCTGTACGCCGTCAAACATTCCTTTCATACAAAATTGTTGTCTTCAACATAAATCTATGCACATGGAATGTTTGGCTTTATGATGCTTCACGGCGACATTTTTCCAATCATGTTAAGCATTGCGACTTCTTGCATGTGATTTAAAATCTTTTCCGCCTTTCTTTACGTAATACAAAGGCAATTGGCTCTTTTTTAGAAGTTTTGCATGAAGTAAAAAAATACTTTAAGATTGATTGGTTCTCATCTCAATGTCTTTTAGAAGCGGCTTTACAGTTCTGCGCACTTTTATGATTATTTGTTTTCATTACGCAATAACAAATTAAGTTTTCAGCAATTCTTCTTCACACTTCTTTGAGAATATGTGTTGCTTTCTCATCGCATCTTTTGGGCTGAAGTAAAATGTTCATATTTTAAGTACTAGGGTTTCCTTTTAAGTACTAAGGTTTTACGACAGTCTCAAATTGGTTAAAACACCACAATACCAGAAACTTTCTGAAGAATAAACATTCCATTACCTTAAAACAAATGTATTATTCCATTTTGGAGGTTGATTTTCTCATCCACCACCGACAATAATATCTCTCGAAAAACTAATTTCGTATACAAATATATGTTCGCGATTATGGATTAAAGTTACACCATGGATTGGGAATCAATGCATTTGATCGTCGCGACACTTGCAACGGTATTAGCAAATTTGCATTAAATTAAACTTTAGTTCAGTTCTGAATAACCGACTAACATGAAGATTTCGTAGTACCTTTGCGCACACATTACACACATTACACAATTGACAAAACTTGACCGTTGCAAGATCCTACGGAAATGAATTTTTGATTTCTATCATGTCTTGACTTAAGTGTGGGATAGCAAACAAGGTTGTGAAAAACTACTGCCAACCATTTCCATTAGGCATTGTACTTGAACGAACTGAAAGGTTCGAAATAAAAACTTAAACGAATATAAACTGAAAATTGATTATGTGGCTTTCAGCTCTTTTCGCGTCAGTAGTTTACTCCCCATGATTTTGGTGGGTTGTAATGAAATTTACAGGTTCGACTCTCTTGGACCAATAATCTGACTGGTACTTGTGAAAAAAAATAAAAAAATGTTGAAAGGAATCTGAGAGCTTTTGTTGATTGCATATTCCATTAACGAAATAAAAAAATGTTTAAGAAAGTTAATCGGTTGCAAATAATGTTATTTTTCCTTTCTTTTATGGGTATTAGCTTCAGTAATAGGTGTGATATTTTATATGATATTAGCCTAGGATATAAACTTGTCCAATTGTGTAAACTGTGAATTGTTGCATTTAGTTCAAATTATTTGCTTAGGTGTGGAAATACAAGCACGCCTTCCTCAATATCGAATTACATTGGCATATACTTGTCTACCAAAATTATACTGCAATAGTATGTAGTGTGTGAATACGAATATTTGTATGCATGTAATATTTATGTTGAAGTATGTATATATAGCGTATGTATCCATTAAGCCGCAATCAATTATTTCTAACGCACAAATAAAGCGAATTGCCGACTCATTACCAGTAGCTTAGTAGCCACCCGTTTGTATGTATGTATGTATGTTTTGCTCAATGGATGCCGACGATATGTAGTAATATGTGTATTGATTGTTGGCGGTTATCGAGAAAGGGATTACTTTCAATAGCGATACATTGCGCTTAATTACACGCCTATATAAACGAGTATTCACCACAAAAACCACAATATGTACACATATGGTGCATTTTATATTAGGCTATGGACACACATTCATGTATACCTTATATACATATGTATTTAAGGGGCTTATGTGAGTCACATTTTCGGCCAAGCCAGCTCTTGACGTGGCGAAATGAGTTGACATTGAAGAGATTAGTTTTGTGGGCACGCCGCTTGTCATGATATTTAGAGCTCCATGTCAGATTATCACCTACCCATGCTACGAGTATTTTTTAGGCTTACGCCTAGGTCTCACGTGCTACAATGTGTGGACATTATAGTAATGAGCCAGACGAGCATCACCCAACCAGACACTTCCAATATGAAGTGATGGCAACTTTCATCTAATACTGCGTATAATTTTGGAATGTTAGTAAATGAATAATTCGGTATGTCCAAATACGTAGCAGGTGGTGGCCAATACCATTGCACTTTTGTAGCATAATATCTATCAAATAATCGCTATTAGGTGCGATAATATTATATAACCATTTAAAACAAGGAAGGAGAAGTCAGCTTCGGGTGTAGCCGACGAATAAACGCTAACTTGGAAGATACTCTAAAAGTATTACTAACGGATATTCCAAATTAGTTATTCGACAGGGAACGCGGTTATGTGATACGTTTCCCAGTTACCGTGTAAAGGTAGTAAAGTTTTGCAAATGTACGAAAATATACAGTTACATTTTTATCAAATTGATCAAACCTGTCTGATTTTGTAAATATATATGTATATTTTTTCTATGTGAGATTGTCGAAGCAATTTTCTAACGTTTATATAAGAGGTATGTGTGGTTAAACACTGATGTTAAATGCGCATAATGATGTAAAGCATGGTGCCCCAAAAGTGGGAAGGGTGAAGCTAAATTCCAAAAATTATATTAAATAATGAGTACACATAAATTTAAGTTTTGGGTATCAAAGGAAGAAATTTGTGTACTCCTTTTACGGTATCTCCATATTTTAAGCTGTTCGAGTTGTACCTCCATTTTGTTTTATCGCTCAAACTATTAAAAGTGTTACTTAAATGATACTTAATCAGAAGCAATTCGTTGTCCTTGTAAGGTCTGGTACAAATAAGTGTGTGATAGTTCGTTATGATCAATAAACTAACATAGTGTATAGAATTCTGTATATATATGTATACACATGCAAGCCATATAAAAATAAGGTTCAAACACTGAATCAAGACAGCGCAAACATACACTTCACTCAACTGTGGTACATACACTCTTCCATAAGTCGATCTATCATTACATCAAGAATGCGATTTTAATAAAATTTACACTTATTCGCCGAGCGTTCACATATATAAATAAGTGTGTATTTACCTGGGTTGTATCTACGCACACATATATGTTAAGAAATGAAATGAAAATTCATTAAGAATTTCATAAACATGTCAGCATGTGGCAGGAGGATGCCTACGACGCTGAAAACGCAAAACGTACTCACTCTGCTAGCTTGTTGTTCCAGCGGATGCGTATACTTATTATACGAGTAATATTGCTGTTTCTCCTTCGTCCTTTCCATATCCTACTTCAATGTTTCATGATGCAAGTGGTGTCCTTGTGATAATTCACTGGCGGCTTAAGTGTATTATTTATGGCACACAGATTTACATAGCGTTGGAGACAACCGGCAGCCTACAGTCGAGCTGCTGAGCCACCTTCAAGCGGCGACAGTATGCACAGAAACGGCTAAAAGAAAGATGAGTCGGAAAAAGTAAGGCGACGCGAGATTACATATGTATGTATTTCTGTGTACATTTTAATTATCTGTATGTGTGTGTGCACAATTAAATCAAAAATGTATATATACATATGTACGTAATGTGGTTTCATTCGCCTGCGTCAATTTTCTCCAAAGAAACCCGTTCGGAAATGTTGATATTCCAACCCTTTTTTTCCTAACAGAAATAGTTGCAGGTCCTTGTGATTTCTAGCGCCCTCTTAGCATGATAATACGAAGCCTGAGCTTTATGGAAGGATCGCGCCTTATATCTCAATTAAACCATATTGATTCTGGATATTGCGTGAATTATTGTTTGTATGTATTTTCAACACATTATACATATATGAGAAATATTATCTAAGGTCCGCCTGGGTGCAGTTCGTAAATATTAAAGAAGTGCATAAATGTAAGAGATGCGCAATTTTTTAGCATTAACATCCCAAATTATACGCTCATGTCGAATGCACGCATGTCTCCACACATATACATATATTCATGTGCGACACTTATGCTTTCCACACGTCGCAATCCGCAGTACATATTTCGTGTTAATTATCCCGCCTGTGGCTTCTCTCCATTCGCGCCATTCGCTTCGCTGGTCAGTCCAATTCGATTTAACGATTGCAGCAATTGTTATTGTTGGTAAAAAGCATTTACACTACATACATATTTATTTTATTTATTTATTTTTATAATTTTAATAATTTAATGTGCGACCCACAGGCGACATAACTGTACTAGCGAATTAAATCAAAACATATGAATTCCACGCACTTCCTCATTCTCAACGATATTTAGTATGTGAAAGCGCAGTCTTTGGCGAATATTTTGTATTTCGTAATTGAAAACAACTCTTTAGTAGCAGATAATTCTATGTTACGCGATCTTATAAAGCTAACTCGATTCGCAAAGATGGAAGCTCATGTCCATTATTTCAAAACTAAAACAAAAGATATATTAAGTTAGAAAAATTTAATTTAATTTTTAATGTCCAGTTATAACTGTAAAAAAAATATTTTAGAAAATTCCATAATTCAGCGCGCGATACTATAATTGAGCCATCGAAAAATTCTCCTATTAGAAACACGGTGACTTGTGTGATTCAAAATCTCCTTCACAAGATTACGATAATAGCGGTAAAAGCGCATTTACATTTTCACTCTCAAAGGGTATTTTTTAGTGCAAAGTTTAGGAACAGATTTGCAACGAATTACACTCTATATACACAGTAAATTTTGTACTTGATTTTCGAATTATCAAAACGTCGGCCTAAACAACATCATAAATATGACCTTGGCAATACAAGGATTACAAAGTTATTTTCCCACACAGATTGATGGACGTTTTGCTTGGTAAAATATTTCATTGGACTGGGTCTTTAAGAATTAAATCTATCCGGTTCCCATAGCTTTACGCGATGTACCAAATTGATAATAATGCAATTGTGGACAGGGATCTGTTAAATAGTTAAGCGCGAGATTTACGCGGCGGTTAGACACAGATAGACACTATATAATCAAATGCTCTTTCATGGCCAGAAATTGTAAAGCGAATATTGATGTGTAACCACTGAAATGGTTTGAAGGTTTCCCAGTAACCTTTAAAATGATTAGCAAATCTTTCTAAATATAACAGTTACATCAATTAATATACATATACATAAGTATTTCCATATAGCACTTAAAGAACGAATCGTTAAAAAATGTGCTGCGCTATTCATTTGAAATATAGAGCAATATATATATATATATATATGTAGTTGCGATGCCATAAAAACAAACTTAATTATATGCCGTAAAAAATAATTTAGTTATCAGAGAATGAGGCAGCAATTTTAGTGGGCGGTATGTAAATAATGTAAATGCCATGAACGGCGCGCAGTATAAACATTTGGCTTTTCTGTATAATTTTTCTGCGCCACATAGTTGCTGCGCTTTGTTTGTTGTTACACAAACAACATAGTAATGCTAATTATTTTGCATGCGAGGGCGGTTTGCCAAGTCAATGTGTTTCTCTTTGCTGTTTTATTAGCTATAACTAGCAATGCAACATTATGTTGTTGGACTACTTCAGTGGCGCATTGTTTCGATGCATATTGTAGGATTTAGTTTGAATCCTTTATTAGCATTATTATAAAGGAAAATACAATAACGTAACAATATTTCGATTTATAAAGATTTTGGTTTTAAAGTAATGTTTGATTCTTAAGTTACTGACGCATCAAGCTAACCTCATACTAACCATAACTGTAACGGGATATTCATAGTTTGTACCAAAGGGGGTGGGTGCATGTGTATGCTTCACCTGGCGTTTGTACCTTTTGAAGCATAATTATTATATTCCACTGGGTACTGTATGCGTGCAATCATGTCATAAGATCTATGGCTGTTGGGGCGTTTTAGGCGCAATTACTCAATTTATAGTATTATTTATAGTATGGGAATATTATCGGTTGATTATATGCCTCGTAACATCAGCCGTTGGTTTCACTCTATTTTCACTACCTAATTAGCGATTTTTGTGGCGTTTACGAAATGTTGATCGGAAAACTAATCATATTCTAAATTTGTGCTCTATATTTGAAGGTTAGTATCAGTTCCTTCTAACTCATGTGTGGTTCTTATACGCATAAATAAATACAACATATGGCCATGCATACATATGGAATATACAAATAAAAACAAAATGTTTAAATGAGCTTTTAAGATATGTGATTTATGAAGCGATCACTTGAGTGTCTCCAATACCAAATCTTACGTTTCTTTCTATCTTGAAATTATAATTAGATGATCCTGAGGGACGCTAAAGGCTAAAATCGAAACTCACCATAAGTAATGGTTCAACTTTGAATAAAACGATCTCTACTCCACTGGCAGATAGCTGCAAGCGCGGCGACACAATTTTATGTTTAATAGTTCCCATTTGGTATAATGATTTATTGTGCCTCCCTCTTTAATCTAGCAATTGCTTTATTGGTTCTCTTCTCTCAATTTAAATCGAAGAAACGTTCTTGCCGGATTGCTATACAAATGACAGTTTTAGAATATAATGCAACTAATAAATTCGAATTTATGTGTAAGTATGCACAGTTGCTGGCGAAATTGGTTTACAATAAGGCGATGATAAATTGACATATAAATATAATATAAATAGACATGCTTATTTAGCTCTCAAACTTACATAAGATTTGAATCCTATTTACACATATGTATATATAGTTTCAGCAGCATAAAGTTATTGTTGCTCAAGGTTCTGCAAAAATCCGTTGAAGTACCTCTTTATAAGTTTCAGATAACCATTTTGTAATGTGCCTACATGCATTCGTACATTCGCTTTAATATTTATACTTTCGCAACATGTTGCAACAGAATATATTAGTTTTGTTCACCTAACGGTTGCTTTTGAACACACACAGGTTAGTGAAATTCCACGAACACCAGGGTCTGAGGTAGGTAATGAGAGCGTAATGTAATGAGAGTAACGTGAGTCTATGACCTGCAATATAAGCTAATAAGATACTAAATATGATGGGAATCCATTTACGGTTTCGTCGAATAATGAATACTGAATTTTTCCGCAACATTTTTTAATATAAAATTTTGCTAGTAACTGAAAGTATTTCCCCTCCTTTAATTCTTGCGTATTGAGAGAGTATAAAATGTTCCGTTACACCCGAACTTAGCCATTCCTTACTTGTTATACTTTGAAATGAGCTTTGAAATTTGTTCTTTTGTAATCATGAACAAATACCATTGGCAAGGTGCTAAAATAATTTCTAAATTTTTGAACAGGTTTTTTGCCTTTCATAACTCGGTGGATTCTCCGCGTATAGCGTCTACCGTATCGGTTGGACCGGTTTATTATTATTATTATTAAAATCATCTTCAAATAATGAACGATGTGACTTCATGAATCATCGCTTGCGATATTATATTAAGCCAAACATCTCCTTTCTAAATATTATTTTGGATATTTCGGGAATCAGTGATTTCTCTGTTTTCATTTTCACTCTCCTTCGTACCTTTCAGGAGAGAAATAAAATTTCTCTATATTTTATTATGTAGATTAAATAGTTGTAATGCAAAACCTAAGGAAGATGCATCCATTGATTAATATGCGCATTCCGTGACGCCTATCTCCCTCCTTCTCTTCTGTTCAATTATTTAGGTTTTGCACTCTAGCATAGAGATGCAAGCAAAGTGTTTACTGCCAAAGCGGTCTTATATTAATGTACATGTAGTACACGTGTCTGCAAGTCCATCAATCAGTTCAGTTCGCTTAAGTCGGCCTTAATCTGTATATTGCTAAATTTATATTTATTCATATTTCACTTAATAAAGCCCAATAACGATAAAAGGGGCTGATGCCCTCCACTACGAGAAGCAACTCTATAAAAAGTATATTAAGGGCTTTAGCATTGCTCACCCTGAATCCCTGAAGGCATATGTGATGCGAGCGAGTATGCTCAAAACAAAGAGAAATAACGTACTAATACACACATGCATGTGCAACAAATTGAAGTTAAATCGTGTCCGAAGCAATTACGATCAAAGCCCAAAACAAAATTCAAGTAGGGCTAATTTTTGGCATCAATCAATTACCAGCTGCCAACATCCATCAAAATGCTCACTAAAAATGCCAAAATATATGAAAGATGATAAGCATATACGGAGAAATATTTACATATACATAGGAGTAACTGTTCAATCAATTGCCATTCAGGCAGAGTGGATTAAGAAGCCCATAAGTCCATGAATGAAGTACGCAAAAAATCGCATATCAACATTTTGCAGTATACTTCTGCAAGGTTACCCTTTATAAATATTTAAATACATAGAAATTGTAATAAGCTTTTAATTTTTTAATTTTCATTTTCAAAATTATCGCTGTTGAGCCTATGTTGAGCAAATATGCAGAAAAGAGAGCAATAATTTCTAAATGAGAAAGTACTGTTGGAGACAATTCAAAATAATTTTTTTATTATACTATTCTAAAATCAAAAAAAAAAAAAATCAAAAATTGTTTGTGATTATAGTAGTTTATGCAAATAGTTGAATCCACTTCAGCATCTGCTACGGTAAAAACCAATTTGTCAATCATATGCTGCTTAACATCGCGACATTCATGGATATAATAATTAAATACACAATTGCGAACAAAATAATTACGAACGCTTTAGAAGCATAGACATATACGTTTCATTGCTGATAAAAAAAAACATGACTTTGCAAATTTAATTAATGGTTTCTAAATGCTTTCGAACTGTGTGGTATTTTCACAATTTTTGTCTTATTAGGAGTCCAATTAGGTCCAAAATAGGAAACGCTTGCTTCAGATGGGAACAAAAATAAACACTTTAATTGCACAAAATTAAAGTCAACAGCAGAAACTCCGCAAAATTTCAATTAAGTTGTCAACAAAAAGTGTAATTAAATATGATTGAAAAGCAAAATGAGAAATACCCAAATGACGCTACTTCGCTACCAAACAATCACCGCTATAATAACCAATTTGACCGAATCGAAAAAGAAGTATTTATGTTCCACGGTGATGGCGGACGGTTTGTGTGTTTATGCTTGCACTTGCCCTTGACTGTAAATCGAATAAAATGTATATTTACATAAATATAAAATAACTAACTAATAAAATCATCGCATAGCCAATGCTTCGGTTGCGACGTTGCGAGTGCACTGTGCAGCTTCGAGGTATGGCGTTTATTTTGCAGACTATGGAACGCCTGCGGCGCAGAACCCGCATTACGAAAACAGAGTGACGTGTCTTTTATCATGATTATGTTATTTGGAATACCACCACTTGAAATGCACGGACATGCATTCGGACATGAACAAATACACGTGTGTATGTGCATTTGCGGATCAATTAAAATTATATTACACCATATCTTTCTGGGACCCTTCATTGAAATATATTTTTGATTTCGTGCACAGAATGCTTTTGAATGTCAATCAATTTACATAAGTGTGTCTATATATACCATAAGTATACATATTTTACTCCGTTTTGCTTTCGATATTCATAAAATGTATTTGAATTAAGATATATCATGGACACTTCAATTTCATCCATATATCGACGTATGCGAGCCTTTCCAATCAATTTAACGAAGAGAAGTTAATTATTCTAATGAAAATTTTATTTTAATTTGCGGTCAAAATATTAAATTTTATCAAGGTAAATAACACATTAGTTCGTAAATGTCAATATGTTATTCAATTAAAGCCATATATGTAAACAAAATTGTATTAGTAAATAAATATTGAAAATTATAGAGATTATTGAACATTTAGAAAGGTTTGACTTTTAATTTAGTTTCAATTATTTATTATTATTATTTTTTTTATGTTAGAAAAAAGTAAACACTCGTATTTTATATTCATTTTTAATATATTTTGGCAAATTACTATGGCGTTCCGGCGTTTACTCCGGCATTCTATAGAGCACGTCAAACCATCATTTCAATAGAGGAAACTTATGGAGGCGAATCATATAAAGAAATGGGCCTGTCAATTGACCACAAAGCTGATGCCATTTAACTCCGTAAGATCACGTTTTGTTGAAAAATATAAATAAAATATACATAAAAAATATATAAATAGATAAACATAAAAATATAAACATATATAGTTGAAAAAGATGATACACAGAAAAATATTGATTTTTCAAATTCAATTCCCAAAATATAAACATGAGCACATAGTCGTAATAATATGATGACTATGTGAAAAATCGTTATAAACCGGACATTTTTCAGTTTCGCAATAATCGTGGTAAAGCTTTAACTTCATGTTTTATAAAAATGAATGCCTAATTATATATATATTCTTGAGGAAGGAAGGAATGTCCTTACATACTTTGTATGTTCGGCTCAGCTGCGGCCTTAGAATATCCATGATCTATATTTGTAGATATGAGCCAGATACTTCTCAAATAACGCAGATTTCACGGCCAGCTTTCCCCGTGTTTATATAAGATTTCATAAGCCAAAGAAGAGTTTAGGTGAACTAGTTGACTAATTGGCACTTTGGAGAAGCACATTGTCGATGATAACAATCGATTAGTAGAGCGCCGAGAGAAGGAGAAGTTTGAAGGTAATTTAGTGAATTAAATTTTTATCTATACTCCAATAAGAAAACGTATTGTATTATTGTATTAACATAGACGGCACGTTTTCGCTTAACAATTCACCTGTGACTTGTTGAAAATCTGATTTATGTGAGCACTCGACGAGAAAAGTAAACACACAAAGCAAATAATATGCATATGTAGTCGGCAATTTATCACAATGTGTCGCACACCGCCTGCCACATTTGCTTATGTACGAAGATATGAAGAATACAATTGCTTCGATCCACCCTGTTCCCTTGTGAATAATCACACTCGCAAACGTCGAAGACGCTTAAAATCCGTTATTTTTCTTTCTGTCTACATGCAATTGCGTATACGCAATGTCGCACCGATGACTGGCACCTGTTTCTCCCATTTGTATTTTCTAAATTGTTAGAATTCGGAGACGCAAAAACGTATCGACGATTACCAGAGTTGGCGTAGAGTAAAACCAATCCTTTGGCCCTATGCTCTGTTGTCAACTGAATCTTAGAAAATTTTTTTTTTTTTTTATTTCTGGTTGTATATGAGTGGTATCAGCATTTAAATGCTTGACTAACATTTGAGTAGAAACGAATTTTTGGAACGGCCTACGGCTGTGTAAGTCACACATTTAAAAAAAGCTTTATAGGCTATAGCTGATTATTGTTTCATAAAAGCGAGGGGTTTATTGATAATACAAAATTGCTTATCAATTTAATTGTTTACTCTCACTCAAATCAGAACGTCGTCACTTAATCGCCAAGTACTAAAGGGTATTTAAGCTTATATAAGGGCTTCTATTTCTCTCACTAATCCCTCCACTCTATGAAACTTCTCTGCATAAGGTCTTCTACAAATTTTTTTAATTACTTAATTTCCTTTTGCTTTAAGAAATTTTAACGACAACAAGCATTTTATTGCCAGACAACATGCCTCTACTGCGGGGGAAAGGAGGTAGTTGTGTAAAATTAAAAAATCTCTGTACACAAATTAACGCACCACTTGTTAATCTGCTCTCCTAAATCAACAGTGCGTGAAACACGTTCTTAGGCTGCAAATAAAAAAGGAATAAAATGGATATGAAATTTTCTTTATACGCTAAGGAAGGCGTCAGCCGGTTGCGGCAGTAGGCAGTGCACAGCTCAACAAACAATGCCAACACGAGCGCAACATTTTTGGGCCTTTTTAATGACGGCTGCTGTACAAGTGCTTCGTCGCAGACGTCGTTTAAACAGAGTTGCCACAAACGATAATTTTTTATTAAGTTTTTATATTTATTTCTTATTTCGCTTGGACTATTCGGCTTTGTTTGTGTGAACTCTGCTTACACTTTGAGACTTCGCAAGCCGCAAGCGTTTATGTAATTTACATACACAAAAGCAGCCCTGCTCACACCCCCACATAAATGCGTGATGTATAAGCGGCTTGTACATATCTGAACACATTTCTGTTGTGAAGCATTTCAAAATTTACTTTGGAAACTTACAGTGTACTCTGCCAGGGTTCCTAGTGCACATATGTAAAGGAAATAATAATTCCTTATAAATAATAATATGTGCACTAAATAATTAATTCTTATTTGTGTTTTAGTAGTAAAAGCTCGTATTTGTATAACTTAAAGAGCAGAGTTGCGGCTTTGGAAGCGAAGATATCTTAAGCTTAAAGACGTCATGTGGTAGTTGTTAATGTATTTAAAACTCTTCGAAGCCATATCGGTATTCATTTAACTTCCTTCAACATATTTGTAAGACTTATTTGAAAGGCAAGGAAAAAATGTCAATAACTTGACTTGCTCCATTGGCGCCGATAAGTAATTACCAATAAGAATATTAAAATTTATTGAAAATACTTCAGGGTTTGCGGATAAATTCCTGTTCTTGTTGAATCATTTTTGAGAAACGATCTTCAGAAGAAAGAATAGTTTTATTTATTTATATTTATGCGACTAGAAACTTTGCTGGTAGCGATTCTCCAATTTTAACATTGGCTTTTTTATCTGAAATGACAAGCATTTACGGTTAGATCAGAACTACTTTAGGCGTAGTAAGCGCCTGAACTCTTTTGTTCACCTAACGGTTGTTTGTAAGATCGGAAACCAATAGAGAGAGATATAGAATATATGTTGACGAGACGAGTGGAATTCCGAGTGGTTGTTTGTAGGTACAAATTTGGTTCGAATATGAAGATTTTCTAATTACCTGTAGACTTTATACCGCATATATTGGTCACTCTGCGAGATATCTTAAAAGGTTCATACAACATCTTTTCCTGGTAATGATATCTCCTCACACCAAAAATTTATGAAATTGAGCCAATAATTCCCTAGTCGCCTTGTAGCAAATATCAGAATATTAAAAATTCCAGTTGGCGTATGTCGGCAACATTAAATGAATGTTTGATCTCGAATATACTAGAGTTTGTGGCAAAAGTTAGTAATATCGATGTACGAATTACCCCAGCCCCCATTTATATATAGCACATTTATATATATATTTTATTTTATATAGCACATATCTCCACAGAAGATTTCTCAACAAAAATTAATGAGAATATTTCGAGAATTATTACGTCATTCGGCAATAAAAATTTTGCCTGTTGTACCTTCCTACAGCACTGATATGATGAATATGCAAGAATTATTTTTTTTAGTCAGATTGACTTTATGAGTTTATGACCTAATCTGTAAGTTAATACGAAGCCAAATGTGCTTTTAATAAGTCTAGATTTTTTTCGAATAATAATTGTTCAATTCTTAGGTTACATTTTTTAATATAAAGTAATGCCAGCACCGGAAAGCATTTCCCGTCTTTGATCTTAGCTCATTGCGAGAGTATAAAATGTGCGGTTACATCCGTACTCAGCCCTTCCCTACTTATTTAGAATACGATTTTGCGGACAACTCGAAATGTTTTAGACGCCGTAATGCTTTCAAATCGAAAAAGTATGTCAAAGTTTGGTTGT
Organism: Bactrocera minax; assembly: GCA_021498325.1. Taxonomy (NCBI): domain Eukaryota; kingdom Metazoa; phylum Arthropoda; class Insecta; order Diptera; family Tephritidae; genus Bactrocera; species Bactrocera minax. Next base: position 1,610,801 of record JAKEEE010000012.1, on the reverse strand, counting down.
GCTGGAACGAAATCTCCCTTTAGTTTTTTTGTTTGAGTAGATTTGCAATCGCTTACACGCTTTCTCTATTGTTAAAAATGAAAATGGGAAAGTAAGCCGAGCTGCCGCATTTTTATACTTGTCGCCCCAGAAAATTCTATTATGTTGAGTTAAGTATGCATATATGAATAAAAACGAACCTTTTTAATGCCGAATTTTCATTCAAATTCTCAACGATATAAATAACTACTTAGGCTCTGTGTGTGCAGCCCCGCGATGGGATTAATGTATAAATATTTCATAAAACCAAAACAGAGACCAGTGTGTTGAAGCGCAAGTTGTAAGCGAGCTTGCATTACTTATCTGCTTAGTTTAAATAGAAAATCTTCGTCTCACAGATATTGCATGGGTGCGTATAATCGTTGAAAGCAAATTTATTCTCTTTTCTGCTTATACTCGTATGTGGCTGAGCGTTCAAGTGCCTTCAAATGCAATTCCACTCTACAATTGCATATTCTATTTGATAGTGAAAATTACTGCGCACGCGGCACACCTCCAACACCAATTGCAATAAATTTTACGCTTATTTGTCTGCGTCACACGCGAAGCGCAGCAAGTGTAGCGCAACGGCAGGTGTTGGCTATTGCTGTGTACGCTCCGCAGCTGATGTCGGTCTGTTTGTGTTGGCCACTCAGCGCTAAACGCCCACACGCTCGCCTACGGAAATTGCTTACACTTCAGATCGCTACTTCTACGAGAGCGTGCAAAGTGAAACAACAGGCATCTACATGCCCAACCCAGCGAGGACAGCGCTCCTTGTAAACGCATGTCGCTCATACGCCCCGCCGTACTAGATTGAAGCATGCTGCTGCCTTGCTGCTTCTGCTGCACTTGTACTACATATTTTAAAATGCATTATCTGCGCGCTGAATTCGCATATTTCATGTCCGTTCGATTGGCAACGCCGAAGATGGCTGCGGTAAATAGCGCATATGAGTGCAGTTATGTTCGCCGTGCGCTCCGCTTCCGAAGTCGGGTATGTGCAAGTAACCATAGCAAAAAATTTGCGTCTTCGCTGTCGGTGCAAGTGTAGTGCATGGCATAGGCGGAAACGGAAATGGCAGCATGTTGCTGCAGACTGCCAGGCTTGCCTTCTTCCGCCGCATGATTGTGTGTATGGCGCGAGCTAAGCATGAGCCTTGGTCGCCTGCAATTTCTGCGAATTTATCTACACTTCTCTGGCGTACTCTTCGGCTCTTCTTAACTCCTGCTAAAGTGCTGGAGCTTCATTGTATGTTTCTTACAATATGGGTATCCTTCCATAGCGCACTTTACTTCACGTGCTTCTTGTGTACCTATGTCCTCTTCTGCAGCTACTTTCAAGCACACTTTGCACAGTTTCAACGATATGCAAACACAATTGTCTTCACCTGGCCATTGCTCAAGTGTTATCAGCTCGACTATTTCCTGCCGGCTTTTTATGGTGGCACTTCCCTTCGCATTCGATATTTCATCGCCAGCGATAAAAATCAATAGTTTCCGAGGAATGCGCCGTAGCTTCGCCAACTCCAGCGCGGTCGATGATCTGTAGCATAAACCCGCTCATCCCACAAAGTTTGAGCCTGTTCGTTTTTGCTGAAGAAATTGTGTAAGACAGTTCACCTGCCGATAGTGCAAATAGTAGAGAGTGTTGTATGGACGTTCGGTCATCAGTAATCTGGTGGGCGTGCACCAACACTTTCGACTGCAACGTGCAATGAACGCCGTTTAGTGGCGCACATAAACGGCTAGGCAGTATTTACCTACCACATAAAACATTATTTTTCACCATGCAAGTTAAATATACATACTAGTATATGTAAACGTGTACGTATGTATTTATGTTTATTGGTATATGCATTTGTACTCTCGAAGTTCTCAAAGTTGTGATTATTGTTTTTGCCGCATGATTTTCGGCACTGGCCCAGTGCATGCCTTAATATACTTACATAAACACTCTGAAAGGCACATATTCACACACCAATATGGTTACACGTAGAGTGGTCCGAGCAAATCGTGTTGAGCAACCCTTGCAATTGCATTCAAGTTATTGTTGCTGCAAATTCATATATTACTCGCTTGTTTGGTTTAACGCCTGCTGTCCGTAATTAAATTTAGCTTATCATGCCATAAATTGGCAAGCAATTTATGTTACCGCAGCGCACAAGTGGCCATTAATAATTTAGCCTGATTTCAGTGAATGCCTTAAAAGACCTGTGAAGAAAATTGTAAGCGACTAAGTGGCTTGAGGAGCCCAGGAGTCCCAAATGCACGCAGGTTGTGTGTGTTGGACTTTGGAGTTAAAGCAAATCGCCGATATCCAAGCAGAACTTTTCACTATTAATAAGATTACTTGATATAAAATATTTTATAATATTTCTCACACAAATATAAACGGCGAATCCGAGAATATCGCTAAACATTATGTGTATGAAATGGGTGCATCAACGAGAGATAGACTATCGATAATACAGCCCAAATAGCAGTTAAGCATCGGAGTAAACCACAATTTTTCAAACAATATCAACAACCAATGAGGAGAATCTAGATATTTTGCTTATGCTGCTCTCAAATAAAATTAATATGCAACTGTGCGACGCAACGTCTATGCCTCTACCGCCCGAATAACACCCTCTTTCTGACCGTTCTCATACTCTTCATCACAACTTCTGCAGTTTTTCATTCTCTTTTAAAGCTGTAATGCTTTTTCTGAGGTATCTATAATGCCATAGAATTTGATTACAATTTATAAACTCTACATCAACTAACATCTCGCATTCGCCCAAAAGTTCAATTAAATATTTTCAAGACAACCTCCACGAATATAAATGAATGGCCCGGCCGCGACTAACTTCCATTTTCTGGTCATGTCCCAAAGTCCCAGCGTCGAAATGCGCTGGCGTTAATCTAATGAACCCGATTGTGCTGATATCCGTTAATTAATATCCACTTCATGAATACATATGCAGGCAACCCCGTGTCAAATATGCTAAGTTGCTATGGCCATTACAGAGTAAGAAATCAAATTTTGCTACACCTGTAAAAGAGATTATATCTTTACATGTTATATGTTTACATGTTTGCATGTATGTGTGTATGTGTGTTTATGTGCTCTGCTGTCTACTTAGTCCTCTGCATTTGTGGTTCAATACCAACAGAAGGTCGAGCAATGTAATCAGTGTTCTTTTTTTTTTGTTTTTTTTTTTGGTAGGGGTGTAATGTAAACAAAAGTTCGGGTGGAAGTTGGCAGGTGGTAATGTGTGAGTGCTTGTACGTGAGCGTGAAACTTTTCGCTTTTCGTTGAAGCTGTTGAAAATCGCCTTAAAAATAGGTTAATTAAAATACGACCCCACTACATTTTTATTGCGCCTTGCGGAATTGTATTTTCGAGTGAAAGCCAATCAACTCACTTGTGTACTTGTGTTCTGGCTTAAAAGTGTGCAAGCAGTGCTACATATATTATGAGGCACATCGCTTGCATGTGTGTGTAAGAGCCAGAGGTTGTGCGCAAGGCGCTAAATAACAAAAATAGCTGGTGTGTTGGCTGGTCTTCGCTTCCTCTGGCTTTCAATTTTTGTGATTTAAATATATGATGCCTTAAGGCTGCTGACAGTAAGCCACCTGCTGTTGATAATAATCAAAGGAAAAAAATGTAAATAAAAAACGGAACAAGCTGAATTCTCCAACACGATGCAATGGCAAGGATGAAAGCCAGTCCACCTTGTAGGCTTAAATTGGCGGCACAAGGACGTTTAATCAGAGAGCAATAACAACAACAACAAAAACAAAAACATTAAGCGCAAACATGTTAGACCGGCACAATGGCCCCAATGTTACTTACGCTATTATTGTTCGAGCATTCTCTAATTTTTGTTGTATCGACATTGTGTTTGCTGCCGTTGTTGGCTATAGCTCGTCGTTGCTGTCGGTAATGTCATAAAATTTTATTTTCATGTGAGTGTGTAATGAATGCCAATGAAGGCAGCCCTCCGAGCCTGTTAACTTGACTAAGCCAGCTAAGCGAGCCACCATGCGATATCATCGAGCGACATGTTGGCTGAGGGACTGCCGCCACAGGCGACAAGGATACACAAAAGCATGCAGGACATGCTTACATGTATGAGTATGTAGTTGAGAAAATAACTAGTTTTTGTTGGGAAAAGTAATGGTAAAACTTTGGCGACATAATAACGCTGGCTGGCGAATCCCATGGTGGAAGGGTCAAGCCCATGCGATAACCTCACCAACACACTTACATTTACAACTATGCTCCAGTCAGTTAGTTGCATGGGTGTATGCTATTATAGTCGAGTAGATTTTGTTTAGGTCCATATGTAAATTTCGAAAGTGAACGGATTATTTGAGAAGTATTTGTGTAAATTAAAATATTCCCAACCAGTGTGTGTGTGTCTGTATTATAATGGTAGGCACAAAAGTAATGCATATATGTACATTCATACATGTACAAATTTGAAATATGTGTTTAATATTTTGTATTTTTCCCAATATAAGAGATACATATAGACTTCCCATAAACCTGGTTTTCAAGCTCAATTCGGCAGTTAAAGCTATTAATAATGAAATATCAGTTGTAACAACGGACTCATTGAAACTAATTACATATTAACGATTCTTCCGGGCCTTTGAACGTAGTTCTCTTAGTTTAGTTCCTGTTGCTGGTGGATTTCAGGTATATTAAATACACGTACACACTTTTGCTTAAAATGAACTCCCATTGCAAGAATGTTTCGGACTACAACGCAGCCTGAAAGTTTTCTGCTGCAAAAGTAACTCTCTGATTAAGGAAAATTTGGTACTTAGAGGGCTCCGAAATTCTTAAATCTTCTTTTCCATCCCTGGTTATTTAAACCATCAGCATAGTCGAACTATTTTATGAGGATCAAAATAGGAGACATTGAGATTCTTTACGGATAGGTCGAAGCTCGAGAAAGGGTTGGTAGGAGATTCTATTGGTGAAACTTCTCCATTAACTCTAGTTTTAGGCTTCCAGAATTCAGTTGTGGACCTACGGCAATGAAGTTTCCTCTAGTCAAATTTTCACCATTAAAGCAGAATATTACTACCGACCTTGAGCTCACTTATTTTGAGTAGTGAAGGAGGCTTATCTTTATTAGAAATTACATCGAGCTCCTTCGTGATAAGCGGAATCGCTGTGGTGTCACGTGGTATTAAATTTGGCATGAAATAGCACGGGAAAACTCTCGTCTTAATATCATAACTGGAAACTGGTGGGAGTTTTATTTTAATCCTCAACGTTCTTCAGAATCGAGGTATACAACACATTCATGTGTCCTGTAAACAACACATTATTCCCAGACCCAAGAAAACTACATGGAATAGAATTCTATAGTTTAGTTCTAGATTTGTGATATGCTCACGAAATTCCCGCCTATATATAAGCTCTAAAATTCAGCTCAAATATAGCAATTTTCGGTATCCCGAAGGCTTGTAGGCCATTATGATCTCCTGTCTCAGAGATCAATTTTAGTACCTATATTATATTATTACATGACATGACAAGATGTTATATGGTGACTTGAATAAAACACAATTGACTTTGTCCGAAAAAGTTTAAGCTAAAAGACATTTGGTTGTAGCTTTTAGCTTCAAGAAGACACAGGACTAATTACGTGAAATTACTGTTATTAAGTAAGCTACGCAAAGAGCTTAGAAATTTGTTAACTGCCTATTTATTCTTACTTACCATCATTTTTTAAAATCTTCAAAAATAGTTGTTTTTTCGTTTTACACAAGAATCCACCGAATTCCCCTTGATGTTAAGCTTAATGTGATTCTGAAGTTTTGCATACATGTATTTAGATAATATATATACATTCCTTTGTGCAACCATCATCTCACTAACATTTTTTATTTAATTTAAAGGTGAGTTATTGGTCAGCTTGTTGGTAAACATAATTGATGGGCCGAAAAAGACATAAAAACAAAATCAAATAATAAGATACTAAGCCAAAAAGGTAGGAAAGAAGTCATTTTAAGGTAAATTCCATCATGCGATATACTACATTCATGCCAATTATGTGGTGAACAACATAAGCTGATGTTGGTGAATTGCAGCTTGAATCTAACAGTTAAATTGTTAGTCTGAAGACTGCTTGTCAACTGAGCCATTGATGGTCATAAATTTATTTAAAAATTTTAATGAATAAATCTGTGCATCTGTATATATTTTCGTATTCTTACCTAATTAATATGCATGCCGATTTAAATATATTCATGGACACGGAATACTCATTCGTTTAAATTTTGATTTTCTGTTTGAAGTCGAAACAAGTTTCAGTCGCCTTATTGAAATTAAAAATTTTATTTTAGAAATAATTAATAGCTTAGCTTAACAAATCAGCGAAGATTATATGTGTCTTGCGCTTTAGTAAAATATCTACACAGAACAACAATAGCCGATTACTTTATTGATTTTGTAACAAAGGCGCTTTTAAAATTATGAAATCTTAATTTTCGTGACTTTTCAAAACATTTATGTGTTCTTAATTGTTTGAAACTGTTAATTTTACAAGGGCCTAATATTGTGTTAGTGAATGAAAATCTATGCTCTTGGAATTCTGATTGCGTACGTGTATTAGTAAAAGCAGAGGTGTCCATGAAGGTGCGTTAAATACACAAGCAACGCCGCCTCAACGTCTGCCATGCATGCGAATCGAACACGAACACATGCGTCAAGGAAACCAGTTTGATGTCAGCTCTTTACGTAACATAGCTGAACACATTTGTTAACCCCTTATTTGAATACACAAATTTGTAGTATTATTTTCGTGGAATTATTTTGGTGTCGCTTTTTATGCCACAAAGCATAATTTAATAAATTTATTGGAGATATATGTGTATGTCTTATGTTTAGCTTTGGATAAATATTTTGAATACTTTCGATTGCTTCTTACTTCACCTTTTGTATTTTTTAAAGAAAACAAAACAAAAAAAAAATAATAAACTCGATATTCCACTCAAAGTCGCCACCAACGCGATGGAACTCGGTAGCACCGTTGACTATTTCATGGGTTTGCGACATAAATTTTGTGTGGTGGCTTTGTTTTTTGCGCACTAAATCACACTCATTTAATTTGGTTATTTGATCGCGCATTTACGGCATCTGGCGATATAAACCACTAAAAGTGCTGGCGAGCTTTTGATATAGGGCAATTTGCATAGCGCTGCTCATGCTGTAATATTAGCTGTTTTGCATTGTTTGTCCTCTTACGGGTTCGGAAATTTGATTAATGACTCTTTCATTCCGGCAAAACCGCATTTTTCGGTTGATAATTGCTCTGGTGACAATAAGAATATCACTATTTGTCATACAACCAGCCGAACAATCGCGAAAAATTCATGGTGTTGACATTATGGTTTTTTGAAGCGGTGAAGTATTTTGGCTCAAACTTCAGGATCAAACTTATAAAAGAGAATGCTTGAAGGTGAGTTTTAACAGTGTAGCAATTTTGTTTATAAATAAATACAATTTGTATAACATTTATTACTGTTCTAGATGAAAATATTGTTTTCACTTCGTTTGAACTGTTGAGCCTTTTATTTAGGCTCCCCAACTTCACCAAATTAGCTAAGTAACACCCATTTGCAATACGCTTTGTATACATTAAACTTGAAACTATAAAGCTTGGCTTTCAGAACCCTATTGCAGGTAGTGTTGATCAATAATTTAGACACTGATTTACTGGAATCAGATCTAGGCTTTCATGAACTTACATGTAATTGAATTGTGGTGCAGAGCCCATTCAGTAGCAATATCCCACTAATCGATGTTAAATAGTAAGCTATTATCTTCTTCATATCGCAATATTTGACTATTATTTTTAAGTCATGGCGGAGTGCTGGTACGGATTTTGGTGCCATTTTTTTTTTCGAGCTACAAAGTGCAAATTTATTTAACAAATTCGAATATATTTTCTATTACTGTGAAAAAGGCAACAGCACCTACAAATTTTATTATACAGAAACTAGTAAATATTCTGCAAGCTGGCTGTTCCAGGAGTAAAAATAACACTTACTTAACCGTCTTACACCAAAATGTGGGCGAAAGCAAAAGCATGCGCCAAATGATATGTCTAAATGTAAAAAAAATTCGGTTATATACATATACACTTATAAATAAAGCTAATTTTTGGTAACAGAACTGTTTTCAAAATCACCAAATTAGTACGGAAAGGCGTTGGAGCGTTTTTATAGCATTATGTGATCTATTTTATCTATTACATTAGCCATTTATCTATTAGGCGACCCGGATAACTTCATCCCAGCCAACCTCCTGGTCACCACTGTCCATATCCAACCCGAATGATACTTCCTATTCTCCTATGCGATCCTGCGTTCAATCCCCAATAAACTAGGAGGGGTAAGTCGGGCTATTTTAGAGCACATCAGAAAGTACAAATTGTTACAACTATTCTTAACTTAGAAAATAAATGTTCCACATGATATTGTTAAAACATAATAAGTTTTTATCAATGAAATTAATATTTATTCCTTACAACCTGCAACTCGTCGAAAATAGTTTACTGGCTATTCCGAGTTAACCAAGAGGGATTTGTGAAGAAATTTTTGAAATGCACCCCTGAGATTTCAATATTGTATATAAATATATATATATATGCGAGTATGTGTACATCTATATTTATCTACATATATCTGAAACTATGAGCTTGTGTCACTCTGGGCGAGAGCAGCTCCAAACACAATCTTGCAAATGGCGTCCATTACGTAGCCACTTTTATTGTTGCTGATGTTGCAGCTGGCTTTGAGTTCCGCTCGATGATGTTGCACGCTTGTATACATATGATGAGCCTCAAGTCCTGCACAACAAAACAAACAAAATAACAAAAAAAAGAAAACTTGTTTTAATACTTTATTGTGAATTTGTATGTGGTATGAAGTAGCAGAATGACGCTGAAGCATGCAACGCATATGAATAAAATGTAAAATTGTGACATACTTCCGTTTGAAAACTCAAATAGATGTTTTATTACCACAACATAGTTATCTAAAGGGAGTGATATTAGAAAATTGCAGAAACATTGTTGTAAGCTTTAGATTTCAATGAATATATGTATAGAATACAGTTTGCTGTTTCATTCATAAAGCCTGCTTTCATTTTCCTTAGTGGATATAGATTCGGCAATCGGTTGAAAAATTGTTGCGCAATCCTTAAGTGAGCATAAAACATAACAAAATTCAAATTTGGCTCAACAAAACGGTATGTATGTGTCTGTATGACGCTCCACCAATTGAGACCCATCCATTTCGATTATTTTTTAAATTAAAGTAAATACTACATGCTTATGTTTACGATGAAAAATATTACGTTGAAGCGAAAAACATCTGCGAGTCAGATGTAAAAAGTAAAATGGCTGAAAAGCATTTTAACTTTCCACATAAATTGCATAACCGTATATCCCTAAAAGCAGACACATTTTTTATTTATTATTGCCGTTTACAATTTTTTATGTAAACAGCCCACGAAAGCAGCGCAAACAAAATAATAAAATTGTCTCCAAATTCGAAGTAAAAAAAGAGGCCGGAAATAAAAAGGGAACGCTGCTAGCTGCCAGCAATATAAATGTTGTACGCCTTTTCTCACATGCCACATAATGTGGCAAATATGTCAAAATAAATCATTTTATTGAGCACAATAATAATTCTACTAATATAAAATGGCATAGAATAGAAGCAAATAACGTCAGTGTGCTCACACACGATTGAACACGCACACATTCAAGCCCATGCCACCCCAATAAACCAACAAAAGGCACATTTGCGGCATTGCGCTGCGTTAAATGTGACTTTCGAATGAGTATATATGTACATGGATGCGCCAAATATGGAAAAGAACTCACGACTGAGTTGAATTTATTTATTCATTGTGCACTCAAAATGCGTCGAAAAGCGTTCGCCAATATTGTCGTCACTTAAAACGGCACTTTTTGTTGTCATAATTAAACGAGAAAATCGAAATCAACAAAAAGGAAGTCATGGGCACTCAATCGGAGGCAAATTTGGTTTTCATATATTTTAATATAAATTATTTGATGAGACATATTGCATGTATGTAGAGTTTATTCAGGAAACCAAAATCTTAAGAAGGGAAAATTAAATTTGCAAATACATACAAGTACCACTTCGTAACATCAGAGTTCGAACTTAAGGATCTTACTAAATTCTTGAATATGATTCTATTTAATGAAATGGGAAAAGCTACTCCGAATTATTTCCTTCAAAAATTCCATCCTTATAATATAATAGTACATAACTGAAATGGTACATTAATCTTATTTTATAAATTAACTATTACTTCCAATTTCTTAAGAAATGACAGCTAAGAATAGTTGGGTTTCCCTACTTTCGTTGATGCAGCAAAAGTGGTTATTAAAATAAAAAAGCTTCTAATCATATATACACTCTCATCGAATAGATGGTCCGCTACCATATAAAAATTCGAATTGGCAATTGGTAATGTCGTTTGACCCTTCGCTAGATTTTCGATCCAAATCTTTAGTAACTTCATACTAAAAGAGAAAACAGTGTAGTTCACTGAAGCTACTAATCAGTGGTTTTTTTTTTTTTTTTTAATATATATTTTTGAAGAATAACTTACGTTTTAATCGTAAATTCTTTCTCTGCAGTAGCAGAGAAGATCTTTCAGGAAATTCGAAACGATAGCTTAGCGTTTGCATTTACTTGAAATTCATATTATCTGCAGTTTTAGGAACTTTTACTAAAGCCATGCTAATTCGACTCCAAAAATCTAAAAGCTAAATAAGAGCACCGAGAGGGCTCCCAAGTATGGAAAAGCATCGGGCACTAATGTCTAAATGTCTAAATGTCTAAATGTCATTGTCATGCATATTCGCACGCCGAAATTATATTGCGCCAAAATGTATGTGTATACACAAGTATGCCAATGTTTGCATACTAAGCCATTATGAAAATAAAAACGAAACGCCATAAACCAGCCAAACGGAAACCAACAACTCTTTGTACTCTTCTCCATTCTTGCTCCCTTCCCGCGCACAGATGAAGCCTTCAGTGCTTGTATCTTCACTTGCGGCACACACTTGCAGCAGTTGTATTCGGATGAGAGAGTTCATGCTCATGCGCCACTATAATAAACGTAAATAAATTTTGGCACTTAAAGGCTCATACAATCGCAAATAAAAAGTGTTATTTTGTTTGAATTTCCGCTACTCACCATTGTCACATACCAACATAGAAGTACGAATGTGTTTGCATATTTGTCTGAGCCGGAAATTGTAACACATTCGAGCTAGTAAATATGCGATTGTGACAGCCGGAATAGCGGCAGGGCAATCGCCTCCTCGGCACCCTTTCGCTGTTGGCATGAGACGTTGGCATAGGTGGCACGTCTTAGATGGAAAGTTTCAACGTGAAGGGGGAATGGGGGTGGCATTTATATAAACGCTTTTTCACAAACAATGTACTTTTGGTGGTACACTTTTTTCCCTTTGGATCATACATTCCTCGGCTTACTACAAGACATTATCGTCGCGCTACTTCGCGCAAACACTTGTGGTGAAACAAATAGCACGCATACGCCGTGTAGGCATGCACTGAGAAAAATACTTCACGCAACTTTTTCGATCGAGATTTCCAAACATTGAAAAATTCGACATTGAACATTCGACGGATATTGGGAATGTCATTAAACTATAGTAAATCCAAACAAACATACTTGAAAGTGTCATTTTAGTGCTTGTTGTTGACAATTTGATATTCCCGTGAGCTGGAAAGCACAATTTGGCACCCTTCTTTATTTTAACATTAGTAATTCTTGAAAAACAATTTACCTGGCAATGCCTTGGGTGCTTGGACACGTATTCATTAATTTGTAAATATCTTACAGGTTTTTCGTTTTTCGCAGCTTACTTTTTCAGTGTACACATAGCATGCGACTATTGATTTATGGCTTTTGTAATGTATGTGCTTTTTTCCATAACAATTTGTTAGCTTTAAAGCCCCCAAAGACAGCTTTTGCATAAATAATGGTATGCTGAAAGCCCAAAAGAAAATGGCAAATAAAGAAAAAAAATGTTTGCGCCATATAAATAAATAAAACGCAGCTGCGAATTGAATTTACCGTTTCGCAAATGTCGAACTTTCAAATTAAAAGCTTAAATTATTAACAAATATTGCGCAGCATTATCCGCGAAATAAATAATAGATAAAAACGAATGACATTCAAAATAAAATGTCCATGCTTACAGGTTGTATATATGTACAACTAAATGTGTATTGCGACACTTTCAATGAAATGTTTACGTGCATAATTCAGATGGTAGGTAGGTAGGTAGGTAGGTAGGTAGGTAGGTAGGTAGGTAGGTAGGTAGACATACCGTTTTCCGACATGAATGCCTTATTCGTCGCACACATTCTGTTTGTTGTCTTGTTGCTTGTTGCTTGTTGCTTGCCGCGTTTTCCCCTCTGCTTTTTGCAAAATCTTGCAATTTTATTTATAATTTCAATTTGCATATTCTTGTCGCTGTACATTGGCAATAGTCCGCACAGTCACCATTATGCTGGCATCCTCACTCTGCCGCTGACAATATTCCCTAATTTTGCTGCTACTTGCTACAAATTGTCACACAACACTTCCGTTGCTGCCCGCAATGAGTGTCCGGCATAGCGCACCATACAGTCCGTTGGCGCTTCGACTGGCATCCACGAGCGAATTTCCGCATAACCAACCACATTGCCTGCTCTCATCGCCGTTTTTCCATCATTTTGATTTACCCCGCACGCCTGCGCGCCACTTGGCTATCGCATAAGCCAAGTCAAGCAATAATTCAACGTTTCCCGTTTCATTGGCCAGGAAGGACGGGCCGGCTTTGCTAGTCTGCTCGCTAACGGTGTTGCTGTTGTTATTGGGCTTGTTGTTGCTGCTGGTTATCCTTAATATTATTATATTGTATTGGTTGCTGTTGCTTTTGTTAGTGTTGCATGGAAGCGTTCACCAATGCGGCTTTGGCTTCGCTACAATTGCTGTCACTGTTGTTGTGCTCGTGTTGTTGTCGCTCCGACTGACACAAGTTATGGTAAGAATTTTGGTACAATTCGCTACAATTGCTGACTTCCTGCTGTATTCTGTATGTTTTGTAAACACAACAATGGTGGCAGCAGCGCTTTCCGCACAGACTCGATGCTCTGCGTAATATACCGTGCATACATACATACATACATGTAAGGAAAGTAGGTATGCGCATTTGCTGCCGAACTGGTGTCATATACATTTCTCTGTGGAAATGATTTATTGAAATTATATTTTTACTCGTATAAATAAATTTAAAGCAATCCACACCTTCAAACACACAGCCTCACCATATAGAAGTACACAACGTGACATAGATATACATACAAAAAGCATATTATGCCGAAGCCAACAGCGGAGTGGATAACAAGCGCCATAATAACGACAATATTGCGCAGCAACGGCTAGCGAAAGTGAAAAATCCCCAATAATTTGCTGAAAGAAAAACGCAGGCATAAGAAAGAAAACACGGTTGTCGACAATCCGCGCGAGCCGCGGCTCTACTGCCAGGGAGTGTGGGTTATTGCTGTAATAATTCTCCGCGAAATTATTATGATTGTTATTCTTATTGAAGTACGAATGGAATAATGCAGCATCACCAAGCATAAAATTAGGTAGAAGCCAACAATATACCAATGAACGGGAATAAGCTGGGCTTTCTCGCATTCATTTCTTCCTCTTTATTAAAAATATAATTTGACATTTCACAAAAATACACTAAGCCGCTGCGCGACAAGGACGCTAAGTGATTTAAATATATCGCCACAATATTTAAAACCACAAGGAGGAATAAATGGTGCTCGATGATGTCCTTAGCTGTAATTCTCTTTGCGATTCAGCTGCGACTATTACAGAGGCGTAATAAATTTATTTTTAGCGTAAGTATAAGTTTTAGTTTTACATAACATAAATAATTATTTGCGAGGTTTTATAAAATGGTAATCAAACGAAGTCAACCGACACAATTGTGTTGGGATCCATTATAAAGCAGGTAACTCGGAATGGGGAAGTTATGAGCACATCGCGATTATTTCATGCGAGGATGCTGTCACTTATTTTTTAATGATAGCCTTTTATGTATTTGATAAATCTTTGCAAATATCGTCTTTGAGCTTCGAATTAACTTAGCCAATAAATTAGTGTAATTGAACACTTCGATATATGGAGGGATAGGAGGCAGTGGTCAAATTTTGTCAATATTCAACTTTGCGACCCCCTTTTTTAACCCCCTAATATAATGCTTGGCGGGGTTATGTCTGATTTTCAAAAATATCAAAACAATTTCCATAAATCTTGAAATTATTTAATTGCCGTTAGATATTCTCTCACCAAAACAAATAAATTTTTAAACAGGGACTATAGCGCAAACTACAATTGTAAATTTCATAACTCGCCAGTCGTGCATTGAGTTTGGTGTTAAGTTGATTGTTTTTCTAGACTGCTGAGTCTATCGAAAGAAAACAGAAATTACGCTTGAATGAAGTTCCCCACCAACAGTTTACAGCTATATTAGTTAGCATACTATCAGCAGGTTTTTTTTCCAGTTCGATGATTATCTGACCAAGCCAATTAATTCCAATTATCGCTAGGCGTGCCACTATTTCGAATTGTTAAGCCGACAAAATGTTTTAAAGCTTCTTCACTGTCTTTTACACTAATTTCGTAATGAGCCTCATTAATGTTTGGTTTATCACAGCCAATATTTGTGTGATGGCCATTAAGGCCATTATACGTAGTTGTTGTTGTTAGACGCCACTGACGCCAGCAGCGCAGCACTTCATTGCTTCATTGATTCATTCAATCAATTATCGTTTATCGCATTAAGTGGGTCAAGCGACTAATAAAGTGCACTTTTTTACGAGATAATATCGCAGACACCACGACAAGACGCCTTCTGTTGGCGTAGTCACATTTACTACTCACATGTGATGCACCAGAGTCTGGTAGTTATTGAGGCAGGTTGCATTAGCTGATTTTCATTGGCGTCACAAAAGTGGGTGTCATTGTTGCAATGTCACTGCAATGACATCTACAACTAACACATACAAATCACATTTATAACTGTATGCAGAAAAATTAGTACAGCTGTTTACTTTGTTGCTCTGGCTCGGCTTACTGCCAGCATTGCAATCACGACCAAAACCAACGCCTGCTACAGCAGCTGATATATCAATAACACACACTGCATTAATTGCTGCGAATGGGCTGATGCATTAGATGATGAAGCTGTCCACTTACATGGAATGTGCATTAATTAAAAAGTTGATTGCAAAACCTAAATGCGTGTTATGCACTCGTGAACGTATATACATATATATAGATGAGCATGGGTGTTTGCTTTTGTTATGTGCGTGGACCACCACTACTGCCACCACTGCCACCGTTGCAGCTATTTCTTTGTTATTAGCATCGCTTTGATGACCACTATTTCAATTTATTTTCGATTTCAATTTCATTTTCAGTTTTATTAACATCGCAACAATTTTCACAGAACGAAGACCACATGTATTTACTTTGCAACACCATTGCTTTCATGCTGTGTCACTCTGTATTTGCCACACAGGGTGTGCAATATTAAGCAAAAAACAGGAACCCTTATTAGGCAAACTTACGCAATGGAAGGAAATATAGAAATGAAATAAATTCAAGTGCCGATTATATAAGGAGAACATCCTTGTTTTTTCAGGGGTATACCGCTTTGAATATTTTAAATGTATTTTTTCAGACTTTGTAAAGCAACTAACGAAATTTAACGTCATCCGTGCTCTACAAAGATCTATTCATGTCATGAAAGTATGGTTAATGTTTGTATTTTCTTTCCATCAATTCTATATGGTATTATTTCCCACATGACTGTGGCTTTAGCAAAAAAGCGTTGCGCGGACATAAAATGCATCAAAAGTGCCACATATGCCACCAAATGCGTACGAGGCACAACGTTTGCACACGGGTGTAGAGATGCATGTTATACGCAACGGCCACATAACTCCGAAAGTGTTGCTTAGTCTGAAATGCTATGTGATGAAGGGTGTATGTGCACACACATGTGCAATGTGCGTGCGGAGCGAGTTTTTTCTTTAGTGTTCGTAACAATGCGGAATTTTCCTGAAAACATGCCATGTACTATTATGTTTGTACATTTTACTACCACAAAACGAGAAATGTCAGCGCTGGCATGGCGGCGCATCCATCCAGCTTATGTGTATGTGTGCACTCATATATGTGTATGTGTACTCGGTCGGGCATGACATTCTCTTGGTAAGGCTTGAAGTGACCGGAATTTAATTTGGCTCGCTGCCAAAATTGCATTAACATGTGGCTTAAAAGGTATCGGTAAATGTCCATGCATGCACACATACGCTTGTACCAATGCTCAATTTCAAAATACAATTTTAATGCTCACGTAGTTTTTATTTAATCTCTTAACATTTGCAATTTAACGGTTTACGTTGTAATTGAAAGTTTCATGCACTTTGCAGCACTCACTTCCATTGTATTACCAGGTTAGATCAAGTTCTTTTACGCAGGAGCGCTAGGTCTCGCCGTCGTGGGACTGGATTTTATCAAAATTTTCGTGAAGCCTTCCAAGCTTTTACGGAGCGCGTTAAGAGACACACGTCTGGCAATATCTCGCTTATTCAAACCTGCTAGCAGCTCTTTGAAAAGCTTGCACTGTTCTCAAGGAGTGTCTTTGCTCATATTTGCATGCCCTCAATATTCGCTGTAGTTCTTTCTTGTTATAATGTAAACAACCAATCGAGATACTAGAGTAGCTCAGTACAAGCTATTTAGGAGTATTATATTATTCATAAAACTTTCATAACAGCCAAGAAATATGCTTATATAATCGACAAGATGAACTGCAGATAAATCTTGAGAAAAAATTTAGCTTGGAAACTAAGGTATGTGAAGCCACAGCATGCTTGCTGCTATGATAGTCTCTGCATGCAGTCATAAAGTCCATGCGTGCGGGCTTACGATATGCAGGCGCATATTTCGATGTTTATAAATAGCACTAAAGTGTGGGTGAAACTACAGAGACATATTCATAGAGCAGTTCTTTGGCGTATGAGTGATTTATTTGCATACTCATATGCCCACTTAATTAAGACACAGAAACTTTGCTTTAATTTAGTTCATAAAACTTTCATATGAGACAGTGGTAAGTTGATGCGAAGTTGAGCAGAGTGGTGTGCGTATGTGCTTACGAAGGACTACATGTATTTATTACCAGAATTGTTTGCGTACTTTTCAGTTTTCGCTGCAGCTAAACACATTGGAAACGCAATTTTCTTGAAGAAGGCATTAAAATATTTCACTGCGTCGCTTGCTTAAGTTTACATTCTGTCTTCCTGTCGCTTTAATTTGAAGTGGTCTAGAAGCTTAAGAAGCATACTAAATAATAGCAGGTAACATCATAGGTGATATTCGAATTATACAGCTACCGTTTATTTAATATATTAATAGTTAATGAGGATACTATTTCCTCTTCGAATTAAAACTGTTAAGTTCATGGACGAGTAAATTGTATGAAAATACTTTAGATTCACTATTCAATGCAGGAAGTCAGGACGCCAAATATTTTAAGCAAGTCAAAAGGTTTCTTTACTTTATGTCTTCAAGTCCAGCCTTCACGCTTGGTTGTTAAAAATTTTCAATTCCACATGTTTCTCAAAATGACGTTGAAGAGATATGTGACCAACATACAAATATATGCAAACTAAATCAGTGTTGTCCAAGCCTCACACTAACTGATTGTTAACATCCTTAATTTCGTATGTGAATTCAGAGTAGAATTGGAGCATCTAATTCAGTGAATCGAAAGTTCATTTCATGCCTCGTAATTGAATGGGTCCGGCAAATGAATTTAAAAGAAACCCATTTAAAAAATATAAGCCACGTTTCTAGAATAATTTAGCATCACACAAAATTGACGCTTCGCCCCGAATATGCAAGCAAATCGACATTCCATCCACCGCCTAATAATGATTGTTTGAATGTAACCACATTGCAAACACACAGAGGTGCTCACAGCAAGAAATTTGAAATATATGATTAATATGCGAATAAATACACACAAAAGGCAACCACAAAAACAAATAAGGCATTTCCAATGGGAAACCAGCAACACAATGTGGCGTGGGCGAACAGTCGAAACCGAAGAGCAAACCAAGCAACCATAATTGTTATTTGTACTAAAAGGCAATCCCACATACAGCCACACACACATACACACACACAGCACTTCACATCCTGACAGCAAATCGGTGAGAACAATGTGTTTGCGATGAGATGTCTAGAAGGCAAACACACGGAGCTTACTTCACACTTACTTACAAGCGTTTAAGGAGAAGTCGGAACACAAAGAAACTTATGTTGAATGTGATCAAAACGACAAAAGAAATGCCGAGTGCTGGATGGCGGGAAAAACACTCAAATTCACATTTGGGCTAGGAACAGCTTGTGCTGGCCTCTGCGTGGGCCCCGCTTCCCTCAAACATGGGCATGAAAATCGTTGGCGCATGCCGGGCATACAAATATGTTGATTACAAGCGACCGCCAAGTGATGTATCTACTACAATACGGGCAAGTGAATGTTCACACAATTACACATGCGCAACACATACATACACACAACTCAGAAAGTTTATTTGATATTTCATGGCAACTGGTGGTGGCACATGCAATATTATAGAAGCGTATTTATATATTGCGGTTTGCAGCTATAACTTAGCACACACGCTTCCAAAAGTTGCCTCATTTAGTGGTTAAGAATGCCAATGCTCAAGCTTGGGGCGCAGTGGGTTAGTAAGACGGAAGTTTTTTGGGAAACCGAGCAGCTTGCCGGAGAAACGTTAGCTATAATGTGTGTACGTAGCTTCTCATTAGAAAGTTGTTGGAGATTGTTGCGGACAACAATAGGAAAATGCCCAGGTGCTTTACTCGTACGCACATAGCAACAACAAGCATGTAAATATGTCATGTACGCCTTTGCGCATACATATTCCCATAAAAGCCTAAAATACCTAATGCAAATCACCTAGTTGTTATGGAGTAACAACCTGCAATTCTTGAAATTGAAAAAAAGTGAGAGTGCACAAAAATATAATTTTATTTTGACGCCTCAACAGAAGCCAATAGTCTCGCAACATGTGGCGATTTAAAGAGTTTTAAGAAAGAAGGCTTCGAATTCTATTTGCAGTGGAGCAGAAGCTTTAAATATGCAGCGTAATATGGAAAGGATCTGAGAATTCCTCTAATAAACCGAGCATTTCGTTTTTTCACAAATATATACTTAATTATTGATTTGCTATGTACACACGCATGCCACACCTATACCTTACTGTTCATTTATCACACATATATATCCGTTCTCACTAAGTTAGTCATTAAGTTATGTAATAAATGAAGGCATCTTTCACATACAGCTAGCACAAATTTACATCATGTATTAATGAGTTTAGTGTATTAATTGAACCTTAGGACATTAGTCCATTATTCCCTTTGTGTGTTATAGTTTTAGCGCCTCATTAAAATCGAAGCAAAGGGAAAGAAATATTTGATGTGGCTTTTAAATATATATATTTAATTAAACTAATGCGGCCAGGGAACATTTTCTTAAAGAGTCGAAAACTCTAAACTAATTAAAAATTAAATTAAATTAAATTAATTAATAAAAAAAAATTAATTTCATTTTTCCGCATTTTAAAGGGAATATGCTTAAAATGGACTTGTTGTCAGACTCTAAAGCGAAAAAATAAAATAAGGAGGGAATATCACATCATGATTTCCTTAGAAATGGTTTAAGTCACCAGAACTTTCATATTTCAGTCATCTTCGTATCACTTTGCACACTGTCAATGTCATTACCAGCAGTTTATTCAGTCCAACCACTTGTCACTTCAGCATTCGAATATGCAAATACAAGGGAATTTTATCCTTACAAATATACATTTCGACATATACAAATTTACCACGTACAAGCATTACATGTGCATAATTATTTGCTAGTTTGTAAAGGGTGGCCCGAAAACACGAACTGATATAAATTTCGCACTTGGAAATTATGATGTTTCTTCAAATAAAATCGCATGGCAGTCTGCTTGATTTCAGTTCAACTTCGGTCCGTTTTCACCAGAATATAAACGAAGCTAAAAGGCTCAAACATTAGATGCTAACTAATGATCAGCGTTTCAAAAATATCATTTCAAAAATATACATTTAACGGCCTTACCCTGTTCAGTCGTGCCATTTGCGTTGAGTACGTGAATGCTCGAAGGGAGCATGGGGGGTGGTCGCGGCGTATGAGCGACATTAGTGGACGTCACTTCGGTGTTTGTTTGCGCGGCACGCGGTGTAGTGATGGTGTGTCCTCGTTTGTTTGCACACATGTTGGCGCTCTGCATCATGTACCCACACAAACTGACCGCTTGACCGCCCACTACTCCGAAACCGGCAACATGTGTACAAATTTCCTGAATAATATGTGCTTTGTTGGTAGGGTTTGGGACTTTAGTTTATTCTGCTTTTCGTTTTGCATACTTTGCGTCAATTACACAGCAAAAGTTAGTGCTTTGTGCTGTCTTTGTGATATGCGCTTGTAATCTTTCCTCATTTTAATGGCGACATGTTAGTCACTGGAAAAATAAAAGTAAAGTATGGAGATAAAGTGTGTCCCTTAAATTAAATTGTAACAGTTGTTTGACGTTGTGTATACATATGAATGTGTGTGTGCAGTTGTACGCCTTTGTTAAAGTTCGTTATTTAATAAGCAAAAGTTGTTAGGTAGCAAGAATATGCCTTTGAGGTTTCAGATATTTAGGACCGTTCGTGACATTTAAAGAGGGTCATAATTAATAGTTGGCAGACTAAAAATAATGAATGTGGAAAGTATTTGTATTTTAAATCTAATTAATTACCCACCTCCCCGAAAGTACTACTAAGAGGTTCACATATTCAGTTTAAACACTTAGGTGGAGTAAAATATATGATGGAAAATAATATTTCAGTTTGGACGGCTTCATTTGACCCATTACTGAGCACAACATGAAAAAACTTTTAAAATTTAACAACACATTTCAGCTTTTATTTAAAAGTAAGTCTGCTCCGGTATGCACATTTTCTTCATTTATTTCATTTAACCAATGAAGTAGATATCGTATTCAAGAAATTGAATTGGAATTTCCTCCGTTGTAATTCTTAGTAGTTCGGATACCATTTGGGTCAAATTAAGTTTATAATAGTTAAAAACTTTTGTTATATACCTTCATATATGTTGTTGCACACCAAATTATTATTGGCAATTTTTCCTTGGGCCGTAAACCACCTCCCTAAATTGCGTGTAGTAGCAATAAGCAGTCAAGTTAAACCTCGACATCACTGGTTTACAAAACCCATAATCAAAGATATATTAATATAAGATCGCGTATAATAAGTCTATTCAGTTATTGAATTTAAAATAAGCAATGTATTAAAGGCATACTAAGTTACATGTATATAATTTAGTTTAGTTTTCGCGCTATGTTTTACAAAATTTTTATCTAAACAAGTAAGGGAGAGCAAAGTTCGGATGTGACCGAACATTTTATACTCTCGCAATGTGCAAGGATCGAAGGCGGGGAAATGTTTTCAAGTGTTCAAAATTCGATTTCACTAATTTTTACCACCAAGCAACAGTATATTTATAGCATATGTTGATTAAATTTTTGCTCAGACATCTTATATATTGACCGTTAAACCAAAATTTTGAGAATTATCATATTAAGAATATGGGGATTAGGAGAAGTACTATCCCGATCTTATAAATTTTTGTACCAGGATACATTATTATCAGAAGAAGACGTTATCTGAATTTTATTAAGATATCTCGCAGATTTGATTAAAATATACAGTATAACGTCAACCGGAAGTCCGAAAATTTCAATTTTGGGTATATGGAAACTAAGCTCAATACTTTCGATTCAATTTTACTAATTTTCGACACAAGGCCACATTATTATGAATTTCACTAATATATCTAACAGAGGGACCGATGTTTTGGGCAATACTGTACTTTAAGACTGGAAAAACCATGAAATGAGGGGTTATTGCCTTCGCTAGAGATAAACAAAGAGGTCAGTTACGTCGGGAAGGTTAGTGGATCGCGCTAAATGTAAAAAAGAGGTCATCGTCTTCGAAAATGGAAGTCTAATCCTTTATTTACCTTTAGCGAAGTCCACCACCTTTGTTTCCCTTTTCTTTTGTTTACCTTTAGTGAAGTCCACCAACTAAATGTTCTGTTTCTGTTCCGTTCTGTTCTTATTAACTTTTACGAATATTACAGATCATAGACTCACGGAGTTTCATTGCTATATTTTGCTTCGTGTTCGAGATATTTATATTAAAATCTACCAAATTAACTAAAATGCGATATATGTGATATAAACTCAACCAAAGTGGTTTAAATGAAAATATTAGATACATGAGGAAAAAGTAAACCAGAGGAAAGAGCATCATTAGGGATAAGCGGCTTAGACAATGGTCACGACCGATTTCCTTCGTATTTAGCCCGAAACCATATTATGTTTAAGGAAACATTTACACTTAATTTAATTAAAATATTACACATATTGACCAACATAAACGGTTTAAAGTCGGCTGGAGAGTCAGAAACCTTTTTCATTACTCAATTATACTAGGGAACATATTTCCACCTAAGTTTGTGACAACTCACGTAGTGACCGGCATATTTGGCATGAAGTCTGCCAGAATAGCGAAAATCATTATATGTAGTACATGGAAGCTGGGATAATTCGTATACCAATTTCACACATTTTCGGCATTAATCTTTGGTATATCTGATATTATGCGTTCACTTAATTTTGCTGAAATAACTTATGTATTGACCTATATATACCGTATAATGCCAACCGGAGGTTTGGATTTACAATTAGGTATATGGGGGCTACGGGAAATATTATACAATATTATATACCCCATTTTACCCATTTTCGAGACAAGAGCACATTATTACTATTTGTACAAAGTTTCATTCCCACATCTTAATTGTTGCTTGATTTATATACTTTAAACTGAAAGAATCATATCAAATTTAAAATTGTGTTATATAAGTATGGGTGGTTGTTATCCAATTTCGCCCATTGTTACAAAGTGACATAGAGATGCAAATATAATGTCATATAGAGAGAGATATAGGATTTCCCCTAAATGTGGGGGGCGGCACACCCATTGACAAATTTTTAAACAAGTCCCTATTTAGCCCTTCCGAATTATATTTGCCGTAAGATTTAATGTTTCACGTAACACGTAAAGACGTGTTTCCTTAGCGAGTTAACGCACTTTTGGTAGTTTTGAACATAACCTTTGGCGTGATTATTATCCGAGTTCACTTATTTTCCTAGTATTCTAGAGGACGCTCTAGAAAAACTTTTACTGAGCAAATTTGGATAATTTAGCTTTAACGGCTCGGGAGATATGTACATTAAACTTGGGGGGGGGGGGCGGAGTCCTAACCACTTTAACGAAATATTTTTCTCGCAGATGCCCAGCCCTACTGGGATCTTCTATACCAAATAACACGTTTCCATCTTAATTTGTTGCTTAGTTATAGCACTTCATCCGTTTTCGATTGATGGCATTTTGTGGGCGTGGCAGATGTGAAATTACGCCCATCTGCAATACCAACCGCTTTTTTTAATTTTTACTCAAGTTATCGATTGCATGGACGGTCAGACGGATGGACGGACAACCGTTAATTTTAATTTACAGTACAAAAGATTTAATACAAAAGATGTTTAAAGCATTTTATGGCGCTGCCATCACTGCCGTCACCGCCATCACAGATTTATTTCAGTCGTTAATATTTACTTTTCATTTCGCTGCCACTCAATCAAGTATTTCAGCGCATTTTGCTGTTTTATTTATTTGGATTTTAACTGTTGTGGTTGCTGTTGCGTCTGTTCTGTTGTTGTAACTACCTTTACGCTTACATTAAGGCCTCTCGGTTATTGTATGAAGTGTACCACAACAGAAAATCGAACTAAATTCACTACAACAGCTTTGACAATGTGCAACAAATACTCATACTCCTATTAAGCCCACACAACTGGACACGCGAGTGTGTATCGATTTATTTACGTACACACTTTGTTTACCTTGATAATTGATGTTTTAATGATGCACTTGTTTAATGTTTGCTTATTGCCCTATTTGATTTATTGCGTTTACTTTACGTACACACATGCGGCGCACAATGCGCGCGTGTCTGTCGATACTTTCCGCGCGTGTAAATAATTTTCATTAACATTTTTTAAATTGTGTGCATTCATTTATCGGATCCTTCATCTCACCGATGGCACTCGCCATTTACGAAACATTTGACATCTGTATTTGTGGCTCAAATGACAATAATTGTATTAATGTAGTCATTATGTGTAATGGCTTTTTGTCTCTGCCTTTTTTTTTCTTTTTGGCGTAATCTCGATTAAATTGTACAGCTTTCCCAACATGATGTAAGTAATGTTAAGTGTATACGCAAATATCTTTATGGCTGGAAAAATTGAGTTTTTGCTCTCAATGTGCCACAATTAGTTTAATTTCTTAGAGAAATTATTTCTTTGTCTTAATATGTTACAGTGGAATCATGTGTATTGTATGCGAAATCGGGCCATTTCCACGTGAACAAAATGCCGTTAAGAGAGTAAATATAAAGTTGCTTATATAAATATAACCTGGTCACCAATTAAGCTAAAGTATTCAAATTTTGCGCAGAGAGCGACAACAGGTAGTACCAGTGACATCTGTGGTTCAAAATGTTTGTTATAGTGCGAAAATGCGCTGTATCGGACTAAAACTATGCCTACTTCCCACATAACACAAATTTAAGTTCTATCTGATTCTTTCACATTGCAGTGTGTAAATTAGGCACCAGTGAGTACGAGTATATCGGAATAAAAGTTTGCACAAATTGTGCGTTGAGATATCGCGGCGCCTTTAATTGGCTTTTTAGCGAAAATATGGGTCAATAATAAAATGTACAGTTACACCCGAACTTAGCGCTTCCTTGCATGGTTTCAATAGCTTCCTGCATTTTTTAAGGAAATATTCCTTTTAAAGCTAGATTATTTACAAAAACTGAAGAAGATAAAACCTTATCTGGAAGTGCTGATCTTACAACCAAAATTAATGGAAAAATTAATTTTATTTTTATTCACTGTTATTATACAACGAATCTAAAACATATTTGAAAAAGCAAAAACTGTTTGAAAATCGATAAAATGTTGGTTATTTTAGGTGTGCCTCTCATTGTATTAGGCAAAAGTAATTTCAAAATGTTGATTAGCGATAAATTTTTAGTTATATATGTCAATGAAACATATGCAACAAAACTGTATGTGTTCATTACAACCCACTGGTCTACCACAGCGGTCACTTATGTAAGTATATATGTATATATATGCTCTCGGTTATTCATTTTGCGAATCTTTTATGATAGAATATTATTGCTTTAAAAGCATTTTTACGATTTCTCATTCAGATTTCAACCAATATTTTGAAAATATTACTTTAATTTGTTACATTGAAAACCCTGCCATAATTCATGAATACTTATTGTCACATTTTGTTTCCGTTTCAGATTAAAAATCAACAAAGCGACTGCAAAACGTAAACCCCTGGAAAAACTACATCCACACTGGCGTCACTTGGCGGCACCACGAAGTTGGCGGCAGGACAGTGAGCGTTAGCAGGCCATGGCCAGTTGGCAACTGCAAGTGAACAGGAAATGAAAACTACATCAATTGTTGTTTAATTGAAAGTGTGGTGTACGGAAGAGAAACCAAACATTGAATTAAATTACACAACAAATATTGCAACGCAATAACACTACGCACGGAAGGGCGAAAAAATTGCAGAGGTATGAAAACCCGAAACAAAAAATTTAACATTCCTGCAGTAAAAAGCAACATCCACACCAGCAGCAAATAACAAATAACAAGCAACAAACAGTCTTTCCTGCAAAAATAACAATCGAATAGGACAATAGAAAATGCTTGATAAAAACGAATAGAAAAGCAAAAACAAAACATGCGAGGAAGCAGTACACGTTACATTCTACAACGCAGTGCACGTAGCGCATTGACACTGGCAATACCAGCAGCAACAACAACAAAATTGACCTTTGATGCTCCCCGACAACTGTGGTGTAAACAAACGCACGTGAGCACTGTTGTGAACGTGTTAGCGGTTCGAAATTCCTACATAAATACTCACACGCGTGTGTAGAACAGTTATGACTAAAACCGTTAACAAGCGAAACCACGGCGCGCAATTTAAGCCAATGATGAGTCTTTCCCTATAATTTTCGTAATACTAATACTAGTAGGCAATACTAATTCAATCAAGGATCTCTGGAAACAGTCGGTAAAGAGTAGACTTAACGAATAAGGTGGAGGCTACTCTATATTCTATGTTTTTGTGAAGATTTCTTGATTTCCTACGCGAATGAAAAGTATAGTTAATATTTTCCTAGAAGCCTTCAATTTTTTCTATTAATATATGAAACATTTAACTGAATTTTGCGAGAGAAATACCTCCCGAATACTATAGTGTGATTCTCTTAAACCTAACGGTATTACTACATGAAATATTTTCCATTAATCACACTTAAAGTATAAAATACTGTAATATAAAATCGTATATAGTTTTGCTACTGTGCGACCAATTTGAATATTTTTATCGGCAAACCGCATAGCGAGAAATTGCAAAAACGCAAAAGGTTGTTACAAAAACAACTTACGCGAAAAACAAATTTCAAATCGGGAACAAATAAATTTAATATAAACACGCCATCAATGCAGGCGGCAGTGATAAACTAAACAAAATGCGACGACAATGATGTCGACTATTACAGACTCAAATCCAAACACAAATAAATTAATTTATTATTTGCTCGCCACACACATACATACATGTGCCGACAGCCATTGTGCAATCGGCAAAAAGTATTTGCACAAAACCAGCGACACCGCAAAAGCGGCGAAAGCTCGCTGAAAGTGCGGGCAGAGTAGGGCATGTAATTAAACGTAGTGGAGTGTGAAAATACATCGATAAATGAATGAACGAATGTTTGTTTTGAAGGAAATAATCGACGAGCATACCAACACAACAACAGCAAAAGCGACAATAACGCACAGAAAAAACTTGTTCGACAAACAACAAATATAATGATTAAATTAAAAATGAATACGGCGGTTAACAATATCGCTGACTGCAAAAACTCCGTAAATGGTAAATATGAAAAGTGCAAAAACAATAGTGGAAATGGCTCTGAGAGTAACAACTGCGCCACCGAGAGCGATATTGGGCCGTTGCATGCCGAACTACAACGACTGCCAAACAGCGAACAAATAACCGTAAGTACATCGCAACAGAATGAACCGTTACATCAGCGAGCAGACTTTGTGCAACACACTGATAAGCGCGGCCACAAGCTTAGCAACGTGCAGCACCAGCAACACCAGCAACACAGCCACCGCCATGACCACAACCACCACCACCAGTGCGCCCAACAGCAGCAGCATCAACAGCAGCTCCATCATCAACTTTTACATGACCACCAGCAAAAATGTGCGACAACAAAGCGTTGTGTCGAGCGAGCGCAACAACAATGCGAACAACATAAGCAGCCGGAAATAGCAAATGCGTCCGATAAACGCCAGCAACATTTTAATCAACAACATCCACAACGTGATGGCCGACGGCAGCTGCAACAACAACAGCAACAGCAACAAAAGCAACGACGATTGAGGCTGTGGGCGTCACCATGCATCGCCACCAGCAGAAGCAACAGTATCAATTGTAGTAGCAATCACACCCCCAACACAAGTAAATTCAATTCAACAGAAACATCACTCCACACACACAACGCAGCAGCATTAAGCACAACCACGTCATTCCCTTCGACATCATCGTCGCATGCTACACCGTCAACGCGTGGTTGCGCATCGTCAGCGACGGCGAAAGTTTCGGTGGCGGTGACAGCGGCTACGGTGGCGGCGCAGGGTAGCCGACGTACCACATATATATTTAAAGCCGTCACATCGGCCTCACAGGCTGCGACAACATATTATCTGTGGTGGCTATTTGGTGTGTGCTTAGTCCTCTTCACAAACGGTGGACGTGACTGGCGGTCAGCGGAATTGACGCGTACAACATTTATGGTGGCGGCCACGTATTTAGAACCGGACGAACTGATACACGAACTCGATAGACCAGGTGAGTCGTCAAGCATAGGCGTGGGCACACATATATCGTAGTTACATATCCATTCCATGCACATATATGAGCTTTAGGTAATGTGAAATATGTGGCATACATTTAGGCGTTTCGATATAAATGATATAAGCGCGTGTTGAAATTATAACATTTGGATAATCAGATAATAATAAATAGAGTGAATATGTAAACAAGAAAGGAATAGGTAACTTCGGGAACGAGAGGACATTAGCTGCTACCGCAATTTGTAACAAGTGAATCGCCATGGAATACTCGTTAAAATCAATGTTACTCATTAAGATCAATGTTCGTTATAAGAACAATATAGCGAACATGTTCACTTAAATCCTTATCTTCTATCACTCTATCACAAAAATGGTGCATTTATTCTGCTCTTTGCTCGGACTGTCAAATTTGCGGGTTTTTTTCGCAAAATGTTGGATTCAAACCCGGAAAAAGTACAGCATTTTCGGCCCCTTTCAGAAGGTAGTTATTTGTTTAAATCAAGTTTTTCTACTAAATATAATGAATCGGTCAGTTTTGTTAAGCTAGAAGACCTTGTGAATGCTTACTCGGGTCCAGGGGTGAAAGAAAAAGCGTTAAATGAGAAGCATATTCAAGAAGAACTTTCGCATCGGTCGTGACCTTACGGCAAGTCATCTATTGCAGTGATTATTTCGAGTTCTTCTAGAAACTCAACCCTCTGCCCCTTAGTGTCAGAAGTATGATTATTCTCCACAGCTGCTTTGTTCATTTTAATCACTGTTTTGCCGATTTTCCTTCGATGCCGGTTGGTGTTTTCTCCCACATTTCTTTTTTGTTTCTTGTAGCTTTCATTTGCCGAATTTCTGGAAAGTACGTGGGGTATCTATCCAGCAGAAGACGGGTCTCACTATCTGACTGATCACTGAGACAAAAACCAATTAAATGCCTATTTGTTGCACACTGGCTGCCGGCTAGTTTTTATAGTTACTTTGTATACGTTTGAAGAACGGGTTTATTTTCCTCCGTTTCAATATTTTTAATTTTAATTTTTAAAATAGAACTTATTATGTTGGTATGGGGATCCTAGGTTAATTTATTTACTAATTTTAGCCATTTTCGGCCATATATTACATTCCGTTAAGCAAAAAAATTCTCAAGTAGGTAGAGATATAGTTGGTAGAGGTCAATCGTAGCGATCTTCATCTGCATATTGGATATACGAGGGCTTGGTATACGTTCTACCATCATCAATTTCATCCATTTCTGACACAAAATAAATGTGCTTCACACCTCGACCGATATATAAGGTATACAAGTCAATGTGAATGATGGACGTTAAATACTCATTAATAGATTTTATTTAATAAAAAATATAAGTATGTGGCTTACAATTTGTGTTCTCTATGAAATTTCAAATATACCAAAGTCTCCCAAAAGCCTTTAAATAAACCACCTTTAAATAAAAATTGTTTAATGACTGATAAAATAACTTTCAACTTTCATACTAAAAACTTTTTTGATTTTAAACCAATTAAAGCAAAAATAGGAATATTTAAATGTCTAACTACAAACAAATCTGCATAATGCGCACCAGAAACACCTTCTAAATATTTAGCACAAATAAAACGAATAAAATACACACAAAATGAAATCACTTGGGTTGCCCTCAGGGGTATACCTTTAATGATAAACTTGAATAAGCTCATATATAAGCAATATTATATTCACGTAAAAGCTAATAAATATGGTAGTCATATATCAGCTTTGAAGTCTGTAATGCAAAATCGTATCCATAATCAAATATACAGTACAGAGGAGACGTGTGTCCGTCCCTAATGCAAATTACCTGGTATGTAGCTTTATAGGTGGTTAATGAATTACTTAAATGCTCACCTGAGATTAATTCAGAGCGCTTAGCATATAGCTAAAGCAGAAATATGCAATTACATATGAACGAAACATAATTGCCCGCATTAGTAAGAATTCAAAGTCAGCATACAAACTTAAATTCTGCGAAATCTTGGTGAATGAAATTAAAATTTACAGGTTTAGCTGAGTTAAAGTGTACCAATTAGCTTATTTTAACTAGATTTAATTAATTAGAACAAAATTTCCATTTATCTGCTTTAATTGCCGACACTACACAAGTTCCACACCACAAAGTGGTGCCGCGTTAAATACGAAACGGTAATTACTACAACAATAATAACTTGCCTGTGAGCATTTTCTCAGTTTAAGACGCAATTTGCTACCTGCATATTGAGTTAATAACTGTTGCTCCGAAACGAGCGTATCGGATTAATATTATTTTATTTGGCAGAAGAAAATTTATTTAAGTTTTTATGGATTTAATAAACGGTATGGTAAATGGTAAATGATGGCATTTAATAAATGGATTTGCCCTCCCGAAATTCTCCTCCCTTTGATGTCATCGAACATGAACTTGCATATTACTCATTAGAAATAAGTATTCAACATTTTGGTTTCATCGAAATATTTGTATCCATGCAATAATTACTAAGAAGGCAATTTTTCTAGTGGAGACCTTAGCATTGTGTAAAAAGTTCGACTTATGCTGATTTTTGTGATTTTATCCATATTTGTTTCATATTTTTTTTTTCAATTTTTTTCACATTTATGTTATGTTTACAAATGTTAACACAACTACAATACATTATTTTTGGTTTTCACGTTTTACTATAAAAAAGCGAACGAGTTCATTCAGAAAGTGTCAACGATTTACGTTCAATCCAATGTCAGCCGTCAATCATCTGGAGACGAGTTGCATCAACCTTGCTGTCCCCTCAATAAAATACTTTAATGCTTTTAATAATACATATCTACGCATTTTATCATGTCACTAAATATTTAGTAACGAATTTTATTGGACAGCTTAATTAATGATGTACAATAGTACTGACAAACGCCACTTTTCCTGCACACACATTTAGTAGTTAATATCGAATTTCACATTCCGACAACTTAATGACTTAATTTTGAGATGAAAATCAGCGGCAAATAAAAGCAATGGCTGATCGATCCAGTCACTGATAATAAACTGATTGAGCTTCGTACTTGTGTAAACGATGAATGCTTTAAATAACAATACCAAAGCACGCTTGGCTGCATAATGGCCATAAACCGAGGCATAGCAACTAAGCACGCTTTAGTAATTGTTATGGTAAACATACCCCACATACCCCACATACCCCACATACCCCACAGACAATATGAAAGTAAAATAATTTAATAAGTTCTTCCAGATATTGAAAGTTGTGTTAGTTTGAAATTTGAGAATATCAATGAGATCCTTTATTCCTCACTTGAACTCAACTTTATACATACACACATATTTAATCCACACACACACACACACACACACACACTATATATAAGGAGAAAGGAGCGAAGGAGGAGAGAATCATACTCACATTTAGTGATTTTGTAAAAACTTTGTTACGACAAGTCATTTTTTATTGGCTAACTCAAATAACTTTACCCAACTAAGCGAAAAAATATTGTGGCAGTAAAAGTGAAGCAGCAAACAAATTACAACACATGTGGGAAAAGTTAGCTGCTGGGGCCACGCTTGCGCGTGTGTATGCTTGCTTTGCTTGCGTGCAGCTGCCAACTTTCAAATGAAATTAAGACACTAACCATCAACTACTTTGTCACTGTTTGCTTCCAACGCTGCGTTATGCATTATACGCACCCGATCCTTCCATGGCTTAGGCTTGTCGGTAGGTATGTACTGTAAGGTAGGTGACTCAGCTGGCAGGGTTTTAGTGCTCCACAACAATGCTTTATGCACCTTGGCACATGCATTTCAGTTTTCTAGCTTTTGCCGCCATCATCAGCGCAAGAGAGTATGAAGGTGCCGCAAGCATTTGTGCTTCCTCCTCTCTAACCAGTCAAGCCCAATTGAAGCAGTATGTATACGGCGAGGTACACTGAGCTTTTGCTGCTGAGCGAGCAGCAGGCAGTGTGCTGCCAGAAATGTTGCAAGTTTTACTTTCTTGTCTTCTTACGCTTCAACCGCTAAGTATTTACTTACTTGTGAAGGTGGCGGTATAAAACTTTATTGGATGTTTGTATTTGTGAACTCGCAACGAAATTCCTATAAACGTAATTATGTTGCAAGGACATTTTCATTGTAAAAGTTGCATGGGCATGTTTTTTTGCTTAACTTTTAATCGAAAGCATTTGTTTGCGGCTAACGCTGCAGCTGTTGAAATTACTTAGAGTCTGTTAGATAGTTAGTTCTGTTAGAACTTGAAATGTGCACTTGTTCGCTCGCTATTATTTAACCACGTGCCCATGTGGAAGTGATAGGCTACTTTGGCAAAAACAATGTGAGTAATTGAATTGGTTCGACTGAATCTGAGATTATAATATTGTGCAATTAACCTTGGAAAACCACAAGGGTGATTTGGGTTTGGGGGGTATGAAGACATTTTTAGCGCAAAATATGATATATGCTAAAGCGAAGAGAATGCAAATGTCAATTCTCTAATTAAAATTGAAGTCAGCTTAGAAATCCCTATTCAAATGGAGTGGACCGAATTATATTTGGTTTGGATTATCCCACACCTCTGATATGTTAAAGCTGATGTGAATACCTAATGGCCTAAGCTTCATCTGGCTTTTAGTGCATCAGACCAGATAGTCTGCAATAAAATAATATATTGTGTAGCGATGTTGCTTTAAGCTATTCTACAGGCTTCCCAAGGCGTGCTGTGTTGAATTTTCTCAAAGCATTGTGATTACTTTTATTGCGGTTATTTTTTAAGTGCAGCCACTTAAGCTTTTAAATACAGCAATCTGCTGAATCCAATTATGAAATACACTGCAATTTGCATAAACGCTGCTTGCCACATTTGCTGCTGCTGGCGTTGCAGCCACTAAAACGTCAGCACGCTACAAAATCGACTTAATTAAAGTTAATGTGCAGTGGTACTATGCATTCCAAAGAATACAGTATTCAAAAGTGACTATGTGCATTTTGTCGAAATGTGCAACATTTAAAAGTTAAACAAGTGATTTAAGCAGTCGTCGGAAAATTCCAAAACTCTCAGATTTCGAACGGACTACGAAGTGTTTGAAGTCTCTTTAGCGGCTATATAATGTTTTTGCAGCCGTGTAAGTTCCATATGCAGGCATTTATGCAATCGCATATGTAGAAGTGTGTGCCAACGTTTGCCGAATATACGAAGAAAAACTAAAATGAATCATCGGATCTGAGCATAAAATGAACAAGAACGATAAATAACAGATGCATTATGTAAGAAAATGTCCAACCCTGCAGTAAAGCCTACCAGCTCCGAAGAAATGCATTGTTTCACTCTTTCACAGGGATACAACCAGTCAACCTCTGAGCCCGGTTTAAAGTAGTTTCCTATTTCACAAAAATCGTTATAGTTTTGGTAATTAATGAGTTCAGTGCTTTTTGGTTGCTTTCTAACAACTACGATACATGACAGTTTGGTGGTTTCCTCTACACCGGAAGTGTTGAAGCAAATGAAATTAAGAATATAATAGTTTATAAAATGAAATAAAGAAATATTTTTTAAGATCAATAAGGGATACTTTTCTGCGGTTCCACTAACTGTACAAAACTAATAACTGTGGCGGTGAGGAATTGTTTTTCCACTGGCTTACTGGTACTACTTTGGCCGAATTTCGACATCGCTGAGCTGAAGTGTATTCCATCATAATGCATATATGTATATATGTATAATGTTTATTTATATATAGTCATATGTTAAGGTTATTGCGCCGTTCCAACGCCTTGTTCGCTATTGTTGCGGCGATGCAACTTTTCTCATTTAGCTGCATAGCATTTTATTTTGCTTTATCGTTGTTCGGTTTTCTTCTTCCATTTTTGACGAGAACATGCGAACATTTCGCACAAACTTGCGGCTGTGCGGACCAGCGTGTAATAAATAACAACGGGAAATTGCATACTTACATACAGCCGTAAATTCACGAATATATGCGCTTACAAATATGGCCGAGGGTTGGGCATATAAATATTTACATATATATATATATATATATATGTGTGTGTGTGTATGTGTGTGTGGTATATATGCGTACGTGTGCGGGTAGTCTGAACGAATTTTGCAATGACACTTGGGGAAAATACGTTTTACATCACAAATTAAAGTGCAACGTCATGTATACATACAAGTGTTTGTGAAAGCCGCCATTGTTTTCGGAAAGGCTGAGAGCTGTGTTTTAAATGTTCATTTTGTTTGTAAGACTTTGGTTTCATTTAAAAACCTTGACTCACTTGCGCTTCATCACAAAAAAACTAAAACATTTTCATATACGTGACTGCGTGTGTGTTTCCACATTCCTAATATGTAATTATGGCGGTTTGTGTGCTTAACTGCGCTCAAATGCTAACCTTGAGACTGGTCAACTTGCGGTGCATGGATGAAACCCGCTCAGAAGAAAAAAGATTAACATGTTTTTATATGTAGCGAATTTATGTGTGAATGGACAGAATCACTTTGTTAAAGATCCCGAAGTCAGTGCTCTTTGATCTGTAGTTGCATATTCTTATGTATTCTTATGTATAGAAGTTCAACGTTAAATTTGATATTAAATTTTCAACATTTTAATGCCAAATGAAGTAAAATCCCGTCCGTAATGTAAGAATTTTGTACTTGCTTGCCATATTGATAAGTTCCCATGATTGATATGACATAGAAAATTACGAAAATTTTAAATTCAAATCCGAACATTTCTAATAAATCTCCGACATTCTGGGAAACAATCCGACAAAGCGTGGAGATTATATTTCATTCGCAAACTTTACCAAGGGTGTACTAATTTGTATATAATTACAAAGAACGTACTTATTTTCTCCAAACCGGTAATAGAATATAGCATAAAGTATAATATAGAGGGAAAGAACTCTCCAACTGACTTTTATTGACTTTAAAATTCGAAATTCAGGGAATTTGCCTGAGCACGCTCGCTGACTTAATAACTTTCTCTTGTTTGTTCTAATGAATTGAAAAATACAAAATAATGTAATGCTAATTATAGGGGTCCACGCCTCCAGCCATAATATGCCGTGCATGCGGGATTCTGCTAACGTCACTGTATTATGTAGTTGTGTGTACGAAGACGTATATAATCTAAGCTTTTTTAGATACTGCCGATAAAATATATTTTACAATAAAATCCGCGAACATTTAATTCTTGCCATGGTAACTTTATTCCTATCTACATTGTTTGAATTTACGATTTTGCTTCACATAAACATGTATTCGTACATATGGGTCATGTATGGGATAGTCTAGCAATGGATTCTGGCCACTGTTTTTCATTTGCGGCTGCTGGAAATTTAACTAGCCGAGTATGGTTGACAGTAACAACAGCAACAACAACAATATATTATAC
This sequence comes from Bactrocera minax, assembly GCA_021498325.1. NCBI lineage: Eukaryota > Metazoa > Arthropoda > Insecta > Diptera > Tephritidae > Bactrocera > Bactrocera minax. The sequence goes on along the minus strand of JAKEEE010000012.1, from coordinate 1,575,007 downwards.
TCCTCTCTGTTCCTATATGTTGATGATAAACCAAACTGTAGCAGCTGGAACGACGATTTTTCTCGAAATTCTTACATTTCCTTTTTGGTATAAATAGCAGAGTAATATGCGAACGAGCAACTCATTCGCATGCGGAAAATACATATATTTTCAACAGTCTGGCCACATTCGCTGCATCTCCCCCAGTCTAATCAATTTTGTACGAGAGAAAAGTGGCCCTTGGCAGACAGTCAAAACCCGAACGAAATGCAAAGCATGACTTTGCAACATCTCTGCACGACTATGTATGTACTTGTACTCGTTAGAACACACGATTTCTCAACAATGCTGCATACTATATTCGCTTAAGTGTTTGAAGAAAAGGGTAGTCACACCCTGGAGAAAAAATTAGCTTACAATGTCTTTTTCCCAATTCAAGGCATACAATTTGTGGAAGTATGTATGAAGGATCTATGACACCGAATTACTAAACGCTAGTCCTTAAAAGTCAAAGGACATACAAGGAAACAACGGTAAACTTAATTTGTGACTATGACTAAGCAAATCTCCATAACACAAAAAAATTGTAAATCTATTTTATGTGGACTAAAACATTTGACCAACAACCCAACGGACTAAAATCATAATGCTCTATGTGATTGTACAATATGTAATTATGGAATTATGTATATTGAGTGTGGGGACATACTAATTACATCGCAAATATTGCGCCATTATATGGAAATATTATTAATGCTGAATGCCTAAAAACTGTTTTATTTAATTTCTAATTTGCGATGCAGCCCACCTCCAGCTCTCAACGCGCACTGCGCCCAGTAGGCCATTGCATAATTAATAATATTGGCACGGATATATGCGCATACATATGTATGTGTGTAAATATGTATTTTGCGTGCATATGTTCTTTTAATTTGAAATTACATAAATGAATTATTAATATGCAATATTAACGGGAATGCAATTGCTTCAACTTTGCGTGTTGGCTGGTGTGCGCAATTTGAAAAGGCGCTAATGACAAATAATGCACATACGCATACGTATATATAGTAATAATATATAGCCAACCAGATCGTATTATAGGATTACACTAATTGTAAATTAGATATTTATTATCAGGTTTGTGTGTCAACACATTAAAAAAATTTGTGCAAGTTCATGTAATTGGTGGATTTATAATAGCTACTAATGAGCCTCAACTCCGACCGTGTCGCATGCATTTACAAAGTTTTTCATATGCTTTGGCTTTAAAAAATTAAAATAAAAAATAAAAAATAAAAAGCAACAACAACTACATTGAGTATGTTAAAAAATTAGGCAAACTTTTTGCGATTCCTTGGATAAATTTTTCTTTTTTTTTTTTTTTCTTTATGGTATGTTAGCATGTTATTACTCAAAAAGTTTCGTGGGTCACTTTTATTTTTTGCGGACATTCGTGCCATCTATAAAGGGCCAACAATGTGCTGTGTTATATGCAAGGGCAGTCGCCAGCTTATTTACCAGTAATTAATTTTAATGACTTTCAATGTGGAGGAGTTAGGATCGAGGATGTTTTGTGGAGCCTTATGTAATAATTTCTCTCAAACTTTTTCATTTCATTTGCTTACCCAATAAAACAAATTTTTGAGTAGAAAGGACCTCGAAAAGCAGCAGGAAGAATAATTTATAGGAATGATCTGTTTTGTATTAGGTATATTTGGTATTAGCTGAGCTGGAAATACTAAATCCCCCTTGTGCTGATGTATACTTCTGACACTAAAAACTCGGTTAATCTCCATATCAGTGCTCAGCTTTTCAGAAATGGTACGTTTGCGATATTTAGTTTCTGAACATCTAACAGCTTCCAGCGTTGCAGGAACAGAAAAAAAGGCCATTTAACTGCCCCTTCTGGAGGGCTGCAAACAATAAAAGTTTACGAACACTTTATTTGGTAAATTTTTTTAATACCGAAAAATTGGAAATTTAACCAGCAAAAAAAATATTCTTCAGAAAATAAAACTGCAAAAGAGCCGAAATTGTCGCCGCAATATCACGCGTCGCTCACACCAACTGTCGAACTTTCGCAATTGCGACCCTTTTAGCGCCAATTTTTAATTAACAAAAGGAAGAATCCCGCTGTCTCTGTATCTTCCCCACTCGAACACTCGATCACTCCTTTCACTGAACTCGTGGGTGGTTCTGGTAAAGCATTAACGTATTTATGACACATTAAATCGCAAGCCTTGCTTTATTGCTGTATCTGCTTGTGAAAGTGACAGCTTCAAGGGCGCAAACAATCTTCAACACGAAACAGTGGGTGAGTTTCATTGAATCGTGTTTGAGGTTGAGTTAAATTATTTAACTGAGAAAAAATTTTTTATAGTTGTCTTTGTTGCTGAGCAAAAATTTAAATTCATGGAACTCAAAGTAATATCAATTTATCCTGACATTATCACACATATTCAACACAAATAAATTGATAAATATTTTTTTAAATTCCACCATTAATAAGAGCAGAGTGTGACCGAAAGTCGTGTGAGTACCAAAATTCAATTAAAGAGTTGCCCTTGCGAAATCTGTTTTGCCTGATATAATGAAAATTTTAGTTATATGTTAGGTAAATTGGTTATATTTAATATGATCACCAATTTTCAAGTGGAAGTAGACATTATTCAAAAAAAACTTCAAAGACAATGGCCTTAATTCTGAAACCTTCATTAATCGGCTTGGAACTGAAACTCATAATTATACACCCTATATCTGACTCTACTTAGTCAATTCTAACTTTATCTGTATTCAACTGTATACTTGTGATCTCAAAAGAGTTACAGCCTCTTAAGCTACTAAAATATATATAAAAACTACAAATACTCTCTCCTGTAAGAGAATACACACTAACTTCTGGGTAAAGGTAAAAAAAATGTGTCAGTTTACCTCCAAAAATTCCAACTCCAACTTATTTGAAGGCGATAGTCTCATAACAGAGCGTCTGAGCTATGTTGGCTCACAAAAGCAGCATCATTCTTCTCAATTTTATCAAAAATGTGCAAAATCAAACGATTCTATCAATTCATACAATCGGCTTAGAAAGAAATGCCTGTTTAAGGGGTGACCCAGTAACCTGCAGGCGGGCAAGACACTATTTTCAGCCTCATAAAGCCAAGTAAAGAGTTGAACTAGTTAAATATACTCTGTCTCCGAGTAGACAATAAGGCAATTGTTGTGAATACAACGTGCATACCATCCGAATATACAACTAAATGAACAGACAAAGGTTTAACCAAAAGTCGTACTAAATTTTAGTCAAAGAAATTGTTGCAAGTACTCGATAAAGGCGTAAGCAACAACAAGGAAAAAGAAGAGGTAAAAAAGGCGAATTTGTATATTGAGAAAACAAATGAAAATTGAGGAAGCAAATGAATGAAAACAAATGAGAGCGACTATTTGCCGAGCACACGGAATGAAGAAAATTGCAAGGCAACAACAGGAACAAATGCGGATATACTTTTGTATCTGTGGTATGAAATTCATGCTGAAGCAAGCAGAGCTAGCAACAATGACGCGGACGAAAATAATAATGAAAATACATGGGAAAACAAAAAACAACAACATCATGGCAGTAACAAATTGAACAATGCAATATGCTGAGCAGAATAGAGCCGAACTAAACTCAACTGAAATGTTTGCCATTTATTTATTTTGCCTGGTTTTTGTTGGTTGGTTTTGGTTTCCACAGCGCCGCCCCTCTTCCGGTAAAGTAAGCAATTGAATTTGCCAATTTAGCAATAGCAAAAAGAATCAACTGAAACAAAGTATTTGGCGAAAATAAAAACAATGTGGAGGAACTTAATAATAAACGCAAAAATTGGAGCAGAAGTAGTGAAATTTCATGAAGTGATCATTCAAGAGTAGGAAATTTTCTGAAAAGAGACATGATAAAGTTTTATGGGCACAAAAGTACTAACAGCATATCCGGCGGCAGCGGCAAAGTAGTACGGACGGAATTCGTGTTACGAGGCAAGTAATTGATGTCCATTCCTTGGTTACGAAACTGCCAAACTAACCAACATCGCAACGAAGAATGACACGTTCCATTCCATTGATGACAGCAGCGAACAACTCAGCAACACTACTCATGAAATTCGTGGCAGAACACAGAAAGGCAGCAACAGAAAGGCCAGAACAGAGTCAAAGGATAGAAGGAACTTGTGAATTTCATACCAAACGATTACCGTTCCTGGGCAGGTGCTAGGATAAAGTTGCAGCCATAAACTGTGTTGCAAAAAGCTACAACTACACTAAAACAACTACACTAGGAAAAAAGAAAACCTGCTATCGGTGGAAATATATTAAGAAAATCAATAAACAAAGCGCAGTGACGGCCAATTAAATAAGAATACCTGGAATAGGATATGGGAAGAGAGTTAGGTCAACGCAGAGGAGAGGCGGTAAAGTTCGGGAATGCTTCGCAATGGAAAAACTTCAAAGGGCAAACAACAAACGATAAACGATAAAGGACAAAATATTAACAAAAAGTAAGAAAAGAAAAAAGCTTCTGTACATGGATGGCATATACTAAACACGGCGTACATATGTACACACATACAAACAACTACACACATTTGGTGAATTGGGCGAGTTAAATGAAACCTTTCGTCGTTGAAATTACATTAACAACTGTATAATTTAATTAACCCGAGTCGACTGCAAAACGACTGGGGGCGTCTCTTTTATACATGAAGTTGCCGATAGCAACTGACATCAATCGCAAAAGTTAAATAGTGTATAGACCTGCTGGACGATTAAATTCTTGCATTGCAAGTGAAACTTGGAGAAGTAGAATTTTGGATCTTTGTCATAAAATACGGTGACATTTATTGTTTTTTATGTGCCAACTCACCTTAAAGAAAATACTGAATAAATTCAAAACGTTTCCCCATAAAGGAACCCGTTATCATTGTCTTCTCAGTAGCATCGATAGCAATGCCTATTAAAATTAAGTACTTGAAACTATTGTTTTGCTTTAAATAATTTCCGATAGCAGGGATTTCCCGGGCAATAAAGGGTCTTTACAAAGCCCGCACAATGTCAAATGCAAATGCGAATGCGCCTAAAGCTGGTGGGCACATACATATACACAATATGTAGGCAATGTATGAGTAGCATTTCTTTTTATTGACTTACAGTATCTCCATTTCGGCATTAAAAGCCATTTGACAATAACAACTTTTCATTCGATTGCTCGCACAAAAGTCATTTTTCATATCGATTGCAAGCAGCTGGTGCAGTGTGCCCATCGAAATGAAATGATAGCGAAGGAATAAGTAAAAAACGAGCAGTAATAAAGCAGTGATGTAGCATGGAGTCATTGAAAAACTGACATACATATTTACAAGGCTAAATGCCTGAACACATAACCGCCTTGCCAGACACCAGCTGTCAGCTGCTCATGTTTCGACATTACGTTGCATGCTGGGCCTTAGTAGTTTCGGATACCATACTTGGATGCGCACCATTGCAGTTGCATCGCTTGGAATGTCTAGGCAGTTGAAAGCGAGTTAGCGAATGATAAATGAAAAATGAAAAAAGCTTCGAAAATTTACTAAGCAAGCGCAAAGGTGGTAAAGGAGGTAAAGGAGTATACATATGTATGCTCATGTGCACACGTTTCCATGAGAGCATATGAAGGCGATGAAACTTTTCTTGGAAAAGGTGTTGCCTACTTCTGGGCCCATTTGTTAAAATTATCATAACTAAGAAACGTTACCCTTTACTACAAACGTAAACGTACTAGAAACGTAAGAAATAAGAGAAAGGAAAAGGTAAATAATCCACATTTTGATAGTGTTTTGAAAGAAATGGCTTGAAACAACACATAACTACACAATTTTACTGGAGGCATTAATATTTCTTGAAACGGTATTTCGGGTGAAGCGTGACCTTGGAAACGAAATTTGGAGGAGAACTATCGCCAATTCGCATTTTTGAACCAACTCCGTTTTGCTTATAATTCTGTGTCTCCTTCAGAAGTTAGTTATTGTATTATAAAATCCATCTCATCATCCATCCATCTCATCGCAGGTATGTGACAAAACCGTTTATTTATTGCTTAATTTTTTCGCTTTCCCATATATCTAGCAAATCTGTTTATATTCACTTAGATGTTTTGCCCAAGTAGCGGTTAAGCTTAGTGATAATGAAAGTGAATATATAATGAATTTGTAATTAATTGTATTGAACCTCAGTAAATGTAGTGGTAATAATAATTATAACCGAGAATGAGCAAACGTTGCCTCGTACCGTTTGGAAAATTAACCAAATTAAATTTAATCGAAAAACATGTGTAAATGATTTCAATAAAGTGTAGAATACTAAAAATTAATGAATCATTTCACGATTAATCCAATCTCATGCTCATGGAACGGAGGTCTCTTGTAAAACGACGCATCTTGGTATTCAGAAAACCAAAGAACACTCCGATTTTATACCCCTCTCTTACTGTCAAAATAGACTGCTGCAACTGCGTTTATATGGCTCTCTTACAAGGAGATTAACACAGTCGGATAGTATCCATAGAGAATCGAAAATTTCGTCCCTTATATACAGACTTCACAAACGTCGGGAGCTGAATCCTTCACACCGATTTATTGTCAGTCACTTATTTGAACTGTAACTTCACATGCATTTATTTGTTCAAACAATATTGGCACTGAATAATCTGAAATCTGTAGAACTAGCACAGCGTGGCTTCCTTTCTTAAATTAGCTTGTGCACGAACGTTAATGGACGAATGGACAAATACCCTTGTTCATGTATATTTGCAAATCAAAGCTGAATTCCAAACAAGATAAGGAGAATTATAGCCATAAAAATAAATACTCCGCACAAAGTCATACATATAAATGTAAATATATGTGTGCATATATTTAGTACAAGAGATATGCATTCCCCGCAATGAAATCAACTAGTTATGAGCTAATCTACAACTAGTCTGAACCAATGCCCAACTGCTCAACCGACCGTCTTTTTGCATACAAGCAGCTAGTAAAGTTATTTTTTCTACGAATTGCCAATTATCAGATTTTTGACAGAAATATACCAGTTTCATGCTATTCCAAAACAGATACCGTCAACATAGTTCAACTCTTATACTCGGAAACAATTTCAATTTGGAGTTTGTTCAGGTGCTCTGTGCTTTTATTGAAGTTACTAATTCGCCGACGTAAAAATGCCCTCTTTTCTAACCAACTTTCCAAAAAATTACAAAAAAAATACGTCGATTGCTTCTGTGGGTAGTTAGATTTAGGTTGGGAATTGTAGCTCCTGTATATTGGCTGACTAGTAAATTTTTCTCACCGGGGTGCTACTTATATGTTTAAGCGAATATACAGACACGGTAATGTGCGCACTAAGGAGTTTATGTGAGAGCAAAAGCCACAAATCCTAATTGACGTCTGGCTAAAATTAATCATTAATATTTGTCGACATAATCGCATTTGATTTCATTTGATTTTTTCTTTTGTTTCTGGATAATTCTTTTCTTCTCAACACACACATTTGTTATAACCTTTGACACTCTTATATAATTAACGTGAAGAAACTTCAGATGATTTACTGACAACCACAAAAGGGAATACTACACATGTACTCACACATACCCGCAGCACTAAGATCGGGAAGGTATTTTGAAATAAGCTAAATGATGTTTAGTTACAACAACAAAAGATAAACGATATATGCTCGCTCATTGGCTTTTCCTCGTTCGCTCAATATGCATTACTAAATTGAATGGAGAAAGAATTATAATGTAGCCTTTGCTCGCCAATGCTATGCTTTCGAAAAGAAATGCTAACGATTTGCCAAGAGTAGCCTTTTAACCAAACAGTGTGCAATAGTTTCGCTCACCTCTTCACCCTCTTCACTCAATGGTCGTTTGTAACACCTCAAACTAGTCGAGACAGACATAAAGCTTTGTATATCACAATTATCAGGATAACGAGTTGAGTGCATTCCAGATGTCCGTCTGTCCGTCTGTCCGTACAAGTGATAACTTGAGTAAAAATTAACATATCTTGATAAAACTGAGTACACTATAAGAAGGTTGGTATGGCAGATGGGCGTAATCGGACCATTGTCTCCCCAACAAAAATGCCATTAAGCCAAAACTTATAGAGTGCTACAACTGAGCAACAAATTAAGATACAAAACTGAACTTTGGTACAGGGCATTATAGTAAGGAGGGGCATCCTGAAGTAGAAAAAGTGGAACGGCTCCGCCCTCCAAAGTTTAATATACATAAAACCACTAAAGCTACATCAACCAAATAACAATAATAACAATAAATCCTTATAGGTCCACCTGCTGAAATCGTATAATAACTACACCCACTTTTCATTTTACGGTTCTTATGAAATTTAGCTTATTTCAAAATGCAACAACTCGCTAAGTAATACGTTAGAAGCATCAAATTTTACAGAAAATATGTCACAAATATGCTCCGTAGGAATCGGTGCAAAACGACTATAGCAATGTCAACCAAATTTGCTGTACAACATTATCTTGATATCTTATATTACAGTTTGAAAACTCTAAATATAACACAATTTTAAATTCAATATGATTGTTTCACTTCACAATAAATAAGTCAAGGACAAAAATTAGATATCGGAGTAAAACTTTGCTAAAAATGGTCAAAATCAGATGATAACTTTTCAACGCCCTTTATACCGAATGTAAGGGCCTCAGTACTTTTGGCTGTACTCTTGGAAATTCTATGGTTTTCTGTCTAAAATGGATGACATCTGTATATGAATTACAACAGCCTCCATACACTATATCTAATGATTTTCGTTACTCTAACGGACTTTATACCGAATATAACGGTTAATGTGGGAGTAATCCTAATAAAATTGTATGGAAACAATTGGAATCCTCAGGCATACCTTAGTTTAATGGCAAAGTTGATATAAAGTTACGCTAATAACTGAAGATATTTCGCCGCCTTTAAGCCTGACAAATGGCTAGGGTAGTTCCACCCTAACTTAGCTCATCCTTACTTGTTTAAATTATTTCTCTTCGTTTGCCCCAAACGTAAAAAAAATGTCTGTGTATGTATGCAAGAACATCAGCTGAGCTTGATATATAATATAAACCGATGTGATTAATTATATCAATCGACAAAGGAGTGCAAAACTCAGGCGCGACTCAACACTCACACTGCCAAAACAAACGACTCTTTGTATACAAACACAGCGGACAGGAAAATGAATCGATTTCACATTCCTTTATTAAAATTAATATAAAAGGAAGAAAATAAACGAACGATAAGAATGGCAGATCCACAGATATGGAGCAATGCACGACAGAAGGGTCGAGTAAGAAATTACAGCGATAGTCCACGGAGCATAGTATACGTTCGCACTACACAGAACAATGGACATGAGCATTATGCATGCGCAGAAAGGCAGAAAAACCGAAAAATACAATAAAAAAAAAACACAGTCCATTATCTCTTTTCGCGATGAATGAATTGCAGTGAAAGCATACAAATCCAATGAGCATAATGAGCGTGCGAAATGCAATTAACAATTCCACTTTTCGCCCTGACAATCACTTCGAAAACAATAACAACAACTCGTATGAGCTTGAAAGCAAACACAATCACGCACACACACACACACACATAGGAACAGTGAAGGCAATAATAACGGGAATAAAATCAAATTATTACAAAAACTATACAATATGGGAGTGGAGAGAACTGTTAGTTGGCAGCTGTGCTGCCGCTAGGTAATTCTGGGTGTGAGTTACTAGAACTCGATTGCTGGCTTCCCGAGCGCTGAGAAGGAGTGTGAATTTTAGTGAGCCTGGGAGCTTGGGAGAGGGAGACGAAGTGTGGTGGCGGCGAAGGCTCAGTGCGCGCAAATGAGCTTTATATCTTGGTTTACTTTTGTGCGCTTGTTGGCAGGTGGAAATGGTTTCAAATGTGTATGGCTGAAAAGTTTTATCATACCAATAACTGGCTGAAAGTCGGCGGATTAAGTTTGTGTCAGTGAGTGAGTGAGTGAGCGAGTACAGCTGCAAGTGCCAAGAGATAACGCGAGTGCAGAGGATACCTGGATAATTAGTTTTGGTAGCAACGTTGCGAATACACCCACAATTGCCAATTGTGAAATTTGATTATGTTCCTTTTTCTTTGCGGCAGCCACCAGATGGTACCGATGATATGAAATGACAAATCTGTGGAATGCTGACGCCGGCGGCGCTAATGAAATTTTAATTCTTTCAAATTCGCGTGCAGTTGAAAAACGCTCTGCTAATGTTGATCAGTGTCCCAAAGTGCCATTGCTTTGAAAAATATTTACAATACACAAACAAAAGCAAAACTCATTTATTGTGAGAATGTACGAGCGACATCGATTATATAGCAGAATATAAGGTTTGCGAAATGTGCTTGCGATAAACACATAAATTAATTACAGCTGTCAATCAAAGTGTCCATCGATTAAGCTGTAACAAACTGTGGCGCAGGGCTTTGTGCTGTCAAAATTCTTTTGTTGAGGTATTGTAGCTGTCAAAGGGCACCAGCAGTTTGAGAGCGCAGAATTAGTACCGCACTCTTTACTGATTTAAATACTTCTTTTCAAAGTTTTTTCAAATTATTAACTTTCGCTTAGTATGCTAACGTTGGTAGTCGTCAGGGTGCTGAAGCCGGATTTTTATAAGAAGTCCCTAACAAAAGTATATTCACCTATATGTACATAAGTACTTATATTACTACAGGACATCTCATTATAGGGAAACCTCAGAGAGGTTAAAATCGATGGATAATATGAATAGAATCACTAAACACCTAAAAATTTTCATTTAATAATAAGTGTCATAATGTCATAATCGTTTCCCAGCAATCATCCTCAATTTATTATGATATAATTTCCTATAGAAAGCCGAGGCAATCCCTTCGAACTCCCAATTATGTTTGCTGTTCTTTGCCGCCGCCAATATTAGTTGTGTAATAGTGTGTTGGTGTAACTGAATTTATATCTGCTTAATCATAATTTACAAAGGTGAGTCAGTTACATAACATCATAACTTCCGTAGAAAGACGAGGACAGCTTCAATTCAGCTGCATACACCAACAATTTACTGAAACCAGGTTATTGAGGCTTTGTCACTTTGAGGCTATACATTGAGCAATAAAACAAGTAAAATATTAAGGTATTCAAATTAGTGGTCAGATTGTAATGGTCTCGTTAGTAAGTACTCAGTTATTTAACTCATACTGTCTCGGCGGAAGGTTTGATTCTGTCCAGTGTCACACTGACATTTGCTTTCACACACCGATGGCTGGTGGCACTGTGTGTTCGTCATGCTAGGGCCACTCCCACATGAATTGCACGAAGAAATATAAGAAATATGAGCGGAGGTATTCGTGACTCCATAGTCCAACAATTACTCATGTTTATCGCCAAATAACAAGAGAAGAGCTTAGCACTCCGAAATCATCCAGCGCTTTTATCACCACTTTGCCATCGCAATCACCTATTACTCTTTTCATCTTCATCATCACAACCACCAATCAACATAATTTCAGGTTTATTAGACAGTTTGCGCTTATCCAGGCACACATCGGCTAACATTATTGTATGGTAAGTGACTGAGACCTCGGTGCGGACACGGCACAGCTTTTGTGCCTTTGTTGCGTCATCTACTGCAGTGGCTATCAATAATCATCGCTCCTACGGTAATACAATTCTAAACACCTCTGCCAACAAAGACGGCACAGGCATTAAGGGTATCGCCAACGCGACGAAGCCAACAAGGCCCTAAGTCAAGCAAACAGTTCACGATGGTTCAAATTAAGAGCAGCTTATTTTGAAGTTAGTTCAATGCCGGTGTCAGCTGCTGGGACAGTTTATCTCGAGTTTCAGTTAGTGCGGGGAAGGGTTCTTGCCACACAGACAAAGCACACAAACCACATTACAAGACACGTACACAAATATGGAGGGTGAGAAGTTAGGTAACGGTGTGAGGTGCAAAACGACAGCAGTAGCCGTCGTTTTATAAGTAAGTCAGATAAAGGAAACAACAGCAAAGAGGGCGACTACCATTGTAGCAACAGAAAGTTGAAGTTAAATTTTAGTATATCTATTTAGGCGTAAATTTTCGGCCTTTGTTATACCTTCAAGTTCACTCAGTTGTGTACGTATTTCATCTGCCTAACTGTGTACGAGTATGTGTGTGCGCAACCTAAGTGCATGCGACCATAAAAATTGATTTATATGCCCCATGTGATTTTATCACCCATGAAAACGCCTTGAGGCGCCAAACAAAATCCTGCCTTTCATTGAGTGTTCAACAAATTTGTTGTTGTTATTGTATTGTGGTACAACAGTCGAATGAATGGTCTAAACATAAGTATTTGCGAAGAAATTTGCACAAAAACGAAAAACATTTTACACCTTGAATAAGTCCAAAAGTGGCAACAACAATTACAATTGCCACAATTGGTTGTGTGGCAATGCCAGAGAAAGACGACCCGAATTGAAAACACCAGTATGTATGCATACGCTCCTGCATTTGTGCAGATGGATGTGTTCGCCATTTAAATAACCCAAATATGCGACAATGTGTTGAAGGCAAGTCAGCCAACAATGAACGAAGGATGGCTGGCCGTCCGCTCGTCGGCTTCCTGTTGTTGTTCGGCACATATTTTCCATTGTTGTTGCTGTTGTTGGTGTTGTTGAAGCTGTTAGGTCGATGATATCTTTGGGTCATTTATTGATTGTATACCAGATTAATATCTCGATTGTTACGACCGCAATGCAATTTTCAGTACAACACAAAGCCCCATAGAAAACATATACGTATATACGCATGTATGCATGTGGTCGCACATATACATATTTATCGTGTATTGGTGTACGCATAGCACTTATGTGGTATGGCTGTTTTCGAAGACGGCTTATTTGATAGCAGTGCAATCATTTTGGAAACATTCCTCCCCACTACCCACTTTTCGCGCCTACCTAACTGTATTATTGGGTTAATGTTCCGGGCTTTAAATTATACACATGAAATCGGTATCGATGAAAATTTTATCAGACACAATTTAATTTCTGCTGAATGTGTAGACAGATTGTTCAAATAATTACGTAAACAATTTTCGAAGTACGGGATATTTGAGAGCTGCTTTGGGAAACTGCTATCAATCAGAATATTGTAGTAATTTCATTTCCCATTTTTAGACCCTACTTTAACATTATTATATGTACATATTAGTATAAATAAAGCATCTCCTGATGTACTTTTTTTTATTGCATAGATAAGTAGTCAGCTTGTGGGCGGTGATAAATAACCTCTTACGTCGATTTTAGGGAGACTGATTAAAACACTAGCCACTTCTCTTAAAACACAATAAAAAAATTAGTAGACAACCGAATTGGAACAAACGTGAATATAACCACTAATCGCCTAAGAGCATGGACATATTGCGTATATTATAAATTAGATTGTCTTCTTTCCCAAAAAATTATTGAAACTTCGGTCCAATTTAACTGTTTTTACTACTAGTTGTCCTTAGCGGGTGATATTGAAATATTGTGTCAAATCATATAGAATAGAGTTATGAAATGTAATGTTTCCACAATGGTTTATTTGAGGAAGCTCTAATGTCTATACAGTTCTTGAGAAGTCTTGATTAAATCTATTAGCAGAGGTCACGCCCACTCTTCAAACTATTTAAAAACATATAGATATTTATCCCCCTCTAATATTTCAACGTACAAATTTTGATTTCATTTTTTGAAAATATCGAACCATAAATCAGGAAGTAAAGTTAGTTGATGTTGTTGTTTTCTTTTCCTTGCCAGAATACATTTATAAAATACGTAGTATATAGAATCATAAGTACGATTTTTCTTAACATTTTGACATCGGCGACGTCTAATGGATTAGCCCACACAGAAACGTTTTTCTCCTTTCTGAAAATTTCTCTCTTTACAATTGCAATCTCAAACCAACTATCGTTAAAACTTGTTTGCTAGTTCAGCTGTTTGCTGAAAAATTACTAAACATAAAAATAAAATCAACCAAATTATTGGCACTTTCGCATTTTCTTTTGCGGGAGATAAACTATCATTTGCCTCAACGCCAGACCAAAACGAGCTAATTTGATCAACAGCAATTCCACGAACGTCAACATAATTCACTTCATTGTTTTCAACTTAATCACTTGTGCAGCTCGTTGGGCGGCGCAGTAAGTTACGAAACCACCGTTAGTTAGACTCATACATGTATGTATACACATGAATGGTGCACTGAAAGGCGAGGTGTTTGTATGCGGGAGCCTTGGTCGTAAGCGCCAATCAATTTGGAACATTTTTCACCAACTAATCTCATTGTTATAGCTTGAGATGGGGTTTGTTGGCACGCACGCATGTAGTGGTAAGAATAATGGAGCAAGGGGCAGGAACCAAGAAGTAACGCCACGGCTGTCAGTGCAAAAGTAGTAATTTATCTTAATTTACTCATCTTCTTCCACTTAAATGCCACTGTTGGCTAGCGTCGGAATGAAATCGTAGCTACACGCCGACACACACATCCACCTATACACCCATACACCTATACACAAACATGCGGACGAGCTTGCGAGCGAGAGAGTGTGAACTGACCAACAGCTGGGTGCTATTTAAAGCCAGTGGCAGCGGCGTGGCAGAGGCATGGCAGCGGCATGGCAGCGGCTTGGCATCTTTTTGTTGAATTTTGCATGCTTGCAACTTCTGCCTCACACTGATCATTGCATACCGCCACTGCTTTGAGTGGCTCTGTCCAACAAGCACGGCGAGCTGATGGCTGTCAGCCAAAAAGCAGCAGTCGGCTTTTGTAATATAAATGAAGAAGAGAGTGAAAAATGAGGAAAAAACTGAAAAAGCGATACTCGGCAGCTGCCTTCTTACACTCAGTCTCTTCTCCGCACCTATGCGCCCCCTTGCCGTATTGCTTACTAGTTGCTAAGCTTTCTTATCTGGCGCTCCGAGGCGTTCAAGATGTTGCATGTCAAATTTTGTGTTTTATGGATTTGTGATGTATTATCGAGGGAATATCTGCAACAGTTTGTTGACGCGGAAACAAAAACATTGCAGAGGTATATTCTCGCAGTTCAAAATCTTAACAAAACTTCCATTTGCTATTTTTTGCCTGCGGTTGTTTGATCTCATTTTACAATTCGAATTAGTCATGCAACGTTAAAGTCCAACCAAAGGTGTATTGCCAGCATTATATATTAGTATATGAACTAACAACACCTAAATTTTGTAAAAAGCAAATTTTTAATAACAAAAAGGCACCTTTGTGCTGGTGTCCTAGAGTTAGTTAAAGCATTTCTGTATACAAAAGCATCATATTTAAAGAACACTAGTAAACCGTAATTAATGGCCATAGTGAATTCATCAGACTTTAAAGTTAAGAAAATCATTCTGTAGGTGAAATGAGTACATCACCCTTTGGTACTACACAGACACTTTCTGTTTGACGAACCAAAAAAAAATTAATTTTCAATAACCAAAATATTTATAAAATTTCATCGCACCCCCAATTCGTTTGATAACTCGTAAAATGAACGTGGGGACTCCCCGTAGTTTTCGCTTTTAGACAAAAATGTATTCACAATGGCACTCCATTGTCCGCAGTAAGTTCCGATTAGAAGTCTTCAATTGAAAGCCCAGTGGAAAAAATACCAATTACCACCCTTAATTCTCTAATGGGGTCGGTGCCTTAACTATCTGACCTAAGCCAAAGGAAACAATAAAAAATATTCATATTAAAAAAATATATATTATACTCGACTTAAGTGAATCTAAATTCATTTACCTTATTCTCATAAATAATGACTGTAAATTTTAATTTAGAAAATTCATATATGTATGTCTGTCCAAAAGTTGAGAAGTGTTAAACATATTGTAAAAACGTAGCAAATTGCGAGACAGTTTGCGAAATTATTAGGCGCTAAGGTAAAAAGTAGAATTTTTGCTTGCTTCAAATGGAATTATAATCAAATAATTATTATAATTGCCTAACATATGCTCAGATTAGGTTCTCTCCTAAACATTAAAAAAAGTTGTTATACGGAAATTATGATAATATTGTCTCGTATGCCTAAAAAGAGGAAGGCTGTACCGCTGTGTGCTGTGTGCTTGGATATTAACTAGTTTCGTGCAATATTATCGGCACTCGCAGCCATCAAAAAACTAAAGTTTTCCATTTTTGTTCTTCTTTTCAGTGCCCTTGACACCGGTGCAAGGTGTGCTGGGGCGACAAGCGATGCTGCCTTGTGATATTTCTCCAATGGAACGGGACGATGCAGTTTATATGGTGCTGTGGTTTCGAGAGGGTGACGGAGAGCCAATTTATAAGTAAGTATACGGGCAACATGAGCATCATTTATAGAATATGAAGCATGCTTCTTAAGAAGCGCAACTTTTCTGTAACGTATCTTCCCTAAAACTCAACCTATTTTCAATATTTGAAATAGCTTCGACGTGCGTGGCCGCCAGTTTGGACAGGCGCGGCTATGGTCTTCCGAATTTGCATTCGGGGCACGCGCCTACTTCAGCAGCACGTCCCATCCCGCACAGCTGAAAATCGATAATGTTCGCATCGAGGACGAAGGCGTCTACCGGTGCCGTGTGGATTTTCGCAATTCACCGACACGAAATCTGAAAATCAATCTCACCGTCATTGGTAAGTATTCAATAGTGGATTATGTAAATTAATGCAGCAGACATTAATATATCAGTCCCGAGAACAATTTGTCCGGCTAATGTGTGCGAGAGCTTTGCGCTTTGAGCTTTCCCCACAAATGGATATTGAACGCAAATGGCGAATTAACGACGATAAAATGGACAGGATATGTGCAAATCGATTTGGACGACCCTTCACCAAAATGTTTCCGCCCTTCTACCCCACAGCAAAAAAATTGCTTGATTCTTCCATCGTAAACAAAAGCAAATGTGTGGTATTCCATGCATACTACCATTTTTCCTTCCGCACACACATTGCCCTGCTGTTTGTTTGTGTATGTAACAGTCATTTTATTGTCATTAGGCGCGCTGCAAGTACAATATGTTCGTTTATGCAACGTGTAATTTTTCGTATGCACTTGTGTACACTACGAAGCAAAAGTGTAACAATAACAACAATCACAGCAATTATGATGCAGTGATGGCATAAAGCATTAAGGCAATGCAATAGGCGTGCTGTCTCGCAATTGTCTCTTCATTGCAGTTGCTAACCACTGCCACGACCGTATTTATGGCAGCACCGCTGTCGCAAGAATAGCAATAAAGCTGTCTGCCAGTGCCACACCCTCTTGATTGTTCTTTTTAAGACATTTATGAAGTTCTGTGTGCTTTAAGCACCTTTGGTGAGGTTGATGTTTAGTGAAGTTATACACACATATGTCTCCCACAGCTTATTGTCCGCTTACATCAGCAGCTGACGTTCTTTAATAAAGCGCCAATGGCCCGAACTGACCTCATTTTTTAATTCTATAACTTAATTTTAAGTTGAAAGCTTTTGAGAAATGCTTTTATAGAACAGAGTCTAACGAAACTTATGCTGGAGGAAAAATTCCTCATTGAATGTTCCTATCACTCGGAACATTTGAAACAGTCCAACGCCGCAGACTATTCGATATATATATCGTTGTGTTTGTATATATATGTGGAAAATGAAGACAAAATTTACCTAATAATAATATACTTGATATAAATGAGTGCTCTGTATAGGCTGACATCGAAATGGTATATTCGACGGTCACAGTGCAATATCTCGTCTGCTTGTAAACATTTGTGGTTTCTGAATTTCTTAAAAGTAAAAAATTTTATAACTTGGAAGTATAAATTATAAAAGGTAATTATTTAAGAAGTGTTGCTTCAAAATAGCACTATGCAAAGCGAAAGAAAGCGCTAACCGCATCAGCAACCATTATGGTTTCGTTATAAAAAATACTTGCTTGTTTTGGTTGCGTTAGATACGAAACCTCGAGTAAATATTATTGTTTCCAAAATTTAGTACTAGCTATACAATTTTGTTGTGCAGTGTACATTTGTATCAATCTCGTAAAAGAACAATGAAATTCAACTAATATGTATTTATAAGTAGAGTACTCCGGCTACACTCTGTAATCCTGCACTGCTCAGCTGTGGTAATCGTGAGCTTTTGGGGCTTACAGTTGCATGTTGCCGCTATTAATTTAGTGCTTAAGTAAAAATGTGCCACAACATGCAAAGTTCAATGTGCAGAAAATGCTGCGTGACTGCAATTTCGTTAACGTTACTTTGTTTACGTTGTATTTTTGACCAGTTCAATGCGCTAACTACAATTTGCAAGTACGCTATTTACATACAGTGCTTTGTGTGTGTGTATGCGTGTTGGATGGCGTGCTTTGGCGTCGCTTGAAATTACTCTTGTAGTACAAAACTTGGTGGAGTGTTCCCACAGCGCCAGCGGAATGATTTTCCGAACTATAAATACTTTAAATATTGCAAACGTTTTTGTGTACATAACTGTTCGCTAGTCCTCATTTCGCATAGTGTACGTCGCGAGCCAAAATCGAACCAGTGGGGAACGGTTGTAGCCGTAAATGGTAATCTGTTGTGGTTTTTAATGCGGCTAAACTGGTTGCACTTTAGTCTTAAGGTACATTGGTACTTATACACGCAAGTATGCACATACATATAGTTATATGGACGTGTATGGCCAAAGTGCATGGGCATATGATGCAACAACTCATTTTGCACGGGTTGTTCGTTCACATATATGTTGCTTACGTTTTTTCCCTACTAATTGCTTGTATATATTTATTGTATTGGCTATTGTTGTTGTACCTGTTCATGTTGCACGTTTGTCAGTTTGCCACTGCGCACTACGGTAATCACCAATCCGTAAGCATAATTTGTCACGTATTATTTGCTGTTATTTGCTACTCTACACGACATTGAACACGTTCCATTACATAGCACACATACTAACAAATAATAATAGTGCGGCAGGGGTCTTTATTTGTACGTTTGTAGCAAACGCACAGACTTTGTTGACTAAGTCTTCTGAAATCCTACCACTTCTTTCTTGTCTTGTATTGCCTTGTATTATATATATGTATATCTGTGTATTTATATTACAGTAGTTGGTGATTTGAAGGCACAGTTAAAGAACAAGTATATACAATATTTGCGATTTTTGAAGCAGGTGTTTAAGTACAATTATAAAACCCATAGCAATAGAAATCAGAACTCACTACTAGGCTGCTTACTACGATCGATGGATATTTGTACAAAAACTATAATTTTTTGTTTAGGGTTTATCATCTACAGTTGTGAATTTTGCTCAGTAACCTAAAATAGACTTCGATCTATGGAAAATGTTAAATTTCTACTAGAAAAGAACATAGCGATAGCACTTTATGTTGCCCATAAGGAGATTATTTAAAGTAAAAATTGGTAATAATGAGAAAATTTGTATTTCTTCCTGAATTACAAAGCACACGAAATTTCCGAGAATTATTTAACAGTTTTGATAGGATCTCCTTACGTGTAGTGCTTAACACACTTGCCTAAAGATTGAGTGGATTGGAACAATTTCGCATTTACTACAGTACAAAAATATTTTCCAAGTATCATGTAGTACAGGGGAGTATGTGCGTTTGCAAGCGCATATGCGAATGAACATCAGTATTGTGATGCAAGAGTTAAGTAACAGTAGATAAATGAGCCGACTCAACTTTCGATTTCATAATAAATGGTTAAGAAGTATTTTTGGTATTTCTGTTATGTGCAGGCATTAACAGTTATTTATGAAACTGAACAATCTTTCACCAACACATTCATAAAACATATTGCACATATCTATATCCTCATATATCCATTTTAAGGTATTTGTATTAGGTGCGGTGCGATGGCCATTGAGTTGTTTTTGTGAACACATGCTGCAATCCATTGTGTTTCTACCTGAGAATAGAAGACACTCTTCAGTACTTCGTTTTCATTAACCAGAGGCATAATGCTTTGAAAGCTTTTATAGAGCATTGCTATGTATTGTCAGTAAAACTCAATTGCACATAAATGCAGTTGTTCTTTCATTACAACGTTCAAGTAGCAGTAAAATTTCTGAAACCACTTTCTGTAATCTGCTTTTGATTCAGCTTATATTTCCTTCTAATATTGTCATTTATATACCTATTATAATTATAATAGGCGTCATTGATCGAAAAAGGTGTTAGTTATACTTTACACAGGAAATTGCATATATGTGCAACATATTCGTTTCTTTCTTTTCTTTTTTTCATGTTTACAGTAATTATACAATGTCACACTTTTTTTAGTGCCACCGGATCGTCCAGTCATTTATGGCCCTAACAGACATGATAAAGCCAGCAATGTGGAATCGTTTAACGAAGGAACGGATATAGTGCTGGCTTGTGAAGTGACAGGCGGTAAGAACCTGAACACTTAATTAAATACTTTAAAAATTTTCAATATGCATATAATTTAATGTTTAATTAAAAATCAACTAAAGTAACAATACATATATAGCAGAATCCAATCATTTATGTAAAGAGCTATTGAGTAAATAACTATATTCATGCGATTTGGCAATAGATGGTGTAACTTGAATAATATTCCATTGTTCTAATATTTCGAAAATGAGATGGAGATCTACTGTCCTTATGCAACTCTTTCGGTATATCTCATTCTTTTGAAACATAGACAGCAATAACATTTTCTCTCAAATATGTCGAACTTTGCGCGTGAAAAAGAGAGTTCCGGTGAGTTCTCCTTCATTACTTTAACATGAAGAAAACCTCATACAAAATTCATCGTCTTTTGTTGGAAGTTTATGGTGAGCATGCTCTAGCTGAACGAAAGTGCCTAAAGTGGTTTGCGTGATTAAAAAGTGATGATTTTGGCTTAAAAGCATAAGAACGTCCTGGGTGGCCAAAAAAGTTTGAAGATGAGGAAAAAAGCAAAAAAAAAAAACAAGGAAATTAGGTGCCATATGAATTGAAGTCAAGAGATGTTGAGAGACGGTTTTGCATGTGAAAAATGCTGCTTGAACACTACGAAAAGAAGTCGTTTTTGCATGGATTGTGACTGGTGAGGAAAAATGGAGCAATTACCATAACTCTAAATGCAAAAAATCATATATGAAATCTGGCCAACCAGCCAAATCCGCCGATATTCAGCAAAGCCGATATTCGGATATCCATGACGCCAAGGTAATGCTCTATATTTGGTGAGATCAGAAGGGTGTGCTGTATTATAAACTTCTAAAACTGGGTGAAACCTTTGGTGGTTTGCGAACGCTATCGATAACAACCCATTGCATTAGAACGAGCGGTTGCCGAAAAACGCCGAAAAATATCCGGAATTTGGGACTAGAATCGAGGCAATATTTTTTCGTCATGACAGCGATCGGGGTCATGTTGCAAGACCATTTGAAAACTATTTGGGAAACAGCGGCTGGAAAGTTTTGCCTCATCCGCCTTACAGCCCACACCGTGCCTCTTCTGACTACCATTTGTTCCGGTTGATGCAGAACGCCCTCACTGAAATGCGGTTCACACCAGAACAGGGCAGGAGTTATTGTGGAATGAAATCCATAAATTACCAGAAAGATGGGAAACTATTATAGCTGTAGATGCACAATACCTGATATAATATTATTATATATGTTTTTCTTAAACAAATATTCAGATTTCGAAAAAAAAAACCGCACGAAAATAGTTATAGCGCCAATAGAAAAATTAAAGAATACTTCTTGTGTTTTCGAATATTTTTCTTTTTGCAGAATTTGCAAACCAATACTTGATTTTTTTTAATGTACCACATATTTAATAGTTAATTTCGTTAATAATATATTTTACATTAAATAAAAAGAATTTCCAGTATTCAACTGAATGTAAATAGTAGGAAAATTAATTCATTGGCGGTGGAAATAAACTTAATTTTATTTGTACAGCTTTAATTAACTTGTTATTTTGATTTCAACGCTACTCTTAATCACCATAAAGATTCTGAGTTGTCTCAACAAATTCTGAAGAAATTCTCATCTGGAGGACAAAATACTAATTTTAACCATATCTGCTTTCTATCATTTCCGGTACAAAAACAACCACGCTTGATGTTGTCACATTTGATAATGCTGTCATCTCAACCACCGTAAACACCGCAACGAAACCAATGCACAACTCCCAACATTACCAACACCAATGCATATGCACATGTGACCGTGTGGGACAAAAACGGACTCTCCGTTAAAATCTATGTCATCTTCATGGCAAAAATACATTTTGTGCTGTTTTAAATGAACGGAAAAATTCTTGGCTATGAAAACGAAAAACCGAAAACGAATAACCGAAAACCGACAACAAAAAACAAAAAACAAAAAACATGTAATAAAACGAATAACTGCAATGGACCATCAACGAATACAAACTAAAACAACAAATACAACGACAACAATAATAAACATGTAACTAACTAATGGCCGCCGCACTCAACTGTGCAACTTAACTGACAATGATGAACTGGCAAAAATATTTCTCAATGCCAATTTTTCCCGTTCCTTTGTTTTCTGCATTCATCTATTTTTGCAATTTTTTCGGAGAGAACTTACCACAATTTTCGTTATATTTGCCCAAACTTTTTCACTATTTTTTCCGCGCTTTTGTATTCCTTCAACTCTTCTCTATTATTTTTCCTTTTTACTCTTTCACTTACTTAACTTGCTTTTACTTGGCGTAACTGGAACATCACTGCCACTGATGCTGCCATCGTTGCTGTCATGGCCACTAATAATAAAAAACAAAAACCGAAAACAAAATCACAAACACAAACACAAATACAAATACAAAAACAAAAACAAACTATTGTGTATTGCGATCTGCATTCGTATGGAATTTATGTGTGTGCTTGGTCAACATTACCAACAGGACGTCCACGTCCAAATGTAACATGGTATTTAGATAATACGGTGATTGATGAATCTTTCGAGCATCGCCCGGACGGCAAGACTGTTAACCACTTGTCATATCCAAATATTGGACGACAACATTTGAATGCGAGATTAGTTTGTGTGGCGAGCAATACGAATTTGACGCCGCCGAACAACAAAGTGGTCATACTCGATGTCAATTGTAAGTATTATATCACTATTGCAAAACGAATTTCATCCTCCATGCATATGAATATATGGGGACAGACTTATCAATGTACACTTAAGACGCTGGAATTTTTGATGGTGGATGGTTTACATTTTACTTTAAAGTTTTACCAAAATTTATTTGCATTAATTTTAACTCCAAACCAATTTCCACTCAATTAAATCAAAGTTTAATAATCTGTAACTACTCAGTCAGCTAGACTCGTATGGTCCTAGGCAAAGCTTATTGGCTGCATAACTCCACAAATTCTGATTAAGATCTTTACACAAATCAATTCTCAAAGAGTTTTAAAAACTGTTCTAGTCATCTCAAATGAGTTGGTACATAATCTTGGCTTGTGAAAATAATTGAAACATTACGCTCATGAGCCGCATTTGTTTGCTATTATTTATTCAATTGTAGTGAAGCCTGTCGCTGTGCACATAATGACTAAGGATCGTTTCGTATCTGCTGATCGCGCATACGACATTGAATGCAAGTCTTCCGGTTCAAAGCCAGCTGCTGTCATTACATGGTGGCGCAACAATAAGCAACTGAAAAAATTTACGAAAAATGTAAGTATAACACCGATAACGTATTTCTAATCCAATACTCGTATGTTTCCATCACAACAATCTCGAGCAAATTAAAATATTTTTTATAAATTTGTTCAAATACTATATACTGATATATTCCACGAAAGTATTATGGTATGCATATACTGCGTATGCGATGCATGCAAGTACTGACATCGTGGTGCCATTTCCCTGCAAAGAACATTTTGTCGCAAAGCAACATGGGACTAATGGCATTTTTGATCTTTTTATATGGAACGAACCTTTAGTTGGAGTTGGTTCTGTGTAGGGACTAATTGTACCACTTTCCTTCCGAAAGCCTAAAATGCCTAATATCCTAAAAGTATACTAATGGCAAAAAATCATCCAAAAGGATAATTTCTTGTGTATGGTAGCTTTGAAGAGAAATATAAACAAAGATTCAACTAATCCATCTCCAACTATACCCGAAAGATATGTGTGGAGGGAATTCATTCCAAATTGTACCCTTTAGAGATTAATTGAGTATATTCTCTCTAAAGATTACTCGCACAGTTTTTTACAGGATTAACATAATAAATGAAAAATACCATAATTTTTACTTGCTCTTATATTAAATTACTCATACGCACTGTCAAATTTCTGTCTTCTTCACATAGAAATTTCTAACTGGTAACGCCAAAATCCAATGAAATAAAATAAAAGTCTCATGATTTTGTGTGAATCCACGAGAATTTATTGATTTTTTCACCATCATACATGTGTGGTGATTTGTGGTAGAAACAAACTTTCATTAGTAGATAAAGTATATGAAGGTACCTTTTCTATATAACGTTGCTAAAGTCCCAATTTGCCATTATCACGAAACCCTTATTGCATATACACGTAATATTTTCATTTTCGTTTACAATTTTACGAATATTTAAAGCAAAGAGACAAAAAGTTCTAGCAATGTCCATCTTCCTTTATTATGCCCTGATAGATGTAATATTATTGTACCAAAATTATGGAAAAAAGGATTGGATAATATCCATAAGCATTCAAATTCATTGAAGCTAATGCTTGAGACTCTTGAGGACCTTTGCGATAAGATATTACATTTCCAGTTAATTATACAGCGAAATGATCTAGCTATTTTCCTAATTTTAATCCCACATTTTCTCCTGCGCCTGGCAATGCTGTGACAACCTGCTTAATTCGACCACAACAGTTTAATGAACCCGACAATCAATCTTTGAGCATATTGACGTTTACGCCCACTCGCGAGGACGATGGCAAGTATTTGACGTGTCGTGCTGAAAATCAATTCATCGAAAACAGCTCCATAGAGGACAAGTGGCGGATGGTTGTTCACTGTAAGTAATGAAATGCAATTATTTCACACCCTTTGTGTATGTGTCTGTGTTTGTGCTTGTGAACAAAATGTGGAGTATTTAAATATTTAAATATATTTGTGTATATGTAAAGTGAATAATTTTAGCGAAGTGTGGATGGGTAATTATGGTGAAATTACAAAAATAAGTGGTTGTGCTTTGCCTCCAAAAGTGATCAATAACCAGCAAAGCGTATTATTAAATGCTGGTATGAATATCTATGCAAATACTTCGAAATATGTGGCTGGGCACTGGCGGTGGGGAACCGGAATGGTATGTTGAGGAAACAATGCCTGCTCGTACTGCAGCGTTTAGAAATAGAGCTAATTCAAATACCAACTCATGCCCATAAATATGCCCGAACAACACACACATAATCGTAAATATACAAAAACCACAAAAGCACAAAAACAGAAAAACACAAACACCAAAAACTAAATGCCCAACATTGGGAATGCCCTTTGACACTTACATTCAATTTAATTCAATTGCGAAGCTGTGTAAATGCTCGAAGCTTTTTGTTGCTTGCTGTGCTTTTGTTGATTTCTCTCGGACTTTGTTATGCCCGAACGAAGGTAGCTGAACGAGGTATTATAACTCTGTGGACGAAATCCACTCCTAAAGTAAGTCAGACTTACATTCAAGCTTGTGATTAATCAGCACGTGTTATTTCCTCAAAAATATGAACGCAGAACCATAAAATATACTCAATGTCAAAATCTAAAAGTTTTATCAAAATTTAAAGTAGTCTTTTATTAGAACAAATTCCATTTATGCAGCATGCGCTTGGAACAAAAACTTTGGCTTCACTCGGACATAGCGGCCCCCCATTGTTGTTATTTGCGTTCGTAGTCTGGCATGGGTTGTGATTAGAAATGAAATTGGCCAAGTTTGTAATAAAAATAAATTACCCATTTGCATTGCTCGGTGGTTGGCATGTTGCGCTGAGCGAGGCAGTGGGAGCGAATTCTGAAAAAGGACACTTTACTGCCAATGCCCTTGTGGTAGGAATATTGTTCAAAACATATTGCAGGCATATACAGAGACATATATACAATGTTGTTGTTATAAAATATTTACTCGTAGTTTTTGTGGGAAAGCACAAAGGCAACCAGAGCAATATTGTCGACGTGAAATGTTTAACGGTGACAGGCAACGATGCTTTCATCAAACAATGTTCCACCACTACAAAAACTCTGTAAATGGGCCGGCTTTACGATTCTTTATATTTGAGCGCATTCTATTTAGCCCACCAATATATATTTTGCAAGGATGCCTCTTTGTACAGATAAATATTTTTATTGACCACCGCCGACCATTTACTTTAATATCACCTCTGCTGAGAGATATCTAATTTTGTATGCAGATTATATTGTATATCAACATTAATACTTACATACATACACACGCATAATGAGCAATACGCTTGATTACCAACAGCGCCACTGCGGTTACTTTGTTTGCCCTTCAGCGGTAATTTCGCTTTGATTTTAAGCGGGTTTTTCAGCCGCTATTTTTTATAACTGTTCACCAGAGCCAATTTGAAAGCACTTGGTTTGAGAAACATTCAAAAATGGCATCCACAAATGGCGGAAAACGCTCAGTACTTCGTAATTCGTTAGTATATTGATTATGAAATGTGCAAATGTGCAAATGTAAATAAATTACAAACCCGGAAGAACTAATTAAGAGCGGAACTGAACACGAGCATTCACCCACACATTAGAAAAATTCCAAAACAAAAGAAGAAACAAAATTTCACATGGGGTTCCTATTATATGTAAGACTTAATCAACATCTGAAGCATTTCATCAATTTTCTAAAAGGTACTTGGACTTTGTGTTGATTTAAAATATGCGACTTTAAATAAGACAAAATACACTTTTAGTTCCCGACCCGTCACAAAGCCGGACCAATTCGCAAAGAACTTTTAGTGAAAAATATGTGAAACTCTTTACCGAAGACGAACGAACTGGGGAAGAGAGATGCCATGTCCACTGTGATCATCATGTTTCATCTCGCCTCTAATGTAGATTCACTTCGCTTATGTATTTCTATATTACTGAAATGGCAAATAAAGCTCCGATGAAGTTTTCTTAACTTACTACTTAATAGGTTTATCCCAATCGACATACGTCAACACTTTTGTATATTACGTTTTGATTTGTGCATGTGTGTCAATATTTTGATGAAGTTCTCCAAAATTTTTTTATTTATTATGAAACATCGCAAATGGAATTCAATAACTGTTTCCTTCTCCATTCACAGATCAACCAACGGCTCATCTAAAAATGGGTTCTTCATTAAATCCTGATGATATTAAAGAGGGTGATGACGTCTATTTTGAATGTGTTATACAATCGAATCCCAAGCCCTACAAAATGTCATGGTTTCATAACGTAAGTACAACGCGAAAGTAAAAAATTGGTAGGAACATAATTTTAGAACTCTAAGCACGTCTCTAAGCCTGATGTTGAACAAACTTGCTAAAGGATTTTTGTCTACTCTTCGAACTGCTAATGCACTTTAAATCATATAAGTGCGCAAATGAAATGTGCGCCACAAGTGAGTGCAAATTTGTTGCACACAGAAACTTTTGAGGACAAAAAGTGTCATATAAAGTAAAAGCACAAAAACCATACAATGTATGAGATACGCAAAATATGTACATATATAAAATATCTGTCGCATTGTACTATAGCCATAATGTTGGAAGCATACAGGCCTATGTGCCCGCCTGGCACGCAGAAATAGTAGATACTAAGTTCCACAGTTTTCAAAATAGTTTTGTTATGTGATTTTCGAATTGGGTTTTCAATGTAAGTAAATAGAATTACGAGGAAGAGTATAATATGGAAAAATTAGAAAGATATTAAGTCTTGCCAAGGCAAGGTTTTGACTTCCAAACTTCAGATATGTGAAAACCTTACTACGTGATAGTTTTCATAAGCCCCATCTCGAAATAACAGGTCTGAAATGGCTTGGTGTAGTACTTTGCATGTACTTTTGTGGAGAGTTTTAAAGAAAGTTGTTGAAATTGTGCATATCTTTCTTATTTGAGTCTTTCATTAGGTAATAGAAAGCAGTGGATATTAACGGGCAAAACCGTTTCGACTTTGGACCTCGCAACTTTAGTTTCTGAGACACTTGAGATCTCATATAAAATGCCTTTTACATTGTACTAAATATCATGCAGTTTGTTCGACATTTTTGTTTATAATTTAAGAAAAATTCGCACAGTTCATACAATGGACAAATTAGTCCACCTTAAAGTACAAATATGCATGTGCACTTTCGCCAAGCATTTCTCTTTTGGCTTTGGCTCTTCACACATCATTTTCATCGTTTGCCACTGGCATTCTTAGTGGCGTTGATGTGCTCATTTCATCGTTTGCTCAACGTTACTTCGCACAGACTTTAGGATATTGTACAATATACTTAAATTCGTCTTTTCACTTATATTACATTCTTTTCATTCCCTTCTCGATCCATTTACGCAACGCTGCACTTTTCTGCCACCTTATCGAACTACAAAAAAACAACAACAATAACAATGTATCATTGGCTCATACGGATGCATGATTGCTCTTTAGGGCAAGGAACTGCATCACAACATCTCAGCCGGCATTATCCTTTCGGATCAATCACTCGTACTGCAGAGTGTCTCACGTGCATCCGCTGGTGATTACACGTGTTTGGCTGTGAATTCGGAGGGAAGGGGCGCCAGTAATCCGGTTTCGTTGCATATACGCTGTAAGTACCGAATGAAAACAATTTGATTTCATCATTGCTGATTACTTTCTGATGTTATTACATATGTATGATTTATTGTGAGCGCAAGTGTGTGAGCTCATGTTTTTATACATTTTAAACACATCGACGCTTACAGGCGGACAAACAAACAACACAGACATGTTCTATAATAGGTATACGGGTATATGACTTTGAATAGGACTAACGAATGCTCATCAATAACGTTATTTCCAAAGCATTTTCCGATAGGATATCGCATATAGTTTAACGATGACATAATTTAATCCGACAAAAGAATATACCTAGTTCGCGTAGCAGCTCTTGCGGATTCTGAAATTAACGAACAATTGACACCCGCACCAAAAATTACTTTTTAGACTTTGCGTCGCATAGATGGACATAGATTCTGTTCAAGAAATTCACCACACACTGAACGTACATATAAAGTATCGAAGAGAGAGAAAATTATTGGAAAATATATTCCGAGCACAGGTCTTCAAAATTATGACTGCTCAATTATTAACGTCTATATTTTAAATTACCTTGACCAAAGAGTTGTAATACATGAAATTTAAGAACGCACTTAAACACTTATGTAAGTACAATAACACACTTAAATAAAAAGTTTCTAAGCGGCCCTATGCACTAAAAAGCTTTGTAGCGAATTCAATGGGGGCTTAAAAGTTGTTGTACGTACAAAATATAAAAATTAGGCTTTTCGTCCAGCTAATGCAAGCTCACTTGTTTGCCCCATACATAGGCATATGTACATGAAAATTAAAAAAAAAATCAAGGGTAGTGCAGTAGCAAAAGTCCTTAGGGTTCAGAAGGAAACCCTCGACTCGATTAATACCACCGAAGAAAGCGTACAAAAAGAAAATAAATGAAAGCGAGTAATGCAATGAATAAACGCAGTAGTAAATCCAAAGACGAGCCACTGATTCCCACACACACATTCATACGTACATATCTCTAAAAACTTACAACAGAGGCGGTAAGATGAAATGAGGTGTAACTGCGGACATTGAAGGCGTCGCGAAATTTCTGGCTGAGTGTGGAGTTAAGTTGAAAGAAAAATAATTCAAGAACAGTGAAACAAAAGCATCGAGACATCGCGTTGAAAGACGAGCACTTTGGCGGAAGGCAAGAGAACCATTTTGCAATAATGAATATTTTTAGAGAGTTATAGCTGGTAGTAAGCAGTGCCAAAGGCGTCAAAAGAGACGAGGCAGGAAGCTCGAAGGACTGCGGAGATAGAGGCGTCTCAAAGTTTGTCACCCTTAACAGCTGCCGGCTTTAAGCGGCACTATTTTGCATTCGTAAAAGGCATTTAGTACGAAAATCAAAACAATAAAAAATCAAGTTGGAAAGTGCAAAAAAAGTAGTCTGTGCGTTCGCTCGATTGCACTATATACAGCTGGGCAACTGAGTACTTCGCCCGGCGCCACCGTCCCATACAGAATGTAGGTAAAAGTAAAGAGAACGGTTCGCAGCACACAGACAAAATACAGATCGAGCATAAAACTTTGGCGAGATTTTCCTTTTTCATGGAGATTTCTTTCCTGGCTTTTAATTCGCTTATAAAGTGGAATAAACAAAAGTAATCAAATATATAAAAACTGAAAAGTGCCACAACAGCGCGAGTGCCCAGTCAAAGACTTCAATAAGATTACGAAAATGTAAAATAATAAAAACAGTAAGAATATAATTCGCTAAGCCATCACTGCAGACAAGGGGGGTGGTGAGTTTTCGGCGAAGCTTTTCAAACGTCTGGCAGCTTCAGTGGCGACTCTGACACTTTGAGAATAACGGATAAATGCATAAAGGGATTTTCGCCTAGAATTTTGGTATACTGTTGAAAGTAGCACTCGGCAGGGTGGCTGTGATGAATGCGTGGTTGTGGCTCCTTTTTCGCCTCTTCATTTGACCAATGTTTAAAAATTTTGCAAATATGACATATGTAAAATATATAAGAATATTTTTATATAACAACAACAGCAACGAAGCAACGGCATTTGCCCCGTTTAAGCGCAGCCCAGCGTCTGTGTAAAAACAGTAAATTAGCTGACCGCAATAAAAAATAGAAAAATAAGATTTTGGAAAAGAAATATTTAATTAGTACACAAAGTTTCTATGTGTTCAATTGAAACGGCCAATAAGCATGCGCATTTAAATAGGCTAATTAAATCGTTATACAAAACATAATATGTCATAATATTATTATTTAGCATCATAGTCTCCGGCAAAAAATTTCAAATCGAGAAGCATAATCTAATAAAATTTAAGTCGGGCTGCTAATTTTAGGGAATACAAGTATACCAATGCGTTGACTCCGTAAACAGTAGGTTGCCACGAGAATCTTTGCTTTATTCTAATAATACGATTTAATGGTCCTTAATAATTTTTTAGTTTAAGACCTTTTAAAGAGTCTTTATTAATTTATCATATTGGCATTGCAAAATATTAAATAATCCATTCTCGACTTGTTGGTCAAACTTATGCCAACAACAAATTCAACATGTATCCCTTTCGAGTTCCATTCTTTTGGAAATGTATTTAGACGTCGAGGATTCGCTAGTACCGAGACAGTTGAGACACTTGGATCTCACAAAAACAGAAGCGTCAAGTTTAATACACATTAAAATATTTATAACGTACTTAGAAACTTTAAAGACGAATTAAAACCCCACACCAGATTCGGCGTATATAAATAATTGGATTTTCAGCAACGCCGGAAAGCAACAACAGCGGCTAAGATAAATAAACAAAATCCACAAAATGCAAGAAAAGAAAAGAAAAATTACAAAAATTAAGTGCCGAGCGAAAAATTGCGCTGCATTCTTTAAGCAACAAAAAAGTTCAGCGAATGCGAAACCTCCCCTCTCGACTCGTCCTGCTGCAGTCAGACTTTGTAATCGTGTGTTCGCTTGTTTTTGCCATTGCAGCTGCCCGTTGCCTTTCACATGCTGACTTGATACTTAATTGCAATTTCAAGCCAACGCGGCGACTTTCAGGCTAATTACACTTGCAAAAGCAAAAAATAGTAATGGAAATAAAAAAACCCTCAGAATAGCGAGAGAATGGCGAAGGGATAGCGCAAGCGAAAAAATGGCAACCAATGGCGTACATACAAAAAAGCCAAAAACAACAGCCTTTAAGGGAAGTGGAGGGAGATTGCGCAGGAACAGTTGCGGTCGGAATAGAGTTCTAGGGTGCAGGAAAACCCAATGCTGCCGAATAGATGGTATGGCGGCACTGTATTCATTTCATTATGCGAAGCGTTGGGCATCCGCAAGCAGCAATTTTGTTTCTTACACTTAGGTTTTTTCTGTTGGCTGCTACTTGCTGTTCACACTGCAAGGTTTGTCTACGTAAACAAAAGATCAGCGGTCCATCCCACGCAATAACCCATAAGCGTGCAAACATGGCTCAACTCACACTTTTTACATATAAATATGCTTTTATGCTTCACTATATATTCATTTTCGAACTTTCTTCTTCAACATTTGTTTGCCACTTTTTTCTTGCTTGCAGTTGCCCCCATTTGCACCATCGATCACGAAGAGCTACTGGGCGCCCTAAAGCATGAAACGCTGCTGCTAAAATGTGAAGTGGACTCATCACCGCCGGCGGAGGCATTTACATGGACATTTAACTCGTCCGGCGAACAAACAGAATTACCCGCCCGACTGCACTCAACGGAGGTAATTATTCCATACATTAACATGTACATACATAAATGCATAATAAGTGGAGAGAGTGCCTCCGCTATTGAACTCGACCTATGGAGTGGGAGTCAGCAGCACCGCACATATTATACTGTACATATATTCCTACTTACAAAGCTCATGACTCCTTACTCTCCATTGGTCTGACAAGCATTTGCTTGCCTGGCTGCAAACTGGGAGGGCACTGGGATTCCCAGAGTGCGACCACTTTTCATTTCTCTCCAACTCCCACTTTTAATTCACTTGACCACAATTCGCACTGCCTTAATTTTTTTGTTAGTTAACCTTCTATCTCATTTATGTGTTTCGCTTTCTTTCCAAGTTACTCTGAGTAGCTAATGAACATTGGGCGTGCCAAATACTACAAATTGATAGCTTTAGCATTCATTAAAAGCGCATAAAATACACAAGAAATCCTGAAACCTCACAAAGTTTTCTAATGAATAAATTACAACCCACTTTTGTCACTTTTTCTATTTGTTGAAACATTCCTTCTAGATATACTAAAACAGAGTTTAACTTTAATAAAATGGACTGATAGGATTTTAGAAAGAAATCTGTCATAATCTGTCATAATTTTTCTGTTATGTTTATTTTGATAATCGAAAACATAAAAGATTCACATTAGATTTGACATTGGTAAATCCAGTGGATCGACTGTGCATTCTCGCAAAGCCTCACTTCTATAAATACGAGTATCCATAACATCTCTTCATAAATCGTATAAGTATTCATCTACTATAAATAGGGGCAAGTGAAACCAAAAGCATATATGAGACTAAGTACCACTTATTTAATCAGATATGAAAATTCAATGAAGTGAATACACAGCCATAACAGGCTCAAAACTTAGAGCAAAGCCCATATACAATATAATAATTATTATTTACAAATTATGCATTATTATTCGAAAATTAAAAATTTAGACTGGCATGTCCCGACTGAACTACACTCCAGCAACGGACCTCGATTATGGCACAATATCTTGTTGGGGGCGGAATTCTATTGGCCAGCAAAAGAACCCCTGCATTTTTCAAATCGTCGCTGCAGGTGAGTCAATTATTTAAATTGTATACATAACGTTCATACATAACGTGCAATTTATTTTTTACTATACCGACAACGCAGTAGTCGCTGAATAAATAGTAATTATTGAACAGAATAACCAATATTTTATTGATTATCATAAGAACTTAACAACATAACATAACTTAATTAACAATTAATTAAGAATGATGATAACGCTCTACATGCTTGCTATATTTCTCTGGCAGAACTAGCAAGCACACAAAAATCACCTAATTTATATTTATGCTCTTCTATTTTCAGGCCGTCCATTTCCATTGCAGAATTGCACTGTAACAAATCAATCCACCGATTCACTGCAGGTTGATTGTCTGGAGGGTTTCGACGGTGGTTTACCTCAAGGCTTCATATTGGAATTAGTGGAGTTGAATAACTTGCGTTTAGCACGGAATTTAAGTTTATCGGCAAGTATTGAATATTTATTAACACTTTTTAAAAAAATTATTCCAATTGGAGGCGTAAAGCATCCAATAATAACGCCGGTTGCGACAATAAACCAAAAAATGTTTCGTCGTCTCGACTCACTCACGTGAGTGCCGCGCCATTAAACAAATGTAGCAGATATGATGCTGATGCATGCCTCAATCTTTGCATGTCCGTGGCAGTCGGCAGTTTAAGGCCAACATGTTTACTTGCATTTTTTATCCAATAGAGTGGATGAAGAATAAACACGTGTAAAATTGTTGTTTGATGCAGGACAGCTATCAATAATTGTTACTAACAAAATCTCCCAATTATATCGCTCCCGATCCATTTACCGAGATCACGATCCACTTCCGACAGTGAAATATTATATCTCTTACATAATGATAGTAAAACATTCTAAGAATGCGTTTTAACTTAAACGGGAAATTTAAAAAAGTCTTAGAGGAAGTGAATAGTCCAAAAGTTCTGGGTGTTTGGTCATGGGGAACGGTAAAGCTTATGAGCTTAGAAGCAAAGGTACTCTTTCGAGTAGTCTTACGTAGTCTTCTTGGAGCTTACTAATATTCTGATGGACCTCAAGTACTATTATTGAGCGTTAGTTAGCCGTCGGTAAAGTCATAACTAAATCGCAAGAAATCTGGTAAGCTCCTCGCTCAGCTTTGCTTTACCCTGGTTATAGGTGTTCTAATCGGAGGTGAGCTGCATTTAGTGCCGGAAATAATTGCCTAAATTGTTCTGAAGAAGATGAGGTGCAGTCATCTCAATACTTCCTTTTCAACTGTTCTGCTTTCCTAGACTAAAATTGAAATACAGAGGATCTTATAGCTTCACCTATCCAGGCGAACTGTTTGATTTTAGAATCAATTGCTGCCAATTAAACACAACACAGGAGGAGGAGAAATGGACAATATCTCTTTTTTGGGCTTTATTTGGTAACTAAATTATTCAGTATTGCATAAATTTCCTTTAACGGGACCTTCCTCCCTCCTAATTTTTCTTTTTATTGTATTTATTTATTAAAAAAAATCGTAGGTCTTATATAAAATTTTTGAGTAGTGAAAAAAGACAAATATTTGTGTATTCAGTTCTTTGTGGAAAAATTATATGGCAGGAAAGTCGCTAAAGTAGCACAAGGAAAACGTTTTCCGCGACACAATTTGACGTTGTGGACTTAACTTGGGCTCTCCAATTTATTCGAATGTTTTCATATGTATATGTATGTATGTATATACTACTCACACGCGTACACAGTCCTACAACAACTTTTAATATTTACTTTTGAATTTTTACCCTAACCGCTCCTATGCTTTTCTGCTCCTCTGTCTGGAAAGAGCTCACCTTAGTTGTTGAAATTTTGTTGTCAACTTGAATTGTTGTATTTCCGTCTAGGTTTAAATTTTCTCCAAAGTTTTGTGTTGCTTTGTAATTTGTTGTTCACGAAAACTTTTACTGCTGAAAGGGTGAGATGCACAGTTTCGCCTAGCCTTAGTTGTCAATGCTTGCATGACCTGAATTATTTTAAAGAATAGTTCTTAAGTATTGGCTTAAATGTCATAAAGGATAATTCTTTGGTTCATTACAACTTCTGCTGAAAATTTTACAAAGTATTCTTGATAAAATAGTTGTATGTATGTGTTCATGTATACCATTTAAAACATTTCGACTTTTAATAAAGCTGGCTTCTTAAAAAGTTACTTAAGATCAGAACATTTAGTTTCATAGCAGGAGTGAGAAGTACGGACTTACTAGGTTCTCTAGAGATTGGTTAAGGTTCTGGAAACCAGACTCCCAAAAGTTTTCTTGGGGATTTAAGTCAACGGAATTGATCTACTTTTAAATATAAATTTGCAACATGTACATATGTATTAATGACCATTTATGTTTCTCCTACAGCATCCACCAGTGAGTTTTCTCATCGAAAATCTCGATCCCACAGCAACATATCGTATGATCATATTCGCCATGAATGGCAAAGGACGTTCGGAACCAACCATAATTGACGACATAAACTTCAAAGGCGTGGCAAAATTTACAGGTTAGTTAAGTGGTATAAAATACTACATTAAGTGAAAATAAATAACTGAACAAATTTCGACAATCAATCCGGAGAATACACTCAGGATAAACTACGGTATGTGTGTATGTAAGCAAAAAGAAGTGTGTCACCGAATCTGCAGGTAAATTGCCAAGAGACTTTTTGCACTTTACGGGCTCAGAACTTTCCTAATCTAAATAAATTGCCATCAACGTTCGTTATGTGCTAAATTGTTGTTTTTGTAGTCATCGTCACACCATAATGCGTTACGTGCAACGTGCCTTTGCAACAATAATGCATTTACCTGAGAAATGTTGATTTCATTCATTCATTCCCTCTCACGCTTGACACTTAGCAAAATAGAAATTCATGAGATTGGTACGCCATGAATGGGAACTGTGGGCAAACGTGCCAGCTGCTACGCTGGCATGGTGGCATTTGTAGCAATACTTTACCCGCTGCACATTTTATAAATGAAAAGACGTGCGGATGAGTTTTAGAGGATTTTTCCCTTTGTCATCAATTGTTTAGCGATGTAAAAGTAGTTTTTCAAAAGAGGTGGAGAAATAACTGGCACCGGGGTCAATTACTCCATCGTAGTTAAAACACTCCCCGTAGCCTTAGCCAGAATGAGAATTTAAATATAAAGTAAGATTTCTATAATTATGTTAACATCTCTAGCCGCGGAAGCTTGGTCGGTTTCAATATCGAGTTTGGGGAGTACACAAATATATTGTTCTGAGAGTAAGAGAAAGTAATCGATTAATTTTAGAGGAACTGCTCCTCGTTGTTGTTGCTACCAAAGGATAATAATTTTACATTAACTGCGTCCAAATTATATAGGTGTCTAAAAAGAAGATCGCGCTCACAAAAGCAAAGCAAGCACCCTTTGCAACCCTTAATTTCGCAACCGTTATAAGAGCTTCTCATCGCCCACTACTGTTTTATGTAACGCAATTTTTATTGGTTTTTTCAGTTTAGTAAAAACTCTAACGCACCATTATGGTATTTGTGCGAACAGTTCTTCTTGTGAGATAGCGGTTACTAAATGCGGGGGTATAAGGGTCATTGTAATAAGAATGCATTTATATGTAATTTATGCATTATGTTGGCATTATGTTCGCATTTCTACATTTAGAGCTGCTCCTTAAGCGACAAGCGTAAGGAACCTGGTATCTTCAGTTACGACATAATTTAATGCTACATAAAGCACTTTATAATGACCTGCTCTGGTAATACTTCTCATTATTGCCGTTAACTAAATAAAATAACCAATGATAAAAAGACTGAAGTAACTTTTGATGATAACCAATTATTTTACCTTCCGTAGTCTCGATTTTTTCTTGAGATGACTATTTGCTTGCACTTACGAGAGTGGTCCCGAAGCCTTGTCGTTTTTCGAATTACAAATAGTTTTGGGCACTTATTGATAAATAATTATAGAATTGTCTCTGAAAGAGCTTTTCTTATATGAGATTCCTATAAGAAATTTAATCCTTCATCTCAAACACGTCTCCTGTACATGCACATATTTACTATGTATGTTTTGCTTCACGTGCAGATTCACCAACTTTTGCACTTCGGTTTCAATCTATTTCAAAACACCTTTTCAAAGATGTTGTCGACAACTATTTCTCGCTTATCCTTGGCGTGCTCCTCTCGCAAGTTCTATTCCTTTTTACATTTTGTTGGATGTTATATGCAAAAGTGTGTATGTCTGAGGCACTTTCGCTTACATCAGGTACAGAGATAATCATGTGCTAACAACACTAGTGGGAACAAGAAACTTCCAACGAAAAAAAGAACATATTATTTCTACGACTGAATTGCAACCGAACTGAGTGAATTAATAACCAACCCTCTCGGTTATGGCGATTACGAAAAATAACTTTAGTGATTTTCGATTTAACTATTTACCCAGTCCATTTGTTATGCCCTCAGCAACAGGTTACTACAAAGTAGATTAGTTTTGTTCACCTAACGGTTGTTTGTAACACCCAAAATTAATCGAGGTAGATAAAGAGTTATATATCTATAAATCATCACTATAATGAGACGAATTGAATTCCGAGTGAGTGTCTGTCCGTCGGTCCGTCTGTCTATGCAAGTGATAACTTGAGTAGAAATTAAGATATTTTGGTGAAACTTGGTACACATGTTCTTTGTCACCCTAAGACGGTTGTATTGTAGATGGACGTAATTGGACATCTGCCACGCCCACAAAATGCCATTAATCGAAAACAGATAATGTGCTATAACTAAGCATAAAATTAAAGTATAAACGTGTTATTTGGCACGCAGGATCCTAATAGGGAGGGGCATCTGTGGGCAAAAAATTTTTGAAACGTGGGTATGGCCTCGCCCAGTAGGTTTAATATATATATCTCGGAAACAGTTAAAGCTATATCACTCACACTTTCTCCGAGTAAGCTTTTCTGGCACCTCTTCATATACTGCGAAAATGAGTGAAATCGGATAATAACCACGCGCACCTCCCATACACAAGTTATGTTGAAAACTACTAAAAATCTGTTAACTCGCTGAAGTGACACCTTAGAAACATTAAATCTTGCAGCAAATATGATACGGAAGGGTTGCATAGGAATCCGTGTAAAGTTGTGGTGATGGACGTGTCCTCGCCCACTTTTAGGAGAAATCCCATACCTCAAAAACCTCTTAACCGATATCAACCAAATTTGGTACGGGAGATTATATTTGCAGTCTTATGGCCGAAATCGGATGAAAAACACGCCTACTTCTCATATAACGTAATTTTAAGTTTCATCTGATCCTTTTATTTTAAAGTAGATAAATCGAGCAGCAATTAAAATATGAAAATCAAACTTTTTAAAAATAGTGCTTTCAAGATATGTCATATTATGCGTAAAAATAGACGAAATCGGATTATAAATTTTCAAATCACCAGATACCCAATATTAGGACCACACGGCCTCTATCTGACTTTTTATCGAAAATATCGGGAAATCTGTAAGATATTGTAATGAAATTTGAGGATTATCTTTCCATAATAATAGCGTGCTCTGGTATCAAAAATGGGGAAAATCGGCTAAATACTTCCCCAAGTCCCCATATGCCTAATATAAGGATTTTCAACCATCCGGTAGACTTTATATCATATATTTCGGTAAAGCTGTAAGATATCGTAATGAAATTGGAGGATTTTCTTTCCATGATAATCAGTGTGATCTAGTATCAAAAATGGGGAAAATCGGCTAAATACTTCCCCAAGTCCCCA
This sequence comes from Bactrocera minax, assembly GCA_021498325.1. Classification (NCBI taxonomy): domain Eukaryota; kingdom Metazoa; phylum Arthropoda; class Insecta; order Diptera; family Tephritidae; genus Bactrocera; species Bactrocera minax. The sequence continues at coordinate 1,535,620 of JAKEEE010000012.1, read as the reverse complement.
TATGCCTAATATAAGGATTTTCAACCATCCGGTAGACTTTATATCATATATTTCGGTAAAGCTGTAAGATATCGTAATGAAATTGGAGGATTTTCTTTCCATGATAATCAGTGTGATCTAGTATCACAAATGGCGAAAATCGGGTGAATGCTTCCCCAAGTCCCCATATACTTAATATAAGGATTTTCAACCTTCCTGTAGACTTTATACCATATATTTCGGACAATATGTAAGATGTCTTAGCAAAATTAAGTAAACGTGTGACATCGGATATACCATAGTTTACTGCCGAAAATTTTTGAAATCGGTCTACGAATTATCCCAGCTCCCATATACCACATATAATGAGTTTCGCTATTCTCGCAGACTTTATGCCGAATATGTCGGTCACTGTTGCGTGAAAATATGTTCCCTAATATACTTGAAAAATGAAAAGAGTTAATATGATCAGTGCATATCTTCTTCTATCCCAAAAATACCCGATATGAGAATTCCCCACTTTCCATCTGACTTTAAACCGTTTATGTTGGTCAATATGTGTAATATTTTAATGAAATTAAGTGGATATGTTTTCTTAAACACAATGTGATTTCACGCTAAATATGAAAGAAATCGATCCAGACCATTGTCTAAGCCGCTTATCCCTAATGATGCTCTTTTCTCTGGTTTACTTTTTTCTCATGTATCTAATATTTTCATTTAAGCCACTTTGGTTGAGTTTATATCACATATATCTTATTTGAGTTAATTTATTAGATTGTAATATAAATATCTCTGACACGAAACAAAATATAGCATCGAAAGTACATCAGTCTATGGCCTGTAATATAAGTTAATAATATACCAAATATGATTGCAATCCATTGACAGTTTCGTCGGATAATGAATGTTGAATTCTACCCCAACAATCTGAAAGCATTTCCCCGCCTCTGATCCTTGCACTTCGCGAGAGTATAAAATGTTCGGTTACACCCGAGCTTAGCCCTTCCTTACTTGTTATTGTTGCATTCATTTCGGGGTAAACCGTTAGGTTTTGGAGCGTCTTAAATATTCTACTCATGATAGCAAACCTGATAAGTATATACTGTGATAGCAGAGGTGTTCTTGCTTGTATTGTCTATCTAAAAGTTCGTCCAATTTCTTCAATTTAGTTTTAGTTTTATTTGTATTGCATTCCAAACCAACGAACCGATGTGGCCTGAATATAGTTCGTTGTGAGAACAAATATTTAACTATATGTATGTATGTACATATGTATAATATATGCTTTCATATAGCGTGTTTCCTCACATAGCGAGTGCGAGTTCGTATGAAAAGTTGCGATTATTTAATTGTTTGCTCTTTTTTTGGTATATTCTACTGATATTGCAGAAATATGCAGCTTGGTTTCATTCATGCACCGCTGTAGTGGTAACTCATTATGCAAGCGAGCAAAACTACTATAAATGTATGAATATGCACCAATTTTTACGGAGAGGTGCAATTATATCTCCTTCAAAACATCGTTCCATCGCGTCCCACAATTTGTGGCGCTCCACTTTATTATTGTGCTATCCTACTGCAAGACCGCACATTTGTCATATAATATAAATTTGTACGTGTATGTATCTATAAGTAAACTCAGTCGTACTATGCTAACCTTTGATTTTTCGAAAGTATTTACCAGAAAGTTTTTTGTGGTGCTAATGCGTAAGGCAGCTGGCAGTAAATGGTCTAAATAGGTCGACTGTAATGCGCAAACTTTCCTGCACAAAAGTTAAATAGTATAGTTATCGTTATTTCGATTGCACAAAATGCTTACCAGCACACAAATGCCACCGACTCAAGTGAGTGCAACACATACTCCAGGTGTATGCATATCGGAGGCATAAGTTATAGTTATTTTTTCTTAATACTCGTCGTCAATGTACTTTATTGTTTATGCGTACTGTTTGTCGTTTCATTTCAGGTGCATCGAATGGCCTAACGGTACCCCTTTCACCATTTCTGGCGGGCTTAACACTCTTCTGCGCGCTGCTCTTTGCCATATCCTGCATTGCTCTGGCGGCAATATACAGGAGGTTCTCTAAGAGGTAAATCCTATTTGCAACAAAATCGTTTAAGGCAGTATCTAAATTAATTAATTAACAGTATTTTGATTGAATTAAGACAATTTCTATTACACTTTAAATTATATTCAAATCGAAGGAAAACTATGAAGAGATGATTCTTGGTTCGTGCTACAAACACTTAACATGCCGTTTTCTGAAACAAACTCTAGTTATTATTATCACACCTGTTAAAACTTAAACATTTTCCTTAATAGTTCCATTTCCCCAAAACTATTTACACCAGCAGAAAGCAAGCGATATATGTAAACGTAGTACGTAAAGATATTATGGAGAGTTGTTTTTAGAGATTTAGACTTTCATAGAGGGACAACTGTCAAAATAGCTGTCGTGAAAAAAACAAACCGACATTTTTATATTCTCGCAACTTTTTGCAACAGAGTATAATAGTTTTGTTCACGTAACTCATGTTTGTAAGACCTAAAATTAATCGAGATATATATAGAGTTATATATATCATCATATATCATATATCATCAGTATGATGAGACGAGTTGAATTCCGAATGACTGTCTGTCAGTGCAAGTGATAACTTGAGTAAGATATCCAGTCCAGAGTCCAGATATCTTGAAAAAATTTGATAAAAAAAATATTCCTTGGTATTCCGAGGAGATTGGTATTGCAGATGAGCATAATCGGGGTAATGCACGTTCACAAAATATCGTTAAACAAAAATCTATAAAATACTATAAATAAGCTTCCAATTAAGATATATAACTTAAATTTAGTACAGAGTGTAGCAGTAGCGAGGAGCATATGTAGGTTGAAAAGTTCTAATAAGTAGGCATGGCCCAGCTCCATAATGGGTTTAATATATATATCTCGGAAACCGTTAAAGCTATATCAACCCAACTTGCTGGAAACAAATTTCTCCAGGACCTCCTTAGATGGTGTGAAAATGGTTGAAATCGGATTAAATCCACGCCCACTTCCCATATTGTGGTTATATTGAAAAATACTGAAAATGAATTAACTCATTGAAGAAACATGCCGAAAATATTGAATTTCACAGCCAGGATAGTAATTAAGGTCTTCAGAAGAATCGGTGTAAAAATTGAACTTTGGGAGTGGGATATCTTGGAAACCACTAAACCAATTTCGACTAAGTTTGTCAGGTGATATTATGTTTGCATCCTTATGTTACAGTGAGGATGGCGAAATCAGAATCCAACCACACCTATCTATCTAACCACTCCTATATATCACATCACATTTTTAAATTTCACATGATTCTTTCTTTCAAAGTATATAAATCAAGCACCTATAGAGATGTCGAAGCGAAATTTTGCATAAAGAATGCCTTTAGGGTCGTCTCAAAATGCCATCTCACATCTAAAAATTGTCGAAATCGGATTATAAATTGTCAAGTCCCCAGATACCGAATATGTGGACCCAGTGCCTTTGGCAGACTCGTAAATTAAATATGGATAAATTTGTGAGATATATTATTGAAATACAGAACGAATCTTTGCCAGCAAATATTGTGCCCTAATGTTAAAAATGGGTAAAATCGGGTAAATACTTCCCCTATCCCCCGTATAGCTAATACGATAGTTTAAAAATTCCGTTTGGCTTTAAGCACGATACTTATCGATTAATTTGTAATAGAACTTCATAAAATTCAGACGACTTCTTTTGCCTGCTTATAATGTGCTCTGATCCCAAAATATGATAAGACCGGGCCAATACTTCCTTTAACCCTTCTATACCTAATATGAGAATTATCGATACCTAATATGCAAAGCGGTCAATATAAGTGTAAGTCACCTTAGAAAATTAAAATTAGCTAACATATAATTTTGAACATACTATAGTTTGATGGGAAAATTTAGTGAAAACTATATACGAATTACCCCAGCACAAATAATGATTACTGTTATTCTAGTGGCCTCTATGCCAAATATGTATGTGTATAAACAAACAAAAAGGTAAGCAAAGAGGAAGGGTGCTGGATCTGGCTAAAGGTAAACTAAGATGTCATTGACCTCGAGAAGAATTGTTAACCTCGCTAAAGGTAATCAAAACGGTTGACCTCGATAGGGGTTTTGAACCTCGCTAAAGGTAAAGGGTTATTTAGCTTGGAAAGAGTTGTTGTCCATAAATTATATTCTACCGAAGAAAGTTCGGGCTGACACCATGACCATAAACTGTTAAGAATAAACGTAAAATTTGGGGTTATTCGTTTAAAATTATTTTGTATTATATTGGGTGTATAACTATATTCGTGCCGTTTGTTTTTTTAATTTTATTGTTTATTTAAGAAAAATATGTACAATAGTATTATTGAAAGTATTGCCCAACTGAACATACAACAGTTTCTCATCTTTCTTGCAAATCGTTGTTTTTTGATACCCTGTCCTGAAACAAACGGTAGTCAAAAGGGGCAAGGCCTGGGCTATTAGGCGGGTGAGGCAAAACTCTTCAGCCGCTGTTTTCCAAATATTTTTTAACCGGTTTTGGAACATGAAGCCGAGGGCTGTCATGGTGGAAAATTATCGTCCCTTTCAAATTGAGAAGTTGTTATCGGTAGCGGTAGTATCACCCAGTTTTAGAAGTTTATAATACAGCACACCCTTCTGATCCCATCAAATATAGAGCATTACCTTGGCGTCATGGATATCCGAATATCGGCTTTGCTGAATATCGGCTGATTTGGCTGGTTGGCCAGATTTCATATATGATTTTTTGCATTTAGAGTTATGGTAATTGCTCCATTTTTCCTCACCAGTCGCAATTCATGGAAAAACGACTTCTTTTCGTAGTGTTCAAGCAGCATTTTTCACATGCAAAACCGTCTCTCAACATCTCTTGACTTCAATTCATATGGCACCTAATTTCCTTGTTTTTTTGCTTTTTTCCTCATCTTCAAACTTTTTTGGCCACTCAGGACGTTCTTATGCTTTTAAGCCAAAATCATCACTTTTTAATCACGCAAACCACTTTAGGCACTTTCGTTCAGCTAGAGCATGCTCACCATAAACTTCCAACAAAAGACGATGAATTTTGTATGAGGTTTTCTTCATGTTAAAGTAATGAAGAAGAACTCTCCGCAACTCTCTCTTTTTCACGCGCAAAGTTCGACATATTTAAGAGAAAATGTTATTGCTGTCTATGTTTCAAAAGAATGAGATATACCGAAAGAGTTGCATAAGGACAGTAGATCTCCAACGCATGTTCGAAATACTATAACAATGGAATATTATTCAAGTTACGCCATCTCTTTGCAAACCGCACGAATTTAGTATAAACCCAATATATACACACCATTTACTTAAAGCAATAAAATAACTTTATACCATATATATCGTTTAATATCGTAATTATATCTTTATATATCTTCCCATGATAATAATATGTTATTCTGTCGAAAATGAGGAAAATTTAGTAAATACTTCCTCTAGCCCCCACATACCTTAAGGGTTTTTAACCTCCGGTTAGACTTTATGCTATATATTTAGGTCAATATATGAGTTATCCCTGTGCTTCTGATAACAAAGTGTTGGTGTGCTTCAGGCTAATAAAATCGAATAAATTGCACCCCAGCACTCTTACACCTATCATAAGAATTTCCAACATCCACTTGGCTTTGTACAGTATATTTTTCTCGTAGTCCAAATATACACAATGATTACCGACTTTCCGGTTGATTTTAAACTGTTCCTTTTGGTCGATAAATGTGATATTTTAATGATTAAGTGGATATATTTTCTTAGGCATAATATGGCTTATCGCTAAATATGAATTAAATCGGTGCAGATCGTGGTCTAAGCCTCTTATTCCTAATATACTAATTTCCGTTTCTCTGGTCGACGTTTACTTCATACATAATATAAATATCTCGTACAGGAAGCAAAATATAGTAATGAAAGTACTTGAGTCTATGACCTGTTCCATAAGTTAATAAGATACCAAATATGATTGCAATCCATTGACAATTTCGTCGAATAATGAATATTGAATTCTTATGCAACATTTTTAATATAAAGTTTTGCCAGCACCTGAAAGTGTTTCCCCTGCTTTGATGCATATGGCATGTTTGGTGTGGTATGTTATTTGGTGGTATGTTTGGTGATAGGTATGTTTTGCATATGGCGAGAGAATAAACTGTTCGGTTACACCCAAACTTACCCCTTCCTACTATGTTGATTTTAAATTCAACATATTTGTGGAATATTAATATTATGCAGAGGGTTCCGTAACTGTGTGTACATACATACATACATTCCTTTATTTTAAGGATAAGAACACCAATACAAATATTATAAATGGGTGGAGTAATTTGAAAACATTTATAACAAATATATTTTTAAACTTCCATATGAAATAATTCATATTAAAAATATCTCCACCAAAATCGGAAGCACTATTTCGTATAGCAATGTTAAGATAACATATTCAATTCCACAACCATTTCATAATTTCAAGGAAATTGGCCAATAACCACGTACAATTACATGGAGAGGACCTTCCTAGATGACAATTCAGACAAAAAGCGGCATATAGCGGAGCCACTAACATTATCATATGATCGTCCCTGTCTCCGGTCACCTTTTGCTGTTAACATATCAATTTCTTTGGTTCAATTTATTTAGAATTTAAATTCTTGATAAAAATTTATTCCACATTTTCCTTCCTAACTGCGGAAAATCATCAGCGACCTTTATGAAATTATCGTATGCCATTTAGCATTTACCTCATATTCTGTTGCGGTATACATTAAACATGTTTATTTATTTGCTGACATTTATCACTTTCTTCCGACTTATATTTCAGGCAAAATGATGGTAATTTAAAACCAACGAAGCACACGCAACTTTCAATACCCCCCGATTGCCAGCTAGATCCATTACAACCGAACCACCACCATCACCAACATTTGCAGCATAATCACGAGCAAAGCAATCATCAGGCTCATCACAGTCTACTACAGCCGAATGTCAGTGAAGGGGCCAATGGCGGCGGAGGCACCTCACCCACAGTCGGCGGTATTATCGGTGGTGGCGGAGGTGGCGGAGGCGGCGTCATGGGTGGTTTGATTGGCATCGATTCGTCCACATTGCGGTCAACGGCAACCAGTCATCATCGACAAAGTCCGCTGGTGGTGGGCGACGCGTTGGAAGCTGATGACACTGATCCGGATGTTATACCCAATCAATATGGTAAGTGTTATGATGTTATGCTAATATTCAACTAATGTGCCACTTTCTATCGAGCGAGCGGCAAATAGTTATTAATTTTATAATGTATATGCTCACTGAGAAAAATAGTCTGATATAATTTTAAAAAATTCGCTACACAAATTAATTTGCTCTGTGTGTGGGTATATTCTCTCATGTGATGGTATCCCCTCTAATCATAATCATGGGATGTAAATGTCATAGGTTCTTTGGTGATCAGATAAGAGTTACATCCATAGCTCGTATTAGAATCAAAAAAATCAATCAACTAATCTCAGTAAAACTTTCCTTAGAAAGGCGCTTTTAAGAAAATTAACTCAAACCACTGTAATATACTCGTATATTTATATATATGTATTAGAAATAGGTAGGCGAGATGGACCGCCACGAGGATTTATTCTCGACTGTTCAGCTTTCGCTAGACTGAGGTGCAAACATCTTGGATGTCATACCTTCCGTGAACCGGGCGAATTGATTGAGATCGATATTAGCCGCCTCCTCTGATTTATGATAAGCTCAAAGCACTTTGTTAATACATTTTGGCATCACAAAATACCGGCATTTCAACTGTCCAAATGGAATCACCGTAATCTGTGGCGCGGACCTGATAAAAGATTTAAGTAGGAGAAGTGTTCCCATTTTCAATTTTAAGCCACATTTTTGATTAAAAAGATCTCTGCGAATTTGAGGAAACAGCTGGAAACAAATTGTTATCGATAATATTGCCATTAAACATTACCCTAGATGCTTTTTATATAAAAAAAAAAGAGTATGAGATTTTTTTTACTCTGTAGTTGGCTAATTCGAATCTCATAAATATCAATACCTATGTGCTACATTTACTTGCAAACGCATTTTCTAATTTGTTTTAAGAATATATTGCGGCAACTACCCTACTTAATACACAATTCCTTTAATGTACTAATTTAAGGTTAAACAAATATTTTAGAGCCCTAAGTACCTAGCTCAGCAGGCACTAGCAAAGTAGGTCATTCGGCAGTTTTTTCTTCTTTCTGTTTGTATTTTGATTTTCTATATTTTTTGTGTTTTTTACGCATTAGAAAGGATTGCCTGGTTCTAATACCTACATTCTAGTACTTCTAGTATAGTATATATATTATATACAAACGTATATAAAGCAACATGAGCGCAACAATAGAGAACTGTGTTTACTTAAATTTTAGAAAAACGTCCATTGAAGTCGCAGGTGGCCTCGCCCATATTCCGCAGCCCCTCAGCGCGCTTGCTGCAACGCGACTATAGCAGTCTTGCGGACGCGGAGCGCGCTGGCACATTGAGTAGTGGGAGCATGATTGGCGGCATCACCAACAGCTCAACACTGAGCAGCGCCGACGGCATCTCCAGTCTGGGCTCATTGGTCGGAAACAGCAGTGTTGGAAGTATTGGTGGCATTGGCGTTGGCAACGAAGTGTTGCACTACACATTTAGGCCAAGTAAACAATTGGTAAGTAAAAGACGATAACCTTTAGTTAGACTCAAACGAACTAGCTTTTTCCCACCGCATCTACTCGGGTCTACTCTTACACACAAAAGTATAAGACGAATATAAGAAAACACAGAGAGCAGTAGGTGCAGTGACACGAAACCTAAAAAATTGTCATCATATAATAATGAAAACAAACATTACTGCAAACTAACAAACTATAAAGTATGCACACTAAACCAATACCACAAAAGATTTGTACCACACACCTACACACATACACATTAGGATAATTACTTCTCATGCATGCAAATTCAGGGTAGCGCTAAACAAGCTCGTCATCACCAAATGCTTCAGGGATTCAAGGGAATTTGCGGTACTGTCGCACCACATTACCTCTCCTTGATGATTTCCTTGCCCCAGCAGTCCCGAATTCATCAAGCGCATGCAAGTACAATGGTATAAAAATTGCACCAACTAGCACAATGTCAGAGTATATGTATACAGATATATTTGAGTAGGATTAAAATTGTGTCGCGTAGGCAAAACTGCCGCCGGATAGAAGTAAAGAACAACATAATACGACGAGAAGTGACACACATTTTTGCATTTCAGTTTCTTTACAGTTGCAAGGATAATCGTTCAAATGTAAATAAAAGGCGTTACCATGAACCAGATTTTGGCACAGATCTATATTTCAATGTAGATGTAGCAATTATAAAGCAGGGCTTTATAACAGTAGTTCACAATGTTGTTGTTGTTTAAAAAAGAACGCTCCTCCTCACAATATCGGTCATTATCAAGCAAGCCTTGGTTATGAAAGGGTAACTGGCAATAGGCACAAGATTATTCTTAAATTAATTGTTCAACAATAGAGAGTTGGTGTAGGCATGTGGTCGATGATGTAATTATAGAAGCTTCATTACCTATATTTCTAATAAAACCAACAATTTATCTTCTTTTCTCTTCACATCATACCTGCCATTTTCCATACACCACGCGCTTTCATGAATTTACACCATTCCATCTGCTCGTCAAAATTCAATCTCATCATTAATGCTGATACAGAGTTATGCAACATTAAATAAGAAAGGCATAACTACGTGTAGTCCACCGCTGAATATATCACTTTATAATACAACAACTACAGCAACATCATCACTATCCTCAACATATCATTCAACGCCACAGCCCCAGCCAATGGAAGTGAGTTTGCTCAGTCCAAATAATCCATCGGTGACTTCATCGCTCAGCGAGTATCGATTTCGGCCGGAAGTGGTAACCACATCGAATCGCATACAGGAAAGTTGTATATAAATAGATAAAAACGAAAAATAACACACATCTGAATATACTTATAAATGAAATATGTTGTGTATGTGTATATGTTGTGTATATATAAGAATATGTAGAAATAATGCTGGATGGACTAAAATAGACTGACGTAAATTAATAATTAGTTCTTCAACGTCCATTTTTAACTGTGGTTTAACTACGTATGAACGTATACGTGTATGAACGTAGCTTTGGTTATTTGTATTTTCGTTATTCGTTACAAATACTGCACACATACATACATATGTACATATGTAAAATCAATATATAACTTGTATTATTTACCAAAGGTTCTTTATTTGTGTTTGCATTGCGGCTGCTGTTGCAACAAATGCGCAATCTACCAAGTGACAAAATAAATACCGCTATTGTCCAATAAGTATTTACCTCATTTAACGGAACAACTAACACTTTTTACACACACACATGTTGAAAGAGCGCAAATTTTCCACATCAAAACACTTTGAAATTTTACAAGATGCAGAAAATTGTTTTAATTTTATCACATTGTCTTTAAAAATTATTGCGCACTTATGCTTAATATGTACGAATTCAAATGTATTGGAATGTACGAATCAATAGAAATGCATTATTATATTGTCGCAAGTGAATACATCCTGTACACTAATGGAATGTACTGTATGGAATCGATGAAGTTCGTATGAAGTTTGAGTAAGCAACAAACTGGCAAATCGTAATTTTATCTCCCTTTGCATTATTATTGACTGCGTAGTCTTGAAATAGTTCACTTGAAAAGGGTCACACAGGTCCCTTCTGTCTAACTTTCGGGAGAATCACACTGCAAGACAATTCCAGGTTTTAATACGGAACGTTCACGTGCGGTCGAAACTTCATACCCATTCGTTCAATACTTATCAAATTCCAAATGCCGAAGGCACATTGGATATTGTGAAAGTTGGACACCTCTAAAATACACCTCGTTTCGCAATTCATAAGAGACACGTTGCTCCCGGGCAGTATCCATTTTCATGAATGTCCAATAAAAACAGTTTGGTGCTTTTTGTTAAACAATCGCTATTAAAGCAAAATAAATTAGCCATTCATAATTTATTAATATGCAAATACCCTGTGCTGTCGAACTCAAAAAGCTCTGCACTGCAAACAGAATTAGTTTATAATATTACGACTAACAACTTTGTGAGCGTTTTTGTGAATGTGTAAGACCGATATTCAATTAAGCTAATACAAAATGCCAATTTGTGTTTAACCAACAACAATAACAATAACAAATAATTCGAGAGAGCGTTTCCATGAAAGCTTTTAAATACAAATTACAACTAGCAAAAAATACTAATAATGAAGTTGTATATGTACATATATTTTCACATATTATATAGGAATACAGAATATTATATACATATATGTGCGTGAGTATGTGCAACGTCGGCGCAGCTATAATTGCCCTGTCAGCGCTACTTTGATTAGTGGCTGATGTGCACGTTGATTGCCGTTTATATACATACGTACATATGTATGCGTCTGTCAACCTTGTTATATAAAATACCTTATACATGTATGTAAATAAACTTAATTAATTATTGTTTTTAACCAGATTTTAATTATAATGAAGCGAAAATCGCACTATCATTTCGCATTTTGCGCAGCCAAGCATTTCAATTAAATAGTAATTATGTAAAATAAATATAGATAAATAAAAAGTCGAATTAGGACAAATACCTTTGGAAGATTCCAGATAGTTTAATGGTAGAATTAAAGAGGGAAAAGGACGAAAATCATAATTTCAGTTATTTCCATAGGAAATTTGTACATATCACAAGTCAACATATCCCATTTACCCGTTTTTTATTTTAATAACTGTTCGAACCGCCACATATATTTTCAGTTGCATACATATTCATATCACATTTACATTTATAAATAAATAAATATTAACATATTTTACCTGCTATAAAAACCTTAAGTCAACTAATAACAACCTCCCCAAGCCATTTGTCAAGGGTCTTAACATATCATATTTGCATATACAAATATAATAACAACATTCGACGAAACTGCTCTTTGTAGATTTTAAATAGAAAATTGTACAAGCATAGTACATTGCTGTTCTCTAACTTACAAATTTCAAGTCGTTTACTCAAAGACGATCAGCTTTTGGTTTTGCACTTAAGCTTGAGTAACTTTATTAAAACTTCAGTTAAATGTTTTAACCACTCAACGCTGCTTTTATCACATGCTTTTTAAATGATTGGTGCTTGCACCGTTGCAAAATGCTTGGCCGAGCATATCCGAGCATATCCGAACATTTACAATTTTGGTAACCAAGAGGTGGACACCGCCTCGTAAGGACTGGTGTGGAATGGGTAATATCGAACCGGGTTCCTGCGTAGTGGTACCCCTAATCTCTACTGGACTGTCGCTGATATTATAATAAAACAAGAGTTTAATATTGCAAAATATAATGACAATATTTGTTTTACAATCTTAGTATTTTTTACCCCTGTTTTACTTACATAACTTCGAGTAAATTGTACGCAAGTTTATTAAACTTTACGAGCGCTCCACAAAAACTGACTTCCGAAAACTAATTTTGACATATTATATTAAACTACTCCCTTACTATATTGGAGTGAGATCATTTGAACTAAGTTTTTCTTCTTCTCTCTTTCAAAAGTATGTAGACTTAGTTCAATTCCTTGATTCATATATCGCCTTCGCCATAACTTTGTTTAGAATAGAATAAAAACTGAAAATTTTTGTATCCATTGTTATGCGGATAGACCTGTTCTCCCTTTCATTTTTCCCCACAAAGTACATTTGTGAGTTTTTTCTGAAAGAAATATTTTAAAGTTTACGGAAAGGAAGCGGCGTATTTCTGTCAGCAACTCTTAATCAAAGGTTTCATATCTGCTAATCAAATTATATAGTCTACTAAATTCAATAACTTAAACTCTATATACTTAGTTAAAAGGAATAAAAAATATGACTTCGAGAGAATAGATTCAGGTCTAAATTTACCAAAAAGTCGTCATCTTTCAAAGAAGATTAAATCGCTGTGCTAAGTGTACTCGTAAATTAAAGAATGAATTTATGGCGATGTTCCATTTCATTTTTAGTGATCATGTGTGTTAATTTGTTTGTTCTTCCCTGCAACTCTCTTTAAAATGATTCCTCCTATCGCAAGATTTTGATCCAAACAATTTCTAGCAAGTGATTAACTAGTGGGTGAGTAATACTTTAAAGTAAAAGTATAATTTAAACTTAGTATGCGTTTGACTAGAGATCTCCATGTATTTTTGTTTTGCGCCTAGATTTTAAACAAAATGGATTTTCTGAGATGTTTTTACATGACTAAAGTACGTAACCTAGAAAGAAAATGTTACCAAAAAAACAAAGACATTGAATCTCTACGTTAAATTTATTAATTACGTGTTTTTTTATTTCACGCAATTTTCAACCGAAATTTCTTATAATAAATGAAAATATCACCGAGACAGAAAATTTTGTTTTTTTTTTCAAAACCTTCAAATTTACATATATATAACTAGTTGCAGTAGTGCATTTGTTAAAATGGTCGAGTGTGCTTCCAGTATTATTCTTCACATCATGAATACAACTTCACATAAATTGCTCCAATAAACGCAATTAATGATTATTTTCTATCAAAATTATATAAATAAGCACTTGTTAAACTTACCACAGTTATTTTTAGCTATCTCAACACATTGAATGAATGCATGAAATAACTTGTAGCATTTTAAGAAACAACAACATGCCTTCCATTGAACAAATTCAATTAGAAAATGAAGTAAGGAAGAGCGTTTTAATAAAAAAAAGCCTAGCTTTCACCTAAGCTATGCCTAAGCTACCTTCATTTAAACTATTTCATCTATTTCAACCATCAATTTCTTGCTTTTTTAAAGAAATTATTACATTATTGCCCTTTGATATTTTATTGATGTTGTAATATCTATATGTATATATCTTCGAGCTTTTTTGGAATATTGAAAAATGTGTATTGCTTATAAAATGCTTAGATGTTTATATGAAAATTTTATTTTTTCTGCCTAGAGAGATTTCAATTTCCTAAAACATATGCGCGTACTAGTTTTATGATTAAAATTTTCCATCAAATATTGTAATATTTTTGTTAAATCTATTTTTGCCAACAGGATCCTTATTCCTATACCAAATTTAGGAAATTTCAGGAGTCACATCTGTAGTTACAAATATTTCAACCAAAACACACAAATACTCAAACATATAGGCTCACATATCTAATAAACATATCTAAATTTTTAAGAGCGCTGTTAACGGTTGTTAGGCATAGATCGCAAGAATATGAGTGCATAGCCGTTATTGGTTAAAATAATCCTGAATTTATGTATTTAAATATTTTATTGGTTTTCGTGTAAACAGAAGAATATATGTAGATATGTATTTAACAAAACGAATGAATATTTGTGTATTTACTTATGTGCGTGAGTGTGAAAGTGTACTAGATACATATACAAATTTATAAATACCAAAAGTATTATTTTCGTTAGTGAAACGAATAGGCAATAAAAATGTATTTTCTAAATGTTGTTGCAATACGGAATACCAATTAAAATCCTAGCATATTATTGTAAATACCAATCGCTTGCAAAACGCCCGTCCTTCGATGGCGTTTGTGTGTAAATACGCCAGCGAAATTTACGCCATTTGTATAAAAGCTAATTTATTTACTATTTATTTTGCGGTTCCCAGCGCAACCACTAAGTGATATGTATTGCGTTGAAAAGTAGAAAAACAGAAATCTGAATTTTATTTATCATGTTAAAATTGTATGTGTAATGAAAGCTTAAAAAAGTTTGACAAATATCGTTAAAAAATATGTACATGCGGATGCATTTGAAAGCATTTAACATTATATAATATTAATTAGAATCGAAAGTGAGAAAATGTGTGTAACGAGAAAATTATAGAATAATTTCGGTTTGTACAAACTGTTTGTAAGATATAAGTAACAGAAAGTTCACAGTAGCTCGTGTATTATGTAAATATATATTTGTGTTTGCGTGTGTTATCTGTATATAAAGATGGTCAACTTCTGAGCTATGGAACTTTAATCATTCGTAAATGCATGCACCTTGAACATATACTACTCGTAATACATACATATATAATATTAATGTGAACTATTGTATTTATAATGTACTTATGTATGTATTTATATGTACTCGTGAGACTAACATTACAAATGCTTTAGTTTCAATGTATACATAATATACAACTCCTAAGCTAAATGAACCCATGTAAATGTTTAAACAAGAATTATATGCTTAATATATAATAGGATTATATTCTAGAATAAAAGATGATTTGCGCATATGCATATACATATATATACTATAGATAAATGCTGTTATATATAATTTTGTACAAATTGAGAAGAGCAAACGAAATATTAAATGTTATTTACAACTTAGATCATCTACTAGGGCAAGTAGGAAACATACCACTGTATTTATTATTTGCATTGTAATTAAACTATACGGTTAGAGTTAAATATTTAAATGAAAAGTAACACAATTATAGCAAAAATAATGAGTTAGAAAGTATAAAATTAATGTCATAAGGAGAAAAGAATAAATAAAAAAGAAATATATGCAAAATAAAATGTTTAAATGGTTTTAATTCAGAAAAAGGCGGAAAAGCAGACGGATCTAAAATATATTACTAAATTAAAAGCGCGAATGAATATGAAAGCAGTGCTATATAGATCTTTCTTCTTTGCCAGGGTAAGTTTCTCGTAAATTGAATTGAGAATTTTAGTAAACTTTTAGCCAATATAATATTTGACAAACTGAATGAATTCGGCGCAGTGGCAATTTCGGCGTATTATGGCAAAAAACTCAAATAATTATATAAAATAAATATTTGAAACTTAAATCACAAAATTTCGCTCATTCAAATAAATATATGACTCTTCTCAGCACCGTTTTTAGTTGACTGTAACTTTCCGAAAAAATTTGTCTAAGCTTTGGGGTAACTTTTCACAACTTTCTAACCCTTCTAACCAACCATTCTACCAACTCTGCTACTCAATTGCGTGCGCTTGCTGCGCGATTTCTGTGTCAACCCCACTGCTTGCCATTTCATCAGCAGGCATTCACAGTCGGACGAGTTGTCGGCGCGGTCATACTTTTCACTTTATACTTTCCAAAATAAGTTTCTACGCTTGGCTAAATCCTTATCCCATTGGTGTGAATAACTTTCTTGCATAATTACTTACGGTCTGCTAATCTTTGAGTTGACATGCTTTATGCACTCGAGACGTCATAATAATACGTTCACTTG
Organism: Bactrocera minax; assembly: GCA_021498325.1. Classification (NCBI taxonomy): domain Eukaryota; kingdom Metazoa; phylum Arthropoda; class Insecta; order Diptera; family Tephritidae; genus Bactrocera; species Bactrocera minax. The sequence continues at coordinate 1,519,235 of JAKEEE010000012.1, read as the reverse complement.
TCCAATTGTTCCACCCGTCATCGCAGCTCGACGTATATACTCGTACATACATAACTGGGCATATTTCCTGTTATTTTTCCACTCTTTCTTGACATTGTGTGGGAGTAAGTGTGTGAGACAATTACCCTTGGCCAACGGCAGCTCTCACTGCAACTCTCTTCGGCCCACAAAAAAGAGTTTGGTCTTCTTCTGCTGCCATCCATGATTTTTATAACTTTTACCAAGTTTGCTGAGCTACTGATACTATGTATCTGATAATAATGGTATAAATGTTAATGGGAAACTTATTTTCATTTTATTATTCAAGGAGATGGCCGTACTTCAGTGAAGAGTCTCCTCACTCCGCGTGTGTAGTAAATTTAACTAAGTTTTATTTATTACAGCTGGTCTGTCCATATTGTAAAAGTACAATTTATATATATGATGAAAAATTCTTATTTAGATCTACATATTGCTAACTGTAATCGATTTAAATTAGTTTGTACATTTGCAACAGGTATTCGGCCCGTGTAATTCCATATTTGTGATCGAATTCTGAAAATTAGCGACAGGCCTTGAGGCATAGAATGTACATTTCTTCTTTGAATTGTATTGGCTACAACGCATAGTATTGGAACTGTTTGCACTCTGGCTATAGCATACATTTTAATTTTGACAAAACGGCCACATCTACCTGGTTTGGCCGGGAATAACGGAATCATATCAAGGGGAAATTTGAAATCCAAAGATGCCTTCGAGTATTAAAATAGATGTGCTGATTCAGAGTAATGATTCAATTATATAATGTTGGGTTGTTAGAAAGCATGCTCCTTCTTATGAAAATATTTTTAATCGTTACTGTCCAATTATCTATTTTTATATTTTGCTCAAGTCTTTCTTCTTTACATTTCGATGATTTTGGGTAGTTTACAGTCTATTCGTATTCAGTTATCACTCAAAAACCATATGTTTTTTTGGCTGGAATATTTCAAAATATATTTTTGATTCCTAAAAAGAAAGCAAAACAACTGATTTTGATATTATGAGTTAAAACACTTACGACAAATTATTGTATTTGTGCTAACGACACAACCTTATGTAGTTGAATCATGCTCGGAGTCAGTTTGAGCGAAGTAGGTATCCAAATCAATGGAAAAGCTCAAACATCTTCCTTGTAGAGTGCAAAATTGCTCTTTCGCAGGTAACTGAGAGCAAATACTCATAAAATTTAATATAACACATAAAAGCACACCTAATATCTGCGAAGAAATTGAAATGGAAGGAATAAATGCGCCGTGATTACATAATTCGCTCAGAGAGAATAATTGAAATTTTGTCGAAATTGTCATTCCATTATTTTACATTCAATTGAATATTTCTAGGCACATTGATATTACAACTGCCCTTGTGTGCCCACTTATGTATCTGCGAGCATATAATTGAATGCAGGTCCATGAAAGATAATGTCCTTGTGGTTATATTTGTGGATTTAGCAGATGCTAACGTTGGTGTGTACTTGCTACAACAAAAATACGTGAAAGGAACGTTAATAAAATATCTTCCAGCGAATCGCATTCTAATTACGCTAAAACGCATTAACACTCACCATCAAATCGTCGCCCATACATATGTACATACACACGTACATACGTTAAGAATGAATCAGAAGAGTCCACACAGCTTGTCCTAATGTGCGTGAGATGGCTTTTTATACATTATTGTCCACCAACAACACAACAAAAGGTGAATGCGGTTGCAAAAGGTGAACTCCGATTCGCGACTGATGGTTGACCGCACGCTTTGGTTGGGCCATTTCAGTGTGGTATCGTGCCACAAAACACAATTCAACATTTAAACGCGGCGGTCGCACGAGGCACCCGTCGTCGGTCCAAACCACTTTAAGCGCAGATTTATGCTGGCACCTTTTTTTGCTGCTTGGATTGCGTTTTTGTTGTTTCGCGCCATTATTTTCTGAAAGCAAAAGTTGCGTGGATACGAGAAAAATTACAAGTTTCTAAATAAAATAAAAAATCAGGTTTTGTGTGTGTTGCACCGTTGGTCGTAGCGCTTCGCACCGACACGCTTCTGTTTTCGTTCGTACAGCTTGTTTTTGCATTTAATTTACGCCCGGCTGCGGCTGCGGCTGCCGCTGACCTTACCTCAAAAGTTTCGGCTGTTATGATGCTACCAAATGGCTTTTGCCACAAGTTGAAACGTTTTGTAAAGAGGATTTGCAATCACGGTAATCATGACCATTAGCGAAACCAAACCAACAGGCGCGGCGTTCGCAGCAGTCGCGGAATGAATGAATCAATGCGGACTTGGTCAGACTGGCTCCCGAACAGTCGTTGCACACACGCACACAACTTTTTGTTGACTTATATGTGCTCCGAACATTTGCGGGATTTACTGCCACAAGTCGGGGTGGCGCGTGGCGCGGCGTGTAATGATTACGCGACCCTTTAATTGCACCATTATTACCATTTCAAAAGTGTGTTAGAATTTTGTTAAGTTCACAATTTTTTTCTCTGGCAATGTCAATGAGTGTTATACAAACATTTTAGGAAAGTTTGTGTATTTCCTCATCTTTAAGTATATATTAATGCGTTCTTATTTTCGTTTCTTTAATTATCAGGAAAATTTAAATACACATGAAGACATAACTTTGCTTTCATGTCGGTTAACTTAATGTAGAGATATATGAAATTTATAAAATACCTAAGAAAAGAGCATAAAAATCCGCTAATCCAAACTCACAACATCGATTCCATTTAATATAAATGATTTATTCCAACGTAGAGAAGGTATTAAACTTTCATGTTGAGAAACTTTTAAAGAGCTCACAGCCAATATGTAAAGAGAGGGTTTAATGTACTTAAAAATGTTTTACATAGTTTCTGGTGAGAGTTATTCTTTATTTGATCTTAAAACACGCTAATTCCGCGAAACACTGTTGTCTAGGATTCAATCTCTTGATTTTCAGTTGTGAGGTAAGACGCCGGTACGCAGGTCTTGACAGAAGATAATTCGCCTTTTGTGAGTACGGTTGCCCACCTCAATCATGAGTATTACCTTATATCCATTTAGGATTTGACAAATAGGCCTTGTTTCTTTTTTCCAAGTATCAGAAACGCTGAATTATAGCACACTTTGCGTCCGATTGAAGCATCGCTTGACCTACCAAGCTCGCTTGCAGAGGACAAGTGAGGGTCGGACATCGACTCGAACTATTATCTGGTCGAAGCCAAGATTTAGGTATATTAATACGTTTTATATAAGTTCAAAATACCGAAAGCCTGCCTTCCATCGTGTTCTCTTCGGTTACTGATTTTCGATCTGGACTCACATATATTGGTGCATTTCTTTTTCTTGGATTTCTGGAACCAAGTGCTGCAAATGACCTTATTTCGAAAAACAAAATACATTATTACAAACACTCTTCTCTATGCCTTTATTTTCAATACTTATTGGTTTTTTCTTAGTAGTTCACCCCCTTGCATTTATAACAAACACTCCCAGACGAACCAATTTTATATCAAATGATGTGAGCAAATGTAATTTTTCTTAGTTATATCAAACAATCAGACAAACAAATTATGCTTGCGAACTTACAGCATGGGCGTTCGCGAACACTTTTAAAGCAAATAAAATGGCAAGAAAACTTAAAATAGAAGGACTCATAAAATCGCCGCTAATCAAACAGTTATTGCCCGTGCAAATTAGTATGTATTGGCGAGTATGAGTGTATGTACATATAAAGTGTACGTTTGGAGAACAAAGTTTGCTGGCGAGGCAGGATGTGCTTATTATTTACATGCAAACATACCCAAGTGCACATATATGTTGTGTGTGGGTGTGTGCTGTTGGGTTGCAAAACACGCAATTGAGACCGCCTATGTTTACTATTTCACTGCTGAAGTTATAAATGGAACACTTTATTGGCGAGCTTTTCGCTATTTGTAGCTTCGTTACATAAACTCAAGCAACTTTGTATTTATGTAGCTGGCCGCTTGTGTAAGTGAATTGTGGCGCATGTCGTAAAATATAATTTCCAATTGTTTTTCCTCTGCCAGCTCTTTATTGTGGCAACACTTCTCGGCTGCCTGTGCGGCGAATGTTTCCGCAACCCTTTCGACCCTCATAGTTACGTCAACACTTATGTTTCTATGTATATATGCATCCGTGTGAATAAATTGAAATGCATGCATGAGGCCTCATATTGTCAGCTTTTATTAAAAGTCATGTATGCTCGCGCGAAGCAATTATTCTTGCGCCTATTACTTGAGGTATATTGCCGTTACTTTCAATCCATTAATAGTCTGTCAGCACAAACACGTACTCACATTCGCATTCGTCCCCCGCGGCCTATGAAGCCTCGACATTCCTCCATTCGGTTTTGCTCTTTTCCTGTTTTCAAAAATAGGTACTAATGAAGATATTGAAAAGTTCTGTAGGAAGTTTTTTCTGAAAATAATTAATACCAGACAAAAAATTTTAGAATAAAGTGCATTTTTACTTATCCTTTTGGATTTATTGAGGCAGTAAAATTTTTAACTTCCCTAATTTCATAAATGTGCAAAATAAGAAGATATTTCTTTTTCTGAGTGTTTAAATATGAACTGACTTAAGCATTAAATATTAATAATTATTTTGCAAACGTATTGTTAGTAAACAAAAATTTCCTGTGTTACTAGTTGCTGAGGTTTCTAATGCAGAATATCAGATTCATAACTGTCATAACTGTCGTAATAAACCGAAAATAATTCAAACCTTCAAGTAAATTTAGGCTTAGTTCTATGACTTGAGGTTAAGAGCTAAGTTCGGGCGGAATGGAAGACTAAATACCTCCACAGGCCATTAACATTAAAATTGTGAAATAAATCACGATGACTGAGCTGCTTCCCTTTGAAGAGAAATGTTCGAAATTGCAGCAATATCTCATTTACAACCTCTCAATTATTTTATCACATCGTAAGCATGTGAGGAGAAAGCGCTTATCCCATACTCGCAAAACAGTTTGGCTTTACTCCAAAGGGATATATTGATGAGCTATTGGAGAGGAAGAAAGAGTTAAATTAATATGCAATAGACGATATCAATAATGAACACTACATGCAACCCGATTTTTATACTCTCGCAACATGTTGCAACAGAGTATATTGGTTTTGTTCCAATTCAAGTCATCTTGTACTAAGCTAATTTTACGCAAAAATTGCAATGTATTCGATATATGGGTGAAACTGAGGAACGAACATTGTATAATACTGTGGAAAATTTAAATATTCTCCTGAGCTTGGCTGAGATAGCACAACTAATTTATGTGAAACCTATTATACCTCAAAAACTTGAAACCGTCGTGTGCCAAAATTATGTGCCTAAACTGTCTAACTAATCTCCACCATTCGTCTAATCATCATTAGAAGGCTCCAAAGGAAGTATTAATGTATTGATTAGTCGAATTAAAAATTAAGAGAATTCCAATTCCAGTTTCACTGTTGCAATCGGGATCTAAAAATTAACTATTTTTGATATACCTACAACTAACATATAAATGAATTTTGTTATAGAAATTCAGGAAAATACGAATATATATTGTATATATATTCTCAGAGTGTACCCTACAGTGAAGCATCAAATTAGTCAGGAAATATACTACTTCATTTAGGATTTCCCGAATGAAATCGAACCAGTTAGGAAAACATGAAACTAATACCAACACTAGAATGATTTATTAGTAGCTTAATTATTAGATCTCTTTTATATTAAAGTACCTAAATGAAACAATGCTAAATTTGGATATAAGGCCAAAATAAAATTTTGAGTTTCTCAAATTAAATTCAAAAAAGAGGGTTTCGCTGTGCTGTTAAACATTTATTTTCTTTCATTTATTACTTTTTAAACCAAAAACCATACCTTTTGGTCCATAATAAAAATGTTGATACATTTTGAACTGGTAGGACATTGGCATATTTATGACCAAAATCGGACAATTGACATCAAGAGTGGTAAAGTTGCGAAGATGTTCGAATAACTAGCTGAATTGACTGCAGAGAGCTTCTAGCCGAGGATTTCGTAGTGTGAGGGTAATTCATGATACACAAACGAAATCATTTCGCCATCAACAATTAAGTGCGAAATTCTGCGCAACAGACGAGTGCGTCAAAGTGAAACGTTGATAAATACTTCGAAATATAGCAGAACAAGTCACTCACTCACACATTGCTGGTGTTTGCTAACGGCACTTCAAAAGCAAATGTATCTATACACAAATAGACCTGCATAGCTCTGCTCATAGGTATCATAAGTCTATACATTTGTGAATAAAGTCAACGAAGCATTCATGCGTGCCTGCCTGCAACTGCCTCTTCGCCATTTCTTCCAACCGCCAGTTTCTGGGTTCCCATTTCGGCTTCGAGCAGTCTATGCGCCTGTGCGCCATTGGCTGTGTATGGGAAAGCGTGCGTGTACTTTTGAGTATGTTGCATGTCACGTTTCCTATCACACACACAAGCATACATGCTCATTCGTATGTTTATAGCATCTAATATGTATATGTTTATTTACAACAACATGCCACAGTTTGTACGAGTACAGCAGTGACTTGGTTCTCCCATGAAATGGCATGCATACGTCAACTAATAACTTGCCACAATGCCAATGCACAAGTATCCAACAGACCTTACACAGCAAGCACAAACGAGTGTATATAAAAGTCAGTAGTAAAAGAACTGCGCCATCCCTCACCCCTAACTGAGGTCCCGTAATGTGGTGGGTGTGGCAAACGAGTATGTCATAATTTTTCAAAAAATGAGGGAGAAAAAATGTCTAACCAAATTCCATAACTTCATGTAAACGCAATAACCATCGCACATTCTTACCATTGCAATTTGTGCGCTTTCATACCAAGCACTAGTTGCAATGCATTGCAATGCAAGTTAATGTGCCACAGAAATGTTGCTAGAGGTTGCTAGAGTGCGAGCGATGTTGTCACATGGTTTGGTGTGATTTTTAGTGTTTCCACTTTGCCAACGCTTCAATTGACCTGTGAACAGTGATTCATTCTGCGTTTCAGTGAACTATGAAAACTACCTGGGTACTACCTGGACCTTTACTATAGTCAACCTCTACAACGATATTAGTTGACAAATCCTTCAAATAGAGTTGCCTTTTGTGTCTAGATTACGCATCGTAAGAATATAATGATTTCTCTATAGTCACTGGAGCTATTTTATCATAATGTCATATCAACTCACCACCAAATTACGGTGACGAAGCTAGCGGAAAAAACAACCTGAAACGGTCCTTCCGATCGCACTTGTAAATTATTCCTAAATTGACCGGGTCTTTTAACTGGAACGCATTGGTAAGTAGTACACAATACAAAGAGTTGGTGGGAGTGCGAAACTTCAGTGCGAAATTTCAGTGAAATTGCATTTTACTCCATGTTATGGTAATTGCATGAATCACTACACGGTGCATTCTAAATAATCATGTTATTTATTACACAAGTGGCATGTAAAGAGAATGGAGGAATGGGGTACACATGTACATATGTGTATACGTATGTGGCATAGCACCGTTAACTAAATAATAACTCAATTATAATTTGAAATTTTCAGGAATGCAATCGCAATTACGCCACAATATATGCTATTTCTAGAAACATATGTACTTATAACACACGGGAATGTTACTTATCATATTTTATGGTTGGTGTGTAAACAAACAGTAAAGGCACCTGCACTTGCACTCTCTAGTATTAGTTAGAAAATTATACGAGTACACAAGTACGAGCATGTGTATTTTCGCACAAGCATTTGTGTTTTCGCTGATTTCGTGGAAGGTATAGACTCACATCGCGTGTTATATTCGCACTAACGTCTACGTAAGTGCATCACTGCAACCACCGTTAGAATTTGTACAAATTACTTGATTGTAGCAATCATTTGCCAGTTTTGTCAGAAATTATAACGACAAGAAATTGAAGAGATTGTAAAGCGAATCCATCGAGAAAATCTATTACAGGGAAGAAGGAATTCAGAGTTTATTGGCAAATAATGCTGTGGAGTAAACTAAATTATAAATTAACTAAAAGTCTTTTTTACTACAGATATTCTTATGGCAGAAATCAGGTAATTTTCGCTTCCATTTAAACTTAACATAAAAGCGTACCGCTCGAGAATGAAGTTATGAATGAAAAATCCTTAGTAAATTCTATATAATTTGCTACCATTTTCTTTAGTCATTCTCGACTTAACATAAGCAGAACGATATAGAATGAATGAGTGGTTTGGAAGAGAGTACTTCGTGCATTTTCAAAACAACATATTATTTATAACATTATATCTAAAAGAGCGTAGTGGATTTAATGAAACACTATCATATCGACATTTTTTGAGGCAATTCCTTACTTATTTATTTCATAGTTTTAGAGGCTCCTTAACTTATGAAATAAGACAGAAAATTGCATCGCAGTTCTTGTATTGTCAACACTTACGTTGGCATACCTGTTACCATTTCACTCAGACCAAAAGGATCCAAATTTTGTAGCCTTTTTATATGCTTTTTCGAGTTATTGTAGAAAAGGCAGAACAAACAAATTATTAGGATTTTATTCAGTTAACATTCTAAAGGTAGTATATGGTGACTCGAATGAATGAGCATGAAATGAGCATGCGGTGAGTAATTCTTTTTTGAGGGTGCTAGTATTCCTCGTGCTATTTATTTATTTAGTACGGCTTCATAATTTAGTTGGACTAAAATCTCTTTGCCCTCTTTGGTAATAAATTTGCAAATATTTAATACCAAAATCTAAAAATCTGTTCCAGCAGAACTGCGTTTGTTCTTACGCGAGAGTTCTTGTGAGAGTCCCAAATATATTGGTTTCGCATCAAAGCTTCCTTTATTGTTATGGACATGGTAGTTGTAAATGCGTATTTGTAGGTACTGTAATTTAGTGGAGATACTCATGTAAACATGTTGCGATGTACATTTATATACATTTATTTATATTATATTATATATTATACTTGACAAAGCTACGTGCTACCTAAACTACATGACCATTTTTGGTATTTTCTTTTGCCTTCATTACCGCATGCATTATATCCAGTATATATTATATTGGCACAAGTAGTGAAGTATACTTTTAGGGGCAGTACTAAAATGTTTCTTACGAGACGCACTAGGAAAGGTCATAAGCGCGCACAGTTAACGTACACACGACTTGTGCGTATGGAGCCTCTCTAAGTCAATATATATATATGTATATATATATATATATATATTTGTATGCCAAGTTGTTTGCGTATTTTGGTGTGTGGCTGTGTGCGCTTATATGTACATGCATGCATGTGTGTGTCCAGCATTGGCTCTCGCCGCGTACGTTATTGCATTTCGGTAGCACGTTTTCTTGATGTTTATGAGCTCCAACACACGCCGAGTGCTTAGTTGACGTTTATGCACTCACAGGATGTGCTCTCGTGCTTCGAGCGTTTTTTCTTCGTAACAGTTAGTTTTTTACCTCCTTGTGCTTGTTTGTTGTTTAGCACTAAAAGGCATTTTCTTTTGCTTCATTCTTCTTACCGTTTTTTGCTCTCTGTTGAGTTCATAAAAATAGTACTTTATGTGTTGTGTTGGTCAGTTGGTCATGCCGTAGCCCCTGTGTAACGAACGCTTGTAATTGAATTTATTTTTTGCGTAAACCTATGCAACCTTCACTGCCCGTGTTTACAAGCATGTAAATGCATTACACAGCATACACGTATTTGTTTACAAACATTCTTAGATATGTATTTGTTATTCGTGTATAAAGAAAACATCTTTCACTCAATGTTTATACATTTTGTTAATCATAAAAAAGGAAGTTCTATTTGCAGTTCGCAATTAGAAACTGGAGTGATATTTAAACTATAATGGATTTTGCTTGTACAAGCTCAAAAGTTAGTTAGCATGTTGCCATAAAAATACATTCATACAAGATCGGGCTTTTCGAAAACAACAACAATTCATTTTAATGTGTTTGTCCAGTTAGTTCAACTGATGTTACATCATTATTTACTTGAGAATAAATTAATTGATCAAGCAGTTTTTGCAGTTAACAATACAATACAATATAAATATGTTGTTAAGCATACCATTTGTGATTACATTAATTGTGGGACTTACTTAAATGAAACTGACATAAAATTTCATATGCTTAGTGCATAATGCTTTGCATAACAAAATGTATTGTGTCCTTTGAAGTGAAATTAATGCGAACTCTGCAATTAAATTAAATAAAGCAAAAACTTATAAAATATCAAAGGAAAACGAAACGAAAAAGGAAAGCTTTGACTCAAACTCTGAAATTCAGAAAATACCGTACGGCTTACACATTTGCTTGTGTGTGTTCGTGCTACAATGTGAATGGGCGCTCAGCCTTGGAAGGGAGAAACTGTGCAACTGCAGTAGATGTTACAAAAACTGCAACTACAATGTTTGAACGCTACACACGTAAAGGCGCCGCATTGTGCAACAATTTCATCACACCCCTTCTTGTATTTCACCGCTGGTCCGTTTTCCGTTTCTTTAATTTTTCGCTTTCCAAGTGACTGTACCCCTTGCCACTGTTCGGCGATTCCATGGCTACTTGGCTGACGGGTTTGGTGCAGTATAAAAGTGGATGTAAAAAGCGGCACGATCGAGCAAATAAAGAATAAAGGGGAGACAAGAACGACAAGAACGACAAGGAAGGAAGCAACTACGTTTGTACGTTGTTTACTTGGCTGGCTGCATGCTTCCAAGAAGCAACAATGGCAATTTTATGCATGTTGCCAATCCTTAATAAAGCAGCAGTGAAAGCACAATAATAAAAAAATATATATACAGATACAACAATAAAGCCGCACGCCAACAATAACCTTCAAGAAGCGGAAATATAAAATAACGATCGTAAAAATGAAAATTGCATTTTAATGTTGTTGTTATGCCGCTATGGCTATATTTCGAGTAATTCGCATTGTTCCCACCAATATTGCTCTACTTACATAAGCGCTGTTATCAGCATTTCTTCCCTTCCCTTCCCTTCCAGACTTAACCAGTGCAAAGATCATAATAGATATTGTTTGCCTTTTACAGTGTCACACATCGAGTTGTCATGTGTGCCATTTGTGCTGTTAGAAATTTTCATGTACTGATAAAATAATTGCCAAATATTCATATTGTTCTTAATTACTTTCTAACTTAACTACCTTTAAACTCTATGGACAAACTGCTAGAATTATAATAGCATAATTTTAGGCTATCAGGCATGTTTTGTACCAACTGGAGTAAATTCGCTAATAAACTGATTTCGATTGGGCGAAATTGTGCTAGTTCTAAAATCTAGGCCTTCAGAATCCGTTTTAAATTTGAAGGTGATTACTTATCGACTTGCATTCGCAAACAGATTTGAATATACGCGCGTGTTCATAAAGGTGCGCAACTTATCAAGCGCGCTGTTTATCATGCGTATAAGCTATAAAGGTACATGCACCCGAATCCACGGCAATATTTGCTTATTCATAAGTAAAAGTGCACACACGGAATGCGGCATTAGCGTCAGCCAGGCATAACTCGCCGCAAAACATGCAAATCTTTATTTGCATGGGTATGCAAATTTCCACACCAATCCTCCAACCCAGCCCTCCCTGCTCTGCCCAACCGCTGCAGCCTTATGGTGCAGCTCTCATGGGCTATAAAGCTGCTATAGTTTTTTCCGCGTTTTAATGGAAAACAAAGTTGCGCCAATTTGGAAAACAAATTTCAATATCATTTCATGCTTGCTATGCACATCCATACTCACCATACTCACCATACTCACCCCACTTACACTTATATACCTGGGTACGTTCGTATAAAAGCCAGAGCCAGAGCCAGAGCCAGAGGCAGAAAATTTCACTTGTGGAAATTGAAATTGTTACTTTCCTACCTGTCAGGCAGGCATGCATACATCATGATGTACGGGTAATTTACTATACATAACTGTATACGTATGTATGTGCGTCTGAACATGTTGTTTGCATATGTATGGGAATATGCGAATGCACGCATTTGTTTCTTGTTGTATGCGCACTCGACGCATTGTTTGCATGTTTGCATATTTGTGTGGGTTTTTCCCTGAGCTTACAAGGATGCAACCGAACGATTGACGATGGCTTACATTTATGAACTCAAATGTCAAAATATAACATTTTTCGTCCACCTTATAATATATGCACCCGTACTTATGTGTAAATTTCTACTTCAAGAAATTAAAAAAATTTTTTAATTTGCTTCAGCGTAACCATTTATATTTAATAAGTCAAAGTATTGTCTTCAATCAAATTAAGCGAAATTATATTTTATCGAACAATTAGTGTTCGTATACTTTGTATTCAGTTTGTTTCAGTGCACATTTCGCAGGTGTTAGATGGAATCTGTAGAAGGGGATCATATACCATCACTCTCAGTTGGAAAAAAAAGTGTGTGAATTATCTATATATCATATTGGGTCTATAAATATAATTGCATTTTTTTTTATTTTATAGTTATTTTAAGAAAAATATGTATAACAGTATTATTCAAAGTATTGCCCATCTGAACCTACAACATTTTCCCATCCTTCCAGCAATTTGTGGATTCCATTTCAAGAGAACTGCTCCGACTTGGCGGCCGTGAATGAATCGAGCCAATTTTTGATACCCTGTTCTGCTGTGAACCGTATTTCAGTGAGGGCGTTCTGCATCAACCGGAACAAATGGTAGTCAGAAGAGGCAAGGTATGGGCTATAAGGCGGGTGAGGAAAAACTCTCCAGCCGCTGTTTTCCAAATAGTTTTCAACCGGTCTTGCAACATGACCCCGAGCGTCGTCATGATGGGAAAGTATTGCCTCGTTTCTATTCGCAAATTCCGGGCACAAAGTTCGACATATTTGAGAGAAAAAAATTATTGTTGCTTACGCTCTAAAATAATAACATATGCTGAGAAAGTTGCACAAGGACAGTAGTTTTCCAACTCATGTTCGGAATATTGGAACAATGGAATAGTAATCAAGTTACAGCATATCTTTGCAAACCGCACCGTTATAGACTCAATATTTTCCCAAGTTTCGATTTGCATGCCTAACATTCTCATTTCGGCCTAACATCGGCTGTGTATTTTGAAGTATTTTAAGACCGGAAATCTCAAGTGGTAGCAAAAGTCTTCTTGAATAGGTTGCGCGACCCTTCACCAACTGCCTTATAATTTTATGTTCCGAAGTTTACTCAAGCCATTCACATTTTCCAATCTCAAATTTTCTATGTACACTTGTATACCGCTTTGGTATGCTGCCAGCTTATCTCGCTGTTTTCTTTTGACTGCGTTTCACAACTTTTTATCATAATTACCTACTCAGACTGAACACTTCAGGAACTAAGAAACTGCATGCACTGAGAGTGCTTGCGTAAAAATTTAGATCGCAGCCCAGTACAAAATCGAGCTTAGTTTAATAATACAATAAAGTAAATATGCATTATATACGCATTGGCATTAAAAAGTATATTCTGCTCTTATTCTGATATTATTCTTACATTATTGAGATTACAACATTATTCTCTCCGATGTAGAATGAGTTAAAATGGCGTCCAGCCAAACTATTCCAATTTACTTATGATTTTGCAAGTGCTTTTGTGCATGTACTTATGTATGTAAGAATGTGTGCAAGAGTACAATATTCTTCGCCCACAACTTGCAATTCTATTCAAGCGCTAATGCAAGCCACAAATGTGTGTCTGTAGCATCTTGGCGCCTTACGTAAGTGAATAATGTTTGCAACTTAACTGCACATTATGCTTATCCTATCTATTGGCATTCGCATGCCATTTGTGCACACATTCGTATGTGCGACTCAAAATAGAGCTTCATGTATGGCACGCTAAGGAATTCATAAAATATAATTTAATAAGCTTAGAAATTTCCGCCAGACACGATCCCTCAGCATGTGCTGGTCTGTACTCACCGTAACCAAGGATACATATTTATATGAATGTATATGGAGTCCACCACACTGAATCATATTCACTTTTCCCAAAAGGGAAAACTTTTCCCAAAATAATCGGTTTCTTTGCAACTGCAACTGAGTTGTAGTGACGCTCCATCTCAGCCGGTTGCGTCGGCCTGTCGACCTCTTGCAAGTAGTACAAGCCAAAGTTAATAAAAGAGCCTTTTCGATGGTCCAATAAGAATACAATGCGAATAATGCATGCAACTAAACTATTTTGTTATTGTTGTTTTTTTTACATTCGAAAAATAATGCATGCTCTAATACTAAACTTCAGTTGAGCTTCAGTGCTTTAATTGTAGATGTGAGGGCTATAGCTACAATTATTATAGCTGTCATAGCTGAATATTAAATATAGCAATAAGTAACTATTATTGAACTAATTTTGAAATATATTTTACTGGAGTTTACAAATTTCATTATTTGAGCAATGAACACAAACAACAATCGAATAACTATTCTAAAGTATTAGCTCAATAGCAATAAATACGAGAATATCTATTCAGGCTTGCGCTACTCCCACCTATCCACTGTTTGACACTAATTTACCTCATTCTATGGGGCTGACACACCACGAGATAATATTGAGACCATTTCCTGTGCTTTCGATTCATATCAATTCCTTCTCTTTCCATGCTTGAGTACAATCAGAAGTTATCCTTGCCAACATTGTATTTGGATTACACATTGTATTAATATATAATCTTCTGCTAATCTTTCAAAATGCGGAACATAAAGAGACGGTTTCTTTGTACATTTGTTTGTATGTATAATCGAAATTTTTTACAAAAACTGACTGACCAAAACAATTTCGGAACGTTGTTTCCGCTAAGTTTCGGTTACTGATCTTTTGTCGTCAGGCATAAATCTGGAAGATTGCCGGGTAGAATGTGGTTTTGCAAGTAAAAGTACCACATTTTCAACTGTAATGACAGTGCGGATATGCGAGAAGATAAACTCATCTACTATGTAAAGCATATGAGTGAGTTAGACGATACGTATACGCAGTGGTGACCGGCGAAGTTTGCTGATTTGCTTAGGATGTTTGCTTGATTGTTTCCCAGGTCGTTATCATTTGTTGTCGTTGATCTTTGCTTTTGTCCACATGCTCTCTTACTTAGTTACATTGCATATTGTTAGTTTTACTAATATTATCATGTACACTGGTTGTTCCCGTTGTCGCTCCTCGAGTAGTTATTGCTCTCCCTGCGGGCCGTTAGTCCACTGTACTCGTATTGCTAGGTCCACAAGGCTCTTTATGGTTGTTATTGCTGTTGACGTATTGTTGTTTCTACTTTAAATATTTACCTTAAGATCCCTTAGCTAATGGCTCTAATGTGGCTGCTCCGTCTACATGTTGTTGGTGTTGTTATTTTATTCTTAGGGCTATAGCTGTAGCTGCATCATACGCATCCTGTTCACCATGCTTCGCCGCTCAGCTTGACATACAGCCTAATCTTTCCCTCACCACCATTGAAACTGTCGCTTCTTTATTGTTGTCTTTGTTTGCTTAATTTAACTTGAAGTTTAAGTTAAATAACTTGAATAAACATTTAGGTAATGTTTTTGCATTCCTATTAGTCTTGTGTGTATTGTAATGGGCTTCTGGCCATTTGAGTTGTTGTTGTGTGCTGATTTTGTGCGTTATTCTCTGCTGTAGACAAGGCAAAAGTAGATAGTGTTGTCAGCTGTTAGTTAACTGTTAAAAGTAACATGCATGTACATGAATGATGTACACATATGAATGTATTCGAGCGCATATACCCATTAGGGCGAGACATAAGTCACATGAATTCTACCAACAGCCTATACCTTGTCTTAGTTGAAGATGTCTTTAAAGCTCTCGTTTTCTTAAAGCAACTCCCAGACAAAAGTGGCTGGTGTGCTAGCCACATTAATTATACTTCATTATAAACAGGCTACAATAAAAATGCAAACGAACCATTATGCTACGTTGCCGACTTAATGTTTCTACACCAAAGTGCGAGTATGTATGTCATGTTAGTACACACATATACGAGTGTGTATTTGCATCAGCCCTGCGCACAATGTTGCAGATGTATGTGTGCCTGAGTGCTGCTACTGATGTCTGTTTTCAGCGGCTAAGAAAAGGATTGGCGAATTGTTGCAACCGAGAGTTTAGTGTATCAACAGAGCGAAGTTTGCGTTGCTTTTGAGCTTTATGCCAACATTTGCGGGTTGCGGGTTGTTTAGCTTAGGAGCCTGCTTTTGCTTGCTTCTGCCTGATCCACACACACTTGCATTTATACCCTTACACCAGCGGCATGTGCCCTTGTTGTCTGTTTTCTTATTAAGCTGGTGTGTATACATTGTCCTGGCTTTTGTTATGCTGGTAGCATTATTTATACACTCCTCTTCCTCCTCGCCCTTACAATACTGTCTGTTAAAAAATATAGTTTGTGCTTAGTGGGCGGAATCAGTAGATGGAATTTTCGAGCGATTTTTGCATTTAGCATTCTGTCATGATGCTTGTAAAGCCAACAACCACAGAACATATAAATAAATGCTTGAAAATATATGTGCAGAAGTATACATACACCCAGCTAAATCCAAATCCAAACGCACGGAATTAGTGTATGTGCAATGGGTATTTTTTGAAAGCCAACTCACTTGCATTCTTGTATGCAATAGCACTCTGCTCGAGCTGAAAGGCAAGCACTACCAAATGTAGGCCAGGCTGCGTAGTGAGCACTTCTGCAGCGAGCCTAAGCTCAGCTCAAATGTCAACATCTTGAGGTTTCGGCTTTCTCTGGCTTTTATGATTTTTAGGAGACTAATTTCTCTTTGTGCGTTTTTGTTTATTTTACGGAGATTTGTTGACAAAAATTTTAACTTGGAGCTTTACAGCCTGTTCAAACCAATATTAATTTATATGAATATTGAACATAAAATATGTAAAATAAATTGTCTAAATGAAAAACCATCTCGTCACACGCGTTGCAATGCATATCCTTTTCCTCAAAAAATTTTCTTATAGGTTACTTATATAGATAATAATGAATCAGGGCATCCCTTTTTTATGATGTTACCATTCGTCCTTTCAGAGGAAACCGCTGGGTGTGCGTTGTGTTTCCGAAAACTTTAGTTAAGCCTTGTGGGAACATTCGCTCTCTTGTTGAGCTGCTTTCGAATTCTTTCAGCTTAAATGAAGAATTTTAAAACTATTATATAAACTATATATTGAAATACTTATAGATAACTGCGAGTATATTATCACACCACTACGACTCTTTACTGGGCTTCTGGACAGTATTACTAGAAATAAATTTGCAATACATTAGACAGCGCGTACACACTCAAATATAGCACCGCTCACCATATTTCCCAACGTCGCTACTTCATGCTTCATCCTATTCAATCGATCACATTTCGCGGCTTTGCAATTGTAAGAAAGTTGACCTTCAACCATGAGCAAATTTTCCATTTCACCCATACCACCTCCCACTTTCCACATCCTTGACGTAATCGTTTCTTCGCTGCTGTTTTCCCCTCTGCGCTTTGTTACAAATATGTTTGCATTCCATATTTTAACAAGTTTCGTAAGTGAGATAACTTGAAATTTTAATTTCATTAATTCACATAAGAAGGTAAGAAAATCTCACATAAGAATTGAACATTCACAGAGAGGTTGCAGTTTACTTGCATAATTCAATATTATTTTTACCTACTTTTTAAACAAAATTATTATAATTATTGGATTCTTTTTCCAATTTGAATAAGGATGAGGACAATAAAGTGAGGATAATAAAGAATGGATAAAGCTTTATGAGAAATGAATTGAAATTTGTTACGATTGTCGTTTCTTCCACATAGCACAAGCTATGAATAATGACCACGGTGATGGGACAAGCCACATTTACTCAATTTTCATTTTTAATCGTTCAAAAGATATTAGCATTTATCCGTAATATCTCTCCTGTCGCAGAAAAACATACAGAAATTTAGAAAACTGATTATCGTAAACTATCTATTATGTTGGAGGCGAGTTTCGAATCCATGAACAGCTGTATAAGTCTCAGGTTCTCTTTCACTCCACTGCATTTTTCACCATTAAGCTTCCAAATGACTTTGCAATAGCCACTGGAATATTAATTGATTGTTTCACTTATCCGCTTTCTTAGTGCCTGATTTTTTTTAGAAAATTTTATAACTTTATAACCGTAATATGTTGACACTGGAAACGCTTTGATAAGCACTGGGGCAGCAGGGGTCTACTTTATGTCGTTTGAACTATCTCCTGCGGCACTAGTACTTAGAAAAGCGATATTCGTGTTAATCGTATGTAATGTAAAACTCCAATTAATTTTCATGATTTCATCGCAAAAACTATGTTCACCATTTTAAATTCTCTTATAATGCACAATGAAGGCAAGATATAACTCATCCGTGTCTGCAAATACAAAAGAAAAAGTCAAATTATTTACTATTCTACTATGTGATTATTCAGAAATATTATATTAAGGATTAATTTCGACGATTTGGAACTTTTCTAAATAATGGTATGAAAAAGGAAAGCAGCCATTCCTAAATATGTGCTGAAGAACATTACTTTTGCTTTGACAGGCAACTGTATTTGTATGTATATGTAAAGTACCTACGAGTATGGCTAAACTAAGTACAGAATATGCTTAAATGTATGTATGTCTGTATTTCATTTATTCCCACATAATCGTATAAATGAGGAATGGAGGGGAAATTAAGATTACCGCTTGCCGTCTATATTACTTTTTCTGCTCGCTCTCGCTCCTAAAATCAGGTTATTAGTTAAGACTGAAGGCACTCGCAATTCAAAAGAGTATCTGACAGGAAGCTTGGACTTGAGGAGCAACTAATGCAAAGTGGTGGCTTCCCTCTCAGAAAAACTGCGCCAAGCTGCTGTAAATTCCGAGTGCTCAATAACTGCTGAGTAATCAGCTTCGTATGCTAGCAAATGAGACTGGGCTAGCGATAAGCATTCTTTCTTACATACACACATACATAAATATGTGGAAATATGACATTACTTTCATGTTTGTGCACTTATGGCGTAGACGTGTGTAATATTCTATTTAATTATTGCCATATTTATTAAATTTAAATTGGCTTAATTGACCCTCTTAAAAAGTATTTCGCTGCTTACTTTCGTAGATATTTCTATTCTGTTTTTTTTGTTTTTTACTTTTCTAAATAAGTCTAGAAAATTTGATAAAATATTATAAATAAATATATACACAGTTGACATTCAAACACGCACACACAAAACACTTATAGCTTTCATTATGTGGGACGTAGTTCATCTCTCCAAATATATAATATATGTATATATTAGATATGTTATGATGATATAGAGATTTAATATATATATAATATAATATACATATAGATAAATATGTACTGATACGCGGTTGTTCGGCATAAATAAGATCAGCGATGGTCAGATTGTGTTGTATTTTTATATTCAATATTGCTTGAGGAATGGGTGAGTATATTTCCCACTTATTGGCATTCTTTCGGTTTTTCTATTCCGCTTGTTGTTGTCAATCAACAATTTAACCCTTATGAACTCAATGAAAGGTCGAGAACGTGCGTAGGTATTTAGCTTTCGACCACAAATTGCTCAATTGAATTTAGTCGTTAATTGAATTGAGCAGCGTTGCATTGAGTCATTTATGAGTGGTATTTTTTAAGTGGAAGCTGTACAAGGCCATCAAGGGTTATTATATACGCAGTATCAATAATTTATACGCTTAATAATGTATGTGTCCATTTTACTACTTCAAAATAGTCGCGTTTGAGTCTTAATGAATTAAAGAAATGTCTTTGGAAAAGTGTGCAGTGTAGCTCCTTCTCATTACTTCTGAAATACTTTGAAAGTTTGCCTTTTATAGAAGAACTACATGATGTTCAGGTCATTTGAAGTTTTAGTAAAAGTTCTTTTACTTACTTCTTTTACCTTTTTAATAGATATCTCCGATTTGGCAAATCTTAGAGAGTGGTGAATCGAACAGGCGAGTGATATTGTATAAATTAGGAAGAGAGTATACCGTTCCCATGAGATATACAGTTACTCCCTCACAATAGATAACACTATAGCTGTGTTGCAGCTCTCGCGTGCAATTATTTTGAAAAAAGAGCAAATCTCAACTGAAGATGTCCATAAGAGACTGAAACTAATCATCAAAGCAGCAAGAAATGTCCATCAGTGTGAAGGTGCAAAATGCAAATGAACAAATTTCGCTATGTTAACTAGATTTAACTTCACTTGAGTTTAATGTTGGAAAGATTTGAAGTGCTTGCCGATATCACACTGTAATAAAGCACTGCGCATATAATGACACACATGGAGTCAAACGTTGAGCCGCCAATATGGCACAGTGAACAAATTTGCAGCAAAAATGTATGCAAATAAATTGACACCGGCGAGCTGACAAATATGCAATCATAAACCCCTCCATACACACAAAATCATGTATGAATAAATGTGTTCACATACCGGAACCCATCACACATACATATCATCCCCATATTCCGCACTAACGTGTACTTAACTTCACACATCCGAATTTTATAACAACGAATATGCAAAGAATCACTGACTGCTCAGAACGAGTATGCCTTCCATATTTGTTCAAAAAAGTTTGCACTACAGCAAATAAGTAGGGGAAGGTAAGTGGAATTTCCTGCAAAGTGAAAAGTCAGCTCGTTAAAGTGAACTGTTGAATACACTCGGAGCGCACGCATATTTCGAGGTGTGTGCTCAAGCACACGCGTTGCGAGACCGAAGGGAGTATGAGTAAGACAACCGGCATTGTCACAATTGCAGTGAGACTGTGGCATGATGGTATTAAAAATAAACATGAAATTTTGGTATGCGAAATTTAAAATAAATTTGAAAATAAAATTTTACTAAAATAAAAGTATATAAAATCGATAGTGACGGTGATATAACAAAAAAAGTTCGAAAATATAGAAGGATTAATGCGGTTTGCACTGCACACTCGAATGTCTCATGAGACAGTAAAAAAAAAGTATATAAAAAAAACAAAAGACAATATCAAATATATCAGATTAATGTAATTCACAGTCATCGACAAATCTTATACAACTAAAAATTCTTTCAAAAGTGTGCATTCAACGAACATTCATAGCAATATATCCAAGGGTTTTATTTCATCACCAAAGGGAGCCCCTATCCGGGTAAAGTGGTGGCTAACTAAATTTTCCCAAAAACGATGCTAAAACCAAACAAGTCAAAGCCCGATTTGTATCAGACATTTCAAATAGATGGCTGCTTTGCACGCAGATTCTATTGTATAAGCTGGTATGTGTTTTTTATTGTTTTTCCATTTGCAGCATCAACCTCCTCACCTCCTCCTCAAATGTCGAAAATTTCGATTTCAATTCGCAAATTAGGTATCAAAAATTTAATTTTCTACATCAAGTAACCCAATTTTAGCTCCTGCAGGCATGCAATCACCAATGGAGTAACGTTGCGAATACCACGAAACGGGAGAACGAGGCTAATGTGCACATAGTCGAGTAAAAGCCAAATTCTTTGTTGTAGCAATGAGTCGACAAGCACATCACTATAGCCAATAGAGGAAATATTCACGCATACGCATATTATGCAACATAAATACCATTAATAATGAGCAAGCACATGAGCGTGTAGTCTTTGAAACACGCCAATTAAACTTCACACAAATATACAACTTTTTAGAATCCTACAGAAAACAGAAGTTTACCCAAAGCCTAAAATTTTTAATTACCGTATATATTTTCAATTGCAAAGGTTTCCAATTTGACACGTAATTGCCGAACTGGACGCACGCTTATTTATGAAAATTTTAAATAAATGTTTTTTTGTGTGATCGAGGCTTCAGAACCTCCAATCAAAACTTGTGTTATAAATGCTAAAAGCCACCTAAACACACTTTTGGAGACGTTTGGATAGACGTCAGATAAGGTTACCGAAGATATTAGAAGAATAACGTTGGATCAACATGCACTTCGCCATGCTTGAGTAATACTCGTAAAATAAATTACGACTGCGGTGGTTCGTGGTGTAAATTTTACGCATTTGTCTTTTGTTATATTTATTATGTTGGCACATTCTAAAACAGAGGAATTAAAAATTGGTTCAAATAATAATTCTCAGCTACCGCAATTCTTGTCAACTGAAGAAAACTTTAAACTCTAAGCTTTGGGAGTATTGCGGGCCTACTGACTCCAACTAACTGCCCTGCTTCGCTCACAATCGTTGCGAACATTTTCATTTGAGCACAAGGATTTACTAATAAATTTTCAATGGCATTCTGATAGTTTTGTTATGAAAATCACTACCACTGCTAGTCCAGCTACAAATTCATTTAGTATAACTGACATACCTGTCCGCATATTTGCTTATTTTTATAAGATGATGACTCGATGTCGGGCCGCTGACAAGGTGAACAACGATTGGTGACAATAAAGCTAACATGCAACTACTTATTTACCTACATATATGCTCATGTGTATGCAGAACACTCTTAAATAAATTACACATCAAACAAGAGCAACAACTAACTACAAACAACAACTGACATTACCAACACCTGAAGAGTAAATCGCTTAGTACGACAACAAGGACAATTTCAACATAACTTTCTTTGAAGGAATATACAAAACATATATCTACCATATACACATGTTTGCAAATAAATAAGCTTGAACACTCCTTGTTGGGAAATTGCGAAACAGTCGGCAAGTATCGACTTCCAAATGCAGACTAATTGCACACAACATTTTCCCTTCCGAATGCTTACTGTTGTGTCTTGAAAAGACACAGGTCTGTTCGACGTAGACTAGACTAGATTAGACGTTCGACCAATGCGGACATATACAAGCAGATAGTTGGGAGCTACTGCGATTTCCCGCAGGACTTGAAGAAATAAGGATATATGTGACAGCCAATGTGTGGAAGTATGTGTGAGTGTGCGGAACATAGCTAACTGTAGCTCTGCAGAATATGCATAAGTAATGTAATCACCTAACGAAATAATAACTGCACTTTTGTAGAAAAGTAGCAAAGTACCGTTGGCGGTGTTGTGGTGTTTTCCTTTGATTTAGTTTTAGTTGCCGCGGCTTGATGAGAACGCTGTACTAAAGTTTTCAGAAGAAAAGACAATGGCACATCGCCAACGCTTTGGCCAACAATAATATCTGCATACTATTCACCAGCGAATATTCCGAATAAAATGTTTGATAAATGACCCAACGGTTTTTTTTTTTTGCACAAAAGGATTTTCATGAGTAGTCTTTTCGTGCCAAAAGTACGCATCAAAGTTTGACGTTGCCTAGGGAAGGATAGACTTAGTATTGCGGAATTTTTTGTTGATTTGTACCACAGTAATGGTGTACAAAACTCACAAATCACCACAAACAAATGAGAGGGTTGAAAGTGTTTTATTTCTTTTTTTTTTTCTTTTTCGAGGGAATGTAAAATAAATTTTTTCAAAATCGGTTATATTGTCGCCGGTATGGGCATGTATTGCTTTCTTTTTTCAGTTTTGTCATGAATTTTTATAATAATTTGCAAGGAAATTGCCTTGGAAAAAAGTTAAAATTGAACGAGGAAAAAGTACAAGCAACACTAGTAAGGAGAACAAATTTTATATTAGGAAATAAATGCAAATTACCTTTAATAGCTAGTAGTCAAGTTGCGTGGCGGAAGATCACTAAGTAACGAAGGTGAATGCCGTAAATGATGCCTTGCACAAACACACAGTCTATGTAATTTACATGAACACAAATTAAGTAGAATGGGGTATCATAATAGTTAGATAGAGTCTTCTGCATGTAGACATGTAAACAAAATGGTATTCTTCACAGAAAATTCGTAGACAGCTACTCGTACGTATCGTTATTGGTTTTTATTTACGCTTCGCGTTAAGGTTACAACTTATTTATGCATATCCACTAATAGTATCAACTAAAAGTGTTGGACAATTAACTTTGCAAGTGCATATATTTTGGCACTGAACCTAATAAGAACTTCAATCAACTCAATTTAAAAATTACTAACGAATTCCACTACAAGTCAGGTGCCAAGTTATAGTAATGGTGCCTTAACAATTTTAAAAAAAATTTCAATTTTTGTTATTAACACTCTTTTATCATACACTCAAACTAAAAAATTTTCACAGATTTGGGGAAATTAAATAAGATTGGCTGGTGATGTCAGGCTTAAAAGCTCACACAGGACAGCCCATAAAAGCAAACCAAAGCAATTTCATTGTCTAAGATAATACGAATTTAGATTACTTCAAAAATCTGTAATGAAAATTACACCTGTTTTGTCTTAAAATATTTTCGAAATCACTTAATTGTAAGCGATATTAAGAACGTATGTTATTTTCTATTCTTATAACACTAATTGTATGGAAATTTCCAAAATATTTGAAACACACAACTCAATTCAACTCAACTCAACTCAAATCCACTCTGAGACCCTAACTCCATTGAATGCCATTGAATGTACTTTAGTATGTATGTATGTAAATATATGTGTATGTGATAACAAGCTTTATGGAATTTTTAGGCGCACAGCTATCGCCAATGTATGAATGTTTTGACATGCGTTCGTGCATAATTTAATGAGCATTCAACGGTTAGGAAGAAGTAATAACAACATATGACATTTTGCAAATACGTGTTTTAAATTGAATTAATTTTCGAAGATAATGTTGTTTTGGTATATTTTAGCCAGAACACTAGTTTATGAGTACATACATATATTCATATGGTGTTACTCATGAAACGGAATGCGCCCTGAATCTATGTATGTATGTATGTATGTATGTATATCTAAATATGTGTGCGCTCACATCATAATTGCCTTGCTGTTATTTTGAATGCCAAGCTCAAATTTTATTGCATTAAATTTTTGTCAATTAAACGCTTCTCAAGCCACATGCGAATACATGTATACATACATGCATATATACGCATATGGTAACAATTTTTTCATGTGTCAATATATTATTATTCATTGAGCAAATTACTAAGATCTGTCCTGGGTATAGTACGTATGTTTGCGGATATCCGAATATATCACAAGTTGGTCCCTTTTAGTTACAT
This sequence comes from Bactrocera minax, assembly GCA_021498325.1. NCBI lineage: Eukaryota > Metazoa > Arthropoda > Insecta > Diptera > Tephritidae > Bactrocera > Bactrocera minax. Next base: position 1,494,097 of record JAKEEE010000012.1, on the reverse strand, counting down.
AAATACATATACATAGATGTAATGCAATCCAAATACAGTATAATTACAAGTGAGAGCTGCTTATTCGAATACAACATACAAGCCTACATACATACATATATGTTTAATTGCAGCAAATATTACAGTGATATGGGAATGTTGCCACATGCTTATCGCATTTACGAATGCCGCCTTGGAAATGACAAAAAAAAAACAGTTCGGGCATACCAACTAAATAAATATATATATCAATATGTATGTAGGGGAATATGTTTATATACTTTCTTCTCGATTAATGAAATAATTTAATTTTTAGACACAAATGTAGAGTTTGATTTTCATTGCTATTTGATAATCTGAGTGTTTCTTATCATTTGTTTTAAAGTATGGGACTTACCTAAATTGCGGAGTGTTGCCTCGCTCAATAGCAACAATAGTCGCGTGGTATAATATCCGATATTGATTGTTCACTCGTTGCTATCACGTGTGGAAACCCAAATAATATATATGGTAATGTCGAAAAGCTAACACGAGACGATGCCGCCAACGCAGCACCGGCCAGCTGGCCCAACTATGCGACAAGTTCCCTCAGTCATTGCACCGCAGCATTGGCTGGACCGGACTGCGAGCGCCAACAGCTTGTGGCGATAACGACTATCGCGTATTTTCTGTTGAGGTCTTAACCCCGTAGTTCATTAAACGTTCGTTACGCGATCGCAACTGAAATTCGGCTCCCGATCGGTATGCTTGTTCGGCCAATTGTACTCGCATGTTAAATGAAACATATGTAGCTTGAGTAAAATGCTAAATAAAAGCAGTATTGAAAATCTAATATTTGGAAACAAAAATTTAAATCTCATTACTAATTGTTTAAAAAATTTTATGAGTGTTCGTTCACTTATGACAGCATTATTTTAGGTTTTTTTTTTAATGCCACCAACTCGCGTACTTCATCACCGATTGAGCTCGACTTTACAACTGATCAGAATTGCGATCATCCGCCCAAAGTTATTAATTTTTTGTGTTTTTGTGAGAAATGAAGCATATTGCGCCTGCGCGTCTAGGAATTCTTTCCCCCACGTGCCTTATTCCTCCACTAATTCACCAATTGACCGGCATAGCTAATAAGCCACCACCATAAAGAAACCAAAATAAGAATTGAAATCATTGAAGAAACAGCATTCAGCAACTACAGAACACTAAAAGTGTGGGGGAAATTTCGCTGCCCGTTGTATTGACATACATATATACATAGATATATGGGAGAAAGCGGACATTAACTAGCGAGCACTAATACCAGCTCACATAAGTTTGAAGTTTGTTTTTGCTCTCATATAAATATATACATAGCATATATGTGTGTGCATAAATATGATTACACGGCCATAATTTTATCTCAAAACGTCATGGAACTGACTCAATGTGACCTTTCCACTCCCATGGAATGAGCTTGTGTGAGAATAACGCCTGTGACAACAGCAGCCGGTCAGTCGCAACTAATCGTCAATTGTTCACCATCGCCACCATCGCCACCATCGTCACCATCGCCACCACCATCACTTTAACGACGAGCAGCAACTTAATAGTGGTGGCAAGCAATGCAATAACAAAAACACTTAAATGCAACAAATCGAGAGTAAACGTACGAATGCAGCACGACAATCTTCGAAAGTGTGTGGGTTTGTGTGTATGTGTTCGTTCGAGTGCGCGATTATGGCTCAGCTGAGCTGGTTCAATACTAAACAATGTAAAATCATATACTAAAATGCACAAGCCCTAGAATTTATATAAGTTTTCCCGAACAGCAATTTATTTACGCATAAGAGCAAATACACATACGGGCGCACTCTCGAATATGGGCTTGTGTGTGTGAGGCGTATTCATGAGATTAAATTGATTTAATTGAAAAATGACTTGCGACATGACTCGACGGCCTCTGCGGTGCCCATTGCCGCATTATGTTCGGTCAATTTTACATGTTCAAAAATGTACATTGGAACATATACATATGTATGTGTTTATATGTATGTGTATACACATTCCTGCCACAAGTATACAGTGCAAAACGCTACTTATGAACACTTCATAGGAAAGCATCTAGATATGGCACGTTTATTGTTGCTAGTTTGTCAAACGTGTTCATTATACAGAGAGTACAAGAGAGTATAAGAGAGTACAAGAGGGTACAATAGCGTACAGATACAAAAATCAAATATTCGTTAGTAAGCAACTAACTGAAAACAGTTGAAAGTTCGAATTTTAGAAAACACGAACTGCAACTCTCCTCTTGAAAAAACCTGAAACTAACATCTCCACATTAAAAACTTTATGGTTTTTATAATTAAAATCTGTTTAGCATTGTTTACTATTCTCTAATGAGTATCTATCCATCAGTAATGACAACTTAGTAACAGCTAAGTCAATCTCAACTTACTTAAATGATAGTGGATGTACAACCCTCGATGAGTGCACAATGGTACGGCTCTCGAGAAAGAATACCCACACTCTCCTTTATAACATTCTCAAAGATTCATATTATAGAAAAGCTGTCAAATACACACTTTTCTCTTAGTTTCTTACCCGTTATCTAGCGTAACACATTGTCTGGAGAATTCATTCAAAAATTACAACTATCAGAGGTTAAAAAAACAAAATGTTAGTGTGTAGCAACGAAATTATAAGAAATTAGAAAATCTGCAAGTTCCTTTCTGCCTAGTATTTTCAGTACCAAACCAGAGGAAGAACGGAAAGAGTCGAGAGTCGACCCCTTCCAAATTTTGCGGCTCATCAACGACCTTAATCAATAGTCAGCTCAACAAACAGACATACATATACTCTCGCGCTGCCCTTGCATGTCAATACGTATGTAAAAGAAGTGTTTCAACTTAAATAGAAGCATAAAAAATACATATTGGCCCACATTATTGCAGCCCAATCGTTTTGATGAGAGCATATCCTGCCTCATCAGCAGACGACTACCAATAAAGTTCAAGTCAGCAAAGTCAGCAAAGTCAGCAAAGCAACATTGAATCGAATAGCTATCGTGCACATATGTATGTGTCTACATATGTGTGTCGGCAGGAAGTCATTTGGCGTAGCAAATGCAAACGTTGAATGCCAGCAAAATAGACGCAAATTATCATTACGCATTGAAGAAAGTGATGCGAGGAAGGAAGCAGCAGGCTGAGCAAAGAGAGCTCCCAGCGTTAGCAGACGGCACCGCCCTCTAGCAAATTTGCATTCGGTATAAACAAAAATAAGCAAAATGGCAAGGAAATAAGCTGCAAAGCAGAAAGAGATGAATGCGAGGGAAGGTGGATCAAGTAAAAATAGGCAATGCATAGGAAAATATACTCCTACGTAGTGAAATGATTGTGGGCGCAAAAGTCGGGAAACCAAATCGTCTTTTTCTGCTCTGTGTTTATGAAAATGCATAATTTGTGGAGAAACGAGTTGAGATATGAGTGTATGTAGATTCCTTCGCTTTTGCTGTTCTTTTTTGCAATATTGTTAACCATTATGTGTGGCAAGATACCTTGAAGGTAGTCAAAAACCCCTAATGATTGCTATCAAAATCAAAAATTTCAATTATGTCGTAATAGTTTTGAATTAACTTAATTTGAAAAATTCAGACAACTACATATCACTTTCAATCTACTACCCTTAATCTTTTATTGAGCTCAAGCCGTTGCAAAGAATTGAAATTTTCACGTTCATCTAATGCATAAAATATTATCCCCCTCTTTTGTCCAATATACTGGATACTCAATCCAATTAAACTAGGTCAATTAAATCAAAAACTAGGTCATATGTTTATTATATATCAGGCGAAGTGCATAATACTAAGCACGTAGTAATTTGTTTTTTTTTTTTATTTATTTATGTTAGTATCCAAATGCATTTAACTGTACATTTTCTAGTTTAACAGAATGTTGTCTTCCTGACACCTGCAAATACAATAATAATCATTGAAGAGAAATCAAAACAATATGTACTTGGAAATACTATAACTGTATTATTCAAAATAAACATTTTATGTCAGAGAACAGAAGTGCATATTAACAGGATTTTCAACTAATTAATAAGACAAGTCCATTATATCTTACCGTCTATAGGCAATCTTGAAGTAAGAATACTATCTTATGCGAATCCGCAACGTTTACGAAATATACCTTTTTGGTGGCGAAACCTCTTTTCACTTCACTTGGCTAACATCGCAGTCCATAGAATTTGGGGAATAGTTTAGCATTCAAACTTTCAAATCTTATTTTCATACAAAATTCTCACGGCTTATATGTAAGTATAATCACCATCTCACGAAGAAGAAACAAATGGTAAAATGCCAGCCTTTATTTATTTGGAGCCATGTAAAAAGGGTTACCATCATAGTCAGTAACTCACGCAATTTTTTACATACTTATGTATTCACATTTCCCCAAAGGAAATTGCTACTTTCCTCTCCCATTCATACTCAGCGACCACATTGTAAGCGAAAACGCACAATATTGAAAGCATCACTCCACCAACAACCGCAAACCGCAAACCCGTGTTTGTCCTTTTCATATTGAAATTTTATTTATTTTTCTTTATACTTTTGGCTTTCCCCATTAGAATTTTCTCTTTTTAAAGCCATTGTACCTTTGTGATTCTTTAGAAACGTGCACATCTTTGAAGGGTCTTACTTAGGTACCCTAAGCAAAAGAATTAAGGAAGCAACTTTGTTAAAATTCGAAAAAAGTGTGTGCGTGCCTCACATACAAAATTGTTGCATGTTTTTCCGCGCCGCGCTGCCTAAATCGTTGCATAGTGTAGGATTTACCTTTTGTTAGGGACTTTCAGGGACAGCTAAAAAGAAAATGGAAGAGCATGCAGACAATATATTTACGCAATTCTGAGATCTGTTTGCCACCCACTTCATATGAGCTTTGGAAAAATTAAATACTCTTCAACATAATTACTCATAGAAGAGATTTGTTAAAGGTTTTAGCATGACTGTACGGTGTTTCTTTACAAACACGAAAATACGACGTTCAGATTTATTATTTCAAAATCGACATACAAGGATTTTAATGTTTCCAAAAAGTCCATAACTAAGATACGACATATACACAAAGTTTATGAAAGATGTTAAAGTATTGACCTACCATTTCCCCAGGTTGGGATTTGACCCCAGTTTCCTACCAACATAAAATATCCGTTTTCATAGAAGTACATATTTTCAGACAACTTGAAGTAATTAAAAATCAATTATTTTTCTCATTTAAACTTGAATCAAACTTCCTACTTTATTTTATTATAAAGCTATATAAATTAATAAGGAAACAGCATATTCAATTCGTTGTTCCACCAAAATTTATAACCATCCAAATCGGTCAGTTACAGCCTCATTTCGCTGCTTGAAAACATTAAATATGTATAAATGTATGTACGTACATGTAACCATATGAACGCTATGAACCCTCTGAACTTAACACTTATGAATTTGCAGCTCATTTACCAAATTATGTGTGACCGTAGTTTACACATCCATATTTAGAGCATTTTCGTAAATTCGATATATATTGTAATCAATGTTGGCTTGCCCTCGAATAGCATTATGACAAGACCGAAACAGTGTTTGAATGACCCGTGATGACGCACTATCGCTAAACAATCGCAATAGATCTGTCCCTGTAGGAAAAACATTCCAATCTTTCTATTGTGTATAAAATGTCTTTAAGTAAATGGAATTTGTGAAAGAAGGGCTATGAATTTCGCCGCTGAAAGATGATAAATATTTAAAAAATTTTAATTTTGCATTTTTTTTTAAATTCCATTTTCAAAATATCGCAAAGATTCTTTAATCGGTGCTTCAAATATTCAATTTCGGTGTGCAAATCGCCGATCACAATATAAAATCTTAACAGCAACCTTTTGTAACTGATTGACTTCACTACTGGGTATTTAGTGCATGATATACACGTATGTATTTAATAAAATTCCTTACCAGCGGCAAAAGTATATTGGGCGACTGCATTTGTTTGAAAGGGTGTGTCTACTTACATAGAGATCGCGCCCTTATCACCACCACAGATGAAATCAAACCACAATGCATAAAGCTAAATGAATAAGTATTTACGGTATGAACGTGCAGCCATACTCGCCCATTGTTATATATAAACATACAGTGCTATATACAAGATAAATAGGTCTTTATCCAATTCGAGACTGGACAAGTCAATGTAATTGCAGTTTGACCCGCAGTCCCCATACCCAATACCACCAACCGGCGGCCATAAAGAATTGCGGAATGGACGAATCATAATTGAATAATAGTAATCAACCGAAGAAATACGAACTGAATTAGAGAAATTAAAATAGCCGGCAGTCGTTCACTGCATGTCGGGGAACAGGCAAGCGCCCTCAAATATGCAACGAGCTTTTACATACCTGAACTTTTGTAGGCGTTAAAAGGAAGTCTAACGATTTAAATACTTTAAATAATAGCATAATTATTTTCAAATGAACGAAGAAGAGTTTCATGCAATAAACAAATAACTTATACCGAATCATATAGTAAATTGTCAAATTTCTTGTGACTTAATTTTTTCTCTTCCACTTGTAATTATTTATGTTTATAGAAAACAGCGTTATCATTTACATGGATATTTCTGCTCAAGCTTATTTAAGTTTGGAATTATTTCGCCTCTTTGAGTGGATTTTCGTTATAAATAAGTATAATAAACATTTTTGTATTGAAAAATACACGATACATATAGAAGAAGTTATTAGCAAAAATGGTGTATCTTTACACCGATTAATTTAAATGAAATACATAGGATTATATAATGGATGAATAAAAAAAAGTTATTTTTTATGAGTTTAAATACTATTGTATTCCACCAGCATTCACTTGTTAAAGCAATCAAATCATACTTACACACGTAAAATGTGGCTTTATGGTTATTGTTCGTCATGATTTCACACTCAATTCAGCGTCATCTAACAGATTTTATTAAACTTAATTGAATCATTCATATGTAGACATGTAGATACCGGACACAAGACTACAAGCCTAGTTATATGTCCATAAGAATTTAGCTTGGAGCACAGCAATATAAAATTATATAAATGTGTACATAGTTAGGTATGTTGTATCTAACAGTATGTATGGCAGGAATGAATCTGCGAAACACAATTCTTACACTAACTACTATATAAAGTGCATACAATTTAATATTCCTAAGCATATATTTTGCCTGAGCGCACATACACACAATGTATTTGGGTAAGAATGAACGATCTGAATGTAAATACTTTTGAAATTCTTAAGCTTGCCTTAAGCGAGACTTCCAAAGAATAGAGCAATCTCTTTCGTTTGGAGCTTATTCTCAAAGCAATGAAGACTAAATCATTCAATCAAGTTAATAGCTCTTTTGAATTTCTGTATTTTTGATGTCACTTCTAAATTAATTTAAATAATAAATTATTATAAATTAGTGACAATTGAAACGAAAAAATATATGGAATAAATAAAGTTTGTTAAAGTTTTCAAAATGCTAAGCAAATCAAGAAACGTTTTTTTGTTGAAATTATTTCACGAAAATTTAGAGTACAAAATATTTTCTTTAAGTATTAGGTTCGAAAAAGAAATTAATTGAAAATTGAGCGCTATTATATACATATATTATATATTTATACATATATATATATAAAGTGAAATATAAAATATAATATATATATATTTAATTGTTTAATTTTCTCAAAATACTAACCCCATAAAGGCAGTTTTTGAATTGTGTTGTAGTCAAAATCAGAATTAAGTAAGACAAACTAATCATTCGCTTCACACCTATTCACAGCCTCCACTCTAATCTTAATTATTCAACTTGCTCAATTCTAGAGGAAATCATAATAAAATACAAGTGCAATGAGTACCGCGCAATTGAGTACACTATTAGAAGAAATTATTATTATTAGAGAATATTCGACTTAACTGACGTACTCGTAAGCATATAAACACAAGTTAGAATAATTTAGTGCATAACACTCTCTGGATTGCAAAATGAAAAAAGTTCTTTTTAGCAAATAACACATTTACATAATAAAATACGTAAAACGTGTAAAATGATTGTGGTCGAAAAGTTACCGTATAATTTAGTTTTCTGTCACTCTTCGAAATTTAAAAACTGTGTAACCTTTTGCCTTATTTCCTCAACCTAACAAAAATATTGGCGAATTATGTGAACGCTTAGAACAATTTTGTACATAAGTACTAATTTAATGCTTAAGATAAATCACCTAGAGCGATTTTTTTTTATTATGATTTGAAATCCTTTATTTGCGTGCTTATCTATGATAAGAGAGTTACTAAATACTATTACACTCACATAGGTGCACAGAGCGTACCATTGCATGAAAACTACATATGTACAGGTATGTGAAATTCTAAGTACGAATAGGCTGGAAGGTATTCCATCGCAGTTCATTTCAAACTCATGCTCAATCTTTGTGTATACCAAGGCAATCATGAAAGCTATCGTGGGCATTGGGAAATGCCAGCATCTGCATTTATATTAACGTCCACACACGCGATGCCCACATTAAAAAAAAATCACGAAAAACAGGAAATGACATAAAAATCTTCCCCACTATTATTATTCACATTTTGCTACGGCCGCCATTGCCCTCGCTCATTGTCATTTTTCCATTCGTACGTCAAGCAGCTTTATTGCTCTGCTACTGAGTTTCGTTCATTGCCTAAACGCCTACTTACATATACATGTACATCCACATATATTAGGGCAGGCATAAGAGTGCAATTAATTATTCGATATTATGTACGCATTCCTTGAATGTTTACTCAAAGTTAGTTCTTTTTATGGTTTTTAGATTTGAATGGAAAGATTCCTTGATTAAATCAAGAAACAGATTAAGAATATCAAGGTATTTTTCTAATACCGGCTTAAAGGTAATCAGGTCAAGTAATGGTAAAAGTGGTCAAAGTGGTCAAAGTGGTCAAAGTGAGATGGTGTGTATCTTGTTCCAAAAATATGCATAAATTTTGATTCCAGTTACTAAAGTGGGGATATTCTAATTAATACGGTACATCTTCAAATATATGTTTTCATCTATTTTTTAATCTTACTCGTTGAACACTATTAGTCCCTTAGTCCCTTATTTTTAGAAAAACGAAAAGAATTTAAGTTCACTTAAAATTGTATAAGCGCGAAAATCCAAGCTTCCAAGTTATAAAACAAATGTTGTCTATGAGTTAGATATTTGTCATTAAGCAAAATTGTAAATGTTAGTATCGGATATACTTATACTAAAGGGTATATCAGAAATGGCGCATCGCATTACGGTAACCGTATCATTACTGTTATATTTAACATTTCTAGTATCATTTGTTGGACAGTTATTGTATTCATATGAACAATGGGCGGTTATTACTTGATTTTCTGCATTTTCACACCGACAATTTGTCTGTTTCGGCATTCGGAAATAAAATTGGCTCACTCGCTCGCCCAATCATTTTGATATATAAAACCCTTTGTCTATAAGTTTTAGCAGTTATAAACAACCAAGCCATGGTTGGAGTGTACAAGTGAATAGAACTGAAACCCTTTCGGTCTGCCTTGAAATAGTGATTTTCATAGCATATTTCTAACCACTTGCAAAAAAAACCGATTGCCCACTTGAATAAAATCCAGTCGTTTGCCTAGCTGCCCTTCGATTCTCGTCAACAGGCTCATCCCTAGACACCTATACATCTCTGGGCGTATTTTGTGTGAAACAATCGAATTTTCACTGCTGGTTGGCTACAGGAGGAACATGTTTTATTTCTTTTTAATTAATTTTCACACATTACTTTCATTTTCGATACCGAATTAAAGTTCAATACTTCCACATTCCTTTTTTAATTCGACTTTTTTAATTTTAACTGGTAGTGAACTGGTTGTTTTCCCAATACTAACTTGCGGGCTTCCGAATGATAACTCTGTATATGTACAGAAGAACACATATGCGATAGTATAGTTGAGAAACATAATTTTTTGTACTTGGATATAAGTGTATGCAAATAGTAAATATAATATTTAATCCTTTGTGCGAATTAAATTTAAGCTGATAAATTGGACCTCAACATCAACAAGCAAATTCAATTGGATATGTGCAGATAATTTTATTTGTATGCCCAATCCAATTTAATACTCATACTCTTTGACTTTTTTTATTTACTCAAATGTAAATATGTATTCAAATGCATTTAGAATGCTGTTATTGTTGCTGTTATAGTTGTTGATAAAAATTCAAATAAGGAAAAGAAAATGACTGCAGAGCAAAATTAATAATACAAACAACAGTGACAGCAACAGCAAACACAATTAAGTGCTATCAATTTAAGTCAATTAAATCTCTGCGAATTTTCTCCTCGAAATCCGATTTTGAGCACATTTTTGCCATTATTATTGTTGTTGTTTCAGCTGCGTTCTTTAATGCAAAATCTGTTTATGCAGCACTCACCGCAGCACAATGAACCGCAGCCATGTTGTTGTCGAGTGTGTCATTATTGAATCAATTGTCAATGGATTAAGGTTTATACATTTTCCTCCAGGAACTGAAACTAAGAGGGGGGGCGTTCTCGATATTAAATGAGAAAATAAAATCCATTAACAAGTTGATGAGCAAATCTTATGAGTAACGATAGAATATCTCATTCGACTTTTCGACTCTAAATCTAAACGAATGCAAAAATTTTCAATTATGGCTAATATATAGATCGGAAATAAAGTATTTTAGAAAGGGCTAATGAAAATTTTATGTGTGAAATATGTCTCTCCCTCTTTACTGCTACAAAGGAAATGGACTTACGAAAGTATTTGCGAAAAAGTTGTCGAAGGTGGTCAGATTATACAATGCAGAATAGCATAAGGTATTGTGGAATTCAATTCAGAGACATATAAATTAACATACATACATGAGATTTATTCGGAAAATTAATGGTAAATTTCTTATTATGGTTTTTGGTTTATTTTTTCGTAATCCAAACTTTGTAGAATCACTCAAGGAGCATTTGAATTATAATCCTTGCTAACAATCAGGCCCAAAATCAAGTCCAACCACATTCGACCACCAATAAAATTAACACATCCGTAATATAACCCCATCAAGGTTATAAAGTGAACAAGTGGAAACTGGTGAATTTAAGAAGAAGTCAAACCACTTTACTTCAATGCGCACTTTGAAGTCATCCTCAAGTCTCATCGAGCTATGAACTACGACGGTGGAATGGATAAATTCGGAGATTTGCGTGACAGGCGCTAACCGACACTTGCCGACCGACGACGAAGAAGTATACACTCCATTATGAATTTCTTAACTGAGGCCCGCGAGATGTCCACACGGCGTGGCAAGCAAAATACGCTTAAAATACATAGATAGTAATGTCGGAGACATTCTTGAAATTCACACGACTTCACCACTTGAGCACGTTCGCGATACTCTTTTCTTCATATTCACAATGTGTTATGTGATTGCGACAAAGTCTTCCACGGCGCCACCATGCATTTCTGGCATGTGTCTTATTCACTCCTAACTGAATGGAGTCAACCGCTTCATTTGGCTATAATATCTATTTTGTGTCAGGGACTAAGCGTCACAGGCTCGACTCGTCGACTGTTGAGAAACTTGGTTTGAATTTCGGTTGGTTACCCGCAGCGGTGGCTTCTCATATGACGTAAGCCAACAATGCTAACAGCAGAAACGCCATTAATACTGGTTGAGAAAGCGTTGTAGTCTGACAGCGCCATTTTCCCGGTTACACATATCGGAGGTGCTACGTAAGTGAAATGATACGAGCCGGGGCAGGCGGGGCAGACGGGGCAGGCGGTGTGTTAGCGCGTGTATGCGCGGCGAGCACGTTGTGCATCTCATTAAGCGTATCCCAGAAAGCAGTATTAGATATTCGACAGACGGTTTGGCTACAGGCAGTCCGAGTTTTGCGCACGACTCGCATGTTTGTCTGAATGTGCATCCTCAATTCGTCTCCGATAGCATTTCTGTTGTAACCGATGGTGTGGTGTGTTGTTGGTGTGCACGCTGAAATCTCTTTTCGGGCTTAGTGTGTTGCCGTTGACACGACTCAAGTCACGCTTAGCCGTGCCACAGTTTGTCACCCTGATATGCAGAATTCACAATTGCATATAACTTGAGCATGGAATGCCCGGACTAATCGCGCTACCTGCAAGCAGCTCCTGTTTCTGCATGTGTCACTTCAATTTTCTGTGACCTTTCTTGATCACCATATTCAGCAAGAAGAAGAAGCAAGAACAATGTTCATATATACAAATAGAAGTTATTATAAGCACATGGTCCTCGATTAATGTTGTCAAAGGACGATTCAGCAACCACATGTGCGCTTTCACTACTCAATGAGTCTGCAACATTTTTGTGAAATGTAAACCGGTTAGGTGTTGGTGGCCCCCCTCGCATACAAACACATACACACGCATGCACTCACAAATACTGTTTGCGCCACAGCATTAAAATAAACTTGAAGTAGATTTGCATTGGACGCAGATCCTTCTCGAATCAAGCGAAAACTTTGTGCGCCTTAGCTCAGGAAATGCCACGCATTTACTTGCAGTGTTTGAATTACCCTATAATTTGTCATCATTTTTCCTTTATTATTGCAGTTGGTAGTTGGTGGATGGATATAAGAATGCACCACCGCCACCGTCTTCCCACTGAATTGTGTATGTGCGAACGCCACGCGACGGTGAACGTGTCACATTTCTATGCACCGAAAAGCACCAACACACATATGTATAGTATACGACCACAGATGTATGTAAGTATATGTGTATTTATGCCATAATATACTAATGCGTATGTATTTTTATGTTAATTATTACAACCTTGCTAACGGTTTGTTAATACGTTGACAGAAACTGTCAGTGTTGTTGCCGACTCGTTGTTCGTTGGCTGCGTTCACTCCTGCCTTTGTGTACTTGTAGGTGTAGGTGTAGGCAGAGGCCGAGGCGGTCCGTCACACATTAAGAACCTCAAGTGTGCCTCACTTGAGCATGCAAGTCGTGATGACGAGTACTAATGCGAGTAGGTTTGCATTTTCTGAAATGCTCTTGGCCATGTTGGCTGAGCTACTCATTTTTCGTCCTTTGCATTCATATATCCTTAACACTGCTCATAGCCGCCAGCTTACCGTGCTATATCATCCTGTAATATTTGGGTAGGGGGCGGACAGCTTGCCGGTAGTATGAGTGCATACGCGTGTATCGGTTTGATGGCGACGAGCTCCAGCTTTGTTGTCATTGCGAATTATGCTTGAGGTTACGTGCGATTTCTGAGATTCGTGTCAAGGACTTTCAGCATGCGAATGCCCACCAACCATCCAATCAGCTTGATAGACATTTATATTATGTGGACGTTTGTTTGTGCAACAGCAGTAAATGTTTATATTAATTTGAATTTATTGAATCAGAGAGGTAATGTTATAAAACGAAAAATATTTAAAGTTCCCATCGATAATATGGATTACACCCTTGCGGGAGTCTTGCTGGAGCTTCTTCAGTAACTTTTGACCTACGCCTTAATATTACCGTTAAATGGAGTGTCAAGTTTTAATCCGCCATCGAATTACAGATATTCGGATATTTTGATTATATTTATCGAATTCAGGACTTTGCAAAGTGGCGATGTGCTGTTAAATTATTGATTATGTCACGTGATTCCTCTCCTATTCCTCTGTATGAATTTAAGAAGTCTGTTAGTTTTTCAAAACAGCAATTAGGATGGAAATTGTCAAAATCTTAATGCAAATCAAAAGAATTTAGGCATTTCCACTATCCACATGACATCCACCTCCACATCCACATCAACCACGTCCTTTACGCATATAGTGTCGACTTAAAATACATTCTCCCATTTTCTGCCATTTTTTAATCAAATATCAATAATCACGCGAAGTGTGACGTCACATCATTTGGTACAAATAAGCAAAGGTAAAAATTTTATATGACAAATAGAGAGCAATAAAGAAGCAAAGTCGTCTCTGAATGAATTACCGATGAATTTTTGTTTTGCGATAAAACAATGATATCATATTTTGGTGCCGGTCGGAAGAAGAGGAACCTTCAACCTTGAAAAGAATACACTTGCTGATTTTAATACAATATATTTTAGATTCTGTTTGAGCATTGCAATTGTATGAAAACTCTCTCATTAGTACTATACGATTGAATATTCGATTCTTTTAAGGCTGATAGAAAGCTTCCATTTCCAAAGAATACTTTAGAAAAGAAAATTTACTTTCTTTTTGGGTAAACAAACGTTCCCGAATGCCTTTTACTCTTCATGCTTTTTATTCCAGTTCTGTCTACAGCCCGCTACACCACTGCATATTCCAATTACTCAATGTCTTTAGTGACGAAAAAAGAACTGAGTACGAGTAATCATAAGAAAATTCCCAATATACCACTTAGTCAAATAGAAAACCAATATCGAAAGCAAACTTGCTTGCCTCACAGCACACAGCACACAGCACACAACACTTCATGCCACAGCCAAATCAACTGTTACAGAGATAATTTGTCAAATCCTTATGGGGTTTTTAGGCACGTCTGTAGATATGTATGTAAAAGAACATATGTACATATATACATACAAAAAAACAACACCACTGCATAGTATCGGCAATTCTTCATTCACTACAACTGGCTACGTTCCGTTGCCGATAAAAAGAATTGTCTTACACAGCGCATTAGCATGTGTAACTAAAGCGTATGTGAGCGTATGTGAGCGTAAGTGAGCGTAGCGTCTGCAGTCGGGAATTACACACCGAATTGAAATCTATAACATATTACCACGAAATAACATAGTCTTTAAGCTTCAAGGTATCCTGCAGTTCAAGTCTACACACAACAAGCCACAACAAGCCGTACCCCATAAGTGGCGGCCTGCAAGAACAAACGGACAAGGGTTGCTTTCACTTCGAAAAAAAGTACTCGCGGAGTTTTGTATTATGAGTTTAGCATCGGCTTAGCCACTGTGCCATAACACCAAGATGCAAACTTTCTTTCATCAAACAAGAAATTCCTAGAATTCCTATGAATTGGGAATATTCAATACTTCCTTAGATCCTTTTACCCAGCGGAACTATCTAATGCTAACAAAGTGCATTGCGACGAAAGCGCTCTTCCCTTCTTTTTGCTGCTAATGTAAAAACTGAGAGTATTTTAAAGTGAAATATATTGTATTCTCTTCATTAGTAACAACACACCCATCAACTATCAATGCTATTACAAACTGGATTTACTATTACATCTTTCTTTGTCAACTTTAACAATGTTGGTGTCTGTGTACATGTGTATATATATACGTATATGGAAGTGAAATACAATTATAAGCTATTGGCTACACCAGTCGCCCACTGCTCGCTAACTTTACTTACTTGTTTCATTGTTCATCGGACGGTGGGCGGCGGTAGGTGGGCGGTAGGCGGTAGGCGGCGTAAGATATCAATTCTGTCATATTTAGACTGGGGTAAATGTTGTTTGTGTTCCCGATGACTAACGATTCTAGTGGCAACAAGGACACAAGGACACAAGGATAAGCAATGCAAAACATGAGTTTGCCTCAGTTATTTGTGGGTTTTCCGAGTTTACACTTAGTCTGGTCTTTTCACCTTTTTTCTACACATCAGAGCCGGTTTGTCAAGGGTCAACCCTTGCAGGCAGGCAAAGGCACACCAATCATCAATCGTATGTATGTATTCGTATGTGCGAGTATAGGGGACATAACTGTTAACTTTAAGCCATATTAAGCCGTATTAGGTTCTAAATGTGTAGGAAAGGAGTCGAATAGTTACCCCCCTTATACAAATGCTCTCATAATTATCAAGACTTACTTATGCCCAAATAATACTCGACCTAAACAGGGCTAAAAGCTCTAAGCTAACCGCATTCTGACTCAGCATGTGGGTATGTAGAATCGAAATACATACTTACACATTCATCGAAAAATAGCCAATACAAACGGTGTCATTTGTAATTTAAGGTTGAGTCCGAGAACGCAAAGAGGTTGAGCGGTGAATAAAAAACGAAACAATTTCCCAATAGAAAACATGCAGAAAAATCTAAATTTAGTTTCGAGTTCGAGTTCGAGTTATATTTAGGGATACAATAAGCCAGCACAAGCCAGCACAAGCCAGCACAAATCAACCAAAAACATGGTAGAAAGAAATGATTTATCGGCATCGATGGCAATTTGCTGATGAAAATCGTTCACACATTTTCTATATCCATTGTCAACCCATGTCATTTCAGGTAAAAAAGTGTCAGCTCTCAAAATGGAATCACCTACACCAATACACGCACACTCATAGACACGAAGCTATCATTTCATCCTAATTTTCCCATCCAACAAGCTAAGCGAATTGCTTATGGAAATGTACATTTCATTACTAGAATACCACGTCACTTAAAAAGTAACGAACATATATAAGGAAAACGAAGTGGGGGCGAAACCGAATGTTAAATAGAGTCGTCTACTTCATTTAAGTGACACAGCCCTCACATTTATGAAACTATGAAGACTCTTTCCTGGATGTAGACTTAAACGGGTTGATTCTCTTGAGCTCCCATAGCAGAATTGCTCAGGTCCTACGTCCAAAATATACAACCAAACTTCGGATGGTTGTCCATTTTGCCTTCTATCAAACTATGTCTGGAGGGTGGTTGCCCAATATGGGTCAGTGGAACCAATGCTTTATCTGGTGGCATTGTACTTCGTAAGCGAATTCTCAGCTTCTTTAGCAATTCTCCAATATTCCATTCGCTGTTTTGTACCCAATAAAGCTGCGATTGGGTACAAAAATACTGTAATGAGCAAATTCAGGTGATTCTGTGCTGCTGGCATCGTGCCGTTATACCACACGAGGCGACCCAATGAAAAATGATCGGAGCAAAGGCCGAGGTGAGAAGTGAGGTAATGAGGAAGTGTGCCTTGACACTTTGTGGGCGACACTGTTCCGACCAGGTGGGCCACAAAAAGCACACACCAATTTTGCGGTCGACACTTACACAGGCATTCTGAAATCAGATAACTGCCACAAAAAACGTATAATTAATGTTTGCATTTACATTTAAGATATGACAAATTTAATTGGAAATAGTATCTTTGCGTAGATGTAGACTTCGTAATCCTGAGCGTGTGCTTGGTGGGGTTACCCATTGACCGAAAATGGAAACCACAAAATTTGGGCTGTTTAACCCTTTTCTTTTGCCTCTCTGCCAGCTGATAAAAATGGATGGCGATGGAAACCTAGCCGAACATGAAGCGATAGCTGGATTAAGACGAAAACTGCACACTGCGCCGCTCGCGGTGAGGTGTCCACCTCTCAGAGATTTACAAATATTTAACCCTGAACCAAAGCGCTTCCCATTATCAGTGACAAATTTATCAAATGGCAAAACAAAAACGAAAACGAAAACGATGCTGAGCGCCAGTAAATCGGCAACGGATAGCTGATTGCTAAAGTGAGTGCATACTTCAAGCACATACACGCCCGAACGTATTCCAAGTTGTCATCTTGTCATCTTAAGTAAGTTAAGAGGAAAATGAAGAAAACACAAGTCAAAGGATACATCACACATTTTGACTTTGATTTATTAACAAAAACTGTAGAATAATGAAGTTGCACAGCCAAGTAGTACATTTGTCATGGCGAGACTTTCGGATTCTTGCACTCATACATACACTCACTCTCTCCACCGGTGGCCCATACAATAAATGTGCTATTTTATCTCAGTTTTTGTGCTGTTGCTGTTGTGCGGCGACATGTGTCCCTAAGCGAAGTGTTAATGAAAAATTTATTTCACCCATATACATATGTATATGCATGTATGCATGTGTAAGAATCTTTTCCACATCGATAACTGCATCAAGCGAACGTGATTTAACAGAAATGTTTGCATGTACTAACTTTCAAAATAATGAACCGAAAGCCCACTTTGAAATGCAGCCACTTTGATGGGTTGATTAAGCTGCGACCACAAACCATTCATTATCGAAAACTTAAGAAAACTTTTCCCAGTTGGTGCTTTACGAACGGTGAGTGGCCTTTATGACGTTATGAATTCTATATATGATATTACATAACAACAAAAAATGCTTGCCTTCGAATTATGATATACATTTTACTAGTAGTCAAGACTTCCTTAATGGAAATTAAAAGCAAATAATCATTAATGAAACTTGATTAACTTTCAAAAAAAATTTAACGTCATTCGATGTGAAGAACGGCGATATTGCAATGTAGAGCTTTTCATAGAAAAGAGAGGAGGTATTTGGCTTCGAACTCAGACCCTAAGACTAACACCAAGAATATCTAACGGCGATTTTTCATAAAATCTTTGTGGAATCAAATCAAATTACCAAAGGTAAAAAAAGTGTAAACGCTGAATATGTATGAATACCAGTTTATAGTAAATATTCCGAGCATTATCTGAAGGCCTAAACCCTTGTGGGATAACTGTGCAAATTGAAGAAATATTATTTCATAGGACTTCGTTGCATTAGCTGAAGCAAGAGAGAAACTTTTAATGCTCCACCAAAACACGGTTGCCATGTATGCGTTCCAGTTGCCTTGATATGTTCTTATGCTGCTCATATTATGACCAAGAGATTGGAAATGGCTCTTTGGTGATTCAACTTGTTGTGTAGAGTTGGAACTTTGTTTTTTCTTAAAAAAATTAGCAACCAAAAAACAATTTTTTTGCCCTTTTGCTCAGTCCCCTTCAACTTATCCTCACGTTGTATTGTGCCTTGTATTCCGATTTTAAATGTGGCCAGTCCCATTATGTAATTCAAATCATCTTCATTGGAGAGTTTAGTGTTAAGTCTCATTCAAATAAATAAAAATTTTGTTGATTCATCCTCCAAATGGGGAAAACTGAAAATGTTTAACCATTGTCCGAAGTGATACTTTTGTAAAAAAATAATTTGTGTTTTGTTATTAGCCCTTTCACACACCCAGAAAATTGAGTTATGCACAAGATAATATGGACAATACCTACTGACCAGCAGATGGCAGGGTATCACTAAACGGAAGCCACAGCAATCTTAGGCAACAGTTGCATCAGTCGCCAACAGATGGTGCTTAAATTAGAAAAAGATGTTGGAATTTGTTGGGAAGTGAGTAATGGCATTAATCACCAACAGATGGCGCAGAACTTTGAAAGTGAAAGCAGAAGGATGGGCTTAGAAAGCAGCCGTATTATTCACCAACAGATGGCGCACAAATTTAGAAATGATAGCTGAAAGATGGACTAGGACAGGAACCGTATGTATCCTAAACGTACATCGTAGTAGATTTTAGCGAAAACATCCGTCTCAAATTTTACAGTAGAGGATATATTTGGACGCAAACCAGAGATGATTAAGAATGGAGAAGGCGCAAATGTTAGCTGTTCTGAAATGTACGTTTTATATTAAGAAAACATCGAAAAATCATAACCTTAAAAAGAAAATACACCACTCAACAAAGGAACTTCGAACATTTTCCCCGCATTATAAGGGAACGCATTAATTTATAAGCGAACGAAGCAAATTTTCACCGCCTCATAAAGGAACCAAGTAGTCCTTAGAAAAAAATTGTATCCGCAGATCTTCTTTGACATGCGCATTAGGGAAATTTAGATACAAATGATGAATGAAAAAACGAGTAAACTTTAAATAAAATTAAATTGATTAAAAAAGGTATTATAAAAAAACAAATATATGTATGTCGGATGAGATTTGAACTATTATGAACAGCAAAAGGTTGGGAGTTGCGCTATACAATCAGCGCCACAAAAAACTCGCTAATATCACAGTTTAACGTGAAATAAAATAAAAAACAACTTACGATTATTACTTCCAACATGCATATAGTATATATTAGAATATATTTACATATTAACATACATGTTTAAACATACGTATATATATCCCTTAATATTCGCGCGATCTACAAAGCTTCATAAGGGCAAATGCACCATCATTGGCCAATAATATTCACGCAAGCATGTGCTAGCCATATTTACTAAATATTTCAAATTCCAACAACAGCAATTTCATTCATAAGGAACGCGCGCATTCCACAAAGTGCGAAGTGGGTTCGTTCGTAACTTAAAAGCGCGCCCTTTTCTTTTTGTGTGCCTGGTCAATCACAATTAATTTTTTTTTTTTTATGGAATTCCTGATCGCAAAAACTTTGTGATTTGCAAAAACAAAAAATTAAGTTTAAAATGTGAAAATGAACAAACCAGCCAAATTACAATTACGATTGAGCACCCAATCATCGAAAATCCTACCGTCCCCGCATTTACATGTTCTCTACAAGCTGCCTCCTCACGACGTGCCTAAAAATCAGAAGTTGAAGAATTTTCTATGCACATCAGAAGAGTTTCGGAAGAGAAACGTGGCAAATTGGCCCATTGCCGACTCACAATATTTTTTTTTTTTTTTCATTTATTTCATATTTTATTCCACCTATGGCATTAAATTATACGATTTATCTACAATTTTCATTTATGTATTTCCATAGGAATTCATATGAATGTTAAAATTCTTAAAACAGAATCCAATAATAAAAACAATCGCTGAAATAATAATGTGGCACTGCGCCTCCAAACTCCTCTTTGCCCGAAACCGTTTTATTTGCTTCTTCTAGCTGTTCTCATGAGCTGAGAAATAAACAATATCCTATGTGTAATTGTGAACGTGTGTGTTTGCTATATTTGTATATGTATATACGCATCAAATTTCCCTTGATCTAATATCCATATGAACATACTATGTATGTACATATTTTCGTGAAATATTTTAATTAGTTTAGTAAGTAACTGAAATGGATCTGCTAAGATTCCATTTAATAAAATAAAAAGTAACACAAAATTCAAGTTGTTGGAATCGCTCGAGATCTTATAGAGTTCAACTACTTCGCGCTTATCATCTACATATGTCACATTGAAAGCAGAAGTAAGCAGAAGCACAAGGACTTTAGCTAGAGTTTTACTCTGCTCCTTTGTTTATTGAGATATTCTTCCCCTATTGCATGGTGTATTCTTCTTACCGAAGTTGACTTTTTCGATGTACCCTAATGTGAAAACTACAAATTAGTGCTAAAACTTTTTTGATTTAACATTTGCACCTTCTCTATTCATTGAAATTCTCTGGTTAAGCTGAACGAAATCCGCATTATTTCCTATATCAAAGCAAATAACTGAAGTCTTAGAGTTGCTTTCAAATAAGAATTAATCTCTTTATTATTCTCTTCATTGCATTATCATTTCATTGTGGTAGAGCAGAATACTGGGGTCTGCGCTAAAATTTCGCAAGTTCCATACATAATTCAATAGCCTTTGTATATATATATATACATATGTATATGCTTGATGATTCATTCTTTACAATCTACCTTATACATAGTGCGTATATATACGTATGTATTTATGTATATATGTATACATATTTATATTTATATTTTATCTACTCCTTTATCTTTATCACAAATAATTTAAGCATTTTTACAGAAGATTCTTATTCGATTTATTACTTTTTACAGTTACTTAGCTACTATACTATACTTTCATGTAACTTATTTATGTATGCATGTGTCTTTGTATTAGTGTATGTATGTATGTATATGGTTAGGTTTGTGTTAAGAATTTACCTAATTGTAGTACTTGCATTGTAGTATGCCTTTCTAGGCTCGGCTCTTCCATCTCTTCCATAAATTATTTCTAGTAATTCTGCGTGTCTAATGCTTAATTTTCTATATTAGATATGCTATTAGTATATATAGTAATGTAATGCATATGGCATGTATTCCATTGATCTATGGTCTCATTTTAAAACTTTCTTCTATAGTCTTTTACAATAATAATTCAATGTTATTTGCTATTCCAACTGGTTTTGTTTGGAAATTTTCTAATTTTTTTATGGTGTATGGGTAAGAGTACCGTTACAATTACATGCAATTATAATTACGACTTTGATACATTTACACATTTATACATAATCTTAAACACTTTCTGAAACTTAAATGTTTTGCTACGAGTATTTACATTCCGATTGAAAATGTACAGCGCCAAATCAAATATTTTCTATGTATTTTAAAGTTGATGTTGATTAAAATATGACCGAAGCTATGACCGGTTACTTTGTTTCGCACGAAAATAATATTAAATTAAAAGGTTTCACCACCGGCACTAACACTGCTTATACAAAGCGTATACAAAGCGTCCAGGATGTGAATAGTATATGATAAACAATTGTCTATATGTAGTAACACATAGACCAGAAACCATAGATATGTATGTATGTGGTAACTAGTTTTTGTAATTGATGATTTGATGATCAATTTGGTTAGAGTTCAGTCAAGATTTTCAGTTTTCAAGAAAAGAAAAGTGGAAGTTCAAAACTTGCTTGCAAATTCAAAAATCGTAACTAGGTGAATCAGGTGAATCAGGTGAATAAGGTGAATCAGGTGAAAGAGGTGAATCATATTGGATATATTCCGTTAAATATTTGAATTCGAGTTCATGTCAGAAGTACTATTTGTGCTTCTTACCTTACTACATTATTACGGTATATTGGTTGATGCAGCAGCTATTGTAAAATCAAATAGGCCGATGTCCTTCAAATTGATTGGGCGTTGGTGGTTGTAGAATATCCGATATCGTTGAGCTTCCAACGTTGCTGATACCTCACATTCGGAATATTGTAAATTTTGTTCAAATTGGTCGGATACTCGCCTCTGAGAGGCTATTATTAAGAAAGCTATCGCAAAATTCGTGTTTTCGAACAAAACCGCTATATGGGAGGTGAGCATGGTTAATACTCAATTTTATACATCATCACACCACAGCACAGAATAACAAGGTGAAACTCAATGCTCCAATGTACCAAGTTTGATTGACGTAGTATGTATGTGGTAAACATGACTTTGTTGCAGGCAGACAGGCAGACAGGCAGACAGGCAGACAATTAGGTAGATTTAAGGATATTGCAGGATTTATTGTAATCATTATAGCCCTTTTGCTTTTAACCTTAGGAGACCGCGACAACTCTATCCCACCTAACCCCATAGTAAAACCCGTCCCAAGCTCCTCGTCTTCTTCACAACTTCAGCTTCTTCTGTTGTTGTGGCTACCTAACTCCTTCCTCCCTCCTCCTCTGTAGTCTACTAGCCACTAGTTGTTGGTAGTAGATGGACGCACTCCATCCTGATACTTCAATACAAATACTTCTACTCCTACTCAACTTTGGATGCAGCTGTGCTTCTTCTTCTCCAGCATCTTCAGATCATCTCACCACCGTTTTTATTTGTATAATCATTTGAAAAGTAAAAGGATTTTTGTCCAGTCTGTATAAACATTAAATAAACTTGTTATTTACACCGAGATTAATACCGCAATGAAGCACTTCGAGATTTTTTATATCAAATAAAGTGACACACACATACTTGTGCTGCACTAATTGTTGAGGCCTGCTTTTGTGTAGTTCATTTTGGTGGGTTCATTTAAGGGTTTGCTTAAATTTTCGCTTTTGCAGAAGAATTTCACGAAAACATCTAACGTGGGTCACCTATTTGTATGAATATATGTAGGTACGTGTGTATATACCCTTAGATGTATATGAAGTGTATATATTCATAAATCATTGCACACGAATACGAAAAAGTTTTGCATTGACTGTCGTCATATTGTCATTTTCCGGCTGTTATATGTACATATATATATACTGCTTATGACAATCCTCACACCCCATACCTCGCACCTCAGCGCCGTTCCGCTGCCGCTCATGGAGAGTGGAAAACTTTTGCGCTGCACTCAACAGCTTCCTATCGAGCTTTTTTATTGTTATTGTACCATAGCCCTTGCAATTGCTATATTACTTTTGTGAAGTTCCTTATTGCGCACTCATTGGCTGGAAATGTTGAGGAAGATATACATATACATATGTACATTTTCCATGCGATCACTTCACGGGATTAATGCGTATTTTCACAGTTATATTATACAACAGTTATATTATGATAATATTCAGCTGAGAATGCAATGAACAACATGCAATAAAATGGAGTACATCTCGTCTGCAGGAATTTAACATTTGGATTTGGTGATGGATTGTCTGTGCTCTAATAGTGTTAATGTTGTAATATTTGAGGTGATGAAAAAAATATCAACGGAATAACTTCATAGCAAGTGTTAGGGTTGTGTGTTGTATAGCTTTAGAGAATTATCACTTCCTAGCTGTTCCACAGTCACCTTGGATGATGATTGAAATCGGAGGCACAGAAGTCTTAATAACCCGTTCGGAGGGGAATATATATTGTATGAGAGAATGAATCATTTCAAAACGGTTGGCATCCCTGCGGGGTGCATTTGCAATGTTCGCTTTAGAAAGTTTCCGCTTACAATAAAGATCAAAATGCAATTGTATTAGATCCGAAGTGCGCGCGTAAACAAAATAAAAATAAAAATGAAAAAAACGGAAGAAATGCATAAAATATTAAACGTGTCCAATATAACTTTCGGTGTGATGATAATGTGTTTTTGAAGTTCTCTTTTTTTGTTGTATAAAATTTTTGCCTGCGAAGCCTGCACCCAAACAACACCTGGGGCACATGCACGCATCCACCACTTGTTTGCATACCCCCGCACATGGAGATGGGGCGAATGAAAGACAAACGATTTGACGCATTTTGCGGTGCAATTTCGTAAATCCTTAACTATAGCACTTATACACACATACATACATATATACTGTATGCATACACACAAATTTGTGGTACACCGCGCTGATGTTAGTGCGATGGTGGCGATGGTGGCAACATCGTATATCCGTATGCATTGCTCGTGACTATATGATTGCTGCGGTTGTGTTGTTGTAGCAGTTGGCATTGTTGGGGCAAAATAATCAAATATGTACGGCTGCAGATATGCGTGCAGATATAAATGCCGATTTTCTTGGATTTGCAGGTCAATCGGGCTTGGTTGAGTATTGAGTGAATTTGCGCGCTGAATATTTGAGCGTTTTCAATTTGCTTTAAATTTTCGAATCAAATTCTTCCCGTTTGTACACACTATGTAGATATGTGAGCTTTTATTGTCGCCTAGTTGACCAAACGTAGAACTTCTAATATTCATGTGAGACAGTCTATGGCTTCTAAGTTAGATATGTTGGTAGTATCGCAAATGAGTTTATATGTACGTATATGTTTGATATGTCTACTACTATGGCAGGAGATTGTGGGAAGTACGGTAATTCGATACATTTTCAATTCATTCAATTATGTATGTACCTAACTGGAAGTATTATTATACTTTGGTTGAATATACCTTTCAACTTTAATAAAAGTATTAAGCGTAAATAAAAAATTACATTAATTTTAAACTGAGTGAAATGCATCTGTCAATGTATTTACAACTGTAAAACTGGAATATGTATATTAAGTACCATTTCCTAGCGATTGCTGGGTTTACATCTGAGTGATCATATATTCGAAGATTTCTTTAATACTTAAATGTTCGGTGTAGAACATATATGTATGTAGATCAATATGTACATTTATCTATATTTATATAACAAACACTTGCATTACACTCTCTAAATTACTTACAATTACTGGTTTATATATATATATATATATATATATATGTATGTATGTATGTATGTATGTACACATCACTTAGAAACTAAATTAAATGGGAATTACAATACAAGCAACTGTCAATTTTCTATTTATTTGTTATACTTATAATTTATTTATTACTTTTTCTAATTTATATCCCATTGATTTGCAAAATTTTCATTTGGTCTGTATTGAATTTTGCTACCCTTGTTTATATCCACACAATCCTTAGGAATCTGAGCGCTTGAACATGGCCAAATATGAACTATTTGCATAAGTCTGAATAAATTATTGATGTTGGTTGAATACCAAGTGAGTTTATTATCGAGAGCATGCTAAGGGGAGGTACGGCTTTCAGGGCAATGTAATGCCAAAATTAATGCGCCGTAACAAATTAAATATTTGTATTTTATATAGAGCAATATATCAAATATGGTTAGGTATAACCCCATGAAAGCTCTCGATAACTCAAATGATAATTTGTTGCCAACTTGTATGTATATATGTATATACTGCGACAACCAAAGTTGAATCGGCCCAAAGGGAATCGACCCGCGGTGTGCTATCTGTCCCTATCCCGATATCTCAACTAAATAGGTATATATGTACGTATGTACATATATTAGAGAAAGTTGCGTTATTTTACCTAGAGCAATTACATCCGATTTGAGATTCATTCAGTTTCGGCCGTTAAACTTTAGGCAAGCTGAAAAGCGAAATGCTCTTTCAGCGCACACAAGTCAAACCGTATAAGTTCCTTATCAAGCTCGTCGTAATATTTGGTTCAGAGACGTGGCCAAGTAGTAGCCGAGTTTCTATTCTAATGCATCTGCAGTGTTTTTCGATGGTGCTTTAGGTATTATTGTAGCATTGTCTAATACACGCTATCACATATTCGTCGTCTCTGGCTACCAGTTGGAGGGAGCCTGAAGAAGACTCCATCAAAATGTAACAAAATTCCGAACTATGAAATATATGGCCTGTGGCCTCGGCACATCCGAGCACAATATATGTACCATGGAGTGGGACTATCTGTACATAGGATCATACTTACATACAAACTAATTGATTGCGTGTGTGCGCATGTGTGTTAGCGTCTGAATATAGCTTTCAACTATTTGTATATTGCACCAGTCTTTGTTGCTTTGCGAAATTGTTGTTGGTGTTCCTCTAAACATTTCATTTCATCATCTACATGTGAACTTATATTTCAATTGTCCCAGAGCGTAGAAGTGCTTGTATAGAGTGTGTGGGTGTCTTACAACTACATATATCATGATGTATTATGCATAACTTAAACACAACTCTCGGGACCCGGTAAGGTGTCCGTAATAATATGATTTCGATTGGCATTCGTTTTCTGTGTAATCGTTGCTGTTGGTGTAATGTTCGCTGCGTGCGAGCTTTGTGATAGTAATACTCCGTTGCTGTTGCCGCCGCTAACGCCCAGTAAGGAACCTATGCCTAGACTTTTGGGTAAGGTCATGTGTCCACTGCCGACTCCGCTAGATCCTGTCATGGCAGGTGGCAACCCTGTTGCCGCTTTACTTAAATTATAATCGATTAAGCTACTCGCTACCAGATAATCAGCGATCGCTAATTGCTCATCAGCTGGCAGTGTTGATTGATGTTGCTGTTGTTGCTGCTGTTGTTGCTGCTGCTGCATATGAAGCAGGCTCGAGTGTGTGGCTGCGGAAGATGGATGAGGCAGAGTGTGATGACTGACGTAGTGTCCATTGCTGAGATTATTCTGTATTAATGAATGCGTTGGGGCGCCACTTGAAGGTGCATTATTTACGCTGTTAGATGCGGTGCCGGCGCTACCCGCCGAATTGAGCGTGCTATTACTGCCGCCATAGTTCAGTCCAAGTGGGTCGTACCGTGAGATATCGTGTCGATTTAGCGGCATTGCGTCATAGAGCAGTGATTGCTGTGGACTTTGATAGTTTTTGCGTACATCAGTACCCAATTTGAGAGTGCTCGATTGTGAGGGGGGGCTATTGAGAAGGTCGTTCGAATTGGTGGGATCGTTGTAACCGATGGTGGTGGCGTCCTAAAGGTGAAAAAAGTTAAATGCAATTATTAGCGTTGTTTAATAGACAATTGGGCAACAACTATTATGCTCGCCAAAATGAAAGCAGACAATAATTTACTATTCGATCCAATTAATATTTTTGAAGTTTTTGATGGGACTAAGCAGCTGTGAGCTACTTACATAATTCGTCACTGCATTCGTACTGGCTGTAGTTGTGAAGTTTGACTTATTCCCAAGAACACCACAATTACTACTCGCTGCACCGCTGCCACCGAGGTATAGCCCACCAGGTCTGCTGCCTAGCGGCGAGGATGTGTCGCTGCCGGTGGCACTCTTTTGTGCGCTTAAAATATCCGGTTGTTTTTCGATGCCCTGCTTGAGTGTGTAAGCAACGACCAAGCGCTGATGACCCGCACCCGTCTCAAGTGGGGCCGTCACAGTCACATCCATACCTGAAATATAATGAACGCAAAAAAACAAAAACCGTTAAAGGATCGTCAAAAGACAAGAAAGCGCATAAAAATTATAAAAAAATATAGAAATTATAAAAAATTAAAAACAGAAAAAACAGAAAAAATAATAAAATTTTATGGAACTTGCTTCAATTACTTCTTTTACTAAATATCCACACATTCTCCTTACTTCTTTGAAATAATTTATGTTTTAAATTTTTACCTAAATGTTTATCTTTGTCGTCGCAGAGGTTTCGCCCACCCTGGCATCGTCTCTTGCGTACAGCGATCACTACAACGAATAGCACAGCAATGCCGACCGTGAACAGAGTACCAGTGAGTAGAGCAGCAAGTGGTAGTATGGAAGCCATGCGCCCATCTAAAATAAGGCAAGAACATGTTAGTGAAACTTGTGTAAAACTGATCAACAAAAAATTTTCATAACTTTTTTTCTTATAGAAAAATCCTAAAGTCTGAAATGTAATGAAACTCTTTCATAAGGAGTTGTTTCTCTAAAATAATCACCGTTGTCTTGAAATAAAATTTGTGGTATAACGACGATGATTATACATGCGAGTTAAGATTTCAGGATTTAAGTATCTTCGAAAATAATATAGAACGCTCAGACGATATACTCAGAATACTGGATTGGTGAGCGAAGAATGTCAGCTACGTCTGCGTTTAAACACGGAAACTTTTTTTGCTCATTATCGGGAAATTCTCTTTTGATGTTGCTCATTGCATTCACATGGGAGACTCAAGTTGCTGGGCAACTTTCTACATTTTCTTTTATATCGTATTCTCAATAATTCATGTACGCTTCATTAAAGCGGTACACAAAAATATTTTTCTTTAGCTAATTTTTATCATTATTTGCCATTTTTTGAAACTTCATTATGAAAAATATTAAAATTAAATATGGAAAAAATTTCTATTATATTAAACATATTTGTATACATGTTTGCATATTTCATATAAAAATAGATGATGAAATTCAAAATTCCAATTATCTTGTAAATATTCCCTTAACTGAGCGCAATTCCAATCATGGAGAGATTTCCAAAATGAGAAGGAATGCCGAACTAGGTAGCAGCAAATTACTACGGACAAGAATACAAAGCATGTTGCCCGAGCACGAACAACTCCGGTGCCCTTCGTCTCTCTCGGTCACCTCCTCGAGTGTGATGAACAAAAGTCTTCGTGTACGAACACGGTGTGAGAAATGAAATTATGGAAACGGAGGGAATGAGCACAGGTTTAATGAGTTACTCAAAGTCTGATGCTTGGAAATGAAATAATAATAATAGTATCGTTGACGATTTAGAAGATGAACTAAAAGGACTGATAATAATATTAAATTTTTATAGTCCAACATTTGTATTCATCTGCTTCGGAGCCCTTTGGTGTCATAATAAGAAACATTTTCAATATACTAACGAAATTCGGAATATTTAAATAATAACGATTCGACTGTGGTGCTGATTAACTTTGCTTTTCCTTCCATCATTGTAATCTGGGTTCACTGCAGACAGCGAAATTACAAAAACACCGAGGATGTTTGCAACGCTTTGAGTGTCAAACATTTAAGCCAATTATGAAGATAAACACAAAGCGTTCTACTATACTAATTTTATATTCTGTGCGCCGAATTATAACCAAGTGTAAACATTTAGGCCAAATTGTATGCAAACAAGCTACAAACAACACCAAAAAATGTTCGCATTAATGTGGCAATCCCTGCAAATCCCGTAAGTGCAAAAGTTGTAAGCTGTTCATAAACAAGAAGGACATCGAACTAGGCAACGTAAAAAAGATAATAGGATAAATGAAAGTATCTTCGGGATAAATAAGCAAACGAAGTTTTGATTGAAAATATCATTATTAGTGTACAGCAATAGCGACATGAATGCTGCGCACCGCCTCTCAGCTTTGGATGAATACTATGCTTTAAGCAAACTCAGAAGAAAACAAGAAAAAGTTAACTTTTTTTATTTTAATTAATACTTATTTCCCCCTTTATAATATTCATTACACATACATATGTATGTATATACATACGTAGCAGATATTTATATAGCGGACACTTTCATCTGCTGGAATTAGTAATATTTAATTGTTTCATGGAATGAAGTCTTCATTAGCTCGGTATTATATTGTGTTCAGCAATGTTATACGATTTATCTTTTATTCGATAAGCTTGACAATAAATTAAAATGTTTGTGTATACGTTTATGTATTGTGGACACTTGCTTATAAGCTGCATCTACATATGTATATACATACATACATACCAAAGTAAATAGCATCAAAAAATTTATGAATTTTAATAAGTGCTCACAACTCATAAGTTCTCATACACAAATGAGTTAGTAAGCATAGCTAAACACATGTAGGTATGTTTATGCATATTATATTCATTTTTGTTTAATAACAGATGTTCATACAAAGAAAATCTATCACTGCACTGCTGGGTAAATAATTTGTTTGCATTTCGGATGAAAAATTAATTCTATACATATGCATATATATACGTAGGCGGTAGTGAATTATTGAAAGAGCTCAGTTGTACTAATAAATAATTAAATAGAACATATGTTTGAAGGGAATAAGTGCTTTACCCACGAAATTAAGATTTAATAATATGTGAAATTTAATAATAATCTAATAATATATGAAAATTTCTAGTTAGATTAAAGTATTGCAATACTACTGTGAATTATTTATTGAAAGTGAAAAAATTTATTGAAAGAAAAAGACTGAAAAAATTCATGTGATATAATTTTTTATAAGTTAGTTTAGAGGAAATTGTGACTAATTTACTAAGAATTTATGAGATGCTGTAGTTCAAATTAAATGAATGTATATACATATTTGAAATATTTTTGTAAACATAAAACTTTTGGAATCTTACTAGGTGAAAAATTGGGAAGCTATATATATTGGGAAGCACATATGTATGTAGACACTTATTCGATATTTGTTACCAATTGCACGGCAATAAAAAATGTAAGTGTCATGAGTGTATTTTATAGCCACTGCTGTAAAAATATGCTTAATCAAGGAGTGGCTATCAGCTCTTAAACGCTTATATGCACACACATATTTTTAATGTGACAGGGCGACATTTTGCTTAGAATACACTTTTGTTTCAAACATACCTCTCAAATATCCTTACTTAAGTACATACATAAGTGAACTCTAGATAAGCATGTGTGGATTTTATTAGCTGCAAGTGTCAAACAGAATATTTTTATTGATTTACTTGAACACTCATAAAATAAAAAATGCTGATCGAGTGAAAGTTCCATCCAAGACAATAGTTTTTGTTGAATAGATCTTTAAATATACATATCTACAAATAGATACCTGAAGTAAAACATATACATATGTACATGTAATATCTGCATGTAAATAGCCCGCAACAACAAAGATTTCTTTGAAATTTACTTTTGATTTGACTTAAAACTAATTATTGCACAAGAGATCTTCCATAAAAATTTAAAACCACTGTTCGAGAAATAAAATATGATAAAATAAAGTTTAAGATATTATCAATTGTATGATCAAATGTATTGCTGAGAGCGTAAATATCTAAAATAATGAAACAAAGTTTTCTGAAGGCGGAAGTATTCCAGATTTTACTTACATTTTGTTTTGTTTGTTCATCAAAAGTAAGAGATGTCAAACTTCAGAGAGATCAAATGAGAACGTTGCATAAAAATGTGCCTACATCAGGTGTGCATTCCTCAAGTGTCTAGAAGCTGATCAAATTTTTACTGAGTCGAATAAAAGCATCGTCCATATCCGAAATTGAAAAATTATATAATTTTTTGTTCTCAAAAAAACATGTTACAGCGCAAAATACGAAAGGAGCAACGAGAGGCATTTTCACAACAGCGAAATGTGATCATTTGCCTTTTCTGGTCTTAGCACCTAAACACACACACTTGTCTTCAGCAATAGCTAAGCACTTCAAATAAAAACTACATCATCACCAGACTTACGGGTCTCTCGGGCCGGAACAAACAAACGTAAGAGGGAAAACGCAATCTACCAAATACATTACGCCAGCTTGTTGGCCAATCCAAGTATCGCAATGCAATATATACACACATATATATGTATATATATATATACATATACACATATATATACACATATATATATATACATGTGCCACCATGTGCCAGTTATCTGCAAAACAGCGAGTCAGCCAAGCACTAAAATACCAAATTTAATTTAAATAAAAAGTATAAGTTGTAATGAAATTTTCGCACTTGGCAAATATTTGCGTCAATGTGTGCTCCCAGGTGTAAACACACAAGTGGTACATACATATGTATGTATATGAATAGCCAAATGAACGCGAGTGGATGTGTGCGAGCCCTTTTTGGCTCGAAATATATTGCTTCTCTCTGGCAGGTAATTTTCCAAACACTAATGCAACAGTGCATATGCCAAGACAAGTGTGCACACTCACACATATACACATACACACACCAGTGTTTGCATAGGTGTGTTGGGTACCTTGACGGCTTCTTATAAGCTTAACTCGATTTAATGCTCCCGCTTGAGATATAAAACGTTGCAAAATGATGAAAACGAAGATTACTTCAATGCATTGGGAATATTGGTTTCATTCACATACATACGTGTGTATGTATACGTGTGTGTGGACATGTTCGTCCTTGTATGCCGAAGTATTTGCACATTCTTTTATCATTTTGGATACATTTATGTGCTCAAGTATTTGCGTATAAATTTTGTACAATGTAAAAGATTAAGGCAGAATAAATAAAATTGTGGTAGTAATGTAAGGAATGTCTTCTTTGTATTATAAGCGTTTTCCACATTACAAACGATACAAATATTTTAAAGGCAGATTAACTCTTACAATCGTACAATCGTACAATCGTCAATGCAAAAACATGCTTGCAAAGACAACTCAAACGCTGAAACATACACTTCTATTTTATTTTATTTGTCAAATTAATTTTTTAATATGTGGCAATGACATGCCCTTCTTAGATGTATTGGCTGGGGCTCAGGTGCCACTGATAAGAAGTATAATAAACGGGGGAGTACGTACATACGCACATATGCGAAGTTAGCGAAGAAAAACCCAAAACTTTCGTACTTATTATTTGTAGTCTATCGAATAAGCTTCCATTTCGCTCAAATTCCTAAGCGTAAGTAAATTTCTTTCTTCAAGTACTCAGGTTGGAGTATATAATAACAAAAAAGAACAAACCCACATATTTGAGGTGGTTGTGGTTCATTCATGAAACCGGACTCTGACCCTCATTTTATCACAGATATTTACCTTTATAAATTATTGTGCTGGCAAAGAGAAGTGTGAACGACAACTGTAAACGTATGGATGTATATGAGAACGGCTCTTGAGAACGATTTGTAAAATAGGCTTTTTAATGTCAGATTCCTGCGAAATTCCAACGGGGAATGGCTTCTTTCAGGATTAAAATTGAAGATCTTGAAGAGTCTTACAAAGAACCACTCCGTTTCTCCATTTCCGGCACCCGAAGGTACCAGCCAATCCACATGAGAACGCTGGAAGACATATTTTTACGCAGTTCAAACTTTCTATAAAATATAACCTGGAAGATAATGTACCTCTAAGGAGTCTGTGTGTGTTAACTTAGACAGAAAAAAAAAATTCGAAAAACATTGAATCGCCGATAGAATCACAGATAGAAAAGAAATCACACACGTACGAATATTAACGGCAAATATGTACACACACACACACAAGCAGTTTAAATTACATTCTCGTATGCATGTACGTATTTGCAATTCAAAAGACGATTTCATTGCAAATAATTCCAATTTCAGCTGTTGTACCTTTGTTATACCCTCGAAATTCCCACAACAATACATGTGCGAATAGCAACACGTGTGATAATCTGATTCATGTTACCGTTGCATTAGATAAGCGTAAAATTAAAATAGTGTTATGTGAGCTATGTCGTTTTCAATCCAATATTGAGTGCAAATTCACATTACTTAGTGACAAAGCAACGGTGTAAAGTAATATGAATACTTGGTAAAATCTCATGTGAATTTTCTAAAGAGATAATTCCATTGATATTGATGGGATTGACTTTGCAAGAGACTGTTAACTTACTTAAGCTGGAGAGAAGTTACTAAGAATACCACTGTTTAATATTGGGCTAATTATAATTTGCTGAAATTTATAATGTCGATTCCACATTCGTATTGGTTTTATGTGAAATTGAGCTGAAATTCAGCTTTCTGGTAAACAGCTACCGATAATGAGCGAGGTTATGCTAATACCAATACTAATGTACGGGATGCATCAAATATGCTGTTTCGATCGATTTCAGTAATTTCGTACACATGTATTTCAGGTACATTATTAATATTTACCTATAGGGAGATACCGGCAGGCAGAAATTTATATTAGTAACACTATCTAAGCCACAATCTAGAGCCAAGGTAACAGGATTGCCAATTTTTTATAAGTTGTGTGGAATGTCGAAAATCACTACTATATACTGATTTGCAGTTTTGGTAATAAATATTAAATAATCATGCCTTGTCATCGGTTTTAATATGACCTTTGATCACTTGGAAAAACATTCTCGTATATCACACCTAATTAATAACGCATACGACAATAATATTTGCTGCAGACATATGTACGAAACATATAAATATGTATTGGCACTTACATTCAAACAGTTTTCCGAGCTGCTGCCTTTCTATATTTACTAATCATATTGCCTAATATTGATCCATTTACTTACAAGTTTTGGTATGAACCCTGCTGGGAAATGCACTATTTACCATCTAGTATGATTCTAATAAGAACGACATGCATCCGGCAGTCTACAGTTAGTAAATCCGAAAATTTATGATACCAATGAGAGTTTGTTAAAATGTTAAATATTTCCAATCGTCCTCCTGATTTTTTTTTTTCCTTTTTTTCCTAAATTGCAGTCGTAGTAAATCGCAGTCGAAAGCTTAATAATCACCTTAACTGAAAATGTTTTCAATTTAGTTCAGAATTTCCTACTGGGTGGGCATGAGGTCATTGGTGTGCATGTCTTTATGCCTTGGATTTATTTGTAATCATATACCATAATCATGTGTCGCAATAATGAAGATAATATTCCCCAAGTCGAAACATAGATAGAAAGGTAAATAAATTAATCGATTGGGGTTTGTTATTTATAATATTTATAATGGAAGGGTAATGAAGTTTAGGTATTTGAAACGAAAGTTTCAGTTCAGCAATGAAACTTAAATACATAAATAAAAGTCATATGCAATGAAGGAAAGGAAGCAAAGACGGATGGTTGGTAAGTAATATTAAACGAAATAATGGATTATTATGAATTAAAGTATATTCCCATCGTAAAAACAAACATACATACATAGATACATATGCACGTTGCAATAAAGAACAATTCGATTTCCTCCCTTCCATACAGACACATATAGTATAGGGTTATGGGCATTCTCATGGCTCGATTGAACTTGTATGAGACGTACGTATGTTCATTCGCTGCTAACTCTCTGATTTCTGGGCATATGTAATGCGTTGAATAAACAAAGTGAAGCAATATGAAGGATAGTTTCACCGTCTTCAATAGTATATACAACATGTTAAGTTTAAGTACTCTGATAATCGAAACAGCTGAAATGCTTTTGCGAATAGCCCTTGTGTCTTTGCTAAATATTAACCAGAAACTGAACGTCTTTTCAAAGTTTTATATACATATACATTTTAAAACAGAAAATAAGGCTTTCTCCACTTCTAAAAATGTCTCGTAGGTGGATATATCAATGTTCCTTACATTATCACCTTTCACTTGGAAGCGGTTTTCCTTGATGATTACTATTAGATACTTTTACTATTTGTGTGCGTGATTGTAAGCGAAAACGAAGGCGAAATCTTCAATCTCAAACCGTTGCAACCGTTGCTACTGACATATAATAATATATAAATATAAGTTTTCCAATCGCTTGAATAATTCGGAAACATTCAAGCAACGCATGGGTATTACGCATTTGCATGAGTAGATGCGGGAGCAAATCCAATTTCGTTCACAAAGAATACTTCATGTAAGCAATATTTACTTTCATATAATTAAAATAATGCAGATCCCAACCCCTGAGCTCCTCTACTGAGGTATATCAACCGAGTATGCAAATGGGATTCAATGGCAATTCAGCCACGTCAACAAAGGAGCATCAATGGATGTCCCAAGTATCTCGTTGAGCAGTGGAAAAGATAACAACACCACTCAATTTCGTTCTTTCATCTAGGCATTTATAGACAATTGTTTATTGTCCTTTGCTATCGTGCATCCCACGTGAACCAAATGAATGTCAACGTAAAGGCAAGGCTCGAAGCCAACTTAATCGTCAAAAGCAAAATTGTTAAGCGGTCCGCAGCCTTGAACCAAAGAAGCAACTATCAAAGTGTAACAGAAAGGCAGAGCGGGTTAACGTTGTGGTGGATAAAAATAAGAAAATGACGGTAATCAAAAGGCAGTAAATAAGCGCTACGGCATACTTTCTCTTCTTTGTCTGCTTCAGTATTCTTGGGAAGCTCCTTGTTTATATTTATCAATGCAAATGAGTAAAAGGAAAAGTATTAAATAAATAAATAATGTAAATACAAGATTATAGGAAATAATACTGCTTGCAATGCAAAACAGACTTCAAGTGAAATGTGAAGGGCTCGCTTATTCAAATAACTCCGCGAATGGCAATGCTGAGTGGTCTGGGAGTACCAGGGAGTACTAGTAAGTGCTCGAGGTTTGTGTGCGGTTGCGAGAAACCTAGGTACAGGACGTGAAAATCGTCAATGGCATACCCCTCAACAGCCAATTAAAATTCATTTCATATTTTAATAATTTATTATATTTAATTTCCATTTATTATCAATTCATTCATATTATCAAAATCATTTATTATATCAATTTATAATTAAATCCAAGACACCCTTTTTTAATTACTCAGAATTTTGAACCAGAAAAGCTTACAACAGATCGGTATAGGTTTTTCAATATCATGTACGTACCTGTTCGTTTTTCTGCTTCATTTATGGGAATATTCTCCAAAACAATCGGTTCCGAGCGACCTTTCTGATTGGCACTATAAACCACTAAATGAAGCGCTGGATTTGGATCTGGATAGTAATCCATTGATGTCAAGTCTAAATTGAATAAACATTTATTAAATAAATACACAAAGTGCAAATAAAAAGAGTTTATAATAAGTACCTAAAAATAAATTAAGCTTTCAAAATATTTTATTAAGAACTACAAACAAAAAAGTTTTTGTAGAAAACACATTAGATTAGATTAGATTATTTAGAGATAATTTTTGTGATGCGAAATAGAAAAGCGCCCTTTATTATCAGTAAATGATGTGGCACAAAAGACAACAGAGGTAATTGCCGAATCTGTTTGATTGATTCTTCTTCAATAAACCAATACATAAAATATTATAATTTATATATGCAAACTAAAACAGACGCTATAATATTTTCATTTGCTAATGAATAGTGACTTGAACCTAATCACCTGATCACCTAATTACCTGCTGAATTTTCACATACCATACAATACATACAATGCGGAAAGGAAAACTTCGGTTTTCATATGCGTTCTCATGCTAGCTAACATACCGAAAAAGTTAGCATCAACTTGGCTCCCAAGTCATTACTGCTTGCCACAACAACCATAGCCACAGCCACTTCAGAAGCCAGCACACACACACACACACACACACACACAAATAAACTTATATTTGTTCGTGTGCAACGGTACAAACAACTGTACGCAAATGTTGTCAGACAACTTTGGTTGCTATTAGTAGATGCTGATATAAAAAGTAAATTAAATAAAGTTTTTTGCAGCTCCGTAGCCACTACTGCAAAGGACAACATCTAACGAGGCGCATCAACAGTAACAAGACACAAAGTAGTAACTGTTGGAGTAGAAGCCACCGAAATCATCGGGTAGTCGCATGAAATAACAACTGTAGCAGCAACACATCAGCCACCTACAATGGGTTCCAAAAGCGACTTTGATCTTTTCACTCTATTTGCAATAACATCAAACGGTTTGTGGCTGCAACAAGATATTTGCAGAGTAGTCGCTGGTTGTAGGCGGACGAAGAGTGCAGCTGTTGGATGAAAAGTGAAGCGATGCGGAGGGAAGTTGGTTGCGCTGCGCTGATATTGGCAACTTACCGCGCTTGTCTAACTAATCGTGACTTTCCGCTTCGTTAGATTTGGCAAATAAACCTGAAGCAATGCCTGCGGGAATACAGGCATGTATTGGCCTTGGCGAGTACATAAGGGAAGACGGACGTGTAAAATGATGTAAGAGGGTTTTCAGCTAGTTTAGCTTCTAGCAACCAGCAGCGGAAAGCCAATAAACGCCAACAGATTTCAGCGCAAAATTGCGCTACACTCTTAATCGATATGTATGTATGTATGTATGATTTGTGCGAATATCGGGGAATGTGGTTCAACCTGCTTGTTTTTGTACACTAAGTAATAAAATTTATTACTCTGCAAAGAGAAAAAGTCAACGGCGAAAAGTAAATAAGTGTCGAATAGGCGAAAAGTTTGGCTCATTAACTAACAGCGGTGTAGAAAAATCAAAGATACCGCAAACGATTTGGGAAACTTTAACGATTATGTTTTTGTCTCACACAACACAATTAGGTTCACATAGCAAAATAAGCCTAATGCGTTGGAGAATACCTAATAATAATAAATTACAAGACTTTCAACTCGTTCATTTAAATTCGTTAACTAGTCACTATCGCATTGACACTTCACATCGCATTGGCACGCGGTACGGTAAAAAGATTGGCAACGACAAAAGACGGCAACATTGATTAATCACTTCTTTATCGGAGCCATTACCCGCACAATTATCAGTTGTAAAACGTATAGGAGAATACACCTGTTTCATGCCGAGCAAGTAATATTTCGAAGAATGGAATATGAAAATGAATGATTAAAGGGAAATAAACACCCCAGCCTCGCCTCATCGTAAAGAACAAACTCCTAAAAATTGATGCTAGGCTTGATTGTTAATACCACGCCGATTACTCACCACTCAAATCGATGCGAAATATTGGTATATCGGCATAGGTGCTTGAGGTGTTTAGGCGCAGCTTCTTCGTTTTGGAATCGTACGCTTCTAGAAAGAATTGCTGCTGCAGACCTCCATCGTATCCTGGCATACATTCCAATTCCATTGTCGAATAAATAATGTTATCGTAATTCTCGAGATTAATGATACCGCCGCCACCGCCTCCATCACCATTCCCAATTCCATCCAGGCCAAGGCCATGTCCATTGTCATTGCTGCCAACCAGACTGTGAGTAGCAATGCCGTTGCTGAAACTGTACTCCATGCGTGAGTATTCGAAGTGCGGCGCATCCACAGCATCCACCGCATCGGCTGATAAATGTAACTTACTTTGCAGAGCACTCGTAGTGGGTGGCGAGAGCTCTTCATCCAGCTCAATGACGCCATTTAAATCTCCATCATCAATGTCATTGCCTTCATCAGCATCGGCACCTACCAATTCTGTATCTATATCGACGTCAGCATCCACTTCGTCAACGGCCATGTCAATCTCGCCCATGTCATCGTCATAAGCAAATTTGTTGCCAAAAATCTCTGGTGCTCTGCCAGTTTCATCCGAGCTGGAGGCAAGATCATTAATTGCGCGTTGCATGCCAATAACATCGATGTTGCGATTATCATTTGAAGTGTTTTGTTGCTGTTGGTCTTCCCTTTGTTCATGTTGCTGCTGCTGCTGCTGATGATGAAAGGCGGTGGCATGGTTGCTTATTTCCGGCGCGCAGGGCGGCGCTGTGTGACTGTTGGCTTTGGTGCCTTGCGTGTTCGCTTTTCCGTTATCACTGCTAGAAAAGTTGCCAACAAGATGACTGGCTTTGCCATGTTGCAGAAAGTGACGGTCGTTGGTGGCAGCCGCATTGCCAGACCCCCTGCCAACGTCCACAACGACGGAGCCAACATTTTTGGCGGTCAAAGATTTGCGTATGCGCACCTTATCGAATGAGTCCCCACCGATCGACGCGGATTCATTAGGTGTATTGTCGACGTCAGTGTGAATATTTGGCAATGAGTTAATGGAATTGTCGGCTGGCGAATCAGAGGTGCGGCTAGTGCCTTTGTTTATAGTATCAGCTGTGCCGGAAGCTATTACTGCAGCTAAATCTCCACTTGCCTCGCCCATGTATGTTGGATGTTGTTCAAATTCGTTGGGCGCTGCAGTTGCGATTTCTCTTTTTCCTAGTCGCTGGGTTTGAACGCTTACCCTTATTGCTTCCTTTTCAGCTGCCTTTGACGTATCTGTTGCAACTGGAGTTGCTGCTGCTGTTGCTGTTAGCCTTAAATGATGGATTACTGCGCTCATTTCTTGTGAAATCTCACGTTTATGCGTGTTTTTTCGCCGCCAATTGTAGTATTTTGTTGCAGGCGTTTGTTTGCTGTTGCTGTTCGTCGGTGCACTGCTGCCGCTGATGATGACAGCTGCAGCGCCAACAGCAACTCTTGGCAATGATAAATTTGATTTTTGCCTTTCACTCGCATTTATCTTCTTCTGCGTCGGCTTTGCAGTTCGCTTTCTCGGCTGCTGCTGCCGCAGCTCCTTTGTCGCCAAAGTCAGCTTGTATGCCTTCTTCTTTAGCTTGTACTTGGAACTCACGTTGTTTTTGTATTGCGAAAGCGCTGCCGTAGCTGTTGTTGCATGCTCATCAGCGGCACGTTTCGTCCGATGTTTGTTGTCCATTCGTGTCTTCGTGGAGAATCCATCAGTCTCGTTATTGATATACACCATTGTTGGCAGGGGGCCTGCGGTCTTTCCACCACCAGCTGCTGCATCTGCGCCTGTATGACGCGTTCCGGTGTTCTCATCAGCCGCCGGGCTGTGCGTTGCACTTGATAATACCTTTTTGCCATAGCCAATTGCCTTGATATTTCCTGTCTCAGCTTTGACTCCGCTCTCTGCCTTGTTGTGTTGTTCATGTTGCTGTTGTTGTTGTCGTTTGATCGCCGCCAGCGTTTGAGATGGTGTGAAAGATGTGCGTTTCTTCAGGTGTTGTAATTGCTGTTGTTCGCTTGGTTGCAGCCGTCGTGTTTGTTGGTATTGCAATTTTTTTTGCTTTTGCTCCACAAATGAGGTTGCAGTTTTTTTCTTTTTCTCCTGCTGCTGCTTATTAACAACATTGTTGATTTTATTATTGCCTTTGCTGCTGCTGCTGATTGCCTTGTTGTTGCCATTGCCATTGCTATTTCCATTGTGAATTTTATTACCATTGTTGCTGGCGCTGTTATTATTGTTGCCATTGTTATTATGTCGCTCACGTACGTACTCCGTATGCGGAAAATTTGATTCCTGTCGTCCATATTGAGCTGGCATCATCTGATTGCTATGCATTGTTGTCTGGTTCGATGAATTTAGCGAGGCAGAGGTCACCACATATGGACGCAAAGTACAGTTACGCAACGCTCCCGGCTTGGCTGCACGCATACACAATTGTATGGACAAATAAATGAAAATAGATGGGAAACGGATTATACTTGTTGTGAAACAAATTTATTATACATATCTCTAAAATCATATTTGTATTAGAATGCAGCTACATACATACATATATCTATTTAAACTGTGTGCTCGGTTATCTACGGCAAAATCTGATTTGCTTAATCTATGTATTAGCTTTTAATCAGCCGAACAGCTTATTAATTTGAGAAGGCAATCTTAGCTCTCCTAACTTTTATTCTTGTTGCGTCTCAGCTCGCTTGATCGCCAGCAAAGACGCAGCATGTGGAGAGCCTGATTTCATCAATCAATCAATATTTCATATTTAGATATATTATTATTAATATTTTTATAAAAAGGTATATTTGCAATCAGCACATTTATATACATATGTACATTTAGTAATTCCCATCTATTCAATTAATGATATTCGGTCTACTAAATTGTCATTCTGAACTTAAGTTTATATTGGGGTAACTAAATCAGGGGTGCTCATGCCGTAGCCAACTTTGACTCACTTTGGCTCCCAACAACATCACTTACAACAAAGACAGCGTTTTTTTAAAAACAATACACAAAATGATCACAGCAAGCAAGTCGACTTGCGCTGGCGCCGCCTAGCTCGCAAGAGCTTTCTCGAAACTGACATTCATTCATCCACGGCTGGCTGACATTGGCTCGCATTTATTTGGCTATAGTCAACTTTGTTCCGTTGTTAGTTAAGCAGAACTATAGTTGTGGGTCGAAGTACTTTTAAATATTATTAGTAAATTAAATATTTTTGTCACCCCTGAACTAAATATATTTATGTTTTTGCAGAAATTTCATAAAAATATGCAGGGCAATGAGTAGTTGGCATAACTTGGCTTTGAATGTTTTAATAGACGGACAAGCACTTACATATGTATGTATGTTGACTTACCTGCTGGCACGACTTGGAATAAACAAGGCTCTGTCTGTTTTCCAATTGAATTTTGGCCCCAACATGCCAATGTTCCATAGTCCCGTTCACCCTTCGGCGTGTATATCAATTCGCTTACAGTTTCTACTATAAGAAAAGAACAAACATTGAATGTGTGAGAAATATGTATGTGAATATTTATAAATGTGTCAGATTGAGCATCCACTTTGTTGTGTAATTCGCATTTAGTAGGTATTTCTAGTTTTTAGTAAATTTTTGAAATTAATTTAATTCCTATCAGACAGTTGACTGTCATGTACAGGCATGCTTATTTCACATAAGAGATTGAATATGAGAAATCGTAAAAAAAAGTGACTCGAAACGTTTTCGGAAAATTGTGAATTTTCGTAGCTAAATGCGTACAAGAGTCGTTGCAAAAGATACAGAAATGGTTTTCGTTCTTCTTAGAAGAAATATCTTCTTGTAA
Source organism: Bactrocera minax (assembly GCA_021498325.1). Lineage (NCBI taxonomy): Eukaryota > Metazoa > Arthropoda > Insecta > Diptera > Tephritidae > Bactrocera > Bactrocera minax. The sequence continues at coordinate 1,450,978 of JAKEEE010000012.1, read as the reverse complement.
ATAAAATTCGTTATTCCAATTAAACACACACACAATACAACAATATACTAGGAATTAATTCAAGTTTAGATAAGAGCAATGCATGCATATATAATATAGCAATATATGTATGTAAGTATGTGTATAATTCATTTGTATGCATGGTGTAAAAATGTTTGCTCCTTTTGTTTTTTTTTCTCAATTAAAACATCATAGTTTCTCCAATTAAATATTTAAGAAATATTTGCCACATTACCATAGGTTTCGAAATGTGTATCATTTGTTTCGATTATTGTGCGATGCACATCGCCGGTTGTTGTAGCCTCTTGTATCGTTGCATAATGGCCTGATGGTACTTCAAAGTGCTCACCGCTTGTCGAGAAAGTCCACTCGAAATCAATTTCCGGTGGATCGGAGTTAACGCGGCATGGTATCGGCACAGCCTCCTCAAGCGAGGCGCCAATAACAATCATTGTGTTCGTGCTGCAAACTGGAGCATCTGAATTAAACGAATGGGAGAATACCCGTATTAAAAAAGTACATACATATATTGATCTCTGCGAAAAGTTAAAAAAACCGGGAGAAATAATATAAATAAATGTTATGGATGAAAATGATAACAAACACTTTAAAAAGATGGATTTCAAAATTATTATTTTTTCTTTACATGCACTTTCTAAACGAGCTGCTTTGTTATAATGATTACGACTACTTGTGTCAACAAATAATATAAGTCATCTGTTATTTGTGCATGTGAATAGTACCATTTGCTTTTTTACATCGATTTGGTTGTAACAAATATTACAGTACTGATCGTTTCACTCTCCATTGATCATCTGCAATATTCTTTTTTTTTTTTTATGTGGGTATACGTGTAGATATAGAGTTAAGTAATGCAATGTTTAATAATGTACATACATATGTACACATGTACGCTATGTCGTTAAATACCCTATGTCGTTTGCAAATTTACATACTCAAATATTGTATGCTGTCACAATATCGTTGATAATGCTTTGCTCAAGCAAATAGGATATTTGCGCGCATAATTATTTGATATTAATATGTCAACGGTTTATGTAAAAACTGGAGTGAAAAATACAAATATTTGTTGTTGGGAATATCGCAATATCGCACACTATTCATCAAAGTTGCTATGGCGTTGTGGGTAAATACATTTAAAGTTGTAAATAAAGTTGTACGTACATACATACATATGGAGAAGCGAATTTGCGCATTTGTGTTATGTGAGTGAGCGCTCTCCGATGTTTACTCGTGCGCACAAAGGAAAGAGTCAAGAAACAAATTATCCATATAAACATATACACGCTATATCCCACAATAATAGCACACATATTAATATACATGAGTTTTTGAATGCAAAATCATACATGCACACTGTAGTGTTTCTGTAGGGTTTCTCCATCAACCCTTACCCACTTGCATATTTACGCGTAGTTGGCAGCAGAATTTTGCTCCTCTATTTAATTCAATCGTTTGCATTCCAAGCGATTGAGTTTGGAATTTTATTCCAACCGCTTGTATGTAAACAAAATGCATATGCTCCAACACGGGCATGTCTCGTATCTACGTGTAAGTTTTTCAAGTTATTTTAAGTTATATATCCCAACGAATATCTCACATGAAAATTTATATGTTTATATGTATGTTTGTTTATTTGTTCAAAATTGTGTACTAACAAGAGGCACACATGTTATTTTAACTGTGAAAACAAGCAACAATATATATAGCAATCTTATGGCTATCCCCTTGTATTAAAAAAAAGAGTAAATATGAATCTGGGTAGATTGTGTATCTATCGCTCAGATCTCTATAGATTTCCATGCTGGAAACAGCCCAGTGCCACTGATGTGTTTTTGGCGGAAACACAAGAACAAAAATCCGCTGTTGTAGTTTAGATATTTATACTATATATTATGCATTGACATTAACATGGGAAATTAAGCAATTAAATTGATGAACTATTCCGTTACTGATGATCACAGCAACGGTAAAATTATTTTCATGATCGAGAATATTCGAAATGAGTATTGAAAAACCTAATTCACACATATGTACATACATACGTGCATTCATACATGATGGAAGTTTATGTCGGACAATGACATTTATCACTCCTTCAAATGTAGATTAAATAATTTTCGCTAATTTATATTATTATGAAAATATTTACATACGTACATATGTATGTACATATCATTTCAACTTTAAAAATGTTGCGGGAGAAGTCTGAATTTTCTTCATTTCTTTCAAACATATCCTCCAAAAAGGAGTTTCCCAATGACACTAAAATTTCACCATACAGCCATACATATATAGTATGTATATCGATGATATTTGAGTTAATAATGAGCATTGTTGCATGTTGGTGAAGTATGCTCATTGTACACACATAAATATGTATGTGTATGTATGCTATGTGTCCACACCACTTGTATTGTTAAGTGCACTCCGCATGTGTGTTTTTCATTAACGAGGCGTTCATAACTGGCGTAAAATATCCTCTCGCCAATAATTGTGAAATGTGAGAAAAAATGCTTGCATGGCTATGCACGCACAGTTGTGTAAATGTAGTGGCTAGTGTTTGTTTACATTTTGCGCGGCAGGGCGATGAATTGAATTAGAATGTATCGTCACATGCGCATTGTTTGTTTTCAATTACGCTAATTATGCAACAGCGTTAGTAATGAGAGCGTTGATTACCAACGGATGGGTGCGAGTATGAGCGAGTGTGTACTGCAAGGTGAGTAACGAAGCATGGTCGTACACTTATCTATTCCATCTGCTGTGTTTATTACTTGTTTTTGTCAAACATCCCATTCACGAAGTGCTTTAACTAGACTGGTACGTACTTTAAGTAATTTGTCGCACATTCTGTTCTACTATTTCACGATTTACTCTCTACTTGCAAAACTTTCAATAAACGTAAACAAATCCTTTGAAAACCACCAAATGCATTCAATTAGTCCCTAAATACGATTACCGCGCATGTTTTGCATCCACGTCGGACGGGGCGTATGAACAACTGCATTAACAAAAGGCAGCAGCGGCTGAAAATATGTCTGTATAATCCTATTGTGGAAATTCTGCAATTTAGTTTATTCCTATCGTCGTATCTATTTTTATTTTTATTTCGCCAAATAAGTGGTTCCTCCTCCTTCTTTAATGAGGTGAACAATTTTCATATAATTTCACAGCTATTGGAATCTTTGGTCCTTACAGATATGGTAAACACTGAAGCTTCGTCAAAATCTCTATTTGCAAATAAAGATCAATATTTTTTAGTATAGTAATTCTTTGGTGGAATCGAAAAACTTTCCCAGCTGATATAACTGCGATTCTTTAAACTTATGTAAACGAAACATTCGGCAGCTGTCATTTCATACAACGAGCCGGTATTGACGTTTATGTTTCGCCCAAGCCACGGTGTAGCTTATTTGTAATTATTGTAAACAAAATGGAATATTAATATGAATTCCATCTTTCCCGCTTTGATACAAACGTTGTTCTATTTGCTAAAATAATAATTCATATGCAAATATTTTCCGTGCTTTAAGCATTTCTACTAATTACGTTTTTAAATACAAGTATTAATTAATTCATTTGTAAAGAGAAATAGCAGTAAATTAAAACAAAGCTTAGCGGTAAAGCTCTCTCTACATTACGTTCATTAGGAAATTAGCGTACCATCCAACGGTAATCAATTTGGCACTATACATTTTATGCAAATCTTTTATTCCTATTTATTTTGTCAAATTTATTATTGTTTTAATATTATATAATATATATGTATGTATGTATGTGTAGCGACTTGGAGGAATATGAGGAACATGAACAAACGTTATCATTATTTTCGGACAATTGTCGAATAATTAGTTTAATAATGCAAGTAATTTAATAATTTCAAATAAAAAATAAAATTTGTATATTCTCTGCTTGATAATCTGATGATAATTTTCAGCGGGCGGCAATATTTCACTTCAATATTTATGAAATATTGTATAAAAATTCTAAGAGATGTTGAAAGGTATACCATGTTGAAATTCTAAATACTGTATTTCCTTCTCTCTACTTTTAATCAAAACTTTATAAAGTTACGGTTTATAGTTTCACGTACGATACTTGAAAACAAAAAATTCCATTCTCCAAAAAATTGCTGAACCATTATTTTGCAAGCGATAGAAGCATTTGCATTAGTTTGACTAAATAATTCAAATATAAATTCGAATATAAACTGGTAAATTAGATCTACATCTGCAAATTATATAAATCAAGTTATTTAGATACATATATTTAGAAGTTTCCGTTCATTTTAATTTTCAACTGCAAATTTCAGGCACATGTACATATGTATGTGTGCTGCCTATAATTTCTGTAGGTAATAGCATGTAGGTAAATTGGTAAAGGCAAATAGAGATTTATGGACAAATGCTGTCATTTTATACAATTCAATAACCTGATGGGATGGCGCATTATTGTGGCGCATTGCCACAATCGCTTATCATAGTGACAAACTTGTTCATGAGGAGGAGGTCAATTCTAATATGACCATCACATGCAACAATAGAAATTAAATTTTTTAAAGAGATAATGGCACCACCTTTCCCCGGGAGCGTTGATCAAATAAAAACTTATACGCCAATGCAATTATTCTCATTTAAATACTAATATTGGAATAGTTTCGCTTCTCAGATATTGAAGCCGTCTACTCAGCCATTGCTCATTAGTTAGCTTCATATCACCTCTACTTGGGTTTAATCAGAGCATTCAGAACAAGGTCTACTCATAATATAACACGGAATTTCTTGACATTATTCTTTACAAATTCCTTAGTAAATATGTAAGAGAGTAATTAGAATTTTGTCTTATTCTTCTACTAATGATTTGTTTTCGGTTTTGCTGAATTTTATTTCATCCGATTTCATTGATTTGGAATTAGTCTTAGATGCTTAAGGTATTGGAGTTAAGATTTCTGAAGCAATTTGCTTACTTTTTGGGCTCCTTACTTAAATGTTCTTAGCTAATGAAGCTATTTTAATTTTTAATGGAGGTCAGTAAATTTTCATTGATAATTTCGATGTGATCACGGTCACAAGATATGTCTTTATACTGATTTATATGGGATCCTTTTGGAAGTTACTCATGTGACAAATACTCAAGTAATACTCGTGTTCACATTGTTCCTCTAACATTTTTATTGATTATTCTTGCAATATACAAAGCCTTCTCAAATATTCGCAATTCGAATGGATTGCCTACCAAAGTACAAACATACATAGAAAGATAGTTGCTAATTGAGTGTTAGTGAATGCCATTGACCTTCGCTGTACGGGTTGAACCCAAGTCAGTGCCGCTGTCAAAGTGACACATAACTGTGTCGCTTTATGAGCAGACAATTGTTGCTGTAGAATGTTTATTGCTATTGCCATTCATGCGAGCGAGCGCGGCGTCTAAATGTCTGTAATAGTCCTTCGGAAATGCAATTGAATGTGTTACCAGTGCGGAAGCATTTGCTTTATGCGTGACGGCGTGCCTTGCATTTCTATGTGACACTTTGCAATCGCATGCAAATGCAGCTGTCATACCCATGCACCCCTTTGCACTAATTTTATGTCGAATTCGCATTAGTTGCCCCAAAGCGCATTAAATTCATAAAACGTAAAACGTATTCCAGAGAAAATAGTAGATTTTACAGTGATAATAATCGAAAAGCACTTACAACGTATACGCAAATTCACCAGCGAACTCTGCGTCTCGCCGCGGTCGTTGGCGGCCGCACAAGCGTAGAAGCCAGCGTGGACGCGCGCAACGCGCTGCAATACTAGCGAACGTGTAGAAATGATGACGCCCCACGAAACGTTCTGGGTGACTGCGATGCCCTGAAAGGAAATGAAAAGTAATAATTTTTATTTAGAATTTTCAAAAATTGCTCCATTCGAAAGTATCGCGAGGCGAAAAGGATGAAGATTTTTAACTTATTGAATATAACATTGAATCAAATTATCTGTTTTACAGCATTTTAACACTGGGTGTCGAGCTTTTAATCCTATGTATATATGGAATATTTTATAACATAAATACTTGGACAAATTATAAATTAAGGAATAATGGGGAGCAGATTAGGTTAGTTAGTTTGCGTGTGTTTTCGAAATAATATTTCAAGTGTATAGTAAAAAATCGAATTTCAGCTCAGAATTATTACAATTTATCTCTTGTGTTAAAAATATTCAGAATTTATATATATGTGCTCATATATTCCCACAAACAAAATAATGGCGTGCTATAAAGTGGTCGAATGTGAATATAACAGTATTTACATTTGTGTTCTGCAATTTTCGTTTAGCTGCCTCTTCCCAATGGCTCCAAAATGGAACATTTACACTTTGTAAATAAAGAACGCAACGAAAAAATAGCGTAATAAAGCAAAAATAACAAAAATGAAAAACAGTAATCCAAATATTTATGACAGGAGGAAAATATACACACCGTTCGCACCCACAACGCCACAAATTTGGGACTTGTATGGAAGAGAGCTTTCATTTTATTCATATTTTATTCGAAACTAAAGGTAGTTGCCATCTTTTGTAAACGATATACACAGTATTGGAATTGTTAGCTGATTGCTCCCTCGTTTGTGGTATGAACTTAGATTTTGTTCCACAAAACTTGAGAGTATTCTCCGAATGGATATTGGAAAATTATTCGGTGTAAAATTTGTGGCATATAGTAATTAATATTTGTATGAAGCCCAAGCGATTCATTTCTAAGCTATTCAATCAGAAGTATTTCAAGGCATTCTATGATTAACTGGGAGCACCAGAGTAAAAAGTGCATTCCCGAATATGTGTGCATATGAAGAGTTGGAATGTGTGCGTTCATACACAATGTAGTGGCAGTAATGTTTGGTTATTGTTATATTTTATTATTCTTTGTTTTTTAGCAGTTGTTATTGCTTGCCATTTGGTCGGTATGGTTTGTGCAAATAATTTTTGCATATGAACAACACCGCAGAACACACTCAAATGTATTCACATAAATATGCATGGAAATACACACTTGCACACATGTCAGCAAGTATGGGTGTGCGCATGTGAGAGGAAAATAAATAAACAAGTATGTAGGTGCAGGAAAATATTGAAGCAACAAAGAAATGTGAGATGTAAAACATTCTCAAAAATAGAAATAAAAAAATCGTAAAAATGAGTAATCGTACATTCCCATACAAACCCTTTTAACGCGTTTACTTGCATGTGTGGCTGTGGGTGTGTGTGTGTGTGTGTGTGTGTGTGTGTGTGTATGCGTAAATACTCAAATGGATACGCATATCCAGCGGCTACTAAATGTGTGCGAGAATGTGTGCTTTGGCTGGCAGTGTTGGCAAACGACTTCAGTGGCATACGTGCACATCCGCTGCTATCTTGCCACAGTCAGCTGCTCACACAGGCGCGCCAATACACACACACACACACACACATGCCAGCGATGTCTGCGCTAGTGTGGAGCGTATGCCATGGTCCGGGTTGCCTTCTTTCATGAAAATGCACTGGAAATTTGTCATAAAATGAATAATAACTGCATTTATATGAGCTGTTTTTCCCGTAAGCAAAATGTGAGTAGTTATTTTACGACAAAAACAAATAGGAAGCAGCTCGCTCGAAATGTGAGCAGCTTACTCAGCTCGGTGGGTGTTGCTTAAATTGCATGCACCGCAGTATTTGCGCCTTTTTATTATTATGCTTTCTCTATTTCTTTGCAGTTTCATTTTCTGCGCGTGTGGGACTTGCAATGATTTGCCATTGTGTGTCACACATTGTGAGCCACACTCCTGCATACATACATACATGTTGTACATGCTTGTATATCCATAGTTTTCTTCACTCTTTTTTATGCTTTTAATGTTCGTGTGTTTGTGCAAGAGCAATTTCGTTGCGGAAAATTTTGTGATTTTGAGTTATTTCGGCAATGTATATTTATAAAGTGTAAGTGCTTTAAAAGCTTTTTATCACTGAGTGGCTTACAATGCCCAAGGTGATTTATTGCTTATTGAGTTTCTAGAAACAGTTGTATAGTCTTTAAAAATCATGGAAGTAGGTGCCATTTAAAAACAACATATAACGGGACTCAGATGAGCGGTTAGCGAAAGTGCTAAGATTTACACAGTGACTTTTTCTACGACGAAGCAAGAATAATATTGCAAAATCCTCCGTTTCGTTTTTGGAGAATGAGTGTTTCATAAAGGCAATGGTCTTAAAGTTAGCACCGAATTGAGTTGAAAGAAAAGACTACCGTGGAAGTTTGCGGTGGAACGGCGAAACGGTGGAATATTGCGTAAACGGAAGTGTACACCCCTTTCGCTATTCGGTGTGACAGTGGTCTAACCCCTAAAATGAAATTTCAGCAGCCTTGTCGACACTATACTCTAAGAAATCGTTATATGTGACTAATAGCCTGACCATTTCACTTAATATTTGTCGAAATTCAATAGTAAAATAATTAAGAAAGACTTGCACTCTTATATAGGGGATAGATGCTAAATATGTACCTTGATTATAAGATTAAGAAAATGTCGTTGAACCATGCATGTGCATACATATTTTTAGTAGTATAAATATTAGTACTTCACTCACATCATGTGACCATGTAATGCGATGTTCCTTCGGATTAGCTTTTATGTGGCACTCAAAATAAACGTCGTCGCCTTCCTTAATTTCGTCCGGTTTGAGTGTTGAACCCAGAGATAACGTCACTTGTGGTGGATCTGTTATGTGGATGTAAACAATCGCAGAATCATGGAGTTTTTGTTTCGTGTTGATTAATGGCAATCCATCGATGACACGTTATTCCAGAAGAAGAACATAATTGTAAAGAGAAGAAAAAAAAATCATCAAATAATTTTTCTCATAAAATAATTTCTTTCAACTATTGTGGTTTCTATGGTATTTATTATGAGTATAAGCTTTTTATGTTAGGCACTCCATTCGATATATGCATATGCATTCATGCTTACATCATCAACTTTTCTATTGTTTGTTTTTGACTATTTATGCAAGCATTCATGTTTATAATTAAAATCTTACAGACCTTAATCTAAGACCACATATGATGCGCGTACATGTGCAAGAAATGTATGAAAATTTTAATTAGCTAAATGACAAGAGGAATTATCTTCAGCTTGCTTGTTCGGCTCCGCTTTGCTAATTCAACAATTTTGAGTTCCGTTTTTGGCCATTTTTAAGAGGAAATATTTTTCGGCTCCTGTTTGCTAGTTGTGGTTGAGACTGCCGAGTAACTTTTTGCTGTCGCAAAACTTTTGCCGTAGCTCAAAGTTGCCGCTGTCCCACTCCGCTAGCTCTTTTAGCTTTTAATTTTTTTTTGTTTTTGTACCAACGGCTTATACTCGTATTTAAAAGTTAAAATTTTAGTTTCAATGCGAATAGTATAAAGTCAGCCGAGTGCGATTTTTGAATTTAATTATGTCTATGATTGCTGTTGCTACAACTAAGTAATTAAGTTCGTGGATAAGTAAATGCAGCTGAATTAAAGGCTGTCTAAATTAAAGCATGTAGCTATGATGATGGTGCAAAATAGTGGAACTGTAGTATTTCGAGTAAATTTAAATTGATCACTTCAACAAGAATTCGTGATAATTGTCATTAGAAATTTAACGTAAATTTAACTTTTTCCCAAATCACCAATATTTCTTTTGGCACATGGAAAACAAAAATTTTTTAATTTGTAAAACTGCAAAGGAGCTGATACAGATTTAGTGTCAATTAGTTGGGCGCGTCACATGAAAAGGTTAATAACTATCTTCATACAATAGTATTTGAATTGAAATACATGAGCAATTAACGAATATTTAACAATAAAGAGCAAATAAAATTATTTTTCTTCAAGAACCGATTTTTGTCATTGAAGCATTGAAAAATATTCTCAATAATTCGATGTTGATTCCTATTATCTACTTGATTTGCACTACGTTAGTTGTCTTCCTAGGCGTTTCATATTTAAACATGTTATTTTCATGAGGCTAGTACTGATTTTGTAAAAAATAATTTGTCAAAAGTTTTTACAAAGACAAAGCTGTCTTAGAGTAAAAATTGCGTCTTACGAGCTGCGAATGATTGCAAAGGGACCCACAAATCATTTGACTTTGTCATTTATTACGTAAAGAGATCTTAAAAAAGCTTGCACAAATTTAAAAACAATTTCCTTATTACACTTTCGCCATTTGTACAGTATTCCACACACACAAACATACAAAAGTGTGCTTTTTATTTCCTCCTCAGCGGTAACTAGGGCCAACACAACGATCAATTTATTTAAGTCCAAAAAGTTGTGGGAATATTGCAAATATAAAATTATTTGCGGTTATGGATGCAAAATAATTTTTAGCTATGAAATATGAGTAGTCTCTTGGTTTATGTTTTCTCTACCTTATCGCAGGTTGTCAGATTGTTTTGGGTATTTGTTTTGTTTTTGCGTAATTTCATTTGTAAACTTTTCAAATTTGGCACACACATTACTATTTGCGTACACAAAGTACTTGCTGATGCAATAAATAAGCGACCGAAACCGGAAACTTTTTGCCAAATAATACAAGAGTGAATATTTATATATATACATATATACATATGTATGTACAATGAATATATAAATACGCCCGTTTGCAATTGAGGGCCACCAACACCAGTACTGTAAAATATTCCTACGCTACATTTCTGATGGGTCACTTGAAGTTGTAATTACAGGTCAAGGTATATCAATAAAGATATTTGCAAAGCTTTAGAGAATAAAGCTTCAGTTGTGTATCTACTTGTGGTATAAAAGTAACGTGAATTCAATGCTTGCGCTTCTAGTAGACGACACCTTAAGACTTCCTAATTGTTAGAAGCTCGAACGCTGAAAGGAGGAGAGGAATGACTGTATGAATAACGTGAAAAAATATGAAAGCTATATTAGCGTACATCTATGTAAAAGTATTCCAGTTCATGTTGTGTATGGCACATACAGGCAACCATGAGCATCTGACCGGTACGCCCGGCGCTATAACGCACCTACCATACGGACGGATACTCCTTTGCGCATTCAAATAAAAATCTGCATATTTTCCGTTTTCTCCTGTTTTCTTATTATTTGTTGTCTGTTTGTCACATCGTACAATTCATTATTTATAACCGTTTTCGAAGAAATAAAACTTTCATAGCTTTCATCGTGGTATGTGCTCGGTGTGTTGAAAGCCATTGGCAATTCCGAAGCGTGGGGGCAGGCGGAATGATAGATAGACGGTCGTGTGAGCGCCCGCCTTACAATAACTTGCTCCTTTGGCAGAAACGCGATTGCACATATGAAGTTACACATGTGCCAGAGAGAATGAGAGAGTGAAAGCGTTTATGTAACTTCGCCACTTCCTTGCACTACCCCTCAACCGTGTCGTTCTCGCGTGTCCTACACGCTTTTACTGCTACGGTCATAAATTTTCTATTTAAGTCTGCATTTCAATAAATTTATGATTATGTTTAGAAAAACCTATACATTCATATACACGTACATTCATTAAATTACACATGTATGCGAGCATGTGTGTATGGAAATAGAAATGAATATGTGTGAGTAACAATAAAACAAGCGCTGACAACTTTATTGAATATCATATGAATATATTCATAAATATATACACAACGACACAAAAGTGTGTACGAATATGAGCGGGGGTGCAGATGTGTGCGCTTGAATTTCTAAATATGCCGAGAGCGTTTTAGTTTTTTGTTTCTTTTGACATTGCAGCCGTTAGCATTGCAGATGCTATCAAATTCGTCGGATTTTCAGCCTTCGATTGTCGGCAAGTTGGAGTTTTGACATGTTTGCGGCTTAGATAATCGAAAAGTGAAATTTACTGCGGCGTTATTATGTCAGCAGGTAAGGTAAATTGTTTGCACATTTTTACTGATAGCATGAAGAAGTTTTGCACTGCAAATAATTTAGATTTATTGTGAAACTTTTTCCATTTGTATGCCCGAAAACATCATATTTGCGTGAAATCGATGTAAATGCCGCAAAGAATTTGTAGACGAAGGAGCTGCACTCTCTTATAAAGCAATATATTTCCTATAACTGACATGAATAAAACAAGTAAGGGAAGGCTAAGTTCGGGTGTAACCGAACATTTTATACTCTCGCAATTTGGCAAAGCATATGGTTTTTGGTATGGGCAAAACATGTTACAAAACTTAATTTAACTCAAATATCAGACATTGTAACATCAACGATATAACACCAACAGGAAAGTCGAAAATTTCTACGCTGAGGCTAAGGGAAGGACTGGATTGGACTGATTGAATTTACATTGGGCATTAAACTGAAGTATGCTTGAAAACATGTTTCTACGTAATTTTATTAAGAAAACTCAAACATTGATCGATATATTCGTTATAAAGGCCACTAGAATAACAAAATTCCTAATTCATAGACCGAATTCACCTAACTGAAGTATATTAAAGATAAATGCGGTATAATGCCAACCGGAAGTTTGAAATACTCCTTACATTTGGAGTATAGGTATAAAGAAACTATTTACCCGATTTTTATCCATTTTTGGCACTAGGACACATTATTATCAGGGAAACACGCCCTCTGAATTTCAATTAGATTTCCACAGATCCCAAGGTCCTCATATTCGGTATCATGAACCGTTTTGACAGGGGATTGTCTCACTTTGAATACACTAGTTGTGCAAAATTCTATTCCGATATCTTCCTTGGTGCTTGATTTATATAATGTAAGATAAAAAAGCGGATGGAATTTAAAATTGTGTTATATGGAACCATGACTGCGGTTGTAATCCAATTTTACTAATTTTCAATCTGTAACATAAGGATGTCAGGGGCAGTCTTACGCACCAAATTTGGTTCAAATTGATTTAATAGTTGCTAAGTAATGGCATTTCACCTAAAAGTACGCAGTGCCACGCCCAGTCTCCAATTTCTATTCTGGTGCACATGCACCCCTTCCGCTTCTAAATAAATTGCAGATGCCCTCCCCCAATGATCATCTCTACAGAATTTTAATTTTGTAACTAAATTGATGCCTAAGTTATAGCACATTATAATTTTTCAATTAAGCGCATTTTGCGGGCATAGCAATGGTCCGATTCTTAACTTTTAATCAGTTATCGCTTGTATGGGCGGACTTACGAACGTACGGACAGACAGACATCCGGAATTCAACTCGTCTTGTCTTCCTGATCATTTAGATATATATAACTCTCTATCTATCTAGATTAGTTTTAAGTGTTATAAAACACCTTTCGGTGAACAACAGTATCACAATTCGTTGCAACATGTTGCGAGAGTATAAATATTTATATAATTATTGTGTGGTATTCGCTGACGTTGTCTGAACTTTAAATGAGGGTAAGTGATTTCATTTTCGACTTGCGAGTATCAAATTGTGGTGTTGCTTTTCACTACATGGTCATTAAGTAATTAACAAACTCCGTTAAACCTGCGAATATCTACTTTATTTTACATTTCTTTAAAGGGAAAGTAAATGTTCATCCATTCTACTTACACATAACATTTAGCAAAAGTGAATCTTCCATTGCGGAGATGGGCAATCTCGGATTGGAGCCTGCACACTTCAACAATGTGCCATCATCTTCGGGTTGTGGATGGAAGGATAGCGTGGAGAAGACTCTGCCGTTGCTTTGTGTCGTTGTTAGCTGGAGAGAAATATTAAAGCGATCGTTTAGTGATATCAAACTGTTTATTTAGTGATATTCCGGCTAACACCTCAAATATTTCTACAAATTAATTTAGACGGCGTGGAAACCTTCACAGATATTCATAATGTGGATAACACATAACAAAGCGAAGAACTACCTTTTCTCGCAAGTAAATAAGTAGTTAAGAGTATTGATCAAAGGTACTTACTTGTATTGATTAAATGCCTTTGCCTTGTTTTGAATTACATAACTATTAAAAAGTAAGTCCTATTTATTTATATACCATATATAAATATATATAAGAATTATCAAATTGTTTTCGCTATCTGAATAAGATGTATACACAAGTCACATTTACTTCTTTCCTTATGCTTACATGACCTCAACACGAGGAAGCTTTATCTCGACTTTAAACAGCTGTCAAATTTTATATGATTTCACCATTTCTAACTTTCTCAAGTATTTCCATGTGTCTTAATAAGTAACTTTTAAAATATTTACAATTTTTGAAATCTGCCTGAATACCGTTACAATTTTTAAAACTATGCAGTATGGTTAAAAGAAGATATCGAAATTTACGTAATTTCAAAATTATAACTTACCGTTCCCCGTTTGAAAGGCCGATTGTTCTGCGTCCATCGGATCTCTGTATCGGGCACTGAACCCGCGACGACGCAAGTTAAATTATATTGTGTGCCGGAAGAGAAAACTTTCAGCTTATTCGTGAGATTTACAGATGTTGGACTTACTGTAAAGATAATTTTGCTGTTCAGGCTCAAGTTGAATTTATGTATGGATACAAAAATGTATGAAATGATTAATGTGAATGTAAACAAAGTTGATAATATGATATGAGAACGATAATGGTGTGGGAATTTACTAATTTTTGTGCTTCTGGAGTTCTGGTAGAAAATTATATGAGATACAGGCTTGTGTACAAATTAATAAAATAAAATGTCGCTCACATAGCATCTCGATACGTATGCTGCGTTCGACTGGTGGAACCAGCTTCGTATTGGAGGCTTGACATCGATAGGTGTTGTTGAGAGCGGATCGTGAAATATTCGGCACCTCCAAACGATTTACAGTCACATGGCGGCCCATTGACACTCCATTGCCTGACTCCAGTAGTCGCGTACCATTGATCCAGTTGACCACAGGTTCTGGTCGACCTGAAATAATATGAAAGAAGGTGTTAAATAATGAATAAGAAAATCAGTTAAACCTCTTATGAAATGCTTTTAAGATTACAAATCCCACAATTATTTTCGAAGTAATTCAAAAGCATAAAATGGACGAATTTGAAAAGGACTTTAACCCACATACTTAGGCAGACCCAACCTGCAAAGTGCCAAAGTGACTACCATATTTAGATTCTAATTTTCCATCAAGTACTGAAACTACTGCAAACTTTCAGCATAGTCGTAATAGTAAAACAGATTGTAACCGAGATGTTCGATAGCTGTACATAGCTGCATATAAGTTGCGGCTACCTCTCTTTCTATCCATAAAAGCAGGCAGCCATTTAAGTCTATGCTGCAAGACGTTGGTGATTTCGATTCCTCCAACCAACCTCTCCTCCTTGGTAATACTTATACATACTGCATCTTTGTAATATATGTAGGTTGATGGCATTTTTTCTCTGCTCCTTCTATAGCGGTTGTATAAGAAAAAGTAATATTTCTGCGGTGCTCAGTGCGCATGAAGCGAAGGCGAGCGGGTGGGTCAGTGCAGGAAGTGAAAACCACAGTATTATTATTATTTTAAGTAATGCAAAGCACAAAGTTCCCGATTCACCAATATACACATTCCGACAAATGCACAAGCAAGGCTTACATCGATTGGGTCGCCCAAATGGCTCGCTCAACTGGCATGCATTGCAGTGCACTTCTGTTGCCACGAAAGACGGCAATAATAGCGTTATATATACAATATGTAGGTATATGTGGTACGAAGAATAAAAAATTTTAACTGTTGATTACTGCTCATTTTGCAGCTATGTTGGCATATAATGTTCTTGCGGTTGACATTGCATTGCACCGTAACAGCGAGATCGTCACCACAAGCATATTTGATTACTTTGCCAGCACCAGTGTCGTTTTGTTGATCTGGTTTGTACAAATCAGAAGGAATCCTATAATGTTTAAGATAAGGCTTCTCAATAGACTTTACATTTTGATGTAACTGGGGCTGGAGTTCACCACTTACCGACTTACCAGTGGAGGCTCAGACAAACTACTTAGCCCACATTCGCACAAGACGTGGGAAATATGTTTTCGCTGAAGTGCAGAGTGTGCAAGTGAAAGTATGAATCAAAAAAAGCATGAAATGTAAAAAAAGTTTTTTGAATTGTGAGTATGCGGAAAGAATTTAATTTCCGGCCTTGGAACTATTATTCCCGTATTCGAATCATATACTTAATATCATCGAAGTAGCTCATAACAGATTGTTTAAGGCAATGAACCAAATAGTAATTAATTTTAAAATATCAACGAAAAAAATTGGCAACTCTATTTTTACCTTGTTTATGAAATCCCTTACATGTTTGTCGACTATATATTGTTTTTGAGGAAAAAAATCGTGTACAAAACATACACTTATATACATTGATGTAGCAGTATGACATAGAACTATGATAAAATTCCTACGCTTGCCAAAAAGTTTACAAATGAGATCATTGAGTGGCTAAGCTCTCACTTCAAGGCGTTTTGTTTTAAATATCGACACATTGTTCGACATTGTATCGACACAAGCTCACAGCTGAAAAATTTCAATGAACTTTAAAACTTGTTCTGACTTAATTGGCTGCAAACAACCGTAATGGTGTTAACGACGAAAACAGGAAGCTTTCGAAAGCATTCGTGCGGTGGACAAAAGCACTTATTTATCCACCGACAGATACTCACTTAAATAGGCGTCAAATCGTTCAGCCAATTTTAAGTTTCAAATGAAAACCATAACGGTAGCTTTATCATGATATCATTGTTCCACGTCCAAATAAATAACCTTCAATTGAAAATGATTACGTTTTTGAACTCGTTCTTTTATACAAAAACTTCAATTGTAATATTGTTTTGATACCTGATATTGCTAGTTATTGCGAGAAAAGTTGGAAAGATAACATTTCTAATTTTTGACACTCAGTTTCCCTAAACTTCTTTAATTTACAACTGTACACATATCTATTTAAATACCCAATCAGATTCAAGAGGAATGGGCGACGCCGGCAAACGCCTTGATTAACTTTTAATGTTTTGTGGCACCCAAGTTGGGTTGAAACGACACTGCTTGAAAAGCCCAATGTTTATTTACATATACTCGTTTACATAAAGATTTCACAACATACTCTCGGATACAAATGTTTACACAAAAAGTGAGCAACGTGCTGTGTACAAGTAAATTGGTGAGTCTCACTCTGACTGACTTACTGGCTGTTAAGCAAGCGAAGTGATTGTGTCAGAGGTAAAAGGGCTTGAGGGGCTTGAGGGGCTTGAGGGGCTTAAGGGCTGGCACTACCTCGCTTCACACCTTTCGCTGAGCATTGAAAATAGTAAATACTTCTTTACATTTTACATCATTTTATATTTCTTGTACTCTATCCTGCCCTCCTCCTAGCTCCCACTTTGCCTGTTGGTGACTTTTCCGAAGAGGATGTTGTATCGAAATTGTAAGTCTGGCATAGGATAGGAACTGCCAAGACTTCATGCTATTTTTTCGCATTTGGAAATATGCAAATATGCATAGGAAGCTCCGAAAATAACACAACAATAAAAAAAAAAACAAAAAAACACGAGCACAAGGAATATCGCAAACAAAAATAACACTTTACAAAGGGGCTTCGAAATGAATTCGTTTGGAGGCAACAGTCGAAATTGTACATTCAGTCGAGTTGGTAGGCAAACAAACTTCGCACTTACAATGTAAATGAATACCAGAGAGGCATTTGCAAATAAAACAAGGGGAACCCAACTCAACACACACACACAAAATCAAATACAACAAAAAGTGGCATACATTAGTCAACTTTAAGTCGACGAGGATAAAAAGCATGCATAACAAAAATCGCTTTACAACAACAATGAAGCGGAAAAGCAAACACGAAACAAACGGGAAGCAAACGGGAAACAAACGACAATGCAACAAAAGGGCGAGCGGTCATTGAAGTAATGTATTTAAGACCAGCGAATATGTAATATACAAGTGGTATGAGCAACGTTAATACCGGAAACGAAATGCAAATTTCACCTGAGCCCACCCAAAAGGCAATCGAATAAGCAGAGCGGGTCGGGGCGTGCAAGTTAGGTGGTAGGTGTAAGGTAGAAGTTACGGGTTTGCATCTATGCAACCGTAAAATTTAACGGCTTACGACTGGAAATTTTGGTGGAGGTTATTTTGGAGGAGTTGTATTACAAGGTGCACCGTATGGCCGTTTGAATATTTATTCGAGGGTGCTTACAAGCGCAATTGGAGCATTGCCAAGGATGCGCCACACTTTAGCTGTGGCTATTGAAAGACCACTGTAGGTGTTTAACCGAGAACTGGTTATCCTATTGTAGAGTTGGCATTAGACAAACTGTATATTCAAACTTGTAAATATATAATGAGCTGCATTGTACGTACTCACCGAAAGGTTTGAATATACATGGTTCATAAAACAGACTTCGCCTTATTCTCCTTAATTTCAGAGATAAGCTACCCTGAATAGTTTGAAAGACAGTGTATATATATTTTGTGTATTTTTTTTTTTCGATGAACATAGTTCATATCAACATTTTGGGAACTAGAATTTTCTTTTAATAATGGCACATTATCACTATATGAGCTACGAATGGATGTCTCATTTGCAGGAGCTAACACACCTTCAAGTGAATTTCGGCTATGAAAAGATCGGCTTAGAACTTGCACATTCCACCAGTTGTTGTATAATATCAAGCGTATACTTCCAGAAAATTTTCACTTAATTAAGCTCTATTATTACTAGTTGAATCTTCCAGCCTTATAGGAGAAGTAGAAGATATCAAATGCTATTAACGTGCAACTCAGCTGTAAACTTACTTGTAGTATTACCGCCCGAACAACTAAAGTCGTTTTCATTTACCAGCGCTCGATAAGTGCTTCATGTACATTAATCCGATTATTGTTGTCACTCCAATACCAGTGCAATGCTTATTTATAGTTTTTAGCTACTTTTACTATGAATGGTGTGTGGGCACTTTATTCGCTCATTCCTATTGCTTTTTCCTAACTTATTCCGCAAAATCCGAAGTGTCAATAATGCAATAGTGAGATTGCATATTCAAAATACACACAATATTAACTTCATTGTTATAGCTTGCGCACTTATTTGATGAATTTATTATTTTATTTTCAACCACTTCTTTATACCTCATCAAAATTGTAGTTCCTCAGAGAATAACTTACAACTCGAACAAAATTTTTGCATATTTTTATAATATCACAAGAAATAATGAATATATATATTGATGGTGTGAAGAGTGTGAGCCTTGGTCCATTCGGACATCCCTCGCATTTATACCATGTGCAAATGCACAATCAGATTTTTTATAAGTGTTTTAATTCATTAGAATAGCTACTTAACATAATTATACGTTATATAAAGGAGAATCTCCAATTATAATTTCGTTTTGATGATAGCATTCCCCGTGTAGTCTGTAGACAAATGACATTTGTATGTTAGACAAAGAATGTCTACTTCAAGAACGAACTGATGAAACAAAATTGCGTTAGGCTTCGTCAAAATAAAAGAATATTGATTAGATGATGAGAATACCTGTAATCTGGCTATTACTGTCCAGTAAAAGAGACACATAGAAGTTACAATAGTTATTTTGCTGGTAGTATCAGTGTATTAAAGCATATTGATAAAACCATTGGCCAACACTTATTCGGATACAATACTTAGCCAATCAATGTATATCCTTGAGACCGTAAGCGACAAGAGCAAAATTTAGGCTCCCTATGACAACGAACAATGACAACAAAAACATCACATTTGAACAATCCATCCACAACAATGGTTGTGCAAAAACATTTGTGGTGGTTAGACGATTTGGCTCTGAACAATTACAGGAGCGGAGGTCCAGTAGCTATCCCAATCCAAGCAATAACACTGTTCTTGTAATACCAAGCCATATTAGCCAAATGCTTCGGTGCTTGTTGATGGAATGAAGAAATGAATAATATGTAATTAAGCAAGTGAAAGCTGATCATTCAAACAGATTTGGCAGTTAGTGCCAGTTT